>OX235271.1:27068291-28326879 GCA_944472155.2 Trichobilharzia szidati
AGGTGTCATACTATTCACCTGTTTGCTTAGTTTGGCTGAAGCTCTGGTGACTACGGTGCATGGTCTCCCATTACTTATCTTGGGATGAGAATCTATAGTCATTTTACTCCTAAAATAATACCGATGATTAAATGATAAGAGACAGTGGAGTTTTGTCCAATAGACTGACGGCAAAAGACAGTAGAAAGCACAGAACAGAAAGATAAAGTATATAAGTAAAAGCTTTTGACTTTACCTGTAACTTTCGGGTTATTCGGCTTCACAACAATCACGTAACAGACCAACAAGTCCTGTATATTTGAAAGAGTGAGGGGGATGTTGCTACAGAAGTAGCACCTGAAGCTTGGGCAGTAGTTCGAGACAGTGGGAAGTACCAAACACAGGCTCGGTGAAGAAGAAATGGTTGAATAAAATTCGCCGGATAGGAAGATCAGGTTTCCCAAACGAATTATTCACAAAAGTGGATATTTCCTGTTAGACGGAAAAATGCACGTCGTATTCAAGGAGCGCGCGTAAAATGATAAGCATGAAACGCACTGAAATTTCAGGTATCCAATATCCATTATTCTTTTTACGAGCTAAAAAAGACCAATTTCATTTCTTTCTGCTTCCTTCTTGATCTTGAGGTAAAGGTTCCTGGTCTTCGGTATACTTCTGCGTACTTCGTCCAACCACTCGACTACCGTATCTTTGGTTGACTCCAAAAGGAATGGTGCTGGGATTAATAACATGTTGTTTGAGGTGTGCGGTTTGTTGCAACTTTGTTGCTACTGCTAATGGAGTTGATTCTGTCACCACTTAATCCTCCGGTATCGTCGTCAAGAGAAAAGAGATAATCATAGTAATAATTAGAGTAGGTTATTCAGACTAAAAGACAGAAAAAAATAACGAAAACGTAAAAACAGACTGCTAATTAAATTTGAACCTGATATATGCATATATACATATTTCTGTATGTAATATCAGTAATAATAATGAGTGTTTTGTTTCTCTCTTCCTTACAAACTCTACTCAGAACGGTAGACGTTAAATGCCATGTTCTAGTAGCGCTGTTAAAATTTCCCTTGGAAATTTTTTTGTCAATAATTTTTAATGAAATTGTGTTATATATTATCTGGATTGATGAGAATTCCCATTTTCTGGCCTGTTATTTTGGTGTCCGCGTCATGTAATCTGACTGCGACACCCCCTAGCATATTGGTTGCAACGATCAGTGTTTCAGGCGAACTGTAGCAAAATATCGCTATAGTGAGAAAGATAGGATATTTGAAGGGTAATTTCATCTACACAAATAGTCTACTTTATTTAGATGCTGCACCTTTCGTCATGGTATCATTCAATGGAGACTTCACGTCTCAGGATATTAATTCAGCCTATTTACGTGTGAAGAACAGTCCTTTTTGACAAAAGAATTCTATCAGTACTTCGAAATCACCTGTAAATGCTAACAGAACCTTCTGTGGGAATAGAAGTAATCATGTGGATTTGTCTCACCATATGTATATTTGGACAGGAATTATCGTAAGTTGAGAGGTTATTTCTAAGTGGATTTCATGTATATTTGCACTGTTTAGTGTAGTGTAATATGAGTTATGTGGACTCACTGTATAAAAAATATCTCAACTCTATTTATATTGTGCCATTGTCTCCTTAGCTGACTGCTTGGCTAGCAAACGTAGGTGGTTGTCATGATTATTGCAAGTACAGTGCCGTGGAGAAGGCAATCACTCGTTTAAATTTCCTTACTGTGTCACTTAGTGCATTAATTCAGTGTATAGTATCATTATACACATGGATTGTGTCGATTATGAGAACTGAATCTGGTCAGCTCTATTACTATCAATCTACTGTCTGTTATGCCATTCTCACTGGCACTGTAAACTTAATACTGCAATGTTTTTGATCACCAATAGTGGTGATGAATTTTTCCTGAATTTTCCATTAACATGAAGCAGTACAGATGCAGTGTCACGATCGAATGTCTAGGTTGCATTATATGTCATTGTTATCCTCATCAACACAACAGGTCTGCGTATCTTACAATATTTTAAGTGTTTCTCTATGCTGCTAACACTGTGCATAGATGCTTAGAGTTGAAGCATGTTCAGCTTATATTTGATGGCTATAGATTCCTAAATATGAGAATGTAATTTCTGTAGGATTCATAAAACTATGCTCATTAGACATTACTGAGATTATGGATCAATTTCTAAGTTATATATTTGCAATACTTCATTTAATGTAAACGTATTCAGTGTGAAGTTGATCTGCAACTAAGGTTAATGAGAGTATGACGCCTCAACAGTATGGAAGCTTCAAAGATTGTCTTGATATTTGCGTGTAATCCTTTAATACTGGAAAACATTTGAGGTCTATTGATGCTTATAGTGCCAATATAAAAACCAGCTGAAAACTACATATACATTTATTTGCATGATATATTACTTAGTATTAACCGAATCAGTGTATTCAGTGTGTGCTAATATGTAGAATTATCTTTCATAAATTCATGTTGTGCTAGTCCTTACATGTGCTTTATTTTTTTCAGGTATACGGAAGTTGTCGAATATGAAACCAGCGGAAATATCATTCGGACAAACTAACGTTAATACTCTTCATCTGGATTTTCTTTTGTAAATTAATGATATACTCTTCAATAAACTCTTCAAATCTACTTCCTCTAGACTTTTTCAGTGCGTCGCTATACTATGTGCTTTTGTAATAAGTGAATTCGGATCAATGCATGTTAAGCTTAGTTAGAGGGATGGAGATTTACTATAGTATTATGAGACTGTTACTTTAGCACTTCGTAAGATTTCGTGTCTGTTTCTATACAGTAGCACATTGTAAAAACTAAGTAGATTTAGCAATTTAAATAATAATTCTGTACTGTTCGATACGCTAAAATCGCCTTATCTAGTCAGTTGCAATTCTGTACACTGTTAAACGCCAAGTATGAAGTACAAGTAAATTTAATGACTTAGGCTTGACAGCTACTTCACTAATCTGTTAATATGCAGTGACATCGTCAAATAGACTGTTCACTTGACAGTGAGCAAAGAAACAATTTTCATCTATTTCTAATATGCCGTTGAATCATATGATGTTATCTAATATCCATCCTTTCTATAATCAACAACTGCGGTGTTTGCATATCTACTTTATGAATATTAAATAACTTACGCCTTTATGCATCTGATTGCCTCCAGTATTACAACAGTATATCCTATTCATTTGATGTGTGTACGGTAAACAAGGCATTCATAAATTCTCCCACAAATACCAAGGTTTCTGGTGTCACAAGTGTTAATGAGAGTTGCTTTTTTGGTTCTAAAATATCACCAGTCGTTGAACCCTTCTTGTAGTTCCAGATTGTTTGCCAAGCCTTAATCTTAAAAAATGTACAGATATCCTCTCACATATTTAATGAATCTTTTTCCAGAAATGTTGTGCCAGCCGTTTGGAAGGACTTTAAAATTGTACCTGTACCTAAGTCGTCTAATGGAACATGTTTTAAATTTAGACCTATTGCTATTACCTCCCATTTTGTAAAAGCTATGGAAAAGTTACTTTTACTTAATCTTCAACCTTCACTTAAAGCCTTTAACGATCTCAAATGATTCGCCTATAAACACAGTAGAAGTAATTTAGATGCAGCTGCAGTCTTGCATCACAACATTTTCTCCATTATAGTCGTCCAGTACCAATTGTATTTTTGTTTGACGAACTTAATGTACATACGCATACGAAATGAAATATGTCAAGTGCGCGGACTAACTATTCCGGTGTCTTTTAATTCGCATCTACACTGTACTAAGATGAACAGCTCCCTATTAGTAGTCAGAAAATGCTTTTAAACTAAATCCTTCCAACTTCAGTTCCCGATGTAAGAGAAAGTCAGGTGAAGCTGTTAGTTCCTATGACCGTTGCAAAATTGATGACAGTGATATAGAGCTCAAGTCTGACTTTAAGTATCTCGGACTAATTCATCAAACAGCGATTTAGCCTTAAATGCATATCACACGCATGCATGAGCTAGGTATGCAAACCAAGGTAAACGCTGATATAAGTATAAAACTTGTGCACTGTGGTAGAGTATAACTCCATTATGGATAAGATTTTATTTTGATAAATCAGACAGTGTTGTACAGTTATATTAACTGATGACGTTTCGAGCACAAACGCTAGCACGGTACACTCATTATTTAAAAAACTAACTCATATGTGAGAACTACGATTTGACCGGCTTTACAACGTTTAATATATTTAGACACAATAGACATACACTGCTTACTTCTATGACGCATTACCTAAAGCTACCCCCTTGCTACTACCTAAGTGAGCAACTCAACGTTATCTTTGAATTACAAAGTAAAAGCGGACATCCTGAGAGCTTCTTGGGTAAAGAAATCGTCTCCTAGTCGAGAAAATAAACATATCCTAATCTCTTCACGAAAGCGTTTAGAGGTATTTATCCTATCGCCTCAAATGACTCACTATTTGCTGTCATTTAAAAAGTAAAATTAAATTTATCGAAGGCAGTGTGCTTATGGTTTCTAGATATCATAATGCACCATGAGGAAAAAGCTTTATTCATAGGGTTATAGCAATTAGATGCGTGATATAAATCCGAAACTCAACGACTACGATTCTCAATCAAATCTACTTTGCTACCTAATCGTCTCAATAGATGCTTCGCCAAGAAAAAGAAGACCACTGGTTCAAGGAAAATTTATTTAAAGTTTTCTTATAAATCATGGGCAACCGTGTTTATAACCACGGAGAAATCACAAGCATCCGAAAAATAGGAATTTCATTATTTGAACTGAAACAAGCAATTTGCAACCAGCCAACTTTTTCACCCCGATTAATAATCAGCTTCTCAGACGGTTGTAAATTCGAAAAAACCACCGATTGTAGACCAAAATCCGAAACGTTATTCTTGCTAGTTAAATTCTTACCGAACACTCACCAGATCATCGTACGTTATCCGCTTTTCAAATCCTTTTGAAACAAATAAAATGGTTGTTAACACCGCGTTTACTACAGGCAGTCCTAGTTCGTGAGTTTGGATCTAGTACACTAGGCATTAACAATCATTTAGGGATTTCCTATTGCTTCCTAATTTTGCTTCCAAAAGTACATACAAACACCACACATTCATGCTTCACATTTGGCTCATCCTTGCTTGATTTTGATTCTCTCACAATATACCTGATTTTTTAGCTGACAACAGACACCTTGTCGAAAAGCTCCAAAGCTTTTTAAACTTCAAATCAGGTTCTAAATTCTCTGGGTTTAATTAGTTCTTCGAAAACTTTGCTAATATCAACCCTGATGGTGCTCTCTTCACCGGATTCATTCGTATATTGCTGCATGCTGTAAACATGAATGTGACAGACATTGTTTTTTCCAGATTTCTACATGTTAAGTAAGCAACTGAGCTAGTAACAACAACGGCAACCAAAAATGAACTGGAAACAACTGCTTCCGCCACCCAAACATGCTCATGCGCGTAATTTCCAAAACTTCTAGACAGTACTAGTTCATTATTAGCGGAAAAACAACTAAAAGCCTGAAACCATGCATGAATGCAACGTATGAAACAATTACAATGAAATGAATGCACTGACCTGCTGGTAAAAACTTTCGAAACAAACGAAATAACTAATTTTAACAGAAACGGAAACAATAATGAAGTGAAACGCAACATTTGTAAACAATGTGCATCAAGATACGTGGTGAATAAGTGCTGGATAAACGGAAAAATCGATGTGTAAACGAACAACTACAGAACTGCAATCCAACATGGCCGACTAACATGGACGAAAATGACCTTTGAGCGTCTCACTCCATCAATGACCTTGTACATGTCGTTTAATTTCTGCCCTCAGAACATTCTTTTTCGTTCTTTCACACTCTGTATGTCTCGACCATTTTGTTACCGATTATGCCAGTAAATATGCTAGTATCTACTTTTCTAACGCCTACAAATATTCTGTTCACTTTTAGGTTTGCTACCAACATGCTAATATGTTGTTGTCAAATCTAACTGAGATTACCATAATCTACATTGAATTTTATTTATTGTTAATGCACAAACTGGATGCAATACTGTTGTGAAATGCTGAGAATTCCATTCTGTATCACAAATACTGTTTTGGAATAAAGCAAATTATTATTAGTCAGGAGAGTAAGACGGGAGAGAATGTTCAAAGTAAAACGATAAATTCAGATGTCCACCCAATAACGGTGTATGGGATTTTAAGGAGACGTGTCACTTAAGCGCTGCATGATTGCCCAGCCTTCGTTTAAAGCTGTCCACAGACGGCGTCGCAGCTTCATCTGCCGGTAAGGAGTTCAAGGGACGGCAAACCCACATTGAAAAGAACTGGGAGCGCACCCTATTCTTTGCCCTCTGGCGAGCTATCCTCCTGTGATTTCCACGAGGAAGCCAATAACTACTCAATGACAGAACACCTTTGTTTGGGTGATTCTGGTCATTTGTTATCTTGTAAGCAGTAGTCAAGTCCCGCTAAGCTGACGGTAGCTAATTGTGAAGAGGCCTAATTTCTTCAACCAATCATCATACGGTTTATTTCGAAGACCCATCACTTCTTTTCTCGCCCGTCTTTGGACTCTTTCCAAGACGCTTGCGTCTCTTCGAAGTAGTAGGGGTGCAATGATATTGTGCACTCCAAGGTGTGGTGTGACGCATGTTTAGTACAACCTTAGAAATAGCTCAGGAGTGAGTGCACCTAACTGTCTATGTGTAAAGTGTATGACCGCATATGCCCTCGCTACATCCCCCGTGTAATTTACGCTTGTGTTCATCTTTTCCGTTAGAACTAAGGCTAGGTCAGGCTTCAGCGTTGTGCAGGATAAGCTTTCGTTTCACAGGGTGTCACTTGCACTCTGCAGCTTTCAGGTGCGTTATTTCACCACTATGCAATTTTTCAGGTTGAAAGTCATACCACTGGCCACTGAGCAGTCTACCAGAAGCTTTAGGTCTGCCTGCAGCCTATCTGAGTCTTCCGTACACTTTACTGCTCTCCATATTTTCACGTCGTCAGCGTATAGAAGATTAGGGCAGCTTAGACGGCATAGTAGGTCATTGATAAAAAGAGAGCATAAGGGAAATCGAAAAGGTAAGTGTGCAGAATAATTAAAAGACGCATGATGCCTACAGAACGGGCAGATAGAGAAAAATCCATGGACCCTGTCGCCTCAGAACAAAAGGACTATTCAAAGCAAACCTGACTGCTGAGACACCTGGCGCATTTCCATAAAGTGGAGGAATATAAGGCTTCATACCCAGGGGCCAGGTACGGATCCGACCCCTGTCTAATCAAAGAAGTTTTAGATTGGCTACTCCCTACTGCAGTTAACTGACCATACACAGACTGTATAGAATCGGCCAAAAGGTTCACCCAACTATATGTAAGCCGGTGGGTCTTATCAAAATCATATAATACTCCAAAGCTGGGAGGAATGAGATTCTTAGCAACTGGCAAACTCTCAGAGGTTCATCCATCTACGTCCGTACTGAGTTATGTCTAAAGAATCACAGAAAAACAAAGTTTAAAGCATTGACGTTAAGTGAACAGCGCCGTAACGACGACAAAGACGTCGTTAACCAGGGTACTGGGGCAGTAAAAGTTTGAGGTTTGATGACTACCAAATCGCTGTGGTTGCCGAACTGAATTAAATATGTGCCAAGCTAATTCCTGCATTCTTTTGAATAAGTGGGCTGAGCTGGGTAGTATGATTGTTTTGCAAAAAACATTAAAATTGCAGAATCCTGGTTAATATCCGAAATCAGTGACATTGAAGTCATTCTCCAAGCCTTTACAGCATATAGGGCAAACCAGCAAAGCCATAAACCACCTGCGTAGTTATTTACCTCAAGGATGGTCCAGATTCACAAAGCGTTGAAGTTTTCTGATATGAAAGTGGGTCATGCGAAGTTCCACTGCAGGATAAGATGTCAAACTCACAAGTGAGGATATGAACCTAATGAGGCATCTTCTTACTCTAAGAAGAAGTAGTAATCTAAGTTCATAGCCGTTAAATTATCTTGGATCGAAACTTCATCTCGATTAAATTCTTGACAAGTCAACACTTCAGCGGCTTCCACACAGGACTGGCACATAAGCCCACAGTCCCACATGAAGTGTGCATGGAGCCAATTCAAACAACTTCACTCATAAGCAGCACAGACCTCAATCCCATGACCTATCCCTTGAGTGAAGGAAACGCTGCGATAAACCAAAAAATTCGTTAGGATATTTTTATCGCACTTAGGTTTTCAGAGGCCAGAGACCTGTACACGGTTGCTAGGAGCAAAGCTATTGCAGGGACTTGTTAGTCGCAGAGGGAGTTCGAAATGCATGTAGCTCAGGGCGCAGTCAACAAAATCAAGAAAATATTTCCATACATAAACCTCAGTAAAGTGACATTCAGTTCAGCCCTAAGCCTGACTATTGATGACCACACAATCGAAGAGGGCCATGGCAAAGCAGGCTGCTTCTCTAAATTATTTACACAGAAGTCTTCACACCCCTCCTGCCATGCTGTTAGCTCTGGCAGCGTCAGAGAAAAGAGAATAGACCTAGTGGAGATCGGCTAAGACAGCATTCGAATTCCTATATGGACTGGGGACAGGGAATTTAAGTGCTGAATAGGAAGAGGGAACTCTAAACTTTCTGGATTGTCTTGTCTAAAGAGAAACTGGTGGAAGATTAAAGTTGGCAGTATGTAGGAAATTGGCACGTTTAAACATATATTTGAATTTCCTATCTGATCGTCCAAGAAGAAAGCAAATCTCAGTAGCTTAAAATCTCGTAATCAGACCTAGAAACACTAAGCAGGTAACGATGATACAGAAAATGAAATCTCTGATAATGGACAAATTTTCGATTGGAAATATCTATCCGTAAAGTCCCCAAAAATTATTGCCAAGAAATAGGGCGAGAAGAAACAGAAGACTGAAGAATCTTGGGTTTCGACGGTAGCCACACTATATAGGAAGGATATGACTGAACAACTGCATAGAGTGCCTGCTTCAATTAAGTTCATAGTCAATTTCAAGCCTTCCATTTCTACAGTGGAGGCCTTGGTTCATGTTGAATGTATAGATCCTAACTACTGTACTTACAGGGTGAAATATTCAGAATGTGAAGCTGGTTATATTGGAGAAAGCAGTTGATAGGTGACGGTCAGAGTAAATGAACACAGACCATGCAGGAAACGTCCACCTAGAAATGAAGTAAAATTAAAAACTGGAAAAAAATCAGCTGTAACAATGCATGCCTCATAAGATCAAATTCAACAGTGTCGAAATTCTGTGAAAAGGCTTTCACTCAAGTAGAGAAAATCTGAACTTTGATGTCCCACACAACTAAGCCAAATTGAAGGCAACAAACGATGGAGTGAGAGTAGACTTGTCCCCGCATATGGCAGACCGTAATGAAGCGGAATATAAACATTTTACGGACTCCTCTGTCTTGATTTTTGGATAATATTATCATGATTTTCATGTATTAACTGACGTGTAATCCAGACAACAAATAACATACAACTCATCACTTTTGTTGCTATCCTCTTATCAACATCCAATCCATTTGAACTTACTAACCGTATTTTGTTTGACAAATTTAATATATATATACACACACACACAAATAACCATATATATTTGCGATTGTACAGCTTTGAAAATGAATTCGCCGAAAATAGACTCTTTGCTGATCTACTTGTCTTTTGTCTACAAATAACACACACATACGGAAAAAAATGTTTATATGACAATCTGACATTAGTAACTAAGAATGTGTGATGACTGTTTGCACTTTTCCTTTGGTACGAATACCTGACAACAAGTGCTACTTAGCGGGATATTTCAACATTGTCGAGTAATCAAATCCCGCATGAAATGGAATTAAGTAATTTTTAACTGTGAAAATTCTTTAGTACCCTTCTGAGTGTTCATGCACATTCCGATTGTCCTGAAAGGTCTTCTATGGCTACAAAAAAAGGTACATGATAAAGTTTTCTAACACAGGTAGTAATATTTTATGAAGTATCCTGTAGATATATTGCAGCTTACATTTTAAAACATACTCAAATGTATAACGACTTTGATTCATACGATCGTATGTGACTGCATATGTATGAAAGCGATTTGTTTCACTAGGACGGGCTTTTGTTGCTGTTGAGAATAATATATATATATACATGTACATATATACGTATAATATATGTATTTTATTTGTGTGAACTCGTAACATGTATCCACACTACCATTTGTGAACTCTTGTAGTATTATATGGCTTTATCATGCCTTCAGATTATGTATGTAAACTGGCTTTCCTCATGTACTATACTCTGACAATAAATATTATCTACTAGTGTACAGTAGTGCCAAGAGAACTTCCATGTTACTGGTGTGACAGGGTCATAATCATTTTTAAAAATGGAGCTGCTGTTTTACTCTCTTAAGTCGTCCACTCTGTAGAATTTAACAATTTTTAACACGATCAAGTTTACCTATGTTAAGTCGCTTGCTTTGCATGAGAATTATTTCGTCCAATACTGAGGACCAATGTTTAATATCTATTATGAGTGATGACTTCTCACCATTAGTTCATCGAGCGCACTAAATGTATATCAACCTACATCTCCTTGAGGGTGATTGTGAATACACTAACGGAGGTTTCTTCAGTAGCCACAAGTGGGTGATGACCCTTCGTGTTTTTTTAGCGATATCAATTTTGTACCACTTATGCTAAACAAAGTTCGCGAGTCATGGGGAGCCATGTTTTCCCTAATATATTTGAGGATGAATATACAACCCACGTACTCTGAAACAAACAGTGTTAGCGATATAAGACGTTTGGAACCGAAATTCAAAATATTCACACAATCCTGGAGAATAATGAAAACCTGATTTGCCTGACCTTGAATGCTATGGCATTCACAGTATAACTGCCGCGACAGTTGAATGATGAAAAATGTTAAAAATTTCTGTAGCTTTAATGGAATTCAAACAGTAAAGGAGATTGTTTGGGAGGATTGGATTCCTGGGAGAAGTTACACTAAATTACTTAAACTGCATAATGTAGATAAATTATCTAAAACGTGCACGTTTTCGTGAGTATTTTCTTAAGTCAAAGAAACTTTTTGTTTTAGAATTCCTAGTTGTGGGGTTTTCAGCAGTGTACATCCAGAAATATTTAAGGTACCACCTGGAACAACCATTTCATTGCCAGTCACATTTCGACCAACAAAACTGACAGAGTTATGTCAAGAAATATCACTTAATTTATCGGTATTAAAAGGTTTTCATTTCATTGTCTAAAAACAGGGCAAAACAGTGAACATAAAACTGAGGGCTTCTTTGCCACATTTTCATGTAGAAATGCCATCTAAGATTGACTTCGGTCCTGTTGAAGTCTTCACATCGAAGACGCATATCTTCACGTTAAGAAACATGACGTAAGTGTCCTTTACTTTCAGAGATGTTTAGAAAACTGAAAACCAACTTTAATTTGAAGGCTGATTCACCAGTTCATATCAGCCCATGTGAAGGCATACTTGACTCTCTTGAGAAGAAAGTAATTGAAATTAGTTTCTTACCCAAAGTAAATATTAATTTGGTCAGATAGTTTGGATTTAGATACCTGGATCTTGTATAACAGATGTCGCATGCATATTTGGTGATGAAGTTAGTAAGGAGGTGAAGTATATGAAAATTACGGGGACAGGTGTGTATCCGATTCAAACTAATGATCTGATATAGCTGAATACGCCAGACTCCTTCTTTACGCTGATGACAAAAGAAGACTAGAAGATACGGCCTCTAGTCCTGTTGTTTTTCTGTCATTTAACAAAACACCAACAGGCCACTCATGCCATAAGCAAATAGTGGTCGAAAACTATTCAGCGGTAAGTTGTGGAAATCGTGACTTTTGAAATAAACAAGCATATGGAACCACGAAAGTAAATTTGAATTCGCTTTTAAATTTCAATACTTCATTACAGTGATTTTGTGTAATTATTGCACTTGATGACTTCATGTTGTATGATGGATTTTTGTGTTTGTCAAATGTTAACGCACGGGTTGTTTAGGAATTATAACCCACTTTGTGTTAGATTATTGTACATTGTGGATAAAACTGACTGCTAAAGCTTCAAAATCTATCACAATGCTGTCGAGAATAAATAAGCGAAAATAAAAAGTATTCCAACGACTCAGAATGAATTAACTCATCGACTAGATGTTCAAACGCAGACAATGACACCTGGTCATTGGTTACATCCACGTTTGTCTAACCAATGTAAAAGTCTAAATTTTTGAAATTAACTTACTAAATCCTTTTCTGTAAGATACAAACTTTGGATCCTTGAATAAACAACAAAGGTTTTGGATTGGTCTTCGTCCCTTTTCACATAAAATCCCAAGAATAATTTACTCCTTTTTAGTTTATTAGAAGAGCTGAATTGCTTTGGGATCGATGGAAAGTTCGGGAAAAGCTAGCCTGCACCTTCGATTAGTCAGAAATAGTAAAACTTGATAAACATGTATTTACCTTTCATCTTTATTTTTTGAAGTTGAGAATAGGGATGAAGTTTACTAACTTGAATTAAAACACGATAAAAGTCTTAATACGTTGAAAATGTAACTGATCAGTAAGATTCATGTTTTACTCCGAATATCATTTGACAAATTGGCGGAATGTGAACAACAAGTAGATGGAATGACCACCGTCTAGATGTGGTACTTCCGATATAAAGCATCCAGTTCTTTTCTAGTTGATCTGAAGAATATACGTGCATTTACTTGATAGATTTCTTTCAGTAAATACCTTCGCTTACCATCATCTTCAAATTTCCAAACACATACACTAACTAGAGGACAAAATTTTTCATTTTCATCCATCACGCATCCATATTGGTTAAAGGAAAGCTGTTATCAGCACCATCAGTGTTTTTAAAATAACGCTGAATCTTTAAGATCAGTAGCTCGCAGCTCAGAATGTGGGTATGTGAGATTATGCGTCATTGTAACACTAAATTCGACATCAGATTTGGTTTCTATTGTTTGGGATATCTGATATCTGGATCACGTTGGGAATTTATCCGGTACATGATAGATGATAGAAAAGCACTTCCAGTGTTAGCTTTATGGCATGTTTTCAGATGTTCTATAGTAGAACTGTGAGTGCTTTTTACTATACCCTTGTGTAACCACATTAGTAGGTGTTGCCGTGCATGACAAACAAAGCTACTTATGCAACGGCCAGTATACTTGGTTCAGCAGAAGCGGCTGAACTGGTATACACAAGCAGAGATGGCTAGTCTAGGTTTTTTTATGATCCTTTAAGTATGAGATTTCCTTCTTGATATAAGTATAAATCTTGGGCACTGTGGTAGAGCATAACTCCATTATGGATAGGATTTTATTTTATACTTATTTTTATTTTTATACTTGATATGATTATGAGCAATAGTTTGTGCTCGAAACGCCATCAGTTAATATTACTGTAAAATACTGTGTGATTTATCAAAATAAAATCCTATCCATAATGGAGTTAGTCTAGGTTTTTTATGAGCTCTGTCGATATTTATTTTCAATAATTATATCATATATAGTTTAAATTCCACCTTCTGTCACATCTTCCAAAGTAATAGCTCTCACCATGTAGGTAAATGGTATTATCGAATTTCTGTTTTGCTGGAAGAGAACGAATCTGTGGAAGTGTGTAGACTGCCCTGACAATGAACTCTCTCATGTAAGTTTTTCATACTACTATCTGACCTACTTATGAGAAGGACACCAAAAAGCAATTTTTTCTTGAAATTCCTCTCTACATGTGAATTTGGTGGCTGGATGTACCTCAATGAATTGAGCCACTGTTGCGAGTTTATCTAAGTCATTTTCACGAAGGATGAATATATGATGCATATATTGGAAATGAAATATGAGTTTTCTGAGAGACTTTTTCTAGACATTTTAATTGTCTCTCAGTTGTACTGACTTCTCCTGAAATCTCTTTTTTCACTCCAGTGGTACATGGTTTCAAAAGTAAAAGTCATCGGAACTTCTTTTATTCGTCTATCTATGATTTAGGTTGATGGATCGGTAAAAATTGAACCAGTTAGCGGAAATACCAGTTTTCAAGAGAATACAATATTTTGTACATTATCAGAAGTTATCACCATTCCTGCACAGTCAAGTTCACGTATCAGTGTAAGTTGTATGGAATTACTCGAAATATGTATTACACTTTAGAAACTCACTAAAAACTCTTAGGTATTCATTCTGTAAAATAATAGATGACATTTTGGACGACATTGTTTTGATTGCAGGGGGCACATATGACGATATAATGGCCAGTTCGGTTTGGAAAAGCCAGACAGGTGTTTATTGGTCTGAATTAAGTGCGAAGATATACATCAGTTAGCACAAGGGACAAGGTACGAATTTTCAACATTAGTGTCAAGTCACTACTTCTATATGGTTCATAGACCTGGCACACTTGTTATCAAAGGTATTTCTAACATCTTGATGTGAACTTTCATCAACAGCCACCCTCTTCGCTGGCTCTATATTGAAGGTCAGATGGCCGATAGGAAAGGATAATTAATGAGGGGGACTGGCAACGAACCCACCGAGGACCTATTGTCCAACAAATATGAAGAAGAAAATGGAGATGCATGGAAATAACCTGAGGAGACTACTGAGCGACACCTCATACCAGGCCGTTGAATGAAGTGGAAAACTGGAAGCAGGGAAATGTGTGTCTGAGTGTGATACTTGAGGAGATGATATCAGGAGAAAATGAAAACTTTCATGTCATTGTGGAGTCATCTGGAGAAAGCAACAGGGAATAAACTGAAAACGAAATATGTTGCTGAAGCACCATGCTCCACTAAGACTCGAGGGGAATAATGATAAGAGGTGGAACAACGAGAGAAAAAACTCACAATGATATTTTCCTTTTAAATAAGAAGTTTAAAACAACTTTGTACCTTCACTTACACGACGTTCTATGATCAGTTAAGTAGTTTGGAATTCCTGTGTACCATACTAACTGAGACCTACATAAAACAATGTTTGTTCGATCCTATTAACGTCTGTTTCAAGTTCTTCATCATTCACCGTAGAGAAGATAGATTCAAAAGAATAAGTGCTACAATGAATCGTATAATGAATATTAAAGTAAAGCATTCAACAACTCTCTCTGTGTATGTTCATGCATTAGGTACTAGAACTCATTCGTCTATAGAAAGAGGTTCCGTAGGTAGGCTGAACATTAAAATCCATAACCCTAAGGTTGACAGATTTATCCATAACAAGCGTCTACCCTCAAAATATTAAATCATTTGATTAATTTAGATAATTTATTTGAAAATATTCTACCTTTTTCCTTTTTTCTACAAAAAATATAGTTTACTTATACACCTAGAATTCCAAAAACATCTGATGTGGGCTATTTTAAAATTAGCCAACTGAATGGTTGTAATGAAACGATTGTGAAGTGTGTCGGTGAATCATCTGGCAAGTTTTAAAAGAAATTGTTTTAAAGTTTTTAATTTGACTGAAGATATACATTATTAGATAACGACCACTTCACTTATTTGGAAAGTACCATCAGCCCAAAAGGGTTGATCTCTGACGAAATCTCAGTACGAATACAGTAGGCTAGTTTCGCATATGCCAGGTTACGCCGTCTCTGGCGTAGACGTGATATCCGACTATCAACCAAAGGGCGTGTGTACTGCTCAACAGTACGCTCCGTCCTCCTTTATGGCTATGAGCAAGACCTGGCCATTGAGAGTGGAAGACATGAAAAGATTAGCTGTCTTCGATCATAGGTGTCTGCGTTCTATCTCCCGCGTGAAGTGGTATAATAAGGTGAGCAATATTGAGGTTAGGCATCGGTCGAGTGCTAGGTAAGGAGGGGAAATCAGTCGACGAGACTGTGAAATTACATCGATTGAGATGGTTAGGACATGTGTTACGTATGCCTAGTCATCGCCTTCCTCGACCGATGGGCAATGTTAGCTGATATAGGGTCAGGCTGGAAAAAAGCTAGCGGCGGTCAAACGAAAACATGGCACCAGTCAATGAAATCTACAACAGTTAGTCTAAGCCACGTAGGAAGGTGTAGACTTCCTGACTGGTTGGGTTCCTCGGGACGGTAAAACCAATGGTTGGAAACAATTGGTGACATGGCTCAAAATCGTTCTCAATGGCTGGCGCAGATGCATCCACTCCTTATGACTTATGATTTCCAATTAAACTGTTTTGTTCTTCGTTATCACTACTCCTTTGTCTCACACCTGTGTTTACTCTCTATATTATGCATTTCTCCTACTTTCTTCTCTTCCTTTGTGTGCTACAAGGAGGGAGTGTGGCGACTTGAATTGCCGCACATATGTGCAAAGTTCTATGTCAAAAACCGACCGACCGACCTAAAGATACACTAAGAAGTAAAATTTGTCAAAGAATGTTATAATCACAATGGTCTACAGATTACTGATTCTAACTGAATTATGAAGGCTGGTAAAAGCCCGATTTCTACTCAGTTAATAAGTGTTTTCCCAAAGTATCACGTAAGAAAGTTATGAAGAACTGTCCGTTATTAGGTCTACTATTTCAAGACCACGTGTCGCATAGAATTTCCCTTAATTTAGTGTATGATTTCAAGCTTAATATAGAGTACTAGACGACTGTTTCGTCCCAGACTGGGAATCTTTAACAGCAAGACTCATGATTCCATCAGAGATCAAACCCAGGTGAGCTCGCTGATCATTCAATCAGCATTCTGTCTTCTTCCAACTCTTGATTTATAGCTTAGCCGCCAAGGAATGTCCTTAGCGAGTATTTCTCCTGATACCCATTTCGGTGAACTCCACAGCTTGCGTATTCCTGAAGGCTCCCGAACCAGGACAGAGAGCCATCCAGCACTCCTTGGTTTACAATAATTCTTTAGTTGAAATCAATTCGTGACCAAACTTGAAATCAATGAAATCCCTACAAACTAACACTTGAATATTAATTTATCATTAGTGAATCTGAATTAATATCAGGCTTGAAACAGTGATCAGTAGGAGACAGTTAGTGTTTTATATCGAATAAATGATTATTGTTACAGGATTTCATCATGAGCTGACATTGGTTGTAACCAGAAGGTCCTGGGTTCGACCCCGGCGGTGAGTGCGTACTGTGAAGAGTCACAAATTAGGATGAAACAACTGTCCAGTACTCCCAGGTGGTTTTCCAATGGTTCTGTAACCAATGTCAGCTCATGATGAAATCCTTTAACAAATCAATCATATCCCTATAAACCAACACTTGAAGTGATTATTGACTCACATCTGCTTCACTTACTATCGCCGGGTTGGTTGGAGCTAGTAGTAGTATAATCCAAGACACACGTTTTTGTCTCATTCGGGATTCGTCAACTGGATGTTTCTGCATTCCCAGTAAGATCCTACCAAGAGGCGGATGCAGCAAACATTGTTTTAAACTCCAAAGCATTATCCATTAGTCAATAGGGTTACGGTAACCTTTATATGCTGCTCAGTTTAAGTTAATGAGTTTAAACCTTAAAAATGAACAGCTTAGCACTACCTTTCATAAACTGAACTAAGGCATTAATTTGACTTCATCAACCAGTCTATCAGAATAATTACCGTGTACAGTGAAAGAGATTAGTGAATTCCTTAGCAGATGAACATTACTCTTCCTGAATTGTATTTATCAATGCAATACAACCTACATTTATAAACATGACTTAGATTGACAGTCAGAGCTTATTTTACACTCTGATGCTTTGTTTCTGTAAAGACAATTTTCACCTTTCTCAAATCAGTCTTTCTTCAATCAAAAATAAATTCTGTCCTTTTTGTTGAATAATATATTACTGTCAGTAATATTGAGATTTATGAAAACAAAACACGTAGATCAGCGAAGAGTCTCTTTTCGGCGAATTCAAAAATTCCGTTTCTTGATATGGAACTAACAAGAAGAACTGATGGGAGCCCAAGAAGATCGATCCATAGAAAACCTACTTGGAATGGTCAGCTAACAAGCTTCTATAGGTGGGTACCCATTCAACAAAAACGAAATTTAATTAAGTCACTTGCCACCCCCATCCGACGCATCTGCAGTTCCGACGCTCTGGAAACAGAATTATATATTCTAAGAGAAATTTTTTTAAAATGGGTACCCAATGAGATTCATCGACAAAAATATCAAACCAAGGATTCGGAGAAACGAAACTTTAATTGCGGGAGAAAAGAAACTCTACATGAACCTGGATTTCAAGGGAGATTTAGCAAGCCATATTCTCAAGAGAAGGACCACATCATCTCTGAGAAGAACATTCTTTGCAGCAACGCTAAGAATAATGTTCTCCAGTCGCCCACTGATCTGCAGAAGCCTCAAGGACAAGATCCCGCATCTGACTACTTCTATGTGCATATATCAGTTCACCTGCTGCTGTGGAGCCAGGTACATCGGTCGTTCGACGCGCACCCTGTCCAAGAGGATTCAAGAACACTATCCAGCATGGTTGCGAAAAGGCAATAGTGGTGCAATAAGGAGTGCGATAATTGAACATCTGGTTGACACTGATCATTCCATTTGAACAAACGCCTCCTGCTTCAAAGTAATCTACAGAGTCAAGAACAACCTATCAAAGGCAATACGGTTTCGCCTTCTTTGTATCACTGAAGCTCTGGCCATTCACATAGAAAAACCGGAGCTGTGCACACAAAAGAGAATTACTCAACCACTTCTACTGTCTTGGTAACAACTTTTTGGATTTTATTTTGATGACTTAATTTTGTTTCTTTGCCTGTTCTTTAATTGTTTATAATTCTTGTATTCATTTAGAACTCTTAGGTAATTTCGTATTATCTACTTTGTTCCTATGTGCATCCTGAGTAAAACTCACTCATCAAACTATTCATATTATTACATAACTTCTTTTAATAACTGTTTGTGACAACCCATCACCTTTGTTACTACCCTAATTTATTTTTTTATTTATTTTATTTATTTATTATAGCTTGATTCCACACCGTATTTTTGGTACAGGTATGGAATTTTCAGCATGTGATATCGGTAGCCCAATTTTGCAGGCCGACCATAGATATCGGGTGTGCGCCGGCAGGGGATCGAACCCCGGACCATGTGCATGGTCGGCGAGAGTCCTAACCACTGTGCCACCGACGCGCAACACTAACACCTTATTTTCATGACTGATTTTGTATTACGTAATTCCAATTACCGGTCTTCACCTGTTTAGTCAAAATAACTACGACCAATTGTATTTTTGTTTGACAAACTTAATGTACACATACATACAAAATAACATATATATATATGCGATTGTACAGCTAAGAAAATGAATTCGCCGGCGAAAAGAGACTCTTTGCTGATTTACGTGTTTTGTTTTCATTAATGCCTGGATGGGGATTATACATGAATATTGAGATTAGGCATGAAGTGTTAGGTAAGGAGAGAAAGCCAATTGATAAGATTGCAAGACTGAACCGAATGAGATGGCTGAGGTAAGTGTCATGTATGTCAGGTCATTGCGTCTCCCGTTAAGGTTAGAATAGATTGTACTGGTGGTCAAATCAAAACAAAGAGTCAATCAATGAACTCATTGACTGCTGGTTTGAGACAGTCATCTAGAGAGGTTTAGACTTCCTGGCTGGTTAAGATCCTCGAGTTGCCAAATGCCAGTGACTTGAAACTCTTGACGATGATATGACACAAAATTGTTGTCAGTGACGCAGGTACATTCGCTCTTTATGATCACCTAGATCCATTACATTCCGATTATCCTCCACATAATTATTCTTTCATCTCACAAATTTTCCGCTTATTATAAATTCTTCGCATCTCTTTTTTTAACTTTATGTAAGATTTCATGAAGTCAGACAAATTGAATTAATCCTCGTTTGTGTCAATGCCTAAGTTGAAAACGAGATATTTAGAGTTACCAGAAGATTCTCCTTTGAGATTTGACAGAAGCTGAAATTCATAGACGACTATCTGTCTGTTTTTGACATAGAACTTTGCACGTATGTGCGGCAGTTCAAATCGCCACACTCCATGAAGCACACAAAGCAACAGAAGAAAGTAGGAGAAATGCATATTAGAGACAGTAAACAGAGGTGTGAGACAAAGGAATAGTAATAACGAAGAACAAAACAGTTTAATTGGAAATCATAAGTCACAAGGAGTGGATGCATCTGCGCTATGCATTGAGAACGATTTTGAGCCATGTCACCAATGGTTTCCAACCATTGGTTTTTACCATCCCGAGGACTCCAACCAGGAAGCTAGTCTACATCTTCCTACGTGGCTTAGACTAACTGTTGTGGATTTCATTGACTGGTGTCATGTTTTCGTTTGACCGCCGCTAGCTCTTTTTCAGCCTGACCCTATGTCAGCTAACATTGCCCTTCGAGGAAGGCGATGACTAGGCATACGTAACACGCGTCCTAACCATCTCAGTCTATGTAATTTCACAGTCTCGTCTATTGATTTCCCCTCCTCACCTAGCACTTGATGCCTAACCTCAATATTTCTCACCTTATTATACCATTTCACACGGGAGATAGAACGCAGGCACCTATGATCAAAGACAGCTAATCTTTTCATGTCTTCCACTCTCAATGGCCAGGTCTCACAGCCATAAAGGAGGACGGAGTGGACTGATGAGCAGTACACACGCCCTTCGGTTGATAGTCGGATATCACGTCTACGCCAGAGACGGCGTAAACTGGCATATGCGAAACTAGCCCTCTGTATTCGTGCTGAGATTTCGTCAACGATCAACCCGTTGGGGCTGATGGTACTTCCCAAATAAGTGAAGCGGTCAACGTTTTCTACCACTTCACTTCCTATTTCTAATCCAGGAGTCAGTGTTGTCCAATCCTGCAACATCATCTTGCATTTGTTCGGAGCGAATCGCATGTCAAACATTCATAGATTGCAGCTCAAGGTGTTCAGAAGACTCTGCATATACGACTGAATTTCAACCAGACGAATAAATGTTAATTTTCTCATCAAAAACCTGAAAATCTTTGGCTGAGTTCATTAGTGGATCTTTAGAATATGAATCCAAGGCAGGCGTTGATAAAGGTCTGCAGTGACCTGTTGGAGATGCTCTTCGTGACACGTCAAGTTTCTGACCAATATAGAAGAACTGACTGACCTGATATTGGTATTGAAAATCCAAATCTTTTTCTTTATGCTGAGTGCAGAAGATTTCCAAAATGATTCCAGATTGATGAAGGTTAACCCTGCCTTTCTGATTCTGGCTGGTTTTGACATCTTCATCCGTTCCACCTGTGGTTGAAACAATGCTTCCTAGGTAGGCAAAGAAAGCAATGTCTCTCGAATTTCTCTCGACGATGGTGATTGGTGCTGGTTGTTATTGTTGCGGTTTGTTGGTTATCTTCATCACCTCCGTCTTCTCTATGTTCACCTGGAGTTCTGTCTTCGCTGCTTGCCTCTTCTGACAGTTTGTTGGTTTTCGCCTGTAAGTCTGCAAGTTTGTGTGACATTAGACATATATCGCCTGCAAAATCCAGATCTTTTAGGATCTTCTTGTTGGTGGTCCAGCGTGCTCCTGTCTCCTCGCTCCCCGCAAACTGATGCATAATCCAGTTCACCACATTTAGGAATATTATTTGTGATAATAGGTAGCCTTGTATTACTCTGAATTCACTTCTAAGGTTTTACTGAATTTTCCGTTGTGGATCACCTTACACTTGACATTGTCATATAGCCAGCTGCTGATTGAAGTTGATAAAGATTTGGACATTACACGCCTTAGTATTTAAGTAGTTTCCAAATTACTTCTCAGTCAACGCTGCTCTGTCGAAGGCCTATTCGAAGTCGATGAAGTTAAATTTCAGGTTTGACAGTCATTCTACCTTAAGCTGTGTTCGATGATGATGCGAAGAGTTTCAATTTAACCAGCACATGATTTGCCTTTCTTGAATACAGCTTTTTCCGGTAGGCGGAGTTCTGCATCCAATGCATCTTTTATTCTCTCCAGGAGGACGCAACTGAGTGCTTTACTTGGCGTGGACAAGAGCATGATTTCATATCAGTTCTTGCAGAGGCCTCAGTTGCCCTACTTTGGTAGCTTGACAAGGTAGCCTTCCTTCAAACCAGTAGGTACATTTTCTTCTCTCCAAAACGTTTGTAATAATGGCGTCAGCAAATCTGCCGCAGTCTCTGGGTCTGTTTTCAGTGTTTCGGGGTGGGGAAATTCTGTCTGGTTCTGCTGCCTTCCTGGACGGCATTCAGTAGCTAGATTGCATTCAAGATTTCTGCTTTTGTTTGTGGACTTGTGTCCACTGGTAGGTCTGTGCGTGCTGCTGGTGGTACTTCTGGGCGAGTTGCGTCCATTGGGTTAGTGGAATGATCAGTTTGTGAAAGGTAAGACATCTAATTATCTGCGAGGAAATGACTGGAACTAGAAACAGATTGTCTATGGTCAAGATGCTCATAGTATTAAGTGACGGGTTTTTTAAATAGAATATAAATATCAAGCACTTCAGGTGAACATAGAGGAAACAGAGATGATGAAGATTCCTGGGCAACACCACCAACAGCAACGACAACCACAACAACAGACAACAATCAGCCAGCATAAATGGAAGGAACCTGAAAGAAACAACCTCCTTTACCTACCTGGAAAGCATCGTTTCAAATACAGGCGGAACTGACGAGGATATCAAAGGAAGAATCGGGAAAACAAGACAACCTTTCACTACTCTCAAGCTTGTGTGGAGGTCAACAGCACTCATCATCAAAATTAAGATCCGGATTTTCAACTCCAATGTGAAGTCAGTCAGTGCTACTCACTATACGGATCAGAGACTTGCACTGCGCGTCATAAAGAGCATCTCAACCAAACTACAGACCTTCATTTACAGTTGTCTTCGCTCAATACTCAAGATCAGATGGCCGGCCAGAAAAGATCAGAAACAGAGATCTCTGGCAGTGAGCCAACCAACTCAGCAGGAACCGATTGTGAAAGAAATAGGCAGGAAGAAATGGAGATCGATTGGCTGGCCATGCTCTGAGGAAACAATCCACCAAGTGACATCACTAGACAAGTCATTGCTCGAGTGGAACCCGAGTGGGAATCGGCGAGTTGGTCGTGAGTGCAAGGGTGAGGGTGACTTGGAGGAGGTCATGTGAAGAGGAGATGAAAATGTGTGGGCAGACTTGGAGCCAGGTGAAAACTCTAGCAGAGAACCGAACGCAATGGAGATGCACGGCTGAAGCGGTATGTTCCTCTAGGAATTAAAGGAAACAATAATATATAATAATCTGGTATTAAAGACTTCAAATTACCTCCTATGCAATCAAAATGCTTCATGGGATCCTCCCACTTATTAAATGCATCGCATAGTCCAGAATATCTATCGGTAGCTGAATGGTGGGATGCTCGCCAGCCAGATGGAAGGCCTGGATTCAATTTCCGGCAGATTCATTCCTAAATTTTACATAGTTTACTGGCCGGTAGTAAGCCTGGAGAAGAGAAAGGTTTTGCTCATAAGGCTAGTAAGGGCACCTCGTAAATGCAACACCACAGCCACTGACTCTTTAAATCTTGAAGCCATATGGTCCCAATTCTGAAGGCAAAGGAATGTTTATTGCAAGAGACACTTTGTTAATTAATTTGTAATCTAATTCATTCTATTTTATTCTAGATGTCAATGTCCAACTTTCAACAAATCATTGTACCTTTCCAATAACACAAGTTGATGAATTAAAAAGTCATACAATATGCATTACAAATTATACTGACTATCCAACAGTCTATGAATTGAAAGCTGGTCATTCACAGATATACATGAACGAAAATAATGAAACGCGTCAGTTAATCTCTACAGTATTTCCAATACTGAAAGGTTCATGCAATGGTGTTATCAAGCCAAGAGAAACAATTAAACTTGTCATTGGATTTTATCCACATATACCTGGACATTTTTATCGTCGATATGTTTTATTTGTGTGTGATCAGGTAATGAGATTTCTTTCCTGATTATGTTGTATTGGTTTTTGTATGTCCAAATCAAGTTCGAATTTATTATTAGGAACAAAAATAGTTAGGACGAACAATTGTGCTTTCAATAAATTCTTCTTCAAACTCTACAATTATAAATCCATTAATTAATTTAGGCACACAATAACCAGACAGTAAAAGCAAATTAGAATCATATCAGAAAGTGTATTGTGAAACAAGTATAAGATGGGATGGAGCAACAGTCAGTTAGTTTTCGAATTTGCATGGTCAATGAGAACATGAGGTAAAATGAAATGAAGTAATCTAATGATGTATCTATGTATATGTGGTCAACAAAAGTACAGATTTTGAGGTTGAGTGTAATCAATGGTGTGCGAGACAATATGAATAATACAGAAAATAAACCGAGTTCAAGGGTCAATTCATGTATAATCCCCATCCAGGCATTAATGAAAACAAAACACGTAAATCAGCGAAGAGTCCCTTTTCGGCGAATTCATTTTCTCAGCTGTACAATCGCAAATATATATATATATTATT
This sequence comes from Trichobilharzia szidati, assembly GCA_944472155.2. Taxonomy (NCBI): domain Eukaryota; kingdom Metazoa; phylum Platyhelminthes; class Trematoda; order Strigeidida; family Schistosomatidae; genus Trichobilharzia; species Trichobilharzia szidati. The sequence continues at coordinate 27,092,912 of OX235271.1, forward strand.
TTGTATGTATGTGTACATTAAGTTTGTCAAACAAAAATACAATTGGTTATAGTTATTTTTAACTAAACAGGTGAAGATTGGTAATTGGAGTTACATAATACAAAATCAGTCAAGAAAATTAAGTGTTAGTGAAATTAGGGTAGTAACAAAGGTGATGGGTTGTCACAATCAGTTGTTAAAGGAAGTTATGTAATAATGTGAATAGTTTGATGAGTGAGTTATACTCAGGATGCAGATAGGAACAAAGTAGATAATACGAAATTACTTAAGAGTTCTAAGTGAGTACAAGAATTATAAACAATTAAAGCAATTTGTATCGCTGAAGTTCTGGCCATTCATATAGAAAAACCGGAGCTGTGCACACAAAAGCGGACTACCCAACCACTTCTACTGTCTTGGTGACAACTATTTTGATTTGATTTTTTTATTTTGATGACTTAATTTTGTTTCTTTGCCTGTTCTTTAATTGTTTATAATTCTTGTATTCATTTAGAACTCTTAGGTAATTTCGTATTATCTACTTTGTTCCTATGTGCATCCTGAGTAAAACTCACTCATCAAACTATTCACATTATTACATAACTTCTTTTAACAACTGTTTGTGACAACCCATCACCTTTGTTACTACCCTAATTTCACTAACACCTAATTTTCTTGACTGATTTTGTATTACGTAACTCCAATTACCAATCTTCACCTGTTTAGTTTAAATAACTATAACCAATTGTATTTTTGTTTGATAAACTTATTGTACACATACATACAAAATAACACATATATATTTGCGATTGTACAGCTAAGAAAATGAATTCGCCGCCGCAAAGAGACTCTTCGCTGATTTACGTGTTTTGTTTTCATTAAGTTCAAGGGTGACAATAACGGCAATAATAATGATTGTAAAATAATAACGATGATGTGGTGTAAATTTGAAAGTAGTACTGGTGAACGATTATCAGATAATAATAATGAATTTGGTGAACTGAAATGAACAGTTACATGTTCACGTGTATGATTTATTTTAAAAGGGGTAACCAAATGCGTTAATAGTGCAGTCTTAATCCACTTGGTAGATACTGGACACTTGATAAAATCTGAGCAGGCGTTCTCAGCTATTTACCACGTTCCTCGTAATCTATCTAGAGGAGCTTGACTGCGTTTTCTATCAGTAACTGTAGCAGTAGCGATCAATATCAGAAAACGGGCTCTTTGGATGCAAAAGAAGTATGTTCAACCGCTATGTTTACCTCGGCCTACAATAAGGTCAACAAATCCTTCATAAAAATTAGCACTTTAAATTCCTATCACACTATTTTTTCTTTTCTGCTTCTTTTGCTTTGTTTCACTGACAAACGCTCATTTCTGTCTAGCCTTTTACAATTTCATTACCTTTCTTATGATTTCTATTACCTTAGGTTTAAGTAATGCTTTTCCAACTTGTTATCATATTTACAAAATCCGTGATGGCGAGCCACCTAGCATAATGGCGACATTGTAAACTTAATAGATAAAGTTCAGTCTGCACCAAACAAAGGACTAGATACATTACACTAGTTACTAATTACTATCCAATCACGACTTCACTCATCTATAGCTTGTACTTTGTTTTGTGCAGTACATTTTGGACATTCTGATCACTCATATATAATTGTCATACCAATTTATATAAAAGGCGACAGAACAAAAAGCCCTACAATTTTTATTTAATATAAGTCAAAATGTTGACAGGTCATAATCAATGATAAGAGTTAAGAGAATGGGGTGAAATATTTTAAAAGTAATATAGTAAGACAGAGAGAAAGGTTAATCACTGAACCCTTGTTCATCGAAAGAACACATGTTCAAATGAAATGGAGCAATGCCCATTCCAGATATAAGGAAAATCGTAATAAATAACAGATCTATCTGTCTATCTATTGCATTAGGTAGTGAGTGGAATATTGCGCCCCAACAGAACACCTTCACTTCGTCTCGTTCTTCTTGGCTCTCTTTAGCTGGCTTCACAATTGCCCATAGTCTCTAATCTCCCACCCCAACCCCAGAAACGATCACAATGTCATTTTCAGACCACCACCCAAATCATCCTTTCACATCCACAACAGTTAGTCTAAGCCACGTAGGAAGATGTAGACTTCCTAACTGGTTGGGATCCTCGGGACGGTAAAAACCAATGGTTGGAAACAATTGGTGACATGGCTCAAAATCGTTCTCAACGGCTGGTGCAGATTCATCCACTCCTTGTGACTCATGATTTCCAATGAAACTGTTTTGTTCTCCGTTATTACTATACCTTTGTCTCACACCTCTTTTTACTGTCTATATTATGCATTTCTCCTACTTTCTTCTCTTGCTTTGTGTGGTACATGGAGGGAGTGTGGCGACTTGAACTTCCGCACATATGTGCAAAGTTCTATGTCGAAAACCGACCGACCTTTCACATGCCAGTCCCACTGGAGTGATGGCCCGACGCGCGATGTCACCCAACAGTCTCCTCAGAGAGTGTCTGATCTATCCACATTCTCTTGAGAGTATTTGTTGAACGATGGGTTCTTGACTGGTTCATTCTCAGAGTCCCTTGTTGCAAATTCTTTCTTGCGGGCCATATGATCTTCACTATCGAGATAGAGAAGGCAGCACTTCATGAAAGTCTGCACTAGCCCGTTGGGAATGCTTTACGTGACTCACACACCAAGTCTCTGAGCCACAAAGAAGAACTGACCGACTGATTTGACATTGGTGTTAAAAACCCAAATCTTGTTGTTTATTCTGTGGAGTGCAGTGGATTATCAAGCTGATTTCAGAGTGATGAATGTCTGCCTTGCCTTTCTGATGCACCCTGGCTTTCACATTCTTATCTGTGCAGTCTTCTGTAGTTGGAGTGATGCTGCTTATATAATTGAGTGGAGTGACTTCTTTCAAATTTCCTCCATATTGATATTGATTGGTGCTTGTTGTTATTGTTGTCGCTGGTTTGTTACCATCACCACTTCTGTCTTTTTCCATGTTCACTTGAAGTGTTGTCCTCTCTGTCTGCTTCTTCTGTCATTTTTTTGGTTTTCACCTGTCCGTTTTTGAGCTTATTTGTCTTTAAAGAAAAATCGTCTGCAACGTCCCTATCTGAATAACAAGGGTGAGATAAAAAAATATGTATAGATCAAAATTATGAAATTGTGTGAATTCACTGATTTGATTACGAGTAATGAGAAGACGGAGGTGATGAAAATAACCAACCAACCAACAACAACAACAGCAACATCCAGCGCCAATCACCATCAACGAGAGGGAATTGAAAGAGGTTACTTCATTCACTTATCTAGCGAGCGTTGTCTCAACTATAGGAGGAACGGACGACGATGTCAAATCGAGCGAGAATCGGGAAGGCGAGAAACACATTCATCAACCTGAAACCAATCTGGAAATCTTCCACTGTCACTCAGCCTGCATCAACAACAAAATTCGGATCTTCAATACAAACGTCAAGTGAGTTTTGCTATACGGATCAGAAACTTGGTGGGTCACAAAAAATGAGCATTTCCAACAAGTTGCAGACCTTTATCAACAACAACTGTCTTCGCTCTATACTCAAGATCAGATGGCCGGAAACAATCTCCAACAAGAAACTATGGGAACAAACAAAGCAAGAACCAATCGCTCAACAAATATGCAGGAGAAAGTGGAGATGGATTGGACACTCACTGAGGAGGCCGTTGGGTGACATCGTCCGTCAGGCCAGTGCTCGAGTGGAACCTGAAAGGGAAGCGGCGAGTGGGACATCCAAGGGTGACATGGAGGAGATCGTGTGAAGAGGAACTGAAACAGTATGGATCAACATGGACGCAGGCGAGAAGTACAGCAGAAGACAGAAGCAAGTGGAGACGTGTAGTTGAAGCCCTATGTTCCACTAGGAAACCAAGGGAATAATAATTATAACGCGTTTGTGTCCGAAAAGTCATCCAGTTATGAATACATGGTATCACTGTGTATCAAATAAACATATTTGATATAGACTTCAGAATGACAGTCTGGATAATTTTAAACTTAAACTAGTAAATAGCTTTAAAATAACCGATTATGAAATATAGAGTGTGTTATCACTGAAGGTGAAGTAAATATCTGGGTCATAGAAGGATTCGAACCAGAGGTCTTCAGTCTATTAGTGATGTACGGCTTTCTTTTGAATGAACAGATTATGCTTTCCTGTAGTCAATCACTTCTTGGAGGCCGCTGGGTTTTAAAATCCTGCTGTGACACACATTTTCATTTCATCTTCAGTCGTCCCCCATTACATAACTAATAGTATGACAGTTTAAGAGTATCTCAGTAACCTTACTATCAGACATTATATTTTCATTGAATTAAAACGTATTTATTCTGTTTTCTTTATGTTTCACAATTACCACTCGACCTCCCCAAAAAATATTCAAAGGAACCGCAATTTCTACATTTACTTGGTACATGTCATGATTTATATGAACGACCTCATCATCTTACAGTGAAACATTTAGCAGCTGTAAATTCTGATCATGAAAAGCTGACTGATGAAACGATGAAGGTGAGTTGATTTCTCCTATTTTAACAATATTTATTATTAAGGAAGGTAAATCGTACATAACTGTTTAACTCTATGCACTTATTCATCTTTATAAACCTGAATAAAGCCAGTATATTTGGTTTGTTCAGAATAAGATGAGGCCATCAGTTATTTATTTCGCCAATTTCTCTTCAGCTGCATACAGCCTAAAAAATTCCCTAAGCATATGTACAGAGAAATGTCCTTAACGCACTTTCAGGAGGGAAATCATGTCACTTGACCGCAGAAACCACATTTTATAAATCGTGGTCGTAAATTACACTTATATAACTTAAATATAGGCGAAAACCAATAAGTCGGCGGAAAGGTGGACGTTGGGCGGATAAGCAGATTCTAGAAGCTCTGTACATCACAGATGATTTATGTCTAATGTCAAACATACTCAAAAATCTACAGGTAAAAACCGATAGCTTGGAAAAAAGAGACAGCTAGAATAGGACGTGAAGTTGTGGTGAGAGATGGTTGCTGGCCAAATTGGTTGACAGTAATTGAGGTCAAAGGTCAAGGTGGACAGGCGGTTACAGTTAACATATAGATGAACTGACACAGCCACAAGAGATGCAAGGTTAACTTTGTGTGAGAAACAACCAATCAACAGACTGTATTTTCTACTAACATTGACCTACAATAATGTACATAAAAATCTATAAATACGTGTTGATTTTTCGTAATAAACGATCTGTTGCCTGGCCCTTGTCTTCTGTTGTTACAAAGTGACCATAGAAAAGGCAGAGGTGATGAAGGTAACCAAACGTAACTCAAAAGCAAGCACTAATCATTATCAGCGGGATTAATCTGAAATAGGTCACTTCCTTCACTTATCTACGCAGCATCGTTTCAACTACAGTCGGCGCGGATGACGATGCCAAAGTCAGCCACGATCGAAAAAACAAGTAAAAATCTTCATTACTCTAAAATCGGTCTGGAAATCTGCTTCACTCAGCATAAGGAACAAGAGTTTGATGAAAATAGGCTTCTTACTGTCTCAACTACAAGGGCGACGACATTATGAGAATGATAAATAAAAGATTAAGTGCAGCCCTGTCTAGGACGTATCCTGCAGCGTTATTAGTCTCTCTATCCCGAACAACCTCTTCACTGGCGCAGTCAAAGGTTGACAAGTACCCTCACATGTTATCTCCAACTGTGTATACCAATTCACATGTATCTGCGGTAGCAGTTACATTGGAAGAACAGAAAGGAGGGCTTGCGTCAGATTCTGCGAACATGTACCAAGGAGCCTCCGGTTAAAGGGACCGAATTATTTAAGCTCTTCAATCGCCAAACACCTGATTGACACAGGACACCGAGTAGATGTGCTGGAATCATTCAAAATAATTAACAGACAAAGTACCTCAAGTCTTCTCAGGTTTGCTGAAGCTATAGCAATGAAACGATTGAAGCCTGACTTATGTGTCCCAAAAGAATCCGTTGTTGGACTTCAGTTACCCTGGTAACTCACTTCTTAGTAACTCTTTGTTTTCTAAATTTATTAATTTTGTTAACTTATCTTTTCACCCCCCCCTTCTTTTATGTTTCGCTTGACTCTATTAAGATATAATTTTTCTTGACCTTCTGAGTTCTGCTCACTGTATTACATCATCAACTTCTTATCTAACTGTAACAACAGAAGACAAGGGCCAGGCAACAGATCGTTTATTAAGAAAATCAAAGCATATTTATATATTTTCATGTACATTATTATAGTTTAGTTAAGCAAACAAACACAGTCTTCTGATTGGTTTTTTTCTCACTTAAAGTTAATCTTTCATCTCTTTGTGACTGTTTCTTGAATGTCAGATCATCTATATGTTAACTGTATCCGCCTACGCAAAGTCTGCTCTGGTTGGTTGTTGAATCAGTCTTTCTTCATATTTTCTCACGACAAATCTTGAGAACGTAAACATTGACGTAAATTACTGTCTACCAATTTGGCTAGTAGACAGCTCTCACCACATAACCTCATGTGCACCGTAATTTTAAAATTTTGATCTTCTCTTATCTAATTACGTAACTATTGCTAATTGTATTTTGTTACCCTAACAACACAACCGTTAACTAATTTTTCAAAAAAACTTCTCTCTATCAAGATATATATATTGTGACACTTTAGACACCCTGCATATCTCAACGCCTTATTTTACTATGATGCTCTGACACTATGAACGAAGGTTTGTTAAAATTGTACACTAATAATTTTTAATAAAAAATTCAGGTTGTACGCAGCTGATGAGAACCAACGAAATAAAATGGATCCAGATTATTCTGCGCCTATGTTTCTTCTTTCTTTGTTCAGATTTTTAAAAGGGAATCATTGTATGAAATAGCTACTTTCATTTTTAAAAATTAATATGCATTGAAAACGTTTCAAAAAAATTATTATCGTTTCTTTTCACTGCTTTGTAAACACTTTTATTTAGTGTTCTGGAAATCTGAAGGGCCACAAAAATGGTTACGAAATTTATTCTGAAATGATGCAGTCATCAGAAATTATGGTAAGTTTTTGTGGGCAATATAAATGACTGGGTGATAACCATCATCATACTATTCGGTGTACGTTAAAACGCAAATAAAGATGTTAGTTAGTCGGGGAAAAATTCGAATCAACAGCTTTCAGATTGTCAGTATTATGCTTTGGTGACTAATTTACAAAGCCTTGACGGCTATACAATTAGCTAAAGTCTTTTTTTCAGATTTCATACAACTGAGCCGTATGTAACTGTTCGACTAGAATTCCTATAGCATTTGCCTATTCACATCGTACTGAATGACCAGCCACCTCCGGTTCACTCATTCGTATGAGAACTGGGGAGAAATTTTGGCCGTTGCTCTAGGAACTTGATTTTTCGTGCTCGAGAACATCTCCCACTATGATTAAGTAAAGGTGTAGTTCAAATTATTAACAGCTCGATATTAGACCATCTGGTGCAAGCCAGTCACAAAGCCAGCGTAGAAGAATCCTTCTCTATAATATACCGGGTGACTAACAAATTACCAAAATCGTCGAAGCACCGCATGCTCCAAACAGCAGAGGCTATTGCAATTCGCCTCAAACAACCAGTGGTCTGTGTTCAAAAGAAACAAGTTCAGCCCCTACTATTGCCCTGGCCGGTGTTCAGTAGAAACTATAAACTCATGAATTTGTAATATTATCTTTCCTAATTCTTCTGACATTCAGTTTATTTTATGTTGATGCTGTTCAGCTGTAATTTATCAATATTATTGATTCGATGTTATTTAAACATTAATGTCGTTCATAACACTAATTCATTAACTCACTATAATGTATATGTAATTGTAGAACCTGATGATGAATTTATCGAAAAGAGTACTCTTTGTTCCGTGTCCATTCTTTTGAAAATTTTGAATAACTAGAATGACATTAGAACTTGGTTATGAAATATGTCTCATTCTGCAGTTAGCAACACAGTGAGACTATAAACAAAGGTTATGGTTGCAGTTCACGTACAACTCACCTATTCTTCTGAACCTTAATCGTCTAATTAACGTTATCTTAGGTAGCTAAGGTAACGACTGTTAAGTTTTTGTAACTTAGTAGTGAATAACTCCTCTTTTAGCAAAATTATTTTATAGCAATTTATTTGTTTGATCTATCTATACTGGACTGAAATGCCAGATGGTTATTGATATGTCCAATCCTAGTATGGACGCTTCAATGATGTTTAAAGATTAGCATGATGATATTTGATTCAATAACGTCTTATCGTTTGAAAAGACTGCTGCTGAGATGGGTCTCAGTGGGAATATGATCACTCAGTAGGTATGCAGGTGTATCTGGCTGACGTGTCCTAAATAGGACTCAGTGTGCCTTTTAGCCAAATAGTACTTTATATAACAGCATTAGATACCTCTACGCTATTAAAGAACGAGCACTGATGATTACTGAAGCTAAATTGGTTTACTCACATCCATGTTTAAATTATCTGTATTTCAAGAGACATCAGTGATCAAGTAGTTGGGATGTTAGTATTTTCTTCATGCTTGTCAACATACCCACCAAGAAATTACCACTGAAAAAGACTTCATAAATAAGCAATAAACCTTATTCTTCGAAGTTCAAAGAGTCTGTTATATTGGAAGACAAAATGTTCCAGTCTAGAAGATCCTGAGTAGAACTTCTGTTTGTATAGTGAATAATTATCAACCAATTTATTAAGATTAGAGGGAAAGGAACAACAAGTTCAGCAAAGATATCTTTTCGGCGATTGTATTCTCAAGCGACAGAGACAGTGTTAAGCGCGAAACCTATGACTTGCTTTGTTGTTAACAGCATAATTTTAGGCCCTTTTATTTATCTCTTATTTTGCATTCTGCAGTGAACTCCTTTTTAAACGTACTTAGCTACCTAAATTATTAACAATGGCTTCCTTTTTGTACTTTACTCTATTCCTTCTTTTGTGTATCTACTGGTTCCGACTATATTAGTACTATAAGTGTTACAAAGTTGTCCTGTCAATAACCATCATGTAATTATTAGTTTTTGTGGTTGCTGTTTTTTTTGTTGTTCGGCAACATTAACTGACAATCTTGGCTGTGAACGCCGTTATCACCATCTTAAAATTTTGTATTATGCAGGATTACTCACGCTATCAATACAAACACCACATTAGACCTGATAAAGAAACAACCCTGAAATGTTATTTTATGACTGTTTAGTGTTGTTTCAACCAAATTAACTGATCATCTTGGCGATAAACATTCTTAAATATCAGTTCATAACTTCTTGTATGACTATAGCTTTACTGTCACCATGCATAATCATATCATAGCTTCCACTACCCAATACTGAGTTATTATTATATGCTGCTTATTTTCCTTGCTACTTCTTGGTATTTTTTTCGCATTTTTAAAATTATTTTTGTGTTTGTTTTTGTTGTTGTTGTTGTTGCCTTTATATTTATTTTTTTGAAATACTCCTTTTAAATGTTTGATAAAATTAGATGCAAATATTGTAGATACGTGCTGAAAATTCCACACTGTACCACTAATACTGTTTCTGGAATAAAGAAAATTATTATTATTATTAAAAGCTGTACAATCGCATTTATATAGATTAGTTTACATAGATAAAATTATTATTTATTTAATTCCACAAAGTAAAGAAGGAGGTAATAATTTTCAACTTGATATGAAAGTTTGGAGGTACGAATATAGATTACAAGGGGCTTAGAGACAAGATTGCATAGGATTAGAAAACAGTCACATTTGAGACGGCTTTAGATTGACAGGCTGATATTGATACTGCGTGGGGTGTGATTAGAGGGGGGAGTAAAAATATGGATCATAGCAGAATTTGAACCGGAGGCCTATTATTTATTAACGCATCATTCTATCTACTAAGAACAGCAATTTGGTTTGGGTGCCCAGTGGTTATGAGGGTGAGCTAGTTGTCAGAAGACCTCTGATTCAAAGTTTTCCACAACTCAAAACTTCAAAATTGTCCCTCAATTTAGCGGTTATCCAGTTTTCAGACATTAAGAACGTCTTAGCTGAAAAAACCATCTTGTGGTTAATAAAGATGTAAATTCAAAAAGTCCAAGATAGAATGAATGTTTCACAGCTCTTATTTAGATGTAACAACAAGTGAGCTTCACGAGATAGTTATTTACCCCATCGAAACGATATTCATAGCTTCCCTTGAGCGTCGGTGGCACAGCAGTACAGTACTCGCCAACCACGCATGTGGTTCAGGGTTCGAACTCCGGCCAACGCACTCCTTTACCTCGGTAACCCAGTAATAAGTCTGGCAAAGAGGGAAGTTTGGGCATTAGGTTAGCAACCTCATCCAGTACAAATAAACACCACTGCTACCCAAAAATTCAAGCCTCTAGCTTGAAGCCCTATGTTCCACTGGGAACGTAAAGAAATAAAAGAAAATTGAAACGATATAAATGTTTCATATTTTTGTATTGATTCATAGACAAGTAAATCTTGTATATTGATTTAAACAGACTTTAAGTGGCTAAAGTGATATCAAATTGTACTCGAAAGTTGTAAGTTATGACTCAGTCGACCGAACATGAAGTAAGTCACTTGAATAGCATTGATTTAAATTTCGTTTTGACATCGTTTTCGTTTCCACGTTCAATCTTCAATGTGCATTCAGTTACGTTAAATAATCTGTGACTTATTTACACTTTTGTTTAGATTAATCCACCTTTAGTTTCATTGAATTGTTCAACATGGAATTTTACATCAAATTTAAATTTACTGGCTGAAGCAATATCCTGTGCTGAACAATTGAACAAATCAATAAATCAAGGTTTAGAAATAAATACTGACCACCTGGCTATTAGAAATACTTTAATTGTACAAAATCATACAAATGATGCGCTAATAATTCATTGGTCACCAAGTAGACATTTACCAGGTGAAACAAGTCATCAAATGAATTCAAATAAACAAACTATTGACAAAGTAGTTAGTGTCTTCAAAATTGAACCAATCTGCAAAGAATTAGCACCGAATAGTTCAACAGAATTTACTATACTTTTTACTCCTGTAAGTTATCACCAGTTTTATAAAAATTTGAAAAAGTGTTAATGTTGGAGATTATTTTATCTTTTTTACTGTTGATATATGTATACCTTGAGTGTGCCGACTTTGAAGAGGCCTTCAATAGTGTCAACCGTAAAGACGTTTGGAAACTGCATCAACACAATGCAGTGTAGTACTGTAACGACAGAAGGCAAGAGTCAGGCAACAGATCATTTATTAAGGAAATCAACGCATATTTATATATGTTTTCATGTACATTACTATGGTTATTTAAACAAACAAACACAGTCTTCCGATTGGTTGTTTCTCACGACAAATCTTGGGAACGTAAATATTGACGTAAATTACTGTCTACCAATTTGGCTAGTAGACAGCTCTCACCACAGTACCACTAAACTTTATAAGCATCATTCAACATCTGTATGGTGATGCCACATGCAAAGCGATTCATAACGCAAAACTCAATGAACCATTTGAAATAAAAATATTAGTAAGATAAAGCTGAAACGACAGACGACAGGGGTCAGGCAACAGATCATTGACTGAGAAAATCAACAGATATTTATAGATTTTTATGTACAGTACTATTGGCGTTATTGTTAGCAGAGAAGCAACGTCTTCTGATTGGTTGTTTTCCTTCTGAAGGTTATTGTGTCATCTCTTTGTTGCCGTTTCTTAGCCAGTGCGGTGATATATCTGCGAATCGTATCCGATCACGCAAAGTCTTCTGTGATTGGTTGTTGCGTTCCTCAAGGTTAGGCTTAGTTATTGTTTTATCTCGTGACCCCGATCGGGGACGTAAACATTGACGTAAATTGATGTCTACAATTTTGGCTAGCAAACAGCTCTCACCACAAAGCTGCATACTACCACTTATGGTATTCCTGATTGCTGTGAACTGGATTATTCGGGATACTGTGAGGAGTAAGAGGACAGACTTACGTTGGAGTAACAGAAAATCTCTGGAAGATCTGAATTTCGTGTATGATTTCTGTCTAGTGTCATACAAAGTCTAAGATCTACAAGCGAAAAATAACTTCTTACAAGAGACATCGCAGACATGACTTCAAGTGAACATAGAAAATATAGCAACAACAATAACAACAAGCACCAAACACTATCAAAGGAAGAAATTCATACGGAGTCATTTCTTTCACCTACCTGAACAGCATCGTCTCAGCTAGGAGCAGCATGGATGAAGATGTCAAAGACAAGATCGACAAGAGGAATACATAACTTCATTACTCTGAAAGCAATGTGGGGAGCTACGAAACACAGCACAACGACCGAGTTCTTAATTTTCAATACTAATGTCAAGTCAGTGCTTCTAAGCAGTTCAGAGACTTAGCGCTTGTTTCACCAAAAGAATTTCCACTAACCTGCTTCGCTGGCTCGTTAGTGAAGATCAGATGTCCAGCCAGAAAGGAAAGGTAACAAGAATCCCTGGAAGTGAACCAACCAAGACTCTATCGCTCGTGAAATATGCATAGGGAAATCGAGACGGATTAGATATATGCCGAGAAGGTCATTGAGTGATATCAAGAGCCAGTCTGTCTAGTAGAACCTGAGTGACAAATGACCAGTTGGGTATTGGCCCGAGGGTGATATAGAGAAGATTGCGCCAGGATGAGATGAAATCTGTTGGTCAGTCTTGAAATGGAAAAGTATCACTGAAGCCCAGGCCACACTATGAACCAAAGTAATACAGTAATAATTCGGTCAATACCTTATATACTAGTGGCAGTATGCTAATCCAATGGTCCGAAAATCAAATGAGTATTGCTTAATATACCGTGATAAATGCAACTCATTACCACTAACGAATATACGAATATCAGATACATGGAAATGTAATTCGTATCTTAAATTATAAGAATGTCTAACAGAACTATCATCACATCTGAACCTGAAAATTCCAAATACATCAGACTAATAGTTGCTTTTTCCGTCACCCAAGGGAATAATCTTTTCTTATCTTCCCCCGTCAAAAGTCATATCTCAAACCCTTAAAGTAGGACAGCAGAAATTGTTTTACGGCGCATATTTTCTTTTAATAATAATAATAATAATTTGCTTCATTCCGGAAACAGTACTAGTGGTACAGTGTGGAATTTTCAGCACATATCTACAATATTTGCATCTAATTTTACAGACACTTAAAATAAGTATTAAACAAACAAAAAAATAATTCTGAAGACACCAACAGCAAAAAAATAAACCAGGATAAACACAAAATAATTATAAGTGCGAAAAAGTACCAAAGTCTAATGCAGTGTTTGCAGTGGTAGTGTGAGTAATCCTGAATAATATAAAATTTTTTAAGGTGGTGACTATGGCGTTCACAACCAGTGATTGTCAGTTTAATATTACATGATGGTTAATGACAGGACAACATTTTAATACTCATAGTGCTAATATAGTCGGAACCAGTAGATACACAAAAGAAGGAATAGAGTAAAGTACAAAAAAGGAAGCCAATGTTAATAATTTGGGTAGCTAAGTATGTTTAAGAAGGAGTTCACTATAGAATACAAAATAAGAGAGAAATAAAAGAGCCTAAAATTATGTTATTAACAACAAAGCAAGTCATAGGTTTCGCGCTTAACATTATCTCTGTCGCTCAGAACACAGGCCAAGTATGGTATCGTTGAGTTCCTGTACTTGGTTGTACGAGCATATATTATTTTATACTGATTTCTGGTTCTACTTGATGAGATGCAAAGCGAGAGTTGGGAATAGAGGGGGTGTTGGGGGTCGGAGAGTATGGCTTCAGACCATTTTTCGCATGCATTCAGATGCCTTTCAACTAATGTAGTGAGGATCTGACTGAGTTTTACACCACTAGTCCTACTAACTACCTTCAACATCCTTCTCAGGATGGTGTAGTCCTTTTTCAGTATCCCAGGAAAGACTAACGGGGAGCAGTAAAGTAGAATAGGTAAGATACAAGAGTTGACAAATTGTGAAGGTAGAGGTTGGGTGATTCCAGATTGTCTAAGTTTCTTAATGTAGTAGGTTAGACAGAACACTTTCTTAGAAATCGTTAAGATAAGAGATGTCCAAGTAAGGTCGGAAGGTAGAACTAGACCGAGGTATTTTGCATTATACTTAGTTTCAATTTTAGTCCCCTCAATGCAACAGTCTTCATGAGAACCAACTAGTGTTTGTAGATCTCGTTTATGCCTAAGGGAGAAGTCAATAGTCTGGCATTTTGAGGGATTCAGCATGAGACCATTTAGTTTGGACCACTCACTGATGTCCGACAGGAAGCTATTTAATTTGAGACAGTCTGACTGAGACTTAATGGGAAACGATACAGATAGGTCATCTGCATATTTGACGAAGTTGATTTCATCTGAGAGAGGTAAATCATTTAATAAGAAGGAAAAGACCTATGGCCGGATATCAAACAGAAGACAAAGATTATGCAAGTTGACACAAATGCCTAGCAAGCCATTTTGTACTCATAGAGAGAAAGCGTCAGCGAGCAGTCGAATAAGGATGGTGGAGTGTCTCAAATAGGTGAAATGGTCAAGGCACTCAATCATTTCACTATCTATCCTTAGAATACAGGTCTATACAAACCTCATACCGAAAATAAACAAAGTGTTTAAGTACTATATGTATGTAATGTGTATTTTACTAAAAATAATGAGAAAGTATACTTCACAGGGGAACCTGATGTGGAAGAAACAAAGGGCAGTAGATAAGGATAAGCAAAACAACTGAAAAAGTAACGGGAATGAAGAACGGTGTATCTCAAACATAGAATACTAATGTAAAAGGTAGACTGAATGCAAGGTTTAGTGCTCTATCAGTATTTGTCCCCTGTCAGAAGAAAAGAAGCAAGTCAGTACTAGGAAGACCTGATATCAGTTAAACAACGGTGATGAAGTCTTCTAAAAGTCTATACTGAAAATGAGTCATAATGAAGATTATCAAAAGGAGTAAAGTTTTTCTTACCTGCCTAGCTACTTTTAAGGTTCCCTTCACTTGAAAGTTTGTTCAGAAGGTGCCTTTAGACTGACAATGGAAGCTTCTCAATCAGACTAAGTACCTTATTGAATACAGCGGGAGAGAAGGAACCTGTCTTTGGGCTAATCAATTTAGCATGAAACTGCTGTCTTTCGATTCACTCGGAATACAGATGCATCCGACGGGAGGAAACTCAAGGTCTAGATTTCACTGCTAGCCACCATCCTACAAATAACATTCCGATTGTATTTTTAGACTGATTCACTAGCTAATGTTGTTGTAGATTTCGTAAGAATAATAATTTTAAAAGAATTCATGTTAGTGCAATGTCATATACCACTGAATGATCTAAATGAGTGATTTCCAACCACTCACATCAAAAAGATTTTCCTTCCTAAACATATCGAAGTGATCTAACCACCAGATAGTTGTTTCTTTGGTTTGGGGACAAGCTCATCACACCAATTTACCCGTTTCATCTCAGTTTAGGCAGAGGAATCAATTGACACTACCCGAGTTTATGTGATTTGTTTGTAATTTTTTCGGGTATCATATGCGAAAGTTTGTTATTACTGAATGAAATTAACTGTTCGCAAAGTACAATTTCATAATTGAGAATTTATCTGTCTTTTTATTAGGATATGTAGGGAAAGAAAGCAGCTGATTCAGTGAAGAGAATCTTTTCAACGAATTCATTAACATTGATTTGATGATATTTTATAGTTGGAGGCAATCGGCCACAGGAAGCCTTGGACCTAGGTTTCGTGCTAGTTGGCACTCACTAGTCAGCAAGGCGTATCTGCAACCTTGAAGGAACTCATGTCCCTTCTGAGATTCGAACCCGCGTCAGCCAGTGCCACCTGCAGTCAGAGCCGTTACCACTGAGCTATTCGGGCTCGCGATTGACCTCCTGTAGGACTGTAATGGATATTTTGATTTAACACTAGTAACTAGTGTGACGTGTCTGGTCCTTTCTTTGGTGCAGACTGAATTCTATCAGTCAAGTATTTGCAGTGTGGCCACCATTCTAGGTAGCTCGCCATCACGGTGCACACTGATTTGATGATATTTGATAGTTGAAGGCAATCGGCAGGAAGTCTTGGACATATGTTTCGTGCTAGTTGGCACTCGTCAGCAAGGCGTATCCGCAACCTTGAATCCATTAACAGCCTATGCAATCATATATATATGTATATATTTAAAAGTATATCCCTTGAAGAAATTCAATGCTGCTACTGCTATTTCTACTACCAATCATAGTGTGAATGGACACAACATATTTGTGACAATAATCATAGTTAAACACCAGGTTGTAAAATAAATTGTGTAATATAATGAATGTGCATCGGTGGTTTGGCGGTAGAATAGTCGCCGGCCACGCAAGTGGTCCGAAATCGAACCTTCATCCGACGCACCCTCTTAAACCTGACTTAGCCAGTAGTGAGCTCGATAAAGTGGGAAGGTTGAGCGTGAAGCTAGCAATCTCACCCTGTAGTAAAAGCATCACTGCTAGTGAAACTTCAAAACTCAAGCTTGAAGATTTATGTTCTACTCAGAACACGAAAGAATATATATTTATGTATACATAGAACAGTTCATCGATCGTATAAGTCTAAGATAAGGGTTTAGAACCAATGAAGTTAGTTGGCGAATAAAGCATTACGCAACAATGTGAGAAATCTGATGGAATAGAGTCTTTTTACTGCAAACATGAATACCACTAAAATAAAAAAAGATAGCAGGTGAAATACTAGGCATAACTGTTCAACGTAAAAGTAATAATAACAATAGTGATGATAATAATAAGCGAAAGGTATTCAGGTTAATCAAACAAAATAAAATATAGATGTTCTTATCCCTCTTTTAATAATAATACTAATAATAATAATTTACTTTATTCCAAAAACAGTACTTATAATACAGAATGGAATTCTCAGCATTTGTCACAATATTGCATCTGATTTACTCAAAATATATATAAAATTAAAAATTAAACCAAAATTAATCGGAGGAATTTGTCCACATTTACGACATAATTATTAGATATAATAATAATAATAATAATAACAGTGAGTTTGTTTCGAACGGTATTGTCGATTCAGTTTATAAACTTTAGCATGTTATAGATTATTGGGTCTAATGTTCTGTTGATATAGTATAGTGAGGGGAAATACAAAATAAACAGTTATAATACAGCTTAAAATTATGTCCACACTTATGAAAAAAAATAAACAAAACGAAAAAATTGAGAGGATTATAAATATAAGAAATACAATAACAATAAAGTATGATGCTTTAAGGGTAAAGGAAATGGTTTATTTAGTAGCGCAAAGAAGGTTAGTTAGTTCATGTCTGACACTATTTTCATCACATACAGTACGTGCTAAATATGGTATGGTGGAATTTTTATAGTTAGACGTACGTGCATAAATTCTTCTGAAAAGACTTCTTGTTTTACCTGAGGAGACACAGCGTTGGAGCTGCGGGTACAGTCTGACAAAATTCCTTTAGCGAATTTGATGCATGACATCAAGTGCCTATCAGTGACAATGCCAACGATATGGCCCAATGGGATACCACTCGTCCTACTGACAGTCTTCAGAGTTCTACGAAGTATGACATAGTCCTTTTTAAGCAATCCAGGAAAGAATAAGGGTGAACAGTGAAGAAGAATGGGTAAAATAACGAGTTGATAAACCGTAAGAGGAGTGGTTGAGTTATGCCTGAATGCCTTAACTTCTTAATGTAAAAAGTCAAATGAAATATTCTTTTCTGTTCTAGGGAACTGCAGTAACTTAAAATAAAGGCACGAGGACTCAGAAAGAGGGGGTGAATGAACAAGCTTCTCCATGATACAGAACTCTGAATTCTTTGCTTCAATGATTAAAGCGTCACCGATATAAATGAAACCGATCCTTAATGATCATATCAGGTTACTTCCTAACTTTAAAAGAAGACTCTGTGGAAATAAGATAGGCAATGCCGACCGGATACTCATTTATTGCGTCGTTTATTGCCACATTATTGCCACCTTTTCGTAGGCAAACTGGAGAGTTTTCTTGCACCATTTTAGGCGAAACCTACGCCGAATGACTGGTATACTTATTTTTACACGAGCGAATAAACTGGTAAACACACATTAAGATAATCATCGTTGGGATTTAGTCGTTTAGCTTTTTGAAAACCAATGCCTGACTACAAAGTACTACTATTATTATTGTTTCCTTTAATTCCTACAGGAACATAGGGCACCAGCCGTGCGTCTCCATTGCGTTCGGTTCTCTGCTAGAGTCTTCACCTGGCTCAAATTCTGCCCACATGCTTTCATCTCCTCTTCACATGACCTCCTCAAAGTCACCCCACCCTCGCACTGACGACCAACTCGCCGTTTCCCTTTCAGGTTCCACTCGAGCAATGGCTTGTCTAGTCATGTCACTTGATGGATTGTTTCCTCAGAGTATGGCCAGCCAATCCATCTCCATTTCTTCCTGCCTATTTATTTCACAATCGGTTCCTGTTGGGTTGGTTCGCTCATTGCCAGAGATCTCTATTGCTGATCTTTTCTGGCCGGCTGGCCATCTGATCTTGAGTGGTATTGAGCGAAGACAACTGTTAGTGAAGGTCTGTAGTTTGTTTGAGATGCTCTTCATGACGCGCAGTGCAAGTCTCTGATCCGTATAGTGAGTAGCACTGACTTCACATTGTAGTTGAAAATCCGGATCTTATTTTTGATGGTGAGTGCTGTTGACCTCCACACGGACTTGAGAGTAGTGAAAGCTTGTCTTTTTTTCCCGATTCTTGCTTTGACATCCTCGTCAGTTCAGTCTGCTTGTAGTTGAAACGATGCTTCCTAGGTAGGTAAAAGAGGTTGTTTCTTTCAGGTTCCTCCCATTTATGCTGATCGTATTACTGTCAGCAATATTCCAACGAATGTTATTTTCAGGAATTGTGAGCTCTTTGCTACAGAAAAAGCATCACCTTTGAATTCAAGACTCTCAATAATGTATTCTTTGAAAAAAGACTCTTTACTGAATCACTTTTTTTCTTTTCCTAAACCTGGTTCTTCATTAGGAAGACCAATACATCTAAACTGACATTTGTATTCTAGTTGATATCTTAAGTAGTACCGAAAATGCTAACGTGAAGTTCATACGATAATACGGTCGATATTTATGCAAATTAAAAAGTAACCACGACAATAGTTATCAGGAGATACAATTATATCATTCATGCAGAACTTAGATAAGTTCTCTTTATTCTTAGACATGTGCTGATGACATTGACTAGAAGGACAACGAAAGCTTCGACACTAGACCATCGAACTCAGAGAACATAATCACATCAAAATATCCTACTGACTGATGTCAGTAGTTTACAATGACTACTCGCATTTTTCTAACATTTTAAACCAGATTCTTTTATTTTTATTTTTAATTCAAAGGTTAGAATAATTAGTTAATCATGAATTTATCTCTCCATTTTTAGGCTAATCTCTGTCAGTATTATCATCAGGAATTTGAAGGATATGCAATGTATAAAAAACAACGGGACAGTAGTTTGTTGAGTTTAGAATTAATAAAACCGCCACACTGTTTAATGGTCAATTGCTTCGGTATGTACATGTATAAGGCCGGTCATTTTGCATTTAATTGTAGTTGATATGCTTTTTCTTGCTCTTTCAGGCATTTTTCTGATTTTCATATCGTTAATCCACTTTGGTTTTGACTTTCAATTTACCTGTATTATATTATTAATACTATTGTTCCCCTGGGTTCCGAGTACAAAATAGGGCTTCAATAGCATTCCTCTCAAGCTATGTCTACAATTGCCCATAGTCTCTCATTTCGTCCCCATATGATCTCCTGCATGTCACCCTTGGGCGCCCCACCCGTCGTTCTCCACTTGGGTCCAACTCGAATGATGATCAGGTACGAGATGTCACTCATCAGTCTTCTGAGCATGTGGCCGATCTACCTCCATTTTCTACGGCGTTGAGAGATAGGTTCTTGATTGGTTCATTCCCAGAGTTCCTGTTGCTAATTCTGTCTGGACATTTGATCCTCAATATGGAGCCGTAGAAGGCAGCTATCTGAAGTAGCTTGTTGTGAATGCTTTGCATAACTCACACGCTAAGTCTCTGACCCATAAAGAAGAATTAACTGACTTAACATTCGCGTTGAAAATCCGAATTTTGGTCTTCCTGCCAAGTACAGCAGATTTCCGAACTGATTTTATTGTGGTAATGGTTGTGTTTTATCTCTCCGTTTCTAGTTTTGACATCCTCATCCGTGCAGTCGCCTCTTGTTGAGACGATGCTGTGTATATAATTGAAGGGAGTGACCACTTTCAAATTTCTCGTGTTTAAAGTGATTGGTGTTTGTTTTTATTGTTGTTGGTTGTTCGGTTATCATCACCTCCTTCCACTATGTGCTCACCTGAATTCCTGTCTTTCCTGTTTCTTCTGCCAGTTTGTTGTTTTTCACCTGTAGATCACAGAGTTTGGGTGACATTAAACATAAATCATCCACAAAATCCAGATTTTCTAGAGTCCTATCGGTCTAACGTATTTCCATCTTCTTGCTCCCCAAAATCTCCTGCATAATCCAGTCCCATTTATCTGTATTTTGGGAAATTTTTCCCTACGTATAAATGATTACGAATAACTAGAGATTTTATTTATTTTTTTGGCAACAAAATCCTAGCAAGATTGTAGGTTCATTTTCCCTGATTTTCTGCAGTTTTATTTGTTGTAAAATAAGTCTTTGTTTCAGCGACAGATGTATGCCAGACTGGTCTCCTACACTGTTGAAGACAAGATAAGTATATGGGCTGTGTCAGTAGGATATTCTCTAGACGTCAACACGTTTATCTCTCAATATAGTAGTTTAAAGGAAATATTAGATTAGCCAGAAAAATTCAGTTCTCTACCGCCTTCTCGTCACAGTCATCACTTTGCTTGGAGAGAGTAATCTTTCCAGTTGCTATATAAGGTATATGTATTATATGTATTAATTATTCCGTTTATCTATTTTTGTTGTTGTCGTTTTTGAGTAAATTAGATGCAATACTGTACGAAATGCTGAAAATTCCTTGCTGTATCATTAATACTGTTTTTGGAATAAAGCAAAAATTATTATTATTATTAAGGTAAGGCCAATATTTCCGAAAAGTTTCCGGCCATATCTTCGGTCCGCAGATGACTGTTTTTGATGTAGTTGTGTTCTCTTAGCTGGATGGTTTATTTGAGAAGCCTTCATTTCCCTACTAGGCAACATCTTCATCGCATACTTCAATTCGTTGAAGTGAGCCTTTAGATTTCTCAATGAGTTTATTAGTCCTCTCTCCTTGTGACCTTGAACGTGATTGGTTGATTTTGTGTGTTTTCACACCCCCGCAGGCTACTTGTATTGGTACTAATTGACTGTGAGATTGACTGATTGATAGAGATGACTAATAAACTCATGGAGAAATCTAAAAGCTCACTTCAACGAATTGAAGTATGCGCTGAAGATGTTGCCTAGTAGGGCAATGAAAGCTTCTCAGATAAACCATCCAGCTCGGAGAACACAAGCAGATCAAAATCATCCATCCACCTGAGCTAAAAATCTTCTCTATCATATCCACAGATGGCTGTCTTGTCATACACTTTTAATTCAGCGAATTGTATATGCAGAAGCGGTTTATTCATTCCCGTTTACTATCGTGGTCCAAAACTTTTTGACATATATAATACTTCAGTGTGTAATCCATCTTCATACACTTCTTTATTTCATTCATGAAAAATTCTCATTCGAACATTAATAAACAGAAGACCAGTAGTTCAGCGAAGAGTCTCTTTTCGGCGAATTCATTTTCATAGATGTACAATCGCAAATATATATGGTTGTTTTGTATGTGTGTGTACATTAAATTTGTCAAACAAAAATACAATTATTGGATGTTGATATAAGAGAGTAGTAACAAAAGTGATGAGTTGTGACAAACGGTTGTTAAAGAAGAGTTACGTAATAACATGAATAGTTTAATGAAAGAGTTGTTCTCAGGGTGTACATGGAAACAAAATATACGGAATTACACAAGGGTTTTAAGTAGAAAAATAAGCATAAAAACGAAAGTTAAGTCAAATAAACAAACAAACAAAGAAAAGTTAAGTCAAATCAACACAGTTGTAGAAGTGGTTGAATAATTTTCTTTTGTATGCACAGTTCTGGTTGCTCTAGCTTAATGGCCAGGACTTCTGTGATGCAAAGAAGACGAAATCGTACTGTCTTTGGAAGGTTGTTCTTCACTTTGTAGATTACTTTGAAGGAGGCGTTTGTTGAGATGGAATGACCAGTGTTGACGAGGTGTTCTATTATTTCACTCCTTATGCAGCCACGCTGGATAGTGTTCTTTGACCCTTTTTGACAGGATACGCGTTGAACGACTGATTTACCTGGCTCCATAGCAACAGGTGAACTGATATATACACATGGAAGTGGTCAGGTGCGGGATCTTGTCTTTTGGGCTTCTGCAGATCACCGGGCGACTAGAGAACACTACTCTCAATGTTGCCGCAAACAAAGTTTTTCTTAAAGAGGTGGAGACTCTCTTTCTAAGTACGTCACTGAGCAGGTCTCCTTTGAAGTCGAGGTTCATATAAAGTATATTTTTCGGCACAGATGCTGTTTCTTGCTTTTGGATTTTTTGTTTGATGTTTTTGTCTACGAATGTTGATGGGTAACCGTTTTGTATGAAGGTTTCTTTGAGGAAGTTTAGTTCTTCTTCCATAGTATCAGAGCTGTAGATGCGTTGGACGTGAGTATCAAGAGATCTAATTAAGTTTCTTCCCCGACTGATTGCTACCCAGCTGTAGAAGCTTGTCAGTTGGCCGTTCCATGTGGGTTTCCTATGGATGGACCTTCTTAAAGTTCCGTCAGCTCTCCTTGTAAGTTCAACATCAAGAAAAGAGATTTTAGATTCGGTTTTCATTACCAAGAGTGAACTTTGTGGTTGGATGGCATTTGTTGAATATTTGCAGTAACTGATTGAGATCGTGGCCGTCATCACAGATAATAAAGATGTCGTCGACATATCTAACATACAGTTTCAGTCTCCAAACTTTGAAATATTTTTATTTTTATGAATAATATTCCTATTTCCGAGAGCTTACAATCCTAGTGATAATCACTTCTGAAAGATATTCATCACCTGGTGTAATGTTTTTAGATTACGTACGACTACTTAAGAAAGTTTTGATAAATTGTCCATTTTTTTCTTCCTCACTTTTAATATCGCTTCGTTGCCAACTGACATTAATAACTGACCTCTTCAGATAACTTCTATGACATTTTAGAAACACTGTTTAAGCGTGTAGCTTGATTGTTTTTTTCAGTTATGAGGAGAATATTCTTTGTTGACCTATGTACTATTAAAAACAACTGCTTGGAAGTTTCCAGATAAAGTTGTTTCTAATATCTGAAAAAATGCCTCTATCTGTAGAATCTGTTAGCAGTTTAACTTGTCTGATATTTGAAATTTCTCCTCTCTGGTGGTAATTTAGTTTTTTATGAGGTCAGCATTTGGTACAGTGGTGCTGTAGATTCTTCCAGTTCTTCAATGCAACTGAGATTCAATGATATAACAACAAGCCCAGAACAGCTTACGGCATTTATGACCACATGATGTATTTGTGAAGCTTCTAAAAATTTGGTCGGATTTAACTCACATATTTTGTTAATTACTGAAATTGTTAAACTGTGAAAAGCGCTGGGCTAATGTGTAATTTTTTAGTTTTTACATTTATTTTCACTGTACACATCCGTAGTCCTTCATCGAATCAGGCGGAGATAATCAGGTCTAGTGACGACGATGCCATGATTTAACGAGCAGATTAAAATGCAATATTTCTTGTCTCTCAACTACCATCAATTAGCATTCTGTCTGGGTGATGTCCCAAAGTTATCTTTAAGTGATTTTGTCCGCACTCAAAACTTTTATCCCCGAACTGCATCATCAGTGACCAAAGCTTTAGGGGGATCAAACACTTTCATACGATAAACAACAGAAGATTTTAAGAGAGTTAAGCGCTGACGTGGCCAACCTAGTCATGCACACTATCAGTCATCCACCTGCTTCACAGGATAATAGTCACATTATACTCCGAAAAGATTGAAAAGAGAAGTTAAATGTTATGTGAGCTAATTTACTGATGCTATGCTATGCAGGAATATTGACTGTCAACTACAGTTTCTAATAACTTCTTGTAAGTGACTTTCTGACCCTAATAATTAATACTGAAGATCCCAGATGATGTCGAAATTAAGAAAATAATAAATGGTACACAATGATGATTGAAAGTCCAGCGAATTAAATTCGGGCCAATTCATTTCTGGACTTCCTCTTCCACCTCTATACCACTATGATTGCAACTGTCTAGGGGACGTTGGACTCTTCATCCGTGAGTGGATCGTAATGTATCCAGCATAACGTGGTAGTTTGGAGATTGATGGTCTAAGCTTGAACAATTTGAAAAACGGTTGAAGCAATCTCCAGGTACCTAGCTTCGGCTGCTTTTCATAATAATAATAATTTGCTTTATTCCAGAAACATTACTGGTGGTACAGTGTGGAATTTTCAGCAAACATCTACAATATTTGCATCTAATTTCATCAAACATTTAAAAGGAGTATTTCAAAAAAAATAAATAAATAAATGTAAAGACACCAACAGCAAAAAAAAAACAGGAAAAACACAAAATAATTTTTAAAAATGCGAAAAAATACCAAGAAGTAGAAAGGAAAAATAAACAGCATATAATAATATCTCAGTGTTGCATAGTGGAAGCTATGATATGATTATGCATGGTAACAGTAAAGCTGTAGTTATACAAGAAGTTATGAAATGATACTTAAGAATGTTTATCGCCAAGATGATCAGTTAATTTGGTTGAAACAACACTAAACAATCATAAAATAACATTTCAGGGTTTGTTGTTTTGTTTTTTATTGTCAGGTCTAATGCGGGGTTTATGGTGGTAGTGTGAGTAATCCTGCATAATACAAAATTTTAAGACGGTGATAATGGCGTTCACAACCAAGATTGTCAGTTTATATTTCCGAACATAAAAACAAACAACAACAACCACAAAAACTAATAATTACATGATGGTTAATGACAGGACAATTTTGTAATACTCATAGTGCTAATATAGTTGGAACCAGTAGATACACAAAAGAAGGAATAGAGTAAAGTACAAAAAGGAAGCCAGTGTTAATAATTTAGGTAGCTAAGTATGTTTAAGAAGGAGTTCACTATAGAATATAAAATAAGAGAGAAATAAAAGAGCCTAAAATTATGTTATTAACAACAAAGCAAGTCATAGGTTTCGCGCTTAACATTGTCTCTGTCACTTAGAACACGGGCCAAGTATGGTCTCGTTGAGTTTCTGTACCTACTTAATTATTATTTTATACTGATTTCTGGTTCTACTTGATGAGATACAAGGCGAGAGTTGGGAATATAGGGATTGCTGGGAGTCGGAGAGTATGGTTTTAGACCATTTTTCGCATGTATTCAGATGCCTATCAACTAATGTAGTGACGAGCTGACTGAGTTTGACACCACTAGTCTTACTGACTACCTTCAACATCCTTCTCAGGATGGTGTAGTCCTTTTTCAGTAGACCAGGAAAGACTAACTGGGAGCAGTAAAGTAGAATAGGTAGGATACAAGAGTTGACAAATTGTGAAAGTAGAGGTTGGGTGATTCCAGATTGTCTAAGTTTCTTAATGTAGTAGGTTAGACAGAACACTTTCTTAGAAATCGTTAGGATATGAGATGTCCAACTAAGGTCAGAAGATAGAACTAGACCGAGGTATTTTGCAGTAGACTTAGTTTCAATTTTAGTCCCCTCAATGCAACATGCTTCATGCTTAAACGTTAAGAATCAAGAGTTGGCGATTATTGGTGATATTGTTCAGGATCATGCACACTAATGATGCGTATTCATTCCTTGTGATCTCTCAGATTCTTCATATCCTATTCTATCATTCCTATCCCGCATTCAGTTATTCTTTCATCCATACATTTACTTTAATTACAGTTCACAAACTTACGCTTGTGTTTTCCAGCTACTCATAATAATCAGTAGTATATAACAGAGCTTTCCGTCTTTTCTTTTTCATTAGGTCATACATTTCCTAACAATAAACAACCATTTATGCCTTCTTATGAAGTTAGTAAACCAAAAATTATATTCGACTCTATTGAATATTGTGAAAATAAGTACGACTCAGTGTCTGTCTACAATAAAAGTGAATATCCGCTATTTTTACAACATACTGATTGTATACAGTTTTTCAATTCTGACAATATTAGCAAGTAAGTTCAGTTTAAAGGCTCAGTACTCTTTATTATCGATTGTTTGATGGCTTTATAAGTTGTGATTAGTGTGTTTTATGAAGAATGATTCGTTAATTCCTCTCTTAGATTAGGACGACAATCATTTTGAACGAATCGCCTGCCGGATTCGCTAACAAGTTTCCAAATAAGAATTGAAATTTCAATGTGTTTAACATGAAGTTGATGGATGCCTGTTTGATGATTGATAGTACAAGAGGTTACGTCTTTAGTTCATATTAGATAGGCTCATATGATATAACATACTGTGATACGGAGATTATCTGAAAAATGTGATGTATTAGCGCTATACATTTCGAACAATCTGATCACACATTTACTTGTCAAGTCACTGGAAACCTCAAAAGTGCACAAGTGATTATATCACATCCCACACAATTTACCAATTTTCGTGTTTGTGTGGACATACATACATAGGGAGGAGTAATCGTGCGTTGTACGTGAGGGTGGGAGAGCATATCCCAGAGTGGTTAGAAAAACAGTTGAATTGTGACAAGCCAATAGATGCAGGTGTCAGACTACCAACTTCGTCTATAGCTAAACATTTAATCGAGATGAACCATAAGGTTGATTTTAACTCAGCCTTTAAGGTCATCTGTAAAAACGGTCAAGGACGTTTACTGAAATATGCTGAGGCTATAGCCATTCATAAACTTAAGCCCCCCTTGTGTATTCAAAAACAGTTTGTTATTACTCTTAACCTACCTTGGTAATCCTTATTTGGCTGGATTACCAAACGTTTGTGTTAATTATTCTTAATTCTTTTTTTTTTGTCACTTTGTTTAATTTAACTTTTCCATATATATTGACTTGACAAGTAAATGTGTGATCAGATTGTTCGAAATGTATAGCGCTAATACATCACATTTTTCAGATAATCTCCGTCTTCTAATAATGCTATCAACATTTATAAAAGGGACTAACTGTTTTAAATACTGTGATACAGTATTGGTAACCAGATGATGTTTCATATTAATGACTGATACGACTATGGGCAGTACACTGTACTTGAATCGTCATCCATTTTTGAGTACTGTATTGTGGTGTGTTGTATCATATAAAAATATCTCATATGGAATTATATTCTACTATGATGTGCAAATTCTACACTTAAATTAGTTAAATCTGAATGTTTGATAGTGGCGTCTCGTGGTTGTATAGATGAAGAAAATATCACATTACTTATAAAAATCACCACTAGTCATTTTGTTTCCACTTTCTTTTGTATTCCCTCTGAAGCATGCGGCGTCAAACTTTGGAATTGCGGTAGCGTTGGTGTCGTTTTTAAGGGATGGGGTTGCTAGCCTAACACACTACCTTCAGACTTTTCCGGGATTGTTCCCTGCCAGCAAACTGATTGAGGTCTACGAGTGCGTTAGTCAGGAGTCGAACTCTGGACCACGTGTGTGGCTAGCAGGTTTTCTATCATTGTGCAACTGACACGTACACTTGTCTTCGGTGATGGGATGAGAACCAGTGTTTTCAACGTGGTATGGTCTCAGACTTCGCTGGTCGAATTACTGAATCCAGCTGCTGGTATTTTTCAGAAGGAAGCGAAGGTGGATTGGATAGACAGTGAAGAAACATTCATCCGATATCATAACCTAATCAGCCCCCTCCTCAAGTGGAACCTGACTTGAAAGCGACGAGTTGGACGTGGCTTTGTAGGTGGCATGGAGAAGATAACGTGGAGAGAAAACAAAAGCTTGTGGGTAGTTACACACACAGAACTAAGTGCAGTGAAGATATAAGGCTGAGGCACTATTTTGCATTAGGAATGCAAGAAACGAAACTTCGTGGAATTTTAGTTGATTCAAGTTAAAATGAAAATTTAGGCCATGAATTAATTCGGACTAAAGGCCTCCTGTTACCTGAAACGCAAAAATTAACTGCCAAAAAGCTTGTGTTCTCACTATAATCATTATGCGTAATGCCCAGATATCATGTGAATGAATGACACTCGTGGTAATTGCAGTGAAGTGGATATTCGATCAGTCTTGTTGGCTCAGATAGCAGATACATCTAGTTCTACTCCTGGCGCAGCTAAAATTTTCCTTTTATCTTCAACTATCATCTATTATATCAACGATGGTCTGACAATTCTACGCCATCAGGGATGGCCTCAATATCAATTCTCCGTTTGGTGATAGCCAACTTTAGTATGTGAGACTTGCTTAACTTAGTGAAAAACGTTCTGCTTTTCAAAACTTCCGTATTCAAGTCTCAATATAAACGTCATCCCTTGCTACTAAGTAGCAAGGTAAGACAAAGGATGCACTCCTTATCCCATTAACAGCTACTGCCGAAAACAAACAGGATGAGAGTCAAACTCATGGCAGTATCACGGTTTCCGTTCAGGAATTCTATTTGCTAAACGTCACTTGTCTGTTAAATTCAGCAGGATTAATAACAAGTAATAATTAGCAAGAACAAACAACAGTTTTGTTTCTTTCTCTCTAACTTCCAGGGAAATACTAAATATTCGTCTTATCCCATCAGTATCACTAATTCCACCCAATGCATATAAAGTGATAGTTTTCCAGTGTGAAGTGTATTTATCGCTAACTGAGATTCAACAGAAAATGTCTCTTAGAAAGAATGAAATAAATCTAAAAGCCTTGGAGCTTATATCAATGAATCAGCGACCAGAATATGAATTGGTAAGAAATTCATTGATATTATAATTTGATGCTTAACTTGTCTGTTAACCTTACATCATTCTATATACTTCCTGAAATCTTTCTGTTTAGGACGCATGAAATTTTAATGGTTATTAGTGGGCCTTACTGAGAAGCGTCAGTGGTTCAATGGTGGGATGGACTCTGAAAAAGCAGGATATGAGGGTTCAATTCTCAGTCGGTGTATACATAAACTCGACCTAGTTTACTTGTCAGTAGTAAGCTCGGAAGGAAAGGAACATTGGGCATGAAGCTGGGAGTCCCACGCTGTAATAAAAAACAGCATAAGCGCTGATGAACCTATTGAAGCTTCAAGTCGTAGGTTGCATTCGGAACTCAAGGATGAAAAAAGAAATTGCTGAGAAAAATGAAAGTGAAGAAGGAGATAGAATGGGTTTCTGGTTCAAACCTCACTGAAACTCAAACTCTCATTTCTTCAGGCTCAGTCATTACTAAAACTACGTCAAACATTCTGATCATCAACAATCCAAATTTAATAAGACACTGGCCAAAATAATCGTCGACACATAAATGTACACTTCGCTAAAGGTATTCACCAGGTTGAGGAGACTTGGCAAGTAATATCAACATGAAGAAAATAATTTACAGACCGGGACATCTCATCACTTGTTAGATGGTTGCGAGCAATATACAGGAAGCCAAACTTGACCTGGGTTTCATGCTAGTTGGCAGTAGTCAGCAAGGTGTATCTGAAGTCTTGAAGGAATTCAGGTCCTGTCAACGGTTCGAACCCGGGGCACCCAGTGATGCAGTCAGAGACGTTATCATATCGTCAGTGATCAGGTTATCTACCTATTGATGTGAATCCTATAGAATTTGGACGAAAAGAAAATGATGGAAACAAATTTCTTAATTACGTCCTAGTATATATATATATATATATATATATATATGTACTCAAGTTGCGTCATGTTCTTTCTCCTTCATTTATTTGAGTAATAAATTCAAAACTATACAGCGATAAACGTGAGTCCAAAATGTGATTTAAAGGTGTAATTAAAACAGGGTAAACCTTGTATCAGTAATACACAACGGGGAACTCACGGAATCCTTCGAAGTGAAAACGGGAGTAAGACAAGCTGGCTGCCTACTATCTCCAATGATTTTCCCGACTGCGATAGACTGGATAATGTGACAGACAACGGAAAGCGAGGAAAAAGGCATAAAATGGAACCACCCAAAAAAGCTTCGAGGGTCTTGATATGTAAGTGAAAATCAACAAGTTGGCAGAGGAAACATCAAAGATAAGACTTTAGGTGGACATAGAGAAAACGTAGGTGATAAAGATTCCTGGCCAACAGTAGCAGCAACAACAACAGACAACAATCAGCATAAATGCGAGAAGTCTGAAAGAAGCAGCCTCCTTTACCACCTACTTGGGAAGCGTCGCTTAAACTACAAGCGGACGGAACTGACGAGGATATTAAAGCGAGGATCGGGAAAGCTAGGCAAGCTTTCATTCCTCTCAAGTCTGTGTGGAGATTAACAGCTCTCAGCATGAAAAATAAGATCCAGATTTTCAATTCCAATATGAAGTCAGTGCTACTTTACGGCGCCTTGTCACGAAGGCTACTCTGAACAAACTACAGACCTTCATCAACAGCTGTCTTCGCTCAATACTTCTCTCAAGATCAGATGGCCGGCCACAAAAGATCAGAAACAGGATGGGATCTCTGGCAATGAGCGAACCAACCCAACAGGAACCGATTGTGCAACAAATTTGCAGGAAGAAATGGAGGTGGATTGGCCATACTCTGAGAAAGCAAACCTTCATGTGAGTGACATCACGCGCCAGACCATCGCTTGTGTGGAACCCGAATGGGAAGCAGCGAGTTGGTTGTCAGTGCGAGGGTGACTTGGAGGAGGTCATGTCAAGAGGAGATGAAAGCATGGGGTAGATGTGGAGCCAGGTGAGAAGTTGGCGAAGAACCGAACGCAATGGAGATGTGCGGCTGAAGCCCTATGTTCCTCTAGGAACTAAAGGAAACAACAGTAATAATATCAGTTATTAAATTTGGTAGTCTGTTCATCTAAGTTAGGAAGAGTAGATGAAGAACCGGTCCATTGTAGGATAGAGTATAGTACAAATAAGTCTCTAGTGCAAGTTCATACAAACTGGTTTCTTTATTTTAGCCAACAGCTGGAAATATATTCAAATGTTTACGGATAGAAAATACAAAAAATATTTTAATATTTCGTCCACGTAATTTCAGAACATGAATATAAGAACAACAAAGTTCAGCGAAGAGTCTCTTTTTGGCGAATTAGTAACATCTTTTCATTAACCAACCTTTTATTTACTCTTTCTACCTATTACATTATTTTTAGACACGTGTCTCCACCAACATTCCATCTCATATTACGCAACCCTATGTCAATACTTACCACTCTAGTTACAATTTTGCTTATTCATCACATTTCAGAAACACTTTGATGATGCAAACAGCAACCCTAACTAATTTTTATTTCTTTTGTGTTTGACAATCCTAATGTACATGCAAACACAAAATAGTTATATATAAATGCGATTATACAGCTAATTGTGAATGAATTCGCCAAAAAGAGACTCTTCGCTGAACTTTGTTGTTCTTATATTCATATCTGGATAACTATTTTCCGTGAATTTCAGAAAATTGTTCAATTTCCAGGATAGTTTGCAATGGGTCATTCAAATAGTCAGTTTAATGTAGGCATCAGAAAAATGCTCTTACCAGAATGATGACTGTCACTATTCGCAGACTATTAGAAGTTTATTCCGGGATTAACAGACCCCTACTAAGCCACCAGCATTATTTCACTAAGATGAATGGTTTATAGTGTTAAACCTTTCATATACAGCGCTAACTTCAGTCTGAAGCTGTCATAATAGATTTTTCAGCTCAAAGAACACAATGACACCCGAAAATATCAGTCTACCTGGATTAAAAAAATCTTTTCTATCATTTTTAAAACACTGAATTTTATTTGGTTGTCTTCTCTAAGTTGTTGGATGTAACTGCTAAGCTTCTGTAGTCCCTCTAAACAACATATTTAGTGAAAGTTTTAATATAAAGGAAATTTATGTGAATCCTCCATGAACGACATAACTTCATCTCCTGATAAACCAACACAACCACATCATTTAGCACTATACACATCAAAAGACCAAGCAGCGAAGAAAGACAAGGTTAACACTATCTACAAAAGAAATCGCATGGACTGTGATGAGTACCGTTTCTGTCAGTGTGAGAATCCCTTTAGACTCCAGGTACGAGAAATAAACCAGAAGTCAAAAGACACGTCATGTATTCTTTCATATCACTGCATGTAAACAAGTACGGACACCAATTTTACTAAGAATATGTGGTGATAAGAGTGTAAAACTTGGGCGCTGTGGTAGAGCATAACTCCATTATGGATAAGGTTTTAGTTTGATAAATCACACACAGCATTAACTATTGCTCATAATCATATCAAGTTACACAACTTCTTTCCTTCATTTATATACATATGTGGAATCGATTAGATATTGGAATAAAATTCAATATGAGATAATGTACATTCAGAAATAATAATACGAGTGTTACTGATCAATTACAATTAGATGGGAAATAAGATGAGTGTTTCTATAGTCATAATAAGTTACTTGTTCGAATGTTTTGATGTGTTTGAATTGAAACAGAATTTTACGATTATTTATTATTCTCTTCTGATTTGACCCGCTGTAATAATATCTTCCATATTTATGGTATTTGCATTGAGTCATTTCTGTTGCATGTATTGGGTGTAGACTCAATGAACAAGGATTCCGTAATCAACCTCTCTCTCCACCTACCTATGTTAGTCTTTAGAATTTTAACCCTATCCCGCCCTATTGTGTGGTTGTGTGTTAATGCATGCATTGCAATTGCTGAGCTTCTTTCTAAATTACTTATCTTCTCTGGGTCAACCATTCTTACCTTAGCTAAATTCTTATGTTCTGACAATTTGACTACCCCTGACCTACTAGTCTGACCTATGTAACTAACTTCACAGTCATTGCAGGGTATTTTGTAAATTATATTATTTTGTCTAATTGGGTCAGTTTGGTCCTTTAACCTACAGAACTTGTCCTAACTGAGTGAGTTTGTAGGTTTGAATACCACTATAATTCCTGCTTTATTAAGAATTCTACGTAGGGTCTGAGATGTCCCCTCCTTATATGGTAGAACTGTAGATGCCTTATATTCACTCTTATTTGTGTTATCATTACTAGTTCCACAATTATTTTTATTTTGTTTTTGACCTTTTCCGATCAGTGATTCCGATCTTCCTAATGAATTTTGTAGGATAGTTATTCAACACCAACGCTTCTTCTATCTGTTTTATTTCTTCATTTAGGTCTTTTTTGTGCTACTTAGTGCTATGGCTCGGTTTGTTAGACACTTAACTAAGCCTCCCTTAACAGTTAAAGGATGAGACGAATTGAAATCTAAATAGCTATTAGAATGCGTCATCTCATATTATCTCATATTGAATTTTATCCCAATATCTAGTCAATTCCATACATATATATAAATGAAGGAAAAAGTTGTGTGAGTAACTTGATATGATTATGAGCAATAGTTTGTGCTCGAAACGTCATCATTTAATATTACTGTATAACACTGTGTGATTTATCAAAATAAAATCTTATCCATAATGGAATATGTGGTGATTTCAAACAGTGGAAGCACAAGAAATGCCATGGAATTCCCGAAAGCCTAATACTTAGACGAATGAGCGGTTAACAGACACATTATTGTAGATTGTAAAGTTATCACCTAATAAAGAATGAGCGACATGACAAAAAGTTGAATTCCAAGTCAGTGAAATTGATCAGTACTGGTACAAATTAAACACCAATCACTACAGAGTTGATCAGGAGATACAGTTATATCATTCGTGGAAACTTCAAATAGCTTCATTTCTTAAATAAAGCTTGCGCTGAAGATGTTGTCTAGTAGAATGAGGACAATCAAAGCTTTGCAGTTAAACCACTCAGCTAAGAGAACAAAACCAAATAAAATCATCCACTTGGTCTACAAACCTTCTCTCTTTTACACTGACTTTTATTTGACTTTGTTTGCTGTGTTCTGATTTTAGAAAATGCCTATAGACATAAATTTGACTACAGCTGTTGTCGATTTGGATTGTAATGGAGAGCTTTACTTTATACCGACTCATGTTGGATCACACACAGAAAAAGAATTTAAGATCACAAATGCTTCACCATATGAAATTGAGTAAGTTAAGTTTTTGTCTATTTTTCAGAAAAATAAATCACAGATTTCATGTTATTTATTTTCTGTAAAATCAGAATAACAAACATTGAATAGATTTCATTTCATGTTTGATCACGGATTGGTATCATTTAGAGGACTATTGAGAACATCAGATTAATTTTGAAGAGTTAGCGCGCAGTGATTTGGTTTATTTCAGTTTTTACTGCGGACTGATATTCTCGCTACGGACTGGCTGTAGGATAAAGTTACCTGGAGTTCTAGTGAGAAGTCATGACCAGGTGGGTCCATCCGGTCGGAACTGAGGACAAATACTCGCCAGCAATGACATTGGCTGGTAGTCGCTCAAAAATCATGAAATTATAGAAGTCAGATTTCATGGACTGGCCATTGAATTGGGTCCTAGTGGCCCTACGAGCTTGCCTTGTCACCGGAAGGCCCTGGGTTTAAACCCTGGTGGTGGATGCATACTGCTGATGATTGCCAAACCAGGGCGGAAGAAACAGCTTTCCGCTACCCCTGCTGGCTTTCAATAGTTCCCTGACTGATATCAATCCGCGGTTAAACTTGAAACAAATCAAATCCCCTGAAACTAACACATGAAGATTTCATTCTCCATGAACTGGATTTTTAACGTAAAACGTGAATAGCACAATATAAGGGTAGAGAAGTAAAGAAGCTACAATAAAGGGAAATGTCCTGGAAAAAGAATAAGAATTTGATGGGTTTGAGAGATCACAAAGTAGGAATGGGAATGAAGATATTAGTGTTCATTAACAGCTAAGTACAGACACAATTTCTAATGTGTCTTGAAGATATAAATCAAACAGAACTTTTTTTCCTACCGTTTTAGATTTCGTTGGGAGATTACTTCAGATGATCGAAATGAAATTGGAGTCAATCCAAACAAAGGTATTTTATTACCATATGAGATACAGGTATGTAAGAGTCTTTTGAAATTAAATACTACTATAAATATTCGGTGCGTCGGTAGTATAGTGGTTAGGACGCTCGCCGACCATGTACATGGTCCGGGGTTCGATCCCCGGCCAACGCTTTCCTTTACTTCGTTAAGCCAGAAATAATGCTGGTGAAGAGGAAAGGTTGGGCATGAGGCTAGCAACCCCATGCTGTAAAAAATAAACACTGCTACAGAAATTTCAAGCCACAAGGAAAAAAACATAAATATTTCTGCTACACATCTATTGAATAAGTTGCAATATTGACGGACTTTTATAAAGGTGTTGGTGGACCAGTGGTAAAATTCTCGACAACCACGCAGTTTGGTTCCCCGCGGACACACTCCTAAACCTCGCCTACTTTGCCAACCAGTAGTACGCCTGAAAGTTAGAGAAGGTTGGGCGTGACGTTAGCAATCCGACTGTGTAGAAACAATCCCACTACTACTGAAACTTCATGTTCCAGTCAGAACGTAAAGAATATAAAAAAGAACCATATCATAGAATAAAATGGCAAATGAAGCGTAATCCATCAGTGTTTTCACTCACTCAGACCAATTGTATTTGTAGCTCTGTGAAATAGCTTTGGCTAGGCACCTTATATGTCTGAAATGTAAATCGGTTCACCTTACAAGTTCCAAATGAAATGAACTACCTCTCTTAATTTTGGTTAGTGGCCATTAATACAAATAGCAAAGTGAAGACGAGATCCCAAGAAAGTATAAAAACATCTGTTATGGAATTTAACACATACTTATTAACCTATTTAGTAAAATTATTATTACTGTTTCCTTTAATTCCTAGAGGAACATGGAGCTTTGGCCATTCGTCTCCATTGCGTTCGGTTCTCTGCTACAGTCTTCACCTGGCTCCAAGTCTGCCCACATGTTTTCATCTCCTCTTCACATGACATCCTCCAAGTCACCCTCACCCTTGCACTGACCACCAACTCGCCGCTTCCCTTTCGGGTTCCACTCATGGGCTTGTCTGGTGACGTCACTTGATGGTTTCCTCAGAGTTTGGCCCGTAATGTGGCGATCTGATCAATGCATGACTTGTTTCTCCTGAATCCAGCCTGTTCCGGTCGAAGATTTTCATCCAGGGCATGTTTGATTCTCTCCAGGATGATGCGGCTTAGTATTTTGCTTGGAATGGACAGGAGAATAATTCCGCGCCAGTTCTGGCATTGACTTAGGTCTCCTTTCTTTGGTAGTTTGAATAAGTAGCCTTTCTTCCAATCCTCGTGTACTTTGTCTTCTTTCCACACCTTCTCCAGTAGTGGCGTCATCAAGTCCGCTGTTGTCTCTGGGTCCGTTTTCAATGCTTCTGCTGGGATTCCATCTGGTCCTGCTGCTTTTCCAGCTTTTAGCATCTTGATTGCCTTCAGGACTTCTGATTTCGTCGGGGATTGGTGTTCACTGGTAGCTCTGTTTCCGTCGTTGGTATTGCTGGACGCGTTGTAGGTGGTGGTCGATTTAGGAGTCTTTTGAAGTGTTCAGTCCAGTGTTTCCTTTGCTTCACTTCTTTGGTTAGTGACTTTCCATTGTCATCCTTCACTGGCTTAATTTGTGTCGAACTTTAGCCCGATAGGTACCTAGTTGTTTGGTAGAGTGTTGTGAGGTCTCCTTTGCCTGCAGCTTGTTCTGCTTCACTTCCCATGGTTTCATAATATTTTCTTTTGTCTTCCCTGGCACTCTTCTTTACTCTTTTGTTCAGTGTCTTGTAGGTTGTATTCAAATCCTGTTTTTGTTGCTCGTCGGTGAACTGGATAATCTTTTGTTTCACCATCCCTCTCTCTTCCATTGGTCTCCAAGTGTCCGTAGTGAGCCACTGTTTGTCCTGTCTTTTCTTTCTGCCTAGAACTTCCATGCAGGTTTGACTCCACACTGTTTTCAATTTGTTCCAGTGCTTTTCGACGCTGACCTCTTCGCCAGCGTTGATTTGTAAAAGGTAGGAAATTACAAATATGTATAAAACCTTCAAATATCTTCACTCGTCCCCGAACAACAAATCACGGTGCATAAAAATCTTCTTTTCTCATCTTGGCTTCTTTTTAATTTTTCCTCTAAAACATTCTATTTTATGCTTACTGTAGTCACAAATCTGGTCGTTTCATCCAAAACAAATCACTAGCCGCATCTTTAAACCACGTCTTATTTACTGGAGATCGAGTGAATCAAATCACCGTGAACAAAGTGAAGTGAAGCAACAAAATCTACGTGTAATCACCATGTCGGATAGAATTCAACTGTCTGCAGATCCGCAAACAATTACCTGTCAATCGATATTAGTAAACACATCGGAAAAGTATCAAATTAAGTTTCATAATTCTAGTTTGGTAAGTGAACTGAATAAGATTATACACTTCTGGTGCCCAACCCCTACTGTCTTTCATCATTAGGTTTATTTAATTCTAATCTTGTTTCAGCTACTGTCACACAATAAGAGAGAATATTGGTTAAGCTGATCAGACACATAATTTCCTCAGTTGGAACACATTCACAGTCTCACCAAGCATCTTACTACCCACCCTCTCCTAAGAATCTACGTGTAATGTTAATATTACTAACTCAGTAGCTCCACGGAACCTCGCCTAGCTAACTAGCTTGCTAGTTCTCTAGCCGGTCCCAAGCCCGGGTAAAGAGTGAGGGTTGGGCGTGGGGCTAGCAACCCCACACCACTAAACCTATCAAACTGTTAGAGAAACTTCAACGCACAGAAAATATATTAAAAATACATACTGGCTAAAGAAACAGGCAGCGAAGACAGGACTGCAGGTGAATATAGAGAAGACGGAAGGACTTAACAGAGGTTGCCTCCTTCAACTATTTAGGAAGCATCGTTTCAACGAATGAATATGTCAAAGCTAGCCAGAATCGGAAAGACAAGAAACGCCTTCATCAATCTGAAACTAGTTTGGAAATCCTCTGCGCTCAGCCAGCATAAACAACAAGATTCGAATTTTCAACACAAATGTCCAGTCGGTCCTTCTGTACTGGTCAGAAACTTGGCCAGCGTGTCACAAAAAGCATTTCCAACAGGCTGCAGACTTTCATCAACATCTGCCTTCACCCCATACTGAAGGTCAGTTGACCAGAAAAAATTAGCAATAAGAAACTCTGTCTGGGAACAAACCAACGAAGAGCCGATCGCTCAACAAATATGTAGGAGAAAGTGGAGATGGATCGGGCACACATTGCTGAAACCGTCGAATGACATCCCGCTCCTGGCCGTCTAGTGGAATCCTAATAGGAAGCGACGAGGTGCGAGGATGACATGGAAGAGATCGTTTGAGGAAGAGTTGAGGGATTATGGGAAATCGTGGACCCAGCTGAAGAGGATGGCGGAAAATAGGATAAGGTGAAGATGTGTTATTGAAGCCCTATGTTCCACTAGTAAGCCAAGGGAATAATAATAATAAGTAGTTCCACGGGAGGCAGGGCTGAAAACCTACGTAGGGTGGTGAAATTGTAATTAGCACACACTTATGACTATCAGCATTTCAGGAGTAAATACATTAATAAAAAGGTAAGTTGACGAATATCTTACCAACGTAGAGTACAGGGATGAAAATGAACCTTACAGCAACCTCCTGTGCCAGTTGAATGCCACACATCTGTGAAACATAATTACAACTCCGATAAAGGCGCTAACAGAACCAAGCATTCTCATAATGTCTTCAAATAAGAGGATTTTATTGCCTTTCTTTCGTATAGATTCAAAGAGTAAATAAATACTTAAAAATTCAAATGATACCCAGAAATACTCTAGTCAAAACATTTATAGTGAATTTATTTAAAACCTGAAAACAATGATTGTAAGCTTCTAGACGACTATGCAGATTGTCTAGAAGGGCTTTCTTAATTAAAAATAGTTTCTCGGTACTATCTTTTCGGAACTAGAAGAACCACCTTCGAAGTTTTCATTTCCCTTCCCAGAGGGACTGATGTTCCCTCTGTTATTTTAACTCATCTCAACTAGTACTGAAGCCAGAAAAGTTACCACTGGGCTACTATTTCCCTTCTGTAGGACTTTAATGAATGCAATGGCTGGTCATTAAAACTTACCAACTAGATTCAGTCATCATCAAGGACAAGACACATGGCATTCATTACCTCTAATAGTGGTGCGTCGGTGGCATAGCGGTTAGGACGCTCGCCGACCGTGCACATGATCCGGAGTTCGATCCCCGGCAGACGCACTCCTTTACTTCGCTGAGCCAGAAATAATTCTGGTAAAGAGGAAAGGTTGGGCATGAGGCTGGCAACCCCAACCTGTAAAATAAACACTGCTACAGAAACTTCAAGCCACTAGCTTGAAGCCCTATGTTCCACTGAGGAACGTGAAGGAAAAAAAAATAGTGACTAGTCAATTTTCCTTTTACCGTCTTCAACATTTTGATTACTTCTAGAAGGATCTACCTAGTTACTTCCTCTTCTTATAATTATACGCCCTTACCTTAATATGTTTCATTTTACGGCTTATTTATGTATTGTTACGAAAGAATTCAGTAACCCTCAGCAACCTATTATAAGCGTTAACCTGTTCGTAAATCTATCTCAGTTTTGATCACGGAGTGATACCAGTCAGAGAACCCCTGAGATCCAGGGAGTAATGGACGGTTATTTTGTCCTCACCTGAGACTCCCCGTCAGTATTCAGACATGACACCCACCAGGGAGATTGAATGATAAATTTGACTTGAATCATATCTGTTACGTACTTGGACAGTGGCTGAATGGTAAAGGAGTTTACCTCGTAATCTGACTGTCATGGTTCGATCCCTGGTGGGGTGATGCTTGCGTACTGCTGAAGAGTCTCAGATTAGACAAAAAACATCACTACAGTACACCCTGGTTTTAAATGATTCTCTAAGTGATATCAATCAGTTATCAGACTTTAAATCAATAAAATTCCTACAAAATAACACTGGAAGAGAAATCTATCTGTCTAACTAATAATAATAATAATTTGCTTTATT
Organism: Trichobilharzia szidati; assembly: GCA_944472155.2. NCBI lineage: Eukaryota > Metazoa > Platyhelminthes > Trematoda > Strigeidida > Schistosomatidae > Trichobilharzia > Trichobilharzia szidati. The sequence continues at coordinate 27,133,272 of OX235271.1, forward strand.
CCAGAAACAGTACTAGTGGTACAGTGTGGAATTTTCAGCACATATCTACAATATTTGCATCTAATTTTTTCAAACATTTAAAAAGAGTATTTCAAAAAACAAATATAAAGACAACAACAACAAAAAAAGCATAAAATAATTTTTTTTTAAATGCGAAGTAAAAATACCGAGAAGTAGAAAGGAAAATACACAACATAAAATAATATCTCAATATTAGGTAGTGGAAGCTGTGATATATTTATGCATGATGACAGTAAAGCTGTAATCATACAGGAAGTTATGAAATGATATTTAAGAATGTTTATCGCCAAGATAATCAGTTAATTTAGGTTGAAACAACACTAAACAATCATAAAATAACATTTCAGGGTTTTTTATTGACAGCTCTATTGCAGTGTTTGTGATGGTAGTGTGAGTAATCCTGAATAATACAAAATTTTAAGATGATGATATTGGCGTTCACAACCAAGATTGTCAGTTAATATTGCCGAACAAAAAAAAACAGCAACCACAAAAGCTAATAATTACATGATAGTTAATGACACGACAATTTTGTAATACTCATAGTGCTAATCTAGTCGGAACCAGTAGATACACAAAAGAAGGAATACAGTAAAGTACAAAAAGTAAGCCAATGTTAATAATTTAGGTAGCTAAGTATGTTTAAGAAGGTGATCACTATAGAATACAAAATAAGAGAGAAATAAAAGAGCCTAAAATTATGATTATTAACAAAAAAGCAAGTCATAGGTTTCGCGCTTAACATTGTCTCTGTCGCTTAGAACACGGGTCAAGTATGGTATCGTTGAGTTCCCGTACTTGGTTGTACGAGCATAAATTATTTCATACTGATTTCTGGTTCTACTTGATGAGATAAAAGGTGAGAGTTGGGAATAGAGGGGGTGTTGGGTGTCGGAGAGTATGGTTTTTGACCTTTTTCGCACGTATTCAGATGCCTTTCAACTAGTGTAGTGACGAGCTGACTGAGTTTTACACCACTAGTCCTACTAACTACCTTCAACATCCTTCTCAGGATTGTGTAGTCCTTTTTCAGAAACCCAGGAAAGACTAACTGGGAGCAGTAAAGTAGAATAGGTAAGATACAAGAGTTGACAAATTGTGAAAGTAGAGGTTGGGTGATTCCAGATTGTCTAAGTTTCTTAATGTAGTAGGTTAGACAGAACACTTTCTTAGAAATCGTTTTTTTTCTTGTCAGCTGTATACAATTGGGTATACTTCTTAATAAATATCATATTTCATTTTTTTTATAGGTTTCGTCTAATTTCTGTATAATAATTAAACCAATCACAAGTGATCATGAAAACATTTCAGCACTGAATGATTTTATAACTGTTGACCCTATGGATAACAAGATAAGTGGACGTTCAACTAAGACGGTTACAATTCATATCTGTCCAAAGGCTAGAGGGAGTTTTTGTTTTCAGGTATATTATCGTTTATATACTATTGGGAATAATGATCAAATATCACAACAACAGGAGGATACAATGGTGATGAAAGCAGGTTTGTATAGACAGTTTTTTATGTATATCTAAATATGTAGCTCATCAAACTTTTATATTTCAATCTTTTCAGTTTCTCATGTTAATAAACTACCTAGTTGTGATTATTTCGATTGCGATCTCAGCGATTTTGGCATATTTTCAACGTCACTGACAACGGCAAGACTATTTACCTCGTTAAATATCCCACGTATGAAAATTTGTCATTTGTTGAAACAGTAAAATAAAGACCTTGGCATTGATACTGTCTTTGAAATCGTGCCAGCAGTGTCAGTCTCACAGCAAATGACATATATATTAAGCCATTCAAAAACCTGTGATTATGAGTGAAATGGCATTAGGATACGCTTACTCTGGTACATTCAGAACACCTCGTACACCTTTCATTAAATTAGACTCAACTTCTTAGACTAATGAGGGCTTATGGCGAGTTGTCATCTGAAGTGGTGACGACTAGTGGCGTCCGTCAAGGATGCCCATTATCCCCATTCCTATTCAACTTCATCATAGATGTACTAATGGACTTAACCCTAACACAATTCAGAGACTCAGGGATTAACTTCCTACCAGGGAATAATGTCGTTGACTTAGAATATGCGGACGATATAGTCCTTCTAGGCGAGGACGCTGACAAAATGCAGAGTCTACTGAACGCCTTGAGCAACAATCTTCGTATGTTTGGCATGCGATTCGCCCCTGTAAAATGTAAGATGATGCTGCAGGATTGGACTACACCGACTCCTAGATTAGAAATAGGAAGTGAAGTGGTAGAGCACGTTGACCGCTTCACTTACCTGGGAAGTATCATCAGCCCCAACGGGTTGATCTCAGCACGAATACAGAGGGCTAGGTTAGCATCTGCCAGTTTACGCCATCTCTGGCGTAGACGTGATATCCGACTGTCGACCAAAGGGCGTGTGTACTGCTCATCAGTCCGCTCCGCCCTCCTTTATGGCTGTGAGACCTGGCCATTGAGAGCGGAAGACATGGAAAGATTAACTGTCTTTGATCATAGGTGTCTGCGTTCTATCTCCCGCGTCAAGTGGTATGATAAGGTGAGCAATATTCAGGTTAGGCGTCGAGTGCTGGTTAAGGCGGGGAAATCAATCGATGAGACTGTGAAATTACATCGACTGAGATGGTTAGGACATGTGTTACGTATGCCTAGTCATCGATCGCCTTCCTCGACAGGCAATGTTAGCTGATATAGGGTCAGGCTGGAAAAGAGCTAGCGGCGGTCAAACCAAAACATGGCACCAGTCAATGAAATCTACAACAGTTAGTCCAAGCCACGTAGGAAGGTGTAGACTTCCTGGTTGGGGTCGTCGGGACGGTAAAAACCAATGGTTGGAAAAGATTGGTGACATGGCTCAAAATCGTCCTCAATGCATAGCGCAGATGCATCCACTCCTTGTGATTTATGGTTTCCAATGAAACTGTTTTGTTCTTCGTTATTACTATTCCTTTTGTCTCATATCCCTGTCTGCTGTCTCTGTTTTGCGTTTCTCCTACTTTCTTCTCTTCCTTTGTGCGCTACATGGAGTGTGGCAACTTGAACTGCTGCACATATGTGCAAAGTTCTATTTCGAAAGCAGACAGACAGAATCCCAACCCGTAAAAGCTACTATTACTGTAATCTACTATGTTTAGGTGTTGGTTTGCAGGGATTTGATTGATTATAGGATTTCGTCATGAACTACGTTGATATTCCTGTCAGCCAGTTAATCACAGTGTTTTTCTTTATTTGGTCGCAGTCAGTCTGTTTATTCAGCACTCTTTGTCAAGCGTTGAACTGATTTGTGTTTTATCACATTTCTTTCACTTCTTTACGTTCTAAGTGGAACATAGAGCTTCAAACTTTAGATTTTCAGTAACTATGTTATTTTTACGGGGTGGACTGTTACCTCCATATCTTCTTCTTCCCCGGTCTTACTACGGGTTAGTAATCTAGTTGAGGTCAGGGAGTGCGTCGGCCAGGAATCGAAATCATATCATATAACCACTGATGCAGATTTTAATATTTAGATTTTTTATCCCACGTATGTCCTTCCGATTTAATCCCACATTCTCTTCTATTTTAATTCCTTTTCCTTAGATACTAAACGTAAATACTTAACTGAAGAAGTATTAGCAGTGACTATATTTGTTGAAGCTGTTTATCCAACTTTACGAATTACCGATATTCATGGATCAGGAAGTCTGAGCAGAATTAGTCCTGTTGAATTGTGGAGAAGTTTAGACATCGACAGGTATGTGGGTGCGTGCACAAAGAATGCTTTGGTGAAATAATAAATTAGTATACTTAAAGATGGGATATTGTTAAATATAGGGTCATAGGGAGTCAGTGAATAACTAGTAGGATTTAAAACACATTTCAATATCACTATGATCTCAACGCAGATGTCATAGAAACCCTGAAACACTTCATGGCTCCTTCACGCCGATTTGTGACTTTTAAGCAGTACATAATTATGACCTCACTATGGATAAAATCCAATGTCTTTAGGTTACAAGCTGAGCAAGTTTATCATTCTGTCATAAAATTCCTATCTAAAACCCCATGAGTTGCAACTTCCATCAATCTGCTTCTCCTTGGTTACTGTGGTCGAGACGAGGTTCCAAACACGGTGACGTGGTGATATATGCTAAGTAAATAGAGGAGCTAGATGGTTACGGATGACTCTGAATGGCAGTGGTATAACATCGAGAAGTGATAATTCTTATAAATCATGGTATGCTAGATTTGAACCCAGTCGCTGAATAGTAACATGCTTCGAGATCCTACGTTTAACTCCTAGTGGTGTGCACTGCTGAAGCGCCACAATTCCCCCTAATTATCAATAGTTCGGTAAATGATATCGATTTATGATGAAGTCTGCAGTGAAAACCGGAGAATTCCCTTAAAACCAAAGAGTTACTACTTGACAGCTTTATATTTGATAATGTAACTATATATTACAGAGTCAAAAAATAGAAGATTGTTAAACGGTTTTAAATAGAGATTGCGAACAAAGGGGTTGGCTGCAATGTACATTGTGTTGTGTAGCTCCATCTTATCGTATTTACCAACTAGAAGTCAGGATGCTTCTAGGAAAACTTGTCAACTGAAAGGTATAGACGACAGAAATACTATTCAGATATTCAGAAAACTTTTCATATTTAAAAAGATACCCTTATCCCTGTAATTTGTGTAATACTCAATTATGCAGTTCTACTCTTTGTGACAGCTGTATGCTGGAAGTGGGACAGTTTATCAGAACATTGATCTCGTTCAGAAAGTTTTTCGTCAACTTTTTGAATTGTCATTTGATTGCCTAGTCAGTAGGGAGTAACCAGTACCAGGTGATCTTAGTCGGAGTGCTAACTTATCACCAACTGATTTTGAGGACTTGACATCTCTGAATTCTGATGACAGTCATCAGTCCCCCAGTTTATTGTTCACATAGCAACCTAGATCAACTCAACCCGTCCAGCGCTAAGAACAGAGTGACATGATCTTAGTAATTTTTTTAATACACAGTGAATGTGTACATCAAAAGTTCTGCAGAGGATCAGTTGTAATTCAAAATACCCATTCATAATTCTTTCTGCTGGATTAATGGATAACATAGGCTTTGAACAGCATAGATAAGCACATGAATTAGGTCTACAGCTACCTGTTGACTACAACGCGCCCTCCCCAACGACGCTTCACCAACTCTCAGTGTCTTTTTTACCTGCAATCACAGGAAGTATCGCAGTTTTGATTGCTACGAAAAGTATAAAGACCGTTGCACAAATGGCTACCTTCGAACTGAACTCCCTAAAAAGCCTGAGTTGTATCACAGCAAGCCACGAATCACAAAATATTAGTTCATTTTCATTTACTGATAATCGTAAGCATCCAATACTCAAATCACAGAGATGTAATGAAGTCACTTTTCACAATTTCCACTAGTCATATTGTGTTTTTAAGTAGGATGACTTCAAGTAGCACACAGGATAAAATGTGATGTAACCATGTAAATGAATTTAGCGCTGCATTTTATTATGAATCGGAAGGATTCCAAGGAAAACTTAGGATGGAGGGAGTCACCTACAGTTTGCTTCTTGTCAACCTCTCACAAAACCATATACCGACTGAATTCACCTTCCTAGAATGTATTGTGACCAGCATACCATACTGCATTAAAAAAGACAATCAAATAAACTAAAGAAAGTGGTGCAGAAGTATTCAAAAGAAACAGAAGACATGCACTGAAGGGTGTGACATGAAGATGTTTCAGGAGAGCCAGAAGAGGTATTTAGACTTCTACAATAATAATGGTAATTAATATCCCCTTGGGTTTCCGATGGGACATAATGCTTCAACAGCATATCTCCACTTTATCCCGTTCTCTGCAGTTCTCTTCATCTGGCCTCAAGATTGCCCATAGGCTGTCATCCCCTCCCTCAACGATATCCTTCATTTCAACCTTTGACCAACAACCAACTTGTTTCTCCCCATTTGGGTTCCACTCGAGTGGTGGGCTGGTGCGCAACGTCCTTCATCAGTCCCAGTGTGTGTTCGATCGATCTACATTTTCTACAGCATATTTTTCGAGCACTAGGTTTTTGGTTTGTTCGTTCCCAGGTTCCCCTGTTGCTAACGCTTTCTGACCAGCCATGTGATATTCACTATGGAGCCAGGGAAGGCAGCAGTTGGTAAAAGTCTGCAACAGCCTGTTAGAAATGCTTTTGGTGATGCGTGCACCAAGTTTCCGACTCATACAGGAGAACTAACTTAATATTAGCGTTGAAAATCCGAATTTCGTCATTTATGCTGAGTGCAGCTGATTTCAAAACTGATTTAATGGTGATTAAAGTCTATCTTGTCTTTCCAATTCTAGTTTCCACATCCTGATATGATCTTGCCAAAATAAGTGAAGGAAGTGACTTCTTTCAAATTTCTTCGGCTGATATTGATCTTTGCTCGTTGCTACTCGAAGGCTGGTTACTTTCATTACCTAATTAACATAGCGAATTACTAAACAACAAAGCCAAAACCTCTGACAGACTGTACAGAGCTGTAGCGAACTGAATTATCAACGTAGAAGTTTTCTATAAAAGTATAAAAGCTGGATTATCAACGCATTACAAATGTATGCATAAAGACAGAGTAAAGAAATGAAAATGAACTGCAATAGATTAAAATTTACAGATTATAAAATAGTCATTAGGAATAGATCTAGGGATCCTCAGAATCTGCAAGATCACTATGAGTGAATACATATGTACTACTGTGAATGGTTTTGTGCTAAAAGCCTCTGATAACTGACTCTCCACATCCAGAAGAACCCAATCAAACTGTATTATTATTATTGTTCCCTTGGGTTCCTAGTGGAACATAGGGCTTCAACTACACGTCTCCACTTGCTTCTGTCTTCTGCTGTACTTTTCAATTGCATCCATGTTAATCCATACTGTTTCAGCTCCTCTTCACACGATCTCCTCCATGTCACCCTTGGACGTCCCACTCACCGCTTCCCTTTCGGGTTCCACTCGAGCTATGGCCTGATGCGCGATGTTCCCCAGCGGTTTCCTTAGCGAGTGTCCAATCCATCTCCACTTTCTCCTGCATATTTTTTGGGCGAAGTCGAACTGTCTAGACTTCCCTAAATGGCTCAAACCAACACTTAAAGACTACACGAATTGCTCCCATGCTTTAGCTTGGATAACATAAGCTACACTGAATGTCATAATCCGTTTTCTGTTTAACGGAGGTTTCCACTCATTATCTGGTAAATATAGTTAATGGATGACGATTAACAGTGAAATAAAAATCTAGGTCACAGAAGGATTCAAAGCAACAGGCTGTAGATTTTTAGCTTGATGCCCTACCCCCTGACTTGAACTTGAATCCGTGAAGTTAAATTATGATAGCTAAAAACACAGTGATCTTCAACGACCAATAAGAACTCAGATGCAAATGAAGTCGTGTGAACATTAGAAAATATATTAAAAACATTACACTGGATAATTTTCTCTCATCCCATGCAGGAATGTCTCCAATTTACTCCAAGGATAATCGATAGAGAAATCATACCATTCGCGATAGATGCACTGATCCAGGTGACTACAGATCATGGCACTTCGGGATTCATTGATGTTCTGATCCTAACGGTAACCCGGTTACTCTAAATTATAGTGACTCAAGGGAACGACCGTAACAGTGACCTTGATCAGCCGACCAAATAAGCCTATAGTAAATACACAGAAATATAGACACAGTTCACGGTTTATGTTGATAACTTAACAAGAGCTTCTGTGGTGATGATGGGCATTTAGAAAGCAATAAAGCATTTAGATGTGCATATAGACATTCACAATACTTTTAGTCAGAGTTAACTTTATGGAGCCCTTCAGTAGGAACCACACGAATTCTATCAAAACTTTCTAGAGTCACTTGGAAAAGAAGATTAGATCGGTGATTAGGTCATGGAACAGGATGATATGCAGCTATCTGGATGAATTTGTGTAAGGAAATTGGTGTGGACCACCACTGAAGACTTCAGTAGGGAACTGGCAAATATACCTGGAATAAATACGAGAACGTTACTCTGCATAATTATTTTTCAACTTCAAATTAGGCGTTTTTACTACGGGCTTATCCGATTGGTCCATCAAGTTCATTATGATGGTTGTTAGGTTAGATCATTATAGTTTAGAGTAACCCTCAACCTTAACTACAAATCCTAACGATAAACCTAAACCCTAACGCGAACCCTCTAATCCAAACCACACCTAATTGCATAGATCTACAGAATAAAGTATATGGGGAATAGGTGGAATACCGTACATACCCTTACCAAATCCATAAGGGCAGGTATTACTTGATTTGGAATGATCTTCCGTAGCGTTCCCCAAATCTGATTGGTTCTCGAAGGTCAGCTTTTGGCAGACCTTGGATTTGGCTTTGATCGTATAATTTCGCCATCAAAAATCAAATCACAACTCAGATTTTCATTTAATCCTCAATCAGCAGCAGTCCACTATTTGATGACTGTGATAGATCATCTCACCACACACTTGTCAGTGACTCGATTCTTAACTTTTATAGTACACACAAAAAAGTAATTATATATGTATATATATATATATATATTTGCCACTGAGCAACTTGATGAATAAATTTGTCGAAAACAACCACTTTGCTGAACTTTATGCTCTTGTTTCCTTAACCGAATGGGTATTTTAAGCATTTTATTGAACTTTTATGAAAACAGTTCTCACTTTATGATCCTATGTCGCCTGTTAACTATATAAGTAGTTGGAATGAGGAACACACGTTCGAAAGCTGAATAAAAATAGAAATAGGCAGTCGGTTAGGTATACATTTATGTTTCAATGACTTAGTCACTCAACTTTCAGGTGTTCCAGTCAACATAATAAGAGTGTGGTTGAGAGAGCTGGCTTGAAACCAATCAGGACTCCCTAGAGCTTATTGCTCAAAATGACGATAATTATTCTATACTACTCATAAGTAATTTGAACAGCTACTTAAAAAGTTTTACAGTATCAGATGACTATTTATCTTCTCTGACTTGACTTCTTTCCCATCCTAGTTTGAACATTAGTTTAGAAAATGATCCAACAGAAAATGAACTAAAGGATACAATCAATACTCGTCCATTATATCGAGATCATCCAAAAGCAATGAATACACGTGGACCAGAGTTTGACTTACTCATTGGAACATCAACTGTCAAAAAAATTGATGATGAAATCAATCCTAGTAAAGCAGTGTTATGTTTACTTGTGGAAAATTCAAGTCTAATTGATGTGGAATTCGCCTTTCTATTCCCTGAGGACTTACGTGTTGAATTACCTTCATGGGCTGAAAATGGACATTATGAGGATATTGAACTTCAATTTGTAAGTAATTATTGTTTCTTTTCAGTCAAAAATATTATTATATTTCATTCATTCCATGCGTTGTCACTAGAACATAGGGTACATCTCTATGGTGATCACTCAGGTTTCCGCCAGCACTTTCACTTGACCCCATTACTGCTTTCATCTTCTGCTTACATTGTCTTCTGTATGTCACCCTAGGACTTAGGCCTAACCCGTAGCTCCTCGTATGAGTTCTCCTCGAAGCTTTGAAGTGTGACGTCACCTGAAAGTGTCTCAAGCTTGTATCCACTTCAAACCCATTTCCTTATTCATATTTTTGGGCTGTAGGCTTTTTCACCTCCAACGTTGTTTCCTTTTCTTATCCTTTCTGGCTGTCTGTTTATCAGTATCGAGCAAAATCATCTGTTGATAAAAGTATGCAGCCTTTTGACTTCCTACTTTTTAACAGTAATGGCATAAACACACTAGTTAATTGATGATAATTTACATCATAAAACAAATTTTAATCTTTATCAATCGGTAAAAATTTTAGTTATACTAAAAGTCTTAGCTGACATCAGTTAGACGACCATTGGAAAAACTGGGAGTACTGAACAGCTGTTTCGTTCCAGTCTGAGACTCTTCATCAGCACGCACCAGCCCTCTGGGTTTCGAACCCAGGAGCTCCCCGTTACGAGACGAAGTCGTAAACCGTTCAGCCACTGTAACCCGAGCCAATGGTGCATGAATTTCAGCTTCTGCCGATTCATGATGTATATTTAGCGCAACCACCAGCCAGTGTCCCAGACGAGTTACTGTCCTCTTACCTGACTTGATGGCCCTCTGGTTCAATGGTCTACGAGCTCGCCGCGTAACCGGAAGGTTCTAGGTTCGAACACCAGCCAGGTGGATGTGAAGTGATGAAGAGTCCCAAAATGGGACAAAACGGTTGTCCAGTACTCCCATGTTTTCCAATCATTCTCTGACTTATTTCATCTCGTGATCAATTCTGTAACTAATCCAACTGCTTCAAACCAACACTTTTAACTTCCTCTCTTAGATTTTATTTAGCCAAATTGATTGACCATTTCATTTTCAGTTGTACAACTGAAAATATTATCGAGAAAAATGTCTGTGTGTAATTCATTGAACCTCTGTGCTTTACACTTGTGATAACTTTGAATTTCACGTTGAGCTGATCAATAACTTTGACGTGGACCTATTTATAGACTCAAAGGAATGAACAGAAAAGCAATAGAAGATACTCAAACAGCATAGTTCAGTTATTTGGAATAATAAATTTCTAGAGTCTACAGTCACTTGGGGGTAAGGGTTGGCATATCGGCCATATAATCCACATGTCCACGCGTCGAATATTTCAACGATTCTTCTCCACTATAGACTTGCCAAACTGCTTGTTGTATCTTCTTTGGAACAGACATGTAAGTTTCCAAAAGATGCAACCAATAATTCTAATGGAAACCAAGCAGCCATGTGGAAAAAAAGAACTCGATGTGTGTGGGCATACATGTCTATTTTATATCATCCGCGTAAAAAATATACTTTCGTCTATTATCAGATAAATTGAATCACTTGCCACCCACATCCGACGCATCTGCAGTCCCGACGCTCTAGAAACAGAATTAGATATTCTAAGAGAAATTTTTATCCAAAATGGATACCCAATGAGATTCATCGACAAAAATATCAAACCAAGGATTCGGAGAAACGAAACTCTACTTGTGCCAAAAAGAAACTGTACATGAACCTGGATTTCAAGGGAGATTTAGCAAGCGACATTCTCAAGAGAAGGATCACATCATCTCTGAGAAGAACATTCTTTACAGCAACGCTAAGAATAGTGTTCTCCAGTCGCCCACTGATCTGCAGAAGCCTCAAGGACGAGATCCCGCATCTGACCACTTCTATGTGCATATATCAGTTCACCTGCTGCTGTGGAGCCAGGCAAATCGGTCGTTCGACGCGCACCCTGTCCAAGAGGATTCAAGAACACTATCCAGCATGGTTGCGAAAAGGCAATAGTGGTGCAATAAGGAGTGCGATAATTGAACACCTGGTTAACACTGATCATTCCATTTCAACAAACGCCTCCTCCTTCAAAGTAATCTACAGAGTCAAGAACAACCTATAAAAGGCAATACAACTTCGTCCTCTTTGTATCGCTGCAGCTCTGGCCATTCACATAGAAAAACCGGAGCAGTGCATACAAAAGAGGATTACTCAACCACTTCTACTGTCTTGGTAACAACTACTTTGATTTGATTTTTGATTTTGATGACTTAATTTTGTTTGTTTGCCTGTTTCTTTAATTGCTTATGATTCTTCTATTCATTTAGAACTCTTACGTAATTTCGTACTATCTACTTTGCTCCGATGTGCATCCTGAGTAAAACTCACTCATCAAACTATTCATATCATTACATAACTTCTTTTAACAACTGTTTGTGACAACTCATCACCTTTGTTACTACCCTAATTTCACTAATACCTAATTTTCTTGACTGATTTTGCATTACGTAACTCCAATTACCAATCTTCACCTGTTTAGTTTAAATCACTATAACCAATTGTATTTTTGTTTGACAAACTTAATGTACACATACATACAAAATAACACATATATATTTGCGATTGTACAGCTAAGAAAATGAATTCGCCGCCGAAAAGAGACAATTCGCTGATCTACGTGTTTTGTTTTTATTAATATCAGATAAGTAACAGTTGGAATTGAGTTCAAAATTCAATAATTTAGGCACAGACGTTTTTTTCAATAACGTTGCTATAAACACTAGCAATACATAACCTCAAATTGTTTAGTATTGATTATCAGAAGCAGAATTTAACAGAATGTGTGCTTTTGTGATGGATAATACAAAACATACAGGAAATGATAAAAATGTGATGCTTGACAGATTTAATGTAGTCATTCTTAAGCGATTACTATTTGCTGGACTCCTGGTTCGAGTCTTTCCACGAATCAGATTTTCATCTAACCTTGAATCATTATCCAGCACACAATCGAAAAATTTTTGTTGCCTATCTATCAACCCGTAGACCAAAGTAGGTAGAATGAGTGTTTACTCCATGTGAGCTGAAAGCTTCAGTTCAGATAGGATTCGAAGTAAAGATCTTTAGATTGATAATTCGGATTTGTCGATACTAATCTTGAGATAGCTTTTTTTGACCGATCACTGTCACTGTAATATGCAGACTAATAAACTTGAACTGATTATAATAACACTGTGTGATTTATCAAAATAAAATCTTATCCACAATGGTGATTATAGTAAGTTTGTAACGACAGAAGACAAGGGCCAGACAACAGCTCGTTAATTGAGAAAATCAACAGATATTTATGGATCTGGTTGTACATTATTATTCGTTATTTTTAGCAGAGAAGCACCGTCTTCTGATTGGTTGTCTTCTTGCTGAAGGTCACTCTGTCATCTCTTTGTTGCGGTTTCTCAGACAATCCGGTGATATATCTACGAATCGTATCCGCCCACGTTAAGTCTGCTGTGATTGGTTGTTGAGTTCTTCAAGGTTAGGCTTTGTTATTGTTTCATTTAGTGCCCCCGATTCGGGACGTAAACACTGACGTGAACTGATGTCTACAATTTTGGCTAGCAGACAACTCTCACCAGAAGTTGTTTAACTACGATAACAACGATGGCGAAACACATGCACAGAACGTTTACAAAACAAACGACCTAAGTTCTTAATAGGGCAGTCACAGTCTGTTATTCAATCTTTCTTTCATTCCTCGAGTTCAGAGTGAAACATAGTGCTTCAGGATTGGGGCCTTGAAGTTTCAGTAGCCCTGTTGCTGATAGCTACTCGCACAACCTTCCCTCTTTATTGAGCTTATTATCAGCTAGTAAACTAATCTAGGTTTAGGAGAGTTTCAGCCAGGAATTAAACCCCTGACCGAATGCGTGGTTGACGAACATTCCACTACGAAATCACCATTACACTTGTTACTCTACAGGATAGTCCAACTGGTAGAACACCGAAGTAATTTCTCATAAATCACTTAGTAGAATTTATTTTCTGACCTAAGTTTAGCTTCTGGCCATTACACTATATCATTATAATTAACTGTTATGCTGTGAAGAAATCATATAGTGCTTTGTAATCTATATTTGAAGCATGGATCACGTCGAATCCAAACTAATTTCAGACAAAATGACAGCAAAGTAACAACAAAGCCAGAATGTAAGGAACAAATAACATTATCAGTGACATTCCTTTCACTTTATGGAAACCCCTGTTCTATGTGATTTCCTAGATGCTTATTAGTTTTGAATTTAAACCCCGAAGAGACAAATGACTGCTAATATGATTTTGCACATACATCCAAGATTTTCTAATAGGGTAGTAAGTTGGGATTTTTTTTCTAATAATAACAGCTTTATTCTAAAAAGTTCGTGTTAAACACAGTACAGAATTTTCAGCTTGTTTCATTGCAGAGTATTTACTCCTTCTGTAAGATCTTTAAATGATGTGATAATCGATAGTGTATGACTTGAAGCACCATCGTTCCATTCAAAGCATGCTTCATCACTCCAAGAAGGTTTTCTTCCATTTTCTTTTTGTAAAATTCGTAGAAGTAGATTAAAACGTTTATGAAAATTTGCATGAGAGGTGATTTCGAATCATGAACGCAGGTTGGTGGTTAAAATACTGACATGAAATGCAGTAAATATGATACATTCTGATGGATGGAAAAAAAATTTAGAAGTCCGGTGATTTTTTAATCAGGCCGCCAGTGTTTTGTCTGCCATCAGCAGTTTGGATCATCATACGTTACAATGTCATGTTAAGTATCGTTATCAGTGCATCTCATTGTTTCACCTTCATTCAAAACACAAAACTCAAATGATCAGCAATTGAACTGCTGTTCAGACAGAGATTTTATTCTCAACAAAAGAGTATTACCTAAAGGAATATAAGTTCCATTAATATTGTAAGACTAAAATTCAGCCGTAACGTAAATATTTCACATCCAAATCCAAAGTTACAAGGATTTTATATTCTTGATTTTTGAATCATAATTTCTAAATTTCATCATTTAGGTCTATTTTTGTGCTAAAACAGATAGAAGAGGCATTGGTGTTAAATAACTATCCTTTAAAATATATTAGGAAGATTGAAAAAGACCAAAAGAAAAATAAAAAGAATTGTGAAACTAGTAATAATAACGTAAATAAGAGAGAATATAAGTCATCTACAGTTACACCATATAAAGAGGGGACATCTGAGACCCTACGTAGGATTCTAAATAAAGCAGGAATTAGGGTGGCATTTAAACCTACAAACTCATTCAGGGACAAGCTCTGTAGGTTAAAGGACCCAGTTGACCCAATTAAGCAAAATAATATAATTTACAAAATCTCCTGCAATGACTGTGAGGTCAACAACAGAGGTCAGCTTAGTATGTCAGGGGTAGTCAGATTGTCAGAACATAAGAATGGTTGAATTGTAAGAATGGTTGACCCCGACAAGATAAGTAATTTAGAAAAAAGCTCAGCAATTTCAATGCATTGTGCGTCGGTGGCACAGTGGTTAGGACGCTCACCGACCATGCACATGGTCCGCGGTTCGGTCCCCGGTTGACGCACTCCTTTGCCTCGCTAAACCATAAATAAAGGTGATAAAGTGGAAAGGCTGGGAATGAGGCTAGCAGCCCCATCCTGTAAGAATAAACACTGTTACAGAAACTTCAAGCCTTCTAGCTTGAAGCCCTATGTTCCACTAGGAACGTGAAGGAATAAAAAAAATATGCAATGTATGCACTAATACACAACCACACAATAGGGTGGGAGAGGGTTAAAATTCTAAAAAGTAATCTAGGTAGGTGAAGAGAGAGGTTGATTACTGAATCCTTGTTCATCGAATCTACACCCAACACATGCAATAGGAATGATTCATCACGCATACCCGAAACATGGAAAATAATACTACCAATCAAATCAAGTGAAAATCAACGGAACTATATAAATGAATTTCGAAAGTCGTGTGATTAACTTGATATGATTATGAGCAATAAATTGTGCTCGAAATGTGGTAATCTGTAAACACTAGTGTATAACACTGTGAGACTTTATCAAAACAAAATTTACCCATAATTGAATTACATCCTACCACAGTGCACAAGTTTTATTCTTATATCACTGTTTTCTCTTTTCCAAAGATGCATATTGAAAATCATTCATTGTTTGAAATTCATCCAAAACGGCAATTATTGAAACCTGGTGAATATTGTGAAATTATGATCACATACAAGCATAACTTATTGGGATGTCATCAATTACCAGTGCTGCTGAAAATTAATCGTGGTCGAGAAGTTAAGGTGAGCAAATCACTGTTCTATTCTTACTTGGTTTCTTTCTTTTTCTAGCCTCCGACGTTGTGACTATTGTTGTTGTTGTATTCTCTGAGACAACTAAAGCTTTCATTGTCACTGTTTCTTGAAATTATCGTCAACGAAATTGTCTATGAGGATAATTTATCATTATTATTATTATCCCCTTGGGTTTCTATCCTGTTATCTGTAATCCTTTTTAACCGACTCCACAATTACCCATATGCTTTCATATCCTCTTCACATGATCACCTATATGTCACTGCTGAACTGACGCTCGACTCGTCCCACTCGATGTTCTAACAGTTTTGACATCACTCAGTGGCTTTCTCAACATACGTCCAACCCATCTCTACCTCTCCCTACATATTTTAGGGGCAATTACTTCTTAGTTAGATCATTGCTAAAGCTTCTTTTTCACCATCCTTTCTGACTGGCCATGTTGATCTCTGGTATCGAGAGAATTTGGTTGCTGTTAAAAGCCTTGGCAGTTAAATTATGATTCTGAATCGTCACCACAACGATGAGGGTATATAACCGCATTCTAATCGCTGACATAATATGTGATGATTTGAACAATAAAGTGGTAATACTTGGTCAAATGATGACGCTGTTTTTTCGTTTTATGCATTAGGGCTTTTTGTAAGAAAAACAGCTTCAATACTCATTGTGAATATATGTATTTTACTGGCTAAAACGTCAGTGTGTGAAAGTTGAAATATCAGATGTGATGCTTCTGTAACTTCATACGGTTGTATTCAACTACAATTGTATTGCGATCATTTCAAAGGACTCTTGAATCGACCATCACCTGCAACTCACACAGAAATATCGCCACCACCAACAGCACACACAGAACTGCCAGTGGACACCAGTCCTTCAAAGAAAGCAGAAATCCTGAATGTGATCAAGCTAGTGAAGTCTGGAAAGGCAGCAGGACCGGACGGAATTCCCTCCCAAAGCACTAAAAACGGACTCAGAGACTGCATCAGATGTGCTGACGCCATTATTCCAGAAGGTTTGGAAAGAAGTAAAGGTGCCTACCGATTGGAAAAAAAGATGGCTACCTTGTCAGGCTACCAAAGAAGGATGACTTACGCCTCTGCAAGAACTGGCGTGGAATCATGTTCTTGTCGACAGCAAGTAAAATACTAAGTCGCATCATCCTGGAAAGAATAAAAGACGCACCGGAGGCAGACCTCCGCCAACCACAGTAACAAGCTGGATTCAGAAAAGGCAAATCATCTGCTGATCAAATTGCAACTCTACGCATCGTCATCGAACAAAGCATAGAATGGTGGTCAAACTTCTTCCTCAAATTCATCGACTTCGAAAAGGCCTTCGACAGCGTAGACCGAGAAGTGATTTGGAAACTACTTCAACACTATGGCGTACCTCAAGTCTTTTTCAACCTCATTCAATAGCTGGCTATATGACAATGCCACGTGTCGGGCAGTCCACAATAGAAAACTCAGCGAGGCGTTCGAAGTGCATACAGGAGTAAGACAAGCTGGCTGCCTATTACCACCGATGATATTCTTAATTGTGGTGGACTGGATTATGCGTCAGACTCTGGGGAGCGAGGAGTCAGGAATACGCTGGACCACTGATAAGAAGATTCAAGAAGATCTGGATTTCACGCGTGGATAATTTATGTATAATATCACACAAACTCGGAGACTTGCAAGCGACAACCAACAAACTGTCAGAAGAGGCTGGTAGCGAAGACAGAACTGTAGGTGAACATAGAGAAGACGGAGGTGATGAAGATAACCAAAGAACTGCAACAACAACAACCAGCATCAATCAACATCAACGGTAGAGATTCAATGGAGGTTACTTCCTTCACATATCCGGCTAGGAAGCACGATTTCAACCACAGGGAAAAACGGATGAAGATATCACAGCTAGCCAGAATCGGAAAGGCAAGATACTCCTTCATCAATCTGAAACCACTTTGGAAGTCTTCTGCAATAACTCAATGGCATAAAGATCAAGATTCGCATTTTCAACACAAATATGAAGTCAATTCTTCTATATGGGTCAGGAACTTGGTCAGCGTGTCACGAAAAGGATTTCCAATGGGTTGCAGAATTTCATCAACAGCTGCCTCCGCTGGCTCCATACTCAAAAACAAATGGCCAGAAAGAATTAGTAACAAGATACTGTGGGAAAAAATCAGCCAATAACCTGTCGCTCAAAAAATATGTAGGAGAAAATGAAGATGGATCGGATATGCATTGAGGAGACCGTCGAATGACATCGCACGCAATGCAGGCGATTGCTCGAGTGGAATCACAGTGGGAAGCGACGAGTGGGTCGTCATAGGGTGACATGGAGGAGGTCGTGTGAGGAGGAGATGAGAGATTGTGGGCAACTGTGGTCCAAGCTGAAGAGGACGGCAGAAGATCGGACAAAATATGGATGTATTGTTGAAGTCCTATGGTCCACTCGGATCTCAAGGGAATAATAATACTTTACGATCTTCTGAGAATTCTCCACTGTGAAAAACATCATTTGCAATAAAGGAATTATTTATCAAGTACCGGTTTGCAGTGATTTGAATGATTTCAAGTTACTTCACGAAATGACATCAGTTAGACAGCCAATGTATTTCAGGAAGTATTAGAAAGCTGTTCCTTTCCAGTTCAGGAATCTCAAGCATTACGTTTCCTTGACCTTACTCTTGGTTGAAAGTAGGACCATCAAGTAACGAGGTGGTGCCATTGATCATTCACCCAACGGAAAGGAATCCAATAGCCCATAAGTTGTAGCTTTTAACAATTCTGAAATATTTCTCATTGTCTTTGCAAACAACATCCTCAGTGCTAACATTAATTGAAGGTAGTGAGCTTTCGGAATTCATCGTGGATATGGTACACACATTTTATTGTTACCCTGACTGTGACTGGTTATCTCTGAAGATTTCATTAAGGTTTTATCTGTTCACATTGTGTGACCACGTCAGAGAATACAACAACACTAAATATTTCACAGAACTAATTCCTTAATTAAAATCACTTGTGCCCACTCATGTCGTCTATTATTATTATTGTTTCCTTTAATTCCTAGAGGAACATAGGGCTTCAGCCGTGCGTCTCCATTGCGTTCGGTTCTCTGCTACAGTCTTCACCTGGCTCCACGTCTGCCCACACGTTTTCATCTCCTCTTCACATCACCTCCTCCAAGTCACCCTCACCCTTGCACTGACGACCAACTCGCCGCTTCCCTTTCGGGTTTCACTCTAGCAATGGCTTGTCTAGTGATGTCACCTGATGGTTTCTTCCTGCCAATTTGTTTCACAATCGGTTCCTGCTGTGTTGGTTCGCTCATTGCCAGAGATCTCTGTTACTGATCTTTTCTGGCGGGCTGGCCACCTGATCTTGAGTGTTGAGCGAAGACAACTGTTAATGAAGGTCTGTAGTTTGCTTGATGTGCTCTTTATGACGCGCCAGGTCTCTGATCCGTATGGTGAGTAGCACTGACTTCACATTGGAGTTGAAAATCCGGATGTTATTTTTGATTCTGAGTGCTGTTGACCTCCACACAGACTTGAGAGTAGTGAAAGCTTGTCGTCTATAGTTTAAGGTAATCAATTCTGATGAGAAGCAGTGGCCGATGCTGTGCACTGAGTAGGGTGTGACGACAGAAAGAGATGACAGTGAACAGTGATGCTTCCGTACCGCAGATTTACAGAAGTGAAGATCCACTACTAACTGGATTGAAAGCAAGTAGATGAATGGTGAACATTCTCTTTGATTATTCACTAGGAAGTCGCCAGTGTCATGCGTCTAGTCCTTGATGTTTGTGCAAACTAAATTCCATCAGTCAGATTTGCAATCAGGTCACCAAGCTAGGTGACTCGCCATCTTGGTTCACTGATAGTTGGAAACAATCGATACGAAGCCTTGAATCTTGGTCTTTTCCTTGTTGACACATCATAACAAAACTTATCTGAAATCTTGACGGAACTGATGAATATTCTTGCCTCACAACCTGCAGATTCTAGGTTACATTCCTGTTTGTGTCATTCAGGACGATACTGATCCACAGTCCTTTGTTGTCTCTGATAGTTCTTAAACCGATATCGTTTGATGATTGAATACACTTTGAAACCGTTCTATCACATTATTTACTTATTGTCTAAAATTATGTTTATTAAAATATATCTTTGGTAACCTCTTTCAACTTCTTTACTACTGACAGTTAAACCTGATTGGAATTACTCTGCCTTCAAGTCAACCATATCTACAGCTTTCAGATCGTAAATATGTATTTGCTCCGATTCCAGTTGGCCTAGGAGACTTTCGGCTAGGATATTTATTTCAAATGAAGCTAAGAAATCCCAGTTCAAGGCCAATACACTTTCGTGTTAGTCATCTTGAATGGACAGCTGACAGCAAGACAAGCAATACAAGTGTAGTAAAACAAGAAATGTGTAACAAGTACCTTGAATATGATATACCAATATTACATTGTGTACAAAATCAAGGTCTGATTGAGCCGAATGGATTGTATACGTTGAATTGGCGATTTCAGCCTATAGAGGCGAAGACATACAGTGTAAGAATTAGAAGAATAGGTTGTTTTATTTTTGTAATCTCATTTTATCTGATTAGAAGATGTCTTCACTCTTTCTGTGTGCAATTTTTCAAAGTGAAAGACCTACTTATCGAGTCAGTAATGACACGCACTATCCAATGCAAACCGAAGTGAACAAAGACACTAAAATATTATATTACACTTATGAAGAATAAAATATTGAAAATCAAAAAAAATGATTCAGCGAAGAGACTCTTTTCAACGAATTTATCATCAAGCTGTACAATCGTATATATATGGTTTTTAAGAAGTTATATCCGGTGAGGGAATTGAATCATAAGTGTGAATGCATAAAATAATAATAATAATATGAAATGCAATTAAAACTAAAATATTTGTGATTATAACCGTAGTTAAATGTCAAGTGGCAAAGCAAATTAATGTCATATTTAGAATAATTCATAGGATGGATAGAACTTGAAAAAGGGTGTGCAATTATAAGATTAGTAGACAAATCGAATAAAATGAAAACGTTACGTAATACTGTGTGAAATTTAATAGCACAGAATTTAATTTCAAGTATTGGTTTTGTAGGGATTTTGTTTGATTGCATGGAGGATTTCATCATGAGCTGACATCAGTTAGAAAACCACTGGAAAACCTGGGAGTACTGGACAGCTGTTTCGTCCTAGTTTGGGACTCTTCATCAGTACGCGCCCACCGCCAGGGTTCGAACCCAGAACCTCCTGGTTACAAGGCGAGCTCGTAGACCATTGAGCCACTGGGACCCGATCCAATGGTCCTTGAATTCTAACTTCTGCCAATTCACGACATAGCGCGACCATTTTGCAATGTCTTCTTCGATGAGTTACTGCCTCATCTTCAACCCAAACTAGGACGAAACAGCTGTCCAGTACTCCCAGGTTTTCCAGTGGTTCTCTAACTGATGTCAGCTCATGATGAAATCCTCCATGCAATAGAATTTAATGTTGTAAAAAGGAATTGATTTAGAATGACAAGTGGAACAAGTGAAATAATACCGGGGACAGTTAAAAGTGAGAGTAGTAATAGTAACAATTGACGTAATAAGGAAGAGTATACAAATTGAATAGACAAAAATGAAAAATTGGTAGAGCTAAAATATGATTGGGGATTACCATACTTTAGCATAGAGGGATTAAGACCATGAAAGTTGGAGGGGTTGAACGAACTTTTTTTGTACACAGAGATCTGGCTTTTCTGTTTTTATGCATTCACACCTATGATTCAATTCCCTCACCGGATATAACTTCTTAAAAACCATATATATACGATTGTACAGCTTGATGATAAATTCGTTTGAAAGAGTCTCTTCGCTGAATCATTTGTTTTGATTTTCTATATGTTACAATGGGAATTTTCCATGATTTAAAGAATAAAATATTATCATTGTATACAATTACTTAAGAGTAAGGTATTTTAATTTTATTACAGCTGATTACACATTTTACAGCATGAATTTCAGCATTTGATATCGGTAGCCCAAATTTTGCATGCCGACCATAGATATCAGGTGTGCGTCGGCGGGGGATCGAACCTCGAACCATGTGGATGGTCAGCGGGAGTCCTAACCACTGTGCCACCGACGCCACAAATCTAGTAATATAATCCAAACAAGCCATGCGTCGTCTATTTCAGTGATTCCATTGAGTTATATTAATTTGTTTATCAGATATATCACACAGTGAAACAGTGTTATTTCCTGGATGACGAAGATCCCAACATTAAGTATTGTTCATTTAACATATCACCTGTTGTAACTAAACAACTTCAAAACTCCCATTTTATAGTTTTCTTTATTCCTGCCTATTCTCCCTAGGAGTAGTGGAATTTCCCAGATGTCTGGGACAGATGTTGAATCATTTATATTATACGTATCTTCAGTTGATTCAATAATTAAAGCTTCTATCATCAATCGCTGCCTCCACTCTGTTATATTCGATTTTTGGTTCATCCCACCTTATATCAGCAAGAATAGCAGGACTGAAATAATTAAGTAATAGGGCACAATACTAAGTAGTTCCAAGGAAAATAAATCTAAGGCAGGAAGTAAGACGTATAAGAGAAGCTTTGATACTCATTAATTACCATGATAAATTAATCAGGAAGTATACAGGAAATTGTAACAATAAACTTAATGGTAACAAGGATGGCGTGCATGGTAAACATACACAGAAGGATGACGACAATAACAACAATACAGAATTCAAATCATCAATGCTACTTCCATACAAAGAGAGGGAACTTCGGAAACCTTACATAAAACTCTTAACAATGCAGCAATGTGACAGTGCCATTCAAACTCACAGACTGACTTAGAAACAAATTATGTCGGTTATAGAGTTCTATGGAGCCCTTGTAAACAAGATGATTTAGTTTGCCTGATACCTCTAAATGATTGTCAAGTGGAATATATACAAGTCGAAGTAGCAGGACGAGATCATTCAGATTAGTAGAGCACAAAAAGCTGATAAAGTCTTGATTAGTTGACTCTACAAAGATAAGAAATCTGGAGAATAGTTCAGCTTTAACACTACCTGCAGATACACACAACCACTCAATAGGGTGGAACAAGATGACTGTAAGCGCAATATCGCTTGAAATTAAGTCACGCGTAGATAAAGGCTATCCCGGTCCAGAACAAACAAGAAGCCGGTCACTGTTTCTACGGTACTATTAATAAACAAATCAATAATTATATATACAGCAAACTTTAACGTTTCAAGAGTACAAAGCACAACATTTGACAGAAAGCAAGGTACCGCTATCAGAGCGGAATAACGTTAAAGCCAAAATTGCGAACTTGCCGGAATCAGACACGACCGTTCAGGTAAGCAGTCAGGAGAAGAATGAACCCAAGTAAGAGATAGACAGAGCATAAGCACAAAGATAGAATTTAATTGGCTACTTAACCAGGTAGGCTGATACAGATGAAGATAAATAAATAAGATAAACTCGACAGAATAGTACAAAGTAAGACACGGGTCAGCAAAAATAACAGTTCACAAAATACTCTGATTGGGTCATGAGTTCAACTGTCTGACTAAATGGATCGATGTCAAAAACACACACAGTTCATTAAACAAGGTGGGATAAACACGTTAGGCATGGATAATTGGGTTGCAGCAACGCTAGGCTGATCCGGGACAGGTTGACTTGATTCAAGGATGGGAATTGAATTGTTCTTACAATGACAGTTCGGAGATCTGATATAACAGGATCGAGGGAAAGACTGATAACGGAAGCTTTATCAATCGAATCAACTGAAAATACGTACAACAGAAATACGTACAACACCTGTCCCAGGCATTTGGAATATTCTACAACCCTTACGAGAAATACGAAGGAATGAAGAAAACTATAAATCAGAAGTTTCGAAGTTGTATAGTTACAACTGGTAATGTGTTTATGAACAACAATTTTTGTTGGGATCTTGGTCATTCACAGTGTCATATATCTAGTAAACAAATTAATATGGAATTATATACTACTACAGTACCTAAGTTTTACGCGCATATTAACTTCTCCAATATATGTTCACCAAACTGCTTGTTAAGTCTTTTTTTCAATTGAAGATGTAAGTTTTCTATAAATTTTCAAAAGATGCAACCAATAATTATAATTTGGGTAGTGTTGTTAGATGACGGAGATTATCTGAAGAATGTGATCTATTTTCGCAATGCGTTTTGAACAATGTGATCACACATTTACCAGTCAAGACCGATTAAAATACACAAAATGACAAAAGGGATTCAATAATAAGATTGATAAGAATAAGGATTTTTGAGGTATGGTTTAAGAGTAATGATAAATTTTTTTGTACACACAGGGAGGTGCAGGGGCTTAAGTTTACGAACAGCTATCGTCTCAGGGTATTTCAGTAAGCGCCCTTGAACGTTTATCCCAAATAACCTTAAAAGCTGTTTTGACATCAATCTTGCGGTTCATATCGACTAGGTGTTTAGCTATAAACGAAGCTGGTACTCTGCCACCTGCGTCTATCGATTCAACAGATTTCATCTGTTTTTCCAACCACTTCGGAATATGCATTCCCACCCTCACATAATGAAGATCACGTTGAAGATCACTAAACCAAAGAAGGAAGGTAATAATAGTACATCTGCCCTGGTATCAGAACAAAGTTTACCAAGGAAGGTTTAGTGTGATGACGAATTGCTTTTGAAAGCATAAAAGCGGTTCAAACTTCCTAATTGCTAGGGCTTCCAAAAACTTTAGGATACATCCTGAACACGTTTTATAGATAGGTTTAAAAGGTGCGTAAACATCAATTTTATATCCTGTCTCATTTATTATTTTCATATATACATATTCCTGTGACAAGTCTGTCTCTGTGATCAGATTGTTCGAAATGTGTCGCGCAAATGCATTACACCGTTTATACAAATTACGTCTTCCCGTCGCTTTGTCTAAATCCTCTTCGTCACTTTGTGCATTTTAATTGGTCTATAGTTATACGTCCATAATCATTAAAGGATTATTGCTATTAAAAATGTTAATTTTCAAGTATTGGTCTGTAGGGAATTTGGAACTCATGGGCTGGCGATTGGATCGGGTCCCAGTGGCTTAATGGTCTACGAGCTTGCCTTGTAACCAGAAGGTCCTGGGTTCGACCCCTGGCGGTGAGTGCGTACTGATGAAGAGTCCCAAACTAGGACGAAGTGGCTGTCCAGTACTCCCAGGTGGTTTTCTAATGGTTCTCTAACCGATGTCAGTTCGTTATAAAATCTTGTAACCAAAAGTACTAATGTTTTATATAACATCGACTGAATAATATCAGAAATGGATTATAGTTCAGAATGCATCAGTATAACACTAAAATGAATATTAGATAAATTAAGACAGATAATATAGAACTACTGATGGTTTTAACAACAGCTTTACTCAGCTACACTGGTAGGTGTTCCCAAGAACGAGAAATTAAGTTCCTAGAGCATCGGCCAACATAACTGGCTCCACAAGAGCAGTTGAAGTGACAGATACAAGAAGAAATGGCTACCCTAGGTACTTCGTCTCTCAGTTTGGAAATCACAACTGTTCATGTGGAAAACATTAGCTGTAGGCTACCAGCATTAAAAGTTCTTCTCGCTGGTTATTACTTCATTTGGTTAGTCAGCTTTGAATTGTAGTCGTATATAGAGGCTTCTAGTTCACAGATACATGACACTTCTTGTCACCTTTCTTGGTCCCATGTTTCATAATGAACTTTTCTGGAACTCTGCATGGGAAAGAAATACAGTTTCAGCCACGATTACTACCCTGGCCTAGTGCAGACTGCACAAATTCATAAATTCTGGATTATTGTTTTAGCGACTTGCCCTATTCAGGTAGGTAGTTACCTGGGGTTCTAGTGGGAAATCGTGACCAGTAGGGTGCAGCAGGTTGGGTGTGAGGACAAATACTAGCCGAGGACATTGGCTAGTGGTCGCGCTATGTCGTGAATTGGCAGAAGTTAGAATTCAACAGGGCCATTGGATCGGGTCCCAGTGGCTTAATGGTCTACGAGCTCGCCTTGTAACCAGAAGGTCGTGGGTTCGACTCCTGGCGGTGAGTGCGTACTGGTGAAGAGTCCCAAACTAGGTTGACGAAACAGCTGTCCAGTACTCCCAGGTGGTTTTCCAATGGTTCTCTAACCAATGTCAGCAGCTCATGATAAAATCCTGTAACCAGTCAAATCCCTACAAACCAACACTTGAAAATCTGGATTATTGTCTTTCTTAATTTATCTGATATTCAGTTAAGTGTTATGTATATAATCACATACACATGCTTAGAATTTTAATCGATTTATCTTCATGACCTAGTGCTATTTAAAAGAATATTCTTTCTTCAATAGTCTCAGTCTTTTGAAGTTTAGAAGATATTAAATGAAAGATCCCGTTCATTAGTATAATTCTTTTCCTCGCTTTCTTTCTACTCAATAATAATGAAAGAGTATTACTTTGTAAAAAAAGAACAATAATTACATAATGTTGATCAAAAAATGTAAACAGCGTTACATCATATAATAGACTACGCTACTTCCTTTTTAGGCCTATTGTTATATTCATATTACTGATGCTGAAAAGACCCTTGTTGAAGATACTGATCGACAAGCGTATTCAGACACCATCCTATTAGAATTGATCGCTATCGGTTATGATCCACAACAGTTTGGACCGAAAGAAGTATTGGCTAATCCACAACGCGTTCGAATTCCAACTGCAATTGAGGTAATCAGCTTTCACAGTATCTTACTTATTATTTTCAAAATATTATTTAAGTTATAAGCTAATTTAATTATGCAAATAAATGAGGTTCGTATGATGCACAG
Source organism: Trichobilharzia szidati (assembly GCA_944472155.2). Lineage (NCBI taxonomy): Eukaryota > Metazoa > Platyhelminthes > Trematoda > Strigeidida > Schistosomatidae > Trichobilharzia > Trichobilharzia szidati. The sequence continues at coordinate 27,159,946 of OX235271.1, forward strand.
TGAAGATGTGGTTCACTGATTTAGGCACTCAACTTCTGGCCAATGGGACCAGGGTTCGTACGTACCCCATCCCAATTACATCCCTTCCATGCAGTAAGTGTAACTTATAGCATAATATATGAAAGATGTGTGCTATGTGAGTGGGTTCTAATTACCTAACTAGCCCTATAATTCATTAAATCTAACACATCAATAGAGATTTTGATATTGCTACGTTTTTTTTAGCTGAGTGGTTTAACTATGAAGCTTCCGTTTTCTTCATCGACACAAGATTTTCAGCACAGACTTCGATATGAAATCACTTTATTTGAAGTCTCCATGAATTATATAACTATAACTCCTGGTTACCTCTGTTGTAATTGGTCTTTAATTTACATCAGTGCTGATCGATTTCACTGACTTGAAATTAGACTTTTTGTCATGTCGCTAATTGTTTGTTAAATGATGGCTTTAATCTACTATAATGTGTCAGTTAACGGTTGGTTCATCTGAGTAAAAAGCTTTTGGGAATTCCCTGACATCTCTAATGTTCCCATTGTTTGAAATTATCACATATTCCTAGTAAAACTGGTGTCCACACTTGTTTAGATGCAGTGATATGAAAGAATACATGACGTGTCTTTTGACATCTGATTTATTTTCTCGTAATCAGAGTCAAAGGGGGTGCCTATGATGACAGATACGGTACTTACCACAGTTCATGCAACTTCTTATTTTGATAGTGTTGATGTTGTCTTCCTACGGGTTTTGGTGTTTTGGTGTCCAGAGTACTGAATGAACTGAATGTATTGGTTTCTGTGTGAGATTTCTATTCTGAGTATCTATTTGAAATTAAATTCACAGTTACAACTTAAATTATTTAAAAACGTGCAAGCAATTCATTTCTATATGAGAAGTTCTATCTTCAAGAGGACTGATAATGACATATGACAACATCAGAGAGAAAACCTGGCACTATGACTGCACGTAAAAAACCTCTACTCATTAAGCTACAATTTAATGGTGACTTATCAAATGAGATTTTATTCCAGAGACTTTCTAGAAGTATACGAAGAACGTTTTATGCAGCACACCTATGTTTGTCATCCTCTAGCAGACGAAAGATTAGGACACAAACGAAGGGTATGCTAGATAGTTTTTCCACATCTATGTGCATTCATCAATTCAACTGCACCTGCGGTGACATTTATGTTGGGCACACTACTACTAGACAGCTTAGTCAATGTGTTAGTGAATATCTATCACCGTGGTTTGGCAAAAGACTTAGCTTAGACTACTTAGCTTGTGTTCTGTGCGATAAAGAAAGCATTAGGCGTGATACCTATAACTTAATAAATAGTCAGTAGAACAACTGGATCTCATCTTTCCAACTCATATCATTTATAAGTAAAATGTTTTCTTTCTTTCTTTTCCTTTTCTGTTTTTTGTGTTATGTTCTGCTTTGTTTCTATCTTCCTTACAAACTCTATTTAAAACATTCTTCTTCGTTCTTTCACACTCTGTATATCTCGACCTTTTTGTTACCGCTTACGCCAGTAAATATGCTAGCATCTACTTTTCTAACACCTTCGTACACTCTGTTCAATTTTGGCTTTGCTACCGACATACTAGTATGTTCTTGTCAAAACTAACCGAGATTACCCTTAATCTATGTAGAATTTTATTTATTGTTAGTGTACTAACTGGATGCAATACTGTATTAAAATGCTGAGAATTCCATTCTGTACCACAAGTACTGTTTTGGAATAAAGCAAATTGTTATTAAAAAGACAGACAAAGACAATCTGTAGCTCAATTTTGTCACATTTAGTTGATAGTGGTCATGTAGTGGAGAAAACGAGAGCTTTCAAAGTAATTCATCGTATCCCACCGAATCTTTCCAATAGACTTCGTATTCGTCTACTGCACATAGCTGAGGTGATAGGCATTCAAACTATCAAACCTAAACTATGCATTCAAAAGAAGTTCATACAGCCTTCATTCCTCCCTTATTGGCCTATTAAGACATAACCAACTGATGACTTCTACATCACCCCTTACTTATATTTTCAACCCCTCTCTTATCATCCCTTAATCTTATCACATCTTCATTATAAACGTGTTTCATTTCCTTCCCTTACAATCTAGCACTACTTAATCGGTTTATTTGATTTTACTAGCCTTTATCGACTACTTCTACCTGGACATTTGTTTGTTTAATCAAGCTGTTTTTTCAGTATTCGTGTTATCACAGATTGCCTCACTTTTCCATCCTTATTATTGACAAAACCATTATTATTATTACTATTATTATTATTATCATTACTACTATTTTGACTAATTGCACAATTTATATTCACCATCTGATTATCTTATGGACAGAACACCATGATTGGTTTGTATTTGAACTTTTATTTGTAAAGTTATGTATATTACAGTTAAGCCTAATGAGACCTAATTGAAAACAATATTGTTCACTTAAATGTGTTGATAATGACTGGTGCAATCCTTCATGAAGTTATGAATATATAGCGGTGAAAACCCTGAAATAAGACAAAATATCTATCCTGGTTTCCGTATTTCTACATAGATTTAAAAATCTTTTAAACAAGTTGCTACAAAATATCTCAATTCTCCGCAAAATTTCTTGCCATATTAGAATAACGATGCACGTGCCTGAAACTTCTAGTACCTAATTGAGAGGTTTCTTGGAATTTCATCAATTTCAAAGTAGTTTTATCAAGAAAGCGAGATCCTCAACAACAAAAAACTAGTTGAAACCGAACAGCAATGGACCATTATTTCATCCTCAGTTAAGACTAGTTAACAGACCTCAGATCTAACATAGAATTATATTCAACCACAGCGCTCAAATTCTATCCCCATATATGATAAAAATTACTGACAGTCTTAACTAAAAGACATGAATGTTTGTCTCAGTGAAGCATCCTATACGCAGACATATCCACCTGTGACACTGCATTCTAGTTGAACTGAAAAGAAGACATTCGAAATCGTGAGGCACTGAGGTCGTTACGGGCAGTCTCGCAGAAAAATAGAGTGGTTCCAGATTTCATTGTAGAACAATTTTACTTCATAAAAACTAGTATCTACTGGTGACTTTCTAAATAATAAATACCAAGGCTCTTGATTGAGAAATGGGAGAAAATAAAACTTCAGAGTTGTGTAGTTACAAGTGAATATGAGTACGAGCAATCCGGTGTGTTCGAAACATTATCCATTAAGTAATACTATTTCGCTGTGTGTAACTTTCTTCATTCTTTGCTTACCAAGCGGAACAGTGAACTCCAGGCTCCAAGTTTCCATAACGATGGTGTTGTATCTATAGTGTTGAGTTTCCAGTCTCACCTTCAACCTTCCCTCCTTTCTTGGCTTACTACTGGACAAGTCAGCTGGAAGACAAACTGGGACCACGCGCATGCCTATCACACATTCTACCATTGAACCAAATGGAATTCCATACTACTACTGAGCCTAATTTTTTATTCATATACTAATAACGATGTAGTGACCAAGAGACATTCAGGAAGAATTGTGGGCGGATTAAATATATGCTGAGAATACGTTCAAATGACACTATGGAGTAGGTATGCATTTGAGCAGAACTCACTTGAGAAACAGCAGGTTGACCATCTGAGGTTGACATTGAGAAGATCAGGTGGGGAGGAAATGGAAACCTGTAGATAGTTATGGGGCGAGCTAATAGTGACAGCAGGAAATCGAGTGAATGAAAACCTGATAATAACTCGACCAGACAAAGGTTCTGGAATTGTTCTGCTTAACAAGTCAGACTATGTGAAGAAACTCATCAATTCTATCTGATGACAGCAAATTTCAAAAACAGACGACCCAAAAAGATCCAACTGAACAGACGGAGCTCCAGCTAACCAACTTATTGAAAAAAATGAAAGATGAATCGATTATCAATACAGAACTATATGAAAAACTTCGCCCATCTGGTTCTACATCGCCACGAATGTATGGACTACCCAAAGTGCACAAGAAGGACGTCCCACTCCGCCCAATATTAGATATGATCAATTCGCCACATCACCTAATCGCGAAGTGGCTGGTAGAAATTCTTGGACCAGTGAAAGAAAAGTTGTCTAGATACAACCTCCGCGACACATTCGACTTCGTGGATTCAATTAAAAATGTCAACCTCGCAAATAAAAAAATGGTCTCCCTAGACGTCGTCTCTCTGTTCACCAATGTCCCTCTGACAGAAACTATATGCTTTCTGTGTGACTTCATCCAATGCAACAGCATAGATGTCGGCATACCGATGCATTATCTAAAGGAGCTGTTACTACGCTGCACCTTCAACGTCTACTTCAGATTCAACAATGAAATCTACAGGCAAACAGATGGCGTAGCAATGGGCTATCCACTCGGACCACTCCTAGCCGACTGTTTTATGGCCAGCCTCGAAAACAACCCGTTATCATCAACTATCGACGACCTTCATCTCTACAAGAGATACATTGATGATACTTTCATCATTTGTGATGAGAAGCTAGACCTTGAAAACCTACTTCAAATCTTCAACAACGCCCACCCAAACATCGACTTTACACTTGAAACCGAATGCGACGGAATGTTCCACTTCCTGGACGTCCATCTGACAAGAAACGACAACAACTCTTTAAAAAGGTCCATATACAAAATGCCTACATGGACTGGACAATTCATCAACTTTCAAAGCTTCGTACCGCTAAGCAGAAAGAAGAACCTGATACACGCTCTTTCCTCGAGGATTCGGAAGATATGCAGCGAGGAAGTGATCGAAGAAGAACTGCGTAATCTCCGAAAAACCCTGATGGAAAACGGTTTCCCGCCTAGGTTCATAGACAAGAATCTCAAACCGAAGAAGACTTCAGAACAAGTCCAATCCGTTCCAAAGAAAATACTTCTGCTTAATCTGGAATTCAAAGGTGATATCGAAGCAGAAATCCATCGCAAACGCCTCTCCAAATCGCTGAGGAAAACATACTTCGCCGCAAGCCTACGACTGACGTTTTCCTGCAAGAAACTGTTCAACCAGAACGCGAAAGACAAGCTGTCTCATTGGGCCACCTCAACATGCATATACCAGTTCACTTGCTGTTGTGCAGCTGAGTACATCGGCCGTACCATGCGCCGACTTGGAAAACGCGCTCGTGAACACTATCCAGCCTGGCTGGTAAAAGGAGAGCAAAAACGTGTAAACAGTTCAGTGACAGAACATCTGGTCAACTCAGGACATTCAGCGCCTTTCGAAAAGAGCTTCAAAGTAATATACAAGATTCAATCAAACCTGTCAAAGGGAGTGAAATCAAGACATCTGGGCATAGCTGAGGCGTTAGCTATCCAAAAGCTCAAACCCACCCTTTGTATCCAAAAGAAATACATTCAACCCCTGTCCCTGCCATGGCCATCGTAAACAGGTAAATTTTTTAATAATGACCATCCCATCACCTTTTTTATCTAAACTTCCTGTTTATTCATGTTATTTTAAGTTTTCTTAATCCCTGTCTACACTACCATATTTTCATATCCACTCTTCCTGTTTATTTTGTCACTTTACTATGTCTACATATTTAATCCCTGATTGCATAAACAATTATTCATCACACTAGTTTTTTATCCAAACATCCTGTATATTTTGTTATTTTTACACTTCTAACCCCCAATTGCACAATGTCAATTTTCTTACTTATTATGCTACTTTGTTTGAGTTTTACCCATCCCCCTGTTTATTATGGCATTCTAATTCCTAATTGTAATTTTTTATTAATTTGACCCTTAACCGGAAATTATTCTGGAACTTTCCCATCCATTTGATATAAATACACGAATGTACAGCCTAGATGATGACTTCGTCGAAAAGAAAATTTTCTTCGCTGCAACTGTCTTTTTATTCCCTATGATCAAATAGAGAAATGCTTCTTGATGTCTTTATTCCATCGGAAAGTCGATAAATGGATAATAATAATAATAATGACTGAACTGGAACCAGCTGCATCCAGATTACAGATAACTTATCTCCCCAAAATGAACTTATTTACTGATTATGGTCTTCTCTTCTTTAAGACAAGGATTGATTGGTTATCTTTATAAATCTCGTCCTTAAAACACATCGCTTGGGAAAACATTTCTTAATTAATATACTCATTCTGAACAACAAATCTACTCCAGCGCCTCAGTGTTTAACGCAAAGATGACAGTTTTGCTGTTATTCTTACGAAAATATTTTTCGCTCCCATTTGGCTTTTCATTGCTTTCTATGAACCAGACGGTCTAATTTCCAAGCTTCCTCCCAAATAACATCTCCACAGGGAACCCTTTGAAAGTAATAACTCCAATACCTTGTACCCCACACTATGATTGGTTTCCCTCTGGGATTAGTATATCCTTAGGTTCATTTGTTATGGCATAAATTATTTTGTTAGCCTCATATTTCGCCCATTCCTCTATTTGCCCTTTCCTTTCTTACCTGGTGTTCTATTTACATAGAATACTAAAAGAAACCATCTGAACTACAAATCTTTTGCTTCAATTCAAGATTTTTTCCATTTCTCTTTTGCAGAATCATATAATCCCTACTGATCGCAGGTCGAATTCATTGAGTAAATTCAATGGAGATGAAGATCATAGTAATAATGATCTAACATTTCGAAATTTCCCTCCACTTTCACGTCGTATCAAACAACCAATAGATTCATGGGTTAGCCTGTCACATCATCTACTTGATTTGCAACGGATTGTTGTGGGTACACGTTGTCGACGTTTAATTCATATGACAAATAGATTTTCTATTGATAATAATGCTCAAATCAGTCGTTTACCTGTTATTAATCGTTCTGTCTATCGATTCCGATGGTTTACAGAGTTTTCTGAAGATATGGAGGTTAGTGAAAGACGTCTTTATTTTCTTATTTCTGTGTATTCAGATTTAATCCTATATGACGTAAATTATTATAAAAAACGATTTGTCTTCCCAATGAATGAATATCGAAACGATGTTCTTTCTTGGCTGGCATTTCGCTATTCAATGCTGACATGTAACCAATGGTCTTCAGCCATTGGTTCTTATTAGTCTTGACCACCCTAACCAGGTGGTCTTGCTCTATTCAAGTTTTCAAAGTGGAGGAAATATTTGAAGTACTAAAAGCCACCGAGTCATACAGTACAGGATACATTAGCAGTTAACTCAACACCAGAATTCTTCGAATAATGCTCAAGCAGAATATCCAGTGAATTAATTTGGAAACTACTCGAGTACTACGGCGTACCCCAAATATTCATCAACCTTATTCAACAGCTGTATGACAACGGCACATGTCAAGTGATCCCCCCACAACGGAAAACTCAGCGAGGCGTTCGGAGTAAACACAGGAGTCAGACAAGGGTGCTTATTATCACCAATGATATTCCTAATTGTGGTAGACTAGATTATGCGTCAGACAGTGGGAAACGAGAAGACAGGGATATTCTGAACCGACGTGATGAACCAAGAAGACCTGGATTTCGCGCGTGGATGATTTATGTTTGATGTCACACAAAATCGGAGACATACAAGCAAAAACCGACAAACTGGTCGAAGAAGCAGCAAAGACAGGACTGCAGGTGAACATAGACAAGACGGAGGTCATGAAAATAACCAACCAACAACAGCAGCAGCAACATCCAACGCCAATCACCATCAACGGGATGGATTTGAAAGAGGTTACTTCTTTCACTTATCTAGGGAGCATTGTCTCAACTACTGGAAGAACGGACGAGGATGTCAAATCGAGAATCGGAAAGGCGAGAAACACATTCATCAACCTGAAACCAATCTGGAAATCTTCCGCTGTCACTCAGCCTGCATCAACAACAAAGTGATTCGGATTTTCAATACAAACGTCAAGTCAGTCAGTTCTTCTATACGGATGGATCAGAAACTTGGCGGCGGGTCACAAAGAATATTTCCAACAGCCTGTTGCAGACCTTTATCAACAACTGTCTTCGCTGGCTCTATACTGAAGATCAGATGGCTGGAAAGAATCACCAACAAGAAACTATGGGAACAAACAAAACAAGAACGAATCGGTCAACAAATATGCAGGAGAAAGTAGAGATGGATTGGACACTCACTCGCTGAGGAGGCCGTTGGGTGACATCGCGCGTCAGGCCAACGCTCGAGTGGAACCCGAAAGGGAAGCGGCGAGTGGGACGTCAGTGCAAGTGTGACATGGAGGAGATCGTGTGAAGAGGAATTGAAACAGTATGGACTAACATGGATGCAAGTAGAAAGTACAGCAGAAAATAGTAGCAAGTGGAGACGTGTAGTTGAAGCCCTATGTTCCACTAGGAACCCAAGGGAACAATAATAATAATAGAATATCCAGCTATTTGCGGTAATTCTTCACATCTTTCCGCCTTATGGAAATCACCACTATTACTGAAAATTCTTCAACGTGATGCAAAATTTCAGGTGGATTAAACTAAAGATTTTATTTTTAATTTCAAAAAACAAGCTTGCTGCCCTAATCGCATTGTGAAAGAAATGAATCTAGTCCATTGAATCAATTTTGTCTTATCCAGCCACACTTATTGTCCTTGCATTCCTAAAGTTGGCAAGTAGATGTTTCATCAGATTGTTTAACCATGTATCGCTCAAATGCATCACATTTTTCGGAGGACCTTCCTTTTCTGTTACTGCTAATTCCACTATGTATCATTTCGGTACTTGGTGTTTTAAAGTGTAGAAATTTGATGCACCATTGTATAGAGTTCCATGTGGATTCTCGTAATTGTTTGACATAATCTAACAAATACGATTCTGAAGTATTAATGTGCACATACTTGGTGAATTTCACGTTCGATGACGAACTTTCATTAGTTAGATAATCACTGAAAACTAGTGCGTACTGGACGTCTGTTTCTTCGGTATTCTGCATCCTTTGGCAATATGCACCCATGATACAACTGCGGATCGAAACTGGTACCTTCAAGTTACCAGGTGGACCTTTTTGTCAACACTTTTAACAAAAATGTGGGCAAATATACAGACCAACAACCAAGCTCAACGATCAGAGAAATGACCGTGAACGACTAATCGAAATTGCCCATTGTAAACAGATATCGCTTATACAGAAAAGTATACTTGGAGCAAATAAACAATAATAACAGCAAAAACGTTGATAAAAGTCCGTTACATGCTGAGAAAATGTTTCCCTATTTCTCTGCTCATAAATTTATCTAAATGACCTTGTGGTATATCTTAGTAGAAGAATATTCCAGATGTCTAGGACAAATGCTTAATCACTTCTACTTCACGTATTCTCAGTTCATTTGATGAATAAGTTTTTAGATATCAATCTCAAATAAACTGAGGGAGTTAGCATGGGATCACTGACATCCCCGACACTGTTAGATACATTTATGAATAAGTGCGAAAATCAAGCGACTGAAACAATCAGTCTCACCCCCAGAATATGGCAGAGAGATGTAGATGACACATTCACAGTACTAAAAACACAAGATATAAATAGATTTTTCGAACACATCATCTTACAGGTAGAGGCGTTTCATTTCATCTATGATTTGAAAAGTCGTAAGGGAGAGCTTCCAATGTTTAATTCTATCATAAAATGGAAACAAGATGGGAAGTTAAACACTTATGTTTACAGAAAACTAACACATTCAAACTGATATATTTAGATTTCTGTTCATCACACTCCATATCAGTAGAAATAGGATTGGTAAAATGTTTAAGTAATAGGGCGAAAAACTAAGCAGTACCAAAGGAAATTTAAGACAGGAAGCAGCACTGAAAAATTACCCTTATGAACCAACCAGGAAGCATGTAGGAAAATATAGAAATAAAATTTCTAATGATAATGGTAGTAATGCTGATTATAATAATAGTAATAATAATAATAACACGCATGGCAGACATACACAGAAGGATGACAACACCAACAATAGAGAATTTAAGACATCAGCAGTGCTTCCATAAAAAAGAAGTGACTGTGGAAACCTTACATAGAATTCTTAAAAACAAACTCACTTAGAAACAAGTTGTGTTAGTTAAAGGATCCTGCGAAGTCCATCAGACAAAATGATTCAGTTCCACCAATGCCCCACAGTGATTATCAAGTCAAATACACAGGTCATCTTAGTAGGATGAGGTAAATTAGCTTAGTGGAACACGAAAAGCTGATAAAGTCTCGATTATAAAGTAATAGAGAAGAGTTTTAGCTCAGGTGGATGATTTTCAATTAATAGTGTTCTCTGAGCTGATTGGTTTAGCTGAGGAGCCTTCGTCGTCCATCTCGACAACATCCTCCTTCAGTGCAATTTTTAGCATAAAGTAAACTGATTTGAATTTTCCATGAGTGATAGAATTCTGTCCCCCGGTAACCATCTTCACATACGTATTGATCATTTTCTATTGACTTGGATTTTATACTTTCTGGTCACCTGATTTACTTTTTATTAGTTGGCAAATTTGGTCTATATTAACGTGTTTGTTAATTGCATTTTCGCTTGAGTACCAGGCTTCTAGGAATTCCCTGACTGCACTTTTGGTGTTTCCTCTGTCTAAAATTTCGACATTATCTCAATCAAATTGATGACCATAATTGTCTATATGCATTGATGCTAGAAGAATACATATCGTGTCTTTTCACCGCTGATTTGTGTTCTTGGATTCTGATTCGAAGGGGACGCACACTTTGGCCGATGTAATGCTTGTTGCGGTTCATACAATTTATTTTGTAAATGGTAATAATTTTATCTCCTTTTTATGTTGGATCTTTCGGTTTGCATAGTATCGAATTAGGCGATTTGACTGGCTTGTGTGCTATGTCTATTTCAAACGGTTTCAGTATTCTAGCTGTTATTTCAGAGATATTTTTCATGCATGGTAGGATGAATTTTCTTGTTTTCTTTGATGATGGTTCCTTGATGGTGTTGTGATTCTATTTTAAACACATTTTGATGAACTTTTGCGGATAACCATTCTTTTTGAAGACCGTTAGTAGGTATTTTTCTTCGATTCTTTTCAACGCTGTAGTGCTGCAGTGTGTTTGAATGCTTTTAAACAATGTGTGCACACAGTTTCTTTTGTGAATAATTGGATTATTGCTAGTATAGTTGAGTATTTGATCTGTGTGTGTTGATTTTCTATATACTTGTGTTTCTAAATTTCCTGTGTTGGTTCTCCTATTAGGGCATCTAAAAATGGGATTTTGTTATCTAATTCTTCTTCTCTTGTGAATTTGATGTCTTCAAATATGTTGTTTATTAATTTATGAGTATATTCTAAATCGTTTCTCTTAATTATTACATATAGGTAATTATAGACATCAGTTTGATTGGGATAATGTGGAAATTTTAGACAGAGGAAACACCAAAAGTGCAGTCAGGGAATTCCTAGAAGCCTGGTACTCAAACGAGTATCCAATCAACAAATACGTTAATATAGACCAAATCTACCTACCAACTAATAAAAATTAAACCATGTAACGAGGAAGTTTAAAATCCAACTCAATAGAAAATGACCAATACATATGTAAAGATGGTTACCGGGAGCCGGAATTCTATCACTCATGGAAAATTTAAATCAGTTCACTTTATGCTAAAAATTGCGCTGAAGGAGGATGTTGTCGAGAAGGACGACGAAAGCTTCACAACTAAACCAACCAGCTCAGAGAACACTATTAATTGCAAAGTCTTGATTAGTTGTCCCTACAAAGAGTAGAAATCTGGAGAATAGTTCAGCTATAGCACTACATGCAAATACACACAATCACTCAGTAGGGTGGAACATTTTGACAGTTCAAAAATATAATATAATAGGATGGAGGGAGGGAGCAATTGATAACGGAAACTTTATTAATTGAATCATTTGGGAATGAGCGTAGTAGGGATGATTCAACATCTGTCCTCGACATCTGGAAAATTTCACTACCCCTATGAAGAATAAGCAGGAATAAAGAAAGCTATAAAATGGAAGTTTCGAAGTTTTTTATTCACAATTGGTGATGTGATTATGAAGAATGAATTGTGTTCACAACATCAACCAGTAAATAATAATATTACACTGTGTATTGGATATATCCAGTATACAAATTAATATGGAATTGCATACTATGCATCGGTGGCACAGTGGTTAGGACTCTCGCCGACCATGCACATAGTCCGAGGTTCGATCCCCTGCCGGCGCACACCCGATATCTATGGTCGGCCTGTAAATTTGGGCTACCGATATCCATGCTGAAAATTCCATACCTGTACTGAAAATACGGTGTGGAATCAAGCTGTAATCAAAATAATAAAATAATAAAAATAATAATTGCCCAAGTTTTATAGGCATGTTAATGTATTTATGACTTTCTGAATTTCTTTTCTAGCTCATTGTTATCAACTTGTCTAGTTATCTCACTTTCTTCTTCTGATTTTCACACCGTCAGAACATCATCATTACGCCAAGATTAGGTCGGATTAAACCTGGTCAAACAATTCAAGTGCTTATCACCTATACAGCCACTGGGTTACCCAGTTTTACAGAGACGAATTTAATATGTGAAGTAAGCTTCATTATTATAACCTACACTTGTTACTTCTTTGCATAATTCTTTTAGCAAAAGGCTGCTAATTAATTCTTATATTGCTTTTAGTCTGTTCAGTGGACCGTATGAAAACAAACTTCTCCAGGTGTTTGAAAATTATCGACTGGAGACGCGTCTAAATCTCTGTGCGTGGTAATATCACAGTAGATTGACTGAAATGACAGATATATTGGACAGTGTCACTAAGTGGCATTTACTGCTGGCGAACCTTAAACAAGAAGTCTGCTAACTGGGAGACTAATTTAGTGGATTTCGTCAAACAAATCTAACAGGCATTGAAGTAACTGAACAAGGAAAGTTATGTAACTATTGAAACCAAAAACAATATATCCCATCAAGCAAAGTGATGAATTGTATCGGAATACCCTCGATACGAGTTGATCACAGATTGATATCAGTTATGGAACTATTGGAAACCAGGGAGTATTGGACAGCTGCTGTTTCATCCTAGTTTGGGAATCATCGGCAGTACGCACCCACCCATTACTAACCCTTAAAAAAACAAACTATAGAAAATTAGTCTGATACTCGCTAGTGACTTGCTACAGGATGGAGCTTCCTGCAGTTCTAGTGAGAAGTCGTGACCAGTGAGGTCCAATTAGGTGTCACTTGTGTCGATGGATGTCCCACCAACGACAATGGTTAGGGTCGCGCTAAATCACGAATTGGTAGAAGTTAGAATTCATGAGCCATTAAATCGGGTCCCAGTGGCTGAATGGTATACGAGCTAGCTCGCCTTGTAACCGAAAGGTCCTGGGTTCGAATCCCAGTGAGTGCGTACTGCCGATGATTCCCACACTAGTGGGATGAAACAGCAGCTGTCCAGTACTTCCTGGTTTTGAATGGTTCTCTAACTGATATCAGTTCGTGATCATCTCGGAAATAATATACTTCTGTGTTGGAATACTGCCAGAGAAAATAATAATGCAATCACAAAAGACAAACATCACAATTTTCCCAGTCGAAGTCACCATCAGTTTATGTGCATTTCAACAGAAAAATCTGATCAATAGTATTGGCTTATAAGTTTACACAATAACCGAAAATCTGGATACGTTACGTTAATCATACATTTGTAATAATTAAGAGAAATGATTTAGAATATACCCATAAATTAATAAACAACATTCCATATCAGTTTGTTTATTAGATACATTACACAGTGAAACAGTATTATTTACTGGATGACAATGTTTCGAACAAAATTTATTGTTCACAGTCATATCCGATATGATTATGAACAATAAATTCTGTTCGAAACGTCATCCAGTAAATAATACTGTTTCACTTACTGTGTGATACATCTAATAAACAAACTAATATGGAATTAATTACTTCCACAGTGCCCAAGTTTTACACACATATATTAATGATGAGAAATTGTTTTTAAAATTGAATTAAATTTAACGTTGTTCTGATTTTGTTGTCTAATGTTTGTATAGGGCTTTTTGTCAACTGTTGATATACATTATTATCTTTGAGTAAATCCTCTGCTTTCTTTATGTAATCTTCTGTGTCCAGGATTACTGTGGTTCTTCCTTTATCAGCCGGTAGAATAACTATATCTTTTCTATTCTTCAGTTTCTTCAATGCATTTTGCTCTTCAGTGCTAATTTGGGAATTATGACTTTTCTGCTTGATCATAGGTACGTTATGTTGACGATACATTTGTAATAATTAGGAGAAATGATTATTTAGAATATACTCATAAATTAACAAACAACATATTTGGAGACATCAAATTCACAAGAGAAGAAGAATTAGATAACAAAACCCCATTTCTAGGTGTCTTAATCAGGAGAACCAACACAGGAAATTTAGAAACACAAGTATATAGAAAATCAACACACACAGATCAAATACTCAACTATACTAGCAATAATCCAATTATTCACAAAAGAAACTGTGTGCACACATTGTTTAAAAGCATTCAAACACACTGCAGCACTACAGCGTTGAAAAGAATCGAAGAAAAATACCTACTAACGGTCTTCAAAAAGAATGGTTATCCGCAAAAGTTCATCAAAATGTGTTTAAAATAGAATCACAACACCATCAAGGAACCATCATCAAAGAAAACAAGAAAATTCATCCTACCATGCATGAAAAATATCTCTGAAATAACAGCTAGAATACTGAAACCGTTTGAAATAGACATAGCACACAAGCCAGTCAAATCGCCTAATTCGATACTATGCAAACCGAAAGATCCAACATAAAAAGGAGATAAAATTATTACCATTTACAAAATAAATTGTATGAACCGCAACAAGCATTACATCGGCCAAAGTGTGCGTCCCCTTCGAATCAGAATCCAAGAACACAAATCAGCGGTGAAAAGACACGATATGTATTCTTCTAGCATCAATGCATATAGACAATTATGGTCATCAATTTGATTGAGATAATGTCGAAATTTTAGACAGAGGAAACACCAAAAGTGCAGTCAGGGAATTCCTAGAAGCCTGGTACTCAAGCGAAAATGCAATTAACAAACACGTTAATATAGACCAAATTTGCCAACTAATAAAAAGTAAATCAGGTGACCAGAAAGTATAAAATCCAAGTCAATAGAAAATGATCAATATATATGTGTAAAGATGGTTACCGGGAGACGCAATTCTATCACTCATGGAAAATTTAAATCGGTTCACTTTATGCTTAAAACTGCGCTGAAGGAGGATGTTGTCGAGATGGACGACGAAAGCTCCGCAACTAAACTAACCAGCTCAGAGAACACTATTAATTGCAACTCAAGAGATTTACAGTTCATAAGATTGAACTTAACTCGGTTAGACAAAATCATTAAAATAGGTGTTCAGGCAATCAATATATAATCAAAATGCACTTACCTAAACAATGACAGATTGATCATACTCTCTTTCTGTTTGTATAAAGTCAGGTTGAAAATATTTGATGTGGCAAATAGCAATAAATTTAGTGGCTTCCGCAAATTTAAAACTCTGAAGGATTTGGAAATGATCCACATTCACAAGGTTTCTAGTAATTGCACTTTGTAAATATCTTCCTCCTCCTCTTAAGCGTAAATTTATTGGAATACCAAATATATACCCTTCTTTATGTCCTTTCACTGTATTTGCTGCGGTAAGTGCATGTAAATTTTCTAAACACAGGTAGAAGTGACATCAGCTGAGTATTTAACCTGTTTACTTGGCCTCATTAATCATGTGACACTGCATAAACATTTGTTGATTGTTACTTTTATCTTTTGTCAGTACTCTGAGATACTTCTCCTTTTGATAGAAAATTAAATAGAGACTTATTCAATTATTGGTTTGTAGGGATTTGATTGACTGGTTACAGGATTTCATCATGAGCCGACACCGGTTAGAGAACCATTGGAAAACCTGGGAGTACTGCATAACTGTTTCGTCCTACTTCGGAACTCTTCCCAGTGCGCATCCACTGGGACCCAACCCGATGGCCCATGAATTCCAACTTCTGCCAATTCACAACATAGAGCGACCACTAGCCAATATCTTTGGTGAGTATTTGTCCTCACCCCGATTCGCGGCCAGTAGGATACAGCAGCTCAGGGGTGAGGACAGTATTGGTTAGTGGTCGAACTATATCGTGAATTGGCAGAAGTTGGAATTCATGGGCCATTGGATCAGGTCCCAGTGGCTTACTGGTCTACGAGCTTGCCTTGTAAGTTGCTGGGCTCCAATCCCGGTGGATGCTCATTGATGCAGACTCCCAAACTGGGACGAAGCGGCTGTTTAGTACTCTCAGGCTTTCCCATGGTTCTCTAACCGCTGTTGGCTCATGATGAAATCCTGTAACTAATAAAGACTTACTTATTAGATGGTTGGATGCAGTCGGAACGACGTCCAGCTTGACCTAGATTTAGTGCTTGTCGGTACTCACTAGTCAGCAAGGCATAACTGCAATCCTCAAGTAACCCATGTATCTTCTGAGATTCAAATCCATGTCACCCAGTGCTACCCTCAGAGACGTTACCACTGGGCTATTCGGGCCGGCCACCGATCTCCCCTAGGAATGCACGAAATCTAGTTCTCAGGCTTACTGCTGATTGCCTGCAGCCATCTAATATCAACAACAGTTTAGAGTGTACTGTGATAGTGAGCCACCTAGTATGATGGCTACATTATATCAAACAAAGGGGTAGACGCATGGTATTAGCTACTTACTACCAGGTGTCCAATCAAATTAAATACTTTCTTCTGTTGAACAGTTAGGTTTTTTCGTTGTATCAACTCTCTCCACTTATCACACTTCAAGATGAATCTCTTAGGATATATATTCTGTAGGATTCACTTCTCAACAAAGTCTGATATTTCTTCTATAAGACAGCCAGAAAGCTATATACACTTAACAAGCTCGGTTCAGTGACTTTGAAAGTCTTAACTTACCTGGTGGTCAGTATAATTCCGAAGGCAGGTGGCACGTATGAAAACTGAGATTACAGAATTTTCATCATGAGCTGACATTAATTAGAGAACCATTGGAAAACCATCTGGGAGTACTGGACAGCTGTTTCGTCCTATTTTGGGACTCTTCATCAGTACGCACCCACCGGGATTCGAACTCAGGACCTTCTGGTTTAAAAGGCGGGCTCGTATAGCATTGAGCCACTGGGACCTGAATTCTAACTTCTGCCAATTTACGAAATAGTGCGACCCCTAGCCAATGTCCCAGTTCTCTCCAGTACTCCTTGCAGGATTTCCAATGGTTCTCTAACTAATGTCAGCTCATGATGAAAATCCTGTAACCAATCAAATCCCTACAAACCAACACTTGAAAACTGAGATCATTTGAGATTGAGATCATTTGGATATGCATTAAGGAGGTCATTTAGTGAATGGGAAGCGACGAGTTAATCACTCCACTTTATAACGTTTATTCGTGAATGAACTTTCCTATCTTGTTTGATTTACCTAAATATTTAAAATTACCGTTATCGTCACTACTGACATGTTAATTATTGCCCTTTCTAATTGTTTAGTTAATAGATGAAAGTGAAGAAAACAAATATTATCAAGAAATGAAAGCTTGGCAGTCTGAACTAGACAGATTAAAAGTTGAATTTACAATTACAGAGAAAGATATACTATTAGCTAATACAATGAATGAAGTGAGTTAAATTTCTTACTGTCTTTCTCTTAAACATTTATGAATATACTAATATACAGTCTAAGTGGTGTACAAACTGTTTGACTGACTGACTGACTGGTTTCAACATAGAACTTTGCACCAACGTGCAGCAGTTCGAGTCACCACACTCCCTCCTTGTAGCACACCAAGCAAGAGAAGAAAGGAAAAGGAGATTCAAAACAGAGATAATAAACAGAAGTGTGAGGCTAAAAGAAGATTGATATGGAAGAACAATATAGTTTTATTGGATATTATAATTCACAAGGAGTGGATGCATCTGCGCCAGCCAATGACAACGATTTTGAGCCACATCACCGATTGTCTCCAGCCTTCATTGTTTTTCGCCATCCCGAGGACCCCAACCAGACAGAAACCTACACCTCTCGACGTGACTGGTTTAAACTAACTGTTGTGGATTTCGTTGACTGATGCTATGTTTTGTTTTGACCACCACTGGCTCTTTTCCAACCTGATCCATCCTATGTCACGTAACATTGCCCGCCAAGGAGAGCAATAGACGGCTAAGCATGCATGCATAACACATGTCCTGACCATCTCAATTCATGTAGCTTCACAACGTCACTGATTTATTTCCCCTCCTTACCTAACAGTCGACGCCTAACCTCAATATTGCTCACCCTATTATGCCACCTAACATGGGAGATAGAACACAGACACCTATGATCAAAGATAGCTAGACAGCCTTTTCATGCCTTCTACTTCCAATAGTCAGATCCCACAGCCATAAAGGAGGACGGAGCGGAGTGCTGAGCAGTACACACACCCTTTGCTTGATAGCCGGATATCACGTCTACATCAGAGACGGCGTAAACTGGCATACGGGAGACGGGCCTTCTGTATCCGTGTTGAGATTTCGTCAGCGATCAACCCGTTGGCACTGGCTGATTCAACTTTCCGAATAGATGAGTTGGTCAACACGCTCCACCAACCAATTTACTCCCTATTTCTAAGCTAGTAGTCAATTTAGTCCAGTCCTGTAGCGTTATCTTACATTTGACGGGAGCGAATCGCATGCCTAACATTCTCAGACTGCAACTCAAGGTGTTCAGAAGGCCCCACTCTATGTTATCACAGTCTTCATCTGCATATTCTAAGTCAACGAGATGATCCGTTGGTAACAAGTCAACCCCTGAGTCGCTGAAGTCGGTTAGGTTTAAGTCCATTAGTACATCTATGTTGAAATTAAACAGAAATAGGGACAATGGGGTACAAAATGTCAGCTAAACTTCAATATATTAGTCATATTTCTTAATCTGATTTTTAAATGAAGTGTGGTATGTGTTGTAACGACAGGGATACTAGATTTATTGGTTTGTTCCATTGTTACGTCAACGCAACGAAAATATACTTATGATCACTGGACTACTATTCCTACACTGAGGAGACACAAAAGACTGACTGAGACAGCAAAGATGTATTTCTCCATACATGATGCCATATTACTCGAAATTACAATTATTTATGTAGTTGTTGTACGAAAACCAACAAATTACTGGTTTTTTATATAAAAAGTTGTGTTTGCGAATGATTTTCATGTATCAATAAAAAAACCAGTGACCTGATCCTCAATCTACGTTAGAGTGAAATATCTGGTTTACTGGTCACTTAGGGAAAACCGACTTATAATATGTCACTTCCTGGCCTAACGTCACGACACCACTATACCTAAATTATTAACATTGGCTTACTTTGTACTTTACTGTATTCCTTCTTTTGTGTATCTACTGGTTCCGACTATATTAGCACTATGAATAGTACAAAACTGTCCTGTCATTAACCACCATGAAATTATTAGTTTTTGTGGCTGTTTTTTTCTTATTTTTTATTTTTTTCGGCAATATTAACTGATAATTACTGTTTATGAACGCCATTATCACCACCTTAAAATTTTGTATTATGCAGGATTACTCACACTACCACTACAAACACTGCATTAGTCCTGACAGTAAAAAACAAAACAACAACCCTGAAATGTCATTTTATTGATTGTTTAGGGTTGTTTCAACCAAATTAACTGATCATCTTGGCGATAAACATTCTTATATATCATTTCATAACTTCTTGTATGGCTATAGCTTTACTGTCACCATGCATAATCACATCATGGCTTCCACTACCCAATACTGAGATATTTTTATATGCTGTTTATTTTCCTTTCTACTTCTCGGTATTTCTCGCATTTTTTAAAATTATTTTGTGTTTTTTTTTGTAGTTGTTTTTTTGCTGTTGATGTCTTTAGATTTAATTTTTTTGTTTGTTTAATACTCCTTTTAAATGTTTGATAAAATTAGATGGAAATATTGTAGATATGTGCTGAAAATTCCACACTGTACCACTAATACTGTTTCTGGAATAAAGCAAATTATTATTATTATTGGAAATAAATAAGAGGCATTTCGCCATGATTGGCGTGATTTAACTTACAGTGGTAAAGATTCATTCACTGAGTTACATTTCGCGTTAGTGATTTAATGGTCACCAACTACACCGTATGAGGTCCGGTTTCAATTCCCGACCAACGCCCGCGTAGAACTCTCTTAGCTGGCAGTAATCCTCGTAAAGATGGAAGGTCGGGCATGAGACTAGTAATCTCATCTTGTGAAAAACAGAACGCCTTTGGTATTGAAAATTCAATGCTCAAGGCTGAAGTCTCATGTCCCACTAGGAATGCAAAAGGAGTGAGAGAAAATTTTTTGGCAGGATTTGCATTTCGTTATCATAATCGCACAAATTTATAGCTCCTTTCTTTTCATTTTAGAGTTAGTGAAACTTTCATTGTAGAACGCAAACTGTTTGGTGTTTTCTGAGCTTTGATATTTATTTGTGTGTGTTTCAATTTCATCACGACCAAATATTGAAACTCCGAGAACATTTAACCATGTTCGTACATATTGTTAAAGATAAATCGTGACAAGTAGGGTGCAGCAGGTTGGGTGTGAGGACAAATACTCGCCGAAGACATTGGCTAGGGGTCGCGCTATGTCGTGAATTGGCAGAAGTTAGAATTCATGGGCCATTGATTTGGGTCCCAGTGGCTCAATGGTCTACGAGCTCGCCTTGTAACCAGAAGGTCCTGGGTCCGAATCCAGGTGGGTGCGTACTGATGAAGAGTCACAAACTAGGACGAAGCAGCTGTCCAGTACTCCCAGGTTTTCCAATGCTTCTCTATTTAATGTCAGCTCATGATGAAAATCCTGTAACCAATCAAATCCCTACAAACCAACACTTGAATATAAATCTTCTGTTGTGTACGTTAAATAATAATCCAAAGACTCATTGATCAACTTCCTTCTTCACTCAATTACATAAGATGGTTCTCAGAACGATCCAACATCAATTAGATTACTACTGAATACCAGGGAGTATTCAACATCTTTTTCTCCCTAGTACAAGACTCTTTATCAGTTCACACACTTGACCCAACGGAGACCTAAAGCAGGACCTTCGGGTTGAGAAAAATGAACGGTCACTGCTACGAAATCCAACATCCCAATAATTCTAGCCTCTAATGATTCACGATATCTTAGAACTCTCATTCTGTCTTAACCAGGAGTGTGATTGTGTGTCAGAGTGTAATCACAATTATGTAACTACTACCTTGATTTGATGATCTCAAAAAGTCACCCAACCTTCGAGTAATTATCACCTAATTAAAACGAAGAATTCAGTAGTCAAACATACATCGTCACCATGCTTAAACACTATTTTTCCAGCATAAACCGCTTCAAAATCTCCCAATTCGTTAAAACAACAGGTATTCAGGGAGGAGTTACTCTTCTCAGATTTCTTAACCTCTTAGGGTTTTATAGTCACATATGTATAATATATCATCTCAGCAACAAGAGAAATATTTTCCAAGGATGTGTCATCAGGATCTCCAGTTTCAGGTAACAATCGAGATTTTAAAGAAACTGTATAATACAAGAGATGTTGGTCAGTTCGAGACTAAATCAAAACTAAGTAAGTAGGTTGAGTGATTTAACCTAGTTGGCAGGATTAAGTAGAGGTCAAGTACAATCTGAAGAAGGTTAAATTAGGATCAGTGTTATAAGGAGTAGTGGTGTAATCGTGTGGAAAGTGGAGAATTGAATTATGTGTTAAATATCTAGACAAAATTAGGTCCATTTTAAGTTTCATGACTGAAAAATTTCTTCTCTTTAGACTTTAGCACATGAATAGCCAAGATTTCCGCGATTTAAAGAAGTTTGACTTATACAAGTGTGACAAGAGCCTCACATTCTCCATAAGTGATTCTAATATTAGTTTGTGAGTCCACCTGGTGTCCAGAAACAACCACTTTTTCTGAAATAGAGCTGCGGGAAAACCTTTTTTCTCCTTTATAAAACTATGAATGCAAATGTTTCATAAAATGTTTGAAAAGTGGGCACTGAATACAAACAACACACCCAGCTCATCAGGTGCAGGTGAACTGAAAAATGAAATCGGCAGAGGTAACTTATCCTTCAGGTCCAGTCAGATTATTGGTTTTGTAGAGTGAGTATGTCGGAGTTCTGTGGTGAAGGAGATTCTTGTCAGTGAACTGGTATTTTTGCCGACGAATATCCATTAAATTGCGAATTCAGATAGAGAAACTTCTTGGAGACAAAAGGGATAGTTTGAGTGATGTAAGCTTCATAGATTTTGTAATAAGGGGTTTAGGATAGCCATCTCTAGCCAGAACCGTCTCTTAAAGCACTTAGCTCATCCTCCACTATATAAAGACTGCAAATATTGCGGATTCTGTGACTCTGTAACCGGACCATGTTCCCTTTACATATGCAGAGACACCCAACTTTAAAAGTTCTTACAACATCGAACTTCAGTAAAAATCAACACAAACAAAGGCACTAATTTCAAACCATAACCTCATTTAAACACTTGAGAACACCATTCTTATACTAAATATTTTTAGATTAGTAAAACGAAATCAGGAAGAGCGAATTTACTACCCTCTGAATCAAGTGAAGTAGATATAGAGAAATTCTGTCAAAAATGGCCAAAACCAATATGCAGTAAACCAGCCTATGTTTATTTAACAATAAATGCTGAAATTATTAACGAGGAGGCAGCAAAAGTTTATGGTATAAATAGTAATGAAGAGGAGAAGACTAAATTCACAGATTAGTAAGTCAGTCCCGTTGATTGTTTGTTTAATTATTTATTTATAATATATACCCAGTTTTCCCATTAATAAAATCAGTATACGAGGGTTATACATGCTAGAGAGTTAACAATTATTATTATTGCTTCTTTTAATTCCTAGAGGAACATAGTGCTTCAGCCATGCGTCTCCATTGCGTTCGGTTCTCTGCTAGAGTCTTCACCTGACTGGCTCCAAGTCGGCCCACACGCTTTCATCTCCTCTTCACATCACCTCCTCCAAGTCACCCACCCTCACACTGACGACCAACTCGCCGCTTCCCTTTCGGGTTCCACTCGAGCAATGGCTTGTCTAGTGATGTCACTTGATGGATTGTTTCCTCAGAGTATGACCAGCCAATCCATCTCCATTTCTTCCTGCCTATTTGTTGCACAGTCGGTTGCTGGTTGGTTCGCTCCCAGAGATCTCTGTTGCGGATCATTTTGGCCATCTGATCTTGAGTATTGAGCGAAGACAACTGTTATTGAAGGTCTGTAGTTTGTTTGAGATGCTCTTTATGACGCGCAGTGCAAGTCTCTGATCCATCCGTATAGTAGCACTGACTTCACATTGGAGTTGAAAATCCGGATCTTATGATCTTTTTGATGCTGAGTGCTGTTGACCTCCACACAGACTTGAGAGTAGTGAAAGCTTGTCTTGCTTTTCCGATTCTTGCTTTGATATCCTCGTCAGTTCCGTCCGCCTGTAGTTGAAACGATGCTTCCCAGTTAGGTAAAACAGGTTGTTTCTTTCAGGTTCCTTCCATTTATGCTGATTGTTTTCTGTTGTTGTTTTTCTTGTTCAGGAATCTTCATCACCTCTGTTTCCCTATCTTCACCTGTAGTGAAGTCCTGTCTTTGCTGCTTCTTCTGCCGAGTTGTTGCTTTTCGCTTGCATATCTTCCAGTTTGTGGGAAATCAGACATATATCATCGGCGAAGTCCAGATCCTCCTAGTTGGTTTTTTGTGTGAGTCCATTTTATGCCTGTTTCCTCATTGCCCGCTGCTGTTTGTCACATTATCGAATCTACACTGCGTGGCTAATGTCCGAGAGTTAACAATATATATGGTTAAATTTAGACCTGTTGCTGTTACCTCAGCGTTTTTGAAATAATGAAGAAACTGTTTTTACCTAACCTTGAACCTTCACTGAAGGCTTTCAACAACTCTAAACAATTTACTTCTAAACATAGTGAATGTATATTAGGTGCCACTGTTGTCTTACATCATAATATTGTCTCCAGTTTAGACAAAAGTGCTAAATATTTTCAGTGTGCCTCCACAGAATACACGTCTGCCTTCAACTGTGTACCTAGACCTCTGTGATTAAACAAGCTTTCTGTGACACAAGTGGGGTGATGGTAGGAAGCAGTACACTGTACACAATGGAAAGTTCTCCACTGCTTCAATTACTCTATCCGGTATGTAACAACAGAAGACAAGGGCCAGGCAACAGAACGTTTATTACGGAAAATCAACACATATTTATAGATTTTGATGTACATTATTGTAGGTTAATGTTAGTAGAAAATACAGTCTGTTGATTGGTTGTTTCTCACACAAAGTTAACCTTGCATTTCTTGTGGCTGTGTCAGTTCATCTATATGTTAACTTTACCCGCCTGTCCATCTTGACCTTGACCTGAATAACTGTCAACCAATTGGCTAGTAGACAGCTCTCACCACAGGTGTTCCTCGAGGTGCTGTTCTTTCCCTTTTCTGTTTTCTAACTTGCGCCTCATTCTGATGAATCGAAAACTGTCTGAAGGCCACTAGTTAGAATCGAATAAATGGACACAAAAGTTTCTGACATGTACAGGTGATAGTTTTGTTATCCAGGTAGACAGCTTAAACACTAAATCTGTAAAACCACTGGTGGAGTCACTTACTTTGGTGAATCAAGGTTCATAATCTAATAACAAAGATCAATGGGTAGTATACAGTTTGTATGGGTGATTGTTTAACTTCCTGAAGGCTATTAGAAATACTTTGGTTCAACTTCTAGCCATTAAAATCTTGGGTTTGAACTCCGATGTATATTTATTATAAACTGGGTCCCAGTATACCAGGTGAAGCTAGATATACATTAATTGTTGACTAGGGTGTAACCACTGTTGTACGCCTAGCCCTTGGTGTTGGTGCAGACTTCATTCTATCAGTCAAATTTGCAATCTGGTCACCGCTCTGGATGACTCACCATTGCGCTGAACTCTGAATTGACGTTAGATGGTTGGAGGAAATTGTCAGGAAGCCGTGGATCTAGGTTTTGTGCTTGTTGGCACTCGTCAACTCACTAACATCAGTTCAGAATACCCCACCATTCAGCTTAGTGACCATATTACAAACGTGACCAACATAACTTATTATGCACAGACACACAGACGCACGGTATTGATTACTCCCTAGAGACGAGTCAATGTACCATTACAGTCTCACATCAGGCCGATTGTAAGCTGAAATAACTCAGTGTTAACACTTCTGATTGCAACACTGGATAGTGTAGAATCGCATCCTAGACTGGATAAGAGTTCCTTCTCAGTTGCAGATACTCCTTACTGACTGACAAGTGCCAACAAGCACGAAGCCTGGATCAGGCAGGGCTTCATGTCGATCGCCTCCAACCGTCAAATATCGAAGCTGGATATTTCGGCTTTGTTTACCAATATTTACTTAGTATCTGTTCGAAGTAGTATGGATCATTGCCAGACCAGTGAAGCGATTAAATAATTAACCGCTGTATAAACCATCAAACTTCAAGTTATTACTGGGTCATCAATTTGAACAACTATATGCTCATTAAGATTCAGATTGCCAGATAGGTGTCTGGTAATCGGTCTCTGTAAGCGTCTGTTCTGTCTTACGCATTTCTCAAAATAGCCTGACTCTTCAACTACAATAAATCTGGGAAGCTACAATCACCCAACAAACTTGGCTCAGTCACTTTTGATCTTTCACATACCCTGGAAGCACAGATGACGGGTAGTATTGTGCTTCTAACACTTTGATATATCATCAATATTCTCATGTATTAAACCCTAAATTATAACATATATTCTTTGAAAAAAATTAACTTAATTGTTTTGTTTGTGTTTCCGGTTGATTTTACTTCCATCCAGTACAATCTTTTTAAACTCTAATCATTCAGCAGCAAAATCATTAAGTTTGTCCCGCGTAGAAGATGCTGTTTGGCAGGTGCATCGACAATTATTCATTGATTTATTAACATCTCTACTAGCTGATCTAATCTACAATGATGAATTTGTACAAACCATACAAAAGGTTGTCGTACCACCTGACACTGTAATCGATAAAACAGACAGACAGTGTGATAATAATCAATCCTTGGATGATCCAATCCCGTTATGGATGCAAATAAAAACTGATAACTGTTGTAGAATAAATGACACAGAAGGTGAACATGAATCACTTGATAACAGACAAAAGAACAGGAGGAATGAAGGTGACTTGCAATTACAAGATTTGATACCTGAAATAGTTAAAGAGTTGAACAATAAACAAGATATGAAAAGTATGTATGAAGAGAATGCAGATAATATGTGTATGCAGTAAGTTGTAACTTTTGTTTGTTTCAGTTTTATTGATTCATTTCAATCGCCAAGCGGATGTAGTTGAGGCAATGGGGTAGAGACTTAGCACCCAAATTTCAGCCATTGGGTTTGGCAGTTAGAACCCCCAGGGTCTGCTTAGCCTGAGTAAACAGAAAGTTTCATGAGCACTGAGTCACAACAATGGGGCTCATAAACTAGTACCGGAGAACCAGCTAGGTTCCAGCTGCTACATACGGCTGTGGTATTTACCGCTTCACCTCATCAACATCGCTACTTCACTCTGTTCTCCGTAGTCTTCAATTAGCTGGCTCTAAGATGCAGGGGAAAGTGGAGATGGATTGGACACTCGCTGAAGAGGCCACTGGGTGACATCGCGCGTCAGGCCAGTGCTCGAGTGGAACCCGAAAGGGAAGCGGCGAGTGGGACGTCGAAGGGTGACATGGAGATGATAGTGCAAAGAGGAATTGAAACAGTATGGATTAACCTGGACGCAGGTGAAAAGTACATCAGAAGAAAGAACCCAGTGGAGACGTGTAGTTGAAGCCCTATGTTCCACTCGGAACCCAAGGGAACAATAATAATAATAAGATTGTCCTGAGTGGCTGGTTTCAACGCATAACTTTGCACCGATGTGCAGCAGTTCGAGTCGACACACTCCTCGTTTATCAGCATAGGAAGACACTTAATTTCCAGAAATCGAACTGTAGCGAAAATAACTTCACGTTCGTTTATCTATTTAAAGTAACCTGGGATAGATTTTTCATGTTCTAGACCGTGAGCTACACTCATTGTATAGTGGCAGTTGATACTAGCCAGGTGCTTAAGCTGAAATAGGTGGAGAGGAATTCCAACTACAGACTCTTTGTGAGAAAATCATATGCCACATTACCGAATGACACTTCTAACATCCATATGAAGGAAATTACACAACTTCGGGAAGCAGTTTTCACTATTCTATAGCGCTTTGTTCCATTCTTTTTATTTGTAAAAGAATTCTTAATTTTCTGCACTATGTGTTGAATCATTCCTGCTACACATATTTCTCACTGATTCCACAAACAAAGATTTAGTAATCAAGCTCACCCTTTCCACCTAAATATATTTGATTTTAAGTATTTCACCCTGCAGTTTAGTTATACATCAGTGCATACAATATCGTAGCTGGGCATTCTACATTAATTACTTATCATTTGCAAGCTACTCATTTTGAGGGGATAAATCACTAAAATTTCTCTTTGAAAAACAAAATCGACGAATGACAATTTGTGATCTGCTTTATACCACAAATGTGAATCAAGAAAGCAAGCGAAATATTGTGATTGTACATACTACTGATTCTGATGTAATTGTGTTCTCTGAGCTGGATAGTTAATTTGCGAAGCTTTCATCACCCTACTAGGTGACATCTTCAGCGCATACTTCAATTTGAAGTGAGCTTTTAGATTTCATCAAATTCACAAGAGAAGAGGAATCCGAGAACAAAATCCCATTTTTGGACGTCTTAGTCAAGCGAACAGCCACAGGGGAATTAGAAACCCAAGTTTATAGAAAATCAACTCACACAGATCAAATATTGAATTACAACAGCAACAATTCAATAGCACACAAGCGGAATTGCATACAAATACTATTCAAGAGAGCCAGGACTCATTGCAGCACTCCCACCTCAAGGAAAATTGAAGAAAAATATCTCATGGACGTCTTCCAAAAGAATGGATATTCACGGAATTTCATCAAAAGACATATAACCCCAAGCCAACCTATCAAACCAAAAGCCCCCAAGGAAAGCACAAAGAAAATCACCTAACCATATATAAAGGACATCTCAGAAATCACTACAAGACTCTTCAAACCTTTAGAAATTGACGTCGCACACAAACCAACAAAGTCACTTCACTCAATTCTATATCAACCAAAAGACTCAACAGCGAAAGAAGATAAAACCAACATCATCTACAAGATAAATTGTAACAACTGCGAAAAACACTACATTGGCCAAAGTGGACATCCCCTTCGTCTTCGTATCCACGAAAATAAGCTAGCCGTCAAAAGACATGACATCCACTCCCTCATATCACCTCACTACATACAGACAACCACGGGCATCAATTCCATTGGGACAATGTTCAAATATTAGACAGAGGCAACAACAAGAATTATAGAGAATTTTTAGAAGCCCGCCTGGTATTCCAGTGAATCATCAATCAATAGACACATCGAGTTTGACAAAATTTATCAACCGATAAGAAAGAAACCTCACACACAAAGGGTCAAAGTTCAAGTCAAAGAAACAATCAGTTCCAATACAAGTAGCCTAGAAGGTGTGAAAACACACAAAAACAACCAATCACGTCCAAGATCACCCACCAGGAGAGATGATTAATAAACTCATGGAGAAATCTAAGAGTTCACTTCAAATTGAAGTATGCGCTGAAGATGTCACCTAGTAGGGTGATGAAAGCTTCGCAAATTAACTATCCAGCTCAGAGAACATAACCACATCAAAATCATCCACCTGAGCTACAAATCTTCTCCATCATATCTATACTACTGATTCATTAACTTGAGTAGTTGGATGCCACTGACGTCAAACAGTAGTGTTTACTAGCCAGTTTCAAGTGGTTTAAACAATGAATAGTCGTTTCGCGTATAGCTTATCAGTGGTGTGCCCGGTTCGACTCAACTCAACAAGATGAATCCGTTTAAATCACCTGTCTAGTGTTTAAATCACTTCAGACTGATAAGTAAGCAGCACTACTTGATCCGACTACTCAAATCAATCTATCAGTAGTATATATTACCACGCTACTTTTCAGAACTTAGAACAACAAGGAGGAAGAAAACGCATGACCTACAAATTCCATTTCCTAGAACTGAATAATCGCAATTATATACACTTTTGCTTCATGAATGTCTTAGCTATACTCCCACCCCTCATTCTCACTTCAGACCAACAAGCAATATTACAAGAACTATCTTTGGTTTACTGGTCAGGACTTTTTATTGGAGTTGTCAGTTGGAACTATGAAGTTCTGTTTTATTTAGACCTTGAGATGATATTGTTTCAGTGCTGAATAGCCTACAGACTACCAAACTGCACTTAAACAGTTGATGATTGCTATCCATATGGTGGGTACTTCAAAAGGCCGAAGTACTGATACAAGACTGATAGAGGTTTTTGACTCGATTAACTATTGCAGGCTAAGGGTTATGACGGTTGTATACCCTTTTAATTTCCAATAGTATACCGAAGGCTAGAATTGTACAAGAAAATCTGAATCACATTTAGTCACATCACGACGTAGGTTCAATGATCAAACATCAGATTTAAAGTGATTCAATACCTAGAGTTCTACTCTCACGTTAGTGAAACCTGACCTCTTCCAGCTGAGGATATTGTGTAACCTCGCAAACTTGATTATGATTGAGGTCGTTTTTGTCTGGTGGTAAAATGGTGTAAGTATTTCCTAGTTCCAGGGTATGTTTGAAAAAGACCGAAATCGTTTGTTAATAAGTTGAAGTTATTTTGAGATATTGACTTCGATAGTTCCAACATGAATTGAGCATGCATGTAGCTCCAGCAGCTAGCATACCTTCAAGTACTTAACATCACTGACACTAGTTCGAAATGTGAAGAGGTAGTCAGTCCAGCGCCAATCACCATCAACGGGAGGGATTTGAAAGAGGTTATTTCATTCACTTATCTAGGGAGCATTGTCTCAACTACAGGAGGAACGGACAAGGATGTCAAATCGAGCGAGTATCGGGAAGGCGAGAAACACATTCATCAACCTGAAACCAATCTGGAAATCTTCCACTGTCACTCAGCCTGCATCAACAACAAAATTCGGATTTCCAATACAAACGTCAAGTCAGTCAGTTCTTCTATACGGATGGATCAGAAACTTGGCGGCGGGTCAATAAGAATATTTCCAACAGCCTGTTGCAGACATTTATCAACAACTGTCTTCGTTTTATACTCAAGATCAGATGGCTGGAAAGAATCACCAACAAGAAAGTATGGGAACAAACAAAACAAGAACCAATCGCTCAACAAAATGCAGGAGAAAGTGGAGATGGATTGGACACTCGCTGAGGAGGCCGCTGGGTGACATCTTGCGTCAGGCCGACGTTCGAGTGGAACCCGAAAGGGAAGCGGCGAGTGGGACGTCAGTGCAAGGGTGACATGGAGAAGATCGTGTGAAGAGGAGTTGAAACAGTATGGACTAACATGGATGCAGGTGAAAAGTACATCAAAAGACAGAAGCAAGTGGAGACGTGTAGTTGAAGCCCTATGTTCCACTAGGAACCCAAGGGAACAATAATAATAGTCAGTCTATGAGAAGATACCACTGAATGAAGAAAAGTTTTCATGATTTAATATATGTTCGTACACCATGACCCTTCGATTGCTGTCAGAGGGGTCATTCTACCCAGTGGATCAAAACAGAATCAGGCATATCTTGGAATCAGATCAGTAATGACTATGATGCTGCAGTGTTTTGCACTCCACTACTTGAACTCAAAACCTTCAGGTTACGAGTCGGATATGAGGAGTAATACTCGCCGATGACACTGGATGACAGCAGCGCTGTATCACAAACTGACAGTCATTGGATTCCAGGCCAGTTGTAAGTTGCTCATCTTATTAGCCTGAAGGTCCTGTCTCGTCCTAGTTTGGGACACTTCACTGGTACTCGTCCATAACCCCACTAAGAATTGAACCCAAGGTCTTCTGATTATGAGTCAAGCTTGTTGACCATTCCAATGGCCAATGAATTCTAACCCCTGAAATGTCTTGATATGTGGCCCCACCGACAGCCAATGTCATCGGCAGGTCCTATCCTTGGTGTGAGCCTCAGTGCTGCCTGATTTTCAGGGACTCTTCAATTGATGTTGGCTAACAATCAACAATCCCACAATTATTATTATTATTATTACTTATACCTAGGCGGAAACAATCAATAAACTGCTTTCTATTTTCTCAATATTTCTTGATAGGAACCCAGTATTTCAGTCAATTGTTGAAGACTGTCTAGCTGGTATAATTCGTAACATAATGGATGAAGTAAATGAACGTGAATTTGAAATAACTACAAGACCGAGAATAATTGCTCTACCGCCAAGAAGAACAGAATAAAATATAACATGAATTGATATCACAAAATAGTATTATTAGTACCACTAAAACTGATTTTTATACACGTGCATATGAACCTTGTTTTTAAACTGTTATGCATTTCTAAAAAGTAAATATATAGGAGAATAGATCTGTTAGAATTTTGTTATTTCAACATATAAAGTGAGAATACTGGCTAACCAAGGTAGTATATACTATGCTGGTTGATATGAGCAGTCTTCAAAATAGGCATGTCGCTACACTTGATGTCACTGTTAGGATGTTGGCAGAATTTAGAACTTAAAGACCACTGGACCCGCTCCCAGTGGTTGGATGGTCCTCGGTTCGATCGCCGGTGGGGGGGGGGGTCACAGGTACGTTTTTCAAAGGAGCCCCATACTATGAAGGAAAAACTGTTCAATACTCCCAAGTTTTCAATGATTCTCTAACTGATATCAGTTCGTGATCCAATTTGGATCCAAGCAGACTGACTGCTACAAGCCAGCTCTTGAAAGTTTCCTAAAGTCGCTCATTAGATAAATATAGTGCATACCTTACAGTGTAATTAAAAACATAGTGGTAAAAGCAAATCGTCTGTAGAATTATTCTAAAAACAAATTGAAGTCCACTAATATTAGAGTGGTGTGGATGCCCGCCCATAGATGGCACAAGTGGCTGGCAGAAGTTAACGTACACAGGTCATAGAATTTAGACCCAGTAGATGATCCGTAGTAGGGTACGCACTTCTAAAGAGTTCCAGTCTAGGGTGAAACAGCTGCCTACTGTGCTACCTGGTTTATAATGTTTCTATAACTGATGTTCGTTCATGACGAAGTCTACATTGGAATTATTATTTCAAATCCTTACGAAATCTGTAGTCTGAATACAGAATAGTACAGAGAGAAGTGCTAACCTCAAAGTTGTGGAAATTAACAAGCAGTGAATAGAACTAGAATAATAATACTACTACTACAGTGGACAAATTTAAATGTGGGAGGGAAAAGAACAATTCAGTGAAAATCAATAAAAACTGGTCAGTAATATCGCTGCGAACAATCTTGAGCTCTATCAGCTAAGTCTAAACCTAGCATTAATTACTTTGTAGTTTCACTACGAGCCTACAAAGGTACAGAAACTTAAGTGGTCAAAAGCTAGTGACCTTTTTTATTTTAGATTTCTGATGCACGTAAAATAGGGAGGGATAAGTTAGGACATAGAGTCCAGTAGTAATTAAATGATAAATATTAATGTACGATTGTACCAGGCAATGTCATAAGACACTAACTCCGACTATAATTCTTCCGGATACCAATCAGGCAACTCGACTGAACAAGACCATTCGGTTGATGGTGACTAGCAGTGGAATCCAGGATGCGCATTTCATCCTGTTTGGGAGTCGTCAGTGAGGAATCATCGAAGCGTCCGTACTAGCGGGTGGGTGACATGTCAACAGAGATCGAACATTTCGGTCCAATCAACGGGAAATAAAAAATTCACTTCAACAAATAATTAAACTGATTTTCGTTGCACAAGAAAGCGGCTCTCGTGGATAACACTCTGGAATTTCTAACGAGGGGGGCTGGGTTCGAGTCCTGTCATGTGTCTAGTTCTTCGTTTAGTGCAGACTGAATTCCATAAGTCTCAATGGACACACTATCTATCATTCAGTCGAGATGCGGATACATCCAGTTGACGACTCCCAAATAGAGATGACAGACCCTTACAATTACAAAGACATAGAGCAATTACACCCGACTCATAGTACGAGATAGGCTCGTAACTTATCATACCTTAATAGGATTGCCACTACCACATACCTTCTCATCTTGCTGTTTTGCCCACTTGCTTAAATATGTTCGAAATACAGCAATAAACAGTGTCATGATGTCAAAAGATGCTGCCTACACTTCACCCTTTATCATATTAATGAATTTCTTGACATTGTTTGTCACTTTTTATCTGTGAAGCCGAATAGAAATATGATACAATTACTCCAGAGGTGTCGAAACCTCAATTTCGGTCGGTCGGTCGGTTTTCGACATAGAACTTTGCACATATGTGCGGCAGTTCAAGTAGCCATACTCCCTGTTTGTAGCACACAAAGCAAGAGAAGAAAGTAGGAGAAATGCATAATACAGACAGCAAACAGAGGTGTGAGACAAAGGAATAGTAATAACGAAGAACAAAACAGTTTCATTGGAAATCATGAGTCACAAGGAGTGGATGCATCTGCACCAGCCATTGAGAACGATTTTGAGTCATGTCACCAATTGTTTCCAACCATTGGTTTTTACCGTCCCGAGGACCCCAACCAGTCAGGAAGTATACACCTTCCTACGTGGCTTAGGCTAACTGTTGTGGATTTCATTGACTGGTACCATGTTTTGGTTTGACCACCACTGGCTCTTTTCCAACCTGATTGACCCTATGTCAGATAACACTGCCTATCAAGGAAGGCGATCAATGACTAGACATGCGTAACACATTTCCTAACCATCTCAATCGATGTAACTTCACAGCCTCGTCTATTGACTTCCTCTCCTTACCTAGCACTCGGCGCCTAACCTCAATATTGCTCACCTTATTATACCACTTCACGCGGGAGATAGAATGCAGACACCTATGATCAAAGACAGCTAATCTTTTCATGTCTTCCGCTCTCAATGGCCAGGTCTCACAGCCATAAAGGAGGACGGAGCGGACTGATGAGCAGTACACCCACCTTTTGGTCGATAGTCGGATATCACGTGTACGCCAGAGACGGCGTAAACTGGCATATGCGAAACTAGCTCTCTGTATTCGTGATGAGATTTCGTCGGAGATCAACCCGTCAGCGTTGGCTGATGGTACTTCCCAAGTAAGTGAAGCGGTCAACGTGCTCTACCACTTCACTTCCTATTTCTAATCTAGGGGTCGGTGAAGTGCAATCCTGCAGCATCATCTTACATTTTACAGGGGCGAATCGCATGCCAAACATACGAAGATTGTTTCTCAGGGTGTTCAGTAGACTCTGCATTTTGTCAGCGTCCTCGCCTAGAAGGATTATATCGTCTGCATATTCTAAGTCGACGAGATTATTCCCTGGTAGCAAGTCAATCCCTGAGTCGCTGAAGTGTGTTAGGGTTAAGTCCATTAGTACGTCTATGATGAAGTTGAATAGGAATGGGGATAATGGGCATCCTTGACGGACGCCACTAGTCGTCACCACTTGAGATGACAACTCGCCATAGGCCCTCACCTGGCTGCATGAGTACGAGTAGAGTGCCTTAATCAGTGCAATGTATTTTCTCGGCATTCCCTTCACAGCCAAGCATCGCCAGAGAACCTCTCGGTCGACAGAATCGAATGCTGCCTTTAGGTCAAGAAATATAATGATTGTTGGAAGCCGGTAGGGATGCCTATGTTCTAGAATCTGTCGAAGGGTGAAGATATGATCAATACACCCTCTTCCTGGCCTAAAACCTGCCTGGTTTTCTCGTGTTTGTGCCTCCCGAGCACCACTTAGTCTACGCAGTATTATTGAGTCTAGGATTTTAGATACTATATTAGTCAAGCTAATCCCTCTGTGATTATCACAAGAAGACTTGTCTCCCTTCTTGTATATCGGGATGATCAGTGACTTACACCAACCCGATGGGACTTCCTCTGACTCCCAGACGCTGCCTAGAACCTCAGTTAACGCAGACAGTTAACTGTCTCCACCGTACATAAATACCTCTAGAGTCAGTCCGTCAGGTCCCGCTGCTTTGCCTTGCTTCAGATTAGTGACAGCTTTAGTAACCTCAATTAAGGACGGAGGACCTGTGTCTATATCCCATTCTGCGAAGTGTTGGCTGTTTGGCAGGTTAAGTGTGGCTGTAGGCCAATTAAACTGCTCCTCATAGTGTTCTTTCCAGCGCTCCAGACGTCTATCCTGGGAGCTAATTATGGTGCCATTTTTCTCTGAGATTGTTTCGCTTATCATTTACCTTTTGCCACCTGTTTCCCTGATAAGCCTGAATAGCTGTCTGGTGTTGCCAATCGCCGACGCCTTTTCCATCTCTTTCGCTTTTGTCGCCCACCACTGTTCACGGTCCTTGCGAAGACTTTTTGTTAGTCTTCGTTTAAGTACCTTTCGCTCATCATAATCGGAGCTCGCCCTAACACTCAGTGCTATCCCTACCCCTGCGAGTCCTCGTGAGCTAGCTGAGGGGTCTCCCGACACCCTCAAGGTGAATTTTGCAGATTCACCTTGTTGACCGGGTGAGGTCAAGTGAATGGCCACACTCGGGTCTTGTATGCGTGTCTCCGAAACACAGCATACATCCATGGCTCTAGATTCCAGGGTTCTTGCTAGTGATGCCTGTTGTCCGATTTGGCAGAGGGTCCTGAGGTTAAAAGCTCCTATATGAAGTTGGCGACGTGGCTTTAATAGGCTATCTGGGTTGTTTCTATGGCTCTCATCGTTGTTTGTGGACGCAGAGTGAAGTGAAGATGGCTCGCTAGCCTGAAGAATAGTGCTAGCTGTAGTAAAGTAGCAAGATGGGGAACTTGATATGATTATGAGCAATAGATTGTGCTCGAAACGTCATCAGTTAATATAACTGTACTACACTGTGTGATTTATCATAATAAAATCTTATCCATTATGGAATTATACTCTACCACAGTGCCCAAGTTTTATACTTATATCAATAATACATATGGGGAAGGTGATGTAAGTAGTGGAGAGTGTTGCTCAGGTAGGCTTCGTGTGCTTTTGGAAGTGTGTGGGCGGTTTTTACTTCCCGGCTGTCCACACCATGGAAGTTGGTTGGGTCTTCGGGTACCTGAAATAGAGAAGAGGTTAGTGTTGCGTGACCGCAGAGCCCAGGGGACAACTGCTTGAGGCCGGTCACACGCGGGCTGTTTTTGTTTGTTTTTTCTTGTTTGGTGTGTCCCAATAGCGTATTTATCATTTCTGCCCTGTGACACGGCAGCAGAAAGCGCGGTCGTTGTTAATCCGGGCCCCGACCGATCCGGCATGATATTTTGTGGATTTATTTGAATCATGGTGTAGGATTGGGTAGCTGCTTTTTGTCTAACCGCTATCCAAACAACCTTTCTGGCATGGTAGGACCTACAGGAACATACGTTCCAGCCAGTATAGCTCGTTGGGTCATTGCGGTATGCAAGCCCGACCACCACGTCAAGGTAGCAGCTATCGGCCGGGAAACCTCAATTTAATATACCCCTACGCACAATGCAGTCAATCTCATGATTAAAATGCTCTGTATACTGCACTTAGCATAGGGGAACAAGATCTGAATTTCCAATACTTATGTCAAGTCATCGATTCTGTTTCGTTCAGAGACTTAGCACTGCATCAAAAACATTTCTGACAGCCTACCGACTCTGGTCGGTCAACAGATACCTTCGCTGACTCTATACAGAAGATCAGATGGCCGACTGGAAAGAGTAAGCAAGCAAAAGGAATTCTGTGGACGAAACAACCAAGAGACTATTATGCAACAAATATGCAGAAGGAAATGGAGTAGGCATACATTGAGGGGACAACAACTGAGTGACAGCACGTGCCAGGCCCTCGGGTGGAATCCGAATAGGAAAATACTAGTTGAACGTGGGTGACATGAGGGAGATCAGGTGAAGAGGATATGAGAGCTTGTGAGCAATCACTGAACCAACTTAAAAAGACAGTAGAGGACAGAGTGGAAAGATGTGCTGCTAAAGCCCAAGGGGACCGAACGGAAGTAACAATAATAAAATCCTATAAATAAGAGGTGGTTTTACAACTTGAATTCTCCCGTACTGGCATCGACCGTCAGCCTCAAAAACACAGTTTCAACGCAAGTTTTCTCAAAGTCACGTACACTCCTTTTTATCAAGTACCCAAAGACAACAGAGTGTAGAACTTCCAACCAATTGACTCTTAACGTTTAATACCAAGACAGAGTACAACGCAACATAGTCTCATTTACGTTGGTCGCTACACTGTGAGCCTGAAGAGTAAATTTGGATAAATAGTTAATACCGGTCACCTACCCTGGTAATCACTTGTTCACTACACTTAACAAATTTGCGATCACTTTTTCCAGCCTCTAAACTTTATTTACTTGCAATATAATAGCCATCTTTTCAGTTTTCTCATAATCTACATCATTTTCGATAACCTGGAAGTGTGTTAATAATTACATTAGTATGTAAACGGTCACTGATCATTCAACATTGTTGACAGACAGTCTGTAGCTTACAACAGCTTGATAATCAGTGGTAAGACTAAGGATAACTATTTACCAAGTATAATCAATACAAAGTGAGTTTTGCTGAGTGGCTAAGTGCATTTCGAAGTACTAAATTATAAATGGAATTCCCATAAGTTCTGTCCCAGAGGAAATCAGCCATCTTTTACAAGCTCAAGTCAATAGGCTACTTCAATCGCAAGGAGAGTCACTACATTATTTCCCTTAAATAGTTGTGACCCTTTCACGTGAAGTCATAGACTGTAATTGGAAGTGGTTACTGGTGCATCGGTGGCAGAATACTCACCGACCACAAACATGGTCCGCGTCAGATGCACTCATAAAACACGCCTAGTTTACTGGTGGAGAGTAAATCCAGGAAAGATAAGGTTAGGAGTGAGACTAGCAACCCCACCCTGTAGAAAAAAAGCTACAGCTACTAAAACTTTCTACTCAGAATGCAAAAGATGAGGAAAAACTGGTGGGAAACCTATATTTAGAAGGATTTTACGAGTAACTTATCAGCATAAACACATGTAAATATGTTTAATCATATTTCTTACTGTTTCACTGTGTGAAACATCTAATAAACAAACTAATATGGAATTACTAACTACCAAAGTGCCCAAGTTTTACACATATATTCATATTTTCTACAATTTACCTTCCTTTTTTCAATCGAACTGTCTAAAGTCAAAGCGATATTAAAACTATAAACAGAAATCTAATCAAATATTTCCGCCTCGATTTTAACGCTTAGTTCAGCAACAAAAACCGGAAAAACTCAAAACGAAGACTTCACAAAATCTTTAACGTATAGAAAGTACATTTGGGATGGAACACTAACATGATAATTCATTTCTCAATCGAAGTTCGGATGTTAGATAACCTTCAAGAATCATAGAACCACTGTATTTAGCAATGAAATGCTATTGAGAACTACAAAAATTGGTGACCGGAAGAGATCCATGTGACACTTTTATCCTATGAACACTCTGTTTCATGCTGACCATCAGTTTTCGATCAGGAATTCTCCTAGACAGATGCTTAATAACTTCAATTAACTATCAATAAAACTTTCCTTTATAGCAAGGAAAAGAAATGTTTTGGCAGGTTGTTTGTTATATAAACACACAATAGCACTGCCGAAGGGATGGAAATTTCCTAACTCCCTGTTAAATGGTGTAATATCATTGTCAGTAATGGTGTTAGGTAAGTTGGGAGAGTTAGTCAGTGAGGTTGTGAATCTGCGTTGAATGAGATGCCTAGAACACATGCCAAG
The DNA here is from genome assembly GCA_944472155.2 of Trichobilharzia szidati. NCBI lineage: Eukaryota > Metazoa > Platyhelminthes > Trematoda > Strigeidida > Schistosomatidae > Trichobilharzia > Trichobilharzia szidati. Next base: position 27,199,031 of record OX235271.1, read on the forward strand.
TAATCGCCTTCCTAGTCCAACAATCTTAGCCAATAAAGCAGTGGGTTAGGGATGGTTAAATCAAAACGCAGCATTAATCCACGAAGTCTTTGACTGTTAACTTAGGCTAAGTAAGATGTAGGTTGCACGGTTGGGACCGTCGAGACGTTAGGAAGCAATGGCTTGAAACTGTTGGTGATATGGCTGAAGATCATTCCCAACGACGTAGATGTGTTCAATCTTTCAATGAACTCCTGGATCCAATAAATTCTCATTAATCTCCATATAATTATTCTTTCTCCGGTATATTTCCGTCTATTACTGTTTCTTTACATTTTTTTGCTCTAACCTTAAATGTGCTTTTAATAACTTCAACTCGTACACTTCTGTGGGAAGTTCAGTTCAAAAGCTCACTCAAATAAGAATACAATACTATCTGATATCTTTTACTCACCACACTTAGCTGTCTGTCTGTCTGTTTTCGACATAGAACTTTGCACATATGTGCGCCAGTTCAAGTCGCCACACTCCCTCCTTGTAGCACACAAAGCAAGAGAAGAAAGTAGGAGAAATGCATAATATAGACAGTAAACAGAGGTGTGAGACAAAGGAATAGTAATAACGAAGAACAAAACAGTTTCATTGGAAATCATGAGTCACAAGGAGTGGATGCATCTGCGCCACTGAGAATGATTTTGAGCCGTGTCACCAATTGTTTCCAACCATTGGTTTTTACCGTCCCGAGGACCCCAACCAGGAAGCTAGTCTACACCTTCCTACGTGGCTTAGACTAACTGTTGTGGATTTCATTGACTGGTGCCATGTTTTCGTTTGACCACCACTGGCTCTTTTCCAACCTGATTGACCCTATGTCAGATAACACTGCCTATCAAGGAAGGCGATCAATGACTAGACATGCGTAACACATTTCCTAACCATCTCAATCGATGTAACTTCACAGCCTCGTCTATTGACTTCCTCTCCTTACCTAGCACTCGGCGCCTAACCTCAATATTGCTCACCTTATTATACCACTTCACGCGGGAGATAGAATGCAGACACCTATGATCAAAGACAGCTAATCTTTTCATGTCTTCCGCTCTCAATGGCCAGGTCTCACAGCCATAAAGGAGGACGGAGCAGAGTGCTGAGCAGTACACACGCCCTTTGGTCGATAGTCGGATATCACGTCTACGCCAGAGACGGCGTAAACTGGCATATGCGAAACTAGCCCTCTGTATCCGTGCTGAGATTTCGTCAGACCACACTTAGCAGAGTTAAGTGAATAACTTTGAAGCTGAAATACCAAACAACCCCCTCTAACCACCCCCCGGTTTATATCAAAATACAAAAATTAGTCAACTGATTATCATATTTAAAAGTTAGTGCTGTTAACGCTGGCACCGGTATTCATAAAAACACCACCAGTAACTGCATTTCTTCTTCTTCTCATTTAGATATACAAAATTAGTGTAATCAAGCTGACAATAAAACTATTCAACGACAGAAAGGCGATAGGAAAAAGACGTTAACTACGAATGGAGACTTATGATACAAAGAAGCTAAGAAAAGAAAGAGTGAAATGGAATTGTGCGTTAGCAAAAACAAAAACTGTTAAATTAACAGGAAACTTAAGCTGCACCTAATATAATATTGTACAATTATTATCATTATTCAAAATAACTGCTACTACTTCACATTTACAATGTGTGAGTGTGTGTTTATGCGGTTTACTGCATAGCAGGGAGATTTAACAGGGTATTCTGACCATCAGGAATGTAAGTGATGTTTCGATTCTTTGACAGCTGATAGGCAATATCTTCAGCAGCTTCAATTCTTCTCAGTTCAATCAGACCTTCACCTGATGATCCAAAAGATTTGGCCAATAGTATAGCCGCTTCGGAATCACCTTCTGCTGATATAATGGCAGCTAATTTGTGTTGTTCAGCCTTGAATACAAATAATTAAAAAAAATGAAAACACAATTGAAGAGGGCACGTTAAACAATTTTGAAGGGAAAACTGACGCACAAACACACAAACACACAGAAACACTGGTTAATAGGAAACAAATACTAAGAGAGGAGTGATGCTTACGAAAGTTCATATCCTCTATGATCACAAACAATACAGTACAGTAAAATATCCCACAGGATAAAACAAAGACTGAATATAATCACCTCGCATCTTGTTCTAGGAACAACACAAGTCACTCTCCTAAAGGTTCTGTTCCTGATCGGCTTTCATATACTTCACAACCTGTTGGTCATGGGACTGGCTGCAAGAAACGGAGATGTAACCAGTCTATGAGGTAACACACAGTATGGATGAAGGATGGCTGTGTTGACTTGGCAGATGTCCCTGCATCGTAACTCCTTGAATGTAGTCAAAGCAATCACACAACTCAGAAGTTCCAGAGGATATGATATGATATGATTCAGAATCAAAGTTGATGCTGATCACGTAGTAGTTTCGTTTCGCTTATTTACTGTCAGTAGTAGTAGTAATACTAAGTGGATTACGTCTGAGTGAAAGTTAATCACGCTAGAGGGTTATCCAAGCCAATGTTCGAACTCAAGACCCAAGTCAATGAGCTACACAGTCTAATGACTAATAAATTTAGTGATACTTCTGTGAGCTGAAAACATCTTAAGCTAAAAATAGTAACACCATCCTGCTTTTAAAATTCAAAAACGACAAAGCCATACCTTTTCTACCAGATAACGAGCACGTTCTGCCTCCTGTTGCGCCACTTGTTTAGCTTCAACTGCTTCAGAGAACTCTCGTCCAAATGAGATTTGTGTCTGTAAAGCAATATAAGGTGGGGGGAGGGGAATTACATGATCTAATTATTTATATTCACATAGAACGACTAGAGAATCGTTTGTATAGATGCAGTATATTAACTAATAATAATAACGATATAAACAAATAATCGGCATGTTACTGATTTCTGAAAATATAAACGCGGATAAATTCATTTAAGTAGAGAACTCATGCAATTGACATTTTTAAGTCACAGCCTTCAGTTTACAAGAACAGTTTGCTCAATCAGTTGATTGCAACAAACGTCGCCTGTGGGAACACTTAAATCTTTTGAAAACCTTGTCATTTTCATATTTACTACACTCCATCGTAAAACCATCCTCAGTGACGCAGATGCATTCACCCTTTGCAGTAGTCTCCCAGATCCATTAAATCCCCATGTTTTGGCCATGTTACTATTCTTATTCCCTTATATTTCTGCTCCTTTCAAATCTTTTTCTCTGCCTTTGTGTGTTACGACGTGCAGTGTGGCAACTTAAACTGCTGCAATTCTGTGCAAAGCCCCACGTTGAGAACTCAACTAACCAGTCAGACATACTGTTTCCTTCATTACACTAGCACTTTAACCTTTTGTTACCCAAATCTGTTTATCTTATGTAACCTTAAAGCATCAGTCATAACGACAACTATATACTGGTTTTGTTTACTGGTGAAACTGTGAAGCGGCATTGATTCAGGAAGCTAAGATGTGTTAGACATGTAAAATTCCTCACCTTCTTCGAAGAGCTGAACTGAATTCTCAAAGTACAACTTCGCACAAAAAACAATGTTAAATGAAGTATGATTAACTCAGAAAAAAGGCATGGTGGTTAGGCCAGGACATAACAGCAATCCACAGTGTCAGTGACCGCTGAATTGAGTAAAATAAGATGCTGAATATTTGCTTAGGATACCTGAGATGCTAAAAGTCAATGGTACAGATGTATTCACTCTTTACAGTCCCCTAAAATAGTTCAATAATTTTGAATGAATTATTTTCTCCCGAGTATCATTTCGTGTGATCCCATGAAATGAGGCGAATCAAACCGTAGCGATATACTGAGTTGTTTAATCAATGAGTCCGTTTTGATAAATTGTCATTTGGCTACAACTAATAAGTGATCCCCTTTATTCGCTGAGAGTAATTTTCCGCCAATAGCACCGACAGGTAGATGGAGCTACAATAGACATGACACAGGGAAGGGTGCTATTTTAGCAGACCACTCAATGAAAAAAATTCACGGTTCATGGTAGATGTATGGGTGATACAACCTTTGTGAATAATAAATGAACATCGCTGAGACACAGACTAAGTTCAATGAAGTATACCAAGCTACACAGTTCATGTGATGAAGATCCGAGGGAATAAATGTCCTTTCGAAAAGAGCGAATTAATAAAGCTAATCGTATACGAAGAAAGTGTGGGAAATGGGTGGTATAAACACCTCAGTTTCGTTCCTTATCAATTCAAGTGAGAATTGATTAAAACAGCTTTGAGCTAAAGAATAAGGACTGCATGACCAGATACTGTCACTGAAGAAGATATAATGAATTTACACAGAAGTTTACCCCTGCTAAACAGACGAAAATTCAAACTGCCGTATACACTTAAGGCTTCTGAATGTTAAATTCCCACAATATATTTAGTTGACCCACGTTTTCTTTAACTATTCTATCACAACCATTCGATTTCGCATCCATGTAAATTACCAATTTGCTATAACTATTATCATCTCTAACGCGTGTTTATCCAGCTTTCCTTAATCACACACAAACAAACTCTTGCATCCTACCTATTCTTTTTTATTGTTCACCCTTATTCTTTCCTGGTTTGCTTAATAAAGACTTTGTCACAATTCGTAGAATGCTGAAGACTGTCAGTAGGGTGAGTGGTGTCCCAGTGGACTACATAGTTAACGTCGTTGTCAATAGGCATTTGACTTCGTGCAGTAAATTTGGTAAAGGGACTTTATCTGACTTGGAGCATCCACTTCACCCTCAGCTTTCACCTTGCATCTCCTCAGGTAGAACAAGAAGTAACTTCAGAAAACTGTATGCTCGCACGTCTAAGTATAAAAATTCTTGGCACGTATTTTATGTGATGAAAATAGCGTCAGGCAAGAATTAACTAAACTTTTTTCATCTAGTAAATAAACAATCTCCTCCATCCATCTTTATATACCTTCAAGTTTTACTTTTATTATTTCTATTATATTTATGGTCCTGTTGCTTCTTTGTTTTACTCTCATAATTGCAAACACCAACTTATCTCTATGACTGCTGTAATCTTTGTTTTTTCCCTCACCATATCATGTAAAGAGAACATCATATTCGATATTTTTAATCATGCAAGGATTTGTATACCGCATCGACAATACTGTGTGAAACAAGCCCACGGCAATTTCCACTTGTATTATTATCATCACCTTAGCTGCTATCATTATTATCATTTCCTTTTTATATGCTGCATGTTTTTTATTTTTTATTTTTTTTATATTAACCCTATTGTAAATGTAGAAAAATTTTCTGTGTGATTAATTTTATTTATAATTTGAGGAAATTAGATGCATTATTGTGATTAATGCTGAAAATTCCATTCTGTATCACGAGTACTGTTTTTGGAATAAAGTAAATCATTATTATTATTGTTTACAGATGACATTTATAGTTATGCATATAAAGTTCCTAATCTCACCGAATACAATTCATTTTAAACTATCTAATCATTACCATTCGTTATTTTCAATCTTAATATCGTCTACAGTAATCATTCACTTGGAATAAAATACTTTAAAATATCTCATTTTGAACAGTCTCATCTTATACTGAATATAATGTTATATCAAACTTTTACTTTCAAGTGAGTTCCAAGGAAATCCCAACTTAAGTATGGTAGCTTCCAGAGGAAATTGTTTGCTTGTTATCCGATGTATTGATTTATAACACACAACAACTGTTGAACCTGAAGAAACTATAGCGAAGAGCGTTTTTAGTTCATTAATCTGACTGGCTGGCTGGCTGGATTCAACATAGAACTTGGCATCGAAGTGCAGCACTTCAAGCTGCCACGTTCCAAATAGCACACAAAGGAAGACAAGAAGATGAGTGAAGAGAATCAATAGAGTTTTGACAAGTATAAGAGTGAAACAGAATGAGTAATGGTAGGAAGGAATATGAAAGATTACAGAGACTGAATACATCTGCGTAAGCCATTGACAACGATTTTGAGCCATGTCACCTATTTTCTCCAGCCATTGATTCTTAGAGTCCCGAGGGCGTTCATTAATCTATTTATACGTGTGGTGATTGTTGAGTTTTAATTGACTTTTCGGTAGACCTCAATAAAATCTGTACAAATCTAACACTTGAGAAATAATCTGTTGCTCAGTAACGACAAACCTGTGGAAGGGACTCAGAAAGTTATAATGATAAGTCGAGACCTACAGGGTCCACTAAGTCAATTATGAAAACAAATACCACAGAAATTGGCTACTAATAGCGTTATACTGAAATGAAGATAGAATTCATGGACCAACAGATTTCGTTATACTGGAGGAATGGTTCAGTCTAAGTTTAGGTCATGAATGCCAAGAGCTTAAGGAAGCCACACACAAGGATGGGATAGCTATCCAGAGCTGACTAGTTTCTCATGGTCCGTTATCTGAAAGCCAGTGATGGCGAAATCCAGCTGGAAATATGTAGTGTAGTAATTTATGAAATGCCATCTTTTCTTATCAGACTAATTAATATTGTTTCAGTTCAATAGTGCAGCTTATGTATAACATCAGCAGCAAACAGGTTTCCTTACTGAACTCCTGCTCTATTCATTACCCACGTTGCCTTCTAGATTGTAAGCTAGTAAGTTTTTAACTACCGGAAAACGAGTTTCATGATGCCTAGACTTAGACTTTCAAATAAACAGCAGTTGATGATATGATAAACAACTAATGACTGAGTGAAAAAGTTAATTTTAATGTCCGCAGATTCTTACTTACCAAAGCAATATCATCCAATAATATACCAAATGAAGAAGCTCGTTCAGTAAGGTCTTCATTCACTCTTTGACTAACTAGTTCTCTTTGAGTGATAAGTTCACTGGCATCAAATTCAGCGACCACACCTTTCAGTACCTCAGTAGTAATAGAGGGGAGTACACGTTCTTCATAGTCAAAACCAAGATTTTGATAAATTTTGGGTAGAAGAGATGGTTCAGGTCGGAATAATATACGCAACGTTATGTTTACTGTCTGTAGATCTACATACAAAGTTGTGAAGAAAGAAAAATAATACAGGCAATAAAAATACTGATAACAAAAAACGACTAATGAAAAGCATCTAAGCAAAAAGCTTTTAGTAGACTAAATGTTGACAAGATTGGTTATCTTCAAACCTTAATACACTTAGATTGAAGCAATTCATCATGTCAGCGAATCTTCCAGTCGCCTCCCTTTTTATTATGCATAAATAAATGTATCTATAACTTAATGCAAATGTATATAAGCTTAAGTAGCGACACTCCTGAATAGTATAGGTGAACACAAATAAGTGAGATAAAGCCATTACAAAAGCTGGAAACACACTTTACACCTTAAGCAAAACAAAATTTGAATTTATTTGCTACACTCTAGTCGATTTTAAAGCATAACCATAACTTGAGTTCTAATAATTGCTATATTCTTCACAATTCTAACGGGGCAAACTACAGAACTGAAACAACCACACTTCGTATAAGCTACAAACGCAGAATGGATGCAGACCAACCATGAAGCATTACTTTATACTGAATTCAAAATGTATTGCCTACAGTATGACATTCTGCATGCCGATTGCATTTAGACCTATGAAAATAAAGATATCTTAGGCGAAAAAGTGGAATTTCAGGCAAAGAAGTGAACATTTTTGACACACTGCAGAAATCGGACACTTTAAAAAAGAAATGCAAGCCCTAATATGACCACACTTGTTTTGATAAGGAAGTTTCATACTAACTGGTGAAACTATGTGTAACACATCTGTGAGGAGCTTTACAAACTTACAATTAATCCTAACCTGGTTATTTGCGGCTGTATTCCGGTCTAGCTTTACATCCTTCGTTAACAGGCGAATGCATGAGCCAGTATATCTGTTTAGATTCATAGCCTTATTCCTTGCCTTAAACATTCTTTCGACTTTTACAATGTCTACTGTATGATTACATCGGAATTTCTAACACACAGCAAATTTATGTAAGTTATGACTTGTAACTCTTAGGTCACAGATTTGAAGACTATTTCTCCTAAAACAGTTTAAACAGTCAGATAGTATATTCATACTTTACAAAAGAATTGGATGCATAAGCATTTGAATAGTTGTCAGGTAATATTTGATTTCTTTTTTACAACCAAGACTTTTTATGTGATGTCACCTACTTTTGCAACTGTGGAATACGACAAAACTAACTGCTGCACTCATCTTTTGACAGCGCTGCAAGTAACACATATTACTTGTCAACAAGTTCAGCCACACAGCATCTTATGATTGAACCAAGAGTTGCCTTAGTAGAAGCATAGAGATTTTGCAATACAAATAAAAACGTTACGCCGATGCAGATATGTTCACTTTTCATCATTTTAAAAATCCCTGACTAACAATCACTTTACCGCTCTCTTTCTCTCCACACACAGTCTGTTTCCTATGATATCAACACTATTACCCTCTATGAAGTGCTGTTCTGAAATGTAGCTACTAGATGAAAATCGTCTCAGCATATAGTACGAAGTTGCTACGCTTTAGTCACTATGTTCAGCCGTTATCAACGTTTTAATATTTGGATTCCTCTCGAAAAGGTTGATTTTTGCAAATCGAAGAGAATTTAAACATATAATCTTACTTATCAGTCTTAGGAACACAGAAGTTAGCGCAAATCCAGCAGTCCAAATAATCCCACTGCAGAAATGCAGAAAATAAGTGAGATAAAACTTAAAATGGACGCATACCTACGGTAGAGAGAAGTCAACAAAGACTGATGAGGTTTCGCAGTCTGGATGATGGCAAAGACTATATGCATCTCCGTTACTGTGAATTACTTTTAACTATGTTGCAGAGCCTGCTTCTTAGCATCGCAATGTCCCTAGCCAGAGTCTACAATTCCATGCATGGCTGAAACTAACAGTTAAGGACTCCCCAGACTAGTGCTCACGTTTTGGCTTAAACACTTTGATTATTCTAATCATATCCTATTTTAGCTAAAATTTGTTCTCAAGGTAGTCAGTGGCTCACCATGCGTGACAAACGTTGCAGAAATCTTGATCAATGCAGCTTTTTAAAGGCTATGTCTCACAGACGAAAAATATAACTGAGAGAACAGTCACACTTGACTGCATACCATAGATAACCCGTTGATGTTAATGCTGCTCTGTCTTGATGAAAAGTCAAGTAGGAATGCTTGGAATGAGCGAGGTGCTGAAACGGAAAGTTTCTGACAAACTCAAGAGATTCTACTAAGTATATAAACCGAAGAAGCAAAGCTAACTGGCATTACGGGTAGTCGTCAGTACGAAAGCAATCACATATCTACTAACAGGACAGTGTAAGTGGGGAACACTATGCATGGAGCTCAGAAAAGTATAATTCTCACTCGTAAGATCACAAACCGTACAGTGCTACTTATTAACCTCACCAATCTGAGCAATACACACTAACCACTGCTATCCGCTGGGCTATGCTGGTGTTAAATGCCGGGTTATACAAAGAAAAGAATAAGGAGCAACAGGCATAATTTCTTGGTTATTTAACAAGTTCACACTCACCTTTTGAGCCGGTCATCACAGGAATATTTCTTGGTCGTGATCTGATGTCAAAAATAATTGGTTTTTGGACCCACGGTATGATAAAATGTGTTCCTTCTCCTCTTACATCGGTTCTTACACCCTTAAAGCGGTCGAAAATTACGGCCCGATGACCACCGTCAACTAAGAAAGTTAATTACTTTAAAACTTTTAATTACCATTATATAGAACAAGAGGCAAAATGCTTCCAGCAGCTAACAACCCAACACCAACTTTTGTTAAACCACTGAATAACGATGAAGCCATTTAGTCAAGCAAGAAGAAAGTGGGTAGACACCAAGTTTTAACTTAACGCCAACATGTGATCATCAATATTCAAGAACCCACCCTGCGTAGGAGAATCGAAATAAAAGTTCTTAATGCTTAACGCCTATAAATGAACTGAAACCGAGAGCTTTCCTCTTTGAGTCATAACATAACTTCAGACTTATAAGGTTTTGTAACAGGAATGTTGAGACAAGTTTAACTTCTACTCTACTGTAGAGTGTGCGTCAGCACGAAGTAAACTGTACATCTTCAGCAAAACATTATCCATATTGTAGGGGAATGCTTACTAGTGGCAGCTGGAGACGAGACTAAAGGTGCACCCAGTGGTATCATAGTAACCAAGAATCCTACAGATAAATCAACCGAAACTTAATAAAATAGATAGGACCCTGATCTTTCTCAATGTCGCATGACTTGAGAACAGTTCAGATGTTCAATTCAGCCTTCCAGAACCATTTGAGCACTAATGTGGTAAGTAACTGGGCCTTCAAATTAAAGTATCCACTAGATAGAGATCGAAGTCAGCTTGTATTGTTTGAGTGCTTAGCATTATTTATGTGGCTTTCTTCAGACACGCTATTTCAGCCAAAAATATAGTGTATAACATGTAAAATCCAATATCCAGTGTCGTTTTTATAAACTAGTGTAAACTAAACTGGTTTCTATGTGCCCATTTCTTGGATGTAAGGCAAACGTTGCTGGACTTTAGTAAACCTCCGCTTAACGCATCCCGCCACTAGACTGTGCTAGCTTCGATTGTCTGTAAGAAGAGTGGTTCTGGGTTTGGTTGTATGTGGTTTGTAGTATGCCGTGTGTTAAGGTCGTGTCGCTGCCGTGAGTGCAGTTGATCTTGTCACCCCTTAATCGTGTGGCGTGGTCCAAAAGAGAAATAATTATTAAAATATACATAATTGGTATAGATTATTTGAATTTATAAAAGGCAAAAACGCACAAACAGATAGATAATGAAATCCACATGTATATATACAAAAATATAGGTGAATTAATGGGCAGAATAGTCAGAAGAGTACAATAAGGGAGAATGGACAGAAGCAAATAGACGAGTTGGGATGTATGTCCATTAGTAGTGTTATTTTTAGGGGCGTAGACCGTTTGAACGCAGTCCTTGCGTCGCCATAGGATTGTCCAGATTCCGCTGACTTGCATCAGCACCTAATAAGATGCTCTAATTGGGACTCGGAATTTTCGAACGAGCGCCTAGAGGCAATTCTTAACAATTTTTATTGCAATAATTACACAATTCATGACGTCATTGCACCTGAGAAAATTCTTAGCTTCAAATTCCCCCAAAGCAATTTTATTCCGACATACCAATTCCTAATTGTAATTTTTATTAATTTGACCCTTAACCGGAAATTATTCTGAAACTTTCCTATCCATCTGATATAAATACACGAATGTACAGCCTAGATGATGACTTCGTCGAAAAGAAAATTTTCTTCGCTGCAATTGACTTTTTAATAACTCCTGTGACCCAGTGTGTATATTGCGACATCGTTTAGGAGAAGCCTACGAAAGCACTCAATAAAATACTACAGATATCATTACTTATCATCATTAATAACCATTGCTTCCCTTCTCGCTAGAATTCAGGAGTGAAAAAATATAAGCCCCAGGAACAAAAAATACGGGCCATTCAGGCACCGCATAACCCAGGAGAAATAGCCGAACTTTTCAAAAGTAGGTTAACAAACTCCAAAACAGCCTATCCAAAAATAATATACTTAGGCAGTATTGCTTACAAGAATACTAAGGTGATGTGTGAACTGTTTAGCAACCACTTTGCCAGACTATACACCTTGGAGAACGCACGTAAAACAGAAAAATGTCTGAGTGACATACTTTCACCATGCAGGGGATCGATGGAGCTGTCGCAAATATTAAGCTTAGTAACACTTTATCCAGATGGTATATCTTCCATCCTGCTGAAAAATGGTGGTAATTACATGAATTTACTCCTGCCCAAGTTATACTCAATCTCACTGAGAGAGAGGACATCCACTACATGCTGGAAGAAGTCATATATTGTACCTATCCATAAATACGGCCTATAGCCGATCCAACTACTACCACCCCATCAACATCACGTCTGTAGTTTCATATGTAATGCAAAAGATAGTAAAGACTCAAATCATTCAGTACTTGCTTTCAGATGACCTACTATCCCCATCCCAACACGGTTTCTTCAGTAGAATGTCATACATAACTTGACACTTAGATTACTTCGACTATATTACACAATGTATTGATGATGGTCGTTCAGTAACAACACTATCTCTCGACGTTAGCAAAGCCTTTGATAAAGTCCCACATATCAGACTCGTAACAAAACGCCAGTCCTACGGAATAACTGGAAAACTCAAATGGATAAATTCTTTTCTCACAGAGAGAGCAATTAGTCAAAATCAACCACCAGGTGTCTTCGTCAAAGCCGAGAACCAGTGGTGTAATACAAGGAAGTGTTCTTGGCCCTATTCTACTCATCTTATCCATAAACGGCATAGTCCCTGTGATCGAGTATGGCAAGCCACACTTCTTTGCAGATGATCTCAAGATAGTATATGATTATGGGCACGATACCATGAGCGTCGAAAATAAGATCCAACATGACTTAAACAATCTAGGCGGTTGGAGCGAAAGATGGCAACTGACTTTCAAACCAGACGAGTGCGGTATAGCCCACTTTGCAGGCTAGAAACCAAGAATGTGCCCATATATGTACGGTAAGCTCTTCTCAAAACTGAGCACAGACACAGATCTCGGGATAACACACTCAGATTTAACCTCTTGCGAATAAGGTAATATCTGGTTATAAACTACTTACTGGCTTTGTACTGCGTGACTTTTACACCCAAGAAGCAAGATTAGCCAAACAAAAGACATGTATTCTCCCCAAACTCGCATATTGTCCTCTCCTTTTTAGTAGCCTGAGGTTTGCAGACCGAAAAAGGTCGAAAGTGTCCAGAGATTCCTCACGACACGCCCAATAGGGTTTGAGCAACAAGTGGAACATGCTGACACGTGTATACGACTGAAATTAGAACCCGTATGGTTAAGGAGGATGAAGTGCAACTTATTTCTACTCTTCAAAGCCATTGGGAAATATTGTTACGGCAACTCATCCATAACGTGGGCAAATATCTAATGATGTCAGCTGTGAAACTAAGACTACCTTCTCAAAGTGGCTACCCACAGAAAATTCATTAGGGTAGACTTTTCCACCAGCATGGAGTGACTTTTACTCACTAAATGGTAAGAGCATGACCACAGAAAACTAATACGAATATTTCTCTTGAATAACATAGAAATGGCTTGGCTTCAGCGCTCTTAATTGTGATCAGTATTCCGTTTGTCATCTATATCATAAGTGAGAGACTGTTTTATTAAGAAATCGAACGTTGTTTCAATTGCCAGATGAGTGGCCATGTAGGTAACAATTCTAGATTGCTAACCAGATGCAACCATTCCAGCTTCAGAGGGAGCTGCTATAGTAATAATAAAAGTATATTCTCATATTTTTTATACCAGGGGGGCTGGCTTACAGGCATCGTCAGTGTGTTAAGTCATGTGTACATGCAGTAATCCTACTAACAGTTACTCAAATACACAATGATATATATGTAGGACAAAGTAATGAAGTGCGTCGGTGGCACAGCGGTATAACGCTAGGCAACCACGCAGGTGGTCCGCGTTCGATCCCCGGCCGACGCACTCCTTCACCACGCTAAGCCAGTAATAACAGTGGTAAAGAGGGAAGGTTGAGCATGAGGCTGGCAACCCCATCCCTTAAAAATAAACAACACTGCTTTCGAAACTTCAAAGCCATAGCTTGAAGTCCTGTGCTTCACTGAGTACGTAAAGGAATAAATGACAAAATAACAAATATAAAAGGCAACGAAACAATATCGGTTAAGTCCCTTTACGTAGGTAGGAGCAATGCACACGGCAAAATTCTAGTCGACATCACTTTTTTAAATTTGGCCTACCATACTCTTTCAAATCTAAGGATGTAATGATGGCTGCCAACATAAACTCAAATAGCACTAGCTACGCGTTAGTTTATGTGAGGTCCACGATTGTCCTACTGTCAAGTACCTGTTTGTAGCGAAAATTTGAAAGTTTCTGGATATCTGTTTAGACATAGGTCAAACGAACAAGGGTCTTGAAAACAGGTTTAACATTTTTATTATTCTCCCTGACTTCAAACCGAATAAATGAAATGCCGAACTCTAATGGACATTTCACTGGTTCATAAAGACATCAGGACTAAGAGCTATACTTCAAAGAGTGTTTAGGAGTCCAGCTACACATCTTCGCAGGATTGTGGGTCGTTTAATTTATCGACCTATACTAGAAATAGCTTTAGTGGTCGTTATTCTGCCACTTATAACGACAGACTTATGTCATGTTCATACAACTCACTGACTCTCATATTGTCCTATCAGTCAAAGAAGAACATAATACTTAAACTTCTAAGGGATCAAGGAAGTTGGGCAAGTTGTTTTTACCTCATCCGTTTCCCTGTCAATTTGTTCGTCTATGTTGAATGGAACACACTGCGCTCACTTGGATTTTCAAGGGACAGGGGCTCGGCAGCTGCGTAGTGGTGTCATTGTGTACCTCTAAACTTCTTGGAAATCAGTTAGTCACGCTGTTTGAAAGACTTCTAGCCTGCTTCTGGTCAGCTTCAACTGGAAATAACACTCTTAACCACTGTGTGGCCATCCATCCGGCTAGTTATGAGCTTTGGCAACACTGCTTGCTTACTCTCAAGCCTGACCCACTGAGTCTGTTAACCAGACTGTTCATAACACCAGATTAACCGGTGAAGGAAGGATATAACTCTTACTTTTAGGTCCTCCTTGAATTTTCGGCAGTAATGAACTTATTTTGGTGCCACTGTATTGTCAGCCCCATGTCTAACCTCCCTTCTTTTCTGGACTTACAGCCAGCTAGTAAAATAGGTGCCATTAACCATATTTCGGGTCCTCTCAGGAGTATGAACGCACGGCCCTACAAAGGATAGAACCTAAGATTTTCAGACTATGAGACACCCAGGTTCCTACATCAGATTCTTAGACTGAGATCCTAATTACTCAGCTATCGCAGCGGATATATGATGCCATCACGGGCAAATAATTCAAAGTGGTAAGCTCGCCAAAAGCACCTGAAGTGAAGACAGGAGTAATAGAAGGCTGCTCATCGTACCCAACAACATATCTAATTGTGATGCATTAGGTCGTCCGTCAGACTGTCAAAAATGAGGGGAAGGACACATATCGTGTTGACGAAAGGCCCAAAGAGGATCTGGATTTAGTCGATGGTTCATGTCTCACAAGCGAAAATCGATAAGTTGGCAAAAGAGACGGTAAATACAGGACTTCAGGTGAACATGCAGGTGACCAAGGCGAGAAAGACTGCTAACCAATAACAGCAAGCACCAACCACCATCAATAACAATAGGTTTATTCTGAATGATGTCTACGTAATGTCCAGAGATTTCAGCAGGGTTTATTGCATGAGATTTTCTCATCATCTGAGATCTTCGAATGAAAGAGTAGTTTTCAGCAGATCATGTGACGGAGTTTTATCTGCTACGAAACGCGATCCAGTCCACTACGATATCTCTTATTTTATTTCCTCGAGAAATACACGACATTTTGTTGAATGCCAGTTACGGAAAGTTCAGCAGTGCTATTCGTGAATCAAGGATACCACTGAGCAGCGATCATCTCATATACTGGTATAAGCTCCGATTAACAATAACACTTTTTCACCTCATGTTTATTAAAAAACTTGAGAATCAGCAAGTTTCAAATGTTCTGAATACTCGCCACAGTAAAGATTATCATTAGAGGCCATACATTTCAGCAAACCGAATAGGAGAAATTTTATGCGAAACACAGGTGGAGGTATTTTTGGTAGCCCTAATTTTAAACAGGTAGCAATCTAATAGAAGTCATCTCTTTCACTTAAATGGCCAGCATCGTTCCTGCTGCAGGTGGTACGAATGATGGTGTCAAAGCCAGCGAGGGTTGGGAAAGCAAGACAGTCACTTTTAGCTCCGAAACCAGTGTATAGATGCCAACCACTTAGCAAATAACACAAGGTCAAGGTTTCAAACAAGGAAAGCATTTCCGACAGTCTCCTGAAGTTTTCCGGCAATAGATTCCTTCTCGATTCTGAATATCAGACAGCTTGCCAGAGAGAATGAATCTTATCGCAGAAAATGCGGAAAGGCGGGCTATAGTCAGCTGAACGAATGGAATGCTTCTTTATGGTAATGTCGTAATGTGCCAAATAACTCCGCCTGTTTCCCCCTTGAAAACCAACCACTACTGAGAAAATTACATTCAAGCTCAAGAACCTCGTTTAAATCCTCTTGGTCTGGAAGATCGTCTTTGGTAATGCGTTATGAATTCACTAGTGAAGCAAGTCATACAAACACTTTCAATCGACTCATTTGAAAATAATGTCGAAACTACGCTGTAAAGAAAATCGGGGAATTATTACAGATTGAAAGTCTGCCATGTCTAATAATCCATTAAATGTAAACTAAAAAATGAATGAACCCACATCTCGATAACTCAACGGCCGCCTATTGTGGAAGTATTTTTACAAATTTAGGAAACTTTATAAGACTTGAAGTTTCTACGTTTGCTATTTAAACATGAGTTGGCACTCTGTTAAGGATTACAACGAAACATTTCGGACAGCACTTTTAAGCAACCAGTTTATCTGTACTTGTATTCATGACAGATAGCGGTGGATTTAAAGCCGCTTCGTAATTTAACTGGTAATCGTTATTTAGTCCTTGAGGATATTTTTTTATTCGTCTAAAATGAAATACAAAAGAAATGGGATTTAATCTGTAACAATTTATTGCAAAAGTTCATACTCTGACGGAGAGGAATGTCATCAAAGGAACATGTAATACATATGTTGGAAGTTCTCAAATTTTAATTGCTTGTAAAATTTTTCCTAATTCTATGATATAAAACTAATAAAAGCAAAGGAACTGAGAATAACTAGGGCCAATTTTTTTAGTTTATTAGGCTTTTTTAAGTTTTTACCCTTCGATATTTTTAATGAGTCATTACTATCTACTGATGTGTTTCCTACTCATACTAATCCACTGCATTAACACATTATGAAGTTTCGAAGAGTTATTGTGTGTTTCATTCGATAAACGATCAGTGAATTTACTTTGCGATCATATATGGAATATTTTAGTAACGAGCATCGGAGAAAAGTGGAAAACATTTGTTTTCGAATGGTATTCCAAGGAATTTAAACTATCATGATTGGTCTGAAGTTCCACATGCTCCACGAATTTTATAAGAGGCGTAATCGTATTTATATTCCCTCCCTATTTCGTTGGGAGAAAAAGGTTCTGGCTATCTTAGTTTGTTTGGAACATTTTTAAGCCATTTGGTTTACTTCCTAAGGATACTTTAATTCAATTGTCATCTTTTTATAAAGTGACCAAAATGTTCCATTTAGAAGATTTCTTGCCCATTCGATATTAAGAATGAGAAGCGTCAGATCAAAAACTGACTGAACAATTCTGTGAGCGTTAAGGATGAAAGGTATAAACTTATGCAGGCTCTAAGAATAACCTTTTGTTTGGCGAGCTTTATCCATACTTGTTTTTACGCAAAATGTAGCTCAGAAATAAATAAATAATTACTTTTTTGAAATAGGGACATTATGATAAATTTGCGAATTTTATGACAGATTAACTATTAGATATACCTGCACTCATTTGTCTCTTTTAGTCCGTCTTCTAAGAAGCAATCTGCATCACATTTCAAATAAGTAATACTCTAAGTAATTTGGAATAATCGCATATCATTTGTAGGCAGGATGTTCCGGTGTTCTATAGATTAGTATACTCAAGAGACTTTATTCGGTTATGACCGAAGATTAGTTAAAGAACAAGTGCGTCGGTGGCACAGTGGTTAGGACTCTCGCCGACTATGCACATGGTCGGGGGTTCTATCCCCTGCCGGCGCACACCCGATATCAAAGGTCGGCCTGCGAAATTTGGGCTACCGATATCATATGCTGAAAATTCCATACTTGTACCAAAAATACAGTGTGGTTTCAAGCTATAATCAAAAAAAGTTGGCTACGGTGTATAGTGACACAACTCAGTTCAGTTCAGTTTATTTTCTATAGTGAATTTCCTCTAATACACTGCAAAAAATAATAATTTGTCCACCATAATACACATTTTCGAGATTATGTCTAGTTTACAGTACAATCTTTTAGACTGGTGACTATGAAGGAAAAGTCTCAGATAGAAGCATGTCATCGTTCATTGTCCCTTACGTTTGTCTCGCTGGATTTCGCAATGATAAATTAAAGCTAATATAATAAAAATAGTCAGAAGTTAATAGCTCTTTTCAATGTTCATTTGTAAATTTGAAACGAAGTGTTAAATTTTGTTTTTAAAGTATTATGAATATAGTTTGGAAACCAAGACACTTTGTCGTAACTCTTATAAGAATATAAAGGCTAAAATGAACGTTTGAGAATAGCTAAAGGCTAGTTCACAGAATCTTTCCAATTTATCCTAAAAGCATAATAACTAGCAGTTATACTTAATTAAAAAGTTTAGTGGCTGGAGTTTCTCTTGTGATCTGTTAGACAGATATTTTAACTGATACTTCTGAACAATTTTTGGTTCTCATGAACATCTAAAAATAACTTTTTGTTCCTTTATTTGTAGCTTATTTTTATTGTCACTGTCTTCGGTGTACAACTATTGGTTCATTATAATAAAGGTTTTTGTATTTCCCGATGCATGGAAAACAAAACGATATTGTTTTTACTAAGTTTAGTCAGTTATACCTCCTTAAAATGAGGCGGATAGAAGCCGACGCTGCTTAATAATGGCCGACATATTTCAGCGTGGGAAGATAAGTTTTGCGTCTTCATCCGGCTTCTCTGAGATACTCTTGACTTATTGAAATGAAACTACAATGAAAGTCTTCTAGAAACTGACTATTTCTTACATTACTTTAGAAATGCTTTAGTGTTCACTCTGAAACATAGTGTTGGAATTTTAGTTATCCGGGGTTTCAAGATCTGTGCATTTCATCTCAAGGCAGTCTGGTGCACGAAGAATTAGGCAGTGCACACACACCAAGGCCTTGTAAATTTTTTCCCTTATATCAAGTTTTATTCCTTGGTTTCTACTAAATTAAACTAGACTTTTGTTTTACTACTTGCAGAGGTTGTCTGTTGGATAGAGTAACTCAGTGAATCAATCGTATAAGCCTCTTTTTTCGCTGACACCGCCTAAATAGTAATTTGTTTCGATACACATCACGTTTAGACTTGTCTTCGCAAAAACCATCCTACATATTACGTATCTATTTTCTAATCCTATGTAATTTCGTTTCTGTGCCCCTTGTGATTGATATTGACACCTTAAAGTTTTCATATCAACTTGAAAATCACTATCACCTTTAATCTCCACTCGTCATTATGTTGAATTAAATAATAACTGTAACGATACAAATTTATGCATATATGTGCGATCTTACTGCTTTTGAGAATGAAATCGCCAAAATGATATCTTTGCTAAACTTCCTATTTTCTTCAGAATGCCTCAGTGGCTAAGCTACTGTGAAACTAGCGACGATCTTACTGTATATGAAGATGTTTCTGACATCTGTAGTTAGTTTTAAATCTGTTCCTGAGAAAGACTTTGTAATGATGATAAAACATGCAAACGCATTATGATTTATAAAGTTTTATTATCTATGGTTATCCCCTCTGTTAGCTGAGATGATAATAGGCTGGAAAAAAGTTAAGGATGGTTGAAACAAAATATGACATCAATCCATTATATCCGTGACTTTTATTTTGAGTTACGTAGGTAGGTGTAAGCTGCTTGGCTGAGGTACTCCAGACCTTAATAACCAACGGCTTGATATGGTTAGTGACACGACCCAAAACCGTTCTCAATGGCACAGCTGCATTTACATTTTTTGAACTTCCAGATCCATCTTACCTTCATCATTCTTCAAGTAATCACGCTTTTTTCCGTACATCTCCCTTTATTGCAGTTATTTTAAGTTTCTTATCCACCTTTGCATCATGTGCGAAGTGTAGCAACTTGAATTTCTTCACTTCTGTGCAAACGTCTACATTAAAAACTTAGTAAATCAAATGTCCCTGAAGATTTTCCTTCATTTCGTAGCTTTATTAAATGGGTGAATTTTACCTGACCATAAAATTTATTTGATTTGACTTTCGGAAAATAATTACCTTGACATAACTTTATCTCAATAAAAAATTCACACTGAATTTATATTATTCTCTGTTTTTCAGATTTACAAATCCGCTTTATCGGAGATAAATGTTTCAATTACTAAACAACACAAAATGAATGTGATATGTTGTGACTGTCTTATTAAATGTTAAATTACTCCCTTCTTGGATTTATTTTCAAGGAAATAATAAGAATATTGTAGACTTTTACTGTAACAAGGAGTATAAAACTTGAAGATTATAATTTACATATATGCTTAAAATCAAGTGTTATACTTACTATACTCATGATTGATTTAATCAAACTTTATCATAATGGATAGTTTTACATCAGAGACTGAAGCAGACTTAATTCCATCGAGTGGATCAGCTTCGGAAGAAGATGACAAACAAACATCCAGTTATAAGTAAGTAAATTACTATTATTTTTGAATTAGAATATATCAAAGATATGGCTATGTTTAAGGATAAGAAGTTTCTCATGTGTTGGGGAACCATCAAATGAGAAATGTATAAATTGAATGAGAAGTCCCAGGTATGATAAGAAAGTCACTAGTGACCAAATATGAGATGAAGTTGTCTCAAATTTTAAGGGGAGTCGTGACCAGAGGGGTCCACCAAGTTGAACGTGAAGACAAATACTCATGCATAACATTGGATGACGGTTGCATCATTTATCGCGAATTGTCAGAAATTGGAATTCTCGGGCTGTTGGATTTCGTACGAGTATTTGAACGGTCTATGGGATCGCTTTGTAGTCTGGAGGTCCTGCGTTCGATCGTTGGCGGTAGAATCACTCGTGCGCACTGATGAAGAGTTTCAAGGAAGGACGAAATAACTATCCAGTACTCCTTGGTTTTCAGTGTTTCCGTAAATGAAATCAGTTCATGAAAAATCTTGAAAGATACATGAAAGTATTTGTTATGGTTAGGGACAAGAAATTTCTTATGTCTTGTTGAGCAGTTTACAAATTGAACGTGAAGGCTAGAATATGATAGAAAATTTATTCACAAAAGTCTCAAACTTCTGTCTATCAAGGAGTTCTGGTTATTCGTTAAGGTATCCGTACCAGTCGGTCAACACAGTGTGCTTTGTTAATGGAAGTAAGACTGAATTAGAAGAAAGCTAACACAAATCAAACCAAAACATATCACTAGTCTGTGAAGCTATAAATTGTTGTTCTGAGCCATGCAGTAAAATGTGGAGCTGGGGTTCATTGTTTGAAGCGTTGTACTTTCAACTAGCAGGTGCCAGGTTCGCATCCATCTTTTTCTACTTCAGCTTGTGCTACTTGGTATTATCATTATCCGTTACACAGCAAGATTGGTGAATAGCCTGGTAAATGGAAAAACTCTGTCGTGCGTAGCTCAGCTTATACATGTATTCCCAATCTATGGGAAAGAATTTTAAAATTACATATTAAACCATAAATCAATCAGGTAGGTAGGCAGGAAGCTTTGCATTTAAGTTTCACGCTCGTGAAAACTCGTCAGCAACGTACTTGACCTCGAACGAAGTGATTTCACCTGTGAGATTTGAACCGGCATCACATGATGAGTGGTACAATCAGAGACCTTACCACTGAGATAGTTGGACTTACAACTGACTTCCTCTAGAAATAAGTAGTGGAATTTAAGTTTGATCATGGATTGATATCATTTAGAAAAACATTGAAAACTAGGAAGTACTAAACAGATGCTCCGTCATAGCTTTGAACTCGTCAACAGCACACATCCATAACCACACCGCCAGTGTTTTAACCCAAGACCTTCAGGCTATGAGGCAAGTTCTCAAACTATCCAGACACTGGAACGGAATCTAATTGCCCATGTATCCTAACTTCTGTCAATTCGCTATTTTTCGCACCATCACAAGCCAGTGTCGTCGATGAGTGTTTGTCCTTATGGACTCCACTGATCATAACTTCTCACTAGAACTCCAGACAACTTTGTTTCACGGCCATTTTTTTCTAGCTGATATCAATCTGTGATCAAACATAAATCTAATCAAATCTCTATAAACTAAACACTTGAAAATTAATAGAATTTATTCAGCACCAATTTCAAAGACTAGACATATGATACTGCTTACTCCCTAATGGTTATAATACTAATTTATTGATGAATAATGTGCGTCGGTGGTATAGTGGTTAGGATGCTCGCCGGCCATGCACATGGTCTGAGGTTCGACCCCCGGCCACCGACGCACTCCTTTACCTCGCTAAGCCAGAAATAATGCTGGTGAAGAGGAAAGGTTGGGCAGGAGGCTAGCAACCCCATCCTATAGAATAAACACTGCTACAGAAACTTCAAGCCACTAGCTTGAAGCCATATGTTCCACTGGGGAACGTGAAGGAAAAAAAAATTTGATGAATAATACGTCGATTGAACGTTCCCAGGATCTGTTAGCCATCTGTTAACCTTTTCTTGTTTAGAAATGATATTACGAAATGCGTTGTATCCGTGTATTACTTTTTCTTAAAATTTCAAATTTTAAGGTCGTAACAGTCTCTTGTATAGACAGCAAAAGAGAACAGGTCATAATGTTTTCTGTGTAAAAATAGGTTTTCATTCAGAACAAGTGTGTGAACACCTGTTATCTGCTTATATTTTTATACAGAAAAATGAATACAGATTTTCATCAGTGGTTAATTAAGCAAAATGATGTGTGCACACATGTGTTAATTAGTTGTATTTCCAATGAGAATTCTGTTTCTTCGAATTGATAATTATTAAGAGAATTTTGTCGGTACAACGCAGTAACTGAGAACAGTTGAATTAGTCCTGTTTGACTGTTTTTTTTGGACCTAAATTCTCGGTCTGTTTTGATATGTCAACGCCTAGTACGGACGCTTCAACGATATCTAGATGTCGGCTGGCAGTGTATTTCATCCTGTTTGAGATTCGTTATTTAGATGTATTTGTGCACCGAAAAATTGACAGTGTTCCCATCGAAACTCGAACGGGGTACTCATTGTTTTAAACGACACAATAGGCGATTCTCGTGATCCATCGGCCTAGTGGACGACACTTTGTCACCATCAATGGTTAAGTTTATAGAGTACTGGAGAACTGCTCTATATATGATGAAAAGGAACCGTTGTTTAGAGGTATTCTAAAATGGCAAATATATGATAACTAGTGTATTTTTTTCTTTCCTGCACGTTCCCCAGTGGAACATAGGGCTTCAAGCTAGTGGCTTGAAGTTTCCCTAGCAGTGTTTAATTTTTACAGGATGAGGTTGCTAGCCTCATGCCCACCCTTTCCTCCTTAGCGAGGTAAAGGAGTGCGTATTTATATAAACACATCACTAATTATTATTGTTGTTCCCTTGGATTCTTAGTAGTACATAGGACTTCACCAGTACATCGCCATTTCACACTTTCCTCTGAATTCCTTTTCAGCTAGCCCCATGATTATCCGTAAGATTTCATTTCCTCCTCACATAATCTCCTTCATGTCACCTTAAGATAACCAACTCGTCGTTTTCTATTCGGGTTCCACTTGAGAGCCTGGAGCACAGTACCACTCAGCAGTCTACTCAGCGTGTGTCCAACCCATCTCCATTTCCTTTTGTGTATTGTTGGCCAACAAGTTCTTGGTTGATTCGTTCCCAGAGTTCCCTGCTATTTTCTTCAATATAAAGCTAGCGAAGGCATCTATTGATAAATTGACTATCTGTAGACTGATTAATGTTGAATAATCTTTTATACTGAGTGCTGTTGATCTCTGTACGGACTTCACAGTAACGGGGGTCTGTCTTACTTTGGTGACCCTGACTGGCTTCGACATCCTCATTCGTACCTCCATTATTTAAATAACGCTGCCTAGGTAAATGAAACAGAGGATTTCTTTTAGATTTCTCCTGTTGGTGGTGACCGATGCTTGTTGATGTTGGTTGGGTGTCTTCATCACCTCTGTCTTCTCTGTATTCACCTGAATTCCTGTCTTCGCTGTCTCCTCTGCAAACTTGTTGGTTTTCATCTGTAGATCTTTGACTTTGTCTGACGTGAAATATTAATCATCCACGAAGTCTAGATATCCTGGCTTTAGTTCTACCACTAAGGTATCACGAATAGTGTTACTTGGTTATATTTTTGTATTATCAGAATCATTATTTCAGGGACTTTTCTTCCTTTTATCAAATTTAGAAGTACATCGACACCGAAAGGTTGGTATCAAGGTCATTCATTTGTGAAAAAGAATCTCCATAAACCTGCCACATGTCATCATTGTTCAGATCTTTTATGGGGAATATTAGGAACAACTGGAATGGTTTGTGAAGGTTAGTTCATTGCAGATATTTTTTGTATGTTTTCCGTCTGTTAATATTATTTCTGCTTGTTAATATTGAACCACAATAAATAATAGTAATGATAATAATGATGATGTATTTGTCCATTAACAAGACCGAGTGAAAACAGGAATCATTCACGTATGACATAAAGAAAACACAAATATATATGCGTATTGTACCTAGTTAACAATCAATAATAATGTATATTCCAGAATTTATTGATATAAAAAATAGGATAGGTGACTTGGTACACTGGAAGACGATCAAGAATAATTGATTATTCAATCAAGATCATTTGTTCTTTTTCCCCAGAGGGTTGGTTCTCTTATTCTCATTCTTCCTTCGATTTCCAGTACCTAAAAGTATTGAAGGTATATTTCAGGAAAACAAAGCATATAAAAGGTTACTATCAAGTGATAAGGCGAAATTGTTAAAGCAGTGATTACGTAATAATCTGTTAATTGACGATAACAATAAAGAGTGGTTCGATAGCTGACATTGTGAGAATTGCTTTCATATATGCAAGATAACTGATAACTGAATGTCCACTTGACAGATCACGAAATGACATTTGCTTGAAGAAAAACAGAGCTGTTCAGTACTCCTCGGTTTTCAGTGATTCTTCAACTAAAGTCATTTCGTGATAAAATGTAAAGAATCATTCAAATCCCTGCAAACCAAAACTTGAAGAGTAATCTGTTGCACACAAGCTTCTGGCCATAGGATGAAGTTGTCTGAGAATTCGCGACCAGCGGGGTCCACTAATTTGGGTGTCAGGACAAATACTCGTCTATGGCATTGGCTGGCGGTGGCGCTACATATCTACTGGAATTGACAGAGGTGAATATTCATCGACCGTTGGGTCTGGTCCTAGTGGCTGAATGGTGTACGAGCTCGCCTTGTAACCTGAAGGTCCTGGGGTCGAACATCAGTGAGTGCGTACTGATGAAGAGCCCTAAACTGTGACGAAACATCTGTTCAGTATTCCTTGGTGGTTTTTATTGGTTCTCTAACTAAAGTCAGTTTGTGATCAAAATTTAAATCTAAAGTAAATGAAAAGGCAGACAAGAACCGTGATTACATTATCATAAAATCACCAATGCATCGATGATACAAAGAAATCTGAAACTACAATTTCGTTTTTGATTATTTAATTTGAATTTGAAGTTTATAACTTTGAAGGAGAGATTTTAATAGAGCTAAATGAAAAATATGGTTTGTTGATGATTCAGTGGGAGAATGCTCACCAACGACGCCTCACGTGGTCCGGATTCGATTGCCAGTCGACGCACCCCTAAGCCTCACTTATTCGGTGGTAAATCCTTTAAAGAGGAAAGTTCAGACATGAGGCTAGCAACTTCACTCCGTAAAACGAAATGCCATCACTAGTGAAAATTCAGAGCTCAAGCTTAAAGCCCCTATGTTTCACTCGAAATGCAAAGGAAAGAAGAGACAGAAAAGATTTAATCTACATACTGTTCAATAAATTGAAATCGTGCCTAACTTTAAACGTCTTTTTCTAATATTTTGTTCAGTGAAGCATATGCTCTTTTTGTGACGTATATATTATAAACTTGAGGTAGTATGTACACAATTAAATTGTCCGAATATCTAGGTGTCGTTTGTCGACTACGAAAGACGTTATACTGTTCGAAATATCAGTATTTGTAAATACCATTTTCTTCGTGACTAAATATTTTAAAAAGCTGCTTTAATGCTGGATTTTCAAGCAGCTGTTCTTGATAAACTAAATTTGGACAGTACAGTTCTACGGAATTTGTCATGTGCACCTCTGATAAACTCCATCCTACGTAATAATAATAATAATAATAGGAGTTTCATTCTGGAAAATATGATTATACACAATGCAGAATTCGCAGCGTAATTTATTGCAAAATATTTACTCTCCGTATAGAATCTTCAAGTAAAGCATATTGTCAAGCAGTGGTTTGTAGGGATTTTGTTTGATTGTTTGGAGGATCTCATCATGAGCTGATGTCGTTAGAAACATTGAAAACCTGGGATTACTGGATAGCTATTCCGTCCTAGTTTTGGTGCATGCTGATGAAGAGTCGCAAACTAGGGCGAAGCAGCTGTTGAGTACTCCCAGGTTTTCCAATGGTTCTCTAACTGATGTCAGCTCATGATGATATTCCGCAACCAGTTAAAGCATATTGATTTACAGTATATCGTATGGTGGAATTTCGTTCCATATGAAATAAAGACACAATATTCTATGACATGTTCTCTTCATTTTCATTTTGAAGCGCACAGTGTTAGGTTGGAAGTCAGTCAAAAATTTCCGTGGGTGTTCATATTGTAACAACAGAAGACAAGCAAGGGTCAGGCAACAGATCGTTTATTAAGGAAAATCAACACATATTTATAGATTTCAATGTACATTATTGTAGATTATTGTTAGTAGAAAATACAGTCTTTTGATTGGTTGTTTCTCACAGAAAGTTAACCTTGCATCTCTTTGTGGCTGTGTCAGATCATCCATATGCTAACTGTATCCGCCTACGCAAAGCCTTTGTTCTCATTTTCTCACGACCAATATTGGGGACATAAAGATTGACGTCAATTACTGTCTACCAACTTTGGCTAGCAGCCAGCTCTCACCACAATATTACTATCCATAGACATAATTCGAAGATTAAAACAACACGAAACAGATAAAAGTAGACGCATTATGCTGGATGAAAATTAACATGACCCAGTGATTTAAACAGGCCATCAAATAAGTCTCATGAAAGAAACTGACGTGCTACGTTAAAACGTTTCGACCTAACTACTCTTACTACTGCTGGTATCATTCAATAGTATATATCTACACCATTAAGCATGTGGTATTTATAAAATAAATGACTAATACATGAAATGTGGTGGTCGCCGTTTAGACTACAGTTGTAGTGTGTATTTCTTTCATATTAAAAAAAATTTTTTTAATGCAATAACTGATGAATGCTTTTTCTTTTTTTTCCTCTGTTCTTTCCTCCCAAATAGTTTGTAATTTCTTAGCTCATGAAAAATGTATGCGTGTGGTTGTCACTGCATGTACTTGTATTGCACCATTTTTAACAAAGGTTAGTGAAGATTCTGTGTTATTTCAATTCTTTTTCAATGACTGATATAATGTTTCATGTGTAATTGTCAGTTTACCTGTAATATTCTAGTTTTATTACTAGTATTATTATCATTATTCTTTTGGGTTCCTAGTGGATCATAAGGCTTTAACAGCACATCTCCACTTGGTCCTGTTCTCTGCAGTCTTCTTTAACCGGCTCCACAATTACCCATGGGCTCTCATCTCCTCTTCACGCATTCTCCCTGAATTTCACCCTTGGACCCTCACCCGACTGAACGTTTCCCATTCGGATTTCACTCGGGCGATGGTCTAGCATGTGATGTTACCCGACGGTCTCCTCAAGGTGTGTCCGATCCATCTATTTCGATTTCCTTCGGTATATTTGTTGAGCAATAGGTTCCTGATTGCTTCGTTCCCAGAGTTCCTTGTTGCTAACTGTTTATGACTGGCCATATGATCTTCACTATGGAGCATTTAAAGGCAGCTGTTTATGAAAATCTGCAGTAGCCTGTTAGAAATACTTTCAGTGACGCGCTCTCTAAGTTTCTAAATCATATGGAAGGACTGACTTAACATTGGTGCTGAAAATCAGAATCTTGCTCTTTATGCTGAGTGCAGAAGATTTCCAAACTGATTTGAGGGTAATGAATGTTTACCTTGTCTTTTCAATTCTGGCTTTGACATCCTTATCTGCGCTGTCGTCTGTAGTTCAAACTATACTGCCTAGATAAGTGAAGGAAGTTTTTTTTCCTTCACGTTCCCCAGTGGAACATAGGGCTTCAAGCTAGTGGCTTGAAGTTTCTGTAGCAGTGATTATTTTACAGGATGGGGTTTGCTAGCCTCATGCCCAACTTTTCCTCTTCACCCGCATTAGTTCTGGCTTAGCGAGGTACAGGAGTTCGTCGGCCGGGGATCGAACCCCGGACCATGTGCATGGTCGGCGGGCGTCCTAACCGCTATGCCACCGACACACAGTGAAGGAAATGACCCCCGTCAAATATTTCTGTTTTGGTTGTGCTTGTTTGATTGTGTGTAGTTAAGGTTTTTTATGGTTAGTATTAGCCTATTAGTTCCGTATATCTCTACAGCCCTAAGACATAGCCACTGATAGTGAAAGATATGAAGAGGCTAGTTATCTTTGACTATGGATCGGACTCAGGACCTTCAGGTAGCAAAGCTAGCCTGCTTATCATTCGGGGATTGGTTGACTAGTGGTTGATAAATTCTAGCCTCTGACAACTTGCAATCGATAGCTCGCCCACCGGCAAACGTCACTAGCGAGTACTTTTCCCTAGATTCGATCCTATGCAGAATAATAGGTGAGTACTAATGAGCAGTCCCAAACTGCGATGAAACAGCTGTCTAGTACTTCGTGATTTTCAATAGTTCTCTAACTGGAGTCACTTCGCGAGTCACTATCTCCTGTGTTAACTGGTAGAATATGGCCGCCAATATTTAGCGTTTGTGTAAAATATATTAGGTAAGCAGGAAAACCCAGTCTATGAGTTTGCGAATCAGGACATATAGAGATGGCTAAGATATATGTGTTACTCATGCTTTCCTCATCTAGCAATGTTAGCTGAAATGGGATTGGGATAGAAAAGAGTCTAATGGTGGTTAGGTAGAAACATAGCATCGATTTATGATGTCCTTAATCATGTTAGAAACGTTTAAACTGCCTAGTTGGGTTCTTTGAGACGCTAAAAACCAATAACTGGAGACTGCTGACGACACGGTTGGATACCATTCTCACTGGTACAGATGCACTTACTTTTTTTAATCTCTTAGATCCATCACATGCTGATTATCCTCCAATCACGTCTATTATGGTTTCTTTGTATTTCTTTTTCTACCTAAGTTTTTTGTGATCTTACGAAACGTTTCAACTTGAACTGGTGCACTTTTGTTTAGTTTATTTGCTTAGGATGTACAGAATAATAATTAAATATGAATTCTGATCGCGAAGTGACTCCAGTTAGAGAACTATTGAAAATCACTAAGTACTAGGCAGTTATTTGATCGCAGTTTGGGACTGCTCATCAGCACTCACCTATGATTCTGCCTGGAATCGAATCTAGGGAAAAGTACTCGCTAGTGACGTTTGCCGGTGGGTGAGCTATCGATTGCAAGTTGTCAGAGGCTAGAATTTATCAACCACTAGTCAACCAATCCCCGAATGATAAGCAGGCTAGCTTTGCTACCTGGAGGTCCTGAGTCCGATCCATAGTAAGACTGTCGGTCCCGAACTAGGAGGAAACAGCTGTTCAGTAGCACTCTCTGGTTTTCAATTTATATCAGTTCATTGTCAAAGGTGAAACCTGCCACTACTGCTACTACAACTGCTTCAATGCTTTTTTCCATCAGTGGGTCTTACTATTTTATTTTATTTTGATTACAGCTTGATGGCACATCGTATTTTCAGTACAAGTATGGAATTTTCAGCATGGATATCGGTAGCCCAAATTTTGCAGGCCGGCCATAGATATCGGGTGTGCGTTGGCAGGGGATCGAATCCCGGACCATGTACATGGTCGGCGAGAGTCCTAACCACTGTGCCACCGACGCACGGCATAATTTCAACTAATCTTTAATGAGAACTATCGATATGTTTTGAAAGCATCGTCTCTTACCACTTACAAGTAAAACACAGGACTACTGAGAGAGTGTTTTGAGAAAAAAACTCTATTTTGAGATCGTTTTTCTTCAAGTAAAAACTGAAAAAGGTCTGACTTTTATCTTCATTGAAGAATGGCACTAAGACATTGTAGGACTGCTTGAAACAAAGAGGAATGTTGAAAATCTGTATTTTTTTCTAATTTAATGCATGACTAGATGTGCGATTGAGTTCGTAATTGTTAGCGATGAAGATGAACTCATCACTGATGGTCATTTATTTATGTCGAATAATTCATATATCTTTATAAAATGTGTACTAGTGGTTAATGTGAATGACATCCAACTACTCATATCAATCAATCAGTAATATGTATCATGCATTTAGGGTTACTTTTTTGATTAGCATTTATGGTAGTAGAAGTAATAATAATAATAGTGGCTTAATTGGATGATTTTTTATAGCCCAAAGTTCCAACAGGTCCACCCAAGATATTTATGGTATCAAGTAGGATGACATGCCAGTAATTTGAACCAATAATGCTTGCTTACTAAATCGAAGTGATCCTCTAGAACTTGACTACAAACTTGACTGATAGAATTCAGTCTGTGCCAACTCCAAGGACTAGATGCATGACATTATTTACTATCTAGTGTCCAATTGAAGTATTCACTTCAGTCCTACAGGAGGTCAGTCGAAATTCCTAGTCGAAAGGAATATTGTTCTTTGCTCGATTTGCCTTTTCTTCTTGCCACCTAAATTTGAGAAAAACAGTTTTCCAACAACAACAACAAAATTAAGTGCTTATGTATTTACTCTTATTTATTTATTTATTATTCTTACCTTTTTGTCTTTCTTTTTCTGTAGGATCCAGTTCCTCATTGTTGGTCAGAAATTGGTCATTTCAAAAGGAAATTTTGTAATGTATGTCGGAAACGTGTCGATGATTTATTGGCATTAAAATGTGAAAGTAAGTTCTATAAGCTAAGAGATGTATATCCTACATATCGATATGTTTCGGTGCATGTGTGTTGGTGTTTAATAATTAGATGGTCAGAGAGAGGAAGAGAGTGAAAATATGAGTAGAGAGAGAATGTTATCAGGATGACAAACAGATTATAAAAGAAAAAGCGTTCAGTAAAGAGTTACTCATTTAGGCGATATCGTTCTCGAACTATGCAATCGCGAATGTATATATATATATATATAAATTGTCTTAGCAACAGAATGAATATTTCCAAGGATGTGTCATTAGAACTGTGGAGCGTTTGCTATCCAAACGTATCATCGAACACTTACCCTCATGGTTTTATAAAGGAGAAAAAAGGTTCCCCCGAAGTTTTATTCTGGAACACCTGGTCGAATAAGGACACCAAGCAAACCCATAAAACAACTTCGCAGTCATCCACAGAATACGTGGGAGTCTTGCTAAAAGGGTACGAATCAAACTTCGTCAAACCACAGAAACAATGGCAATTCACATGTTATAGCCTGAACTCTGCATACAAAAGAAGTTTGTTCAGTCATTAAATCTATAGTGGACCTGATCTATCGTAACACCGAATACGTACGTAATTTTTGTTTCGTCTTTTTCCTGCTTGGGTTTGTTTCTTAACTGTAAAATTTTTCTTCACCCATCCCTTATTATTACTACTGTTGTTAGCTTGACTCTCGTTCAGTTTTAATTTTAGTTGAGCTCTACGTAACCCCCTCAATTAGATTACGTCACTCAATTTGCTTATTTAATCTAATTTAATTTCTAACCAGTTAACAAAATTTGTTACTTAAAATTTACAATTCTACTGACACACCCTTGGAAATATTCCCTATGTTGCTAAGACGATTTACATATATATATATATATATATATATATATATATTTGATTGTACAGCTTGAGAATGATATCGCCAAAAAGAGTAACTCTTTTGCAATTATTAGTGTTCTCTGAGCTGGTTGGTTTAGTTGCGAAGCTTTCGTCATCCTTCTGGACAACATCTTCAGCGCCATAATTAGCACAAAGTGAAATGATTTAAATTTCTTCATTGAGTGATATAATTGCGTCTCCTGGTAACTATCTTTACATATGTATTGACCACTTTCTATTGACTTAGATTTTAAACTTTCTTGTCACCTGATTTACTTTTTATTAGTTGGTATATTTCATCTATATCAACGTGTTTGGTAATTGCATTCTCGTTTGAGTACACGGTTTCTAGGAATTCCCTGACTGCACTTTTCGTATTTCCTCTGTCTAAGATTTTAACATTATCTCAATCAAACTGATGTCCATGATTATCTGTATGCATTGATATGTAAGAATGTATATCATATCTTTTCACGGCTGATTTGTGTTCCTGGATTCTGATTCGAAGGGGACGCCCACCTTGGCAGATGTAATGCTTTTTGCAGTTCATACAATTTATTTTGTAAATGGTATTAATTTTATCGCCTTTTTCTGTTGGATATTTCGGTTTCCATAATATCGAATTAAGCGATTTGACTAGCTTGTACGCTATATCTATATCAAACGGTTTCAGTATTCTAGCTGTTATTTCAGAGATATTCCTCATGTATGGTAGGATGAATTTTCTTGTGGTCTTTGATGATGATTTCTTGTTGGTGTTGTGATTCGACTTTAAACACTTTTTGATGAAATTTTGGGGATAACCATTCTTTTTGAAGACCGTTTGTAGGTACTTTTCTTCCATTCTTTTCAACTCTGGAGTGCTACAATGTGTTTGAACTCTTTTAGACAATGTCTGCACACAGTTTTGTTTGTGAGTAACTGGATTATTGCTAGTATAGTTGAGTATTTGATCTGTGTGCGTTGATTTTCTATAAACTTGTGTCTCTAAATCTCCTGTGTTGGTTCTCCTGATTAGGACATGTAAAAATGGGATTTCGTTATCTAATTCTTCTTCTCTCGTGGTGAATTTGATGTCTTCAAATATGTTGTTTATTAATTTATGAGTATATTCTAAATCGTTTCTCTTAATTATTACAAATGTATCATCAACGTAACGTATCCAGATTTTCGGTTTAATTATAGGTAGAGTTATTAATTCTAATCTTTGCATAACGGCTTCAGCTATTAATCCTGATATGGGCGATCCCATTGGTGTAACTCTTTGCCGAACACCTTTTTTATGTGATTCACTGGGAATTTTTAAGTTGCACAAATAGATTAATCAGTGTAGATTCTTATACAGAAGTGCAGCTTTGCTATATCAACGCCTACAAACAATGACCTCAAATACATAAAAAGTCATCAGTTCATTCCTGTACTTCGACAGTAAAAGTGGGGGGGGGGTATTATTGCTTTCACTTATTACATTTTCATCACGAACCGGCATCAGTTAAAGAGAACACTGAAAATCAAGGAACACTAGGCATCTGTTTCGTCCTATTCTGTGGGGGTTAAAGGCAGTGCGCACTGGCGACCCCACCAGAGGTCGAACCTCAAACCTCCGAGTCACAACACCGAGCTCGTTGACCATTCACCTACCTGGGCTGGAGTTTAGTGACGCGTGAATTTTTTGATCTTCTCAACTCGTGATATAGCGCTGCCCTCACGTAACCAAAATCTAATAATAACAACTATCGAATATTCAGATTTTGAGTTTTGTTAGAGATTTAGATTAATCGTAATGTCAGTTTTGTCACGAGCCGGCATCGGTGGTTAGACAGAATCATTAAAAACCAAGGAGTACTGAACTTATCTTATCGTTCAATCTAGTATGGAACTCTTCAGCAGTGAGAACTCATGACTCTTCCAGTGTCCTAACCGGAGATCTTCTGGTTGTTGTGAGGCTAGCCTGTTGACCATTCACACATTGGAGAAAGGCGGAATCGATGAGTCATTGAATTCAGAAACAGTAGAGGAGGAGGAGGCTTGATAACTTGGAGGTGTTGAGGTCGATCCTTGGTCATGACTGACTAACTGACTGGTTTCACCAGTTCGAGTTGCCACTCTCCATATAGCACATAAATCATGAGAAGAGACTGAAGAGAGATTCAAAACAGAGATAATAAACAGAAGTGTGAGTGAGGGAAAAAGAATAGTAATATGGAAGAACTAATAGAGTTTTATTGGATATTATAAATCACAAAGAGTGTATGCATCTGCACCAGCCATTGACGACGATTTTGAGCCACATCACCGATTGTCTCTAGCCATTGGTTCTTACCATCCTGAGGACCCCAACTAGGAAGCCAGACTACGTCTCCCTACGTGGCTTAAACTAGCTGTTATAGATTTCATGGGTTGATGCCATGTTTTAGTTTGACCACCACTAGCACTTCCAACCTGATCCATCCTATGTCAACTAACACTGCCCATAGAGGAAGGCGATGGCTAGGCGATGTGTAACACATGTCCTAACCATTTCAATTCATGTAGCTTCACAACTTCATTGATTTAATTTCCCCTCCTTACCTAACAATCGACGCCTAACCTCGCTATTACTCACCCTAGTAGACCATCTAACATGGGTTATAGAACGCAGATACCTATGATCCAAGACAGCTTTGAAGTGAAGTTATGAAAAGAGATCTCTTTATGTATGGCTTATGTATTCTTTTTCTATCAGCAGTATCTTGTAAGGATGCACAGTATGAGGAGATAGAGATATAAACAATAAATTGCATTCTAAACATCATCCACTAAGTAACACTTTTTTCCTTTGCATGGTTTATATATATTTCAAATAAACAAATTAATAAGGATGTTCAATTGTCTAGTATTAATCCCAGTATCTGTTGATCATATGTGTACAGCAATCCAGGCGCTAGGGTTAATTTTTCCCGATACTCTAGTGTGCCTTTATGTTTTCGTATTACAAGTGCTTCTTGCAAAAATTAGTTGACATGATTCCCTGTTGCTGATATTTTGGTTATATGCTTGTAACATTTTGTCTAGCATTCTAATTTACATTAAAAACACGCTGACATAAATACATAGTCTACTAAAGTTATTACATCACGGAAACTCTCTGTTCATCATGTTGTTTCCACAGCGCCTACTTCTTCTTCTTCTTTTTTTCCTCCTCCTAATTATCCTGTTTTAAAATTGTTTATTCATCCTAAACATGTAATTATACATAGATATATTTTTTGTGTATCTATCTGTACATATATTTACTATGATTATTCTTATTACGCCTTCATCTGTCTTTCTGTTTGCGTTTGTGTGTGTGTGTGTGCGTGCGTGCGCGCGCACAAGTAAATGGGTATGTTGATCACGATGTTGTGTCGATCGAGGCATGTAATTTTTTTTTACTATAAGGGTTGGTTTCCGGGATGGGGATGCTGGAGAAGACTTGCCTCTACTTTTTCAAGTTACTGAGATTTCATTCTACATTATATATATATATATATATATATATATATATATATATATAATGTAATGTAATGTGTAATGCCTATCTATCCTCTTATTTTCTCCGTAGTTTTATAAATGTATGTATACATCTTACCCTCGCCCCCTCCATCTATCTCCACGTTTGATTCTTGAAATCTTCCATTTTTGTTTCTGTCTTATTAATATTATTATTGTTATTACTACCATTACTTCTATAATTTCTGCTTATGCTAGTGTTTTATAGTTCGCTTTCATCTACTCATCGTATTTTATTTGATATTTTAATATTTTAAGGTGTTTTCCTCATCTTTTTTTTAAAACTTTCATCTCTTCTAAGTGGGTGTACACTTATGTACTTTTGTAAAACTAGAATTCTGTCACACCTTTTTTTTTTAACAGTATGTCATAATTCTTCTTTCATTAAAGTTAGAAGAAGAACTGTGAAGATGCTAAGCTAGAGAGAGAGAATACTCCTAATTCTAAAGGTGTTTTCAAAAAAGTTAGTTTGTAGGGATTTGATGATTAGCTCCAAGTTTGACCACGGATTGACTAATATCAGTTAGAGAATTATTAAAATACCAAGGAAGTACTCTGAACAGCTGTTTCGTCATCTCAATTTGGGACTCTACATCAGTACTCACCTACTGTCAGTGTTCGAAACCAGGACTATTGAACCACTGGGACCCGAGACAACGTCCAATCCATGAGTTTTAAACTTCTATCGATTCATGATTTTAGCGCGACTGGCACCAGAGAATGTCGTTGGTGTGAGTATTTGTCCTCACTCCCGAATAGATGACCCCCCCTGGTGACGACTTCTCACTAGAACTGCAGGCAACTTTATCCTGTTGCTCATTATTCACTAGTAGGTATCAGATTATTTTTCATGAGTTAATTTTTAGGGATCAGTTTGATTGATCAGTTAGAGAATCATTTTATATGTGTGTAGGATTTGTTTTTGTCACAATTTGTACATCGTATACATTTTAAGATTGTGTAGGGATATTGAGCTAATTTCAGTATAGATTTTATCACAAATTACCATCAGTTAAAAAGAGAATCATTACAAACCAAGAAGTATTGGATAGCCTACCACTTCATAACTTGAAGGTCCTTGATCTGATTCATTTTAGAGTTATGGGGGTATTTTTTTTCCTTCACGTTCCCCAGTGGAACATAGGGCTTCAAGCTAGTGGCTTGAAGTTTCGGTAGCAGTGTTTATTTTACAGGATGGGGTTGCTATCCTTATGCCCAACCTTTTCTCTTCACCAGCATTATTTCTGGCTTAGCGAGGTAAAGGAGTGCGCCGGCCGGGGATCAAACCCCGAACCATGTGCATAGTCGGCGAGCGTCCTAACCGCTATGCCACCGACGCACTGTTATAGGGGTATACTACTGAGTAATCCAGAAATAAAAACAAATAATTATCTAGTGCTTCTTGGTTTTTGATGATTTACTCAAACTGATATCAGTTCGTGAAGAAATCACACATAAAGGTAAGGCGAGAGAGGGAGAGCAAAAGAAAGCAATCCGAAGGAACTATAACAAACAAAAATGTGTAGGAGAATGAATAATTCCTTGGAGGATAATGAGGATTTAATAAATGTGGGGGATCAGAAAAGTTGAATACATCTGCGCCATTGAATTGGATTTTGATCCGTATCCATAGCAGTCTCTAATCATGGTTCTTAGACAATCTATGTAAAGTTCTAGGCGTAATCATCTTGCTTTTTTGTATTCTGAGATAAGGCGTATTTTCTAGTTTGAGGAGCTTTGAGCTTACAGCGTATTGCAGATAAATTATCAAATCTTGGTTTGCAGGCATTTGATTGGTTACAGGATTGATCATGGATTGGTAGAAGTTGGAATTCAAGGACCATCGGATTCGGTCCCAGTGGCTCAATTGTCTACAAGCTTGCCATGTAACCGCAATGTCCTGGGTTTGAACCCCGGGTGTGAATGCGTACTGCCGATGAATCTAAAATTAGGCTCACTTCCCATGGATAAGCGGAATACCAAAAACTTCAGTAATCATGAAGAGGTAAAGGACAAAATATATCAACGACTTAACGAACAAACAAATAATACATCGGAGTTATTTCGAACACCTTACTCACTTCAAGATACGGTCAAAATGCGCGTAAACAAAATGCTTACATACCAACAGAGACACTGATTCGAGTTAAACAAAACACACTCCCTCGAACAGCTTCATTCACTAGTCAGTAAAGTGAATTTGTGACTGAAAATGTCACTTATGATGGTCTTGTTTCGAGCATCCTATCGCCTCTTTTCTCCAAACTAATTTCAATTCGAATAGTGTGACAATCCTGGGTTGGATCATAGAACAGATGGGTGGCGGTGGTGCCATTACGGAATACTCGCCAACCACACCGCGAATGATTCTGCTTCAGTCCTCTCTCCATGCACTCCTGAACATAACTCAGCCAATAGTAAGCCCAATAAAAGCAAAAGTTAGCCAAGTGTCTAGTAACTCCAGATGGCGAGAAAACCACTCCACTACTGAAACACCCAGAGCTCGAGCTTGAAGTCTTATGTTCCATTTGGAACGTGAAGGAATGGGAAAAGGAAATAGAACAGATGGACGTGTGTATAATATGCCTGGTCAGTCTATGTGATTGAAATTTATTCACAAATCTCTTCGTTAAACGAATGAAAACCAGTTAAAGAGAATCAGTGAAAAACACAGAGAACACTGGACAGTTGTTCCATCCTAGTTTGAGACTCTTCGACATTGCACAAGCATCACCGCTTCACAGATCGGACCCACGGCTTTCTTCAATTATATACATACGTTTGTATAACATTTAGCTATTTTTAGCTAGCCTATTTATTTTTCCACCTAATATATTTACTTAGTCCACATTTTTTACAGATCTTGTCAACTAGTTTTTGAGTACTTCACTCTCAGTGTCACCTCTAAATTCTAAGTTTAGATGTACGACTTTATTAAGTACCTTATTCACATATAATCTATATATTCGCCTTTAATAAAGTGTATTAGATAACCATTCTCTGCAAAAGTTTCTTTCATACACTTGGTTCCCTTGATAAATTTGCAGTGGAAGATGTTATCATTCTTGATCGGCAGGAAGTCCTGCTTAACCTAGTTTTCGTGGTAGTTGGCACTTGTCAGCAAGGTGTATCCCTTTTGAGTTTGGAACCCGCATAACCCAGTGCTGCGGTCAGAGACGTCACCACTGAGCTATTCAGGCTCGTGATTCACCTCCTGTTGGATTGCACTGACTACTTTGATTGGAAACTAGTTAGTAACTAGTGTAATATGTCTAATCCTATCTGTGGTGCAGACTGAATTCTATCAGTCAAGTTTGCAATGTGGCCACCATTCTGGGTGGTGGCTTGCCATCACCGTTATTACCTCCAACCATCTAATATCATTTCAACAATTCAAAGTACACCGTGATGGCGAGCCACCTTGAATGGTGGCCACATTACAAACTTGACTGAAGGAATTCATTCTGCACCAAAGATAGGACTAGACACATTACACTAGTTACTAACTAGTGTGCAATCAAAATGATATCATTCCATTTCACATGCTTTCATTAGCTGCTATAGACTACATGACATTACAGTGGTGATAAAAATGACATTAACATACTTCAATGTTTGAGTGATAGTAAAGAAAACATTATAAAATTAACGTATCCGAAATATAAGCACTACAATTTTAGTCCAAGTCACCACTTATGAACTTATATGCATTCAGGATAGTAAAGGGGGAAGAAGAGTCGAGGACAGAAAACAGAAAAATCTCATAAACAAATAGTGTTAGCTCGTGATTCCACATAGCAAATCAAGAAGGTTAAAGTTCATGAAATTGAAAACCTGCTCAGTAAGCTAAAATCCCTAATATGTATGACTAATCAATGTAATCAAAATGCAGTTACCAAGGTAGTAAGAGGTCGATTACACTGTCTTTCTGTATGTATAAGTGTGATTTGAAACATATGATTGCAATTGCTTCAGCAAATCTGGGTAAATTTGCTGTCCTTGTATTTTTTATTGATATTTTGAAGGATTTAGAAATCTCGATTAAATAACCCATATCCACAAGGAGTCTAGTGATTGCACTTTGCGAATATCTGCTTCCTTTTAAAAATAAGTTTCTTTCACTTTTCCAAGTTCTTCATCACCAGTATCTTAACTACAGACAAGAGGAAGAGAGAGAATGGATTGAAGTCTTTTTACTGACCATGGAAACAAAACTGTATAAATTAGTCCACATCGATTTTCTGTAAATGAACCTTTTCAACAATCCATCAGCTGTGCTTTTGAGTAACACATGAAGAAAAGATATTTTGCCGTCTACTTTGTCTTTCTGGCGTAAACCGGAACCAATCCCAATCAAGGGGGGGGGAATTTACAGGAACTGACTTCTTTCACTTAACTAGGTAGCATCGTTTCATCTATAGGTAGCTCGAATGAAAATGTCAAAGCCAATCAGGATTGAAAAGTCAAGACAAACGTTTACTAATCTGAAATATGTCTGTAAACCTCCTGAACTAAGCGTAAAGAACAAGATTTAGATTTTCAACACTTATGTCAACTCAGTCAATGCTCCTATGTAGTTCATAGGACTTGGCGTGCGTGTCACTGAAGCATTTTGAATAGGCTACTGGCGACTTTTATCATTATCTGTCTTCGTTTCGTACTAAGGATCAGATGATCGGCGAGAAAGCGCTAGTGACAAGCAACTCTGGGAACGAACCAACCAAGAGCCTGTTGACCCGAAGGAAATGCAGATGGGTCGGACACACGCTCAGGAGATCGTTGGGTGACATCATCCGCCAGGCTCTCAAATGGACCCTGAATGAGAAGCGACTAGTTGGGTATCTGTATATGACATGGAGGAGCCAGCTGAAGAGGACTCCAAGGAAGAGGATAAAATGGAGATGTACTGTTGAAGACTTATGTCCCACTAGGAACCTAAGGGAATAACAATAATAAACGTAAACCAGATAGCAGGATGGCTGTCATTCATTCAGTACTTTCATACATATAATTTTTAGACACTTTTTCTATGCTTAGCTTCTTCAGAATTCGTAACTGTTGACAACACTATATAGCTATAGTAAATCCATTGTTCTCTCTTTCTCTATGCTTTTACTCACTACCTTTCAAAGATAAGAAAAATATATATTGATGTATATAATTATATTTCTATTTTTAGCTATTCTGTTTATTTTTCCCTTTAAATTGTTTACTTAATTGAATTGCCTTCTATTTAGAACAAAAAACAAACATTCTATTTTTAGAAAGAAGAAAATTTCTCTTCATTTTTCCCTTTATTTTTTCTTCTCTCCGTTTATGGATTATTTACAATGCGTGTGAGTGTATGTCGATGGTGTTGCATAGGTCATGGTCATTCCTTGATAATAATAAATAAACTACTAATAACTACCACCAATGCTTCCATGATATTATTTGTCATTCTTCACTGTCAATATACGAGAATGTCTAGCCCACTACTACTACTACTACTACTACTACTACTACTACTACTACTACTACTACTACTACTACTACTACTACTACTACTACCTTTTCCAGCGGTTATATATATGCTGCCTTGTGTGTATTCTCTACAGGAATTTCCTGCGGTTTTTGTTTTGTCATTACCGCTTTTTAGCTTCCATGTATTGACATGACAAACATCAATATATGTAGAGACAAGACTAGTGTTTATCTCTCTACTATATGTGGTGGATATGTATGTGTGTCCGTGAGTACGCACTATGATTAAATTGTCATACAGTAATAACATTTTGTTTGCCTGTGTGTCGCCCTCGATGAACATTATTACTACTACTACTACTACTGATTATAGTAGTTGTACATTATTCCTTTTTCCCTTATGACATGAATATCGATTTTTAGTTCTCTATATTTCATGCATGTTCCACATATTCACTCACAGTCAGCTCTTATATATATGCATCATCTTATCACTGCTTCTGTATATATATAGGGCTAGGCTAGGCTAGGCTAGGCTGGTTAGGTAGCTATATCTGGCTTGCTAACTGGTTGGCTGTATTATAGAAATTTATTAAAGATGATCGGTTGAACATTCGCTCACTCGCTTTACCTGTCCTCGTGATGGTCATCATCGCATCAATTATTATGATCGCATACACACACACACATACACACCTATTATTATAAGCCTTCAGTTTTATAATGATATGATTTTACTCGATAATAATAATAATAATATTAAGAGAGGTATAAATTTAGGCAATTCTTTTTTTTTAATGAAAGAGTAGACTAACTGCTGATGGACGGACGATTGGTTAGTTGAATGTGTCGCTGTATGTCTACTTTTCCCCTTTCTCCTCCTCCTCCGTTTTTGTTATGCGTGACACACACACACACACCATTAGGGGCTTCCATCTAAGCATCAGTGTTCATCTCTGCTCTACTCATTTGCTAACTGACTGACTCCCTTACTCCCTTAATTGTATTAGTAGAGTGGACAGGCGAATTCACTAACTAAGAGAGAGATTAGTGAGTGAAAGGGAGGGTCGGAGGAAAAGACTTTTTAACATAGCTTGCTATCCTGTCTAGCATAACACTGCAATATTTCCTTTTGATTCTTAACATGATTATTTCTTCTCACCAGTTAGCGTTCACTTGCTGTCGCTCTCTCTCTCTCCCTCTCTATTTCTAGCTATAATTTCTATTGATTAATCAACCTCTGGTATAATTATCTTCTAGTAGTGGCATGACTCGTTGTTATTAAATTTTCCTCCTATTTTCTCTCAATACCTTCACGATCAAACTCCTCTACGTGTTTCCAGGTTTACTGATGGCTGGGAAAGCCTTATAATAAGTGTGTAGGCCAGTGGGGAGGGGGATCGAACCCGAGACCTCTCACGTGTTTGGTGAGCGTTCTATCGTAGATACACTGATGCATAATTAAGAAAGTTAAATTTTCTAAAGTAAGGGTGATGTAAGAAGTTTGGAAGTCCCTTACAAAACACCAATTTATTAGTGGCTACTGAATGAATGCATGGATGATCTGATGTTCTGGTAGGAAATCGTGGCCAGTTGGTTTCAGCATATGTCAGGGTGAAGGTGGTGATGATCATTGATGATAGCATTGGTTAGTCGTAGAATTCATGCATTATTGACAGTAACTGAATGGCTGACAGGCTCTTCTCCTGACATGAAGGTCGTGGGTCCGATCTGTGAAGCGGTGATGGTTGTGCAATGTCGAAGAGTCTCAAACTAGGATGGAACAACTGTCCAGTGCTCTCTGTTAATATATGTGTAAAACTTGAGCACTGAGGTAATAAGTAGTTCCATATTAGTTTGTTTATTAGATATATCACACAGTGAAACTGTATTATTTACTGGATGACGTTTCGAACAAAATTTATTGTTCATAATCATATCGATTGTAATCACACGACTTTGAGACTTGAACTTTATAGTTTTCTTTGTTTTCTCCTATTTGTCATATGGGTAGTAGAATTTTCCAGATATCTGGGACAGGTGATGAATCATTCCTATTAAATGTATTTGCAGTTGATTCGATAAACAAAGCTTCTGTTATCAATCTCTCCATATACCCTGTGACCTTAGATTTTAAAACTGTCATCCTATCCTATATTATTGTATGGTTGTGTGTGATTGCACGTAGTGCTATAGCTGAACTATTCGCTAGATTTCTTATTTTATTTGGATCAACCAATCTAGATTTTGCAAGGTTTTTATGTTTGGCTAGTCTGACTGCCCGTGTTCTACTAGTTTGACCTATGTATTTGACCTGACAATCATTCCAGCAGCGTATTAGATAAACTAAATTGTTTTGTTTTAAAGGCTTTACAGGACTGATCCTTTAACCGACAAAGCTTGTTTCTAATTGAGTTTGTGGGTTTGAATGCCGTTTTTATTCCTGCCTTGTTAAGAATTCTGCGTAAGGCTTCCGAGGTTCCTTCCTTGTATGGAATTACTCAGTGGAA
The DNA here is from genome assembly GCA_944472155.2 of Trichobilharzia szidati. NCBI lineage: Eukaryota > Metazoa > Platyhelminthes > Trematoda > Strigeidida > Schistosomatidae > Trichobilharzia > Trichobilharzia szidati. The sequence goes on from OX235271.1 coordinate 27,242,580, forward strand.
TTACTCAGTGCTCTCTGTGTTTTTCACTAATTCTCTTTAACTGGTTGTCATTCGTTTAACGAAGAGATTTGTGAATAAATTTCAATCACATAGACTGACCAGACATATTATACACACGTCCATCTGTTCTATTTCCTTTTCCCATTCCTTCACGTTCCAAATGGAACATAAGACTTCAAGCTTGAGCTCTGGGTGTTTCAGTAGCGGTGGTGTTTTCTTGGCCACTGGAGTTATTAGCCACCTGACTAAATTTTCCTTTTACTGGGCTTACTATTGGCTGAGTGATGTTCAGGAGTGTATGGAGAGAGGACTGAAGCTGAATCATTCGTGGTGTGGTTGGCGAGTATTCTGTAATGGCACCACCACCACCCATCTGTTCTATGATCCAACCCAGGATTGTCACACTATTCGAATTGAGATTAGTTTGGAGAAAAGAGGTGAAGGATGCACGAAACAAGACCATCATAAGTGACATTTTCAGTCACAAATTCACTTTACTGACTAGTGAATAAAGCTATCTGTTCAAGGGAGTGTGTTTTGTCTAACTCGAATCAGTGAAATAAATAGAATGTAGTGTTGCAGGTTGCAGGTGTTATTGCTGCAAGTTGACTAGATGGACATAGATGTATGCATAATTTGTAGCGTTATTTGTAGCGTGAAGTCACAATTATTCATGATGTTACTTCGATGTTGGTGACTAGCACTGGAATGTAGGAAGTGCTTATTGTTTTATGCAGGAGTCGTCAGTTGGATATACTTGCATAGTTAGTGATTGACGGTCTTCTCACTGCTACTCAAATCCTCATAGCCAGTCGTTTCAAACACCAAATCCTTATCCTTATCCACTGAGTTGTGAGAGCCATCTGTTTTGTGTATTGGATGTCAGTTACTGTTTTTTCTCGTTGATTGATTTTTTTTACTGAAATGAAATTCTCAGTCTCTGTTGGTATGTAAGCATTTTGTTTACGCGCATTTTGACCGTATCTTGAAGTGAGTAAGGTGTTCGAAATAACTCCGATGTATTATTTGTTTGTTCGTTAAGTCGTTGGGATATTATGTCCTTCACCTCTTCATGATTACTGAAGTTTTTGGTATAGCGCTTATCCATGGGATGTGGTTACATAGCTGCTGGTTCAGTGAAGATATCCGTTTTTGACGTTTATAGGAGTTTCTATATCAGATACTCATGTTTATTTGAAGTTTGACCACGGATTGATGTCAGTTGGAGAACTATAAAAAGATACCATGGAGTATTGGACAGCTGTTTCGTCAGCCTAGTTTGGGATTCGTTGTCAGTATGGGCCTACAGCCGGGGTTCGAACCGAGGACCTTCCAGTGACAATTCTAGGTCGGAGACTATGGAATCAATGGGACCCGAGACAACATCCAGTACATGAATTTCAGCTTCTATCGATCCTTGATTTTAGCGTGACTGGCACCAGAGAATGTCATCCGTGAGTATTTGTCCCCACTCTCTCCTGCATGGGCCCTAGTGGCGACGAATTCTCACTATTGCTGCAGGTAATTTCGTCCTGTAGACAATAACTAGTACGCATGAGATTGATTTTCAAGACCGAATTTATAGGAATTTGATTTGTTTCAAGTTTGATCACCGATTGATGTCACATAGATAAATGAATTTTAACAAAGGAACCAAAAGACTAATTTAAACCGTTGACAAATTGAATCAAATTCACATTTCGCAAATTTAATTTCTGATTTGCAAATTACACTGTTTGACGTGGAATTTCACCACGATTTTATTTTGCAAACAGAAATTTCTGAAATCACAATTTACGATATGCTTTATACCATGAATGTCAATCAATAGTTGGATACCACAACTCTCCGAGCTGAGCTGATGAGCTCGGCCCCGTCAAGCTGATCTGGCTCGCAAACACTACTAGTTGATGTGAGTTGTGGCATTCAACTACATATGTCAGTCAGTCAGTCAGTAATATATACATAATCATATCGACTAACTGGTTAGTTAATTATTATTATTGTTTCATTTAATTCCTACAGGAACATAGGGCTTCAGCTGTGCGTCTCCATTGAGTTCCGTTCTCTGCTACAGTCTTCACCTGGTTCCAAGTCTGCCCACACGTGTTCATCTCCTCTTCATATGACCTCCTCAAAGTCACCCTTACCCTTCCACTGACGACCAACTTGCCGCTTCCCTTTCGGGTTCCACTCGACCAATTGCTTGTCTAGTGATGTCACTTGATGCTTTGTTTCCTCAGAGTATGGCCAGCCAATCCATCTCCATTTCTTCCTGCCTATTTGTTTCACAATCGGTTCCTGCTGGGTTGGTTCGCTCATTGCCAGAGATCTCTGTTGCTGATCTTTTCTGGCCAGCTGGCCATCTGATCTTGAGTATTGAGCGAAGACAACTGTTAATGAAGGTGTGTAGTTTGTTTGAGATGCTCTTTATGACGCGCAGTGCAAGTCTCTGATCCGTATAGTGAGTAGCACTGACTGACTTCACATTGGAGTTGAAAATCCGGATGTTATTTTTGATGCTGAGAGTTGTTGACCTTCACACAGACTTGAGAGTAGTGAAAGCTTGTCTTGCTTTTCCGATTTTTGCTTTGATATCCTTGTCAGTTCCGCCTGTAGTTGAAACGATGCTTCCGAAGCAGGTAGGTAAAACAGGTTGTTTCTTTCAGGTTACTCCTGGTTAGTTAAAACTCATATTAACTTAAAGTAATTTCGGTGAATGGACGCTTCTGAATCACAGACACGATGGTGGGAACACCATCATTCATTCACTGGGAACACAGGTACATCCGGGTGACGAGTTCAAAGTAGGACGAAATGTGCATGCCAGCCAGATTCCACTGCTATTTATTATCCACCAAAAATTACTTCAAGTTAATCCTCAGTCATCGTCAAAGCATCTGTACTTGAGGTCGACATGTTAACAGAGATCAAAAGTCTAGAGGTTGAATTAATCAACTCGAATCTCAAAACTGAGTTGAAAACTCATATTAGCCTAATTTCTATTGTTCTTCATATTGAATACTATACTTGAATGTTTTGACTGCACTGAAATTCACCCTGATTGTGTTTTTAATTTTCCTCTGCCTTTTTATGAATTTAATTGAATCCAAATTGAACTTATATATATATATATATAGTGGAATAAATGGATTGCTTAATCAAATTAACTGTTGTATAGTATATTCTTCAATATGCTTTATCACTCCAATTATAAATTAATTTACATTTTTGGTGGTAACTTTTTTTATTTAACGTTATAACTGAGTTGAAATATGAACTGGACTGAACGGTGAACTTCTTTCGGTGTGTGTGTGTGAGTGCGTGCGTGTGTGCGCGCGTGTGCATTTCCATCTATACATAATGTATACAGAAAGTCAGAAGTATTCATAATTATTTACTTACTCTCTTTTGTTTTCTCCGCTCCGCTCTCTCCTCTCCTCTTTTCGAATCAGCATTATGATAATCGTCAATATCAGCAATATATATATATCTTTAAGGTCAAATAATTAATTTTTATGCATTCATTATCGTTTCTCTCTAAGGGTTTTTTTACCATTAATTGTCCCATTTTTTAGTTGATTCGCCCTTCTTTCCCTTTGTGTGTGTGTGTGTGTGTGTGTGTGTGTGTGTGTAAGTCCGTGTCATCTCACGAAAGAAAAGAAGAAAAAAGGAAAAGAGCGATACATAATTTTACCATTATATTCACAATGTGAAAAAATTTCTGAATAAATACCATCCAGTTCCCAGTAGCTGGATGGTTTATATACTGGCCTCATAACCTGAATGAAGATCATGAGTTTAATTCCTAATGGTTTCATCGATGCGTATGGCAGAAGAACCCTAAATTAGGACGAAATATCTCATGTTTTCAAGTATGGGTTTTGTAGGGATTTTGTTTGATTGCATGGAGGATTTCTTCATGAACTGACATCAGTTAGAGAACCACTGGAAAACCACCTGGGAGTACTGAACAGCTGTTTCGTCAACCTAGTTTGGGACTCTTCAGCAGTACGCACGCACCGGGATTCGGACCCAGGAGCTTCTGGTTACAAGGCTAGCGAGCTCGTAGACTATTGAGCCACTGGGACCCAATCCAATGGTCCTTGAATTCTAACTTCTGCCAATTCACGACATAGCGCGACCATTTCGCAATGTCTTCTTCGATGAGTTACTGCCTCATCTTCAACCTGCTGTACCCTACTGGTCATGGCTTCCCACTAGAACCTCAGGTTAACTGCCTGAATAGGGCTAGTCACTAGTGAGCATCAGATTAATTTTCAAGTATTGGTTTTGTAGGGATTTTGTTTGATTGCATGGATCGGGTCCCAGTGGCTCAATGGTCTACGAGCTAGCTCGCCTTGTAACCGGAAGGTTCTGGGTTCGAATCCCGGTGGGTGCGTACTGATGAAGAGTCCCAAACTAGGACGAAATGGCTGTCCAGTACTCCCAGGTTTTCCAGTGGTTCTCTAACTGATGTCAGCTCATGATGAAATCCTCCATGCAATTGTAATTTTGTCAATCCGTCATATAGCGCTACCCACATCCAATGCCTTCGATGAATATTGCACTTCACCTTTACATACTAGTGCCCACTAGCCGCGACTTCTCATTACAGACAGCTTCAGGAATTTCCATCCAGTAGACATCAATGAGCACAGTTACTCACTGGGATACATGTATATATGAACCCTATGCGTCTCAATTATTAGGATGAAACACGTGTGCTGCGTATTCTCCATACATCCGTTCCTTCGTCGTCACCTAAATAAAATACATGGACATAAAATAAAACCAGGGTAATTTATATCTTTGAATTTACCTTTGAAAAGAGTGTAACTTAAGTCTTAGATCATAATATCCATAATATCTTTCTTTTCTGTGCCCATATCTAATTCTAATCGATCAATCAAGTTGAGCATGGTTTAAACATTTTTCATGTCGTAATAGTGTTTGTACACACACACTTTATATATATGTATACAGATAAGCTGATTTATTACTACTACTACTATTATTATTACTGCCTTTTTCCCCGTTCATATTGATTTTTATGTCAAATAAGGTAGAAAGACAAAGAAGAAGAAGCATAAGAAGAAGCAGAAAGAGGAGGGGACGAAGAAGAATTTCACTTCTCTTTTCTTTCATGACTTCTCTTTCTGTTAGCTAAAGCAAACACGTGCGCACGACGAACACACACCCACCCACACACACACACCTTCACAGACATACGTACACACACAAACAGGCAACAAACATGAAATAACAAAATAACATTAATTTTTCTATTTGTATGTTGAAAAATAGTGGACATTTTATGTTGAGGAAAAAATCAATTGATTAAAGTAGTAGTAGTAGTCGTAGTAGCAGTAGTAGTTAGTGTATTACCCTTGTGTCTTGTTTTTATTATTTTACTCAATAGTTTTTGATAAGAAGTTATCAATATGATTTTCCACTTTTACTTTCCCCCCCCCACCCAGTGGAACATAGAGCTTTCAAGCTTCGAGGTGTTTTTGAAATTTCACTAGGAGTGAATAACAGGGTAAACATTTGCAGCTTGTTAGAGATGCTTTTCGTGACACACTGGTCAAGTTTCTGAGTCATATAACAGAAGAACTCACTTAACATTCAATGTTGAAAATCCGAATTTTGTTCTTAGTGCCGAGTGCAGAAGATTTGCAAACTGATTTGAGAGTAATAAATGTCTGCCACGCCTTTCCATTTCTGGTTTCGGCATTCCCATCCATGCTGTCACTTGTAGTTGAAACGATTCTGACTAGATAAGTGAACGAAGTGACCTCTTTCTAATTTCTCCTGCTGATAGTGATTGGTGCTTGTTGTTGTTGGTGGTTATCTTCGTCACCACCGTCTTCTCTATGAAGCCCTACCTTCGCTGCCTGCTTCTTCTGCCAACTTCTTGGTTTCCTCCTGTAAGTCTTCTAGTATGTGTGACATTAAACACACACAAATCGTCCATGAAGTCTAGGTCTAGGTCTTCGAGAGTCTTCTTATCGGTCCAGCGTATTCTGTCTTCTCGTTTCTCACAGCATGCTGCCTAATCCAGTCCACCACAATTGGGAATATCACCAGTGATAGCAGTTCGCCTTGGCTTTATTCCTGTATTCACTTTAAAGGCGTCTCTGAGTTTTCTGTTGTGGGTCACTTGAAATTTGGCATTTCATTAACTAGCTGTTGAATGAAGTTGATAAAGATTTGGGGTACTCCATAGTGTTGGCATCGCTTCCAAACTATTATTACATCGTCAACACTGTTTATGGCGTTTTCAAAGTCGATGAAGTTGAGGTAGATATTTGACTGCTATCCTATGCTTTGTCCAACACATATGACAACGGAGTGAATAAAAAATTCAAATCTGAAGTAAAAAGCATGACCAAAGTTGTATCCTTCTATTTATACGAGCTTCGCATGAACTATTCATCATGAACTATTCCTATTCAAGTTCATCATAGACGTACTAATGGACTTAACCCTAACACACTTCAGCGACTCAGGGATTGACTTGCTACCAGGGAATAATCTCGTCAACTTAGAATATGCGGACGATATAGTCCTTCTAGGCGAGGACACTGACAGAATGCAGAGTCTACTGAACACCTTGAGCAGCAACCTTCGTTTGTTCGGCATGCGATTCGCCCCTGTAAAATGTAAGATGATGCTGCAGGATTGGACTTCACCGACCCCTAGATTACAAATAGGAAGTGAAGTGGTAGAGCACGTTGACCGCTTCACTTACTTGGGAAGTACCATCATCTCCAACGAGTTGATCTCCTATGAAATCTCAGCACGAATACAGAGGGCTAGTTTCGCATATGCCAGTTTACGCCGTCTCTGGCGTAGACGTGATATCCGACTATCGACCAAAGGGCGTGTGTACTGCACAGCAGTTTGCTCCGTCCTCCTTTATAGCTGTGAGACCTGGCCATTGAGAGCAGAAGACATGAAAAGATTATCTGTGTTCGATCATAGGTGTCTGCGTTCTATCTCCCGCGTGAAGTGGTATAATAAGGTGAGCAATATTGAGGTTAGGCGTCGAGTGCTAGGTAAGGAGGGGAAATCAGTCGACGAGACTGTGAAATTGCATCGATGCATCCACTCCTTGTGACTTATGATTTCCAATTAAACTGTTTTGTTGTTCGTTATTACTATTCCTTTGTCTCACACCTCTGTTTACTGTCTATATTATGCATTTCTCCTGCTTTCTTCTCCTGCTTTGTGTGCTACAAGGAGGGAGTGTGGCGACTTGAACTGCCGCACATATGTGCAAAGTTCTATGTCGAAAACCGACCGACCAACCGATTCATCAGTACTTATCATGACCACTGATCATTCATTGGGTTTGGAAACAAAAGGTTCATTTTTTGTTGTTGTTGTTTCTGAATAATACTCTGAAATCATAGTTCAGAGAGATCAGTTGTTGAAGAGGTATGAAGCTATGAAGAGGTTAGATGCCATTTGATCATAGGTGTTGAGGTTCTGTCTCTCATGTTAAGTGGTATAATATGGTGAATAAAGTTTGCGGTTAGGTGTAGGATATTAGGTAAAGAGGGGAAATCAATCGATGAGGCTACAAAGCTGCATCAGTTGAACTGGACAGCACACATATTACACACGACGAAGCATCCATCGCCTTCCTCGTTGACCAATACTAACTGACATAGGATTAGGTTGGAAAAGAGTTGAGGATAGTCAAAGCAAAACATTGAATAAGTCCATGGAATCATTGATTGTTAGTATGATCCATGTAGGGAAGTACAAACTGTTTTGTTAAGGTCCTCCAGATACTCAGAAGGACTGGCTGTCGACTGATGAATGATTACTGTAATGATAATAATAATACTGTTTTTCTGGACGTTTCGCTGTGTAAGCGACATCTTCGGAAGAACTACTCGGATTTTAGAATGATTCAATTTGACTCGGTGCTCAAATTATTCTAGGAAATTGGCAACATCTGTGGTTTGATTATTTATAGGATATAATTCATTCTTTATTGAATACGTTTATTTCATATAACGCACACAGTGATAATATATTAATAAGTGGACAGTGTTTCGATCTAACTCTGAGTCAGTAAGTTGTGCTCGTCGTCAGTGGCTCAGCGACAGAATTCTCGCAAACTACACATGTGGACCAAAGTTCATATCTTGGCCAACGCACACCTAAACCTCATTTATATTCAAGTATTGGTTTGTAGGGATTTGGTTGATTGGTTACAGGATTTCATCATGAGCTGACATTGGTTAGAGAACCAGTGGAAAACCTGGGAGTACTGGTTCTCTAACCAATGTCAGCTCATGATGAAATCCTGTAACCAATCAACCAAATCCCTACAAACCAATACTTGAATATCAATGAGATGCTCACTGGCGACTGGCCCTATTCAGGTAGGTAGTTACCTGGGATTCCAGTGGGAAGTCGTGACCAGTAGGGTGCAGCAGGTCGGGTGTGAGGACAAATACTCGCCGAAGACATTTGCTAGCGGTTGCGCTATATCGTGAATTGGCAGAAGTTAGAATTCATGGGCCATTGGATCGGGTCCCAGTGGCTTAATGGTATGCGAGCTCGCCTTGTAACCAGAAGGTCCTGGGTTCGAACCCTGCGGTGGGTGCGTACTGATGAAGAGTCCCAAACTAGGGACGAAACAGCTGTCCAGTACTCCCAGGTGGTTTTCCAATGGTTCTCTAACTGATGTCAGCTCATGATGAAATCCTGTAACTAAATCTCATTTAATTGGTTGTAAGCCCGGTATAGAAGGAAGGTTGGGCATCGGCCTAGCCAACCCACCTCGTAAACCATCGCTACTGAAACGCAAGCTTAGAGCCCTATTTCCCAACTCAGAAGGCAAAAGAAAAAAAGGAAAAAGTAGAAAGTTGTGGTTGAAACTTCATTCAGTTTTTAATACTCTATCACTCATTGTATGTGTGTCATATTAAATAAAGTTATCTATTATGGAATCATGTTCTACCACACGGTGCATAAATTCTACTCTTATGCTATTGCATCCTTATTTATTTATGCTTTTTATAATTGAATTCAAACTAACAATTTTGTCAACACTTTTTCCCATTTGGGTACTTAGCCTGTAAAATACTGTGATGCTGTTGCCCGTGACTGTAAGCTGACAAATCTGCCAAGTCTGGTTGGATGATACGTGGCCTTATGGTTGCGTTCTGTGTGCATGCGCCTCGTCCTGGTAGTGTTTCCATGCGTCGCTAGTTTAGTGGTAGGAACCTCGCGAGCCACGCACATGATGCGAGTTTAATTCCTGACCGCCACACTCTTAAACTTCGTCCAGTATATTAGCAGACAACAATCCCCCCCGGATAAGAGGGAAGGTTGACTATGAGGCTAAGTAACCCCAGCACGTAAGAAAGAAATACAATCGTTACTTGATAACCTTCAAAGGTAAAAGTATAAAGAGTTGTGTTCCACTTGAAGCTCAGGGAATGAAAATTGAAAAATAATTCCTGCTATTTGTAATTTAATTCACGTTAAAAATTTCTTTTCATTTATTGTTTTCTTTTTTAACTTACAGTTTGTGAATATTATTCACATTATGAATGCTTAGATTTTGTTGCTGCTGATTGTAAACAATGCGCAATTTCTACGCTGACTTCAGCACCGAAGGTAAGATGAATCAGCTCTTTATTTTTAATAAAGCTTTCATTTTTCCATCGATCGGTGATTGAACCGAAGCGTTCAGCCTCTGTTGACGTGTCGGCTCCTTTTGTGTGGATGCTTCGACGATGTCTGAGGATGAAGGTACATCCGAATGTTGAGTCCTAAATAGGAGAAAATACACATCCTGGATTCCACTGCTAGTCACCGTCGACCAAATCACATGTACTAACTGTGTTGTCTCGAATTTTTAATTATTTATTATTATTTGTCGTTGCTCAGATTATTTGTATTGAGAAATAACTTCTAAATTTTTAATACAGACGGCTGCGACGTTTAGCTGAGTGGGTAGTATATTAAAAGCTTAATTTATAGTCTTCAAATGACTGAGGCGGCTTGGACGCGTGTTGCGCATACAGAGCCAGCAATTCCCTTTATGAGCAATGTTTACGGTGAATGTTGGAAGGTAGTTAGGGGTGATCAAACCCAAACCTGGCATCAGTCCATGTGAAGTCTTTGTCAGTTAGCTGGTTTGAGCCACTTAAGGAGGCGTACACTGTCTGGTTTGGAACCTCAGGATACTAAGAACCGATGACTGGAAACTATTGGTGGCATAGCTCGAAACCGATCTCAGTGGCGTAGGTGCATTCACTCTTTGTAATCTGCATCGTTTCAACTACAGGCGGAACTGACGAGGATATCAAAGCAAGAATCAGAAAAGTAAGACAAGCTTTCACTACTCTCAAGTCTGTGTGGAGGTCAACACTCAGCACTCAGCATCAAAAATAAGATCCGGATTTTCAACTTCAATGTGAAGTCAGTGCCACTCACTATACGGATCAGAGACTTGCACTGCGCGCCATAAAGAGCATCTCAAACAAACTACAGACCTTCATTAACAGTTATCTTCGCTCAATACCACTCAAGATCAGATGGCCGGCCAGAAAAGATCAGCAACAGGGAGGGATCTCTGGCAATGAGCGAACCAAGTGAGCAGGAAGCGATTGTGAAACAAATAGGCAGGAAGAAATGGAGATGGATTGGCTGGCCATACTCTGAGGAAACAATCCATCAAGTGACATCACTAGACAAGCCCTCGAGTGGAACCCGAAAGGGAAGCGGCGAGTTGGTCGTCAGTGCAAGGGTGGGGGTGACTTGGAGGAGGTCATGTGAAGAGGAGATGAAAACGTGTGGGCAGACTTGGAGCCAGGTGAAGATTTTAGCAGAGAACCGAACGCAATGGAGACGCACGGCTGAAGCCCTATGTTCCTCTAGGAATTAAAGGATACAATAATAATAATAATTTGCCAGATCGATTCAATCATCACATTTTCCCGTAAATTTCAGCTTATTGTAATTCTTTAGAATTTCTTTCCTCTCTCTCTTTTGTTTATCTTTTTGGAAACTTGAACTGCTGCTCATCTGTACAGAGTTCTACATCGAAACTCAGTCAGTCAGTCAGTCATTTTAATAGTTAGGAAATTCTGATAAGTGCTATTGAATAGTTCAAGACTTTACTTTTAGATATCTGCCACAAATAGAAGAATACATGCTCCAGTCATTTATTATTTCCCATCCAAAGGAATAAACAAAATTGAAAGCAGATTAGATAACTCCACCAAAGGACAAAAATATAACCATATATCCACAAAAAGACTTAGGAATCCTAGTAACAGCTGGATTCGACTCTATGTGTAAATGAGCTATAAGACAGTTTTCTATAAGTCCACCAATCGAAAAAAGCACAACCAAAAGAACAGATAACTTTCTTATAAAATTAGTGAAGCAAGTGTAAGGTTAATTACTTATATAACCTCAGAGGGGTTATGAATTCAACTACTGGAAAGTTATACAGACTATCAAATACCTGAGAGAACTATGCCTTGAATGTCCTTCCTGTCAGTATCCAGTCCAAGTCCACTGAAGAATTCTATGTAGAATAAAATAGCTTGACAATGAGGTTGTTCCTTGCTACAATTCTCTGCGGGTTTCCACGATTAGTCGTAAAAACAGTTTCCTCAATTCTCTGATCAGTCACCTTAAAGTTTGTTTAATATAATGTGCAGGTGATAACTCCACTGCGTCCAATTGAGATTTTGGTTTAGACAATCTCCTCTTGCAGCTCATTCGCATATGAAATTTATCCCAGATCGGAAGTTAAACTTGACGTTTGCATTCTTGGGTGTTCTATCGAGTGATCAATGTACTGATACCTGACATGGACTAGACAATTTATTAACTTCCAAAGCTAAGTTCAACTGACCAAGTTTGTAGAGAATTGTTCTAAAGGTGCAATATATCTTATTACATAATGGGTATCCTCCTAGATTTATCAACTATAACATGCACGAAAAATGAAGTTAAAAAAGGTCTTAACCGTCTCAAGGGAAACTGTTTTCATGAACCCGGTGTTCAAAATTTAAATTGCAACCGAAAATTCTGGGAATCTCTGAAAAGCGACTCTAAAAATCAGAATATTCAGTGGACTATTAAACCAAAATTGCACTAAGTTAGGAATAATGCTCCTGGTCACTTCAGTGCGCATTTACCAATTTACTTGTTTCGGTGGAACAAAATTATTTTCCTGTATCCCTAGGGGAATATAGGGGGCTTCAAGCCTTGAAGTTTCATTAGCAGTTCTGTTGATTTTGTAGGGTGGGAGTTTAATACCGTCTAATAAACTATCCGAGGTTCAGGAGTTCGTTGGTCAGGACTGGGATGCCGACAATCCGAATAGCTAGACAGTATTCTACAGTCGGACGGCTGGTGCACAAAACAGGGAGTATTGGAAAGCGATTTCGTCCTGGTTCGGGACACTACAGGTGGGCGGCCCACTCATGACTCACCAGGGGTAGAACCCAACACCTTTAGATTACGAAACGAGCCCGCTGATCTTCCAGTCACTGGGACTTATCTCCAGGTCATATATATTTATTTGATATAACATATAGTGATACAATCTCGACAACAGGATGAGGTTTTAAGCACAATTTACTGCTCATAATTATATCAGTGTATATTCACACAGTATCGTGACATGCGTTATGCAGCCTTACTCTCTTGGGCATTGCGGTAGAGTATAACTCCATTATGGATAAAATTTTATTTTGATAAAATCACACAGTGTTATACAGAAATATTTACTGACAACCACGTCTCGAGTACAAATTATTGCTCATAATCATATCATATTGTAACAACAGAAGACAAGGGCCAGGCAACAGATCGTTTATTAAGGAAAATCAATACATATTTATAGATTTTAATGTACATTATTGTAGATTATTGTTAGTAGAAAATACAGTCTTTTGATTGGTTGTTTCTCACAGAAAGTTAACCTTGCATCTCTTGTGGCTGTGTCAGATCATCCATATGCTAACTGTATCCGCCTACGCAAAGCCTTTGTTCTCATTTTCTCACCACCAATATTGGGGACATAAACATTGACGTCAATTACTGTCTACCAACTTTGGCTAGCAGCCAGCTCTCACCACAATATGATTTAATTCTGTAGTTGTTTTTTCAAGGTGCTTACACGACTTTCTTGCTTCATTTATGTACATGAGTAAAATTGATTAGACATTTGAATAACATCAATATAGATAAAGTACATTTAGAAATAATATTAGTGTTATCAATAAAAGACAATAAGATGGGGAAATAAGATGTTTGATAGTAAAATAAATAAGTAACTTGTTAGGAATGTTATAATGTGAATTGAAATAAAATTTTTAGCATTATTTATTATCCTCTGATTTGACTGGTAATCATATCTCACATATCTCTGGCATTTGCGTTGAGTCACTTCTATTGCGTGTGCTGGGTGTAAACTCGATGAACCAGGATTCAGTAATCATACTCTCTCTCTACCTACCTATATTACTTTTTAGAATTTCTACTATGTCCCACCCTATTGTGTGGTTGTGTGTGTTTTAATGCTAAGTGTTAATGTTAAGTTTTTATCCATAATGGAGCTTTACTCTCTCTTTTTATTGTAATTTTCCAAATATCAAGTATAGGCCTTGCATCATTTCTGTTAACACGTATTTAGTATTGATTCGTTAAACAAAGATTCAGTGATTAATAATGAATACTAGCAATCGAAATAACTCTACACCAATCACAGAGGGGGTATTATTTATTACTATCATTCCCTTGGGTTCCTAGTGGAACATAGGGCTTCAACTACACGTCTCCACTTGCTTCTGTCTTCTGCTGTACTTTCACTTGCATCCATGTTAGTCCATACTGTTTCAATTCCTCTTCACACGATCTCCTCCATGTCACCCTTGGACGTCCCACTCGCCACTTCCCTTTCGGGTTCCACTCGAGCTATGGCCTGACGCGCGATGTCACCCAACGGCCTCCTCAGCTCAGCGAGTGTCCAATCCATCTCCACTTTCTCCTGCATATTTGTTGGGCGATTGGTTCTTGTTTTGTTCGTTCCCATAGTTTCTTGTTGGTGATTCTTTCCGGCCATCTGATCTTCAGTATAGAGCCAGCGAAGACAGTTGTTGATAAAGGTCTGCAACAGGCTGTTGGAAATATTCTTTGTGACACACTGGCCAAGTTTCTGATCCGTATAGAAGAACTGACTGACTTGACGTTTGTATTGAAAATCCGAATCACTTTGTTGTTGATGCAGGCTGAGTGACAGTGGAAGATTTCCAGATTGGTTTCAGGTTGATGAATGTGTTTCTCGCCTTCCCGATTCTCGCTCGATTTGACATCCTCGTCTGTCCGTTCCTCCTGTAGTTGAGACAATGCTCCCTAGATAAGTGAATGAAGTAACCTCTTTCAAATCCCTCCCGTTGATGGTGATTGGCGGTGGATGTTGCTGCTGCTGTTGTTGTTGTTGGTTGGTTATTTTCATAACCTCCGTCTTGTGTATGTTCACCTGGAGTCCTGTCTTTGCTGCTTCTTAACCAAATTGCTACAGAAACTTCAACGCACAGAGGGGGTAAGGCTATATAAAACAAGTTTGGAAGTTATATGAATAAAATGATATGATTGTAAGCAATAAGTTTTACTTGGAATGTCACCCAGTCACTAACATTGTATCACTTACAGTGTGTTAAACCACGATACGTGTATCTGATAGGGAATTATATTCTACCATGTGGTACCCAAATTCTATTCCTACATTAACTGGGTCTAACATCTGAGCTAGTAAATTGTTACGCAGATAACCTGGAGGCCTAGTGTTTGAATCCTTTCTTAACTCAGGTTACTGTTATTATTATTATTATTATAACTTGAACCATGATTATGCATAAATTTTCTAAGTTTAGCCACAAAAAGATGTTTATGCAGTTTGCCTTTTGGAATTCTTTTTCCGTTTTTATGTATTCTAGTGTCCAACAAATATACCAGGAACAGTTGAAACAAGAAATTCTTATATGATGTCACGTTTATTAAGAAATTTTTCAAAATCTTATACATCAACTGATCCAAATGAATCAGCACTTGTCGATCTGACTACTACTACTGATAACAATGAACAGAGTAGTAAGTTGACAAGTAATACCACCGGCAATACATCAATAACAACAGCAACAACAGCAACAACAACAACAACAACTAGCACTAATACTGCCATAGCTATGACGAATGCTAGTGGTGTTGGAGGCGGGGGAGGAGGCGTCACCAGTGCTATAAATACTCCAGTAACTAGTAGTTGTTCAACAACGAATACCTCCTCCTCTTCATCGTCATCATTAAGTCCACAGGCATTTCTAACCACCACACCGAAGACAACATCAGGACAATATTCTTCAGACACTACTGGTTTTGCCTTATTCGAAGTGACCAATTCGTTATCGTTAACCTCACCGACTATACTGAACACAATGGCGATTGGTGAAGAACAAACTACTACTAACAGTGCAAAACCAACAACAGTTGACACTTCTGTATCGCCTTCACTACCAGCAGCATCATCATCCTCATCAACAACAGTACAACAATCACATCATTGGCGTGAAGGTAATCTACCAGTGAATTCAAAGTGTGCATCATGTCGTAAGACATGTTGGTCAGCTGAATGTTTAACTGGAATACGATGTGAATGGTGTGGAGTGACAGTAAGTGTGTGTGCTTTTATCGTTTAGCAACCCTTTGCGCGTTACGAGTTGAACATAGGGATTCAAGCTGCGAGGTTGGAATTTTCAGTAATGCTTGAAGGTGTTGTTTTCTTTTTACGGGATGGGATTGCTAACCTCATATACACAAACTTCCCTGATTTCTGGGCTTACTAACGGCAAGGAGAGATTTAGGAATGCATGGGTCGGGTATCGAATCCTGGACCATGCACCTGACTGAGGATTATTCTACTCCTGAACCACGGGCGCTACTTGTAAAAATGTATACGAAATTCTGTTTCGTGTTTGATTTTTTATGTATGCCTTTCCGTAAGGAAACATCACTTTAAGCATGGATTTTGTTTTATACTTCATTAAAGTGCTTAACTGACTTGCTCCTGATGGGTTGGTTTATAGTATTCTAACTGTTGGATTTTCTTCAGATCATTGGAGACATCGTAGGTAACCAAAGGTGACTGGACAGCTGTTCTGTTCCAATTTGGGACTCTTCAGCAGTAAGCACCCGCGACTCCTCCAGGGCTAGAACTCAGGACCTTCAGCTTACGAGGCCAAACTCGTTGACCATTCTAAATAGCTGATAACTTTGGCCCCAAAAGTTTTCTAGCCGGTCCCAAACCCGGATAAAGAGGGAGGGTTGGGGCGTGGTGGTAGCAACTCCACCCCCAAAACTTAACCAAATTGCTACAAAAACTTCAACGCACAAATATATTAAAAATTCTAAAAATACAAACAATGACCTTATTTTTCGCTGGAATCGGGGAAGTGAAATGACGCAGGCTGGTGAAAGCCTTCGGGAAGCCAGTCAGCCAATGCGCCTTCTTTCGATGAAAGCAAAAATAAGGATGGGGACGTGGAATATTCGTACAATGTACGAAACTGGAAAGGCTGCTCAGGTAGCCGCAGAAATGAGGAGATATAAAATAGAAGTGTTGGGAATCTGCGAGAGCAGATGGAACGGATGTGGAAGGAGCCAACTACCAACTGGAGAGACAATAATCTACTCCGGTCACCAAGAGGACGATCACGAGCACACCGAGGAGGTAGCCATCATGATGTCACCAACTGCAGCTAAAGCTCTCATGCAGTGGGAACCAATCTCCTCCAGGATAATGACAGCCAGGTTCAACTCAAAAGGAAGGAAGGTTAATTCCACTAGGAACCCAAGGGAACAATAACATAATATAATCTGCCGTTGTTTAGATCAATTCGATTAGATGATATGAGTGGAATCCAACTACTCATATCTATCAGTCAGTAGTACATAGCATCATAAATTTATAAATTCTTTCCTGACCATATTTATAATAACTCCCACTCCATATTTACAAACGACAAGCCTTTTGAAATTAAACGCTAAATTCAAAGTGGGGCTCAACGGGAAATGGGTATTAGTCAGAGAATACATTTAAACCAATCAGCACTGGTGAAGAGTCTTAAATTAAGAAAGAATCATTCAATGGCTCTTAGTTGTCAGTTTATAATAGGCTCACCTTCAAATTAATCAATATTTTACACAACGGTTAAACTATAAATGAAGAGTTAGGTTAAATTATAAGGCAGTGCAAAAAACAAAAACTTAAACATTTCGGTCTGAACATAGGAACCACTGCATGCGTTCTTCAGTGTGGTTCATCAATCTTTCGTGAGTGAGACACTCAGGCCAAATTTACTCCAACAAGATCAGAAACAAACTTTGATGTGATCTGTAATGTCAATGAACAACAACAAATTATACCACAAATAGTAAACAACCTCAACAATACCATCCATCCACCAGCTGTACAGTCCAAAAGTTTTTCAGGTACTAAGCAACAAAATTAACTGACACACAATTACAAGTCACCCGTGTATCAATAAGAATATTCCTAACAAGATGCCATCAGCACTCTGTTCTTAAGAATCAAACAGAATAAACATGTCTCCCGTAGACAGTCCAAAGTTAGGCAGTCACTCACTCTACTGAGTAACCTTGAATTCACTCAAACAAAATTTCAGTCGGAAAACAACATATTGTCAACAGCATGACACACTAGCTAAAAGCAGCATTAATTTATTATTATTATTTTATCTCATTCCTTTGCGTTCCCAGTGGAACATAAGGTTTCAAGCTTGAGCATTGAAATTTCGGTAGCAGTGGCTTTATTTCTTTACGGGATGGGGGGGGGGTAGCCAGTTTCACGCCCAACCTTCTCCCTTTGCCGGGCTTATTACCACCAACTAAGCGAGGTTTAGGAGTACCTAGGCCAGGGATCGAACCCCGGACCAAGTGAGTAGCTGGCGAACATCCTACTTCTGCGCCATTGACACAAGAGAAGCATCAAAGCTAGGGAGAAACCAAGATCAAAGACAAATAATAATGAGGATAAAGTTTAAGGGGATATATGAAAATATTAGGACGATGATGATACTCAGGTCAGGGGAAAAGGGTGACAACTGCAAAAATAGATTTTTCATGGACGAATATTCAAATCAGTTATTGGGCTACCGCAAATAAAGACTATTGGTAATCATTTACCACTGGTTGATTATTGCTCTTATCCATAGTTTTCATATTTGTAGCATATATCTATTAGTATTTCAGAGAACATTAAACACCTATTAGTCTAATGTCATAGATTTTCTACAGGGACACTGTTCCTTATTTGGCTTGTTCTAGCTTGTAGAAGTTAAATATATATATTCACATAACGCAAAATTTTCACTTTCCGCATCACAATAATTAGGAAATTATAAGTTATACAAATTGTCATTGTCGTTTATCGATGGATAAACTTGACTTATAGTTGATTACAGCTGAATAATATAATAAATATCAGAAAGCATATGGAATTTTGTGTGCTGTATTAGGAAATATGTTCATTTTTTTAAGTGATTATATATTGATTTCACTCTCTAAATGCCTAAGCTATGGGGTACATAGGTGTAAAGGTTACTAAGAAAACACTCTAAGTCACTACCATCCGTCTCAATGTAATGAAGCACTGTTTTGTCCACTCTATCCAGTCAGTCAGTGCTATAAATACACTTGCAAGTTTCCTAAAAAGGCGTAACTTCATGATTTGGAGGCGATTCGGTCACCTATATGTATTTCCAAAGCACTGCGCAACTCCATGACTTTCAGTGCTACAATTCTTGTTAGTGAGGCATATTGTTCATTTTGACATAATCTGAGGACATTCAAAGTTAGGAAGTTTAGGCAGTCTGGTATAAAGCAGTCTTTGCTTTCTCAGTTTGGCAATTCCTGTATTCTACCCATCCCTCTTTACTGCTCCCCATTAATCTTTCCTGGACTACTTAAGAAAGATTTTGCTTCGCTGCGTAGGGCACTAAAAGCTGTTAGTAGGGAAAGTGGGATTTCGTTAAACCAACTGGTTAACACTATTGTGGATAGACATATAATGTCATGTAAGAAACTAGCGAATTCTATATTGTCAGACCCCAAACACCCTCTCTATACGCAGCTTTCTCCTTGCATTTCATCTGGTAGAACTAGAAGCAACTATAGGAAGCTATATGCCAGGACTACCAAGTATAAAAACTCCACAATACCTTATCTGGCACAGCTGTTATGTGATGAGAAATCTGTTAGGCACGACACGATCAACTTACTGCGGTACTCTAACAAATAGTTCCCATTAGCTTTTGTTCTCCTTTCTTTGTTACTATTATATTGTTGCTCACATATTCTATTATACACTAATTTTATATATCATATCCTGCGGTGCACTGTTTAAATATGTGAATACAATGCTGTTCTTTTTTATTTCTTTTATTTCTCTTTTTTCTTTTTGTTGTTGTTGCTTTATATTTTTAAATCCTTATAAAATTTATGAGGTAATTAGATGCAATATTGTAATGCACGCTGAAAATTCCATACCTGTACCACAAATACTGTTTGGAATAAAGCCATTATTATTATTATTAAAAAAAGTCCTTATGAGTAACTTAAAGTGAAAATTCAAGGAGACATTCATCATATTCTTTGCAGTGGGTAAAAGAGTTGGCCATTGCAAAAGTAATGAGGAAAACAGTAGTTGGTCACAGGAAACTTAGACTCGAACTCACGTTACCAGGTGTTTTAAACCCCTGCCCCTCTGCTTCTTGATATTTGTTTGTTTTTGACGTACTTGAGAAGGATAAAAAGGATTTAGTCTACTTGGTTTATGCATTTAGTCAAATAAAAAATTTTCAAAAGAATGGACACGGAACAAAGAGTACTCTTTTCGATAAATTCATCATCAGGTTCTACAATTATATATACATTATAATGAATGAATGAATTAGTCTTATGAACGACATTAATGTTTAAATAACATCGAATCAATAATACTGATAAATTACAGCTGAAGAGCATCAACATAAAATAAACTGAATGTCAGAAGAATTAGGAAAGGTAATAGTACAAATTCATGAGTTTATAGTCTCTACTGAGGGCCAGGACAGTAGTAGGGGCTGGACTTGTTTCTTTTGGACACAGAGCATTGGTTGTTTGAGGCGAATTGCAATAGCCTCTGCTGTTTGGAGCATGCGGTGCTTCGATGATTTTGGTAGTTTGTTAGGCACCCGGTATATTATAGAGAAGGATTCTTCTACGCTGGCTTTGTGACCGGTTTGCACCAGATGGTCTAATATCGAGCTGTTAATAGTTTTAACTACACCTTTACTTAGCCATAGTGGGATATGTTCTCGAGCACGAAAAATCAAGTTCCTAGAGCAACGGTCAACATAACTCGCTCCACAAGCGCAGTTGAATTGATAGATACAATTTGAAGTGGCTAGTCTAGGTACTTCATCTTTCAGTCGAGGTAGCACCATCGGTCGTGTAGAGAATGATACGTGTAGTTCGCCAGCATTAAAAGTTCTTTGAAGTGATTTTTTTAATTTCTCCGCAATTATCTCACTTGGTATATCGCCCTTGAATTGTAGTCGTAGATATAAATGCTTCTTGTTTACAGACAGTGAGTAGTCCTTTTCGGCTTTCTTTGTCATATGTTTCTTGATAAATTTGTCAGGATAACCATTTTCGATTAAAGTATGATATAGAATGCTTAATTCATCTTTTATTACTTCTTCTGAGTAAATAGCTCTAACTCTGTGGCTGAGGGTCTTCACTAAATTTCTTTTGTAATTGATGGGAACGAAGCTGTGAAAGTGTGTATATTGTCCTGTCCAAGTGCTTTTCTATGCAAATTTCGTTTTATGCTACCGTCTGGTTTTCTTGTAAGTAGTATATCCAGGAAGGCAATTCTGTCTTGGGATTCCTCTTTGCATGTGAATTTCATAGCCAAATGTACTTGATTGAATTCAGTAATTATTGTACTCCTATCGGAACCATTGTCACAAAGAATAAAGGTATCATCCATATATCGGCAATAAAATGAGAGCTTACTGATAAGGTTGTTCAGAGGTCCATTTTCTAGCTTACTTAGAAAGAAATCAGCTAGAATGGGACCCGATGGGGAGCCCATTGTCATGATGCTGTTCAGCTGTAATTTATCAGTATTATTGATTCGATGTTATTTAAACATTAATGTCGTTCATAAGACTAATTCATTCATTCATTATAATGTATATATAATTGTAGAAGCTGATGATGAATTTATCGAAAAGAGTACTCTTTGTTCCGTGTCCATTCTTTTGAAAATTTTAATGGGCATTTTTAATCAGTTCAAATAAAAAATTATTCGATTCAGATCTCACTTGGCTTGTTTAAAGGGTATTCGACTTTATGGATTCGGGTCCATGAGTAGCACTGAAAGTCCCCAACTATCCAGCTGTTGTTTTTATTCCTTCACGTTCCCAGTGGAACATAGGGCTTCAAGCTAGAGGCTTGAAGTTTCTGTAACAGTGTTTGTTCTTACAGGATGGGGTTGCTAGCCTCATGCGCGACCTTTCCTCTTTGCCAGCTTTTATTTCTGGCTTAGCGAGGTAAAGGAGTGCGTCGGCTGGGGATCGAACCCTGGATCATGTGAATAGTCGGAGAGCGTCGTAACCGCTATGCCACCGACGCAACCCAGCTGTAAACTATATACTTTCTCTATCGAAGAAATCATCTTCAAAGGCTGTTCAGTCGTGTTTATATTTACCTAAGCACGTATAGTAGTCTATTATTGAGTAATAAGGAGGGGAGTTGATATAACTGATACGATTACTCAGAAGTGACTTCTAAAGACGAAAAGTTGCATAATAGTCAACGATATAATGGAAGTAAGAGTTTGAAATTTGATAAGATGAAAATTTTTGTTCAGTGAGTACTGAAATCTAACACCTCATATACCATTCGATCTCACCATGTACATAATTTTGAAATACGACTCTGGTAGAGCTGCGAGACCTGAGTTCACCAGGTGTTCGAGAATATCTACCTAGTAATTTTCTTGCATTGTCCACTTGATAACCATGCCGCATAATATTCAGAGGTGCACTTGGAAAGTATGCGATATGTATGGCCAATATAATTTTTTAAAATACTGACTAGTGAACAAAGAATATTCTTTTCGATAAGTTTGTCATTAGGTTCTACAGTTATATTGCAACAACAGAAGACAAGGGCCAGGCAACAGATCGTTTATTAAGGAAAATCAACACATATTTATAGATTTTAATGTACATTATTGTAGATTATTGTTAGTAGAAAATACAGTCTTTTGATTGGTTGTTTCTCACAGAAAGTTAGTCTTTGTGGCTGTGTCAGATCATCCATATGCTAACTGTATCCGCCTACGCAAAGCCTTTTTTCTCAAATACTCACCATCAATATTGGGGACATAAATATTGCCGTCAATTACTGTCTACCAACTTTGGCTAGCAGCCAGCTCTCACCACAATATGACCATAATAATTAAAGAATTATTGTTAGTAACGACAGTGATGTTCTCTCTTAAATAACATTGAATCAATAATATCGGTAGACTACTGTTCAAAAGCATCTGTAGGTGATAATATATATTACTATTACCAAACTGAATCTAAATAAATTAAGGAAAGTTACACAAGATTTATGAATTTATAGGTTCCACAACAGGCCAGGGTAGTTAAACTGGCTGGACTTGTTTATTTTGCGCACAGAGCTACGGTTGTTTCAAGTGAATTGCAATTGCCTATGCTGTTCGAAGAAGCAGCAAAGACAGGACTCCAGGTGAACATAGACAAGACGGAGGTTATGAAAATAACCAACCAATAACAACAACAGCAATATCCAGCGCCAATCACCATCAACGGGAGGGATTTGAAAGAGGTAACTTCATTCACTTATCTAGGGAGCATTGTCTCAACTACACGAGGAACGGACGAGGATGTCAAATCGAGCGAGAATCGGGAAGGCGAGAAACACATTCATCAACCTGAAACCAATCTGGAAATCTTCGTCACTCAGCCTGCATCAACAACAAAATTCGGATTTTCAATACAAACGTCAAGTCAGTCAGTTCTTCAATACGGATCAGAAACTTGGCGGCGGGTCACAAAGAATATTTCCAACAGCCTGTTGCAGACCTTTATCAACAACTGTCTTCGCTGTCTCTATACTGAAGATCAGATGGCCGGAAAGAATCACCAACAAGAAACTATGGGAACAAACAAACAAAACAGGAACCAATCGCTCAACAAATATGCAGGAGAAAGTGGAGGTGGGTTGGACACTCGCCGAGGAGGCCACTGGGTGACATCGCGCGTCAGGCCAGTGCTCGAGTGGAACCCGAAAGGGAAGTGGCGAGTGGTTCGTCGGTGTAAGGGTGACATGGAGGAGATCGTGTGAAGAGGAGTTGAGACAGTATGGACTAACATGGATGCAGGTGAAAAGTACAGCAGAAGACAGAAACAAGTGGAGACGTGTAGTCGAAGCCCTATGTTCCACTAGGAACCCAAGAGAACAATGATAATAATAATAATGCTGTTCGGAGTGTTAAGTATTTAGTGGACTTCGGTAATTTATTCGGTACCCAATAGGGTGATAGAAAAAGACTCTTCATTACCAGCTTGTTGGCCTGTTTAGACTGGTAGGTTTCGCAGAGCATGAAAAATTAATTTCCTAGAGCAACGGCCAAAATAACTACTGACTCCATAGGAGCAGTTGAATTGACACATACAATAAGAGGTGGTTAGCTTAGCTACTTTGTCCTTCAAAATCATAGGAGCAAGTGAATTTACAAACACACATTGAAGTGGCACAAAGCAGAAGTTTCTCATCCAAACAACCATTGATCATTTGCTGACTGTAGGAATTGTTCTCAGCGATCTGTATAAACGATTCTTCAAAATCTCTGTTTTGATATCCCCTTTAAATTCAGCTGTTTATAAACAGCGATTTCTTCAGCACCATCTGCATTCTTTCAGGCTTTTGCATTACTTTCATGTTTTTCTCAATGAATTTTGTAGGATATGCATTTTCAATGGAGACTTGCCTGAGTCATCCCAATTAGTTCATCATCGATTATGTATGTATCACTGTAGCGTATCCTTCTTATTTTCGGATAAATCACGGTTGTACAGCATGTGAAAATGATTTCGTCGATAAAGGAAATTTTTCTCCTCGTTGAATAGTCTTTCTTTTTTCTTCATGTATATGTCTAAATGTTCCATTGTTTTACTTTTTAACTATACTAAGTGTATTTTATTATTATTATTATTTTAACTAAAGGCGCATTATTCATGTCATAAGAATATACCACCAGAATGTGATTTTGGTGTCCTAAGAAATATAATGCTTCCACCGTATTGTGTATCAGTGCCTCGGACAAGTCTGCTAGTTGAACAGATAATTGGTATGTGTAGACCTCAACCGGAAACATTAATGGGAGGTAGGTTCAGTCTTTTATCCACAGGAATTATAATTCATTTTTTTATCTTTACTATATTTCCTATTCACTTGATTATCTGTGAAGTGTTGGATGGATACTGTAGAAGAGTCTCTGTGTAGGACAAAATAGCTGTCCAGTGCTCCTTAGCTTTCTGCGATTCTGCAACTTATATCCAGTCGTTACAAAATCCACATGCAAATAATTCTTTTACATAGAAAGAATATACCTGATGTATATCCTTCACTTATTTAGGCGGAATTATTTCATCTACAGATCACGGGATGGTTGAGGATGTCAAAACCAGCCAGAATAAGAATGGCGATTCAGACTTTCATCACTCTGAAATCAGTCTGGGGATCTTCTGCACTCTACATAAAAAACAAAATTAGGATTCTGAACACCAATGTTAGGTCAGTCAGTTCTTGTAAATGAGTCAGAAACTTGGCGGATGCGCCGCCGAAATCATTTCTAACGGACGACTGCAGATTGTCACCAACAATTGCCTTCACCGGTTCCAAATTGAAGATCAAATGGCCAGAAAAGACTAGCAACAAGGAACTCTGAGAACGAACTAACCAAGAACCTATTGGTCGACATATATTCCGAGTAAAATGGAGACGGACCGGACACACATTGAGGAGACCGTTGGGTAATGTCTCGTGCAAGGCCATCCATCACCCAAGTGGAGCGCGAATGGGAAACGGGGAAGTTGGATGTGGATAAAAGGGTGACATGGAGGTGATAGTGCAAGGAGATAAAAGCCTATGGGTAGTCGTGGAGCTAGCCAGAAAAGACTTCAGAGAACAAAGTGGAATGCAGATGTGCTGCCGAAGCCCTGTGTTGCACTCGGAACCCAAGGGAATAACATATTTATTAATAATAGTAACTATTAAAATGATATACATTTCGGTTAACGTATATATTTTCTAGATTCGGATCAGACGTTCTTATATTATGCAACAGACAAAAATAGAAGGGTAAAGTAAATTTCCCTTTTGTGATAAAATCTACCTTGAAATTGATTGAATCTCTACAAACCCGGTGCCACTGACATAATAAGTGACTTAAAAAAACTCAACCTGGGATAAAAGAAAAGCTGTATGAGATCCTGCTGTTGAATGCAATATGAAAATGTTTCTAGGTTTCCATGTAGACACAGATGCTTCACCTTTGAATAAAAATACAACGCAGTTTATGAGATTTTTAGTAATGTTATGTTACTAATAACGGTTATTCCTTAGTTTAAGAATATGGAGTGAAATGGTTGAGCATGTTGACGACTTCAATTATTTAGGAAGTTGTTGTATCAGCTCTGTTGAACTGATTAGTGACGAAATCTCAGCTTGGATATAAAAAGATTATCGAACTTTTGTTAGTATCCATTATCTTTGGTGTAGACATGATATCCAGCTATTCACAAAAGGACGTATGTACTGGGAAACAGTTCGCACAGTCCTTGTTTGCAGCAGCAAGACATGGTCTTCTTGGACTGCAGGTGTTTGCGTTCTATCTTCCATGTTATCATATAATATATTCAGTGATATTGAGGTTAGGTATAGAGTGTTAGATAAGGAGGGCGTGTCGTTAGGTGAGGTTGTGAAGCTGGGTCGATTTGGATTGCTAAGATATGCGTTACTCTGAGGTTGCGTCAGTATTCAGTCTTTTAGAGCTGATGCAACTCCTCTAATAAGTGAAGCGGTCAACATGCCCTACTTTTCGACTGCCTGTTTTTAAACAAGGAACCAGTGCACACCAGCCCTGCAACATTTTTTTACATCTGATAGGTGCGAATCTCGTGCCAAAAATACCAAGATTTCGGTTCAGGGTGTACGGAAGACTGTGCATTTTGTCAGCATCTTCACCTAGAAGGACATTATCATATGCATATCCTAAATCGACGAGACTTTCCCCTGGTAACAAGTCAATCTCCAAGTCTTTAAATGCAACCAGAGTGAATACATATCTCATGAAATTAAGTAGAAATTAAGACATCGGCACCTGTGGTGATGGGCACCGCTGGTTGTCTTTACTCCAGGTAACAGCTCTAATTAAGCTCTTATATGACAGCATAAGGTGAAGTAGTGATGTACTTCCTCAACACTCTCTTCACGGCCGGACATTTCGCCAGTCCTTCACGGTAGACGGAGTGAAATTCTCCTTCAGGTTAAAGAATATGCTGAGTGTTGCGCACCGTTAAGTATGCCTATGGACCAGAATCTGTTGAAGGGTGAAGTTATGATTACGAAGGCCATTCACTAGTTGAAATAAAAAGCAGGCAGACGAAGCTCTCCACCTAATGCACAGTACGGAGTATCACTCATTTTAACTATCTGTGATTATTTTTTCCAAGGATTCCATAATTCCCACCAAAAATGTCCTTGTGGCTACTATGTAAGACTAGGGATATCTAATGAGAAATGATTATTATAACAGAATTCTTCTTAGTTTTCCTTTTCCACGCCTAATAGTCTGCTTTCCACTTCGCATTCCTTGCGTAAAAAAGTAAAAGTATCCTAGGGACATACTTCTTTCTCGAGATTATCAATCAATTCACATTCTGGTCATTGTTAACGATTTTCTATAGACTCACATCTCAGTTTATTTTCTAATCTGCATAGCAATATCAAGAGTCTTGTTCTACGTGATTTTAACTGATTTCAAGTTAGGTCACGAACTGATGATATATTAGTTAGAGAAGCACTGGAAACCGGGAAGTATTGGAAAACTGTTTTATTCTAGTTTGTATTATTTTATTATTTATTTAAACGCAGAAAAAACTTGGTACAATATGGCACCAATAAAGATGCGCCACACAATAATAATAAAACAACATAGATTAAAAGTAAAAATATAAGTAGAAAACGAATAAAGAACTTCATTTGAAAGGAAAACAGTCATGTTTAACAAGTTCAAACAGTATTAGTTAACTATCATCAGGAAAGTAAGAAAGAAGGAAATTGCAACACGTTCGCCATTGATTACGATTCTTGGCCATATCCGATAACGTTTCGAGCCATTGATTCGAGCTACCTCTCGGACACCAACCACGGAGTCGTGACGCACCAACCGATGCTAATCTAGCACAAATATCCTTCATCCCACGACGCCACGTCATAGACTGACCACCCCTCCGCCTTTTCCATCCCGTCCCAGGGCTAGCGAACAGAGACCTGTACGGAAGCCTCTGGGATGACATTCGCAGCACATGTCGAAGTCACCGGAGCTGGTGTTTCCAGATGACGACACTCAATGAATGGTGATCTCCACTGTGTTCAAACACACGCCGCCGAACCTCAGAATTACTCACGCGATGATGCCATCGAACGCAAGCAATCCTGCGGAAACAGCGATGATCGAACAAACAGAGTCGCCGCACATCCTCAGCTCGGAGAGGCCATGTTTCACAGGCGTAGAGCAGCGCAGCCCGCACCGAAGCATAGGTGAGAGTGCGATTGGATCTAGGACTTTCAGGTTACAAGGTGAGCTCTTTAACCATCAGGACACTGGGATCTCCAACGAGTGGGTAATGCTGAACACTCCCATAGGCTGCCCACTATTCAGTGGTTTGACCTCTTGGATGTTTAAAAAAGAAAAACAGATAAACAGACTATGTCTTAACTAACAGTCAGATGAGTGGTGATGTTAACTTTGAATATTCACACATGCAGACACGATGCATTAATATCGATTCTGTATATTGATAATGTCTATGGGTTCATGAAAATATCCTATTAACCACTAAGTTTGTTCTACAAAATAAAGAATATGGAATCATTTCTTTCAATTTGTATCTCTTTTAATTATTATTATATTCCGTCCCCACCCCTATTTGCCAGTTCAAGCTCTCACCGACGAATTTTCAAGTAATGGAGATAGTCCAGAAGAGTCTGGTTTAGAACGAAAATCAACAAAAGATAAATCAGATCGAGATTTTGATGGTGAGTACAAATTTTCTATTTATTTTATTAGTTTATTTGAACTACTTATATAAAAGAAGTAGCAAGATTAGAAAGTATGTAATTTCATGTCAACATTAAGCTGAAGTATTTATATAATCTAAAAACTTGTACATTTTCAATCAATAAGACGGAAGAATTGCAGTGTTATGCAATATATATCTATTATATTGTCGTCCATGTAGAATTTCATAATACTAATTGCATATCTTTTTTTGCATTTTCAGATTATGTTCGTGTTTATGATGGCTGGGGCCGATTTAGAAAGAAACAATGTCGTTATTTAAGTCTTGGTCGGAGTGTATCAGTTCTTAAAGTGATTGAATTATCCTTGAAAGCTTTTCAGTTGCCATCAGATGAAGCTAGAGATTATTATCTTGTTGAAGTGAATGAAAAAGGTATAAAATTGTGCAGATTATCATTATTATTTCTCACTGAGTTATAGCCTTATCATGTTAACACACTTCTCTCACGGATCTTTAAGCCCTATAATTCTCAGTAGTGGTGAAGGTGTTGTTTTACGGGATATAGTTGCTAGTCTCACCTTCACCAACTCTCTTTCTTTTTCGCGCGGTCGGCAATCGAACCTGTTCCACCTGCGTTGTTGGCGAGCAGTCTACCATTGAACTATCGGCTCTGCTTTTAACACGAATATATATATATATATATAGTCTTCCACCGAAATTGTACCACTCATGTGGTGTTGTTTAAATAAATATGAATAATCAATTTTTAGGGGTGAAAACAACGACAGAATTTATGATCAGTTCATTTGTGGAGATTAGTAACAGATTATTACATAACCAGTACTCGGATTCAGATTCAGATGATAAGGATAGAAGGCTCTTCTGGCCTGTATTAATCCTTGCAAAATATATCTCTTCAAAGATCTAACTTCTCTTTGAAAGCGTTCACCGATGGGGCTGATACTACTGAATCAGGTAAGGAGTTCCAGTCGTTGACCACTCTGTGAGAGAATCTAAATTATGCACGTATTTTAATCGTCCTCGGTTTGAGCACCTTTTTGCGGTGACCTCGTAAATGTATCCTAGAGGGGGAGAAAAGTTTAGAAAGGTCAGTTCCTAAATCACCCTTAAGTATATAGTATGCTAAAATTAAGTCGCCTCCCTTCCTTCGGTATGACAACGGGAAGAGATTTAAATGCTCCATCCTCTTATCATAAGGAAGGTGTGAGATACCACTAACTAATTTCGTTCCTACTCTCTGTACTCTTTCCAGGATATGTGCCTCCTTTTTGAAGCATGGACCCGCCGCTTGTATGCAGTATTCTAGATGAGGCCTGACATATGTTGCGTAGAGTATTTGGAACATGCCCTCGTCTAATCGTTTGAAAGCCCTTTGAAGTGCCCATAGCATTCGAAAAGCCTTAGATGCGGCTGCATTGCAATTTGCAGTTGTTTTCAAATCATTGCTGACATTGATTCCTAGGTCCTTCTGTTCGTTAACATCAGGTAGTTCTGTGTCCCCTAGGGAGTACGACGTATAAGCCTTCTGACCTAAGTGCATTACCGCGCTTTTCCGAGAATTCATTTCCAAACTCCACAGGTTCGACCACTCAGCTAATTTATCTAGATCAGTTTGTAGGGCCGACCTATCCTCGTTATCATTTACAGTTTTCCATATCTCAATGTCGTAGGATAGTAATGCATGAAAGGAATACATGAATGAATTAGTTAACAATTATGTGAGAACTTATAACAGCACTTGAGTTGTAGCGCCGAAGTCATTTGTTCCCCTCGGAATATTGAGATTAAATAATAACCATGATACGAGTAGACGAATTAGTTGAATTAGCTAGAATATTATTCATAACAAAATAACAGTAATAACAATGTCCAATGTTAGTTACAAAGATAGAAGAGAAATCACTTGTAAGCATCTGTACATATTAGGTAAACGATGATGACAAAGAAAGGTGATGTACTACTACATCATTATTATTGTTCCCTTGGGTTCCTAGTGGAACATAGGGCTTCAACTACACGTCTCCACTTGCTTCTGTCTTCTGCTGTACTTTTCAATTGCATCCATGTTAATCTATACTGTTTCAACTCCTCTTCACACGATCTCCTCCATGTCACCCTTGGAAGTTCCACTCACCAATTCCCTTTCGAGTTCCACTCGAGATATGGCCTGACGCGCGATGTCACCCAGCAGCCTCCTCAGCGAGTGTCCAATCAATCTCCACTTTCTCCTCCGTATTTCTTGGGCGATTGGTTCTTGTTTTGTTTGTTCCCATACTTTCTTGTTGATGATTCTTTCCGGCCATCTAATCTTCAGTATAGAGCCAGCGAAGACAGTTGTTGATAAAGGTCTGCAACAGGCTGTTGAAAATATTCTTTTTGACAGACTGGCCAAGTTTCTGATCCGTATAGAAGAAGTGACTGACTTGACGTTTGTATTGAAAATCCAAATTTTGTTGTTGATTCTGAGTGCTGTACTGATGTCTTTTAAACACACAGATTTGGCATATTCATATATAAATTTCGATCGCCTCTACTATATATGCAGTCGGATTCGTAAAACATGAAAAGGGCTGAACGAAATCATATTAATAAATAAATAAATGCTTTATCAATGTCCTGTATCGACGAAACCAGCTAATACCAAGATACCTATTGCTTTGTTTTTAATCCTTTCCCTAACCAAGAAGGTGGTTTTGTTCATCAATTCGACCATGGACACGCCTAGTCGTAAGCCTACTGTAACCCAGCCCAACAGGGGCAGTAAACTTGTAAATACACACGGAAGAGAGACAAAATTAGACTGTTTATCTTTATTTCATGGACTAAGTATTAGTTGATCATTTTGAAAGATGTTTGCGTATGCTGTGATACAATTTCCCTGTTAACATCTGTTGTGAACTGCAGTCTTAGGAACACCAATTTTTTAAAATCTGAACTGTAGGTACACTGGATTTGGTCTTTTCTAAATCCGTGTGCTCTATTACAACTAGTGAATACTAAACAGCAGCTACTCAGTCCCTACTTCAGTAGCGGACACCAGTTACCCTACTGGGAATCAGATTACTACAATATTCAGGTTATTCGGTCACGAAACCGTCCACCATTCAGTCATTAGGTCACAATCCCATGATTTCTTAACTCGATTTTCTGACAGTTTGCCATGTAGCGCTACCACCAGTGTTAATACATTTGACAAACATCGTTGGATAGCCAGTTACTACTATGCTACTTTCATTTCCCTACGCTAGAAATCAAACAAGTGTGTGGTATTGTAGTTAGTTGTTTAGGGAAAAGAACTATTTTAATTGAAACTTATTTATTTTTATTCCATTGAAGTATTATTTTTCTTAGTGCAGTTATTGTTACTTGATTGTTGAATGATTTGACTTGTGACGGTTGTCAATGGTTCTGAGTGTGATCAACTAACTACTGTCTCGCCACTATGAACTTTGGATGAAAATTCATCAGTAACAAGTTGTTGTCACATTTATAGGAAAGTACATATAAAAGTAGAGAAACGAAATACAATGTATGTGAAACAAAACCATTCACGTGATCCGGGGCTGGATACCCATGCCGACGCACTCCTAAACCTCGATTAGCCGGTTGTTGTAAGCCTTGTAAAGAGGAGGAAAAGTTGGACGTGAGGCTACTGCTACTGAAATGTGTCAAGACTGAAAGCTTAAGGCCCTATATGTTCCACGTTGAACGCAAAGGGTTAAAAAATGCTAACATTTCAGAGATCTGAAAGACTACACTACACTAGATTGAATACTTCTGTGCTACTGAGGAAGATTTATCGAGCCGTGTCACAGAGAGTCTCCTACTACTGACTATCAGTATCTCAAGGAACTTAAGTAGACAGTTCGCCTATGGCTCAAATCAAAGGTCATTGACTGCATAGATTGATGATGGTGGTGTTTTGGCAGCTGTCAACGAAATCATCTAACCACTGACCAGTAGAATTAATAATTCAAAATATGTTTTACAGAATTTAACATTAGTCAATATTTCATTATCATTTTAATTATTGTTGTTATTAATATTTAGATTACAGGAATTGTAGGGATTTGGATTAATTTAATTTCAATTGCTGGATTTCTTCATGAGCCAAAGTCGGTTAAAGAGATCATTGAATACCACCAGGGAGTACTGGACAGATGTTTCGTCCTATTTTGGTACTCTTCAGAAGTTAGGATCCACAGGTCATTGAATTCCTACCCAAGTGGCTGAATGGTCAACAAGCTGAGTCGCGTAATCTGAACACCCTGGGTTCGATCCCTGGTGAGGTCATGGGTGCACACTACTGAAGAGTCCCAAACCGGGACGGAACATCTGTTCAGTGTTGCTCCCTAGTTTTCAATGGTCTCTCTAACTGGTGTTGGTTCGTGTCGGTGGCACAGTGGTTAGGACTCTCGCCGACCATGCACATGGTCCGGGGTTCGAACCCCTGCCGGCGCACACCCGATATCTATGGTATGCCTGAATTTGGGCAACCGATATCCATGCTGAAAGTTCCACACTTGTACTGAAAATACGGTGTGGAATCAAGCTGCAATCAAAATAAATAAATAAATAAATAAACCTAACAAGTGAAATCGGGTTACTACTATAATTCAAGTCGCTCTTAAATCTTTCTGAGACACTGCTTTCCTGTTTCTAGCTTTTTATAATATTTGCCTTTCCATTTGTTTACTTTTTCCGTTGACTCAATTGCTCGCCTTTTTCTCATTCTCTTACCATTAGACGGGAGTGAACATAGATTGCATAGTTCTGGTTGTTTTAAATCTCAGCTACAATTTGAAACACGTAGACCACAAATTCTTTTACGTTCTCGTGATCGTAATCAAGACCGTGAATATATTCAAACTTTTCCAGGAACACTAGAGTAAGTCCTGTCATTGTCGGTGTTTTTGTTGACATTGTCCTTTCTTCATCAGTGTGCTGCATTACTTACCTCCTTTTTTACTCCGGTAACCATCGTTGTCACAAAACATTACTTTTTTGTGAAAAATTTGAGGTCGATTTGGAAGAAAAACTGACGTCCAAGATAGATTTCGTCACAAATCATCAGAAAGCAAGAGGCACTGGAAAGCTCTTTCTTCTTAGTCTAGGACTTCCCAGTTGGCTGCATTCTCACCAGAGATTGTATACATCATCTTCAGATTACTGGTCGAATAAACGACAATTCCTCCGGTGCTCCGGAATCAAATAACCCTGGGATTTTAACTTTTATCCGGTTTTTTGTACAGCATCTGTACCATTGGCGAGTATTCGCCTCCATACTCCAATTGATGGACCCTTCCAGGTCATGACTTGTCATTAAAACTCCAAAAATTTTATTTCACAGTCTGTCACTGGGAAGATCAGAGCTGCTATCTACAGATGATTGTTAAACCAAGATGATACAGTCTTCCAGTGTTCCTTGGTTTTCAGAAGTCATTTTAATGAATGGCTCTATTACTCCATACTTTTTTAAATTTTCTATGCTTCGACAACCGAATTTATTGAAATAAGCTAGTTTGACATGTGTATTCGCCATACCAGTTACTGCGTGTTATATGGTACATTGTCTTTAGATTAGGTTTGAAACCTAAATGTCACCTTAATCTTGGTTTTATCATTATTATCATCATTATTTATTAACATTCCCTTGGGTTCCGAATGGAACACAGGGCTTCAGTAGCACATTCCCATTTCACTCTGTTCTCTGCGGTCCTTTTTGGTTGGCTCCATTATCACTAAAAAGCTTTCATTTCCTAATCATATGATCTCTTACATATCACCCAATTCGTTGCTTTCCACTCGGGTTCTGCTTGAGGATCTGACGCTCGATATCCATATCGGTTTCTTTAAAGAATGTCCGGTCAATCTCTATTTTCTTCAGCATATTTGCTGTGCAACAGGTTCTTGGTTCGTTCGTTTCCAGAGTGTTTTTTCTTGTTTGCTTATACTCTCCATTTGGCCATCTGATATCTAGTATGGAGCGGAGGTAGCTGTAGGCAGCCTGTTGGAAATTCTCTTGGTGACATTCCAAGTCTGTCAACCATATAGAAGTAGTGAGTTGACATTAGTATTGTAAATTTAAATCTTGTTCATTATGTTGAGTGCAGTAGATTTTCATACTTATTCTAGGGGATTGGTATTCAGTGGCAATTTTGTGGCTGTTAGTGCTGTTTCTGGATGAGTAGTCGTTTTAAGAATCCTATGAAATGATCAACCCGTTGTTTCCTTTGTTTCTACTCTTTGGTAATTAGATTTCATCACTATCTTTCATTATTCTGATATGTTTTGATATTTTCCCCGACAATGGCCTGTTTATCTGATATGATGTTCTGAGATCTCTTCTAACTGTTTTCTGTTTTGCTAGTGTGTTATGAAATTTATTTCTCGTCTTTCCTAGCGCTCTTCTTCACTCCTTTATTTAGTGTGCTGTAGATTTAAATCAGCTTCTCCCTTTCTTGTGCTTCTTTGCATAGGTTCATCTGCTGTTTTGACATCCCTCTGTCCTTTTTTAGATTCTCATTGTCCGTAGAGAAACATTCCTCGTATTACCTGTCCAATGAACTTAGTAATGTGCTATTTAGATTTGTAGCTAAATTATTCGTTTATTTTTTTTACTGAGATTTACATTAACTAATGTGTAATTTAAATTTAGGCTTAGAAGTCCTGTTTAAATATATCTACTTTTTTGTAAATAATTCTTTCAAACCTGAAGATGATGATGACCAAACATAGTGGTTCTGATAATGTGATTCCTCGATTAACATTATGCCCCTTTGCCTCCTCCTCCTTTTGTTATTTCAGTCTTACTGAACACTATCCGCTAATCTTTTGATCTACTACTACCTCAACTATTAACATGAATCCAGCCTTCATGCTAGAAACTACACCAATGAGACAAGCATATTAGAGAAAGTACTGAACCGATATAATTGAGAAGATGTGGAGCTACAGCGGATGTTTTTTTAGTATGCTTATGTACTTTGAGCCGGTTTAATAAATTTAGAATATTTAATCATGCTTCTAGACAACGCCTCTAACGACGATGATGTTGTCTAGAAGCACAGTGAATGCTTCTTAATTGAATCATTCAGCTAGGAGTATACGGGAACTCCAGCAATTCAACTGAACTGTGATTTCACATTCCACTTTATATATTTTTCTTAGACATAATAATCATTTTAATTGAAATCTATTATTTTTTCCAGTCAATTCACAGATGTTGAATTAATGCCTATACAAATCTCAGTGACACGTGACACCACAGTTCATGATGTCATTGTTCAAGCTTTGAAAAGATTTGGACTTGAGGTAGGTTAATTTTTTACTCATTAAACTTGCCTGCTTTCACTGTTAATTTTATGACAAATGCATTAAAAGCTGTATGGTTTTGATAAACTTATTTTTGTCACTGCATATCTTGACTTAATTTTCCAATTCCACTTTTTTCAATTATAACGTATAACTACTATTAAACAATTAAGTAGTCAAAGTTTTTCGATGAAATTGTTGTGTACGCTGCTTCAGAACTAGCTATCACTCACCAAGATGATTGAAATACTCAAGTGTCACAAATGATGTGGATGATTATCTCGTAGAATTTTTGTCAAATAGCAGTATATTTTTACGGATATCGCTTGCTATGTCAATTGGAGTAGAATTTGCTTCATTTCGCTTTCGACAAGAAGTTGTGATGGGTTGGATTGCACTATGTTGGCTTTGGCCTTTAACAGTTTAAGAGTTCCCAAATCAGAAACGCTGGATGCATGGTTCCTAGAATAAATGCCGTTATATCCATAGTATATATTGTGTACAATATGGTTGGAATTTGAGGAAGAATTTAATGGTGAAGACGCAGACACATATGGTAGCAATAAATTGTTTCCCTCAGACGACCGGCAAGCCTGATATACTTTTGCCTCTGGATAAGTAGAGATGGTGAACGTTAGTTCCGAAAATTGTAAACTCCAATTTTCTCTGTGGTGACCCATAGCCAACAGTATGGCTTTTCCTGTGGATGAAACTCTAAGAATTCCTTCAGCTCAACATAGGTTACATGTGACCAGCATCAAACAGTTATCCACCAGTCTATTCGACTATGCAGAATTAAGCCTTATTTGCTTTCAGGTACTAAAAGAAGAAATCAACTTACTCTGGTATGGACAGCCAACAACTACTAGCCACTCACTCCACTCACACTGTTCCATAAATGCACTGAGTCACACTAACCAATGGGCAGTGTTTGATTTGCAAAGAAAATAATTTAGTGAAGAAACGTGATAGGTTTACCGTAACAAAAGCTAGTCAGTGAGTGGAGGTTCTCCCACTGAGACCTAACCCAATCACACTATCCTTCACTGGGATGCAGGTAGATTCAGTTGATGATTCCCAAACAGGATGAAAGATAACTCTAAACTATAGCAGGACCAAACGAAACTACCTAGTGAACGCATTAAGGCCTTGAGCAACCAGTTAGATGAGTCCATAGTATATAGGCGGAATTATGGGTGCTGTACACGAATTATGCACTGAATTTCATCCAAACCCAATACTTAAGTACTGCTTAAACCAAAAGCTCATTGAAAGGGAGGAAACGTGTAGCCAACTGTTGTCCATGCACTATATTCATAACGTAATCAATAATACGGATAATTTCGTTAATCCCTTCGATGAGACCCACACAAATTACACAGAAAATTTGTAGACCCATCTAAAAAATAGGATCGTAGAGGTGAATCAGTCGAGAAACACGATGATATACAGTTGTCTCAACAAATTTATTCACAGAAATTGGTTTAACCTAACTATGAGGACTTCTGTGAGTAATTTGAAGCTTTCCATGAAGTTATTCTATGTAACTACTTTTTAACATCTCATTACTTATATATATGAACGTCATTTGCAAATAACGTACTTCTGCTTCGGACGCGTCTGACTGGTCGATAGAGATTTGTCAAGGTCTTCATTAGGCAGTTTCGTTTTGGGCTGCTATAGTTTAAAGTCACCTGATGAAATATTGGTAATGGATTCCAATCCTAGTCAATATCAACCAAATGATGTCTGTTTAACATCATCATCATCAAGAAGCCAACATGTTACGCAGACTGAATATTTTGGTTCAGTAAAGCCAATCAATGGAAAATTCAAAACAGTTTTAATAGATTTTTGAATATTTTACAATGAACAGTAAAAACATCCGACTTGGACTTAAAACCGAGTGAATGAAGCTCATTATTCACTGAATTTTTTCTTCAACAACTAAAATTTGTCCCCATTAAATAAGTTTGTAACAACAGAAGACAAGGGCCAGGCTATAGATCGTTTATTAAGGAAAGTCAACACATATTTATAGATTTTAATGTACATTATTGTAGATTTTTGTTAGTAGAAAATACAGTCTTTCGATTGGTTGTTTCTCACAGAAAGTTAACCTTGCATCTCTTTGTGGCTGTGTCAGATCATCCATATGCTAACTGTATCCGCCCGCCTACGCAAAGCCTTTGTTCT
Organism: Trichobilharzia szidati; assembly: GCA_944472155.2. NCBI lineage: Eukaryota > Metazoa > Platyhelminthes > Trematoda > Strigeidida > Schistosomatidae > Trichobilharzia > Trichobilharzia szidati. The sequence continues at coordinate 27,280,568 of OX235271.1, forward strand.
CATTTTCTCACCACCAATAATGGGGATATAAACATTGACGTCAATTACTGTCTACCAACTTTGGCTAGCAGCCAGCTCTCACCACAAGTTTATTTGATATAACACTCTGTGATACACTGGTTGTTAATGGACTAGCCTCATAATCTGAAGGTTCTAAACTGAATCCCTGGTAGAGTCATGTGTGCTCATTGTTGAAGAGTCCCATACTAAGACGGAAAATCTGTTAAGTGCTCTCTGGCCTACACAGTTATTAATACTCTATCATCATTATATGTTATATCACATAAACTTGTATAATATGAAACTATACTCTACCATAGTGCCCATATCTTACCCTTATATATAAAAACATATTCTGTCTTACAATTTTTAGCATTTAGATCCAGGAAGATTTCAACTTGTTGAAACAAATTTAGACCGTGGACTTATTGAAAGAGTTATGTCACCAGGTGAACGTCTATGGACAATATTAGAACGTGTTAAACGTGAATCTGTACGTGCATTACGCCTAACAAGATTTTATTTACAACCGATTGAAGAAACAAAAGGTCCTGTTGTTACATTGTTTGTTGGTAATTTAAAGAAAGGCTTAAGTCAACGTTTGTATGAACGTATCCTGTTGGAAAAGTTGGGAGCTGAGAATAAATGGGATTTTATTGGTGAGTTTTAAGTGTGTATCATATCTCTTATTACAAATATAAAACTACTAGAATTAAACATGGAATTATGATAGTCACATCTACCCTTTATAGATGTTATCATGAATTAGTTTAGTTGAGAGCTATGAAGTGTTTTAGCTTAGTTGTACTATATCGTGACTATAAGTGTTGAAAACCGCTCCTGGCTGGCTAAATTCCAACGCATTGACTGAGGAGTCATGTATTTAATTCAAAGCCCAAAGATCCTCCTCTCATCACATATATTTTGGTGGGTTTGCACTATGGAAAGACAGTTAACAGTTAGAGGTGGTAGGTTTCGTCACGAACTAACACATCAGTTAGAAAATCATTGGAAATCAAGGTGCTGTAGACAACTTTCTCATCCTAGTCTGGAACTGTACAGTATTGCTCACCAATCACCCCACCGGGTATCAAATCCAGGAGACTTTCAGGTTACTAGGCCAGTTCTCTGGACTCGAATTCACTGATTCCTATGTGATTTTTGATTAGATCTATCATACAATCAGTTAAATGCCTATAATTTGAGCAAACTCTACGATTTCTTCGCTGTACTACCACTACAGACTAAACGTATAGCTTATTCATGTGGTTAACTGAGATTAACAAAACAGTGAGGTGACTATTATCACTCTTGAATGATTCAATATACTTATAATAAGTAATGTTCCATGAAATAATTGTTCTGAAAAGTATCGTTTATATAAGAGGAAAAAGAATCCCTACTAGGGAAGTCAATAATAATTATGACCAAGAAGTTAAAACAATCGATCCAAAGAACTTATAATGCCGGTTAGCTGCAGCTCATATTTTTCACAAGACGACCGGTTGTGATTCCGAGAGTGAAAGATAAAGTACCTAAGCTCTAGCCACTTCTTCTTGTATTTATCAATTCAGTTGCTCCTGTCAAGCCATTTACATTAACCACTGTTCTAGGAAATTAATTTTTCGTGCTCGGCAACACCTACCAGTGTGCCTAAATAAATGTGTAGTTAAAACCACCAACATTTTGATATAAGATCACCTCGTCTAAACAGGCCAACAAGCTAGCAATAATAAAGAGCCTTTTCCTATCACTTATCGGGTACCCGAATAAATTACCAATGCCCACTGGATACTAAGCACTCCAAAAAAACAGAGGCAATTGCAATTCGCTTGAAACAACCGTACTTGTGTGTGCAAAAGAAACAAGTCCAGTCAGTATTACTACCCTGGCCTGTTGTATTATTATTATTATTGTTCCCTTGGGTTCCTAGTGGAACATAGGGCTTCAACTGCACGTCTCAACTTGCTTATGTCTTCTGCTGTACTTTTCACTTGCATCCATGTTAGTCCATACTGTTTCAACTCCTCTTCACACGATCTCCTCCATGTCACCCTTCGATGTCTCACTCGCCGCTTCACTTTCGGGTTCCACTCGAGCACTGGCCTGACGCGCAATGTCACCCAGCGGCCTCCTCAGCGAGTGTCCAGTCCATCTCCACTTTCTTCTGCACATTTGCCGGGCGATTGGTTCTTTTTTCGTTTGTTTGTTCCCATGGTTTCTTGTTGGTTATTCTTTCCGGCCATCTGATCTTCAGTATAGAGCCAGCGAAGGCAGCTGTTGATAAAGGTCTGCAACAGGCTGTTGGAAATATTCTTTGTGACACACTGGCCAAGTTTCTGATCCGTATAGAAGAACTGACTGACTTGACGTTTGTATTGAAAATCCGAATCACTTTGTTGTTGATGCAGGCTGAGTGACAGCGGAAGATTTCCAGATTGGTTTCAGGTTGATGAATGTGTTTCTCGCCTTCCCGATTCTCGATGTGACATCCTCGTCTGTTCCTCGTGTAGTTGAGACAATGCTCCCTAGCTAGATAAGTGAATGAAGTAACCTCTTTCAAATCCCTCCCGTTGATGGTGATTGGCGCTGGATGTTGTTGTTCCCTGGCCTGTTGTGGAACATATAAATTCATAAATTCTGTGTTATTATTTTTCTCAGTTCATCTATGCACGTTATCACTTCCAGACGCTTTCGAACCGTTATCCAGTGATCTTAGAGACTTTTGTCATTTACAAAACATCATTTGGATAGTGTTATTAAAAGACGGAGATTATCTGAAAAATCATGTGATGTATTTGCGCTATACATTTCGAACAATCTGATAACACATTTGCTTGTCAAGTCGATATATATGAAAACAATTTAAGGGCAATTAAGTTAAACAAAGTGACAAAAAAAAGGATTTAAGAATGATTAACACAACGTTCGGTAATCCAATCAAATAAGGATTTTTATTTGATAATTTAATTTGTAAAAGGGACTAATTGTTTTAAAAATACCAATGTTGTCAAGGTCAACTAACTACTTTCTAACTGTTATCTACCTCAGTCTGGCAAAGAAATCAATATCAGACATCTTTTCATATCGTAAACGTGTTATTTTCTATGTGAGGAGATGTGGCTAATTGATTGCAGCTTTTAATAATAATAATCTACTTTATTCCAAAATCGGTACTTATAATACAGAATGGAATTCTCAGCATTTGTCACAATATTGCATCTGATTTACTCAAAATATAAATAAAGTTAAAAATTAAAACAAAATTAACCGGAGGAATTTGTCCACGTTTACGACATAAAGTCAAAAATATTCGAAGCACGAATTGAGATCATTAAATATAATAATAATAATAATAATAATAATAATAATAACAACAGTGAGTTTGTTTCAAACGGTATTGTCGATTTAGTTTGGAAACTTTAGCATGCTATAGATTATTGGGTCTAATATTCTGTTGAAATAGTATGGTGAGGGGAAAGGCAAAATTAACAGTTATAACACAGCTCAAGTGATGTTTACACCTAGGAAAAAACAAGCAAAAAAAACAAAAACACTGAGAGGATTATAAATATAAGAAATGCAATAACAATAAAGTTTGATGCTGTAAGAGTGAAGGAAATGGTTTATTTAGTGGTGCTAAGAAGGTTAGTTAGTTCATTTCTGGCGCTATTTTCATCACATAAAGTACGTGCTAAATATGGCATAGTGGAATATTTATACTTAGACGTACATGCATAAATTCTTCTGAAAGACACAAGGTCGGAGCTGCGAGTAGAGTGGATGCTCAGAGTCTGACAAAATTCCTTTAGCGAATTTCTTGCATGACATCAAGTGCCTATCAGTGACAATGTCAACGATATGGCCCAATGGGATACCACTCGCCCTACTGGCAGTCTTCAGAGTTCTACGAAGTATGACAGAGTCTTTTTTAAGCAATCCAGGAAAGAATAATGGTGAACAGTAAAGAAGAATAGGTAAAATACATGAGTTGACAAACTGTAAGAGGAGTGGTTGGGTTATACCTGAGTGCCTTAACTTTTTAATGTAAAAAGTAAGACGAAACATTCTTTTAGAAATCGCTAAGACATGAGAGGACCAAGATAGGTCAGAAGAGAGAATTAATCCAAGATACTTAACTTCAGACTTAGTTTCTACATCAGTATCATCAATTTTGCAAGGGTTATAAGAACCAGTGGCTTCATTTAACTTTCGTTTACATCGGAAACTGAAATTGACATTCTGACATTTGGAAGGATTTAGTTTAAGGCCGTTAGACGAAGACCATTTGCTAATTCCTAATAGAAAGCTGTTCATCTTAGTACAGTCTAGATGGGAGTTAACAGACACTGAAATAATTAGATCATCGGCATACTTAACAAAGTTCATTTCATCAGAGTGAGGCAAGTCATGCAAGAAGAAAGAAAACAGAAAAAGAAGAAGGGACAGCGCCTTGAGGGACATCAGCCTCAGTAAGCAATGAAGTGGACGACTTTCCCTGACATACAGGGTACTGCTTTCTTCCTGAGAAATAAGAATGCAGCCATTTGACAACCCAACAGTCAGTTTGAGTTTCAGCAAGCTTGTTTAGTAAAATGTCCCTAGGTACTGAGTCGAAAGCAGATGTATAATCTAGAAATGTGCAGCGAACAGATTTAGCCCCCTTGTCTAAACTGGAGACAATCTTATGACGCAAGACTGCATCTGCATCAAAAGTACTTCTACTATGTTTGTAGGCGAATTGTTTAGGATCGTTAAAGGCCTTAAGTGAAGGTTGAAGATTAATTAAGAGTAACTTTTCCATAGCTTTTAGAAAAGGGGAAGTAATAGCAATGGGTCTTAATTTAAAACATGTTCCAGTAGACGACTTAGGTATAGGTACAATTTTAATGTTCTTCCAAACGGCTGGCACGATATTTTTGGAAAAAGTTTCGTTAAATATGTCCATGAGAGGATAACACAGGATATCTGCAAACTTTCTAGGAATAACACTAGGGAAACCGTCTGGTCCCTGGCTACAAGAAGGGTTCATAGACTGGAGACATTTTAGAACATCATTTGTATCAAAACCAGGGAAGCAGGTTTCACCTCACTTCCTCAACTCTGAAAGGCAAGGTTTCACAGATGTAGAACGAGACTGTACTTATCGAAGCATTGCAAAACCCGATCTTTGACGGCCAGTTTAGTGTTGTGACGTCATTAGGGGGGATCCAGGTTAGCGTATGCCACCTGCACTCACGATGGTGAATACAGGTACAGGCTCATCTTCCTGAGTAACTTCTTAAGTTAGTACATTTATTACATTCCTTTGTTCTATCTAATACTTTTATTTTATTTTACTATTATTATTTTTTCTTATAGAAGTGATATATTACGACTTTGGCAGTCTTGTATTAGTTTATTTGAATGCAGAACGTGCAGATGAAGCATATCATATATTGAAACAGAGTACATTTGAAGATCGTCCAATTCTAGCTATGATATTGCCAAGACTTAAACCAGCTAAATTACCAGATGATATAAAACCCTTACTAGTATTAGTCAATGTGAAGTCAGGTGGATGTCAGGTAAGCTTTCTAGACAGTGTTACTATTATTATTATTACCGTTATGATTACTCATATAGACTTTGCTTTCTCTTGTGCAGTTCAGTGCTTTCGCTTTGCCACAAACCTATTCAAGCCACCATTGGAATGCTGAAGCAGTGTCGCTACCTTTTCAGATCTTGATAAATAAACCTCACAGCTTTGAAGAGTCAATTCAGTCTTTTTCTGGGCAGATTTTTCAGCCTCAAGACACAGCGTAAACATTCCATCTTACCGTGCCTAGATTCGCTTTCATTAGGTGAACAATTATCAGTTGCAAATCTCCCTGAAGGCATTCATCCATTGGCGTCACTAGGCTTCAAACTGATCAGTCTTCCTGATTTCAGCAGGGAATAATTTTATTTTTTTCTCCTTTGCTATGAAGTTTCTGTGGTGGTGGTGGTTTTCATGGGGTGAAGTTGCTAGCCACGCGTCTAAGCTGCCTTATTTTATGGACTAAAGACCGACTTGTAATCTTGGAGAGGTTAAGTAATTTCTAGGATTACACAGTTTATCATTCTGATCGACGTAACTAAAAGAGAGAGAGAGGAGAATTGTATACTTCTTCAAAATGTCATTAAGTTGTTAAATATCAAAAGACAAACTCTAGTCTTTAACTACTGAAAAGGCTTTCACTAAAAAAGCAAAGATTTAAAGAGAGTGCTATAAAAGCGAATATTAGCTAACTTATTCTGAAAGCTCTGTGCGTCGGTAGCACAGCGGTTAGGGCTCTCGCCGACCATGCATATGGTCCGGGGTTCGATCCCCTGCCAACGCACACCTGATATTCATTGGTCGGCTTGCAAAATTTGGGCTACCGAAGTCACATGCTGAAAATTCCATTCTTGTATCAAAAATACTGTGTGGAATCAAACTATAATCAAGAAAATTGAAGAAACAGGCATTATTCACAACTAACTTTTATTACAATACCTATAGTCTAAGTGCGAAGCTTTTATTGCCTCCCACTAGACAACATCTTCGGTGCAAACTATAATATGAAGTGAACTAATATGAATTCTCCTGGATTGATATAATTGTCTCCAGATAAAGCAATAAGAAGACGTAATTTGTCTGAATCGTGTAATGTATTTGCTCAACATATTTCGAACAATCTGATCACACACGGACTTATCATAGAAATATATATGAAATTAATTAAGAGTTAAGAGGTGAGAAAATAGACTCGGGTCAAGTTAAAAGGACATATTGAAGGTCAAAATAACAATGAAGATCACTAAACCAAATAACACAGGTAATAGTATATCTGTTATGGTATCAAAACAAAATTTACCAACGAAGGTTTAGTGTGATGACGAATTGTTTTTGAACGCATAAAGGTGGTTTAAACTTCCTAACTGCCAGCTAGGGCTTTCACAAACTTTAGGATACGCCCGAAACACGTTTTATAGATAGGTTTAAAAGATCTCTTAACGTCAATTTTATGTTCCCTATATCTTATTTGAGGGATTTATTACTTCTATGTACTAACAATGCTAGGTTTACATTTGAAGTATATTGTTTCCGCCAAGTTGATGGTGTTGCTATGGGAAGTCCTTTAGGGCCCCTTTTAGCAGATATTTATATGTCGTACATTGAGAATTTATCGGAGGATTTAATCGAAAATGTGCCACTTTATAGAAGGTATGTAGGTGATATTGTAATCAGTTAGAGAACCACTGGAAAACCTGAGAGTACTTGACAGCTGTTTCCTCCTAGTTTGGGACTCTTCAGTAGTACGTACTCACCTGGATTCGAACCCAGGACCTTCTGGTTACAAGGCTGGCGAGCTCGTATACCATTGAGCCACTGGGACCCAATCCAATGGTCCTTGAATTCTAACTTCTGCCAATTCATGACATAGCGCGACCATTTTCGAAATGTCTTCTTCGATGAGTTACTGCCTCATCTTCAACCAGCTGTACCCTACTGGTCACGGCCTCCCACTAGAACCCCAGGTTAACTGCCTGAATAGGGCCAGTCACTAGTGAGCATCAGATTTATTTTCCAGTATTGGTTTTGTAGGGATTTTGTTTGATTGCATGGAGGATTTCATCATGAGCTGACATCAATTAGACTTTTTATGCAGCTAATATCATTATAATTGAGAATGTAAAGCCAATATATCTATCTAAGCCCTTCGAACATGCGAAAAATGATGTCACATCCCACTGTATTTACCAATTTGAATGTATCTGTGGACACTTACATAGGGAGGACTCATCGATCTCTGCAAGTGAGGGCTGGCTTTAGAGCATATTTCTAAATGGCTCCAGAAACAAATGGAATCTTCAGAACCCATTATTGGTGACAACAGGAGACCTAGTTCTTCTATTGCGAAGCATATTATAGAGGCAGGGCATAGAATTGACGTTAACAGATCTTTTAAACCTATCTATAAAACGTGTTTCGGGCGTATCCTAAAGTTTGTGAAAGCCCTAGCTGGTAGTTAGGAAGTTTAAACCACCTTTATGCGTTCAAAAACAACTCGTCATCACATTAAACCTTCCTTGGTAAATTTTGTTCTGATGCCATAGCAGATGCACTATTACCTCTGCTATTTGGTTTAGTGGTCTTCATTGTTATTTTCACCTTCAATATGTCATTTTAACTTGACCTAAGTAGTTTATTTTCTCAGCTCTTACCTTTTTATTAGTTTCATATACATTTCTATGATAAGTCCGTGTGTGATCAGATTGTTCGAAATATGTTGCTCAAATACATTACACGATTCAGACAAATTACGTCTTCTTATTGCTTTATCTAAATTCATAAAGGGAACTAATTGTTTTAAATAATTGTCTCTGCTATCAACTTTAATTACTGTCGGTTGTTGATGTACATTAGTACTGGTTCTTTTACTACTTTGCATTTGAACTTTTTGGTCATGTGACCTGTTTTGTAATAATGTGTCTGTTGACAGCATATTGATCTGAGTACTAGACTTCTGGTGATTCCCAATCAATCACATCCAAGTTCGTCAGGAAAGACAACTATATCATTCATGAAGAATTCAAAACTGGTTTGCTCTGAAGATTTTGTCTTGGTGGAGAAATGAAACCTTTGCAATTAAACCACCCAGTTCAAAGAACATTAGCCTGACAAATCAGTCAGTCAGTCAGTTATTTTGAGGTTGAATGGTTGACAGAAATCAGCAGGAGGCTCTCTCTACCTGATCAAAGTTTTGTGCTTTTTGGCACTCGTCAGCAAGGTGTATCTGCAACCTTGAAGGAACTCATATTCCCTTTGCGACTCGAACTCGCATCAGTTGGTTTAATTAATCGCAAATTAACTATCCAGCGCAGAGAACACAACCACATCAAAATCATCCACCTGGTCTACAAATCTTCTCCATCATATCTAGTTGGCTTAATTATTTCAGCAATCTTTACCTAAATAGGACAACATTTGGAAAGAATTCGCAAATATTTAGCATATATGATTTGAAAATATATTTTATTTCTTCACGTTCTGAGTGTAATATAGGGCCTCTAGCTTTGAGCTTTAGAGTTCCAGTAGTGTTTCTCTTCATCTTACGAATCGCGGTTGCTAGCCTCATGCTTAACTTTCCCTTTTTATTGGGCTTACCTATCGGCTAAGCGAGGTTAAGAATTGCTTTGACCGGGGACAGAACCTCGAACCACGTGGATGGGTGGGTGGTTGGCGGATATTCTACCAATGAACCACCAACGCGCACATGTTCATGTATACATACAATAAAAAATATTATTTCTATTGTAAAACCTAATATCTAGAGTGATACCGTTGATGTTTATTTTCCTATTTACAGGGTGCAGATCTAATCACATCTTTTCGAAAATTACTGAACCCTCATCAAGTTTTTAATCTAGACTATGGGGGTCCATTGCCAGGATTGCATTGTTTTCGGCATTTGAAACAATTTAAAATACTTGTATGCGGTGGAGATGGAACAGTTGGCTGGGCATTATCATGCCTTGATAATGTTGGTCAAGATGCTGCATGTCCTACTCCACCAATGGCTATCCTACCATTAGGTACTGGTAATGATCTAGCGCGTGTTTTACGTTGGGGTTCTGGTTATACTGGAGGAGAAGAACCTTTATCTATATTGAAGTAAGTTTTTTTGGACTTTGTCTTTTATGTTAAATTTCCCAACCGTGAATCGATATCCTTTCTGTTAAAAACATCAGTTCTCTTGACCAATTGACAAAATGTTGACTGTGTTTCAGAATGTTACTTGTTAGTGGTGTAGATGAACATGATAAAAGTGAGTTGAGATACCAACGGTCTGTCAGTTATTTGATTTTTCATAACTCATTGGATAGGCATTTGATGATTTCTCTCTCTAGAGTTTTGTTGTTAAATGGAACTTTCTCCTTCGATTCCTGAAGATACGTAATGATGAAGTTACACACATGGAGTGCTGAGTAATGGTGTTAAATTAGTTGATAAAAAAGCATAGAGTGAAATGAATTGAGCCGGCGTGTTTAACGTCGATTTTTGCCTCAAGAAGAGCGATAGATTAGAAGCGTGCTAAGAGTGTAATCAAATCAGAATATGAAATCACATTGCCAAGTCTAGCTATTGGCAGAAGAAGCATCAAAGATAGAACTTCAGGTGAACATAGAGAAAACAGAGGTGATTACCATTCCTGGCCAGGAACAAAAACAGCAACAACAAAAACAGACAACAGTCAGCATAAATGGAAGGAACCTGAAAGAAACAACCTCCATTACCTAACTACCTGGGAAGCATCGTTTCAACTGCAGGTGGACGGAACTGACGAGGATTTCAAAGCAAGAATCGGGAAAGCAAGACAAGCTTTCACTACTCTCAAGTCTGTGTGGAGGTCAACAGCACTCAGCATCAAAAATAACATCCGGATTTTCAACTCCAATGTGCTACTATACGGATCATAGACTTGCACAGCGCGTCATAAACAGCATCTAAAACAAACTACAAACCTTCATTAACAGTTGTCTTCGCTCAATACTTCGCTCAAGATCAGATGGCCAGAGTTGATCAGCAACAGAGATCTCTGTAAGCGAACCAACCAAGAACCGATTGTGAAACAAATAGGCAGGAAGAAATGGAGATGGATTGGCTGGCCATACTCTGAGGAAACCATCAAGTGACATCACTAGACAAGCCATTGCTCGAGTGGAACCCGAAAGGGAAGCGGCGAGTTGGTCGTCAGTGCAAGGGTGACTTAGAGGGGGTCATGTGAAGAGGAGATGGAAACGTGTGGGCAGACTTGGAGCCAGGTGAAGACTGTAGCAGAGAACCGAACTCAATGGAGACGCACGGCTGAAGCCCTATGTTCCTCTAGGAATTAAAGGAAACAATAATAATAATATAATAAGTCTAGCTGTTGATATGAGTCATGCGTTGAGATTTTAGTTGCTTGGTTAAGTCCTAATACAATTAGGGCACATTAAATCCGAGGACATCTTCTGCTTTTATTAATTGGCCACGGATTTTATAACCAGACATTCTCACTTTGCGAGATCGTGAAAAAAGACACACGTTTAATTACCCGACATTTTTTTCTAGAGTTCTTCACCTGATGATGATAATATTTGACTCATTAATATATAACAAATGTCCCACTGAATGGGATGCTTCATAAATGCGCATCTTCTATACTCAAGACTGCACAATCAAACAATTTTGATAATCATAGAGCCTATAAGGGTGCTTATTATCACCAATAATATTCCTAATTGTGGTGGACTGGATTATGCGTCAGACAGTGGGAAACGAGAAGACAGGGATATCCTGGACCGACGTGAAGAACCTAGGAGACCTGGATTTCGCGCCTGGATGATTTATGTTTGATGTCACACAAAATCGAAGACTTACAAGCGAAACCCGACAAACTGGTCGAAGAAGCAGCAAATAAAGGACTCCAGGTGAACATTGACAAGATGGAGGTTATGAAAATAACCAACAAACAACAACAACAGCAGCAGCAACATCCACCACCAATCACCATCAACGGGAGGGATTTGAAAGAGGTTACTTCATTCACTTATCTAGGGAGCATTGTCTCAACTACAGGAGGAACGGATGAGGATATCAAATCGAGAATCGGGAAGGTGGGAAACACATACATCAACCTGAAACAACCAACCTGGAAATCTTTGTCACTCAGCCTGCATCAACAACAAAATTCGGATTTTCAATACAAACGTCAAGTCAGTCACTTCTATACGGATCAGAAACTTGACGGCGGGTCACAAAGAATATTTCCAACAGCCTGTTGCAGACCATTATCAACAACTGTCTTCGCTGGCTCTATACTGAAGATCAGATGGCCGGAAAGAATCACCAACAGGAAACTATGGGAAGAAACAAAACAAGAACCAATCGCTCAACAAATATGCAGGAGAAAGTGGAGATGGATTGGACACTCGCTGAGGAGGCCGTTGGGTGACATCGCGCATCAGGCCATAGCTCGAGTGGAACCCGAAAGGGAAGTGAGCGAGTGGGACGTACAAGGGTGACATGGAGGAGATCGTGTGAAGAGGAGTTGAAGCAGTATGGAATAACATGGATGCAGGTGAAAAGTACAGAAAAAGACAGAGGCAAGTGGAGACTTGCAGTTGAATCCCTATGTTCCACTAGGAACCCAAGGGAACAATAATAATAATAATACAGCCTATAAGGAGCTATCTTGTTAGCTTTCTGCAGTATTATTCATTAAGAGTATTCTCCTTCACCGTCATTATTTCACTTTGTTATCTGTAGGCTTATTAGGATTTTTCTTTTTCTTCATCAAACTGCATCAGAGTATTAACTCTGATAAAGATGTATATCTCAAAATCAGATACAACTATATGTGAATATATGTTCTTCATATTAGCCGTATCTCGATATAATACTTTCATCAACAGTTATCCTCACTCTATGCTGAAGAAAGATAAGTAAGATGATGGTACTTTGGAAACGAATCAACCAAGAATCTCTTGGCCAACAAAAGTGCAGAAAAAATGGAGATGGATTGGACACATGCTGAGGAGACTTTTGAGTGATATCACGCGTCAGATCCCCTCAATTGGGACTCGAATGGGAGACGACGAGTTAAGCATGTATCGGAGAGTGACATGGAGAAGAATGTGCGAAGATGGAATGAAATCGTACGGGGCAATCGTTTAGTCAGGTAAAATGCATGTCAGGCGACAGAGTGAAATAAAGACATGCTGCTAAAGAGCTGTGTCCCACTATGGAATAATAGTAAGAAAAGTGATGTAATCAGAAGTTAATTGGTGGATGGTGACTAGCAGTGGAATCTAGGATGTGCATTTCGTCCTATTTTGGACTCGTCACTGGATGTACCTGCATCCCGCAGTGAGTGATGATGTTCCCACGAGGCTCAAACCAAGTGCCCATAGTTTCAAACGCCAAAGCGTTATCCACTAGACCACTTGGGCCATGAGAGCCACCTCTTGTGCAAAGGGGTCATATTAATTATTTAATTGAATTTTAGATTTTCCCGTCGATTGATTGGACCGAAGTGCTCGGTCTCAGGTTGACGCGTCGGCTTCTTATGCAGATGTAATAACTATCAAATTTCAATGCGGTAAGGTCAGATAGCTTCGAATTCTTAAGTCAACTTTCATTCGAGTATAGAGAAGATAAACCTATAGGGGAACTGGGAAGTGTTGCACAACACAAAGTTTGGAATTGTATAATCAACATTCTTTTCAATTGAAAAATGGATGAGTCACTGAAATCTTCTCAAACGTTTCCTCAAAAGGATATATGTTAACAACTCCCTTGCATAATAGTCTATATCCATTCGTCATTTGGGATATTTCTATAGACTGGCTTTTCTTCTGTTTTTTTACAGAGATGTAGTAGAAGCTGAAAATATCCGACTAGACCGTTGGACTGTTGTCATTAAACCAGATCAAGCGGAAAAAGATGCCCAGAAGAAACAACTACAAATCGAGGCGAATTCATCGAATACAAATGAAGACTCTAGCCGAATTTTTGTAATGAATAATTATTTCGGTTTAGGCATAGATGCTGATTTAAATTTAGACTTTCATATGGCACGTGAAGAGAATCCAGCAAAATTTAATAGCAGGTAAGCTGGGATTATTTTTTGTTTTTGCTTCTTTTCATTCCTTTGTTTTTCGTGTGGAACACAGCACACCAAACGTCAAGCTTTGGAGTTGTTTTATGGGTTGGGGTTGCTAGCCTTAAACCCAGCCTTCTCCCTTTCTGGAGTTTAATGCCGGCTGGGTGAGAGACTATCAAGAACCGAATCTGAACCTCTCCTAAATATGATGGGGGTTCTACCAAAGAACTGTCAACTCACAATTGATAGGAAGCCCTGGGTCTAGATTTCGTGACTCTTCAAACTCCTGAGGAAGGTGTATCTGCAAATTATGACGAACTGGCGTCTCCTTTAGGGGTTGAACCCGCGTCACACAGTGCTGTAGTCAGAGACGTCACAAGTGATCTGTTGTATAGTCAGTTCAGCAAGACTGTAGCTTACTGACTGGCCTAAGAGCTCAATTTTAAAGTGAGTGAGTTCCACCCATTACCATCATCAACATAAATAGCGTTTTAAATAAAGAGGATAGGACACCAACTATCATATAACATGTGTAGACCATTGTCTGACACTATATACTACTTATCGATGGACATAAGTAGTTGCGCTACACTCGCACGAACAAGCAGTGCTTGCTAGCCAGATCAAAGTTATCTAAACACCGATAGAGGCTGTTTCGCTGGTTTGCCACTGAGCTTATCAGCGGGGTGTCCGGTTTAACTCAGCTTAGGGGGAGCCAAATCATTTCAAACCACCCGGATTCTGGCTCACTACTTCAGCAGACTGGTAACAGAGAGAATCAAATTCGCAATTTGCAGTTTACGCAGTCGAAGTGAAATTTCACAATAGTTTCTTTTGGAAATGAAAATTATTCAAACCACAATTTTTGCTGTCCACCCGATACCGTAAATGAAAATTACTAAAACAAGCATAGATCCATGACACTATATACTACTGCGGGTTGATGTGAGCAGTATTTTGAATTACTGATATAAGTTTATCAGTAGCATATACCATCATGTATTTATGCTTGCTAACTTGACTGCTGCTTATCAAGTATCACATAGATTAGATCATGTTATTGTTATCTGAATAACTTCGGTTTCAAAAGAAAACCCTAAAGTGAATTTTCGCCTCGAAATATGTGTAAATTACAAACTGCGAACTTGATTTAAGGTGTGGATTGTTTCAAAGTTGATAAATATGCATATTGTTGCCATGAAATGGTTGTGTAACTTTATTATTCTGCTCAACCCTCCATAAGTTTCTGCTAACACGATGCCCGAAAAAAGCCATTGGGGATTCCAGTTCATGCGCTAATAAATCGAGTGCTTTGGCGAATGTATATACGTTAATAGGGAGTGGCTAATGTGGCGTATCAAACCTTTGAAATAGGCTGAATTCTACTGGTCAGATTTGCAGAGTGGTTAGCATGCCACACAGTGGTACACTATAAGTTGGTGTTAGACAGTTGGAGGAAATCCTCAAGAAACCGTAGTGTAAGCGCAATATCGCTTGAAATTAAGTCACGCGTAGATAAAGGCTATCCAGGTCCAGAACAAACAAGAAGCCGGTCACTGTTTCTACGGTACTATCAATAAACAAATCAATAATTATATACAACAAACCTTAACGGTTTCAGGAGTACAAAGCACAACGCTTAACAGAAAACAAGGTACCGCTATCAGAACGGAATAACGTTAAAGCCAAAATTGAGAACTAGCCGGAATCACACACGACCGTTCAGGTAAGCAGTCAGTAGAAGAATGAACCCAATTAATAGATAGACAGAGCATAGGCACAAAGATAGAATTTAATTGGCTACTCAACCAATCAATAAATAAGATAAACTCGACAGAATAGTACAAATTGAGACATGGGTCAGCAAAATCCCCCATGCAATTAAACAAAATCCCTACAAAACCAATACTTGAAAATTAATCTGATGCTCACTAGTGACTGGCCCTATTCAGGCAGTTAACCTGGGGTTCTAGTGGGAAGCCGTGACCAGTAGGGTACAGCAGGTTGAAGATGAGGCAGTAACTCATCGAAGAAGACATTGCGAAATGGTCGCGCTATGCCGTGAATTGGCAGAAGTTAGAATTCATGGGCCATTGGATCGGGTCCCAGTGGCTCAATGGTCTACGAGCTTGCTAGCCTTGTAACCAGAAGGTCTTGGGTTCGAATCCAGGTGAGTACGTACTACTGAAGAGTCCCAAACTAGGAGGAAACAGCTGTCAAGTACTCTCAGGTTTTCCAGTGGTTCTCTAACTGACGTCAGCTCATGATGAAATCCTCCATGCAATTAAGCAAAATAACAGTCCTTAAAAATACTCTGATTGGGTCATGAGTTCAACGGTCTGACTAAACAGATCGAAGTAAAAACACACACAGTTCATTAAACAAATTGGGATAGACACGTTAGGCATGGATAATTGGGTTGCGACAACGCTAGGCTGATCCGGGACAGGTTGACTTGATTCAAGGATGGGAATTGAATTGATCTTATACGTAGACTTAGGCTTTATGCATTTTGGCATTCATCTGCAAGGTGCTTTTTTCAACTCTCAATGAATTGAGTCTTATCGTCACAGCAACTGGAATCTGTACCATCGAATGATGCAATCTGAGACGACTTTCCAAGTTTGTCTGAATAGCCCAGTAGTCACTTGAAATTGTTGAGAAATGTTACTTTATGTTATCTACGCCTCCTTCTTGTGATAAACCCTGTCTACAGATGGTGATGTCAAATGTAAAAATTCAAGCAGTTACACAGAAATATCAAGTTGTACGCTCTTAACGTCTGCCTACGTTTGCCCATTTTGAATAAAGAAAGAACGAACATATTTGCAGTTTTTATGATAGGAGCTCGTTTTTTTCATGGATTCTCTTCAACTGCATCCATCCTAAATGAATCAATTATATGTTACCAAATCCTTCTGAACACATATTTTTTATAGTGACTTCAAGTTATCGATAGAAAGTATGAGCAACATAATTTAAAAGATGATGTAAGTAGACAAGTGTTTAGTTTTAAAAGAGTAACCCCATTTATGTAGTAGTGTAACGACAGAAGGCAAGAGTCAGGCAACAGATCATTTATTAAGGAAATCAACGCATATTTATATATTTTCATGTACATTATTATGGATAGTTAAGCGAACAAACACAGTCTTCCGATTGGTTGTTTCTCACTTAAAATTAATCTTCCATCTCTTTGTGCCTGTTTCTTGAATGTCAAATCATCTATTTATTAACTGCCTCCACCAACGCAAAGTCTGCTGTGGTCGGTTTTGAATCAATCTTTGTTCACATTTTCTCATGACAAATCTTGGGAACGTAAATATTGACGTAAATTACTGTCTACCAATTTGGCTAGTAGACAGCTCTCACCACAGTAGTAATTAGACAAGGTTGTGGATTTCTGGTCTCACTTGAAAACAAGGATGGATTAGAGAAAAAATCTTCTTGTTATTCTCTTTCGACATAGAACTTTGCACATGTGTGCGGCAGTTCAAGTCGCCACACTTCACTTAGCACACAAAGTAAGAGAAGGAAGTAGGAGAAATGCATATTAGAGACAGTAAACAGAGGTGTGAGCCATGTCACCAATTGTTGTTTCCAACCATTGGTTTTACCGTCCCGAGGACCCCAACCAGGAAGCTAGTTTACACCTTCCTACGTGGCTGGCTTAAACTAGCTGTTGTAGATTTCATTGACTGGTGAAGCCATGTTTTGGTCTGACCGCCGCTAGCTATCTCTTTTCCAGCCTGATACTATGTCAGCTAACATCGCCCGTCGATGAAGGCGATGACTAGGCATACAGCATACATAACATATGTCCTAACCATCTCAGTCGATGTAGCTTCACAGCCTCGTCGATTGAATTCCCCACCTTACCTAGCACTCGACTGAGGCCTGACCTCAATATTGCTCACCTTATTATACCACTTCACACGGGAGATATAACGCAGACACCTATGATCGAAGACAGCTAATCTTTTCATGTCTTCCGCTCTCAATGGCCAGGTCTCACAGCCATAAAGGAGGACGGAGCGGACTGATGAGCAGTACACTCGCCCTTTGGTCGATAGTCGGATATCACGTCTACACCAGAGATGGCGTAAACTGGCATATGCGAACCTAGCCCTCTGTATTCGTGCTGAGATTTCGTCGGAGATCAACCCGTTGGGGCTGATAGAACTTCCCAAACAAGTGAAGCGGTCAACGTGCTCTACCACTTCACTTCCTATTTCTAATCTAGGGGTCGGTGTAGTCCAATCCTGTAACATCATCTTACATTTTACAGGGGCGAATCGCATGCCAAGCATACGAAGATTGCTGCTCAAGGTGTTCAGAAGACTCTGCATTTTGTCAACGTCCTCGTCTAGAAGGACTATATCGTCTGCATATTCAAAGTCGACGAGATTATTCCCTGGTAGCAAGTCAATCCCTGAGTCGCTGAAGTGAGTTAGGGTTAAGTCCATCAGTACGTCTATGATGAAATTGAATAGAAATACATGATAGAACAACAGAGTTAACTCATACATATTATGGTGAAGAGTTCAGGAGGGTCGGGGTGAATAGTGAAGTGAAATTATTACAAAATATAGATAAAAATAATTTAATTTAGTAGATTTACAACCTCATCAGTGAGTTCAACTCAGTGAGTGAAAATCAAAATCATGATTCAGTGGAATGTTATTCAACAAACCAAAACACAAAAGCACACGAACGAAACAATTGTGGTTACCAGGTGGGGAAGTGAGAGATTGGTGACACTCTCTCTCTCTGTTTCTGTATGCATAGGTTGGGTCGAAGTTTTTTGATGGCAATCCTTGTTTCCAAGTGAAATCTGAACTCCACAACCTTGTCTAATTACTATACAAATATGGTTACTCTTTTAAAACTAAACAATTGTCTACTTACATCATCTTTGAAATTATGTTGCTTATACTTTCTATCTATAACTTGATGCAGTTGAAGAGAATCCATGAAATAAAACGAGCTCCTATCATAAAAACTGCAAATATGTTCGTTCTTGCTTTATTCAAACTACTAAAGGGAGCCGGCTGTATGAAATTTAACCATTTTTAAAAAATTAATATATCTATCAGTTGCGTTGGTGGTTCAGCTGTAGAACGCTTGCCAGCCACCATGTGGTTAGGGGTTCCAATCCTAGCCGACGCACTCCTAAACCTCGCTAAGCCGGTAGTAGTGTTACAACAGAAGACAAGGGTCAGGCAACAGATCGTTTATTAAGCAAATCAACACACATATTTATAGATTTTCATGTACATATTATAGATTATTGTTAGCAGAAAAACACAGTCTTCTGATTGGTTGTTTTCTCACTGAAAGTTAATCTTTCATCTCTTTGTGGCTGTTTCTTGAATGTCAGTCAGATCATCTATATACTAACTGTATCCGCCTACGCAAAGTCTGCTGTGGTTGGTTGTTGAATCAGTCTTTGTTCGTTTTTTTTTTCACACGACCAATATTGGGGACGTAAACATTGACGTAAATTACTAACTACCAATTTTGACTAGCAGCCAGCTCTTACCCCACAGTAGGACCCTAAAAGAGAGGAGGTTGGGCTTGAGGCAAGCAACCTCACCACGTAAAAATTAACATCACCGCTACCGAAACCTCAAAGCTCTAGCTTGAGGGCCTATGTTCCACTGAGAATGTAAAAGAACAAAAGAAAAATATCTATCAACTATCAAGTGTGAATATGATTTTTTTTCAATCTTCTTGATCTGCATTTTTAATTCCATTATGGATAAGATTTTATTTTGATAAATCACACAGTGAATTATGCAGTAATATTAACTGATAACGTTTCGGGCATAAACTATTGCTCATAATCATATCAAGTTACTCACACAACTTTTTTCCTTCATTTATATACATGTGTGGGACCGATTAGATATTGGAATAAAATTCAATATGAGATAATGTACATTCAGAAATAATAATACGAGTGTTATTGATCAATTACAATTAGATGGGAAATAAGACGAGTGTTTCTATAGTCATAATAAGTTACTTGTTAGAATGTTTTGATGTGTTTGAATTGAAATAGAATTTTAAGATTATTTATTATCCTCCCATGCCATTAGTCAAATCAGGGGTGTGAGGACGAATACTCGCCGAAGACATTCGCCAGGAGTCGCGCTATGTCGTGAATTGGCAGAAGTTAGAATTCATGGGCCATTGGATCGGGTCCCAGTGGCTTAATGGTATACGAGCTCGCCTTGTAACCAGACAGTCCTGGGTTCAAATCCCGGTGGGTGCGTGCTGATGGAAAGTTCCAAACTAGGACGAAACAGCTGTCCATTACTCTCAGGTGGTTTTCCAATGGTTCTCTAACTAATGTCAGCTCATAATGAAAATCCTCTAACCAATCAAATCCCTATTAACCAACACTTGAAAACAAATAAACAGTTATGATGTCATTTACATCAGTGAAAAATAAATCAATGATTAACTGAGTGAAAGTTAAAATATCTTCAAACTCATGCAACGAAATATAAACGACGTAGAATCAGGCAAAAAATAGTGTCTCAGCTCAAATTGTCAGGTTGCCTATCAATTAGTCTTCTAACCAGAGGTGTTCTTGGTATTCTTAATACCCTTACGAGATAGTTTACAACTCTCTCTATATATATGTTTCAAAGATATCATATCATATCGATAACATACTTCTGTCTGACCACCTTTAACTCTATACACCAATGTAAATTTAATATCATTCATTAGCTTACATTTCCTGTTGATGAGGAAGTATGGAGGTGGTTAGGAGGCTGCTTGTTACTCTCTGCTCCCCCCCCCACCACCCCCAACTAATTATTCAGTAGACCTGCTGATTGAAATTCTACTGTGACTTGAATGTTTATCTGAACTCCTAATGTCAATAATAAGCATTATTCTATGATGTAAATATAGTCTGTCTTAAATAGTCTCAGTAATAATAATAATAGTTTTGTAATACTTACCTGATAGTATATATATCAAGGGTGAACAGTTGACTTACAAATCGCCTACAAATATCATAAAAAAACTTAAAGGTTATTTTTGATAAAAATAAATAGAAATTTATTTCCTGTATCTCTCAATTATTTAAGTACACATGCATGAAATGCTGGAATTATAAAGTTATTGAGTACACACGTCAAATTAGTTGAAGCGAAATATAAGCACAGGTGCGCGCATACATACATACATACATACTACTTAAATATTATAAAGTTCCTATCAATTGATTTAATTGACAAGTGAAAAACAGATATTCACAGATAGAGGTGTACACTTATGTAACTATGATTTGTTTTTATTTTTTTGAATTATATTGAAATTACTTCTTTTTGTTTTTCAAAGGGAAGTTGTGATTAGAAGTGATTCCCATAGAGAGAGTTTTCAAACAACTTTAAGAGGTGCGGAGGCGGGAGAGGGGGAGCACACTTACGCACATGTGGGGATACACATACACACACATAGGCACAAACATTTTCATCCGTCGCTGAAATTTTCATTTCATTTTGACTGATAGAATATTTTACTGACTTTTTGTAACTTCCCTTCAGAGCTGTACACTTATTTAGGGGGTTTAGATTGACAACAGAGATCAAATGTTACTGTCATTTAGAGTAACAAAGTAAATTGAAGTGCATGAGTAGTAAATATGTTTGAAAGGTAGTGAATAATCTTACAAGAGGGTTGACAACTAATCAGTTGAGTTGTGAATAGCCCTTTAGAAATAGCTGATAAGCGACAAGAGAACAAAGGATTGAAAATGGTTTATAAATATAGAAAAAGGAACTATATAGAGTTTATTATACAACAATTCAGGAAAGCGAAATTGGTACTAAGGCTAAGGCAGCAAAAGAGACTGGGTGAAACGTTTCTGAACGCGAAGGTCAGTTTTTCCCTTATGGATTGCTAAAGCTTCAGCTACATGAAGACGATGTAGGCGAAATCCTTCTGAACGCCTTGATCATACTTTATATTTAACTTTGAGTGACGCGTCTGCTGATGCTGCGTGACTAGATGTAATAATTTGTTCAAGGATTGAGCTGTTGACTATTCTAAGTTCTCTTTTTGACATCCATGGGCACCTCTAGACAATGTCCTGCATGTACAGCCTATTTACTTAGCTCCACAAGAGCAGGTGAACTGGTGAATACACAGAGGGATCTTGTCTTTAACGTTTTGGTGAATAAGAGCGTGTGTGTGGAGAAGGTGTGGCGTAGAAATGTAGCAGAGAAGGTTCTTCGAATAGTTTTTGACAGGCGGCTTCAAAAGAACCTCACTGATTATACCTCTCTTGAATTCCATGTTTACAATTAGTTATTTCTTTGGCTTACCTAGGTTTCAAGGGGTATCGGTCTTTCTCTTTAGATGTTTGTTGTTGAAGGAGGAGGTTTGATATCCATTTTTGGTTAGAATTTTTCCGAAGGATTCTAATTTCTTATTTATTGTGTCTTTATGTACGGTAGATTCTTTTCGCATTAGTACACCGGCATGCAGTCCAGTCGATACCCGATTGGTAGGTGATACCGTGATGTGGTAGTTGACACAACGAGCTACACTGTAGGTCCTAATGTACCATAAAATCTACTTGGATAGCAGTTAAACTGAAAGCTGTTATCATCATAATCTGTAAGTCTGTCACACTATGTTGGGGATCTGAGAGTGAAGTCGTACTGTTGGGCGAATAGACATGTGGCATCATATGACGACCAGCTTTGTTGCCTCTCCGTTTGGAGGAGAGTAATAAGAATAAGACGACTGAGGCGACTTTACATCCCAACTTACCTGGTGGTAGTCCTTAGCCGGTAGTAAGATGTTACTATGGGCCTAATTACAATAAACCAACTCAAATAGGCCATGTGTAATCGGCCTCAAGTAGTTGTCCTCTAGGCTCCTCGGTGACGTAACACTAATAATCTTTCTCAATCAGATATTTCAAGAAGAAATTAATTTCTACGTTGTGAGCAGCCAGGAAGTAATAACATCTAACACACTTCCGTAAGAATACAAGGCTCCAGATCGTTCTCAGTGACGTCGATGCATTCACCAATAGACCCACTAAATCATCATTATTCTCCGTATGCTTATTCTTTCTTCCACACATTTCCGTTCATTATATTTCTTTTGATTTTTGGTGTATTGTTTTATTATTGCTTGACTCCATACAGTATTTTTGATACAAGTATGTTACATATGTACAAATTTAGCAGGCCGACCATTGATATCAGGTATTCGTCGGCGGGGCATCGAACCTTGGACCATGTGCATGGTTGGCAAGAGTCCTAACCGCTGTACCACTGACGCACATAAACATTATATATTGTAAATACCCAGTTCACCAATACTTTGATAAAGCTGTTGGCAGCATTAAAAAGGGAAATATTAGTATAAACTATCTTTATTTATCGTTTATTGGGAGACAGAAATCTCAAAATAGTTAATTTTGTTTATCCAATTGTTTACTCATATTTGTGGATTTCTCGTTGATATTTCTAGAACAAATTATTCACAGCCCAGTTTGGCGGATAGGCTCCTTGAGTGTTTGTCTCGATACTAGCATGATTGTTAACTTTGGACAAATTTTTGGTGGTGCCTATTAGTTGGCCCCGGTAAACGATGTGCCGACTGAGATTCTAACGCCTCATTAATCACTTCAAAATCTTAAACACTGTCAGCTAAGCTACCGAGGCTCATGAGTCACACTATCACTCACTGAGCAGCAGATATATCTCGCTAACGAGTGCTGAATGGGATAAAATGCGCGTCCTGAATTCCGCTACACTAGTTACTGACTAGTGTTCAATCAAAAATATCCAATACAGTCCTACAGGAGGTCAGTTGCGAGCCTGAATAGCTCAGTGGTAACGTCTCTGGCTGCAGTACTGGGTGACGCGGGTTCGAATCTGAGAAGGGACATCAGTTCCTTCAAGGTTGCAGATACGCCTTGCTGATGAGTGCCAACTAGCACGAAACCTAGGTCCAAGGCTTCCTGCCGATCGCCTCCAACCATCCAATATCATCACAAACAATGTACACCGTGATGGCGAGCTACCTAGAATGGTGGCCACATCACAACCTGACTGACAGAATTCAGTCTGCACCAAAGATAGGACTAGACGCATCAAACTAGTTACTAGTGTCAAATCAAAATTGTGTACTATTCATCTTCATTTTATCAATGCTTATTTAATCTCATTTAATTTTTCTTTCCCTGTAGAATCCATAATAAAAGTGTTTATTTGAAAATGGGTTTACGTAAAATGGTGAATCGTACAAAATGTAAAGATTTACATCAAAATATTATTGTTGAAGTTGATGGACGTCAGTTGGATTTACCACCATTAGAAGGTGTTATTATATTAAATATTTTATCATGGGGAGCTGGTGCTAATCCCTGGGGTGTTGAAAAAGATGAAGCATTTACAACACCAACACATTTTGATGGACAACTTGAAGTTGTCGGTGTAACAGGTGTTGTACATATGGGTCAAATATTTTCTGGTCTACGCACGGGGATACGTTTAGCACAAGGAGGTCATGTAAGTTGGAGTTATTTATTATTATTATTACTGTTTATATTTTTGTTGTTTTTTCAATGTATGACACTGTTGATTTAACATTTGAATGACTTTCCAATGAAGTGTTAACGTTTCAACTGATTATGGTAAATTTATACAATTTTCCAATCCAGTACAATGCTGGAAATATCTATAAACCTGATTCAATAGCTACAAGTTAATGCAGAATATAAGGGATTTGCAACAGAAAACTCAATGAAGCCTTTGGAGTGAACATAGTAGTTGGACAAGACTGCCTACTGTTATGGATGATATTCTTGATCTTGGTGAACTGGATTGTACAACAGACGGTGGTTAGCGAGTAGACACTGGAAGATCTGAGCTTCATGAATGATTTTTGCCTAACGTCACACAAGCTCGGTGGCATAGCGGTTAGGACGCTCGCCGACCATGCACATGGTTCGGGGTTCGATCCCCGTCCACCGACGCACTCTTTTACCTCGCTAAGTCAGAAATAATGCTGGTAAAGAGGAAAGGTTGGGCATGAGGCTAGCAACCCCATCCTGTAAAATAAACACTGCTACAGAAACTTCAAGCCACTAGCTTGAAGCCCTATGTTCCACTGGGGAACGTGAAGGAAAAAATATAATAATTCACAAGCTCGGATATCTACGGATGAAAACCAACGAGTTAACAGAAGGGGAAGGTAGCGAAGACAGAACTTCAAGTGAGCAGAGAGAAGATGGAGGTGATGAAGATGCCTAACCAAAAATAACAAGCATTAATCACTATCAACGGGAGAAATTTGAAAAGGGTCGCCTGTTTCACTTTTCCGGACAGCAGTGTTTCATCTGCTGGAGACACAGATGAGGACATCCGGGTCTCAGTCGGGATCTGAAAACGAAGAGAGACTTCCACTACTCCGAAATCAGTGTGTAAATTAGCTGCACTCATCACATCATCAACTACCTCTTTTACCTACCTGGGAAGCATTGCCTCAACTACAGGCGGAACTGACAACTGGATCTCATCTTTCCAACCCACTTCACCAATAGGTACAACATTTTCTTTCTTTCTGTTCCTTTTCTCTCTCTTCTTTTTCCGTTATGTGCTGCTTTGTCTCTTTCTCTCGCTTACGCCAGTTAATAAGACAGCTCCCACTTTTCTAACACCTTCAAACACTGTTTCTGCTTTACCTTTGCTACTTACATGCCAATGTATTGTTGTAATAATGAACTGCGGTTTCCTCAATCTATGTAGAATTCTATTTATTGATAATGTACAAACTGGATGCAATACTGTAGTAAAAATGCTGAGAATTCCATTCTGTATCACAAGTACTGTTTTGGAATAAAGCAAATTATTATTATTATTATCAAAGCAAGAATCGCAAAAGCAAGACAAGCTTTCACTACTCTCAAGTCTGCGTGGAGGTCAACAGCACTATTCAGCATCAAAAATAACATCCGGATTTTCAACTCCAATGTGAAGTCAGTGCTACTCACTATACGGATCAGAGCGTCATAAGGGGCATCTCAAACAAGCTACAGACCTTCAATAACAGTTATCTTCACTCAATACTCAAGGTCAGATGGCCGGCCAGAAAAGATCAGCAACAGGAAGGGATCTCTGGCAATGAGCGAACCAACCGAGCAGGAACCGATTGTGAAAGAAATAGGCAGGAAGAAATGGAGATGGATTGGCTGGCCATACTCTGAGGAAACAAAGCATCAAGTGACATCACTAGACAAGCCATCGCTCGAGTGGAACTCGAAAGGGAAGCGGCGAGTTGGTCGTCAGTGCAAGGGTGAGGGTGACTTGGAGGAGGTGATGTGAAGAGGAGATGAAAGCGTGTGGGCAGACTTGGAGGCAGGTGCAGACTGTAGCAGAGAACCGAACGCGATGGAGACGCGCGGCTGAAGCCCTCTGTTCCTCTAGGAATTAAATGAACCAATGATGATAATAATCACATAAGGAAGAAGGTTCGGATCTTCAATACTTATACCAAGTCAGTTCTTCTACTTGGTACTCTAGTCACGAAAAGCCTTTGTGACAAGCTTCAGACTTTTATCAATAGCTGACTTCCCTTCATACTGAAGATCAGATGGCCAGCTAGAAGTTAAAGGTAACAAAGAACTCTGGCAGCAAACCAACCAAAATATGCAGAATGAAATGGAGGTGAATCGGACATACGTTTTGAAGACGATTGAGTGACATCCCACACCAGGCAAGACAGCGAGTGGAACCCAGATGGGCAGAGACTAGTTGGACGTGTGTATCCCAGAGCAATGTATACAAGATCGTGTGAACAGGAAATGAAAGCTTATGGACAGTTGTACAGTCAGTCAGTCAGTGGAAAGCGATCTCAGAAAATTGGATGCAGTCAAGATGTGCCACTGAGGCCCTGTGTTCCACTTGGAATATCACGAATGAGCAATAATATAATTAGTACCAAGTAATGCATTATGAAGAGTAATTTGAGCGTTATTAAATCGTAGAAAGTATGCCGATGGAAAGAAAGGAAAACCCAAGTACATGCTAACAGATGTATCAAGTTAATGTGATACTTTCGATCATGATATCATAACAAATGTCAACTATTGGTGTCATCTTGTAGGCTAATTACCGGTCCCCTCTTCCTAGAATTCTTCGCACCACAAGCGAACAATGAAACCACAAGCAGGACATTTTAAACGGATTTTGTAGCTTATAAAGTTGTCCTCTTTGACTTGCATGTTCACTTGTGAGGCTTTCATAGTTGCTTCCAGACAATATCTTCATGGTTAATTTCAGAATTGTATGCACTTTCCAGTTCAAAGATTACAATAACACTAGGAAATTTCAAAATGTGTACCAAAGTTAGAGGAGATATCAAGACTAGTTCAACTGGTAACGAGAGCAAATTGAACTGAATTCCTTACGCAGTACTTTGCAATAAAGCGTACCAGTTCAGGTTGCCACACATTATCAAAGTACCATCAGCCCCAACGGGTTGATCTCTGACGAAATCTCAGTTCGAATGCAAAGGGCTAGTTTCGTATATGCCAGTTTACGACATCTCTGGCGTAGAGGTGATACCCGACTATCGACCAAAGGGCGTGTGTACTGCTCAACAGTCCGCTCCGTCCTCCTTTATGGCTGTGAGACCTGGCCATTGAGAGCGGAAGACATGAAAAGATTAGCTGTCTTCAATCATAGGTGTCTGCGTTCCATCTCCTGTGTGAAGTGGTATAATAAGGTGAGCAATATTGAGGTTAGGCCTCAGTCGAGTGCTAGGTAGATAAGGAGGGGAATTCAATCGACGAGACTGTGAAATTACATCGACTGAGATGGTTAGGACATGTGTTACGCATACCTAGTCATCGATCGCCTTCCTTGGTAATGGGCAATGTTAGCTGATATAGGGTCAGGCTGGAGAAGAGCTAGCGGCGGCCAAACGAAAACATGGCACCAGTCAATGAAATCTACAACAGTTAGTCTAAGCCATGTAGGAAGGTGTAGACTTCCTAGTTGGGGTCCTCGGGACGGTAAAAACCAATGGTTGGAAACAATCGGTGACATGGCTCAAAATCGTTCTCACTGGCTGGCGCAGATGCATCCAGTCCTTGTGACTTATGATTTCCAATTAAACTGTTTTGTTCTTCGTTATTACTATTCCTTTGTCTCACACCTCTGTTTACTATCTATATTACGCATTTCTCATACTTTCTTCTCTTGCATTGTGTGCTACAAGGAGGGAGTGTGGCGACTTGAACTGGTTCACATATGTGCAAAGTTCTATGTCGAAAACACACAGACATGAAGACTGAGAAAATATGGGAATGCAAACAAACTATAATGAAATGAGCTTGACAATCTCATTGATTGAATTACCCTCATAACATCACACTTTATGCCTAATCTTATTAGTGTACACCGTCTTATATCACATAACGCAAGAAAATTTCTAACACAATTCTATAATGGAGAATTTTTGTCGTCCTGTGCATTTCTATACTTAGTCGTGAAAGTTATGTTGTAAGAATATATATGTAGTGATTTTCACAGGTTATGTTTTGCCCTAGAGATAAATTTAGGGAGAGAGGTTATAGAGATAATATTATCAGAGTTCACCAGATGTTCAGTTCAGCTATTGTGTTCCTAAAATGGGTGTAAGACCACTATCCTCTGTAATTATGAAGTCTCTTCCTTTAAAATTATCTATTAGACAAACAAAAACAACCTGCCAAAATCATAACTTATCCCGAATAGCTCAGTGTCAACGTGTCTAACTGCAGCACCGGATGATGCGGGTTCGATTCTCAGAGGAGACTGTAGTTCCTACAAGGCTGACGTTAAACCTTACTGACGAGTGCTAACAAGCACGAAACTTAGGCACAGGGCTTTCTACCCACTGCTTCCAACCATCTTACATTAATTCAAAGTTCACCACGATGATGAGCCACCTAGCTTGGTGACAACATTGGGAACCTGACTGATAGAATTCAGTCTGAACCAACACTGAGCACTAGACGCATGACATTGGTTACTGTTTTGTGACCAATCAATGTATCCACCCCATCTGTACTGCAAGAATCTTTAACCATCGACACAGAGAAGCCTGAGGACAGTATGTAGAAGCTTGTTCAACCAGTCCCCCTTTTCTGGTATCTTAATCCGTTTGTGTGTTAAACTTATGAACATAGTAAATAGAAACAAGAATATTAAAAAAATAAGTGTGTGTATATTGTTCCGTAAATTGACAATAAATCACCCGCATTTTAATTTCAGAACGGCATATTACTAATTAAGATTTATCCTTAAAATATGTTTACAATTAAAATAAAAAAGAAGGGAAGATTGAAAACAAGCTGTTGTACGTGATGATATTGTTGTTTACGAAAAAAAGTTTAAACATAAACCTGAGCTATAAGATTTCATTTTTTTTATTCCCTCACGTTCCCAGTGGAACATACGGCTTCAAGCTAGAGACTTGAAGTTTCTGTAGCAGTGTTTATTTTTACAGGATGGGGTTGCTAGCCTCATGCCCAACCTTTCCTCTTAACCAGCTTTATATCTGGCTTAGCAAGGCAAAGGAGTGCATCGGCCGGTGATTGAACCCTGGACCATATGCATGGTCGGCGAGCGTCCTAACTGCTGTGCCACCGATGCACATAAGATTTAATAGTGTGAAATACTCTCATATCATGAATTAAAAGTCAATCTGAACGAAGAATATTCTTTTCAATAATTTCTCTTCAATTTTTCTTACATTTATAAAATATAATATTTGTTTGTGTTACAATAATGGCCAGTTATGCGGCAGACACATTTTTAACGTAGAATAACAAATTAGTTATGGGGTGTCAAAATAAATGGTCGTATTTGTGTGACAAACGTGCTAGGCTGAAATCGATTACAAAATATTGTAAAATGGGAGACAATGGTGGTGATTAGTCATAATAGATTTGTAGAGTGTGGGGTAGGAAAATTGACAAGTCAGTTCA
Source organism: Trichobilharzia szidati (assembly GCA_944472155.2). Lineage (NCBI taxonomy): Eukaryota > Metazoa > Platyhelminthes > Trematoda > Strigeidida > Schistosomatidae > Trichobilharzia > Trichobilharzia szidati. The sequence continues at coordinate 27,310,235 of OX235271.1, forward strand.
AGGTTATAAAATGTGTCAGGTGAGTGGCTAGTACAAAGTGGTATGTGTTCAAAGTACAGTGAATGTGTCATCTACATACCTCCTGCATACTTTTAGGGTGGGGCTGAACGTTTAATCGCTATTTTTCCCACCTATCGATAAATATATCTGACCCCATGGCAACTCCCTTGTATTGTACAGTTAATTGACACTTCTCCCTACTTCCCCACTCACACTCTTGTGTGACAGTTAATTTATTATTATTATTATTGTTCCCTTGGGTTCCTAGTGGAACATAGGGCTTCAACTGCACGTCTCCACTTGTTTCTGTCTTCTGCTGTGCTTTTCGCTTGCATCCATGTTGTTCCATACTGTTTCAACTCCTCTTCACACGATCTACTCCATGTCACACTTCGACGTCCCACTCGCAACTTACCTTTCGGGTTCCACTCGAGCACTGGCCTGACGCGCGATGTCACCCAGTGGCCTCCTCAGCGAGTGTCCAATCCATCTCCACTTTCTCCTGCATATTTGTTGAGCGATTGGTTCTTGTTTTGTTTGTTCCCATAGTTTCTTGTTGGTTCTTGTTCTTTCCGGCCATCTGATCTTGAGTATAGAGCCAGCGAAGACAGTTGTTGATAAAGGTCTGCAACCTGTAGGAAAATACACATATCCATTCGTGAACGTGGGAGTCTTCTGATTTTCCTCTTCGGGTCAGGGCAAATTAACTACTACTAAGCAATACCAGTCGTTACGTTATCGTCCGTTATATTTTGTTAGCCATATTTACACTCGGTCACACCATAACATTTTCTGATTAAAATTCCATTAACACTATGGACAGATTTATGAGCATAATGATGAGAAATATAATAATAATAGTAAGAACAATCGTAGTAAATAACTTTTAGATATGAGTGTAATAGTGATCCGATGATAAAATGTTTTTGCATATAAACTCAAGATACCATATATTGCTACTTAAGTCTATTAATATTGCTCATTCTTTGTGTTTCTAATGGAGCAAGGGGCACTCAGTTCTCTTCTATCCCTTTCAACTGCCTCTACGATTAGCCATAAACTTACTTCTCTTCCACATAAAATTCTCTCTATATTAACTTTGAACACAAGTCCAAGTCATTGCTTTTTATTAGGATTCCAGTCGACAGCCTACTTGGAGTGTGATTTCACTCATGTCTCTTTAGCATATTTCCAATCCATCTTCATTTCCGTCTAGATATTTGTGGGACTCTATATTTTTGTGTGACCAAATCAATTTGTTTTTGTCTGAACTCAGGAAACCTATCTCTACATCCCGATGTATATCCGGTAAAACTTCCTTGAGACAGACACAGTCACAAAACTCTCTAAAGACTGGAAAAAGACGGTTGTATGTCAGTAGATCTTTGTGATTCATCTCAGCAACAACAAAATTACCTCAACAGTGCTGTTAGGCAGTCAAACATTCTAAGTATAACAATAAGCACTGTAGAACAAAATTAGTCAACCGACATTCAATTATTTAATTCAATCCAGATGACGAGTCCCAAATAGGACGAAATGCGCATCCTGGATTCCACTGCTAGTCACCATCCACCAATTAACCAACATTCAACTTCAAAAAGTATCAGTGAATCAAGTAGAATATTGCCAATGAGGTGGGATTAAATACTCTGTCCACAAGAATCACACACACCAACTCTTCCCGCAGACAGTCCAATGTCAGAATGACCTTCATTCACTCAAACAAAATCGCAGTCGTAAAACAATACATTATCAATATCATCATGCAACCACAAATAGAGAAGCATTAGAATTAGAGATTAATCAGAGACAGTGGGAACATCGAAATAGGTATGAATATTGTGATCAGATCGTCGAGGAGGAGGGATTTCCCAAACAATTATTGTGTTACACGGCTAAACCATTTACAAGTTGTTATTGTTTCGACTATCTTACTATTTTATCCTTTAATTATTGCATTAATTTCCCTATGGATATCCACGGAACTTCATCAAAAGACATATACCCCCAAGCCAACCTATCAAACCAAAAGCCCCCAAGGAAAGCACAAAGAAAATCGCCTTACCATATATAAAGGACATCTCAGAAATCACTACAAGACTCTTCAAACCTTTAGGAATTGACGTCGTACACAAACCAACAAAGTCACTTCACTCAATTCTATGTCAACCAAAAGACTCAACAGCGAAAGCAGATAAAACCAACATCATCTACAAAATATATTGTATCAACTGCGAAAAACACTACATTGGCCAAAGTGGACGTCCCCTTCGTCTTCGTATCCACGAACATAAGCTAGCTGTCAAAAGACATGACATCCACTCCCTCATATCGCCTCACTACATACAGACAACCATGGGATTCAATTCGATTGGTACAACGTTCAAATATTAGACAGAGGAAACACCAAGAATGCTAGAGAATTTTTAGAAGCTTGGCATTCCAGGGAATCATCAATCAATAGACACATTGAGATAGACAAAATTTATGAACCGATAAGAAAGAAACCTAACACACAAAGGGTCAAAGTTCAAGTTAAAGAAACAATGAATTACAATACAAGTAACCTAGAAGGTGTGAAAACGCACAAAGATAACCAATCACGTCCAAGGTCACCGACTAGGAGAGATGATTAATAAACTCGTGGAGAAATCTGAAAGCTCACTTCAAATTGAAGTATGCACTGAAGATGTCGCCTAGTAGGGCGATGAAAGCTTCGCAAATTAACTATCCAGCTCAGAGAACACAACCATGTCAAAATAATTTCCCTATGCATAAATATTTCTGAACTATAATTCTACTGATCTTATCATCAGTGTTTTGAGTTATTCGTCTGATGAAGAAGTTATCCAGAATAAATATTCCTTGTTCACAGTCTACATACCATTTGTATGCTAATTACTTATACAACTTCGATGTCATACTTATTTTTATTTTTTACAGATACGTATCACAGTGAAATGTGATATTCCCGTACAAGTTGATGGTGAACCATGGATTCAACCACCTGGTCAAATTATTGTTTTACGCTCAGCTTTAAAGGTAAAAAATGATGATGAAGTCACTTTTTATCATATTTTGATTATCAAGGTGTAAAACAAAAATTTAATTCCATATCTATATATGTATATATTCCACCTCTTTAATTAATACATTTGAAAATAGTAAGAAGACATCTATTGGAAGAGTGATAGATAATTAAATGAATCCATTTTAATTCATTTGCTGTCTTTACTTCTTGTGTAGTGTTTATTAGGCTAAATTATGATAACATTTTCTAACTTAATTTAGTTCTCAAGTGTTCACTTGCAGGGATTTGATTGATTCCAGTTCAGTTGAAACAGCAACCATTTCATCCTTGTTTGGTGCTCTTCATCAGTATTCACCCATTGCCCCACCGCCCCCCCCGTGTATGGAGCCCAGGATCTTTAGGTCACTTAGCTAGCCGGATGACTATTGAGCAGCTGGGGTGGAATTCAATGACCCATTGTGTCAATTCGTCATATAGCCTTACCACCAACCAATGCCATTGATGGGTATTCTCTTCACACTGACATGGTAGACTCCATTGGCGATGACCATCGAATACAACTTCAGGACGTCCATCCAGTAGCCATCAATGAGCTGGAGACGGATATTTAGATTATGGGTTTCGTAGACATTCACTGTAGAATTCATTATCAATAATAATAATTTGCTTTATTCCAAAACAGTATTTGTGATACAGAATGGAATTCTCAGCATTTTTACTACAGTATTGCATCCAGTTAGTACATTATCAATAAATAGAATTCTACATAGATTAAGGAAATCTCAGTTCATTATGACAACAACATATTGGCATGTCGGTAGCAAAGCCAACTCTGAACAGTGTTTGAAGGTGTTAGAAAAGTGGGTGCTGTCATATTTACTGGCGTAAGCGGAAGAAAGAAACAAAGCACCACATAACAGAAAAAAAGAGAGAGAAAAGGAAAAGAAAGAAAAAGAATGTTGTACCTATAAATGATATGAGTTGGAAAGACGACGTCCAGTTGTACTACTGACTATTTAATGAATTATACGTGTCACGCCTAATGCTTTCTTTATCACACAGAACACGAGCTAAGTAGGGTATGGTTGAGTTTTTGTACTTGCTGGTGCGAGCATATATCACTTAGGGAATCATTGAAAATTAGAGAGCACTGGACAGCAGTTTAGCTCTAGTTTGAAACTCTTTGAAAGTTCACACTCATGACTTTAGTAGAGGTCGAACCCGGGACCTTTAGGTTATGAGGCCAAACTCGTTGGCCACTCGGCCACTATGGCTGGAATACAATCGCCCATAAATTTTAACTTCATTTGTTAGAGATTGATTATTCATTGGAATAGACGCATATTAAAGGTGCGTCGGTGGCATAGCGGTTAGGACGCTCGCCGACCATGCATATGGTCAGGGTTCAGTCGCCGGCCGGCGCACTCCTTTGCCTTGCTAAGCCAGAAATAATGCTGGTGAAGAGGAAAGGTTGGGCATGAGGCTAGCAACCCCATCCTCCAAAATAAACACTGCTACAGAAACTTCAAGCCACTAGTTTGAAGCCCTATGTTCCACTGGGGAACGTGAAGGAAAAAAAGACGCATATTAAATGTAGTTGAATAGAAAAGAGAAAAATACTAGGAACCCATAGTAAAAGTGTACTGGAGAAGAAATGAAAAAATTTAGAATTTAATGGATCTAGAAGTTCGTAAAGAATAAATGCATCTGCACCAATGAGAACGATTTTCAGCCATATTGCCAACAGTCAGTAGTCATTGATTCCTAGAATACTGAGAACCTCAGCCAGATAGTCTACACCTTCCAGAATGTCTTAGAACAACAGTCGAAGTCTTCGTAGTTTTGAATTGACCACATGTAAATCTTTTCAAGGTTGTTGATGGTTAGGCATATGTTACTCATGCATGTTCTAGCCATCTCAATAGATACATCTTTAATTCAAGGCTGACACTATAGTCGATTTACTTGCCTTCTCTAAATTTAACATTAAACACCCTTATTTTTCTTTCACAAGGAAGACACATAATTAATTACCTTTACCTGTTTTATGCATTTATTACTCATGTGTCATAGTCATAAAAAACAACAGTACAACACAATTTATTTAAAGCAATCAGTTCCCTTTGTGAATTTCGACTTTGTCTTCTTATTGTGTGTCGACAATTTAATTACTTTTTTGATGAACTAATCAATGCAATTAAAAAAAGAAATAGGATATGTAAAATCCGATTATTGAAGAAATAAGGGAGATTTTTAGCCCAGATGGTTGTTTTCAGAGTGGTTGTCTTCTCTGAACTAGGAGTTTTAACTGCGAGACCATTATTCAAAGAGAATTCTAAAATATTTTACTTCATACTGAAGTAAACGGTTGAAAATGATGTCTTGAATGGGGATGATGAAAGCTTAGCCATTAAAACCATTCAACTCAGAGAACACTACCACACGAATATAGAAGGCTCGTTTCGCATATTCCAGTTCACAACATCTCTGCCCTATAGACGGGATATCCGTCTGGCTGTCGACCAAAGGGCATGTGTACTGCACAGTAGTCCGCTCCTTCCTCCTTTATGGCTGTGAGACCTGGCCATTGAAAGTGGAAGTCATGAAGAGGCTATCTGTCTTTGATCATAGGTGCCTGCGTTCTATCTCCCGTGTGAAGTGGTATAATAAGGTGAGCAATATTGAGGTTAGGCGTCGAGTGCTAGGTAAGGAGGGGAAATCAATCGACGAGACTGTGAAGTTACATCTATTGAAATGGTTAGGACATGTGTTACGCATGCCTAGTCATCGATCGCCTTCCTCGACGGGCAGTGTTAGCTGACATAGGATCAATCAGGTTGGAAAAGAGGTGCTAGTGGCGGTCAAACCAAAACATGGCTTCACCAGTCAATGAAATCCACAACAGTTAGTTTAAGCCAGTCACCTCGGGAGGTGTAGACTTCTGTCTGGTTGGGTTCCTTGGGACGGTAAAAACTAATGAAGGCTGGAGACAATTGGTGATATGGCTCAAAATCGTTCTCAATGGCGCAGACACATCCACTCCTTGTAACATACAATATCCAATAAAACTATGTTGTTCTTCCATATTAATATTCTTTTTACCTGATATTTCTGTTCCTTATCCCTGTTTTGAATCTCTTTTTACTTTATTCTCTTGCTTTGTGGGCTACATGGGGGAGTGTGGTGACTTCAACTGCTGTACATCTGTGCAAAGTTCTACGTTGAAACCAGTCAGACACAACCACAGCTTTAAAATAAGGTGAGAATGGAGTGGTCTCTGAAAAGAAAACAAATGACGATTATGGTGAGCATAGAGAAAATGCAGGTGATGAAAGTAACCAACCAACAACAACATCAGCAAGCACCAATCACTGTCAGTGGAAGAAATTTGAAAGAGGTCACTTACTTCACTTATCTAGGAAGCATCGTTTCACCTGCGAGTGTCAGCACGGATGAGTATATCAAACCAGAAGCGGATAGACAAGACAGACCTTCGTCACTCTGAAATCAGTTTGGATATCTTCCACACTTAGCATAAAGAACAAATTCGGATTTTAAAAACCAATGTTAAGTCAGTTCTTCCAAATGGATCAGGAATGTGGCTAGAGTGTTATCAACAGCTTGCTTCGCTTACTCCATACTGAAGATCAGATAGCTAGCCAGAAAGAATTAGCAACAAGAAAGTCTGGGAGCGTGCCAATCCATAACCTATTCCCCAACAAATACTTCGAAGAAAATGGAGCTGGATCGGACGCACGCTGAGGATAGCCTAGGGTGATATAGCGTGCTAGGCTCTCGGTTGAAACCAGAAAACGAAACAACAAGTTGGACATCCGTTCTGGATGATATGGAGGAGATCGTGTGAGGATAAGGTGAAAGCTTGTGGGTGATCGTGGGCCAGCTAAAGAGGACTGTAGAGAACTGAACAAAGTGGAGGTTGCTTTGAAGCCCTACGCTACACTTGAAACTCGAGGGAATAGTAATAGTATCATAACGAGTTTTTGGGCTTTAGTTTTTTTTTTGATTGACTTATAACCACATGGTGTTTTTCTTTTTGATTTTCATTATTCTAGGCTACCATGTTGAAAAAGCGTAAACGACGCAAAGTTAACCGTCGACATACAGAACCAGGTTTAGGTGGGTCTGGAAGTCCAGGTGCAACTGGTCCTAATCCTATTGATGGTAGTACAGAAGATCCTTTAAGTAGTGCTGTCTTCGGTGCAAGTGGTCCACCGCTACCGCCTGAAAGTGCCAACTCTTTAGGATCCGGAAATCCATGTGCCAGGCAATTAGAAAGTGATATTGCTGAAATTGACTTAGAAGAACAAGTTACACATGAATCATACCTTCCAAGTGATTTGAGTGCTGTTAACACAGCTGATTCCTATCCTAGACTTTATAGACCAGGTCGACCAATCTATTCTAAACGCAGAGGACGTCGTCTACCTAAGCCTGTTCTAGTCGCTGTCCCATCAGCTCCGTCAGAAACATGTCGACTGCCAAGAGAAATACTTGATAGTGATGATTTCGAGGAAACTTCCGCCTTATGTCTTTCTACATCGACACGATTAAAACAAACGCCGATTAATATGCATTCATTAACATCAGATCAACAATCACCTGTTATTGTTTCTGGTGCTGCTGGTACTTCTAGCCAACGTGCTAAAACTACTTCCACAACAACTTCAGCTTCAATGAGTGAATCAGGCTCACCAACTGAAAAGAAAGAATTAGAATAAATATTTTGATCAATATATATTTTCTCTTGTATTTTCTTTTCTCCAATTAATTCAAGTAAGTTAAACCAATGTGTTTTATCTTTGTATATTTTATTCTTCTTTTCAAATGAATTAAAACTGTCATCGAAACGGCTATACTTCATTTTAGATACCAGGTATCTCATCAGTGTTAACTTCGATGTTATATATTTAGTGACAGTCAACATGAAGCCTTGGACATAGATTTCACGCTTGCTAGCATTCGTCAGCATGGCGTATCTGTAACCTTGAGGAAACGGGCATCTTCATTGGAGTTGGAACTCTCTTCACCAAGTGCTTCAGTTAGAGACGTCACCAATGAGCTAATCCAGAGCACTGTTGACCTTCTGTGGGAACATAGAGTAACCACTGTCATATGTCTAGTCCTTGGTGTGGGGGGTAGGCTTAATTCCATCAATGAAGTTTGTAATGTCATCACCAAGTTAGGTGGTTTGCCTAACCGTGCCCTGTGAGTTGATGCTAGATAGTTGGAACTGATTGGCACGAAGCTCTGGAGCTTATTTTCGTGTTACTCCCTAGTGACTAATCAGTATATCCACCGCAGTCTTTATTTTATTAATTTTGTTCTTTTACTTTCCGAGTGGAACATAGGGTTTCAAGTTTCGAGTTTTGAATTTTCATTAGCGTTGGTGTTTATTTTTTACTAAATGGGATGCTTGCTTCACGTCCAACATTCTGTCTTTGATAGACTTATTACCACTTAATGGAGGGTTAGGACTACGTCGGATAGAGATCAGACCGGGGACCACGCTTATGGTTGGGGAGCATTCTACAGACAGCCTGCTTAAATCACTGGGCTACCAGAATTCCCCTCCATCAAAATGCTTAAACTCTTCTTCGTTTCTCATTGTTTAGAGCATGCAGTTATATCAAATGATCGTGACATGAACTGGCGTGCATATTTAATTAGCTTCCAACTAAACTCTATGCAATACTTGAAAGTGAAGAGAGAACTTACATAATTAGTTCTCTCTTCGTATGCAACAACACTATGTCACATGATCTAATCCAGATTTCTGTATTGTGTTTACATATTAAAATTGAACTACTGACGCACCGTTGCAGTCCTACAAGAGGGTGAATCGTAAACCTGGAAAGTTCACTTGTAACACTTCTGACTATATTGCTGGGTGATGCGGGTTCGATTCTCTGGCGGAACATCAGTTCCTTCATGGTTACAGATACATTTTGATGACGAGTGCAAACAAGCAAGAAACCTGGGTGCAGATGATCTTGCCAATTGCCTGTAACCATCTGACATCAATTCACAGTGCACAATGATAGTGAGTCACCTAAACTCAGTGACCACATTGCAAACATGATTGATCGAATTTAGCCTCCATTAACATTGAGGACATTGGTCACATTATAGTGACCAGTTAGTGTAGTATTAGCGTTATCACGAAAAAGGATATCCTCTTGTATCCGATGTCAATATTATTAGTGCATATTTTCTTTAATGGAGTCGTATAAACAAAATATGTGCTCAAAATAGTTAGATGCTGTGTAATTGCTAGAATGACCTTTGTAATTTTTCCATTTTGCGCAATTATAAACATTACAGCGCAGGAACAATGTAAATTTCGTCACGAATTGACATCACTTAGAAAATCCCTGAAAAAACCCAACACTCAACACTACACAGATCTTTCATCTCAGTTCGAAACTCTTCAACATTATGCACTGACAATCTGTATTCAAGAGGTTGAAACTAGAATCTTCAGATTACAAGCTCAGTTCATTGACGATTGAGCTGATGTTTAGTGTCTTGCGAATTCTAACTTCTACGTTTCCTAAAATAGAACAAAGGAACTGTTCAGTTCTGCCTGATCTTCAATAGTCCACTAACTGATGTATGTTCGTGACGATATCTACGTTGAAATGGAGTAAAATGCAAAGTAAAACGCAAAACTTGAATGCAGTTAAATTGTTTGTGTTCCAGTGACTGAATAGCCGATGGGTTCTCCTTATGACCCGAAGATTGTGGATCATGGATACGTACTGCTGAAGAGTCTCAAAGCAGGACGGGAAAACTATCCAGCACACTCTATTTTCCAATGGTTTTTTATTATTATCAACCTCTGATCTGTCATGTGCGTAGGTGATTCAGTGATGAAATGCTTGCCAACCACACCATTGTTTCCGGATTTGATTCCCGGCCAGCGAACTCCCAAACATCGCCCACTTTACTGGTCGGTATTAAGACTAGAAAATGGGGGAAGGTTAGGTGTGAGGCTAGCAACCCCACGGCTTAAGAAGACACTGCACCTACAGAAACTTCAAGGATTCAAGTTCTGGACCCCCGTGTTTCACTCAGAACGCAGAGGACTGTAAAAAAGGATAATTTGTATTACATAGCTAAACGGACTGATAGATGAAGATAGACGTGTACAAATAAGGACAGATTAATCCACCGTGCTTTCCTCTCATGTAAATCAACATGAGTAATATACAAACTGGGATTGTGGTGGTTATAAATAAGATAGATGGTAATTAATAAATGTCTATAGAGTTAGATTTTTTTCTTTCACAGTACTCTGCCTAGATCTCACTTCTCAGAGTATTCCCAATACGTCTTCATTTTCTTTTACGTATTTATTGAGCAATAGGTTGCTGGTTGGTTTGTCACCAGTTAAAAATTTCAGTACGATTCATCATTCTTTTTTTTTACTCTACAACGGCAGACATATATAGAAATCTTGACTTAAAAACTTTTAGTGTCTTTTAATCGAAGAAGTAATGTTTTTTTCCACTTCGCTAATTCTGCTCAAGTTTGATTGATTTACAAGCCAGTATAATACTAATCACAAAAGTACCACCATCATTTGTTCTTCGCTTAATATATACTCTTCGTGCTATTGTAGTTATGCAAGCTTATATCCTAACATATGGTTCTCAGTCAAAATTTATTTCTATCCAAAAGTTTTCAACTCTATCTCCCTATTATTCTCGGGGCCTTTTGTCAGTTCATAATTCAACTGCCTACTTTATTCTGGAGGGATGTTACTTGTAGCTTATATTAATAATAAATTGCTTTTCAAGGTGTTGAAAGTATGTTCAGGCCGTGTTTTACAACTGATAGTTATTTTATAACAGTAGCGGAATCCCCCTCATCTATACATGCCCCACGTGGTCCCAGTTCTACTCCCAGCCGATGCACTCCGCCTTAACCTCACCTCGCTCAGTAGCAAGGCCGTCAACACAGGTTAGATTGTGTGTGAGGCACTCCGTTAAAATAAATCAACACTGCTACTGAAACTTCAAAGCTCAATGCCTGAACTCACAACTCAAAGGATAGGAAAAGAAACTAATTTAGTATTGCAAAAATATTTATTCAGACATCTATTACTATTGTTCCCTTGGGTTCCGAATGGAACATAGGGCTTCAACAAACCATTTCCGCTTTTTTCTTTTTTCTGCCCCCCTCTTCAGCTGGGGCTGCGACTGTTCAAAGTCCCTCATCTCCCCCTCCCTACACGATCTCTTCCATATCACCCTCGCGCCGATGACCACTCGTTGCTTCCTATTTTGATTCTCAAGTGTTGGCTTGTAGGGATTTGACTGGTTACAGGATTTTCATCATGAGCTGACATTAGTCAGAGAACCATTGGAAAACCTGGGAGTACTGAACAGCTGTCTCGTCCTAGTTTGGGACTCTTCAGCACTACGCACCCAGCGCCAGGGTTCGAACCCAGGACCTTCTGGTTACAAGGCGAGCTCATATACCATTAAGCCACTGGGACCCGATCAAATGGCCCATGAATTCTAACTTCTGCCAATTGGATTGGGTCCCAGTGGCTTAATGGTATACTAGCTCACCTTGTAACCGGAAGGTCCTGGGTTCGAATCCCGGTGGGTGCGTACTGATGAAGAGTCCCAAACTAGGACGAGACAGCTGTTCAGTACTCCCAGGTTTTCCAATGGTTCTCTGACTAATGTCAGCTCATGATGAAAATCCTGTAAACAAAATAATTGAGCAAAGAATATCCTTTTCGATAAATTCCTCTTCTGGCTCTACAACTATATATATGTTTATATACATGGAATATTCTAGAATAGTGGTCAATAACAATATTAGTGTTTTTTAAATAATATCTATTTGTAAAGTAAGATCAATGGAATTACCACAGTTCATTAAAGATGCTTAAATTATAATAATAACAGAAATATAACAGCAAATAGAATATCAACTGAAATTAGGAAAATTCCACGAAAATTCAGGATCATTCAAACCTAGATGGCCAAGGTAAGGATAATGTCTGAACTAACTTCTTTTGGATGCATAAATTAGGCTTATTAATATGGATCCCCACAGCCAGCCTCAGCAATATTTAGAAGTCGAACTCTTTAGGCAAAGTTGAGATTCGTAGGTATGCGGTAAATGACCCTGAAAGCGTGATTAACGTGAATCTTGTGTTCTGTATCCAAAAGATAAGATAGAATAACGCTACGAATAGATTTTGTCTGTCCTTTACCTAACCACACAGGGTGGTTGATGTTCAGAAATTCGACGAGAAACACGCCTAATTGTACGGCCTATGTAACTGGCTCACTCCACAGGAGCAGTTAAATTACTTAGGCTGTAAACAATTAGGGAAGAATCTGAGAAATGATTCCATATTGTTCAAGTGACAACCAGAATTACTTTAATGCCGTTTAGAAAAGAATCCCACCCCTATATTTTCTAATCAATTGTTGTTTTACTTTTCTCATTCTTTTTTTTTTTTTTTCCTTACAGCTTTTTCAAACGAGAAATACATTCCATTCTTCAAAATAAATAGTCGCAATATAGTAATAATAGTAATAATTACAGTAATAATACTACTACTACTAATAGTAATAATCATGACAGTAATGATTTTTCAAAAAGTTTGTTTGTTTTCGGAGGGCGGTGGGGTAGGATTGGAATAACTCTTAGAAGAACTTTTTTTCCTCAATTCCATGCACACACACACATACACACACACGGGGAGAGAGTACCTAGATTCTTGCTTGAAAACCAAAGAAACCAAGGCTGAATGACAAGCGAATGAATTCACACAACACACAAGTTAAATAAACCCTGTGTGTATATACACATGTATTCATCGGCTTTCTTTCAATTACACAGAATGCATAGAGAATTATTTTTCAATTCACAGTCAATCTAGTCAAGTCAGTCAGTCAGTAATGTTATTCTCTTTATTAATAGAAATTTTATAGCTTTGCTTTATTCATTTGTTCACATTTATGTTTTGTTAGTTGATTGATTGGTTGATTCTTATATGATGAAATAAATTAGATTGTCATCCTGTTGTTATTATTCATGTGAACGATCATGAACACTGTTAGTATTATCACTGTTACTATTATTATTATTGTTATTAAAAATAGCCCTTATTTCATTCAAAAGATGTTTACTCATTCATTGTGTGTACAGTATCTCACGAGATCGTTTATCTTTTCTGTTTTCCTTCTTGTGTGTGTGTGCTTGCACATGTAAGTATGTATAAATCATCTATTGGGAGTGTTCATGCACTCGTGAATCTCATTCAACGTTCAATTATATATATCTCACCACTTTTCCTATTCCTTTTCTTTTGTTGCCATTTTTTGTTTGTTTTTAATAAGCATTGAAGCAAAAATTATCCGACAGTTAATCATCATTGTTTTTTCCTCTATTCCTTTATTTCTCAGATATTAGATACATGTGCAATGGTAATGACCTCTTTCTCTGTGTGTGTGTGGGGGGGCGTGTGTTTATCTTATTGAGATCATAATTTGTCGGTCTCCGTTCCATCTACTGCTTATTCTTTTCCTTCGTCTCCATCACCACAGCCACCACCCACACTCCCGTATTCCTCTCCTCTATTCCTTTTTTCCTCGTTTTTCTCTTTTTGTTACCTGTTTAGATTCTCTGTGTTTGTTTATGTACGTTATTCCTATGACTTTTTTTTGGTGCTGCGTTCGGTGTATGTGTATACTTATTTCCTGTAGCATTAATTAGATAATTGAGTAATTCATATTTATATTATTTATTTCTTTATTTGTATCCTATTTTATTTTGTTTTCAATAATTATCTTTTATTATATTGTGATATGTGATGAAAAGACTATCGTTAGCCAGCCGCAGAGCTAACTGTCATCTTCATCCGGATCATCATCAGTATCATAGCTGTCGTCATTATTATTATTATTACTGTGATCGTCCAAACTCATTGATTAATTGATTTGGTGTATATGTATTTGGTATGTGGTGTGTAACGCACTAAAAGCTCATATACACATGCTTATATTCAATAATAATTATTTGTACAGTAGTCAACTCTGATAGAGAGAGATAGACAGACACACACTGGCCATGTAGACATACATACATACACACACACATAAAGGTGATGAATATTTGTGACCTTAGCGATGGAATCTGTTGTGTTACTTTAGTAGTGGATTTATTATTATTATTTTAATTCTGGGCTTGTTGTTACTGCTAGTTCGACTCTCACTTCATTCTTTGAAACAAAGAAAAATGCTGAAAATGAAAAGATAAAACAGACAGGCAGAAAGATAGACAGAAGCACACAGAAACAAAAATAAAATACACATACATGAAGGGGGCGGGGAATTATCCTAATACAGTATGCATCTTGTATTCATTTTTATTCCTCTTTTCACACTTGTGATTTTTAGTTAACATTACTTCACATTTATTTTTCAATTTAATTTACTCTTACTACCAAGCGCGTTTTGTTGCTTATTTTTGAATGAGTAGTATCTGTCAATTGATATTTTTGTTCAGTGATATTAATTCCTTAGCTAAATGTTGTGTACATTTTTCCGTTGTCTTTTCAAGATGTGTTTCTACCAATTACATGTCTGTATTACTATCTATCTATCTATCCATCGATGATGATATCTTATTGGTGCAGAGAATTCTGTGTGTGCGTAGGCGTGTGTATATATGTGTGTGCGTATGTGTCGTATAAATATGTGTCTATAAAACCATCTGTCTTTTACACCTAATTACTCTTAATGTTATTATTTCTGTTGTGAGATGGTGTTATTTTTTCTCCTAATTTTTTTTGTTTTTTACTTTGAACGAAAGCATTACGGCTATAGATTACAAATCCTTATTCACACGATCTTTTAACTCTACTACAGCCTGTTATATATTCCTTTGTGTGCATAGATAGATAAACAGAAAGGTGGTTATCCATATTCGATTTCTTCATTATCTCATTATCTAGTTGCATTGTGTATTTTCCTCTATCTGTCTGGGGTGTCTCTCTCCATATACATATATATATATATCTTCCAATAGCTTATTTCTTGTATAATTCAAAGTAAACTCTCACTCTCTGTACCTACTCACACTTTATAATCATGACACTAATGATAATGGTGATGACAATAGTATTGTTATTATTATTGGTGACAAGTGTTATAGGTTGTAGTTTTTTTTTAAAAAGTATTGAAACTGTAACTGTCATTCATACAATTGGCACGTATCTAAACCTACTTTCTGTCTGTCTGTCTCTCCCTCCTTCACACACACCCACGCATTGACACACTCATATATATATGCACAAAAATTTCATCCCGTGGATACATGCATACTGTATACAAACTTTATTTATTCCTATATTTATGTGTATGTACTGTGTGAAACTGAACATGTTACTTACTGCTTCTTCAGAGAAATCGAAACCATATTATATATATATATATCCAATATTAAGATTTACCAAGAATATTTTGCCAAAAAATCGGAGTCACTGATAGACATCTAAAACACACAATACCTTAGCATATATATATATATATATTTACATATACATACTACATACATACATACATATTTTTGCAGAGCTGTGTGCCATTTTCGTAACTTCAGAAATTCAGATATTACTAATATTAATAATAATAATAATGATAATCAATACTACTACTACTACTATTAATAATAATAATTGATATCTTATGAATGACGAACATACTACTACTACTACTACGACTACTAATCATGACAATAATATTAATAATGTATACAGAAGTTTGGAAAATATATCTAGATATATATATACATACATTGCCTTCTGAGATATTTGCAAACATGGCTGGGTTGCGGGGAAGTATGTCTGTGCTGTTTTTTCTGCTGTTCATACAAGCGCATATATAAACGAGATGGTTAGGAGGAAGGAAAAAATAGTTAGATGAAGTATAAAGAGGGAGAGAGATAGAGAGAGTTGAATGCTCATTTAAGCCTCCTTATGTGTATGTGTGCATCAGTGTTTCTTCTATCTGTGCTGCGGTGTGCTGCTTAATTACTCTTTTTTGTTTTTGTTTTTGATCAAACGATTTTTTTTATTGCTATTATTTTTTACATGATAGTGGATAATAGTAATGATAATAATAATAATAATTAATAATAACCATCAAGTATTCTGTCTATGGTTGTATACAGTTCACTAATTAGTTATGTAGAGATTCCATTACTTACTTATTTTTCTAATGTTTACTATCTAATTGATAAAACGTTTGTTGATTGAACAAAAATGCATAATCTGAGTATCAGTCTCACATTGATACTGGATGGATGTCCTGAAGCTGTAGTGAAAAGTTGTACTGTTGTTAGGTCTACCACGACTAAAGTGAAGTCGATAGTCATTAAAGGCATTGGTTGAGGGAAAACGCTGTGCCACGAATTGACAGAATTTTTAGGATTATTCATAGGACATTCAATTACACCGAGTACAACAGGGCTAAGTGCTCAATAAACTTGGTCTCGTAATCCAAAGGTTCAGGATTCGATCTCTGGTAAGGTTGTGAGTGCGTACTTCTGAATAGTCAGTCCCCAACTGGCGGAATGATACGACCACTAACACTAACTGCTCCTTGATTTTCAATGGTCTCAAACTAATGCTGGTTCGTGACGAAATATGTATTCAAATCCCTGCAACTATCAACTGGAGAGACAGTAATCTATTCCGGTCACCCAGAGGACAGCCACGAGCACACCGGGGGAGTGGTCATCATGATGTCACCAACAGCAACCAAAGCTCTCATGCAGTGGGAACCAATCTCCTCTAGGATAATGACAGCTAGGTTCAACTCAAAAGGAAGGAAGGTTACAATCATTCAATGCTATGCGCCTACAAACGTCTCAGAACAAGAGAAGACGGAGGATTTCTACAGACAACTACAAAAAGTAATGGACAACGTCCCAAAGAGCGATATCAGAATCTTGATGGGTGATATGAATGCGAAACTGGGAGAAGACAATACAGGAAGAGAACTCACCATGAGTCATGAGGCCCTCGGTGACATGAACGACAATGGTGAACTCTTCTCAGACTTCTGAGCCTTCATTGATTTGGTGATTGGTGGCAGTGTGTTCAAACACAGAGATATACACAAGGCGACATGGATTTCACCAGATGGACACACCAAAAATTAGATAGACTTGATTTCAATCTCAAAGAAGTGGAGACGGAGCCTACTGGACACAAGATCGAAGAGAGGAGCAGATGTGGGTTCAGACCACTATCTAGTACAAGGGACTTATACATATATATATATATATATATATATATATATATAGGAACAGCAGTGATTTCAGAACTCAACTCCAAATAATTATTATTCGTTCTTTGTGCGCCGAGTGGAAGATAGGGCTTCAGAAGCGCACATCACTGCACTTGATTCTTTGCTATCATTTTCAGTTGGGTTCTACAATTGTCCACAAGCTTCCATTTACTTCTCTTTAGCTGCCTCTTTGACTGCCCGTAAGTTCTCATCTCCTCCTCCTCACACGATCTCCCTCACATCAACCTTGGATATCTATCCACTCGAGGGTTTTTCCGATGCGTGATGTCATTCAGTGGTCTCCTCAGAGGGTGTCCAGTCCATCACCATTTTCTTCGGCATGTTTCTTTTGAGAAATAGGTCCTATGTCGGTTGGCTGACTTCTAGAATTCCTTGTTGGTAATCCTTTCTGGCTTTCCGATTTTCAGTTTCGAGCGAATAAATACAAACGTTGGTAAAAACAAAATCTGCAATAGCTTTGTTGGAAATGCTTTCGAGGATGCAGTTTTCAGACTTACTCTGATGATATATGTCGGATGAAAATAAAAAAAAAACAAGATGTGTAGCCAAGTTTTCTACTGAGTAACTCTACCATTTTAATCTGTTGTCATATCAAACTTAGCTTGTTGATAATATTTTGTACACCTTCATGATGCATATCAACTAAAAATTTATCATTTGACACTTAATATATACGTCATCAGGCATTTACTTATCAATGCATATTTAGAAATCCCTATTTCCTGATACTTACTGAGGCACTTCAGAGTAAGTTGAAGTTTCGATAGTCACTTAGTTATCATTTTTAGTTTGATATCAATATTTAATATGGAAATAAAAGCAAACAGTTCGGTGAAGAGACACCTTTCAAAAAATTTATTCACTTGACTGTACAATCGCAATTCTATTTAATTATCTTTATATATACATATATACATTCAGTTTGTCAAAAATAGCAATAGAAAAAATAAATTTGTCTGGAATATTCTTCTTTCCCATCATCAAATTACTTTGAAACTTTGAAAATTAATCAATTTGTAACTAATGATGGTGTGAAAATTAGTGAATTCAGACTAAAGATCACATAATACGAAAAACGTTTGGAAAAAATTGGGTATTAATGGAAAGTGAGTAGTGGCAAGTATGAAAATATATATTACGTAACATGCTACTCGAGAAAATGATGCTAATCGTTGTCATACAAAATATCACAGGTCATGATCGAGAAGATTTGTAGCTCAGGTGGATGATTTTGATGTGGTTGTGTTCTCTGAGCTGGATAGTCAATTTGCGAAGCTTTCATCGTCCTACTAGGCGACATCTTCAACGCATACTTCAATTTGAAGTGAGCTCTTAGATTTCTCCACGAGTTTATTGACCATCTCTTCTTGTGATCTTGGACGTGATTGGTTGTTTTTGTGCGTTTCCACACCTTCAATGCTACTTGTATTGGAACTGATTGTTTCTTTGACTTGAACTTTGACCCTTTGTGTGTGAGGTTTCTTTCTTATCGGTTGATAAATTTTGTCTATCTCGATGTGTCTATTGATTGATGATTCACTGGAATGCCAAGCATCTAAAAATTCTATAGCATTTTTGTTGTTTCCTCTGTCTAATATTTGAACACTGGTTGTCCCAGTCGAATTGATGTCCGTGGTTGTCTATATGTAGTGATATGAGGGAGTGGATATCATGTCTTTTGACAGCGAAAGTAGATAAAACCAACATCATCTACAAAATAAATTGCATCAACTGCGAAAAACATTACATTGGCCAAAGTCGACATCCCCTTCATCTTCGTATCCACGAACATAAGCTAGCTGTCAAAAGACATGACATCCACTCCCTCATATCACTACATACAGACAACCACGGGCATCAATTCGATTGAGACAATGTTCAAATATTAGACAGAGGAAACAACAAAAATGCTAGAGAACTTTTAGATGCTTGGCATTCCAGTGAATCATCAATCAATAGACACATCGAGATAGACAAAATTTATCAACCGATAAGAAAGAAACCTCACACACAAAGGGTCAAAGTTCAAGTCAAAGAAACAATCAGTTCCAATACAAGTAGCATTGAAGGTGTGGAAACGCACAAAAACAACCAATCACGTCCAAGATCACAAGAAGAGATGGTCAATAAACTCGTGGAGAAATCTAAGAGCTCACTTCAAATTGAAGTATGCACTGGAGATGTCGCCTAGTAGGTCGATGAAATCTTCGCAAATTAACTATCCAGCTCAGAGAACAAAACCATATCAAATCACAGGTCAATTGAATTCCAATTAAAGTAAGAATGACAAATGTACCAGGATAATCTGAGCTCATGTCTTTATTTTTTATTATTTCGTGGATTCTTCTCAACTGGTTACAACCTGACACAATACCAAAATTATAAATTAAATTAAAGATGTGAACATACCTTTTTAACAATGATAGTGAGTAGTTGATTGGAACTGAGAGCAACATTGGTCAAAAAATAATGTAACTTGTTGAATGATTAAGAGTGGAATTATTAATATCATTGTTTCCTTTAATTCCTAGAGGAACATAGGGATTCAGCCGTGCGTCTCCATTCCGTTCCGTTCTCTGCTAGAGCCTTCACCTGGCTTCAAGTCTGCCCACACGTTTTCATCTCCTCTTCACATCACCTCCTACAAATCACCCCAACCTCGCACTGACGACCAACTCGCCGCTTTCCTTTCAGGTTCCACTCGAACAATGACTTGTCTAGTGATGTCACTTGATGGTTTGTTTCCTCATAGTATGGCCAGCCAATCCATCTCCATTTCTTCCTGCCTTTTTGTTTCACAATTGGTTACTCCTGTGTTGGTTCGCTCATTGCCAGAGATCTCTGTTGCTGATCTTTTCTGGCCGGCTGGCCATCTGATCTTGAGTATTGAGCGAAGACAACTGTTAATGAAGGTCTGTAGTTTGTTTGAGATGCTTTTTATGACGCGCAGTGCAAGTCTCTGATCCGTATAGTGAGTAGCACTGACTGACTTCACATTGGAGTTGAGAATCCGGATATTATTTTTGATGGTGAGTGATGTTGACCTCCACACAGACTTGAGTAGTGAAAGATTGTCTTGCTTTTCCGATTCTTGCTTTGATATCCTCGTCAGTTCCGCCTGTAGTTGAAACGATGCTTCCCAGTTAGGTATGTGAAAGAGGTTGTTTCTTTCAGGTTCCTTCCATTTATGCTGATTGTTTTCTGTTGTTGTTGTTGGTGTTGCCCGAGAATCTTCATCGCCTCTGTTCTCTCTATGTTCACCTGAAGTCCTATCTTTGATGCTTCTTGTGCCAACTTGTTGTTTTTCGCTTGCATATCTTCGTTTGTAGGAAATCAGACATATGTCATCGACGAGGTCCAGATCCTCCAGGTTTTTTGTGTGAGTCTATTTTATGCCTGTTTCCTCACTGCCCGCTGTTTGTCGCATTAAGAGTGGAAAGGATCGACTATTTATAGAAGAATTGCATGACTAAGCTTGGAAACTAAAGGACATAGTTCAACAAATGTTTTGTGGATAGAAATAAAGTTTAACTAGAAAGAGTATAGAAAGTAATGGGTGACGTAACCACAGAAAAACACCTTTTTATAAAATAGACAAAATGAGGGGTAGGATGAATCATGTTCAGCCGAAAAAATTCAAGTTGTATAAACAGAACAGCAAATGACGTGGTAAAACTTCTGCACCAAGGCAGTGCAAGATTCACCACTATCTCTTTCTGAGTACATAGATTTGGTTTTAGCCATTTGATTGCGATTGCCTCAGCAAAACCAAGCAGGCTAGGTTTCCGTTGTTTGTTAGTTATTTTGAACGACTTCAGGTTGTCCACAACATGGTCAGTGTCTAGTAGATGGCGTGCAACCACACTCTTTAATGCTTGTGGGAAATTTAATCTCAGGTTCTTTGGTATGTGTTCAGCGACGCGGACAATAACTCTTCTCTGTGCTCTTCTAATATATGTGCTTTGGCACGTACATGTAAATCGGTAGACACAGTTGGAGGTAACATGAGGTGGGAGT
Source organism: Trichobilharzia szidati (assembly GCA_944472155.2). Lineage (NCBI taxonomy): Eukaryota > Metazoa > Platyhelminthes > Trematoda > Strigeidida > Schistosomatidae > Trichobilharzia > Trichobilharzia szidati. Next base: position 27,331,649 of record OX235271.1, read on the forward strand.
TTGTTCACTTTTGACTGTCTTTAACAACAGATCGTTTGATAAACACGTACAAGTTTGGCAACTGGATATGTTCTTTATAGGGCAGCGTTCAGTCTGCATCTTATTCTACTAGCAGTATCGTCAGCTTTGAAGGCAAGCTGTAGAAAGGCGGGTTTTTTCTCTACTGTGCTGTACTTCGCCCTGCCCAAGGCTACGTTTTCCATGTTTGCCGATGAACTTCTGTGGATAACTATTGTCACGCAGGCATTTTTCAACAGTGGCTAGTTCTTCCTCCACTTTTTCTTCTGAGAAAAGTTTCCTCACACGATCAATTGAATTTAAAATTATGTCCAAGATGGAAGGAGTGGATGAAAAAGTTTCTGTTGTCTACATAAAACCAGGTTTTTCACATGAATGTTTAAGGCCTCAGTAATGCAAAGAAGAAGAAGGAAATATGACTGTAAGATGAATTCGATTCCCATCCTTGAATCAAGTGAACCTGTTCCGGATCAGCCTAGCATTGTTGCAACACAATTATCCATGCCTAACGTGTCTATCCCACCTTGTTTAATGAACTGTGTATGTGTGTTTTTACTTCGATCCGTTTAGTCAGACAGTTGAACTCATGACCCAATCAGAGTAGTTTTGTGAACTGTTATTTTGCTGACCCATGTCTTACTTTGTATTATTCTGTTGAGTTTATCTTATTTATTGATTGGTTAAGTAGCCAATTAAATTCTATCTTTGTGCCTATGCTTTGTCTATCTCTTAATTGGGTTCATTCTTCTACTGACTGCTTACCTGAACGGTCGTGTCTGACCCGGCTAGTTCGTAATTTTGGCTTTAACGTTTATCCGCTCTGATAGTGGTGCCTTGCTTTCTGTTAAGCATTGTGTATTGTACTCTTGAAACCGTTAAGTACTGTAAGCGCAATATCGCTTGAAATTAAGTCACGCGTAGAGACAGTGACCGGCTTCTTGTTTGTTCTGGACCGGGATAGCCTATATCTACGCGTGACTTAATTTCAAGCGATATTGCGCTTACAATGACCTCTTTAAGAGTCTTCTTTTGACTTTGACTTAGAGATTAATTGATCAATGTTGTGTGTTCAAATGATGGCCTGCTTAACTGACTCGGCCACTTAATTTCTTCATCCCTAAAATGCATCCTACATACTGCATTTCATATTATTTTAATCATCCCATTGTGTCCATGAGGTACATTTTGATCATTTTTCAACCTGCTGCTATGATTCTTTTGATGGAAATGGGGTGGGTGGGGGGACTGTAAGGAGTATTTGGAGCATGCTTAGGATGGAACACTATTGCCCTCAGTGGTGTACTATTGTGTGTTGGACTGCTTGAAGATCTTGCACAAACAGCAACAAAACACTGAATATTTTTTACTTTTAATATAAAGGCCTTTTACAGAATAAACCTATTATTAAATGTGAACTATGGTGTAGAAGTCCTGAGAATCTGTAGGAACAGATGGAATGGAAGTAGTCTCCAAATTGTTAACGAAAGAGTTAATCACCCAAAAGACGCGGACGAATGAACTGAAAGAGTGCCTATATTGATGTTCATATTTTCATTGAAAGCGCCCATGCAGTGGGAATTAATCTGTTTGAGAATTACGGAAGCAAGACAGCTCAAAAGGTAAATATGTTAAAAGTGCTACGTTCCCACAAACAACGCAGACAAAGAGAAGTAACTCTTCTGCAGACAACTGCAAATAGTAATGGACAAGACTGTAACTAGATGGTGTTATTAAAATCCTAATTACTATTTATATTATTATTGTTCCTTTGGGTTCCTAGTGGAACGTAGGACTTCAACAGCACGTCTTCACTTTCTCCTACTTTCATATGTGATACCTGCCTAGACAAGTTGAAGAGCTGACCTTCTTTAGATCCTCCAGTTGATGGCGATTGATGCCCCTTGTTATTTGTTAGGAGTCTTCATCACCCATGTCTTCTCTGTGTTCATTTGAAGTCCTGCCTTGGTTGCCATTTTTCGCCAACTTGTTGGTTATCGCTTGTTGATCTTAGAGTTTCCTCTATATTAGATATAAATCATCCATGTAGTTCAGATCTTCTGGGGTATATGCCTGTCTGCTAGCTCCCCACAGAGTATGCCGCATAATCCAGTCCACCACAATCAGAAATATCATCGGTGATAGTAGGCGTCTATCTTCGCTTTAAAGGCTTCGCTGAGCTTCCCGTTGGGAGGCACTTGGTAGTATGTGATCCGCGCTCATGTCGGCAAGTAATGATATTCCTAATATTCATCGTTTGAAAAGCCACCTCATTATGCAACTAGTATTTGTTGTTTCCATTTATTGAAATTTTGAAATCGATCGTAATTTATTTTTAACTTGTTAAAAGCACTGAACATATCCAACCCCAAGAGTATATGAACACTTTGGCATGGAGTTGATGTAATTTTTCGCCCCTTTTTTAGTAGCGTTATCCTAATATGAATTGGAAAGTTTTCTATGCTTTATTTGCGTGACCGTAGTGAAGCGTTACAACATTATGCCACCATTACACCATTATCCCTTTTTTTACTTTCACATACTACTTATATATGTGTTAGTAGTGGGTTAAGGTTTTTGACAGCAAATATGAATCCATTGATTAACTATCAAAAAATATTTTTTTAACAGAAAACCGACATACTATCTGTATATTATGTCAAGGAAACTAACCAGTCTTTCAATATTTGTATTTTTATATTTGATTTCAAAATGAACTTTAAAAAATGATATAAGTTTTATATGACTTCTAAAATTAGTTCTTAACTTCTTATATAGCCAACAAATATGGATATTTGAATAAGGCATTAAGAAGACAAATTTCGTGAGATGATATCCTCATTTCGTAGTTTCTTTACAACCGCTTTACAACTAACATGGTTAACAATAATAAAATAAAGTTCATGACAATTACTCAGTTAAATAAAAAAAACAAAAGTACATACTAATGACCAATCATATTTAACAGGTCATGTAGTCCATGGTAGGCGAAGATTGAAGTCTATTGTTTTTTGTACACACAGTTTAGGCTGTATGTGATTAATCCAAAGTGCTTCCATCACCTTCAATAACCTTGAATTAGAGTTATATGAAATAATTGTGAAACAGTCATTAATATTGATTTTGTGACCTGACATTAATAAGTGTTCTGCAATGGATGATGCTGGATTTCTATTCAGATTAATCGCATTGGGATTTTCTATATGATTTAGTAGCCATTTTGGAACATGTTCTTTCCGACGACATTGGAACATTCTGTTGGTTCTACCTATATAGGTGTCACCGCAGCTGCAGGTGAACTTGTAGATACAGTATGAAGTAGAGTCCACAGAATTTCGTCCTTTAATCGTAGATACAGGGATCGAAAATGTTCGGCAAGTGAGAAAAAGAGATACGGCGTAGAATGTGCGTTTGATGGCTGACCGAAGTCTTTGAGCTGTCAACTGCATAATCTGGTCACCATGGAATGGTAGGTTAATAAAGATAGCTTTCTTTGGTACAGAAGCTGTCTTTTCGAGATGTGGTCTTTCTTTACTGTGACAAGTGATTTGACATTAATATGAGTATGTAAAAGCCAGCCAGGATCGGGAAATCGGTGTGAAGGCCTTCTTCAGGTACTCAGAACATGGGACAAGATTCAAAGTTTTGAACAATAAAGTTCAAAGGTTTTTTCTCGGCCAACAAAAGCACTTCCAACAGGCTACGACAGGCCATACTCAACAACCTGCTTTCCCTCGATACTGAGGGTGATCAACAAGGAACTCTGGCAACGAATCAATCAAGAATCTTAGACAGAAAAGGCCAAGAAGCTGGGCAGAGGTATCTTCTCGTCAACTTGTTCCTCGAAAGCAGCTGTACATAAACATAAGCTCACATAGATATATTTATTATTTAATTCCACATATAAATAACGAAGGCGATTAAAGGTGATTATAATTTTCAACTTGATTTGAGAATTTCAAAGTGGGAATATAGATTACAAGGGGCGTAGAAACATAATTACACAGGTGTAGAAAATAGTTGCGTTATAAGTAAAATAGGTATTTAACGAATTTGAACAAAGCAAGAACTACAGTTTTAGCAGAATAAAATGGTACCATCTTTTATTTCGTTGCCTTCTCGTCAGCTGCTTACAGGGCAAAGACATTATTAAATGTATCTACAAAAACAATTTTAACATACTTGCACAGAGTTCATTTTAAACAAAAATCAGTCGATCAATATACGCATACACTAATAATATATGCATATATATGCAATATTAAACACTATTCCGAACAATAATAATCATACACAATGAAAACTTTTCAGCATTTCGCATTCGGATGAAAAAAATATGCAGTTACCAGGAGCAAAGAAAGACTGATAACCGCTTCTTTCTGAACGCATAAATCAGGTTTCAGGCGCTTGATGGAAATGGCTTCAGCAAACTTGAGGAGAATTGAGCTCTTTTGCTTACTGATAATTTTGAACGACTTTTCGACGTCCACCTCATGACCCGTGTCGAGGAGATGCCTGGCGATGGCACTGCTTAAAGCATTTGTTCCCTTTAGACGTAAGCTTTTTGGTACATGTTCAGAAAATCGTAGATATGCTCTTCTTTCTGTTCTTTCAATGTAACTGCTCCCGCAGATGCATGTAAATTTGTATATACAGTTGGAGTTAACATGAGAAGGATATCTATCGATTTTTGATTGCATCAAAGAGCAAGTTGTTCGATAGACGGGAACGAGCTTAGCTGCAGGATAGGCTATGGCTAGTGATGTGCTCAGCCTTCTGTTGATCATCGCTGCAATGTTTTCACCTTTATAATCAAGCTCAAAGTAGATTGGCTTTTTTCCTACTGTGATTTGTTTTACATTTGTGACTTCAGATCTTCCATACTTGTTGATGAACCTTTGAGGGTACCCATTGCTCTTCAATATCTTTTCAACAAACTCAAATTCTTCCTCTAATTTCTCTGTAGAGCATATTCTCCTCGTTCTATAGTACAGAATCTTGACTAGACAACGTTTAAAGCTATTTGGACAAAAGCTATTAAAATGTAAGTATTGTCCTTTCCATGTGGGCTTTCGATGAAATGACTTTTGAAGACTACCGTCTTCTAGGCGTTGCATGGCGATGTCGAGAAAGTGAAACTTTCCGTCACTTTCATGTTCCGTAGTGAACTCAATATTGGCGTGTGCATCACTGAATAATCTAAGTGTGAAGCATGACTTTCATTTTTGCACACTATAAATGTGTCATCAAAATATCAACAGTAGGAAGTTGTTTCGTCGATTGCATGCTTCAACTTTGTTCTTTCAAGGTTGGACATGAATATATCTGCTAAAACAGGGCTATTATTACTATTGTTCCCTTGGGTTCTAAGAGGAACATAGGGCTTCAACAAACCATTTCCGCTTTTTTCTTTTTTCTGCAATCCTCTTCAGCTGGGTCCGCGACTGTTCAAAGTCTCTCATCTCCCCCTCCCTACACGATCTCCTCCATGTCAACCTCGCAACGACGAACACTCGTCGCTTCCTATTTTGATTCTACTTGAGCGATGGCCTGCATTGAGCACGATGTCACTTGATGACCTCCTAAACTAAGCAACAACGTCATTTGAAAATAAATTGAATAAACGCCACAGGGAACTCCTCATCAAGAAACTGATCGACAATAAAGCATACAATGAACTCAGATCAAAGAATGGACGCCTCCCTTTTATGTACGTTCAACCAAAAATCCATAAGGCTAATGTGACCTTAAAACCCATGTTATTAATGAACAACTCATTGTGCCACAAGCTAGCCTAATGGCTAGCTAATTCTTTGGAGTCGGTTGAAATAAATTTGCTACCCAAAGAATTAGACAAACTCGTGGTATCGTACGATATGGTCCCTTTATTTACAAATATAACAGTGGTTGAAAGAACTGACATCATTTGTAAACAAACAGTTCTATTACCACTACCCGAAACAGAGACAAAGTGTCTAATACTTTTTCTGCACAAAAGACATCCAATTCAAATTTTGACAACAGATTTTACCGATGAATTGATGGGTTCGCCATCTATTCTAGTCTGTATCTTCATGATGTGTTTCGAACACACGTGAATGAGTGATGCTATCAACGAAACAGTATACTATCGCCGATGTGTCAATGATACGTCTGTTGTTTAGTCAGGCGCCAGTATTATTTGACCGCCTTAATGAGATCCACCTAAATACTAAATTCACTATGTAATATGAACACAACGACGAGTTCAACTTCCTGGATCTTGATGTGAAAAGAAAAAACGATGGAATGGCATAAAAGTCCATCTACAGAAAAGAAACCTGGTTGGGACAACATCTTCATTACAGCAGCTGTAAGCTATAAGCGTGTACGACATAGTCAGAAAGTTTTGTTAGCCTAACAACGTGGAAGAAGAATTAGGCCTTATTGAAAAGTGCCTAAAGGAAAATGGGTATCCAAAGGGATTTATCTAAAAGGACAGCAAGGAAAACAACGAGAAAGCGAAACATCCAAGTGTTGAAAAGAAGAAAGTGTTCATTTGTCTCCCATTGAAAGGAGAAGTGGTATCATAAATTATTGACCAGAGTGTGGAAGGAGCTGTAAAAGACGCTTCTCTGCAGCTAATCTCATAACGATATACAGCACCACATGCTCTAAAAGCCAATCCAAACTGGATAAATACCCTGCTGATATCACCTGCATTTGCGGAAGGAAGGAAGGACAGGAAGAAGGGCTTATATCCGGTTTTCAGAGCATATTCCAAGAAAATTGAGTTTAAAAGGAAGCAGATTTTTGCAAAGTGCAACTGCCAGACATCTTGTGGATACAAATCATTTTTCCGAGACTTCCAAATCCTAAATATACAAAGGACAGCAAGTTCAGTGCAGTTCGCTGTAGTAGTTGTAGTCAAACTTTTGAAATCAAACTTATGCGTACAGAAACAGAGTGTAATTGATCTTTCATTCCCCAAATAAACTGTATTTTGATTACACATTGATGATTTCAGGTAAAGCAGCAAGTATTCAATTTTATGAATTATAACCTTCTTGATTTGTTATGTGAACTTATAAGCTAACACTGTTTATTAGATCTCTCTGTTTTCTATCTTCTCCCCATCCTTTTCTCTTCTCACAACATATAAGTTGTTAGTAATTTAAACCAAAAGTTTTAGTGCTTATATTTTGGATGCGTTGATTTTACTATGTTTCCTTTATCATTGATATAAGAATAAAACTTGGGCACTGTGGTAGAGTGTAATTCCATTATGGGTAAATTTTATTTTGATAGAGTCTCACAGTGTTATACAGTAATATTTACTGATGACGTTTCGAGCACAATTTATTGCTCATAATCATATCAAGGTAATCACACGACTTCCTAAATTCATTTATATAGTTCCATTATTTAATAATAAATATTACTGTATAACACTGTGAGACTCTATCAAAATAAAATTTACCCATAATGGAAGTATGTTTCCTTTACCATTATTATGATTATTTGCAACCATTGAAACTCCAGGTATTGGTGCGCAGTGGATGAGAATGTGTGAGTTGAAATGGTGATGCATCTTTTTATACTGCAAATCTGGTCTTTCTTACTTTATTGAAACTTGTCAAGGGAACCAAATGTATGAAAAGCCAAAATTATGTAAACAGACAATTAAGGAAATTGGAGGACAAATACTGAGTTCAGCTCAGTAAGCAGAAATCAGAAGGAAATTGTTACTCAGCAAAAAAAAACAAAATGAGACATCATGTCGTTTGATTGGTGCTGACAAGCAGTGTGTTCAAGAAGGCTCATTTACCCCCGATTTGGGACTTGTCAGCTGGATGCACCTGCATTCATAATGAATGATGATTTTTTGGCTTAGACTCGGTCGCAACTCCGACTGTTTCAAACGCCAAAGCGTTAACCACTAAGCCACTTGGACCACGTCAGCCACTTTTTGTGCAGGTACATCCAGATGATGAGTATTATAGAGGATGAAATACACATCCTGGATTCCACAGTTAGTCACCATCTCAACTAAATGACAAAATGTTAATCTTCAGGCGCTGTCGAAGCACAATTACTAGAAGCAAACAAATCACCAGGGACTGAATATTAGATGTTTGGGGGCAATCGGCAGGAAGGGACATGAGTTCTTTCAAGGTTGAAGATACATCTTGGTGATGAGTAACAACTAGCACGAAACCTAGGTAGAAGGCTTCCCGCAGATTGCCTCCAAACACCTAAAGCAACAATTCACAGTACACCATGATGACAAGCCACCTAAGATAGTAGCTACATTTCAAACTTGACTGAAATAATTCAGTCTGCACCATACAAAGGACTAGATACACTACACTAGCTATTAAATAGTGTCCATTAAAAGGGACTGAACGTTTCGGTCCAGTATAGTCTGATTTCCCACAAACTGGAAGATATGCAAGCGAAAAGCAACAAGTTGTCAGAAGAAGCATCCGGAGCAGATAGGACTTCAGGTGAACATAGCGAAAACAGAGGTGATGAAGATTCCTTGCCAACACCACCATCAGCAACAACAACAACCTCATTTACCTACCTGGGAAGCATCGTTTCAACTACAGGAGAACGGAACTGACGAGGATATCAAAGCAAGAATCACCGGGAAAGCAAGACAAGCTTTCACTACTCTCAAGTCTCTGTGGAGGCCATCAGCACTCAGCATCAAAAAGATCAAAAGATCCGGATTTTCAACTCCAATGTAAAGTCAGTCAGTGCTGCTATACGGATCAGAGACTTGCACTGCGCGTCATAAAGAGCATCTCAAACAAACTACAGACCTTCATAAACAGTTATCTTTGCTCAATGCTACTAAAGATCAGATGGCCGGCCAGAAAAGGTCAGCAACAGAGATCTCTGGCAATGAGCAAACCAACCCAGCAGGAACTGATTGTGAAACAAATAGGCAGGAAGAAATGGAGATGGATTGGCTGGCCATACTCTGAGGAAACAAACCATCAAGTGACATCACTAGACAAGTCATTGTTCGAGTGGAACCTGAAAGGAAAGCGGCGAGTTGGTCGTCAGTGCGAGGTTGGGGTGATTTGTAGGAGGTGATGTGAAGAGGAGATGAAAACGTGTGGGCAGACTTGAAGCCAGGTGAAGGCTCTAGCAGAGAACGGAACGGAATGGAGACGCACGGCTGAATCCCTATGTTCCTCTAGGAATTAAAGGAAACAATAATAATAATAATAGTCAATCGATTCAATTAAAGCAAAAAAGTGATATCTAATTACCATGGTAGTACAAGGTTAATTTCCCGTGTTAATTAGAAGGCGCCTGGTGATTGCATTTGTAAGTACTTTTCTTTACGCTTCACACAAAGTAGCTAGAGTAAAAGTCGTGAAATAAAAACTAATTTGGCTGTTTTCACTTTGAAAACAAATTCATTCTCGCTTTGTTCAAACTAATTAAGGAAATTGGGTCTATGAAATTCCTGAATTCCAAATATTCTCACATTATGTTTCAAATGATGGTGTGAACGCATGATATTCTTTCCTATATAGGTTTTTCTCAGGTTTTCTACGTTATTGAATTAGAACCCACCTTCGCTATAATAATAAAAATAATAGAAATGTCTATGTGAGAAAGTATTTTCTTCAAGTGAAATATTGTTAACTGACTAAAAATGCCCATTAAAATTTTCAAAAGAAGAGACACGGAACAAAGAGTACTCTTTCCGATAAATTCATCATCGAGCTCTACAATTATATATACATTATAATGAATGAATGAATTAGTCTTATGAACGACATTAATGTTGTTTAAATAACATTGAATCAAAAATATTGATAAATTACAGCTGAACAGCATCAACATCAAATAAACTGAATGTCAGAAGAATTAGGAAAGGTAATGGTACAAATTCATGAGTTTATAGCCTCTACTGAGGGCCAGGGCAGTAGTAGGGGCTGGAGTTGCTTCTTTTGAACACAGAGCACTGGTTGTTTGAGGCGAATTGCAATAGCCTCCACTGTTTGGAGCATGCGGTGCTTCGATGATTTTGGTAATTTGTTAGGCACCCAGTATATTACAGAGAAGGATTCGTCTACGCTGTCTTTGTGACCGGTTTGCACCAGATGTTTTTTCCTTCACGTTCCCCAGTGGAACATAGGGCTTCAAGCTAGAGGCTTGAAGTTTCTGTAGCAGTGTTTATTTTTACAGGATGGGGTTGCTAGCCTCATGCCCAACCTTTCCTCTTTACCGGCTTTATTTCTGGCTTAGTGAGGTAAAGGATTGCGCCGGCCGGGGGTCGAACCCCGAACCATATGCATGGTTGGCGAGCGTCCTAACCGCTATGCCACCGACACACAGTTGGTCACAATTTGAAGAGTTTACAATTATAAGTTACATAGAAGACTCGAGCAAAGAGGGTAACTATTTTTTTAAAAAATTAATTTTGATTTTTTCGTTAATTGACCGGACCAAGATGACTATCGTGGCCCAAATGGTTTATTGGATAAAAAAAACGTTGGCGTTAGAAACTCTGCGTATTAGGTTCCAGTGTAAATGGAAATACCACTACTCCCTGAGAATGCAGATGCATCCAGCTGTCAAGTCACAAATAGGACAAAATACGCATCCTGGATTCCATTGCTAGTCACCCTCTTCCCAATCCCTTCAAATGGGAAAGAGTAGTCGGTAGAAACTGTAAGTAACATATGTTTGAAATGAAATCAGTTATTAAGTTATTAAGCATACTCATTAAATACCCAACAAAGAATAAGGTGAATGACGTTCATAAGACGAAGAAGAAAAAGTAATTATAGAAAAGAGTGTTCTTTGTTCACTGATTTCCTTAACATTCCTTTTCTTTCCGAGTGGAAAATATAGTCTATACTTTTGAAGTTTCAGTAGCGACGATATCGCTTTCTACAGAATAAGATTGCTAAATTCACACTCAACCTTCTATTCTTACCTGGACTTACTATTATCTAGTAAAATGGATGAGGTCAAGGAGTTCATCGGCCGGGAACTAAATCCAGAACCACGTGTAAGGTTGGTGAACATTCTGCAAATGAAAAACCAGTGCACTCCATATTCAATAGTCTCAGTCTTCAGAAAATTTCATACATTTGTTCCCTTTAATGAATCTGAACAAAGCAACAACTACAGTTTTAGCAGAATAAAGTGGTACCATATTTTATTTCGTCGCCTTCTCTTCAGCTGCTTACAGGGCAAAAACATTATTTAGTGTATCTACAAAAACAATTTAACATACTTGCACAGAGTTCGTTTTAAACAGAAATCAATCGATCAATATACACATACACTAATAATATATATATATGCAATATTGAACACAATTCCGAGCAATAATAATCATATACAATGAAAACTTTTCAGTATCTCGCATTAGGATGAAAAATATCCAGTTACCAGGGCAAAGAAAGACTGATAACTGCTTCTTTCTGAACGGATAAAACAGGTTTCAGGCGCTTGATGGAAAAGGCTTCAGCAAACTTGGGTAGAATTGAGCTCTTTTACCCATTAATGATTTTGAACGACTTTTCGACGTCCACCTCATGACCCGTGTCAAGAATTGTGTTCAATATTACATATATATATATATGTATATATTATTAGTGCATGTGTTTATTGATCGATTGGTTTCTGTTTAAAATGAACTTTCTGTGCAAGTATGTTAAATTGTTATTGTAGATACATTTATTAATATTTTTGCCCTGTAAGCAGCTGAAGAGAAGGCGACGAAATAAAAGATGGTACCATTTTATTCTGCTTAAACTTTAGAAGATTGTCTATCAATGTTCACATCTATGGATGTTGAATGACAAAAATCATTCTGAATGTAAAGCAAATGACCAATTATTTTAAATGTACACGATATTATGATTATTACTTCTTTGGGTTCCAAATGAAACCCAAGGTTTCAACACTACATCTTCATTTCATCCTTTTCTCTGAAGTTCTCTTTAGCCCATATCATCATCGCCCGCAAGCTACTATCTCCTCTATGCATGATCTCCTCTCTGCCCTCCACAAAGACAAGCCTAACTTGTCGTTTCGATTTCGGGTCTCACTCGAGTGATGCCCTGGCGTGTGGTGTTACTCATTGGCCTTTATTTCCATTTTCTCCTACAGATTTTACGAGCAATAAGCTCTTCACTAGTTCTCTCAAACAGTTTCATGTTACTAGCCGTTCATAACCGGTTAAGTGATCTTCACCACATAGTGAAGGCAGCTGTTGATAAAAGTTTAGAGTGATCTGTCGGAAAGGATTTTCGTGACTCTCTGGACAAGTTTCTGGCCCATTTAGAACAACTGACTGACTTGAAATCGGTGTTGAAAATCCGAATTCTTATTATTTATGCTGATTTCAGAGTGATGATTGATGTCTACCCTGCCTTTCCCATCTTGTCTGGGTGTGACATCCTCATCCATTCTGTCTCCTGTAATTGAAATGATTCCATCTAAATTAGTGAAGGAAGTCATTACTTTCAAATTTCTCTCATTGATGAAGATTGGTGATTGTTATTATTGGTTGGCTATCTTCATCACACGAAATCTTGGTAAAACTAAATAATAAACCTTCTTTGCAGCTGAATTACAACTGACGTTCTCCACGAGACCAATGATTCGCATGAACGTGAAGGATAAGCTACCGCTGTTGGCCTCATCTATGTGCATCTACTAATTCACCTGCTCGTGTGGAGCCAGGTATATCGGCCGTACTCAGCGTTCGCTATCCAAACGCGTCAACGAACATCTACCTTCATGGTTTTATAAAGGAGAAAACCAATGCCCCCGCGGCTCGATCCTTGAACATTTGATCGACTCTGGACACCAAGTCAAACCACAAATAAACATCAAAGTTATGTACAGAATACAAGGCAATCTTGCTAAAAGTGTACGGATCAAAATTCTCCACATCGCAGAGGCAATGGCAATTCATCTGCTAAATCCTGAACTCTGCATACAAAAGAAATTCGTTCATTCATTAAATCTACAATGGACGTAATCTTTCTTAATTTCAGTCTAACTAATTGTATTATCTTATCTTTTGCATTTTATTATTTCACATCTTCATTTGTATTATTCTCTACCCCACCCTTTTTTAATCTCTACCCTCATTAACAATGTTGCTTACTTGACCCACGTCCAATTTCTAGTCAACCGCGTTACGTCATCCGATTAACTTACTTATTTTCAACTGTATTATTCTCTACCCTCACCCTTATTTAATTTTAACCACCACTCATTAACACTGTTGCCAACCTGACCTACTCTGAATTCTACTCAATTGTATTTCGTCACCCAATTCACTTAATCAATTCTATTTTATTTTCCATCTTAACGTTTGTTTCCAAGCCAAAAAATACTTATATTACATAATTATCTAAACCTTATAAATCTAATGTACACACACACAACCAAAATTGTATATATATGCGATTGTACAGCTCAATGAATGAATTCGCCGAAAAGAGTCTCTTCGCTGAACGCCTTCTTTTCTTTTATATGACTGAATGGGGATTTTCAAGTTACTTAAATAATAAATGATTGTTTGGAGAATTTCATCATGAGTTGACATCAGTTAGAGAACAGCTGTTCAGACCTAGCTCGGGACTCTTCATCAGTACGCATCCACCGGGGTTCAAACCCAGGACCCTCCAGTTACAAAGCAAGCTCGCAGACCACTAAGTCACTGAGACCTGACTTAATGGTGCATGAATTCTAACTTCTGCAAATTCATGACATAGCGCGACCACTTCGAAATGTCTTATTCGATGAGTTACTGCTTCACCTTCAATCTGCAGCTCATGATGAAATCCTTCAACCAATCAAATAAACAAAGTCCCTACAAAACCAATACTTGAAAAAATAATAAACTAATTTAAAATGAAGAGTTAATTATTAGTTCTATGAATTAAAAGCCAATCTGAACAAAGAATACTCTTTTCGACAAGCTCTATTAACGTTCTCATAACTATAAAATTATAATATTTATCATTACAATAATGGCCAGCTATGCAACGGGTACACATTTTTACTTAGAATAACAGGTCAATAGTTATAGGGTGACAAAATTATTAGTATTTATGTGACTACTCTCATGTCTGTGTGGAGGTCAACAGCACTGCTCAGCATCAAAAATAAGATCCGGATTTTCAACTCCAATGTGAAGTCAGTGCTACTCACTATACGGATCAGAGACTTGCACTGCGCGTCATAACAAGCACCTCAAACAAACTACAGACCTTCATTAACAGTTGTCTTCGCTCAATACTCAAGATCAGATGGCCGGCCAGAAAAGATCAGCAACAGGGTGGGATCTCTGGCAATGAGCGAACCAACTCAGCAGGAACCGATTGTGAAACAAATAGGCAGGAAGAAATGGAGATGGATTGGCTGGTCATACTCTGAGGAAACAATCCACCAAGTGACATCACTAGAGAAGCCCTTGAGTGGAAACCGAAAGGGAATCGGCGAGTTGGTCGTCAGTGCATTGGTGACTTGGGGTGGTGATGTGAAGAGGAGATGTAAACGTGTGGGCAGACATGGATGCAGGTGAAGACTCTAGCAGAGAACCGAACGCAATGGAGACGCACGGCTGAATCCCTATGTTCCTCTAGGAATTAAAGGAAACAATAATTTAATAATCCATAATAATAATTTGTGTGACGAATGTGCTGGTGTGAATTCAGTTACAAAATATTGCGAAATGCGAGACGATGACGATGATGATAATGATTACCCATAATGGATTCATACATTGTGAAGAAAGAAAACTGATAAGTCAGTTCAAGGTTTGTAAAAGGTGTCAGGTCATTGGCTCGTGTACAAAGTAGTCTGCATTAAAGTGGAGAGAGTAAGACTACGGTAAAAAAGGTTATCATGAAATGAACAGTATGTGAAATAAAACAAGTGGAGGCATATATTGAGAAAAGCAATGATATCCCCAGTAATTATTATTATTATTGTTCCCTTGGGTTCCTAGTGGAACATAGGGCTTCAACTACACGTCTCCACTTGCTTCTGTCTTCTGCTGTACTTTTCACCTGCATCCATGTTAGTCCATACTGTTTCATTTCCTCTTCACACGATCTCCTCCATGTCACCCTTGGACGTCCCACTCGCCGCTTCCCTTTCGGGTTCCACTCGAGCACTGGCCTGACGCGCAATGTCACCCGACGGCCTCCTCAGCGAGTGTCCAATCCATCTCCACTTTCTCCTGCATATTTGTTGAACAATTGGTTCTTGTTTTGTTTGTTCCCATAGTTTCTTGTTGGTTCTTGTTCTTTCCGGCCATTTGATCTTCAGTATAGAGCCAGTGAAGACAGTTGTTGATAAAGGTCTGCAACAGGCTGTTGGAAATATTCTTTGTGACCCGCCAAGTTTCTACAATGAAGGGTGTAAATTATAAATAATAATAATAATAATAATAGAATAATAAAAGGAAAAGGGGTGTATGAAGAATAGTAAGTCTTGAGGGGGAGAAGAAATTTTAACCCAAGTTTGGCCGCAATAGGAACAGCATCCGGACGTGTTCTTTTTTAAATACAAAGTTCCAGTTTAATCGATTTTATTAGAATAGCTTCAGCTAGATTTAGAAGATGTAGGCCCAGAGTGTGTGTGTGTGTGCGTGATAATGACTTCGGAATATGGCAATTAACCCTGAAGGCTAAGTTAGCGTCGATGCGATGTCCTGTATCCCGCATGACTGACAGAACTGAACTTTTTTATGCATTTCGTTCTGCCCTCCTAGTGAACCTGAAAAAAGGAGAATTTATCCGATAGAATGATTTTCAGTGACAGTGGCTTTTAATCCATGAAATGGGCATATTGTATACTCTTAAATAATATTAGCTTTTTATTTTCATAATCACATTAATGTGTAATATGATAATGAGCAATGAATTGTGGTCAGAATAGTACTTGATTATTGTCACTAGTATTATTATTATTATTATCATTGTGCCTCTGTGAGCTATACAGAACAATCATTATCTATAATGGAATTATATGCTATTTCACTGCCTATACCCTATTCTAACGATCATAATAATAATAATTGTTATTATTATTATTGTTATGGCTTTATTCCGAACAATACCAGCTGGAATATTCAGAATATAATATTCTCTTTGAATAGCACAGATAAAGGCAGAAATTAATTACAGAACTTTATAACAATAACAATATAAATAAATTATAAATCAGTCGGAATAATGACAACAGAACATTAAGTGACACGGAAGAGTAGAAACAAAACTGTTTACTATTTACTAGTTCTCATTGACTCAGTAATTTCATGCTTAACAGTTGTTTTTATCACATAAAATACACACTGAATCATATAATATATATTGAGTTTTACATTTACTCGTGCCACAGTAAAGTATTCTGACAATAAGCAATGTCTTCTTCGATGAGTTGCTGCCTCACCTTCAACCTGCTGCACCCTACTGGTCACGGCTTTGCACTAGAACTGCAGGTCACTGCTTAAATAGGGCCAGTCGCTAGTGAGCATCAGATCAATTTTTCAACTATTGATTTTTGTAGGGTTTTTTTGATTGGTTGGAGGATTTCATCGTGAGCTGACATCAGTTAGAGAAGCATTGGGAAACCTACAGCGAGTACTGGACAGCTGTTTCCTCCTAGTTTGGAACACTACTTCTTCTCCTTCTTGAAGAGGTGTACGGAGGAAGTTGTATGATACGAGTTAGTTAAGATGATTTTTGCTAATTTATTAGTTGTTTGTTCAAATGTCTAACCACGATACATCTACTATCAGCTTGAGGAATTTGAAAGAGGTCACTTTCTTCACTTATCTATCTACGTGGCATTGTTTCAGCTAAAGGTGACCGCACGGATGAGGACATCAAAACCATCCGGAATCGGAAAAGCAGGGCAGACGTTCATCACTCTGAAATCATCACTTGGAAATCTTATGCACTCAACATAAAGAACTAAATTGGGACTTTCAGCATCACTGTTGAGTTGGTCAGTTTTTCTATATGGATTAGAAACTTGGTGCATGCCTCATGAAAAGAATTTCTAACAGCGTGTTGCAGACCTATGTCAACAGCTGCCTCCACTGACTCCATATTAAAGATCGGATTGCCAGCAAAAAAGGATTATCAACAAGAAACCCTGGTAACAATCCAATCACAAACCTATTGCTCAACAAATACATGGAAGAAAATGGAGATGGATCGGGCACACGCTGAGAAAACTGTTGAGTGACATCGAACGCCAGGCAGATCTTTGAGTGGGACTCTAATGGAAAACGACCAGTTGGGCATTGAGAAGCCAACGGAATACATTATTGTGCCGTATTATTCTGCAAAAACTGTTGTCTTTGCTTTGCTCAAATTCATAGAGGGGAATAAATGTATGAAAAATTATTTTAGTTTAAAAAATGACTACACCCTTAGTTCTTAACTCACAAAGCAATCTCCAAACATCGAGTGGATATAATTTTCTTCCGCAATGCAGATAAGCTTTCTCGATAACTTTCGATGAGTATGAAACTTAATTTAAGCTCATCTTATCGATCACCACTAACTATCTAATATGTAGAACATACGACACTGAGTGACACTGATTCAACTTGTACACAGAACATGAGTTTACTTAAGTCTATAATGGTGGGTATCAACGTGAGAACAAAGCCTGCTAACTGACAATTGTCGGTCATCGAGGTTTTGTACAAGTTTACGACTCTTCAACGGTACGCACCTAGGACCTTTATTTTACGAGGTGAGCTCCTTGACCATTCAGCGACTGGCCATAGGAATCGTGACTTGATGGAAGGTAGAATTCATGGGCCATTGACTTCCGTCCTAATTACTGAACGATCAATGAATTCCCTGTGTGACCTGAAGGTACTGGATTCGATTCCTGATGGGATCATGGCTGCGTACTGATGAAGACTCCTAAACTAAGATGAAATAGTTATCTAGTATTCTTCTATGGTTTTCAATGGTTTTCTTGATCAAACTTGACAAGAATTCATCCCATGAATTTAATATGTTATAACAAACTTTGAAAGAGGTTACTTCATTCACTTATCTAGGGAGTACTGTCTCAACTACAGGAGGAGGACGGACGAGGATGTCAAATCGAGAATCAAGAAGGCGAGAAACACATTCATCAACCTGAAACCAATCTGGAAATCTTCGTCTGTCACTCAGCCTGCATCAACAACGAAGTGATTCGGATTTTCAATACAAACGTCAAGTCAGTCAGTTCTTCTATACGGATGGATCAGAAACTTGGCCAGTGTGTCACAGAGAATATTTTCAACAGCCTGTTGCACACCTTTATCAACAACTGTCTTCGTTCTATACTCAAGATCAGATGGCCGGAAAAAGCAAGAACCAACAAGAAACTATGGGAATAAACAAAACAAGAAGTAATCGCCCAACAAATATGCAGGATAATGTGGAGATGGATTGGACACTCGCTGAGGAGGCCGCTTGGTGACATAGCGCGTCAGGCCAGTGCTCGATTGGAACCCAAAAGGGAAGTGAGTGGCAAGTGGGACGTGGAAGGGTGACATGGAGGAGATCGTGTGGAGAAGAGTTGAAACAGAATGGATTAACATGGATGCAGGTGAAAAGTACAGCAGAAGACAGAAACAAGTGGAGACGTGCAGTTGAAGCCCTATGTTCCACTAGGAACCCAAGGGAACAATAATAATAATCACAAACTTAATATATTAAAGTGGCAAATTGTTTTGTCTTTTTTCTGTTGTTCAGTGATATTTATTTGTCATTCATGCATGATGAGATGAATAGATAATTGATTAGTAATCATACTGATTATCATCGGTATAACCGCAATTATGCCTATCATCATTACGATCATTTCTGTAACCACATGATAAATGGCATTTAATGGAGAGGGGTTGCCTGTCACCGACAACAGTATACTTATATGTTGCATTTACTTTGAAAGATATGAAATATTGAGTACTTATATAAGTTTAGTCATCTGTAAATCTGATAAATGAACATTATTTTTTCTGTGGCATTATAGAATTTAGAATTTTAAAAAATACTGTGGGTTAAGCAGGCTGAATGATATTGCAATTTCAAATACCATTAGAATTCCCTCAAATGGTTGGATATCACTGCTAAGTGTCTTGATTCTCTTGGCTGAATCATGTCCTGTATTTTTTAAGGTATTTGTTGAAGATTTTGCTAAATTTTATAGTAAATCTCTGCAGTGCACTCCGTTGTGTGTATTAGTGACTGAATAAAGAATAAGTGTGCACCGGATAGGCGGCCTGCTTGTATCACTGGGCTACTGAAATTGCCTTTCAGCAAAATGCTTGATTTCATCTGCATTTATCACTCCATTCTTATTTTTCAGAAAGGAAGCAATACACTGTTTGTCAGGGAAAGTCGTCCACTTCATTGCTTACTGAGGCTGGTGTCCCTCAAGGCGCTGTCCTTTCTCCTTTTCTGTTTTCTTTGTTCTTGCATGACTTGCCTCACTCTGATGAAATGAACTTTGTTAAGTATGCTGATGATCTAACTATTTCAATGTCTGTTAACTCTCAACTTGACTGTATTAAGATTAACAACTTTCTATCAGAAATTTGCTAATAGTACTCGTCTAACGGCCTTAAACTTAATCCTTCCATTTGTCAGACTGTTAATTTCAGTTTCCGATGTAAACGAAAGGTATACGAAGCCGTTAGTTCTTATGACCCTTGCAAAATCGATGATACTGATATAGAAACCAAGTCTGAAGTTAAGTATCTTGGATTAATTCTCTCTTCTGACCTATCCTGGTCCTCTCATGTCTTAGCAATTTCTAAGAGAATATTTCGTTTGACTTTTTACATTAAGAAGTTGAGGCACTCAGGCATAACTCAACCACTCCTCTTACAGTTTATCAACTCGTGTATTTTACCTATTATTCTTTACTGTTCACCCTTATTCTTTCCTGGATTGCTTAAAAAAGATTATGTCATACTTCGTGGAACTCTGAAGACTGTCAGTAGGACGAGTGGTATCCATTGGGCCATATCGTTGACATTGTCACGGCTAGGCACTTGATGTCATGAAACAAATTCACTAAAGGAATTTTGTCAGACTCTGAGCACCCTCTCTACCCGCAGCTCCAACTTTCTGTCTCCTCAGGTGAAACACAAGAAGTCATTTCAGAAGACTTTACGCACGTACGTCTAAGTATAAAAATTCCACTATACCATATTTAGCACGTACTTTATGTGATGAAAATAGCGTCAGAAATGAACTAACTAACCTTCTTAGCACCACTAAATAAACCATTTCCTTCACTTTTAAAGCATCATACTTTATTGTTATTGTATTTCTTATATTTATAATACTCTCAATTTTTTCGTCTTGTTTATTTTATTTTTCATAAGTGTGGACATAATTTTAAGCTGTATTATGACTGTTAACTTTGTATTTCGCCTCACTATACCATATCAACAGAACATTAGACCCAATAATCTATAACATTCTAAAGTTCCCAAACTGAATCGACAATACCGTTTGAAACTAACTCACTGTTATTAGTATTTATTATTGTTATGTCTAATAATTATGTAGTAAATGTGGACAAATTCCTCCGATTAATTTTGTTTTAATTTTATTTTTATTTATATTTTGAGCAAATCAGATGCAATATTGTGACAAATACTGAGAATTTCATTCTGTATTATAAGTACTATTTTTGGAATAAAGTAAATTATTATTATTATGACAAGTTGGGGCCAGAGGGGAACATCATCTGACAAGGGAATCATTGGACTAGCTACAAAAGGCTACAGAGAAGAGAGTGGAATAGAAATGTGCTGCTAAATTTTCATGTTCCACTTGGAACCCAAAAGAATAACAATAATTAAATAAATTAATTTCAGAGTGAATGTTGTATACCTGTAATTTTGAAATGAAATGAAATTAACCAGAAAGAAAACTTCACCATAACTAAAGTAAACAGATGCTTTACTCTCCATCCATTGTTGAATAACAGTCTGGTTCGAGAACACAAAGTTTAAGTTAGAGGTATAGAAAATGCATCTGGTTCACCCGCACTGACAACTTGTAATTACTTCAGCAGTAGTGTTACCATACGATTTTTAAATGCCAAAATCACAATCAATGACTTCTTTAGCACTACACTTTGACCTAGAGGGATCTATTTCTTCATGTAATTGTAACAAATTGTAATAATACAATGTGAGAAACGACAATGAATTATCTTTATTATTATTTTAATTATTTCACATTTGTGCTGAAAATTCGAATCGTGTTTCATATGCTGAGTGCAGCGCAGACGATTGCGAGACTGCTTTCAGTTTGATGAAGGCCTTTCCTGCCTTTCCGATTCTGGCTGGCTTTGACATTTTCATTCGTTCCGACTACCTTTGATTGAAACGATGCTTCCTATCCGGGTAAGTGAAGGAAGTAACCTGTTTCAAATCTTTCCCTTTGACGGTGATTGGTACCTTCAAATAATCTTTACTCTATATGCAATTTATGATCTGCACAACTTTTTCCTTATCATCAGCGCATTTAAGAGGGTTTGACTTTCATAAGCCTCATAAATCATTGTAAAAATATTTCAATTGCTAGTTGCCGTCATGAACTAAAATCTTTTAGATAGATTAATAAAATCCAGGGAGCATTGGGCAACTGTTTCTTCCAGTAATCTAGATATCAATCTAAATTTCCATTAATAGCTATTGGATGGATGTCCTGGAGCTGTAATGAGAAGTCAGGACCAGGGGGATCCACAATTTCAAAGGTGAAGCGGGTGCTAGTCGAAAGCACTGGTGAGGGTTGGCTGAGTTAGAATTCATGAAGGTGGATGAGTCGTCTTCCAACCTGAAGGACACTGTTTCGATTCCAGGTGGTCGGGCTTTGGACTCTCACTGATGAAGAGTTACGACATCGGACTGTCGAAATGACTGTCCCATGCTCCCTGGTTTCCAAATAATCCCTCTAAATAATGTTAATTCGTGATGAAGTTTAATGTGTCATCGGTGGGAAATCCATCCTCACACTTGACAGGTTGGACCTGACAGGTCACGACTTCGCACTAGAACTCCAGGAAACTCCGTTCTGTAGCAAGTCACTAGCAAATCCAATCCTACCAAGGCAACTCTTGAAAATTAATCTGATGCTTGCTAGTGACTTCTTACAGGACAGAGTTTACTGGAGTTCTAGTGAAAAGTCGTCACCAGTGAGGTCCGACCAGTCAAGTGTGAGGATGGATTTCCCACCGATGATATTGGTTGGGGGTCGCGCTAAAATCACACATCGGTAGAAGACAGAATTCATGGAGTGGCCATTGAATTGGGTCTCAGTGACTGAATGGTATACGAGCCAGCTTGCCTTGTAACCGGAAGATCGTGGGTTTGAACCTTGGTGGTGTGTGCGTACTACCGATGATTTCCAAACTGGGATGAAACAGCTGTCCAGTACTCCCTGGCGGTCACACTCGTAAAAACATAAATTAGTAGTAGATAACATTGTTTATTATCTACAAACCTCATTTCCATTTAAATTATGCTTCACAATTAAGGCTTCTTTTCAACTACATTCAAATTCACATTCTTAGTCGATTTTGTCTCATAATTATCGACAAACCACTCTGAACATTAGTAAACACGAAGTCATTTAGTTTCAAGGGTTATGTAAGATGAATTCGATTCCCATCCTTGAATCAAGTCAACCTGTCCCGGATCAGCCTAGCGTTGTTGCGACCCAATTATCCATGCCTAACGTGTCTACCCCAATTTGTTTAATGAACTGTGTGTGTTTTTACTCTGATCTGTTTAGTCAGACAGTTGAACTCATGACCCAATCAGAGTATTTTTGTGAACTGTTATTTTGCTTAATTGCATGGAGGATTTCATCATGAGCTGACATCAGTTAGAGAACCACTGGAAAACCAACTGGGAGTACTGGACAGCTGTTTCGTCCTAGTTTGGGACTCTTCATCAGTACGCACCCACCGGGATTCGAACCCAGGACCTTCTGGTTACAAGGCTAGCGAGCTCGTAGACCACTGAACCACTGGGACCCGGTCCAATGGTCCTTGAATTCTAACTTCTGCCAATTCACGACATAGCGCGACCATATCGCAATATCTTCTTCGATGAGTTACTGCCTCATCTTCAACCTGCTGTACCCTACTGTTCACGGCTTCCCACTAGAATCCCAGGTTAACTGCCTGAATAGGGCCAGTCATTAGTGAGCATCAGATCAATTTTCAAGTATTGGTTTGGTAGGGATTTTGTTCAATTGCATGGAGGATTTTGCTGACCCATGTCTCACTTTGTACTATTCTGTCGAGTTTATCTTATTTATTGATTGGTTAAGTAGCCAATTAAATTCTATCTTTGTGCCTATTTTTTTTTCTTTCCTTCACGTTCCCCAGTGGAACATAGGGCTTCAAGCTTGTGGCCTGAAGTTTCTGTAGCAGTGTTTATTTTACAGGATGGGGTTGCTAACCTCATGCCCAACCTATCCTCTTTACCAGCATTATTTCTGGCTTAGCGAGGTAAAGGAGTGCGTCGGCCGGGGATCGAACCCCGGACCATGTGCATGGTCGGCGAGCGTCCTAACCGCTATACCACCGACGCCTATGCTCTGTCTATCTCTTACTTGGGTGCATTCTTCTACTCACTGCTTACCTGAACGGTCGTGTCTGATCCGGCTAGTTCACAATTTTGGCTTTAATGTTATTCCGCTCTGATAGCGGTACCTTGCTTTCTGTTAAGCGTTGTGCTTTGTACTCTTGAAACCGTTAAGGTTTGTTGTATATATAATTATTGATTTGTTTATTAATAGTACCGTAGAGACAGTGACCGGCTTCTTGTTTGTTCTGGACCTGGGTAGCCTTTATCTACGCGTGACTTAATTTCAAGCGATATTGCGCTTACAGGTTATTTTGTAGAGATTTGATCTGTTTCATGTTTGACCACAGATTGATATCAGTTTGAGAGCTTTTGAAAACCAGAGAATAATAGACAACTGTTTCGTCCTAGTTTAAGATTCTTCAGAAGTACTCACCCACCTGGCTTCATTTCTATTTTATATTATAAACTTCATCATCATCATGTTTCTCTTCCTCAATGAATTGTAAAAGTTCACTAGCAGTAGTTCTGTAATTTAAAAATCAGGACTGTTCTAGGGACACATTTTATTATTATTATTATTGTATCCTTTATTTCCTACAGGAACATAGGGCTTCAGCCGTGCGTCTCCATTGCGTTCGGTTCTCTGCTACAGTCTTCACCTGGCTCCAAGTCTGCCCACACGCTTTCATCTCCTCTTCACATCACCTCCTCTAAGTCATCCCGCCCTTGCACTGACGACCAACTCGCCGCTTCCATTTCGGGTTCCACTCGAGCAATGGCTTGTCTAGTGATGCCACGTGATGGTTTGTTTCCTCAGAGTATGGCCAGCCAATCCATCTACATTTCTTCCTGCCTATTTCTTTCACAATCGGTTCCTGGTTGGTTCGCTGCCAGAGATGCCTGTTGCTGATCTTTTCTGGTCGGCCATCTGATCTTGAGTATTGAGCGAAGACGTTTTAATCTCATGCAAAATCTCGTTTCGTGCAACTGATTAATTTCCTCACTTACAGATATATACTTGACCTTGTTACCATGCTGATTTCTACACATTCTCCAAGTGAACTAGATTAAGGTCAATTACGCGAAGTATGCTTACCGCACATGTTCTGTCAGCCTTTCAGTAGTTCACAATAAGATGACTTCTTTTGGTCATTATTTTTTTTAAATAAAAATCTTTCTCTGGATTTTGAGATGTACAGACAGACAAGTTTTCTTTATTCCCTTCATAACTGTAACAATAATTTCTAAAATAGTTCTAAAGTCAATCGATCAATCTATAAGTAGGAACTTTTATTTGTTTGTTTTTCGTGTATAAGCATGACGCTTATGAAAGACTTTATGTAAGTGAAGATGAGGCAGTAGCTCATCTAAGAAGACATTGCGAAATGGTCACGCTATGTCGTGAATTGGCAGAAGTTAGAATTCAAGGACCATTGGATCGGGTCCCAGTGGCTCAATGGTCTACGAGCTCGCCTTGTAACCAGAAGGTCCTGGGTTCGAATCCCGGTGGATGCGTACTGCTGAAGAGTCGCAAACTAGGACGAAACAGCTGTCCAGTACTCTCTGTAGGTTTTCCAGTGGTTCTCTAACTGATGTCAGCTCATGATGAAATCCTCCACGCAATTAAAAACATCCCTACCAAACCATTACTTTATGTAATTCTCAAATATCAAGCGGAATTAAACGGCATTATTCAATAATGTGTAAGTTTGTAGAGATGAAACCGCTACAGGTGGATTTCGTCAAAAAAACCATAAAAGACAGGAAGCTATTGAAAACCTGTGGGTTATGTAATCTAAAGGTTTTCCTTACTACCACTGATATTGTCACGGGTAGCTGTTACTGAGGAAAAGAAAACGAAGACAGAATAGTTGTTCAGTGCTTGCCCACATTCAGTGGTTCTACAACTGTCTTCGGTCTGTGATGAAATCATCCTTGATTTGATATCATTATTACCTCTAGATACTGGAATTATTAATTTTGTTAGTTCAATCAAGTTTTTTAATAATAATAATAATTTGCTTTATTCCAAAACAGTACTTGTGATACAGAATGGAATTCCCAGCATTTTTACTACAGTATTGCATCCAGTTAGTACATTATCAATAAATAGAATTCTACATAGATTAAGGGTAGTCTCAGTTCATTATGACAACAACATGTTGGCATGTCGGTAGCAAAGCCAAAGTTGAACAGTGTTTGAAGGTGTTAGAAAAGTAGGTGCTATCATATTTATTGGCGTAAGCGGAAGAAAGAAACAAAGCAGCACATAACGGAAAAAAAGAGAGAGAGAAAACGTTGTACCTATAAATGACATGAGTTGGAAAGAGGAGGTTCAGTTATTCTACTGACTATTTAATGAATTATAGGTGTCACGCCTAATGCTTTCTTTATCAAACAGAGCACGAGCTAAGTAGGGTATGGTTGAGTTTTTGTACTTGCTGGTGCGAGCATATAGTTTTCTATGTAGGCTTCTGATTTTACCTGATGAGATGCAAGGGGAGAGTTTTGAGTGAAGAGGGTGATGTGAGTAAGATAAAATGGATTTGGCCCATTTTTCACATGAGTCCATGTGCCTGTTGACCAGAATATTAACAAGCTGGTTAAGTGGCACGTTGCTTACCCTGCTGACAACCTCTAACATCCTGCGTAATAAGGTATAGTCTTCCTTCAGTAGCCCGGGAAAAACTAACTAAGGGGGGACAACAGGGAATAATAGGCAGGAAGCGAGAGTTAACGAATTGTAGGAGTAAGGGTTGGGTTATACCAAAATGTTTCAACTTCTTGATGTAGAAGGTAAGACAGAATATTTTCTTAGAAATCGCTAGGATATGAGACTACCAGGAGAGATCAGCAGATAGAATGACACCTAGGTATTTAATTTCCGATTTAGTTTCTATTTCAGTGCCGTCTATGTTGCATACCTCGTGAGAGCCAACCAGTTTGTTTAGGTCGGATTTATGCCTAAAGGTGAAATTGACTGTTTGGCATTTGGAGGGGTTTAGGGTAAGACCATTTTCCTTGGACAACTGGCTGATTTCTGACAGAAAGCCATTAAGTTTAGAGCAGTCACTTTGCCATTTGACAGGTAAAGATACTGTCAGATCGTCAGCATATTTGACAAAATTATTGTCATTTGAAGAACGTAAGTCATGTAGAAAGAAAGAAAAGAGAAGTGGGGAGAGTACAGCGCCTTGGGGGACTCCGGCTTCAGTGAGTTCGGCAGAAGAAACGATATTCTGAAATCTGAGTGGTTTCTTATCTTTCTGTGTGGACTCGAACTTGGTATCTAGTGCGTCAAACTCCACAGTATTGTCCTGTGGTGAGAGCTGTCTATTAGCCAAATTGGTAGACAGTAATTTACGTCAATATTTACGTTCCCAAGATTTGTCTTGAGAAAATGTGAACAAAGATTGATTCAAAACCGACCACAGCAGACTTTGCATAGGCGGATGCAGTTAACATATAGAGGATTTGACATTCAAGAAACAGTCACAAATAGATGAAAGATTAACTTTACGTGAGAAACAACCAATCGGAAGATTGTGTTTGTTTGCTTAAATAACCACAGTAATGTACATGAAAATATATAAATATGCGTTGATTTCTTTAATAAATGATCTGTTGCCTGACTCTTGCCTTCTGTCGTTACAGTCCAACAAGCTATATAGCTAAGAAAGTCAAACATTTATCAAGTAAATAAACGTCGCATTTTAGGATGTTTGACATTTACGAATGTATGATGAAGAAGATTTGTGGCTCAGGTGGATAATTTTGATATAGTTGGGTTCTCTGAGCTGAATGGTTTAGCTGCGAAGCTTTCGTTGCCCTACTAGGCAACATCCTCAGCTTTTAGATTTCTCCATTAGTTTATCAGTTATCTCTTCGGGTGACCTTGAGCGTGATTGGTTGATCTTGAACTATAATCAAAAAAGTGTACATTATTCGCCTACCCAGTTAAATCCATGCATGACCAAAGACATCAGAGAAACCAACGTCGACTTTTATTCTACTCAAAATACCATCAATAACATTTAACATCATACTTCTAAATCATAGTGACTTTTAACTTTATGTTACACTATCAATAGTACTTCAAGTTTATCTGAACTAGCAATAAAATTAAATAGGCACTGGTGTACACAGCGAATTTCAGTAGAACTGTTCAAGTGTTATAAAACGTTTTTTCTTTTTTTTCTTTTCTGACAGTTTTCAATACTTGATTAATTTAAAGTTTAAAGTAACAGCATTAAGAGTATCTCAGGTTTTGAAGACATGGAGTGGCGGTTTTGTTGCTGATTGTAATGTCTTGTTCATCGTGCATGTTGACCTTCTATCTCATCTCCCGCCAATTTTCTTTTTCCCGTTAGATAATCACTGGTATAGACCAAGTTACTGTTGTGTAAATACCTCACAGTACTCTTCAGTTGAAATTTCTCTGATGGCAACTTTGAATGCTAGTAGGAAAGTAACATCCATCCGACAGGGAGTTCGGTTCTCTCTACTTCTGTCATTGTGAAGTATACAAAAAGAATTTCTCGCATAACTTCCGATGTAGACCTTTCATTCGTTTCTCATACAACTATCTTGAAGATTTTAAGATTTGTAAGATTTTCCCACCTAACCAATGGACTGGGGTTGATAGGCTGGTATCTTCACATGTCATATGCAGTTTCTTCCATGGAATTCTTGAAGTACTTGAGACGTAAATTAACGGATTTCATTAGATATACTCGTCTTTAGAATGGTATGACATGTATAAATTTCAGTAAAGGCCGCTATGATTAGGCTAATGAAGTGTGAGGTCGCTGGAAATATCGCCTAAGACTTCGAATAAGTATCATTATTAATGTTTCCTTGGATTCCGACCAGAACGTAGGGCTAATTCTTTCTCGCTATTTTATCTTCAATATGGAGCGAAGGTAGCTGTTGATCAAAATGTGTAACTTGTTGAGAATGCTTTTCGTGACTCTCTGGCCGCGTTTCTAACCCATATAGAAGAACTGACTGACTTGACATTTGTGTTGAAAATTTGAATCTTGTTCCTTAACCTCGCTTAGTTCACTAGCTTGGTAGTTTTCTATCCAGTCCCAAGACTGGGAAAAGAGGGAGGGTTGTGCATGGGGCTAACAACCCTACTCTAGAAAACCAATGAAACTGCTACAGTCCTTCAACTCTGAATCAGCGTCAACCATAATGAAAAAAGTGTACATTATTCGCCGACCCAGTGAAATCCATGCATGATCAAAGAAATCAGAGAAACCAACGTCGACTTTTATTCTACTCAAAATACCATCAATAACATTTAACATCATACTTCTAAATCATAGTGACTTTTAACTTTATGTTACACTATCAATAGTACTTCAAGTTTATTTGAACTAGCAATAAAATTAAATGGGCACTGGTGTACACATCAAATTTCAGTAGAACTGTTCAAGTGTTATAAAAAGTTTTTCTTTTGTTCTTTTCTGAGAGAGAAACACCTCCAGTGTTTTCGACACCTGATTAATTTTATTCCCCACATAAAATATTTCATCATACACAAAGTTAGTATACGCGAAATGTGAATCGGTTTATTTCAGGTCAAACTTTTAATTACAAAAACGAGATACTTTACACATACATTATCAGGTCACAATTGCTTTGTGTTTCTTTTTTAAAACCTATTTTAGTGATTAAAATTAAAAAAATCAGGGGGAAAAGGCAACTTGATTTCTCAAGAGGATATTTTTTGGAAAAATTAAACTTTCTCTCAGAATAGTATTTTTCCCACACACACAATGCCTTCCACACAAAAATACTTTTACACTTCATATTTTAAAAAGTGATTTTTCTCAGTCAATGCTTATAGTGTAGATGTTCGATCTCTTAAAAATAATTGTTAATTTTAACACATAACTGATTTTTAGAAGTTCACTTATTTATTTTCCCATCGGACTACAAAACCTTTTCAAGCATAGATATGTGAATATAGAAGTGAGCGATTTTCAAGAGTTGATATTTGTAGGAGTTTGACTGATTTCAGGAAAAGTTTTTTTGTTATTAACAGAATTCACTAAGAGGAACACTACCGAAAAACTCGAATGTGCTTGACATTTGTTTGTTTTATCTTAGTTTAGGAATTCTCAGCAGTGTATGAAGTCAGACTTCACAAAGTGTTTCGATTCCAACTAAGTGATTGGATGAGAGACTTGTAGTCCCCTGATATATATAACCCCTGACTTCGAATTATCTTGGGGTCATTGTTGCATACACCTGAAGAGCCTCAGTTTAGCACGAGACAATGGTCAAGCACCTTGTTATTTTTACAGTGGTTCTCCAAATGATATCAGTTCTTGAAGAAATCTGACATAGAAAATATATGATTTTAGTCAGGTGGACTCTATCTCAACTTCATCGACTTTGAAAAGGCCTTCAGTGGACAGCGTCGATCGAGAGGTGATTTGGCATCTGCTTCGCTACTACGGGGTGCCACCGACAATTATACATCCCATCCAACAGCTGTACGACAATGCTACATGCCAAGTAATCCACAATGGGAAACTTATGGAATCCTTTGAAGTAGCGACAAGAGTAAGATAACGCTGCCTACTATCGCCAGTGATTTTCCTGATTGCAGTAGACTGGATAATGCGACAGACAGCGGGCAATGAGGAAACAGGCATAAAATCGACTCACACAAAAAACAACTTGGAGGATCTGGACTTCGCCGATGATATATGTCTGATTTCCCACAAACTGGAAGATATGCAAGCGAAAAGCAACAAGTTTGCAGAAGAAGCATCCAGAGAAGATAGGAATTCAGGTGAACATAGAGAAAACACAGGTTATGAAGACTCTTGGGCAACACCACCAACAGAAACAACAACAACAAACAACAACCAGCATAAATGTGAGGAACATGGAAGAAACAAACTCTTCTCCCCACCTAATCATCGTTTCAACTACAGGAGAACGGAACTGACGAGGATATCAAAGCAAGAATCGGAAAAGCAAGACAAGCATTCAATACTCTCAAGTCTGTGTGGAGGTCAACAGCAGTCAGCATCAAAAATAAAATCCGGATTATCAACTCCAATGTGAAGTCCGTCAGTGCTACTCACCATACGGATAAGAGACTTGCACAGCGCGTCATAAAAAGCATCTCAAACAAACTACAGACCTTCATTGACAGTTGTCTTCGCTCAATACTCAAGATCAGATGGCCAGCCGGCCAGAAAGGATCAGCAACAGAGATCTCTGGCAATGAGCGAACCAACTCAGCAGGAACCGATTGTGAAACAAATAGGCAGGAAGAAATGGAGATGGATTGGCTGGCCATACTCTGAGGAAACAATCCATCAAGTGACATCACTAGACAAGCCATTGCTTGAGTGGAACCCGACTGAATGGGAAGCGGCGAGTTGGTCGTCAGTGCGAAGTTGGGGTGACTTGGAGGAGGTCATGTGAGGAGGAGATGAGAACGTGTGGGCAGACTTGGAGCCAGGTGAAGACTGTAGCAGAGAACGGAACGCAATGGAGACGTTTGGCTGAAGCCCTATGTTCCTCTAGGAATTAAAGGAAACAATTATAATATAATTAAAACTATCGTGAATTTCTACTGCTATGAAATTCTTGTTCTGATTATCAATGGACTGCATATTGCAAATGTGACTCAGTATATTATTTGTTCACTCAGAAAGATAGCCGAAATTTGGGTAGTCTCAACTGATTTAGCTCTCTCTCTCAACTGATTCAAAACCAGGCACACCACTGATGACTTCGGCAGCGAACTACCGGGACAGTCATCCGATGTATAGATCACTCTGATGGTCTGGCTAGCAGGTAGTACTTACTGGTTGGTGTGATTGGTGTCCAACTACTCTAATCATTCAATCAGTAGTGTATCGGAAGATTACTTCAACACATGATGAAATTATTCTACGGTAATAGACCGATTCAGGCTAATCATTCTTAAGGGTAATTTCACGCAATTATTCTCGAGTCCGTGGCACAGTAGTAGAGTGCTCGCCAACCACACAGGTGGTCCAGGGTTCGATCCTCGGCCACGGACGCACTCATTTCCCTCGCTAAACCAGTAATAAGACTGGTAAAGAGGGAAGTTTGGGCATGAGGCTAGCTACCCCATCCTGTAAAAATAATCACCACTGCTGCAGGAATTTCCAGCTTGAAGCCCTTTGTTCCACTGGGAACGTGAAGGATACAAAGAATTCTTGAATCGAGAGTCCGTAGTACACCATCACCTGGTTTTTTTCATTCCCATGGAGTCTTGAATGGAGTATAGGGCTTCGGGTTTGATCTTCGGAGTTTCAGTAGCAATGGTGTTCTTTTAAGGATTGGGGTTGCCAACTCTCTTTTTTATTAATTTATTTAGTGACTTAGCGAGGTGTAAGGATGCTTTAGCGAGGAATTGAACCCAAACCGCATGTACGGTTGGCAAACATCCTCCCATTGAGCTATCAACGCACAAAAAAGTGTTGTGCACTAAGTCATTAGACATAACGGATACTGCTTACTTCCTTTTTGGTAGTCTGACATGGTTAAATAATAAACAATATCTCAGTCTGTAGGTAGATATTCACGCCTACTGTCTCCTTCTCAACCAGTTTCTACATTCACCTCTATAAAAAGACAATATGTTTGTATAAAATCAATGCAGTCAGGTGACAGAATCGATTGCAATTAAAAATCTGGGGTATATGTTTATATCTATACATACTACGCCTTAGACTCTTCTGTCTGACAAATGAAAAGTAACGGAAATACGCGTCTACTTAGTTTTCCTCTAACTAACCAGTATCAGAACACGTATGGTACATACGCAGACGAGAAAATTGGATGTAATTACTGACTTAAAAGCTTAGCCTTTCATACAGGCAGCGTATAAAGTTGGATGAAATTCGTCTCTCAAGTACCTTAGTTAATTAATACATATAAATGCATATATATATGATAACACTCTGCCCTCGCAAACGGATATTCATGTAGACAGAAATGACAACCATATATATAAATATGTGCATAAATAACACTGACAGTCGTATAGACAAGTCTGATAGTCACCCTGGTAACAAACAGAGAAGCGGAATGGTACAAGATAAAAGAAAACCAAATTGACGAGAAGGAAAATTCGATAGGACAGTGAATTAATTATGCAAGCTGTAAGCGATAATTCTTCTCCTTTTCAACATTAAACTTCTCTTGATATAAGTTTGAATTCATGGGGCATTCATTGCATTACATCCTAGTGATGAATGGTCAGCAAATTCACCTCGTAGTATGTAGGTCCTGAGTTCTATGCCTATTACGGTCATGGGTGCGTACTGCTGAAGAGTTCTTAAGACAGAAGAAGGATGAAACAGTTGTCAAGCCCTGCCTGCTATTTTTCAATGGTTCTTGAACTGATATCAATCCGCGTGTGTGATATAAAATTGAAACCAGTCGAATCCCTACAAACTGACATTTGAACACTTTATGAGGATTCAGTTTGACATTCAGTTGAAATATTATCCCAGGAAATCGGTAACATCTATATAGTGGGGATAGTCTCAGAATACCCCTGTATGAACTTGAAAATTATTAGTTTAAATATAAAAATATAATATGCTATGTAAGGAGTTTTCTTCAGTTCAGGGATAAACCGAAACAGTAGGACATATTCTATCTGCTTTAATAAGAAACAAAAAATTATAAGTACACACAAAATTGTCACGTAACTTACTTCAAAACTGAAGTTTATGTATAAATTATTATGATTATAATTATAATGAATTCAGCACAGGAAAAGCAAGAATATTATTATTCCCCTGGGTTCCGAGACTGAGATGGTTAGGACATGTGTTACGTATGCCTAGTCATCGCCTTCCTCGACAATGGGCAATGCTAGCTGATATAGGGTCAGGCTGGAAAAGAGCTAACAGCAGTCAAACCAAAACATGGCACCAGTCAATGAAATCAACAACAGTTAGTTAGTTTAAACCACGTAGGAAGGTGTAGACTTTCTGGTTGAGGTCCTTGGGACGGTAAAAACCAATGGTTGGAAACAATTGGTGACATGGCTCAAAGTCGTTCTCAGTGGCTGGCGCAGATGCATCCACTCCTTGTGACTTGTGATTTCCAATGAAACTGTTTTGTTCTTCGTTATTACTACTCCTTTGTCTCGCACCTTTGTTTACTGTCTATATTATGCATTTCTCCTACTTTCTTCTCTTGCTTTGTGTGCTACAAGGAGGGAGTGTGGCGACTTGAACTGCCGCACATCAGTGCAAAGTTCTATGTCGAAAACAGACAGACAGTTCCGAATGGAACGTAGGACTTCAATAACACATCTCAACTTTGTTCTATTTCCTGTTGTCCTCCCTAGCTGGGTCCATGATTATCCATAGGCTGTTGCTTGGGCATCCTTTCAAAACGTGTAAGAGAACATTACCTTGCATGGCTGCAAAAGGGGAGGCACTGGTTCAATCAGAAGTGCCATTATTAAACATCTGGTCAACACCTCCCACAACATCTCAACTGAGTCATTCAAAATCACTTATAAAGTCAACAGGAACCTGCCAAAAGCAGTATGTTTCCGACTTCTCTGTACTGAATAAGCCCTCGCAATATGCATCGATAAGCCGAAGCTGTGTGTTCAAAAGAAATTAGTCCAACCTCTACAATTACCATGGACCTAGTTCGATATGTTCCCTTAGCGTCTAGTTTCTTATGTTTTATTTTATTTTAATTCTCTCTTTATCTTCATTCAATTCATCCAAATTTTTTCAGTTATAAGAACAGTTATTTTAAGCTTGTTTCCATGCTCTTGCTGCTCAAATGTGTACTTCGTTTAAAATAACTATTTTATAATTATATTCTAATCCTGTGTAATTTTTGTTTCTAAGACTCTCGCAAACCATATCTAGCTGAAAATAATTGTCACCTTTTATTCGCCTTTGTGATTATGCGGAATCAAATAAAAATTGTACCTGTGCAAATTTATGTATTTAAATACGATTGTACAGCTTTTGAAAATGAAATCACCGAAAAGGTGTCTTTGCTGAGCTTCGTGTTCTCTTCTCTCTAATATCTATAAACTCTCATCTCCGCCTCACATGATCTCCTCCATGTCACCTTCACACCGACAAGCCACTCGTCGTTTCCAGTCTGGCGATGGCCTGGCGGATGACGTCATTCAGCGGCCTCCTCAAAATGTGCCCTATCCACCTTCATTTTCTCCTACATATTTGTTGAGCAGTTGGTTTTTGCTTGGTTTTTACCAGAGTTTCTTGTGGCTAATTCTCTCTGGAAAAGTAAGATAGACCTTCGTTAATTTGAAATTTAGTGAGGAAATCTCCTGCACTCAGTATAAGGAACAAAATTTGGATTTTCAACACTGATGTTAAATTAGTCACTGCTTGGCAGAAACGTCACAAAAAACATTTTCCACCAGACTTCTGACTTTGGTCAACTCACGGGATATACACAATAGATCATAGTTGCAGTAAAGAAAAGTTCCTTTTTGGCGAAGTCATCAGCTAGGCTTTACATTTGTGTATTTATAGTAAATGGGTGAGAAAGTTCCAGAAATATTTCCGGTCGAGGGTCAAATTATAACGAGATTAAAACTGTAATGTTAAAAAAAGAAACAGGAAGATGGGATAAAAACATAGTTCGGTCATAATTACTGGGAAAATTGACTTTTTGTACAGTTAGGGAATTTGAACATGGCAATGACAACATAGACAAAAAGTTAGGGTAGGAAAAACAAAGTAGTGCAAACAGAGATTAAAAACACAAAGATAACAGAAATACACACAGCGTAGTAGGATAACCACTATTGAGAGAATTGATGATGGCCATGGTAGAGACGAAGGTTAGATGTAATAATTCTGAATACAAAGAGTGGGTTCGAACTTTGAATTTAATAGTGCCACAGTCATGCTCAGATGCCTTGATCTCACTACCTTTGAGGGGTTTGGTAAGACCTTGGCTATGAAGCTGAATGTCTTGAGTTCACCATATGTTCTGTTATCGAGATATATACACACTTCCATTCCCCCCTTGCTAGCCAGGCTACATAGTGTTCTCGAGCGAGTTTTACTAGCAGATGCATGATACCTGGCAATTTACTGAGCTCCACCAAAGCAAGTGTATTCGTATATGCATATGATCCAGTGGGGAAGTTTGTCTTTCGCGTACTGAGTGAATAATTTCTTGCAAGAAAATATCACTTGTAGAGTGGTGGAGAAGCCCTATATTCCACTCGGAATTCAAGGGAATAATAATATCGGAAGATATTTTGCTACACATTCATTGTTCTGAACAAAACAAAAGTACAAATCTAATAACGCCAGCAGATTCTCTGTGCTCTGTTGACTGAAATGTGGGATTCATTTAATAATTAATCCTTAATCTCCCCATGTCAAAGGAAACTGAAACAATAACCCGGAAAAAATCAGTTTATTCACCGCTTAAACTTTTTGAATTGAATCATAGTCGTCGTTTCATGAAAGAGTTCAATCGTAATCTTTTATGTTTCGTCTGTTTTTTTGCTGAGGATTGAATAGATAAGAGAACATATTTCTTAGTGATTCTCTCAGGTTTGATGATGTGATCCGGGTTCTCTCATTCTTCAATTTAATTTCCATTTATCGACGATTGATTATAGTGAACAGACGTTTTCAGTCTCTGTTTGACATGTTGGCTTGTAGTAGTAACGTTTGGTGGATAATACTTTGCTGTTTGAAACAATGGGTACTGTGTGGTTACTGTCTCAGTGACACCGCCATCATCACTCAGTGAGGACGGAGATACATTCAGCCAATGTATCTCAAACATAGAGAAATACACATCTTGGATTTCACCGTTAAACACCATCAAAAATAATAATATCTTGTATATTATTTATGGATACTATTACTACCCTAAACAGCCAATACATTAACTGTGTTATTTTGCTTTAAAATCTCGTAGGTTATCTTTTGATGATATCCTCATTATTTTTCAAAAATTATGCACCCTTTTATTTTTGTATTCCTTTACGTTACCAGTGGAAAATAAGGCTTCAAACTTAAACGTTGAAGTTTCAGTCGCAGTGGTTTTATTTGTATGGGTAGCGCTTGCGAACTTCATGTCTAATCTCCCATCTTTACTAAACTTACTTTCAACCAAGCGAGATTCAGCTGTGCGTCTTTTGGAGATCGAAACACATACCCCATCCGCGGTTAGAGACTGTTGCACTTCTGAACCACCGAAGTCAGTCCTATTTTTAGGTTTTCATAATTTAAAATTTTATTCTTTTTCTAACTGAGCTTCACTGTTTATAATGCTTGAAACTTATCCATTAACGTAAGATGTAAAGTATTCGTCACATAGAATCTAGTTTCAGATTCTTTAGAGTTCTAGTTTGTGCTCCTCCCTCACGATTCAAGATTTGATTAAGTGTAACTTTCAAAAGACCTTTAATTTCAGTTTACAGGCAACAAGACTCTAGAAGTTCTATATTTCATGGATGACTTACAACTAATGTAACATAAATTTGAAGACTCACAGTAAAAAATCCCAACAATTTGGCAGAAAAGCAAAAGCAGAGAAGACATGACTTAAAGTGAACTTAGAGTAGATCAGTCGCCATCAGAGAGGAAGAAATTTGAAAGAGGTCACTTCTTTCACCTAACTAGCCAGTCAGTGTCATTTAAACTACAGGCGGCACGGATAATGCTGTCGAAGGGAGAATCGGAAAAGCGTGACAGACTTTCACTAATTTGAAATAATTGTGGTGGTAATCTATTGCATAAGGGCAAAAATCAGAATTTTTAACACCAAAGTCAAGTTAGTTTTACTGTGTGGTTCATAATTTTGGCAGTGACTTCACTAAAAGCATTTTCAAGAGAAGACTTTCATCAACAACAGATGCATTCATTCGACAGTGAAGAAAAGATGAACAGAAAAGAAAGATAAAAACTGTTCTGGCAAAAAACCCATAAAGAGCCAGTCATTTGAAGAAAATGTGGAAAGGAGCGGAGATGAACTGGACATAAGCTAAGAAGACAGCTGAGTGACACTGCACTCTATGACATCTATTCCAAAAGGAATCGAAAATGACGACTGAGGTGGTCATGAGGCCATCTAAAAACAAGTACAAACAATAGTAAGAATTTCCAAGAATCTTTAGTCTTGATTTGTGCTCCCCATACTATCATTCTTCACACATATCAAATTACTAAGAAACTACTGGCTTAATTGAATTTGGTCTTTGTCGCTATGTCCGACTCATGAGCAGCGATTCTAAGTCTACATTATTTGACCAGAAGGAAGTAATCACCACCATGTTTCCAGTGTTAGCGACAGTTGGTCATGTAAGCAGGCGAATTATCAACAATGTGGTTACCAACCAAGCGATAAATCAGTGATGACGTAATCATGAAACTCCTAGATCAAGTCAGTCATTATCCTCAGTAGCTCACCATTATAAAGCCGCTGATTACAACACCGCGTGACGCAAATTCAAATCTTCGTCAAGGTTACAACTACGCGTCCTACTCACGAGTGTTTGTCAGTCAGCACGAAACCAAAATATGCACTTCTCCAGTGGTCACTTCAACTAACATAATTCTTGCAAATTCGATAAACTTCTCGAACTAAAGAGTAAAGTAGACCAAACTACAATCGCACTGAGAATATAGGAAAGGCCGAAATCACACCTTCTATTGAAATAAGTGTTTCAACACTCAATTTCCCTCACTCTCTCATAATTCTTGAAATATTTTATTAATATCGGATAACTGAAGATTTTGCCCAACTAGAATTCTTTCCAGACAGACATTATTCCCCCCATTTCACTGAGAAATACAATCACATATAAATTCAGACAGTAGAAAAAGCAAGACTAAAGGAATGTGTCAGACAGAAAAAGATGCTTTTTATTGTTATGGTTAAGACTGAATTTGTCTAACAGATGATGAAAATAGAAATGCGCTCAAGGTGATTCTGTATGGAAAGGCGTTCTGAGACAGACGATGAAAAGAAACGGAAAGGAACTAGGTAGGTGGGTATGAGGGAGGTGGGTGATCGGACGAAGCATGACTTACGTGTTAGGTATTTTGATGGGAGGAAACCATAAATTATCGCTGGCTACGTAATACTTTCATGCTTCTCTAACACATTATATCCATATATGTACTAGGTCTGAGGTAACCTTATCATTAGTATGTTTTGGTTCGCCGTAACTATCCTACAGCAACCCTCACTGGAAGACCGATTCACATTGATGAGCGAAATGCATGGTAAAATTTCATTATTAATGGTTTCGTTACTATCATGGCTTGTATGCAGCTGATGAGAACCGACAAATCAAAACAGATCCATGTTATTCCGGATTAATGTTTATTCTAACACTGTTGAAATTTGTAAAGAAGAATTCCTGTATGATATGAAATACAAATGAATGATTTTAAAATTTTCTCCACTAATTCAGAAAGTTTACTTGAATATTCTATGCGTTACCTTTATTACTCAGTGCTCCAGTTCCGAGTGAAAAACAGGCTTTTGGATGACACATCCCCATTCCATTCCATCCTCTGCTATTGCTTTCAACTGGCTAAACGGCTGCACACAAAGTTTCATTTCATTTTCATATGGTCTTCTTAATGGCACAGTTGGACGCTCAGCCCGTCGCTTCCAATTTGAAGGATTTATTAGTAAGTAGAATCACACAATGCTCATCTCAGTTTATGTCCATATCATCTCCATCCCGCTCCTCATTCATGCTGGGCGTCTGGTTCATGGCTGACTAGGAAGTATCAAAGTATCCTTCCAGATACCTTCCGTTTATTTGTACCAAAGGGTAGATAAACTGATTTTCCCCATTCGCCGAATAAGTGTATTTCTAAAATATGTATGATGTCAAAGCTATTTGCAGCCAAAAGTTAGTCGGATATTGTCTATGGTCTTCACTCTTTTTTCTAAATACCATTGTGTTACAGAAGCATGAAAGTATTACGTAACCAGCGATAATTTATGGTTTCCTCTCATCAAAATACCTAACACGTAAGTCACGCTTCGTCCGACCACCCACCTACCTACTTCCTTTCCGTTTCTTTTCATTGTCTGTCTCAGAACGCCTTTTCACAGAATCACCTTGAGCGCACTTTTATTTTCATCATCTATAGACAAATTCAGTCTTAACCATAACAATGTCTGACACATTCCTTTAGTCTTTCTTTTTCTGCTGTCTGAATTTATATGTGATTGTATTTCTCAGTGAAATGGGGGAAATAATGTCTGTCTGGAATAAATTCTAGTTGGGTAGAATCTTCAGTTATGCGATAGTTATAAAATATATTTCAAGAATTATGGGAGAGAGAGAGTGAGAGTGCGAGAGAGGTAAACTGAGTGGTGAAACACTAATTTCAACAGAAGGTGTAATTTCGGCCTTTCTGTTATTCTCAATAGCTGTACGATTGTCGTTTGTCTACACTTTAGTTCGACAAGTTCAGCGAATCTGCAAGAACACATATCAAAGAACCTGAGACTGAAAGGTCCACAAGTATTGAACAGTGGAATTGCGCGTCATCTATTAGACACTGGTCATAATGTAGACAACTTGAAGTCATTCAAAATAATCAACAAGCAAAAGAAACCTAACTTGATACGCTTTACTGAAGCAATTGCTATCAGACAACTTAAACCAAATCCGTGTACGCAGAAAGAGACAGTGGTGAATCTTGCACTGCCCTGGTGACAACAAAATATAGAACTTGTATGAGTCACCTTTTTCTTGTTTAGAAAACTCTACTCTCTCATCTAAACATGACTCACCCTTTCCTGTTCTTTTCTCTTCCTTTTTCCTATTTGTTTCCAAGCCTAATTGCCTAATTATTCTATAAATATTTATAAACTGTCAAATATTGATCACAGTTCATTTGAATTATTCTATAAATAGTCAGTGTTTGTAACTCTTAATTATTTAAATCATTCCGGACTAATGTTACTTTTACTTCCTACCAATTACTCCTTGTGATCGTGGAAAATTATGTTCAAATCTTAAATGTAATGTAATTCATATTTTTATCGTTCAGGTTGTAACCAGTCGAGAAGAATCCTCGAAATAATAAAAGATGAGCTCATATTATCCTGGTACAATTGCTGTTCTTGCTTTGTTCAAGTTTATAAATGGGAAGAATTGCATGAAGTTTTAGAATTATGTTAGTTGAAGTGATCACCAGAAGAGTGCAGATTTCGGTTTCCTGTTGATTGACAAACACTCGTGAGTCGGAGATGTAGTTGTATCCCTGACGAAGATTTGAAGTTGCCTAACGTGGTGTTGCAGTCAGAGGCTTTATAATGCTGACTTATTGAGGATAATTCGTGATATGATACAGGAGTGTCATGATTACGTCATCGTTGGTTCATCGCTTGGATGGTGACCAGTGTGTTGATAATTCGCCTGCTTACATGACCAGTTGTCGCTAACACTGGAACCATGGTGATGATTACTTCCTTTTGCTTAGACAGTGTCGACTGAGAATCGCTTCTCATGAGTCGGACACAGCGACAAAGACCGAATTCAATTAAGCCAGTAGTTTCTTAGTAATTTGATGTATGTGAAGAATGATAGTACGGGGAGGACAAATGAAAACTTAAGATTCTCGGAAATCATTATTATTGTTTGCACTTATTTTTAGATGGCCTAATGACCACCTCAGTCGTCATTTTTGATTCCTTTTGGAATAGGTGTCATAGAGTGCAATGTCACTCAGCTGTCTTCTTAGCTTATGTGCAGTTCATCTGCGTTCCCTTCTGCATATTCTTTGGATGACTGACTCTCTATGGGTTTGTTGCTAAAGGAGTTTTTATATATTTTTTTCTGTTCACCTTTTTTTCACTGTCAAATGAATGCGTCTGTTGATGATGAAAATCTTCTGTTGGAAATGCTTTTAGTGAAGCCACTGCCAAATTTATGAACCATACAGTAAAACTAACTTGACTTTGGTGTTAAAAATTATGATTTTCGCCCTTATGCAATAGATTACCACCACAATTATTTCAAATTAGTGAACGTCTGTCACGCCTTTCTGATTTTCCCTTTGACAGCATTATCCGTGCCGCCTGTAGTTGAAATGACACTGACTAGTTAGGTGAAAGAAGTGACCTCTTTCAAATTTCCCCCTCTCTGACGGTGACTGATCTACTCTAAGTTCACTTTAAGTCCTGTCTTCTCTGTTTGTTTTTTGTGACAACTTGTTGAGCTTTTCCCTGTGAATCTTCAAATTTATGTTACATTAGTCGTTAGTCATCCATGAAATATAGAACTTCTAGAGTCTTGTTGTCTGTAAACTGAAATGAAAAGTCTTTTCAAAGTTACACTTTATCAAATTTTGAATTGTAATGGAGGAGCACAAATTAGAAATCTAGAGAATCAGAATCTCTATCATTTCTTCTGACAATAAACTGATAACTTTATGATGCTTTATACTACTTGTAAGATCAATTCAATTCCCATCCTTGAATCAAGTCAACCTGTCCCGAATCAGCCTAGCGTTGTTGCAACGCAATTTATCCATGCCTAACGTGTCTATCCCCCCTTGTTTAATGAACCATGTGTGTGTTTTTTTACATCGATCCGTTTAGTCAGTTCGTTGAACTCATGACCCAATCAGAGTATTTTGTGAACTGTTATTTTTACTGACCCATGTCTTACCTTGTACTATTCTGTTGAGTTTATTTTATTTATTGATCTTCATCTGTATCAGCCTACCTGGTTAAGTAGCCAATTAAATTCTATCTTTGTGCCTATGCTCTTTCTATCTCGTAACCACTCTCTGTTCTATGCCCTGCCTTACGTAGGTTCATTCTTCTACTGACTGCTTACCTGAACGGTCGTGTCTGATTCCGGCTAGTTCGCAATTATGGCTTTAACTTTATTCCGCTCTGATAGCGGTACCTTGCTTTCTGTTAAGCGTTGTGCTTTCTACTCTTGAAACCGTTAAGGTTTGTTGTATATATAATTATTGATTTGTTTATTAATAGTACCTTAGAAACGGCGACTGGCTTCTTGTTTGTTCTGGACCTGCGTAGCCTTTATCTACGCGTGACTTAATTTCAAGCAATATTGCGCTAACACTACTGATTGATTGAGATGACTAGCTGACTACCAATCACATCATCTAGTAGTGCTTGCCAGCCATATCATCGAAATGAATTAAACACCACATGGCTGTTTTTTTGCTTTTTTTTGGAACCGAATGAGCCTTTGTTGATTTAGCCGAGAGAGCTAAATCACTTGAAACCACCCTACCTCTAGCTAGCTGGTAAGTGGACAAACTGGTAATACATTAAATCAAATTAGCATTCTGAGGATTGAGAATCTGATTTAAATCGTGTATACTTGAAGTAACTGAACAATAATTAAATCTGTTCATTTATGTACCAAAATGATATTATTTTTATACCATTTGTGAAGTTAGAGGAAAAAGTGGATGATGTACACACGCCGAAGATAAGTAAACGAAGCGAAAGAAGTTTTAGTTCTGAGGTATATAAAATGAAATGTCCTCTTGTAATCCAGATGCGTTTATGCAAACATTAGGTTACGAAAATACTTCAAGAAGAATCCATATCAGTGGTGTGTGTTACTGATTCGATTTATCAGTAGTATTAAAGACACATTCATCAGGATAAAAATGTCAAATAGCAAGGAGATAGATTTGACGTCAGAGTAAGCAAATCATTCAGCTTTTCGGAGAGACACGGAAGACGTGGAAGGAACACAAAAAAACACAATATGAAGGCCACAAGTAGCACAAAACTGAAAATCTTTGAAAATGATGATTTGAAAGTGTAGCTATGTAGAGATACCGAATTCCAAATAAACACCACTCTACCTAATCTCTAGTCTTTCACCGTTACAACGATATCAAAAAAGTATCTTACTATTTAAAACAACCTGCAACCCCTGAAACAAAATTTGAATTTCACGCATCGTGTACTGAAGTGGTCAAAATGCGAGGGGGAAATCTCATGTCCAGGTGAGGTCCCAGTTGTTACTTAACAACTTTTGACTTTCACAACGCGTCTCTACTATTGTATAAGGACTAATTATGCTACGTAGCTGTCCAAAATTTCAGCTTGTAAGGTGAGGTGTGAACCTGTAACTGAGTGATTGGAAGTCATGCCATAGTTGCACGAGACTGCATTTTCCTCTGGTTGGAAAAAATGAAAGCTACCAATCATCGTGTTTTCACTCTCCGTTGTCTGCAACAGAATGCATATCCTAAATCCGTAGCTGTCGAGTCACCTGACAACTCCAGTAGGTCGAATAAAGCAGCTCAACCTTCAGAAAGAAGACAAAGCAATAAGTCAGACAGGGTGCTTCTACTAAACTCTAATCCTAAACACCATAATTTTGAAAATACGTCTAATCATAAAATTCTAGATACTAACCGGTTGAACAGAGATGAAGGCGTGATGTTAGCTGATGCATAGGAAATCCTTATTAATAAATAAAAATGGATATGTATCACTAATTAATAATACTTGGTCAAAATTCTCGACTGTCCATATCTTCTTATGGAGACGTTAAGAAATGTTTTACAACTGTTTACCCACACACACACACATACACACTCTGTTTAAATTGTTTAACAAAGGTAGACCAATATTTGTAAGTCCGAGGTCAAATTTTCATCACAGCTCATACAATTTTGTTTATTATACTTGTTGATACTTTTTGAATGACTCATGATTGGACAAATATATCATATCAGTTAGATAATAATTGAAAACTGAAGAACATTGGACAACTATTTCGTCCTGGTTTGCGGCACTTTAACGGTGATCACTGATGACCCCATTAAGAATGGAAACTATGGCCTCCATGTTGCAAGGCAACCTTTCAACCACT
This sequence comes from Trichobilharzia szidati, assembly GCA_944472155.2. NCBI lineage: Eukaryota > Metazoa > Platyhelminthes > Trematoda > Strigeidida > Schistosomatidae > Trichobilharzia > Trichobilharzia szidati. Next base: position 27,376,168 of record OX235271.1, read on the forward strand.
CGGTTGGGACTCAGTGAGCCATGAGTTCTAATTTCAATTGCGTCACGATACAGTACCATTGCCGAATAATACCATCGATGACATAATGGGCACTACTGGCCACAAATTCTCATTGGAAGATTAGTACATCTATCCAGTAGCTGCAGAATTTTTCAGAAAATCTCTAACTCTTATCCCGTGGTGACCAAATCTACGTTAAAATCAATCTAATACCCTGCAAACCTAAGATCTGAATATTACGGGTAGACAGTTTCGAAGAGTCTCAAACAAGGACAGAAAAGGTCTCAAGTGATGTATGGTTGTTAGTGATTCCTTCTCTGCACTAGCTGTGCTTGATGCAACAGACAATGACCCACTAAGCTAGTGGTTAATGCGATTTTATCCAGATGAACCCGGGGAAATAGGAATACAGAGTGATTATAGTGTCACTGCATTTTCGAATTAACAGATAATTTCGGCGAAACTGAATTCAACAGAAGGGAGGAATTCTGTGGTTAATTAAACTAAAAAATCAATAACCATGTGTGAATAATACAAGCCAGCTGTTAAAATTTATGTGATCACCTCGATACGGATAATGAGAATGAATATAACATCAGTATAACATGATTCAGTTAAGCAGTCAGAAATCTCTGGCGTCTAACTGCTTATGTTAGTGAGTACTATAAACTTCTGCAATCGCGAATGTATATTATTATTATTATTATTGTTCTCTTGGGTTCCTAGTGGAACATAGGGCTTCAACTACATGTCTCCACTTGCTTATGTCTTCTGCTGTACTTTTCACCTGCATCCATGTTAATCCATACTGTTTCAACTCTTCTTCACATGTCACCCTTGGGCATCCCACTCGTCACTTCCCTTTCGGGTTCCACTCGAGCACTGGCCTGACGCGCGATGTCACCCAGCGGACTCCTCAGCCAGTGAGTGTCCAATCCATCTCCACCTTCTCCTTCATATTTGCTGGGCGGTTGGTTCTTGTTTTGTTTGTTCCATAGTTTCTTGTTGGTGATTCTTTCCGGCCATCTGATCTTGAGTATAGAACGTAGACAGCTGTTGTTGATAAAGGTCTGCAACAGGCTGTTGGAAATATTCTTTGTGACCCGCTGGCCAAGTTTCTGATCCATTGACAAGAACTGACTTGACGTTTGTATTGAAAATCCGAATTTCGTTGTTGATGCAGGCTGAGTGAGTGACGAATATTTCCAGATTGGTTTCAGGTTGATGAATGTGTTTCTCGCCTTCCCGATTCGCGCTCTATTTGACATCCTCGTCCGTCCGTTCCTCCTGTAGTTGAGACAATGCTCCCTAGATAAGTGAATGAAGTAACCTCTTTCATCAAATCCCTCCCGTTGATGGTGATTGGCGCTGGATGTTGCCGATGTGGTTGTTGTTGTTGGTTGGTTATTTTCATAAGCTCCGTCTTGTCTATGTTCACCTGGATTCCTGTCTTTGCTGCTTCTTCGACCAGTTTGTCGGTTTTCACTTGTAAGTCTTCGATTTTGTGTGACATCAAACATAAATCATCCACGCGCGAAATCCAGGTCTTCTAGATTCTTCACGTCGGTCCAGGATATCCCTATCTTCTTGTTTCCCACTGTCTGACGCATAATCCAGTCCACTAAAATTAGGAATATCATTGGTGAAAATAATCACTCTTGTCTGACTCCTGTGTTTACTCCAAACGCCTCGCTGATATTTCCGTTGGGGATCCCTTGACATGTTCCGTTGTCGTACAGCTGTTGAATAAGGTTGATGAATATTTGGGGTACGCCGTAGTACTAGAGTAGATTAATTAACTAATAATGAATTCATTTTTAAGAGAAATATATTATTTGCTTCAAGTGGTCATGAAGTTATAGATACTGTATCCTCGTGGTCCTTACCAAACGATTATGGAATGAAATACCACTACAGCGTCTACGTCTTCTCATACTGTTGTGAGAGCTCTCTGCTAGCCGAAATTGTAAACAACAATTTGCACCAATGTTTACTTCCAGAATCAGTGTCATGAGAAAAGAACAAGAACAAATCCTGACATTGAGGAACTCACCAACCAATTACAGCAGACTTAGCGTGTGCAAATACGATTCGCAGATATATGGCCTGACTTTCGAAGAAACAGCAACAAAGAGATGACACAATAACCTTCAGCAAGAAAACAACCAATCAGAAGACGTTGCTTCTCTGCTAAAAATAACGAACAATAATGTAAATAAAAATCTATAAATATCTGTTGATTTTCTCAATAAACTATGTGTTGTTGAAATACTACATATTTTAGATTACTGGGAACAAAGACAGACGACTGTCAACCTAGAAATATCTAAAGAAATTCGCTGCATTTTCACAGATATTGTAGCTTTGAACAGTTTTACGCTTAGAGCTAGGAGTCACGGAACCTCAACAGGAAAAATAAGGCACAAAGGAAAAAGTCGTTGTTTAGTAACCACTACACAAAACTCATAATGAAAATAAGAGGAATTTCCGACAAAAAAGACAGTAAAGTAAGTACCAGTAACCCTATTACATGAACACTGATCTTTACAACGAGTGTGGTGATGTTTAACAGTTATGTAATAATAATCTATATGATAGCTCGTTATGATATGATGGCTGGGAACGCATTCATCAACCTGAAACCAATCTGGAAATCTTCTGCTGTCACTCAGCCTGCATCAACAACAAAGTGATTCGGATTTTCAATACAAACGTCAAGTCAGTCAGTTCTTCTATACGGATCAGACAGTTGGCGGGTCACAAGAAATATTTCCAACAGGTTGCAGACCTTTATCAACAGCTGTCTTCGCTTTATACTGAAGATCAGATGGCCGGAAAGAACAAGAACCAACAAGAAACTATGGGAACAAACAAACGAAACAAGAACCAATCGCTCAACAAATATGCAAGAGAAAGTGGAGATGGATTGGACAGTCTCTGAGGAGACCGCTGGGTGACATTGCGCGTCAGGCCAGTGCTCGAGTGGAGCCGGAAAGGGAAGCGTCGAGTGAGGCGTCCAAGTGTGACATGGAGGAGATCATGTGAAGAGGAGCTGAAACAGTATGGAATAACATGGATGCAGGTGAAAAGTACAGCAGAAGATAGTAACAAGTGAGACGTGCAGTTGAAGCCAAATATTCCACTAGGAACCCAAGGGAACAATAATAATAGTAGCTGGTTATTACCAGCAGCGACTGTAGTGAATTACATGTACAGGGTTCGGATGTGTTTCAAACTCATCTTAATCTCAAAACCTCACTGATTACTATTATTGCTATCTTAATAAAGACCAGGAATGAACACTATCCAGTATAAAGCAGGTCTACGATAGGCATTTCAATTCTGGTAAGCAGTTAGCTAAAGTTATCTTGTGTGAGTCCCTTCATCCTCCATTTTATTCGTAAAATTTTTCCCTCGTATCTCTTCGAGTAAAACCAGAAAAAACTTCGTAAGAATTTATGCTCGTACAGCTAAATGTTTTATTATTATCATTTGTCCGTCGGTGGCACAGTGGTTAGGATGCTCACCGACCATAGACATGGTCCGGGGTTCGATCCTCGGCCGAAGCACTCCTGTATCTCTCTAAGCCGGAAATACTGCTGGTGAAGAGGAAAGGTTGGGCATGAGGCTAGCAACCCCATACTGCAAAATAAGCACTGCTACAGAAACTTTAAGCGGCTAGCTTGAAGCCCTATGTTCCACTGGGGAACGTGAAGGAAAAAAAACAGCTAAATATAAAAAATTCTACCAAACCACCAAGTTCAGCATTGGTTTTGTGTGATGTCAGAAAAAACTCCTCATAGACTTTTTAAATCAGTCACTAAACATCAAAGCATAAGCAAAGATTATTACTTCTACTATTACAAGTATTATCTATGATATTTTCTATTTATATATTCATTATGTTTCCACCATTATTCGGTAGTTTTTGTGTGGCCTTATTATAATTATTTTGTTAATTTTATGTGTCTACAAATTTATAAAAGGAGCTAAATTTTTGCAATGTGAAAAAAAACGCTAAAAGTTCTATTCTGTATAATTACTATAGTCTGGAATAAAGTGATTATTATTCTTATTATTATAGGTTTTAAGTATAATTATAAATTATATAAGTTTATTTGACTTAACACAATGAATGATACAGTATTAATAATAGGGAACATATGGCACTAGGAATATTGGGACTTTTTAGATCATACATTTAATGTGTTGAAACGTGAACATAACCATAGTTTCTTTCATAAATATAAACTCAATAGGAGATGAAATCCAGTTCACTTTGAAACTGGAAAATAAACAGAGCGGATCAACTATGCTAAAATGCTAAGGAAAATGAAGATTAAATGAGCCCCCAGATGCTACTGTGGTGGCCGGAAAATATCAAATTATATATGTTCATGGTAAAATAGTAAAAAAAATAAATGAATTCACAGAAAATCATGGTTGTTTTTGTGTGATATTGAACAAGGACACTACCTAGTTCCGCGCGCAACCTCGGACAACACTTCTTCCCCGCTCCAGCTTCTCACTTTTCACATCTGCTAACCAACTCTGCCTCGTACCTGGTCAGTACATCCACATAAGGATCTTTTGCTCCAATCTCCGCTTCTCTCCGCAAGTGTCCTCTGGCCATTGGCATCTCTTACGTGTAGTGAGCATCCGTATACCCAAGAACAGGAGTATTTTATCCCTACCATTCTGTACATCCACATTTAAGTATTTCGGACCAATTATTACTTTTCAAATAACTGCATTTTATGTATATATTAATTTATGTGGATTGAATACCCTTCTACATACATACATAGATATTTGTATTCGTTTCGCCTTTTTATTTCGCGTATAAACGAACTTAGCCGTTTAGACCACTGCAATACTACCCACAAAAGCCATAGCATTTTGATGGATACTTAGATACTTTAAATCACCCCACACAACATCATTAAAAAATACCTAATGGATTGCCCATCATAATTCCATCAATCTGGTGTTCACGGCGTTGTTGAACTTGAACAACACGTTTTCAGTGCACATATGATGAAGGTGTTTAAAAGCTTATTCAGATGAAGGAATAAATTCAGATTGTTGAGATTTAATTTCTATATTTCTTTTTTTCCAAAGGGCTATTTTTGAATAATCAGGATACACCCAGAATTTGTTGCCAACATTTAAACTTACTAACATAATAGCAAATTCAAAGATATCTTCAAAATGAGGTATTGTAAAGAAGAAAAGACTGAGGAGGCTGAAACGTATTGTACATAGGTAAATTTGGTATACCATATTTTCAAACTGCCATTTGCACATCATTTACCACATCCTTGACCAATTGGTCAAATATCATCACATTCGATAGCTTCTTGGATTCTGCATCATATGGCAACATTCTTCTCATCGTTCTCTTCTTTGATTGCTCTTTCCAGTGTGCAAAACATATTGTTACTTTTCTGAATTCGTTTCTGATATACTACTTATATTGGATTATAAGTAGCACTCACTACAGTATCACCAGCTTTTCACCAAGTTGATTCAAATTTTTTAATTATCCAGTGTGTTAATTTATGATAAGATGAGTTAACCACAGATAATAAAGTTCTCATTGGAGCATTAGATTTATGTATCTTAATTCGTGGAAAATTCCCATAAGGGCATATGGGAAATCAAAACAAGTGATCCAGCAAAGTCTTGTTTCAACGAATTTACCATCAAGTTGTTCAATCGTATAAAAACATATATGTGATTTGGCAAATAATAGTGGGAATCATGACAGCTGGGTGCCCGCTGGGTGAAACTGAAACCCAACTCGATCATTTACTAAGCGTATTCGAAGCATATCTAGACCTGATGCTGTGAAGGAGGAGGAGTTAAATCCAAGATAAATTCTACTGGAAAATTGATTTCCACCAAGCTTTTATGAAATGTGATCAAACTTCTGTAACCGGGAAATTGCTGCACATGACCGTTGAATTCAAAGGTAACTTAGCTACCGATATCCTGAAAAGAAGGATCTTACAATCACTAAAAATGACATTCACTGCGGCTTCTTGAGAATAGCGTTTCCTATCGAACATTACTGTTCAGTAAACAGATCGTGCAGCTAACCGACTCTATGTGCGTTTATCAATTCACCTGCTTTTCTGGAGCTAGGTATATAGGTCGTCCGATTCAGGCTCTGTCCAGGAGGGTGTAAGAACACTATTCTGAGTGGTTACGAAGAGTTGGAAATGGGGCTCTAAGAAGCCCGATCACTGAACATCTCGTCGATACTGAGCACCTTATTCCTACAGCCTCTTCCTGTGAAGTTATCAACAAGGGGAAAAATAACTTGCCCAAATCATTCCTTACTGAATTCGTCTGTATTTCTGAAGCGAGATCTCTGTATACAGTAAAAGCTTTTTCAACCCTTCCAGTTCTCGTGGTCTTAATCCGCCTATGAGATATTGTTATAAACCACATTTGTAGTGTAGACGTACATATTTTTCGTTATGTTTATTCAGTTTGTATATCCTTCACTTATTTTGTCTATTTTTATTATTAATTCCACTTTGAACAGTTTCCAGGAGTCTCTAACTTGTCACTTTTATTTCTTTAATTCAATATAATTTTTGTGATACAGTCTTATCATAATTATCACCTTGTTCCGTAATCTCTGTCAGCATAATGTTTCAGATTCATTTGAATTCGTCGACTTCACAAGTGATGCAAATGTATCCGGGATGAAAATGATATCCATGGATGTTACGTCTCCTTTCACTAATGTTCCTCTTATTGAAACTATTTGTTTTATATGCGAATTCATCAAGGATAATAAGATAGACGTGGGTGTTCCAATCCAGTAGTTAGACCAACTTTTACCTCACGAACTATATTACAAACCGTTTGGTCAATTATTTTTTAGTATTATCATATCATATATGTATACATATATATATATATATATATATATAATTCCATTATAGATAAGGTTTTATTCTGATAAATCATACAGTGTTATACAGTGATATTAACTGGTGACCACGTTTCCAGCACAAATTATTGCTCATAATCATATCAAGTCACTCATACAACTTTTTACTTCATTTATATACCTGAGTGAAATAGTGGTGAAACTAACAGTGATAACATAAATAAGAAAGAATATAACGCATCTACAGTTATATCATACAAGGAGCGGACATGTGAGACCCTACGTAGGATTCTCAATAAAGCTAGAACTAGAGTGACATTCAAACCTACAAACTCACTCAGGTTAGACAAGCTCTGTAGGCTAAAGGACTCTGTTGGTTGACCCAATTAAACAAAATAATATTATTTACAAAATACCCTGCAATGACTGTTAGTTAGGTCAACTACATATGTCAAACTAATAGATCAGGAGAAGCGAGATTAACAGAACATAAGAATTTAGCTAAATTTATACTGATTAATCCCACGAAGATAAGTAATTTAGGAAAAAGATCTAGCAGTCGCACTACATGCATTAACACCCAACCAGAAAATAGGGTGGGAGAGGGTTAAAATTCTAAGAAGTACTATAAGTAGGTGGAGATAGAGATTGATTGCTGAATCTTGGTTCATCAAGTCTTCACCCAAAACGTTCAACAGAAATGAATCAACGCAAATACCAGAGATATGGAAGATATTAATACCAGTCAAATTAGAGGAGGACAATAAATAATCGTAAAATTTTATTTCATTTCACGTACACTATGACATTTTAGAAAGTTACTTTATTTTGACTATGAAAACACTCGTCTTATTTCCCATCTGATTGTATTTGATTGATAACATCAATATTATTTCTGTATGTACATTATCCTATATCGATTTTCATTCAAATGTCTAATCATCAATTACACTCATGTATATAAATGAAGCGTGAACGTTGTGTGAGTGAGTGACTGGATATGATCGTGAGCAATAGTTTGTAGTCAAAACGTCGTCAGTAAATATGAATGTATGACAATCTGTGATTTATCAAAATGAAATCCTATCTATAATGTAGTTAAACTCTACCACAGTACCCAAGTTTTATACTCATATCTATATATACGATTGTACAGCTTGAGGAGGAACCTGAAGGAAACAACCTCCTCTACCCACCTACCTACCTGGGAAGCATCATTTCAACTACAGGAGAACGGAACTGACGAGGATATCAAAGTAAGAATCGGAAAAGCAAGACAAGCTTTCATTATTCTCAAGTCCGTGTGAAGGTCAACAGCACTCAGAATCAAAAATAAGATCCGGATTTTCAACTCCAATGTGAAGTCAGTGCTACTCACCATACGGATCAGAGACATGCACTGCGCGTCATAAAGAGCATCTCAAACAAACTACAGACCTTCATCAACAGTTGTCTTCGCTCAATACTACTCAAGATCAGATGGCCAGCCGGCCAGACAAGATCAGCAACAGAGATCTCTGGCAATGAGCAAACCAACCCAGCAGGAAACGATTGTGAAAGAAATAGGCAGGAAGAAATGGAGATAGTTTGGCTGGCCATACTCTGAGGAAACAATCCATCAAGTGACATCACTAGACAAGCCATCGCTCGAGTGGAACTCGAAAGGGAAGCGGCGAGTTGGTCGTCAGTGCGAAGGTGGGGTGACTTGGAGGAGGTGATGTGAAGAGGAGATGGAAACGTGTGGGGAGACTTGGAGCCAGGTGAAGACTGTAGCAGAGAACCGAACGCAATGGAGATGCACGGTTGAAGTCCTATGTTCCTCTAGGGATTAAAGGAAAGAATAATAATAATTAGAATGATAAAGCGCATAAATATAAGTAACCTAGATAAAATCCAACTACAGCAATACATTCACCTACATAAAATCAAAGAGTAGGTTGAATCAAACAGGCTAAAGTAATTTAGTTAAGTAAAGAAACATTTTTAGTTACTGAATTTTTATGTAAGCTCTCAACTTCTAGCAAAAAACGTACTGGATATGAACCAATACGAATTCCGAATGTGGGCGAAATAGACATTAAACTATTAGAAAGTAGAACTATATCGTGCAGAGACGTTAATGTGAATATATGACGGATAAGTCGTAATCGACATATTAAATGGTTATTAAGAATGTTTCGTAATATTTTAAATAAATTAAAATTATAGTGCATTTATAATCTGTATGAATGTCTAAACTCCACTTTCATCTACTCATGCATAAAACCACAAGCATCCAGGAAATAACCACTCCAAAAATATGAAAAGTATTTGAAAATTGCAGCAATAATGATTTGCTTTATTCCCAGCTTTTCGTACAACATTGCATCCAATTTACTCAGTAACAAAAAACAATATTACATGGTAAACTAAATAAATATATAAGTTTCACGCTTAACACTTTTTCTATCACATGGAACTTGAGCTGACCAATTATGGTATCGGTGAGTGCTTGTACTTAGTTGTGCGAGCAAATAATCTTTGTTAATGACTTCTAGTCCTACCTGGTGAGATGCAAAAGGAGATTTGCAAATAAGGAGGGTGCTGAGGTCAACTAATAAGGGATTGTTGGTATTTCTCTCACGAGTTCAGGTGTCGGTCAACTACAGTAGTAACGCGCTGACTGAGTGACGCACCACTTGCCTTACTGACAACCTTTAATACCTTTCGAAACATGACACTATCCTTTTGAGTAGCCTACGTAAGACTAAGAGGGAGTAGTAAAGTACATTAAGTAAGATGCTAAATGATTGTTTTAACTTCTTGATGTAGAAGGTTAGATGGAGCATTTTCTTAGAAATTGGAAGGATATGGGATGATCAAGAAAGGTCAGATGATCGAACTATTTCAAGGAATCTATTTATTGACTTATTTTTTATTTCAGTGCCCTCTATGCTCTTCAAGCATCTTGTGAACAAACAAGTTCCCGTAGACCACGTTTATGCCTGAAGGTGAAGTTAAATATCTGACATTTGCAGGGATTTCACGTAAGACCATTAAGCTTAGACCAGAGGCTTATGTCTGACAAAGAGTTATTAAGTTTGGAACAGTCAGATCATGACAGTATTCAACGAAGTTGATTTCTTCCGAATGAGGCAAGTCGTGTAAGAAAATAGCAAAAGGAAAAGAAGAGAGCATCGAACTGAGGGTTATTAGCTCTAGTAAGCAAGGCAGGATAAGACATGACTTTGTTTACACTAAACTGCATTCTGTTCGAGAAATAAGAGAACATCCAGTGTGAAATCAATCGACAATCAATGCCTTTATACTGACGACTGTTAAGAAGGGTTAATTTCAGTAAGTTAAGTAACATTTCATCACGAATCAACATCGGACGGTTGTTTAACTATTCTCTCGTCAAACTCACATGTGGTGTATCCAGGTTCAAACTATCCGAATTCTGGCTGGTAATACATTTGACCGAATCCGCCATTTGCAATTTACGCAGCATAGGGTGAGATTTCAGCTCAGTTTCCCCTGGAAACTGAAATTATTCAGATGATAATGTAACGACAGAAGGCAAGAGTCAGGCAACAGATCATTTATTAAGGAAATCAACGCATATTTATATATGTTTTCATCTACATTACTATGGATATGTAAACAAACAAACACAGTCTTCCGATTGGTTGTTTCTCACGACAGATCTTGGGAACGTAAATATTGACGTAAATTACTGTCTACCAATTTGGCTAGTAGACAGCTCTCACCACAATAATATGTCATGTGAATAATGCCATAAATGACGATCAAGAAGGCAGGTATAAATGCATGGTTCTATCAATGACTGATCGATTGATTTAAGTGGGTGGACATCACGCACATGAAACTTTAGAGCAAATGGCGAATTAATTTACAAGTTGGAAGTTTTAGTTATGGCATTACCAGTTCAGCCAAGCAGATGGTCAGAATCCTCTGGTTTTAGTTTATTAACGTTTATTCAACGTAACAGATGGTCAGAATTTGAGTGGTTCCAATCGATTTAGTTCTAGAGGCTGGTTGAAAACGGGCAGACCACTGATGAGCTCAAAGTCAAAGGAGCAGGACGGCTGTCCACTTTGACCTGGCTTGTATACATTATTGATTGATGAAAGAGGTATCTAACTACTCGCATTAATCAATCATTCAACCAGCAGTGCATAGCGCTATTTATGGAACGGAGCAGATCACATATTTTGATCTGAATAAATTGGTTTCCATCAGAAATTGAATGAATGAGGTTGATAAAGATTTGGGCATTAAGCTCTGTAGCTCTGAAGGCCTTTTCAAAGTCCCTGAAGCTTAAGTTAAAACTTGACACTTATTCTATACTCAATTCAATGATGATTCTAAGCGTTGCGATTTAATCCACACGTGATTTGGCTTCCTGAGTTCAGCTTGTTCCAGATAGAGTTTTGCATCGAGTGCATCTTTTAATCTGTCCAGGATGATACGACCTCGTTTTTTTACTTGGCAGTTACAGGAGCATGATTCTGCGAAATGCCTAAGTCGCCCTTCTTCGGTTGTTTGACAAGGTATCCTTTCTTCCAATCAGCAGATACCACCCCTTCCTTTCAAACTTTCCGTATTAGGGACGTGAAGTTATCCATTAAAACCTCTGGGTCTGCTTTCAATGCTTATGGGTGAACTCCATCTGGTCCTGTTGCCTTCTCGGTCTTTAATACATCTATGGCAACCCAGACTTCTGCTTTCGCCAGAGGATTGGTGTTCACTGACAGTTCTGTGTCTCTTGGTGGTATTTCTGGACAAACTACTGTTGCTGGTCTGTTCAAGAGTTCCTTCAAATGATCAGCCCTTTATTTCCTTTGCTTTTCTGTTTTTGGTGATTAGGTTTCCTTGGCCACCTTTAATTGGTTTAATCTCTGTTATTCTCTTTCCAAATAGAGATCTGGTTATCTGAGATTTCTTTTACCTACGGTCTGTTTTTCCTCAGTTTCCAGCGTCATAGAATTGTCTTTTGTCTTTCCTAGCTCCCTTCCTCATTTTTTTATTTACCGCGTTGCACATTAAAGTTATCTCTTGCGTTCATTGTCCATCTCCGCACTGGTTCACTCCTGTTTCATCATCTGTCATTCTTTGTCTTGTCTCTTCTTCTTTCTTAAGCGAGATGCACAGATATCCTTTAACATCACTTCCACACAGTTCCAGTGTCCTTCCACACAAGTGTTCCCGGCGATACTACATAATGTCTCTAACTTTGCTGTGATGGCCACAACCAATTTATCCTTTGTAATGTAATCCTTCAGTTTCTGAGCACTGAAACTGAACTGCGGTCTATCTGAAGTTGGTATATTGGAGTTTCCTTGCACCAGATAGTCGAATTAGCCCGCGCAAACAGCTAGATAGAATCTAGGTGACTCGAAGGGATTCGAACCTCTAAGGTAGATCGAAGCAGGTGCACCAACAATGAGCTCAGCCTCAACTGAGTAAAACGGCTTTCTAGTGTTCTGGATATTATTGATTGAGTTAGCACACAGTAATTATTGATTTGTGATTTATCTGAATAATTTCGATTTCCAATAGAAACTGTGATTAACTCTTACCACTCGAACTGTGTAAACTGTGAAACGCGAATTAATCCAACGAATTGACGTCAGTTAATAAGTCATTAAAAAAGAGCTTCATGATAGAATCAACAACTTTCAAGTTACGAGACTAGGATATGTGCTACTGATATAAGAATAAAACTTGTGCACTGTGGTAGTGACTTTCTTGATATAGTCAGATTTATCCAAGACTACTGTCGAGTTTCCTTTGTCAGCTTTTGTAATGACGATGTTTTTATCTTGTTTTAGACTAATTAAAGCTAGTCTTTCCAATGTTGTTAAGTTTGATTTTGTTTTCTTTTGATTTTTTAGGGTTAATGCACATTGTCCTCGAACCTCTTCTGCTGTCGTCTTATCTATTGAGCTTAGTGCTACTTCTATGTTAGGAATGACATCCTCTGGTTTTAATTTATTAACTGTTACGTTGAAATTTAGTCCTTTTTCAAGTACTTTTATCTTACTAGAGCTTAGTTCCCTTGATGAGATGGCCTTAGAAGCAGTTAAAAAAGAATTAACTGCAGACTCTGAACTCACTTATAGGACGAAACTACCCATTGATGAAATTATTTTAAAAATTCAGTTGTGCCTCACATCTAGTATCTTTAAATTCCAAGGCAAAATATATTGACAAACTGAAGGTGTAGCAATGGGATCACCAATATCCCCTATCGTAGCAGATATATTTATGGATAGCTGGGAAAATATGGCTCTTAATACGTTTAATCCTACTCCAAAAATATGGTGCAGATATGTGGATGACACTTTCACAGTGTTAAAAACAGAACATAGCTCTAGCTTCTTGACACACATAAACTCACTAGTGGAGGGAATAAAATTCACATTTGAAGCCGAAAATGAACAAGGAGAATTAGCTGTGATGTTAGATTGTAAAATAAAACGAATAGAAGAAGGCAAACTACACACTAGTGTTTATAGAAAACCAACGCATTCTAATAGATATTTAGACTTTAATTAATCTCATCCTTTAACTGTTAAGGTAGGTTTAGTTAAGTGTTTAACAAACCGAGCAATGGCACTAAGTAGCACAAAAAAGACCTAAATGATGAAATAAAACAGACAGAAGAGGCGTTGGTGTTAAATAACTATCCTTTAAAATTCATTAGGAAGATTAAAAAAGGCCAAAAGAAAAAGAAAAATAGTTGTGAAACTAGTAATAACAACATAAATAAGAGAGAATATAAGTCATCTACAGTTATACCATATAAGGAGGGGACATCTGAGACCCTACGTAGGATTCTAAATAAAGCAGGAATTAGAGTGGCATTTAAACCTACAAACTCACTCAGGGACAAGCTCTGTAGGTTAAAGGACCCAGCTGACCCAATTAGACAAAATAATATAATTTACAAAATACCCTGCAATGACTGTGAGCTAAGTCAACTACATAGGTCAAACTAGTAGGTCAGGGGTAGTCAGATTGTCAGAACATAAGAATTTAGCTAAGGTAAGAATGGTTGACCCAACCAGCAGAGATAAGTAATTTAGAAAAAAGCTCAGCAATTGCACTATAAACACTAGTGTGTAGTTTGCCTTCTTCTATTCGTTTTATTTTACAATCAAACATAAATGAATTTAGGAAGTCGTGTGATTAACTTGATATGATTATGGGCAATAAATTGTGCTCAAAACGTGTTCATCAGTAAACATCACTGTATAACACTGTGAAACTTTATCAAATCAAAATCTACCCATAATAGGATATGTGCTATTCAACCACAGAGAAAGAGTTTTAGTATAATACCATCGATTCCACTTACAATAAAATCATATCCAATAACTGATCAGTATTTGCATTCACTGTGTTCAATATAACTTTTTGGACAAATCTTATCAAAATTTCTGTTGAACATTGAATATGAATTGAAAAGCAAATGTTAATTCCTTAGTTTATAATTCAGGTCAATAAATCAGATATATTAAATGTAAATAAGAATTTAAGGTTAAAAATTGAGAATTTCATTTTTAATGCAGAACCAACGAACCAACCAACCGACAAACAAACAAACATTTGATCAAGAAAGTAGTGGGCCGGGGATGGAGCGATGACAGAAGAAAATAATGCGGATAAGAAATACGGATGAAAAGAAATAGAAGACAAAGGAGAAGATCACAATGTTCCGCATAGTTTTCAAGTTATTTTTATTATGAAAAAACTTATTTATTTATTTGTTAATTTCAGTTTGCGTTATTTTTGCTGTTTCAATTTATTTCACCAGTGAGTTTTTCTTAGTTTTTGTTGTTTTTTCATCTTTCTCGTTTGATATTTAATTCCTTCGTTTTCTTTATGATTTAGGCAGAGAAAGTAGGCAAATTTTGAAAAACTGTAGAATAATTTTCAATGTGTCACAAACAGATTCCTATTCCCATTTTCAACACGAAATACATATATACAGTTTATTTTTAGACTTGAAATGTATCGGAATATAGTTGAAATTAGCGAGCTTTATTTCATTTTAAGTTAGATCACGGAATGGTATCATTTAGAGGAAACTAGCAGGAGTACTGGACAGCTACTTTGTCCTAGTTTTGGACTCTACACAGTGTGCACCAACCACTGGGCTGCGAACCCAGGACCTTACGGTTAGGAGGCAGGCTTGTAGACCATTCAGACACTAGAACCTGGTTCAATGGCCCATGAATTCTACCAATTCGTGATTTAGAGCGACCACTAGCCAGTGTCATCAGTCAGCGTTTGCCCCCACTTCCGACAGTTTGAACCCAACTGGTCACGACTTTTAACTAGAACTCCAGGCAGCTTCGTCCTGTATCCAATGACTAGCGAGCATCAAAATGCTTTTCAACAGTTAGTTCGTTGAGATTACATTTTATTTCAAATTTGATTATGGATTGATGTCAGCTGTAGGACTATCGAAAACCTTAGAGTACTGGAAAGCTGTTTCGTCTTTCTGCTTGGGACCCTTCAGTAGTATGCACCCATCAATGTTCGAAAAATGAACCTCCTGGATATCGATTCAATAGCCCACGAATTCTGGTTTGGTATGTAACAGAGATCAATAAGAATTCAACATCAGAACGTTTTCTTTTTAGTGGTAAGAATGAAAATACAATAAATTTTGGGAGAAATTAAGTTTCAGTGTTCATGTGATGGTTATCAATGATGACTTTTCAATTCCAAAGGGGATTTATGTTTGTTCGTGGGATATAAAGATTAGCTTTGTTGAACAGTGCTAATAAATGCTGAAACCTAGATTCAATACATTCTGCTTAATCATAGTAATAATGATTCTATTCCATATAATACGTTTGGTACAACGCAGAATTGTTTAGCATGTAGTACAACTTTGCATCTAACCTTCCTTTCACATTACAGAGTAAGAGGAAGGGAATTATTTACAGAGGATTTACATTGATAATAATATCAGTAAGAATATGCATGTAAAGTTAAATTGTGTATAAATATTGACAACAATATATTAATTATTGTTATTATCCCCTTGAGTTGCGAGTGGATCATAGAGCTTCAACAAGAAATCTCAATTTGTCATGTTCTATATAGTCATATCCAGCTAGAACTAAGATTGCCCATAAGCTTTCATCTTCTTCTCACACGATATCCTCCATGTCACGCTCGCACCTACATGCAAATCGCTGCTCCCCCTTCGGCTCCTACTCAAGATATGGCCCAGTGAGCGATCTTACTCAGTGGTCTCCACAGCTCGTGTCCAAACCATCTCCATTTGCTTAGGTGTATTCACTGAGGAATAGGTTCCTGACTGGCTTGCCGGCATAGCTCTATTTTTGGTAATCTTTCCTGACCATTCGTTCTTCAGTATGGAGCCAGAGTAAGCAGTTGTTGATAAAAGTCTGCAGCCTTTGAGGATGCTTACTGTACGGCACCGATATCTGTGCTTCTCCACAGTATATTAGTAATGAAGATGAGAAGGGCCCTTAAATTACGTTTTGTATAGTTCATACCTAACACTTTTCTCACCACTAAAAATGAGTGCCAAATAAGGTACCTCAGAGTCTTTGTACTGAGTTATCCGAGCATATAGTCTTTTACAATTGCTTCTAATCCTACCTGATGAGATGCAGAAGCTAAACCGGTTCCATGTAAACACATAGCCCCTGCCCCTCAGTGCATATAGCGAGTCCTTGAGCTATGCGAAGAATTCGAGAACACATCATATTTTATAGAGTACTGTTTTAGTTTATAAATCATTCTGAATGATTAATCTCTTTAGATGTTATGACAGGTGCTTCTGACTGAGCCAACACTGTATCCTTGCAACCATACTGGTTAGTTTTCTTTAACAGATTTTGAAAGGGCGAGCATAAAACGAACTATGCATTTAGCCCCAGAGGAGTAGGTGGACAGATATAGGCGCTTTATTGTGGTCATATATGGGGGTTTATTCTTCGTAGAGCTCAAAAGCAGTGTGTGGCTAAAGAATATCACTCCTAGCGTTGCATCAGGGAAGATCTTGTTCTGGGAAACTAGGGGTTCTCCTCTTTAGGTTATATGCCGCTAAGCCTCTCTTAAAGTTCAGGTTTATGTTTGGCATTTTCTTTGACAGTGAACTTTGTTCTCCTCTCCTATGATTTTGGTTTGATATTCCCCACAAACCGTATTGGGTATCCATTCTTAGTCAGGATCTATTTGAAAAGCAAGAGCTATTCTGTGCTTCTTACGATGTATATATTCATCTCTCACCACACTTTAAAACTTTCATGTCAAGTTAAAAATTAGTATCTTCTTTAATGTCCTTCGCTTTTTCATTCCTTCTGTTCTGTGAGAAACGTATAGCCTTCGAGCTTTGGAGTTTCTGTAATGGCACTGTTGTGTTAACAGGGTAGGACTACCAACCGAACTCCCAACCTACTCTTTTTTATGCGTACCACTTGGGTGAGATTGAGGAGTGTGTCGGCTCGGACTTAAGGACCCCTCACATGTGTAGCTGGCGAGCATTTTACCAGTGAACCACTGACACACATCTCCCATCTTTATTACGCTGAACCAAATAGTAATTAAATCTATGCGAATTTACGTATGAAAATGCGATTTTATGGCTTTTAATGATGAAACTGGGTCCAGGGATATCCTGGACCGACGCGAAGAAGACCTGGATTTCGTGGATGATTTGTCTTTGATATCACACAAAATCGAAGACTTACAAGCAAAAACCGACAAACTGGTCGAAGAAGCGGCAAAGACAGGAATCCAGGTGAACATAGACAAGACGGAGGTTATGAAAATAACCAACCAACAACAACAACACACCATCAACGGGAGGGATTTGAAAGAGGTTACTTCATTCACTTATCTAGGGACCATTGTCTCAACTACACGAGGAACCAACGAGGATGTCAAATCGAGCGAGAATCGGGAAGGCGAGAAACACATTCATCAACCTGAAACCAATCTGGAAATCTTCGTCACTCACTCAGCCTTCATCAACAACAAAATTCAGATTTTCAATACAAACGTCAAGTCAGTCAGTTCTTCTGTACGGATCAGAAACTTGGTGGTGGGTCACAAACAATATTTCCAACAGCCTGTTGCAGACCTTTATCAACAACTGTCTTCGCTGGCTCTATACTGAAGATCAGATGGCCGGAAAGAATCACCAACAAGAAACTATGGGAACAAGCAAAACAAGAACCAATCGCTCAACAAATATGCAGGAGAAAGTGGAGATGGATTGGACACTCGCTGATGAGGCCACTGGGTGACATCGCGCGTCAGGCCAGTGCTCGAGTGGAACCCGAAAGGGAAGCGGCGAGTGGGACGTCAGTGCAAGGGTGACATGGAGGAGATCGTGTGAAGAGGAGTTGAAACAGTATGGACTAACATGGATGCAAGTGAAAAGTACAGCAGAAGACAGAAGCAAGTGGAGGCGTGCAGTTGAAGCCCTATGTTCCACTAGGAATCCAAGGGAACAATATAATAATGAAACTGCCAAGATAGGTATCTGTTTGCTGAACTGCTGTTGATTTTCTCTCTGGCCCCTTGATGGGCATTTTCAATTCATTTAAAAAGGTACCCATTTCTGTTTACTATTAGGCGGTAAATACAACGTAATTAATGTTTCAATGAAATTAAAATGACACGTTGTTAATTTGCAACACTAAATACTTTTAATAATAATACTGCTTTATTCAAAAAACAATAGTTATAGTACAGAATGGAATTCTCAGCATTTGTCACAATATCACATCTAATTTACTCAAAATATATACATAAAAGTAACCACAGGAATCTGTCCACATTTAAGGTAGGGATAAAGTCAAAAATGTGTAAAGTATAAAATGAGAATAATAACAGTGGGTTTGTCTTAAACAGTATTGTTGATATTGTTTTGGAAATTTTAGCATGTTATAGAGATTATTGAATCTAATGTTCTCTTGATATTGCAGGGTGAAGGAAATAACAGAAAACAAATAGCAATTATTACAGAGCCTGAATGATGTTTACACTTATAAGACAATAAACAAAAGAAGTGAGGGGATAATAAATTTAAGAAAAACAATGACAATAAAGCTTGATGGTATAAGGGTGGAGAAAACTGTTTACATACTAGTGGAAAGAAGTTAGTTAGTTATTTCGTGCCTGACACTATCTTCATCACATAAAATACGTGCCAAATATGGTATCGTGAAATTTTTATACATGGACGTGCGTGCATAAAGTCTTTTGAAATGACTTCTTGTTTTACCTGAGGAAACACAAGATGAAAGCTGAGGGTAAGTTAAGTGGATGCTCACAGTCTGACAATATTCCTTTAGCAAATTTGTTGCTTGAAATCAAGTGCCTATCAATGACAATGTCAACGATATGGCCCCCGAATGGAATACCATCATTCGCCCTACTGACAGTCTTCAAAGTCCTATGAAGTATGACAGTCTTTTTCAAGTCTTTTGTTTGTTGAATATAGAAAAGCAGTGGATTCCAGAAGGCGTATTTCATCGTTTTCTTTCCTTCACGTTCCTCAAACATAGGGCTTCAATTTAGTGGCTTGAAGTTTCTGTATCATTGTTTATTTTACAGGATGGGGGTGCTGGCCTCATGCCCAACCTTTTCTCTTTACCAACATTATTACTGGTTTAGCGAGGTAAAGGAGTGCGTCTGTGGCCGGGGATCGAACCCTGGACCACATGTGCATGGTCGGCGAGCGTCCTAACCGCTATGCCACCGACGACTAATCATCTGGATGAACCTGCATTCCCCTGTACAACAGGTATTATTATTGTTTGATTCAATTCGCGCTTTCCTGTTGAGTGATTGAATGAAAGCGCTCAGCCATTGTTGACACGCTGGTTTCTTGTAAAGATGTCAACAGACGCCGAGCGCTTCGGTCCAGTCATTCAACAAGAAAGCGCGAATCGAATTAAGTAGTAACTAACACCGTCGTAGAAGAGGTGGTGGCCCTAATGATTTTCTGACTGATATCAGTTTGTGATCTGTCTACAGATAGTTTACCCATATTAGCTAGTGAAACTGAGGTTAACTTAATTCATTTTATTGTAGCGCCCTTGAGCAACAATCTTCGTATGTTTGGCATGCGATTCGCCCCTGTAAAATGTAAGATGATGCTGCACGACTGGACTACACCGACCCCTAGGTTAGAAATAGGAAGTGAAGAGGTAGAGCACGTTGAGCGCTTCACTTATTTGGGAAGTACCATCAGCCCCAACGGGTTGATCTCTGAGGAAATCTCAGCACGGATACAGAGGGCTAGTTTCGCATATGCCAGTTTACGCCGTCTCTGGCGTAGACGTAATATCCGACTATCGACCAAAGGGCGTGTGTACTGCTCAACAGTCCGCTCCGTCCTCCTTTATGGCTGTGAGACCTGGCCACTGAGAGCGGAAGACATGAAAAGATTAGCTGTCTTTAATCATAGGTGTCTGCGTTCTATCTCCCGTGTGAAGTGGTATAATAAGGTGAGCAATATTGAGGTTAGGCATCGGTCGAATGCGAGGTAAGGAGGGGAAATCAGTCGACGAGACTGTGAAATTACATCGACTGAGATGGTTAGGACATGTGTTACGTATGCCTAGTCATCGCCTTCCTCGATAATGGGCAATGTTAGCTGACATAGGGTCAGGCTGGAAAAGAGCTAGAGGCGGTCGAACCAAAACATGGCACCAGTCAATGAAATCTACAACAGTTAGTCTAAGCCACGTAGGAAGGTGTGGACTTCTTGGTTGGGGTCCTCGGGATGGTAAAAACCAATGGTTGGAAACAATTGGTGATATGGCTCAAAATCGTTCTCAATAGCTGGTGCAGATGCATCCACTCCTTGTGACTCATGATTTCCAATGAAACTGTTTTGTTCTTCGTTATTACTATTCCTTTGTCTCACACCTCTGTTTACTGTCTATATTATGCATTTCTCCTACTTTCTTCTCTTGCTTCGTGTGCTACATGGAGGGAGTGTGGCGACTTGAACTGCCGCACATCGGCGCAAAGTTCTATGTCGAAAACCGACCGACTGAGCGCCCGTATATTAAGCCTAACTGCAGGCTTATAAAACTAATTCATCTACACATGTTATATGCTTATAGAAACTAATTTTACATATGCTTGTGAAGTATCTGCCATTGTATTATTGAGTATTGCTTTCCTTTGTTACAGATGTATTTCTTACGTGGTTATACAATTTTTGTTCGTTTTCGCGTTTTTCGAAATTAGTGGTTAAAACTATTAACAGCTCGATATTAGACCATCTGGTGCAAACCGGTCACAAAGCCAGCGTAGAAGAATCCTTCTCTATAATATACCGGGTGCCTAACAAATTACCAAAATCGTCGAAGCACCGCATGCTCCAAACAACAGAGGCTATTGCAATTCGCCTCAAACAATCAGTGCTTTGTGTTCAAAAGAAACAAGTCCAGCCAGCCCCTACTACTGCCCTGGCCCTTGGTAGAAACTATAAACTCATGAATTTGTACTATTATCTTTCCTAATCCTCCTGACATTCAGTTTAATTTATGTTGATGCTGTTCAGCTGTAATCTATCAATATTATTGATTTGATGTTATTTAAACATTAATGTCGTTCATAAGACTAATTCATTCATTCATTATGATGTATATATAATTGTAGAGCCTGATGAAGAAGAGGTTATCGAAAAGAGTACTCTTTGTTCCGTGTCTATTCTTTTGAAAATTCGTTTTCGTTAACAAAACATCTTTTCAAGTTTTCACTTGTGCTTCTTAATACAACGTGTTGTTCATCTCTGACCACCGTGTACACATGTTAGCACATCGTATCACGTGAAAACGTAGATATATACTATAATATTATGACCGAAATTGTCTTTAGTATCGCCATATTATCACATTAATTCATCGCTAAAAGTATAATATGAATTACCCTTGAAACAACATAGTTTTTGATCTATTTTCACTGAGAAATAATAATCTGCATTATAAACATTTTTATGATTATCTTTTTTTTATATAAAAACCACTGATGACATAACTGTGATAATGAACTAGATTATTCGAAAGAACGGGAAAAGCAAATAAACTGTAGAAGTAATTAACACAAAATCTGACCTAACTTTTTCAATTGTTTTGATTTTATAGCGCTGTGATTTATTCACATTGATAAAGGCGTGTATTTCTACAATTAATAATTATCTCTGGGTAATGTGGGATAAGCAAACTAATTTCTAAGGGATAATACAATGACCTGTGTTCGTGTGTGTGTTTGTGTGTGTGTTGTGTGTGTGTGTGTGTGCTGATTGACGCTTCACTCCGTTTTATGTTGTTCCTATATTTATAGAAAAATTAATTATTTGTCTAATTAATGGATGAACTCGTAAAATGACTTACCTCGCTTATCATTTTCAGTTATAGTAACTTTATATATATATATATATATATATAATTCCCACGGGTTTTCGATGGAACACAGAGCTTCAAAAACACATCACTTCAGCTTGCTCCACAATTGCCCATAAGCTTTCGTCTCGTCTTCATAGAACCTCCTCCGTTTCACCCTCGCACCCACTCCTAACCAGTCATTTCTCACAGGGATTGCCCTATGGAATATAAAAATTAATAATTTTGGGTTTGAAATGTCAAGTGGGTCAAGTGGAAAAGATTCAGAGTGAGAATAGTAATAATTATAATGATAATAATAATAATCGTAGTAATAGGGGGAGAGTACATTATTATTATTGTTTCCTTTAATGCCTAGAGGAAAATAGGGCTTCAGCTGCACGTCTCCATTGCGTTCGGTTCTCTGCTACAGTCTTCACCTGCCTCCATGTCTGTCCACGCGTTTTCATCTCCTCTTCACATCACCTCCTCCAAGTCACCCACCCTCCTACTGACGACCAACTCGCCGATTCCCTTTCGGGTTCCACTCGAGCAATGGCTTGTCTAGTGATGTCACTTGATGGATTGTTTCCTCAGAGTATGGTCAGCCAATCCATCTCCATTTCTTCCTGCCTGTTTGTTTCACAATCGGTTCCCACTCAGTTGGTTCGCTCATTGCCAGAGATCTCTGTTGCTGATCTTTTTTGGCCAGCTGGCCATCTGATCTTGAGTGAAGTATTGAGCGAAGACAACTGTTAATGAAGGTTTGTAGTTTGTTTGAGATGCTCTTTATGACGCGCAGTGCAAGTCTCTGATCCGTATAGTATAAGAGAAGAGTATATAGAAGAACTAAATAAACAAAATAAAACAAATGAATGTCTATCCCTCTAAGGCCAAGGCAGAAGTAGGGATTGTACATACTTCTTTTGTACACAAAGGTCTGGCTTAAATTCATGAATTGCCAAGGCCTCAACTGTCTTTAGAAGTCTGTAACGAATAAAACACGGGAAGTTAGCATGGATTCTGTATATGATCTTAAAATCATGGTCAGGTTTGACAGAGTGACAGAAGTTGATCAGGTGTTCCAAAATAGAGCTTCGCACACACTTTCTTTCTCCCTAGTAAAACCATGCTGGAATATGTTCTCGTATCCGTGTGGAAAGCGTCCTCTAACTACTGCCAATGTACCTTGCTCCACAAGAGCAGGTAAACTGATAGATGCACATGGAGGTGGCCATATGGGGTAGCTTATCTTTTACAGAGGTAGAGAACAACTTGCAGCTAGTGAACGTCACATGTAATTTTGCTACATAGAATGTCCCACTGACTGATTTAGAGAGACAATTTTTTAGCATATCTGAAGCTTGATCACCTTTGAATTCCAAGTTCATGAATAAGGTTTTCTTTGGAACTGTGTCGGTGACCAGTTTAGACTGCTTGTCTTCTTCTCTATGCTGAGGGCAGTAGATTTCCACACATACTCCAGATTAATGAAGCAATATTATATATATATATATATATATATATATATTGCTAAATAATTTTGTATAACTCCCTTTGCTTATTATGACTGTGGGAATGATGAAGACAGCTCTTATGTGATGTGAATGTACTTTTATGATAGATATAGCGGTTTATATTTCCTTAATTAAAAAATGATAATAATAAAATAATAATAAAATGTATCTTGTTCTGGAAAAAAAATGATTAAGTCGGTACATTTATTGCTTGAAATAATTACTATTTATTATAAGATCTGGGTCAATTATACATATATATATGTCAGATGTTTACTAATTAAATGTATGAAAAGATAATCTAGCTATAAGTAAATTGATAAAACAATCAAGACATTACGTTTTAAGCTTTCACCTCAAATTGAATTCATGGACTAATAGACAGTTATTTCATCTCAGTTTGTGACTCTTTAGCAGTAAGCGCCCATGACAGCTACCTGAGATTGAACCAAGGACCATCAATTTACGAGGTGACTGTCCTAATTGCTAAAAAATCAGGATGACATCAAATGGTCAAAGAATTCTAGTTCGTGCTATTACGGTCCCAAGGTCAGGTAGAGAGGTAGGGTTGGGCGTGGGGTTAGCAACCACAAACACCACTAAACCTATCAAACCGCTAGAGAAACTTCAACGCACAGGATATATACTAAAAATACAAAAACTTCAAATAATATTTCTTTTTCTTCGCTCGAATCGGAGAGGCGAAATGACACAGTGGGCTGGTGAAAGCTTTCGAGAAACCAGTTAGCCAGCCAATGTGTCTTCTCCCGATGAAAGCTAGAATAAGAATGGGGACGTGGAATGTCCGTACAATGTACGAGACTGGGAAGGCTCCCCAGGTATCCAAAGAAATGCAAAGATATGGCTTAAAAGTACTGGGTATCTGCGAAAGCAGATGGAATGGATATGGACTGTCAAAACTGTCAACGGGAGGGTCAGTAATCTACTGAGGTCTGGTCACCCAGACAACAACCACAAACGCACTGAGGCACTGAGTGACCATCATGATGCCACCAGTGGCAGCCAAAGCCCTAATGTAGCAGGGATCAATTTCATCCAGGATCATGACAGCATGATTGAACTCCGAAGGAAGCAAGGAATGTCACAATTATGCAGTGCGACGCACAGTGCTACAAGCAACGCGGAACAAGAAAAAAGGAGGATTTTTACAGACAACTACAAACAGTGATGGACAACATCCGAAATGGTGACATCAAAATCCTTATGGGCGATATGAACGCCAGTCAAACTGGGAGCAGATAATACAGGAAGAGAACTCATCATGGGTCGAGAGGCTGTCGCTCGGAGAAATGATTGCGAACGGAGAATTATTCGCAGACTTCTGCGCATTCAGCGATTTAGTGATCGGAGGCAGCGTAAACAAACACAAGGATATACATAAAGCAGAATGGATTTTGCCTGGTGGACATACCATAAACCAAATAGATTTCATATCAATTTCAAGGAAGTGGAGACGCAATCTGTTGGATACAAAGTCGAGAAGGGGAGCAGATATGGGCTCAGACCATCATCTAGTTCAAGGGACTTTCACGGTCGGGCTGAAATCCTGTGTTGATCAAATTTTTTTTTGATTACAGCTTGATTACACACCGTATTTTTGGTACAAGTATGGAATTTTCAGCATGGATATCGGTAGCCCAAATTTTGCAGGCTGACCATAGATATCGGGTGTGCGTCGGCAGGGGATACAACCTCAGACCGTGTGCATGGTCGGCGAGAGTCCTAACCACTGTGCCACCGACGCACAATTGCAACTCTACGCATCGTCATCACAGAACAAAGCATAGAATGCAGTCAAACCTCTACCTCAAATTCATCGACTTCGAAAAGGTCTTCGACAGCGTTGACTCAGAAGCAATTCGGAAACTGCTACGGTGTACACTGCCGCAAGCCTTAATCAACTTCATTCAACAACTGGATATATGAAAGTGGCACGTATCAAGTGATACACAAAGGAAATCTCAGCGGGACATTTGAAGTGCATACATGAGTCAGACAAGCTGACTGCCTATTATCACCTTCGATGATATACGTGATTTTAGAAGACTGGATTATGAGTCAGACTGTGCATGGGACTGAGAAAACAGGAATATGGTGGATCGATAAGAAGACTCTAGAAGGTCTGGATTTCACGCGTGGATTATTCATGTATAACGTCTAGGTGGTTTTTCCTTCCCATATTTTGATATGAACTTCCGAGGATATCCATTTTCCATAAGGTTATTTTCTTGACACAGCACCCTAGTTCAGCTGAAGAGCTTTTTGAAAGGAAAATATTCGAATTTCCAGCACCGATGTTATTCGAGTTCTTATATATTATTATTATTGTTTCCTTGAATTCCTAGAGGAACATAAAGCTTCAGCCGTGCGTCTCCGTTGCGTTCGATTCTCTGCTACAGTCTTCACCTGGCTCCATGTCTGCCCACACCTTTTCATCTCCTCTTCACATAACCTCCTCCATGTCACTCCACCTTAGCACTGACGACCAACTCGCCGATTCCCTTTTGGGTTCCACTCGAGCAATGGCTTGTCTAGTGATGTCACTTGATGCATTGTTTCCTCAGAGTATGGCCAGCCAATCCATCTCCATTTCTTCCTGCCTATTTGTTTCACAATCGGTTCCTGGTTGGTTTGCTCATTGCCAGAGATCCCACCTTGTTGCTGATGTTTTCTGGCCGGCCGGCCATCTGATCTTGAGCGAAGTATTGAGCGAAGACAGTTGTTAATGATCCTTAAAATGTCCTCCGAATATAACTTGCTTCCAATCTTTCATATGATACAGGTAGATACCTAATTATCATGGCTAAGATGGAATTACTGCTTAACAGTAGTCTGATAGTGCGACAGTGCTCCATTGTAAGTATCAGGAGTTTGCCAGTGGTTCAATGATAGGCTGCTTGTGAACCATACACAATGTTCAGATTCGATTCTAGGCTGACTCACCACTAACCCTCATTAAGTTAGTCAGCCAACAGAAAGGTTAGAAAGTAGGGGAGGGTGGACTTTGGGGTAATAACTCCACCCCGTAAAGGCAATATCACTACTACTCAAAATTCAAAAGTTGAGAGCGGTATTTTCCCCTCAGAATGCAAAGGCTTGGAATCAAATAGCCTTATATTGCAGCCTTCGTGGCTATTTAAGACGTGAAAAACACGATGTTTTAGAGTCACATCGAAGCTATTTCATCAAGTTACACAGCATAAATAACAGGTGAATTGTTATGCAAGGCTGTTTCAATAAAATTCAGCGGTCAGAAGGCAGTGAATATTACTAAAAGATTGATAAATCTGATCTACAAATATCTGCCCAGCCTGAAGTTCGATTCAATGAAATTTGACCATATTAGTTCCCACACCTTTTTTAACATGTCCCACTCAATTTTGAAGTATTTCTCATTTTGAATAAACCAAAGACCACTACATATGTTTGCAAGCTAAAACCAGCTCTTTTTTTCCATCACAAAGTTTCTACCTCTATTAACAGTCTGGAAATTACATCTATTATTATTATAAATAAGTGTAAATGCATATATGGCATACTTCAGCGTCACTTCAACCTAAATGGTGTTTAATAACACTTTGTACATATCATAAGTAATATCAAATTGTTTATAAATAAACTCTGCTTACTCCACTATTAACTTTTTTGGTGTTAAGAGTTGTTAAATGCCTAGTAAGTTGAAGTGATCCTCAAGTATGTCTAGATATTCACACTTGTTTCTAATAATTTACGTCATTGTTAGATTTTAAGCATCTAGAGGAAAGTCTTTTGAAGTCAGTAACTTATTTTGTTTTCTCCGAATATATATATATATATCTGTACTTGCTTTGTTCAAAACTGATTAGGCCAAGTGTATGTTTGCAAGTTTGCTACTTTACATTAGAAAACAGCCAATTCGTATGAATGTAGACTGAAGTCTATTGGATAAAACTGCAATTTGAACATCAGGCGAGACGACTTGTCATGAACGTGTGATATTACGTTCTTGGAAGTGTTTTCCGTAGGTAGGTTGTTAGTACTCATCAGCAAGGAATACCTGCAACCTTGAAGCCACTCATATCTCTTCATAGGTTCGAATCTGCGTCACTCAGTGCTTTAGTCAGATTCATTATCACTGAGGTATCTAGGCTGGTGACTGACCTGCTGGATGAGGTTTAAAGCCCCTGAACAACTAATACCAACTGAAATTGCAGTACAGTGACGAGTTACTTATGTTGCAAACCTGACCGATATAATTCAGTCTTGGATAGAATTCATAAAATTATGCCATACCACATACTTCCAATTCAATACTCAAATATATGAACAAATAAGAGGAACACCAATGGGATCGCCCATATCAGGATTGATAGCTGAAGCCGTTATGCAAAAATTAGAATTAATAGCTCTACCTATAATTAAACCGAAAATCTGGATACGTTACGTTGATGATACATTTGTAATAATTACGAGAAGTGATTTAGAATATACTCATAAATTAATAAACAACATATTTGAAGACATTAAATTCACCACGAGAGAAGAAGAATTAGATAACAAAATCCCATTTTTAGATGTCATAATCAAGAGAACCAACACAGGAGATTTAGAAACACAAGTATATAGAAAATCAACGCACACAGATCAAATACTCAATTATACCAGCAATAATCCAATTACTCACAAACGAAACTGTGTGCAGACATTGTTTAAAAGAGCTCAAACACACTGTAGCACTCCAGAGTTGAAAAGAATGGAATAAAAGTACCAACAAACGGTCTCCAAAAAGAATAATTATCCACAAAATTTCATCAAAAAGTGTTTAAAGTTGAATCAAAATACCAACAAGAAACCAACATCAAAAACCACAAGAAAATTCATCCTACCATACATGAAAAATATCTCTGAAATAACAGCTAGAATACTGAAACCGTCTGATATGGATATAGCACACAAGCCACTAAAATTGCTTAATTCAATATTATGCAAACCGAAAGATCCAACAGAAAAAGGGGATAAAATTAATAACATTTACAAAATAAATTGTATGAACTGTAACAGGCATTACATCGGTGGTCGAAGCGGGCGTCCCCTTCGAATTAGAATCCAAGAACACAAATCAGCCGTGAAAAGACACGATGTGTGTTCTTTAGTATCAATGCATACAGGCAATTATGGTCATCAATTTGATTGGGATAATGTCGACATTTTGAACAGAGGAAACACCAAATGTGCAGTCAGGGAATTCCTAGAAGCCTGGTACTCAAATGAAAATGCAATTAACAAGCACGTTAATATAGACGAAATATCCCAACTAATAAAAAGTAAATCAGATGACCAGAAAGTTTAAAATCCAAAACAATAAAAATGGTCAATACATATGTAAAGGTGGTTACCAGGGGACGCAATTATATCACTCATGAAGAAATTTGAATCATTTCACTTTGTGCTAAATGTTGCGCTAAAGATGTTGTCCAGAAGGACGACGAAAGCTCCGAAACTAAACCAACCAGCTCAGAGAACACTATTAATTGTAAATAATTCAGTCTCTCCAAACACAAAGAAGCAAAAGCAGGATACTGATAAATTTAGCTTTTTATGAAAGTCCTACTGTTGGTGAGTCGTGGAAATGAACAGCTCAGTGTCATTGTCTCTGACTCCAGTCCTGAGTGATGTGGGTTGGTAGGTACTAAGAATATCACTTGCTGTAATACGCTTGCTGATGGGTGCCGATAAGCACACACCTTTGATCCAGGGTTTCCTGCCGATCGCCATAAAACATGTAACGCAATAACTATTCAATGGGATATACATATCAACTGGATGATCAATGGCTAACAGTAGAATCAACTGCGTCATGTTCGTCCTGTTTGAGACTCTTCAGTCAAAAAATGTAACTGCATTCAGAATGAGTGTTACGCGCATCCTTGTTTCCACTGTAAGCCACTATCAACTAAGTAACATTATATTCATCTTCGAGCGTCTTGGAAGCATCTTACTAGACGCCATGTCGACAGATATGGATAATTTAGGTTCAGTGAAAAACCATCGACTGGAAATTCAAAAGTTACTTCGGCGAATTGCATTTACATATCTCAGTTAGGTTAGCATCGCTTCAATTGCAGGCGACACGGATGAGGATGTTAAAGGCGTGGTGAAAAAAGCAAGACTAACATTCGCTACTTTGATATCACTATGGCTATCCGCTGGGCTCAGGACATTGAACGAAATTCGGATTCTTAACACTTCTATATATATTTCACAGACTCGGCACACCGTGGGCAGCATTTCCAACAAGCTGCGGCAGACTTTCGCCAACAACCATCTTATGTCGATACTGAAGAACAGATAGCCTGATGGAAAGAATTATTAACAAAAGCAACAAATCAACCAAAAACAAATTACTCATTAAAAAAGGATTAGAAAATGGCGACCCTTGAGTGACATGTCGACACTCTAAGCTGGATCTCATGGAGGGCCCGAATGAGGAAATGACGAGTGTGACAAGTGTGTTGGAAGGTGCCAGGGAGGAAATAGTGTAAGGAACAAATGAAAGTTTATGGGTAATAGCGAAGCTTGCCAGAAAGGCAGAAAAAGATAGTTTGAAGTGAGAGATATGTTGCTGAAGTTGCATATACACTTGGAACCCCAGGAAGCGACAACAGATAATAATAATACCACTACATTAATTTTCAAAATCAATGAATTACGTCAAATAGAGTGTAATTCTACACACTAATATTCACTGCTACTACTACTACTTTGTCATCTGGACTTCGCCGATGATATATGTCTGCTTTCCCACAAACTGGAAGATATGCAAGCGAAAAACAAAAAATTGGCAGAAGAAGCATCAAGGATAGGACTTCAGGTGAACATAGAGAAGACAGAGGTGATGAAGATTGCTGGAAAAGAACAACAACAACAGACGACGATCAGCATAAATGGGAAGAATCTGAAAGAAACAACCTCCTTTACCACCTACCTGGGAAGAATCGTTTCAACTACACACAGACGGAACTGAAGAGGATATCAAAGCAAGAATCGGAAAAGCAAGACAAGCTTTCACTACTCTCAAATCTGCGTGGAGGTCAACAACACTCAACATCAAAAATAAGATCCGGATTTTCAACTCCAATGTGAAGTCAGTGCTACTCACTATACAGATCAGAGACTTGCACTGCGCGTCATAAAGAGCATCTCAAACAAACTACAGACCTTCATCAACAGTTGTCTTCGTTCAATACTCAAGATCAGATGGCCAGCCGGCCAGAAAAGATCAGCAACAGAGATCTCTGGCAATGAGCGAACCAACCCAGCAGGAACCGATTGTGAAACAAATAGGCAGGAAGAAATGGAGATGGATTGGCTGGCCATACTCTGAGGAAACAATCCATCAAGTGACATCACTAGACAAGCCATTGCTCGAGTGGAACCCGAAAGGGAATCGGCGAGTTGATCGTCAGTGCGAAGGTGGGGTGACTTGGAGGAGGTGATGTGAAGAGGAGATGAAAGCGTGTGGGCAGACTTGGAGCCAGGTGAAGACTGTAGCAGAGAATCGAACGCAATGGAGATGCACAGATGAAGTCCTATGTTCCTCTAGGAATTAAAGGAAACAATAATGATGATATAATAATACTACTTATTCAATATACTTATCAATTCCTCCTTATAAGTAAAGAAATTATGCTAAATGAGGATGAATGCTTAGATCTATAGTAATTAATCACGTCTGTATGCTTACAGATATATATACATATATCTCACTGTTTACATGTGTATGTGAGCCCGTATACCTGTGTGCGTGCGTACCTGCGTACGTGAGGCTATGCATGAGTATTTGAGTGTACCTGCCTAATGTGTACATGTATATGTCAGTGTATGTTGGGCTTTAATTGTATGAAGACCCCTTAATAACTTATTTATTACACATAATAAATGTCAAACACACACACGCACATACACGCAGATGTACGTAACAACTGAATAAATTATTTAGCTAATCAAATCGTATACTCCTACAGTCACGAATAAATAGAAGTAATCTAACTTCGAAGTCTATAAAAATGAATGCATATCAGATATGCAAATGTAATTATAAGAATATATTAGTAGTAAATCAAATTTTAATGTATTGCCTAAGTTTTTGCCTATCTTTTTTTCCATTCAGGCAAAACTCGAATAAATTAACCGATTGAGTATTGTTGTTGGTTTAGTTGCTTTTTCGTAAGCTAATTGATATTCCCCACCCACCTCCCATACGATTGATTTTTGTTGAGCTCTAGTGAACGGTCTCCACTGACTTGTCAACCCTGGAGTCTGTAGAGTCGTGGGAAATGCAGTTACCTATCGCAACTCTGAGGTTATACAGAATGGTGTGTTGACAGCAAGAAAGGACACCCGTGGGTGTTATAATCACCTCACAATCAATGTCCGTAACCTCTAAGTAATCAGAACAATGCGATCACTAAAATGCGAACAATATGCTAGGAGAACATATTACTGGTTCTTCGCAACTGATGGAATTAACTACCTACGGGGTATTTGCACCTACCATCCGATATCATTCCAGTGGCACTAAAAGCCCCACGCAGAGGTGTGCGCGCACCGGCACCAGGTATGGATCAAGAAGGCCAACGCGGTCCTTCTGATGGTCATGTTGCATTCAGACCAGGTCCTGTCGCTTCTGAGATGAATGGATTTGGTGCTCCTGGAAAAGAAGCGGCTATCGGTGACAGTGAAGTTCAGTTCAGAGGAGGTTAGGGTAGGGGTAATCACATTTAGACGTCTGAATATATAAATATCGGAAATAAAAAGTGCGTAGGTGGCACAGCGGTTGAATGGTCACCAGCTATGCAGGTGGTCCGGGCTTTGATCCTGTCAGACGCCCTCCTTTACATCGCTAAGCCAGTATTAAGACTAGTAAAGAGGGGAGTTTGGGCATGAGGCTAGCAACTTCATCCCGTAAAAATAAACACCACTGCTACCGAAACTTCGAGCCTCTAGCTTGAAGCCCTCTCTTCTACTGGGAACGTAAAGTAATAAAAAAACAACAGTGCAATACCACCGTACAAGAGGTGGTACTCATAATTCAGTAGTATAACTCACAAATCTCTAGCTTTTGAAACAATAGATGACTGGTTTGAACCCTAGTGTTAACACCATGACTCACTAAGGATAACGGTACAACCAGGTGACGAGTCACCAATTAGACGAGTCTTACATCCTGGTTTGATATTCGTGTCAATGAATCTCAGTGAACATCGATTTGGATTGAGAACTTTTCTCAGAATATCTATAATTATGTCAACACATCACTTTTGTTACTACCGTCTTTAATGAAAAATATACATATGTATAAAAGCGATTTTACAGCTAAAGAAAATGAATTTTCCGAAAATAATTCTCACTTGATTCAAAAATAATTCCAGTGATTTAAAGTCCTCTTCTTACTGATAAATAAATATTTTTTTCAGAAATGGAAATGGTCACAAAACTTTTGATGTTGGTCAAATGATGGCAAAATTAAAGATTGTGAATGCGATGAGAATGATGAAAGAGAAAATAAAGTAAACACCAAACGATGCATGTACCAGGCTTGTTCAGTGCGTATCCTGTGCGAAAGTGTTCAAGAACACTATCTCACATGGTTACAGAAAGGCAGTAGTGGCTCTATAGGGAGTGTGATGATCAAACACCTTGTCAACACAAGTTATTCCTTTTCAACAAAAGCCTCTTCCAAAGTAATCAGAAAAGTTAAGGATAATTTGCCACAGACACTATACGCTTTCGTATGCTTTACACTGCTGAAGCTCTAGCAATTCACTTAGAGAAAATTGAGGTATACATACAAAAGAATTTATTCAACCACTTCGATTATCAAGGTAAAACAACCTTGATGATATCAACTAATTTGCATTTTGTTGGTTCCTTTTTCTAAAACTCCTTATAACGTTTGTATTACATTATAGGTATTTCGTAATTCCATGTTTTCCCTCATTCTTAGATGCATCCTGAATGCAAATGATTCACTAAATTATTCGTCTTATTACGTAACTCCAACACATATATTCAAT
This sequence comes from Trichobilharzia szidati, assembly GCA_944472155.2. NCBI lineage: Eukaryota > Metazoa > Platyhelminthes > Trematoda > Strigeidida > Schistosomatidae > Trichobilharzia > Trichobilharzia szidati. Next base: position 27,410,066 of record OX235271.1, read on the forward strand.
ATATGCAAGTGAAAAGCAACAAGTTAGCAGAAGAAGCATCCATAGAAGATATGACATCAGGTGAACATAGGGAAAACAGAGGTGATGACGATTCTGGGCCAACAGCAACAACAACAGACAGCCATCAGCAAGCATAAATGGGAGAAATCTGAAAGAAGCAACCTTCTTTACCACCTACCGACCTGGGAAGCATCGATTCAGCTACAGGTGGATGAAACTGATGAGGATATCCAAGTGAAGATCGAGAAAGCAGGGCAAGCTTTAATTTCCCTCAAGTATGAGTGGAGGTCAACAGCACTCAACACACAAAATAAGATCAGGATTTTCAGCTCAAATGTTAAATCAGCGCTACTATGCTGATCAGAGACTTGGCCAGCGCGTCATGAAGAGCACTTCGAACAAACTACAGACCTTAATGAACAGCTGTCTTTGCTCAGTACTACTCAAGATCAGATGGCCGACCATAAAGCATGAGCAATAGGGATCTCTGGCAGTGAGCGAACCAACCCAGCAGGAACCAATTATGCAACAAATATGCAGTCAGAAATGGAGGTGGATTGGCCATACTCTGAGAAAACAAATCATCAAGTGACATCACAAGACAGGCAGTCGCTCGAGTGGCGGCGAGTAGGTCGTCAGTACGAGGGTGACATGGAGACAGTCATGTGAATATGAGATGAAAGCATGTGGACATACGTGGAGCTAGGTGAAAACGTTGGCTGAGGATCGAAGGTAATGAAGACGTGCGGCTGAAGCCCTATGTTCCTCCAGGAATTAAAGGAAACAATAATAATAACACACATATTCAACTCTTTTTATGCATTGACCGATATTAGCAACTATGTTAAAACTCATCACTTTCGTTACAAGCTTATTTACAAATGCGATGGTACAGTTTAATGGATGAATTTGCTGAAAAGAAACTCTATGCTGAACTAAGTGTTTTATCTTCGTTAACATTATTTTTCGAACATTTTCAGCTTCATTATTATGAGTATTATTTATTCTTTGCACTCCAGATGGAACAAAAGGGATTTAACGGCACACTTCTATTCCATTCACTTCTCTCTACTATCGCTTTCAGTTAGTTTTATGAGTATCGACAGGTTTTCATCTCCCCTTCACATGAGATGTCCTCCATGCCATCCTTGGACATTCAATCCATCGATCTGATTATTTTATGATATATTCAAAATTTTTATATGGTTGTTTTTTGTGAGCATCTTCAGTGCTAAAGATGTTATCTAGGATGATAGTGAAATTTCCGCAGTTAAATATCCCACCTCAGAGAACACAGTCACATGAAAATTGGCCAATTGAGCTACAAATATTCACAATCATTTCATAGTCAACATTTACTTATCATTATAGAAGCCTTTGTATTTCTCAATGAATAAGGAACAAAGCGATAATGTTTTTTTACTAACGTTTCGCTATTTAATGTTGCTAATAGCTTTATCATATTATTGTTATTATTAAACCAGAATTTGAAAAAATTTAATCAACGTTCCTCGGCCTGAGGTGATTTTTATGTAGCAAAGTCGCTGCATTGGTGAAGGTGAGTAAGCCATGTGCAGACTGTTGGATTTAACAAAAAGCCATGTGTTCCCATAATGAAAATTTCATATCACATCCATGCTGTCATGCGCGGGATTTCAGGGAATCAACTAGCTACAGGATGGATCGCAAGCTGACATTTGTTAGATCAATCTTGTAATCAATACTTGATAATTAGTGTGATGTTCGCTAGAGACTGACTCTATACAGGAAGCTATTTTGAGTTATAGTGAGAAGTCGTAACCAGAGTACTCCACCAAGTCACGTAAGAGAACAGTTACTCGCTTGTGACACTAGCCGGCGGTTTCGCTAAATATATATACAGCAAAAATATTCATTCAGACATCTTTAAAACACAAAATAATCGAGCAAAGAATATTCTTTTCGATAAATTCCTCTTCCGGCTCTACAGTTATATATATATGTTTATATACACAGAATATTTTAGATTAGTAGTTAATAACAATATTAGCGTTTTTTAAATAATATCGATTTGTAAAGTATGATCAATGCAGTTACAGTTCATTAAAGATGCTTAAATTATAATAATAATAAAGATATAACAGCGAATACAATATCAAATGATATTAGGAAAATTCCACAAAAATTCCGGATTATTCTAACCTGGATGGCCAAGGTAGTGATAATGTCTGAACTAACTTCTTTTGGATGCATAAATTAGGCTTGTTATTATGGATCCCCACAGCCTCAGCAATATTTAGTAGTCGAACTCTTAAAGTAAAATTGAGATTCGTAGGTATGCGGTAAATGACCCTGAAAGCATGATTAACGTCAATCTTGTGTTCTGTCTCCACAAGATGAGACAGAATAGCGCTGCGAATAGATTTTGTTTGTCCTTTGCTTAACCACGCAGGGTGATGTTTGGAAATTCGACGAGAAACACGTCTAATTTTACGGCCTGTTTAACTGGCTTCACAGGAGCAGTTAAATTGGTATATGCACATGGAAGAGGCGAAATTAGGCAGTTTTTCTTTTATTCCCGAATGCAGAAGAGGAGTGATTTTAAAGATACAGCGTAAGTGAGCAGCAGAGAATGCTCCTTTTACAGCCTTTCTAAGGCGCTGTGTTAGTATCTCACTGGTGTTGTCTCCTAGGAACTGTATCTGTAGGAATAAGGCCTTTTTTGGAACTGTTGGTAACTTGGGCTGTTTTGGTTTCAGATTCATATTCTTATCAATAAACTTTTCGGGATAACCACTCTCACTTAGCAACCGTTTAATATTGTTAAGTTCCCCGTCAAGACATTCGTCCGAGCAAATCTCTCTTGCTCTGTGGACTAAGCACCTTATTAGATTGCGTTTGTATTTCAAGGGCACGGAGCTGATGTTGATGTAGGTTTTCTATAAACACTTCTTATTGTGCCGTCCTCTTTTCTGGTCATAAGGACGTCTAAAAATGAAATACTAGAGTCGTTTTCTTTCTCAATAGTAAAATTTATTGCAGGATGTACCTCATTAAATTTATCCAGGATGTTCTTTGCTTCCTTTTCGTTCTTCATAATCTAAAAAGTATCATCCATGTACCGACAATAAAATTCGAGTTCATTAATAACATCCTTCAAAGGCCCATTCTGTGTATATAAACATATATATAAATCTGTAGAGCCGGAAGAGGAATTTATCGAAAAGAATATTCTTTGCTCGATTATTTTGTGTTTTATAAATATATATATATCACGAATTCTCAGAAGTTGGAATTTATCGACCATTGGGTTGGCTCCCAGTAGCTCAATGGTCTACGAGCTGGCCTCGTAACTGGAAAGCCATGGGTTCGACTCCTGGTGGGTGCGTAGTGCTGCAGAGTGCCAAACCAGGACGAAACAGCTGTCCATTACTATCTGGTGGTTTCCCAATGGCTCTCTAACTGATGTAAGCTCGTGATCAGTCCTGTAACATTTTATGGTGGGGAGGAGATAAGAATTGGGAACCAGGTCAAATTCTGTCTTAGTCCATTATTCGTATTCAAACAATTTGGATTCCATTTGATATGAAGTGCTTCTGATACTAGACGTTCTTTGCGATTTCGGAAATTTTTCTCCATAATTTCACTAGTTCCAAAACCAATTATATAGCCTGATTCTATTGCGTTGGGAGCTACCTACGGCTGGCGATTTTTCGGAGCTTTTCCAGTTCAACTGGATTTCTCAATGGCTGAATAATGGCTCTACTATGGTGGTCATTTCTTCTCATCCTGATTTCTCATGACGTTTGTCCAATGTATGTCACATGACATTTCAAGTTGTTTGGTTTTTTAGACACAATCGGATGGTGAATCCTTTGAAATTTGTTCTTTTACATAAAAAAAGTTGTTGTTTTGTAGTGCGTTTTTGGTGTTTTGAAGAAAACTCTGATGTTGCATTTTCATTAAATGTGAACTTCGCTTGGACGTATATTATTATTATTGTTTCCTTTAATTCCTAGAGGAACATAGGGCTTCAGCCAAGCGTCTCCATTGCGTTCGGTTCTCTGCTACAGTCTTCACCTGGCTCCATGTTTGCCCACACCTGTTCATCTCCTCTTCACATCACCGCCTCCAAGTCTCACTCACTTTTGCACTGACGATCAACTCGCCGTTTCCCTTTCGGGTTCCACTCGAGCGATGGCTTGTCTAGTGATGTCACTTGATGGTTTGTTTCCTAAGAGTATGGCTAGCCAATCCATCTCCATTTCTTCCTGCCTATTTGTTTCACAATCGGTTCCTGCTGAGTTGGTTCGCTCATTGCCAGAGATCTCTGTTGCTGATCTTTTCTGGCCGGCCATCTGATCTTCAGCTAAGTATTGAGCGAAGACAACTGTTAATGAAGGTCTGTAGTTTGTTTGAGATGCTCTTTATGACGCGCAGTGCAAGTCTCTGATCTGTATAGTGAGTAGCACCGACTTCACATTGGAGTTGAAAATCCGCATTTTATTTTTGATGGTGAGTGCTGTTGACCTCCACACAGACTTGAGAGTAGTGAAAGCTTGTCTTGCTTTTCCGATTCTTGCTTTGATAGCCTCGTCAATTCCATCCGCCTGTAGTTGAAACTATGCTTCCTAGATGGGTTGGTAAAGGAGGTTGTTTCTTTTAGGTTCCTTCCATTTATTCTGATCGTTGTCTGTTGTTGTTGTTCTTGTCCAGGAATCTTCATTACCTCTATTTTCTCTATGTTCACCTGAAGTCACCCCTATCTTTGATGCTTCTTCTGCCAACTTGTTGCTTTTCGCTTGCATATCTTCCGGTTTGTGGGAAATCAGACATGTGTCATCATCGAAGAAGTCCAGATCCTCCAAGTTTTCTGTGTGAGTCCATTTTACGCCTGTTTCCTCATCACCCGCTGTTTGTTGCATTATCCAGTCTATTGCAATCAGGAAAATCATTGGCGATAGTAGGCAGCCAGCTTGTCTTACTCCTGTCCTCATTTCGGAGGATTCCGTAAGTTTCCCATTGTGGATTACTTGGCATGCAGCATTGTTGTACAGCTGTTGGATGAGATGTATAATTGTCGGTGGACGTATATACTTCAACATTTTCTGTTTCAAAACAGTAAGTGAGTTTTGAAATTGAATGTCTCACATTTCATTCGACGTGAATGAAAATCATTCAAGTCTAAAGAAGTTAATTCCATCATTTATCTTCAAAATTTTAATATTTGTAGATTACAAATTCTATAAAGTACTTTGTTATATTTTTAAATTTCACATTATTTTGGTGAAGGCATACGTGAACTCATGTTTCGTTAGACAGTAGATGTACAATATTATGACTAGTCTCACTTCACTCCATTCCATTTCATTTCATTTCATTACAACTCATCATCATTACGTCACTCAACGGTGCGTGTGTGTGTTTGTTTCTATGTCTTCCAAATTATTAGATAAAAAAATAATGACATTTTGAAGAAATGAGGCTGAAATTCATTATAAGTAGTCATTTCATTTCAAAAGTATTTCCACCCCCCAAATGCATATATTCATATCTGGCTGGGTATTACAAGCACATCTTATCAACAAGCCTTCTAGTGTGTACGCATCAAATTAATATACTTAAGGCTTTCACTTCTATTATTCCCCTATGAAAGTGTGGTTAGTGTTTTCTTGGTTGAGTAAGTCTAAGCAGTTTAAATTAGGCGTATGTAGATAGTATGGCAGTAAGACAGAATTATGTAACAGCATTTCAATAGGAAGAAAACATATTCTGTGAAATTCTCTCTAGAGTTTATATATATTGTTTTATTGTTTTGTCTGTTTTTCTCTGTGTTTTGTTTTAAATTTCAACTTCAACTGACAGTAACAAAAAACAAAACAAAAAATACAGCAGGGGAATATAACTAAAGTAATTTACCAGGTTTAGTTAATTTTTCAATTTTTTTACTTTTGAGAAGTTATCCAGTTTGACGGGATAATGCATAATCCTTGTTTTGACACCTACAATTACCTGTGTAAATCCTCTGAATATCAGGAAATCTTGTTCTGTCTTCTCTAGGATTATAATATACTGAATTACATACTAATTACAGTCAGTTTTTAGGGGAAAAGTTGATTTCAAATGAATTTCTCTTCTGTATTATTATTCCAAATTAATCGTCCCTTGAGTCGTGAATACAACACAGGAATACAGCATCAACAGTCTTCTTCTCGTGACCTCCTCGATATTATCTTAGAATTAACGCCCAACTCGTCGGTTTTCATTCAAGCTCCACTCAACAGCCTGGTATATGATATTACGCAATGGTATACTCAGTGTATGGTCAACACACCTGCATTTAAGTGTTGGTTTGTAGGGATTTGATTGGTTACAGGATTTTCATCATGAGCTGACATTAGTTAGAGAACCACTGGAAAACCTGGGAGTACTGGACAGCTTTTTCATCCTAGTTTGGGACTCTTCAGTAGTACGCACCCACCTACATTTATTTCTGCATATTTGTATGACGAAAGGGGGTCTTAGTTGATTCATTGCCAGATTTCCTTGCTGCTTAATCTTTCTGGCTGGCTATCTTATCTTGAGTATGAAGGGAAGACAGTTAGAGATGCCCAAACCAAGTTCACTTCTAACAGTTTGAAAAAATTCGGACATTGGATTTATGATTTTTGTTATGATAAAGGTTTTTTGTATCTTGCAATGAATGAAAAACAAAACGATATTGTTTTTACTGACATTTCTATTTTTAATTCTAATAACTTTATCGTTCCAGGAAATAGTATCTATGACAGAACCTGCACTACAGCTGATGACCAATGAAGAATCACAATCTGTATGTCAGAAGATATCACATATATTAACGACAAAACGAAAAATACCATCTTGTTTCACGCTCCAAGTGGAACATAGGGCTTCAATCCATCCTATAAAATTCATTAGGAAGATCAGTAAAAGCCAAAAACAAAATTAAAATAATTGTGTAACTATTAATGATAACATAAATAAGAGACAATATAAGTCATCCCCGGCCGGCGCACTCCTTTACTTCGCTAAGCCAGTAATAAGACTGGTAAAGAGGAAAGGTTGGGCATGAGGCTAGCAACCCCATCCTGTAAAAATAAACACTGCTACAGAAACTTTCATGCCCAAAGCTTGAAGCCCTATGTTCCACTCGGAGCTTGAAGGAATACAAAAAAATAAGTCATCTACTGTTATACCATATAAAGAAGGGACATCTGAGATCCTACGTAGGATTCTCAATAAAGCAGGAATTAGGGTGGCATTTAAACCTACAAACTCACTCAGAGATAAGCTTTGTAGGTTGAAAGACCCGGTGGACCCAATTAAACAAAATAATATAATTTACAAAATACCCTGCAATGACTGTGAGCTAAGTCAACTACATAGGTCAAACTAGTAGGTCAGGGGTAGTCAGATTGTCAGAACATAAGAATTCAGCTAAGGTAAGAATGGTTGACCCAGAGAAGATGAGTAATTTAGAAAAACGTTCAGCAATTGCACTGCATGCATTAACACACAACCACACAATAGGGTGGGAGAGGGTTAAAATTCTAAAAAGTAATCTAGGTAGGTGGAGAGAGAGGTTGATTACTGAATCCTTGTTCATCGAGTCTACACCCGACACATGCAACAGAAATGACCCAATGCAAAAGCAGAAATGTGGAAGATATTATAACCGCCGGTCAAATCAGAAGAGGATAATAAATAATCTTAAAATTCTACTTCAATTCAAGCACATCACAACATTCTAACAAGTTACTTATTATGAATATAAAAACACTCGTCGTATTTCCCATCTAATTGTAGTGGATCTATAATACTCGTACTATTATTTCTGAATGTACATTATCTCACATTGATTTTTAATCCAATATCTAATGGATTCCACACATGTGTATAAATGAAAGAAAAAAAGTTGTGTGAGTAACTTAATACGACTATGAGCAATAGTTTGTGCTCGAAACGTCATCAGTTAATATAATTGTACAACACTGTGTGATTTATCAAAGTAAAATCTTATCCATAATGGAGTTATATTCTACCACAGTGCCTAAGTATTATACTTATAACATCAGACTCCTTCAAGAACTAAAATCCAAAATAGGAAATTCTCTCTGTTTTAAACTAAAATCAAAATTTTATGTACATTCGAGATTCTAGGGCCACTCAAAGATACATAAACCCACAGTTCCATTAAGACCAGTAATAGATTTTACCAACTCACCGACATACAACGTCTCTAAATACTTGTTTTCGATACTGCATCCACTGCAAAAGGACACTCAAAATATTGTAGAAGATTCATATGATTTCAAATCCCAAATAGAACACCGAAAAATTGATAAGGAAGACATTATGGTAAGCTACGATATTGACTCATTATATACTAGTATCCCCATTACCGAAAGTTTTGATATCATCTCCAGTTTACAAGAATCAGACACAACCCTATCGCGAAGATGTGCAATGGACACCAGTGAAATAACTGAGTGCTTTAAATTCTGTCTGGAAAGCAATTATTTTAATTTTAAAGTGAATTTGTATAGACAGACAAATGGTGCTGCCATGGATCACCAGCTTCCCCAAGAGTCGCCAATCTTTTTATGAATAGATTCGAAGATAACATCCTTTCAATCATACTAACTCTTAAAATATGTTTAAGATACGTTGATGATACTTTTGGAGTGCTAAAAGGAGGTCTATACAGTTCATTCTTGTAGAAACTGAACAGCCTATCTCTCAGCATCCAGTTCACTTCAGGAACAGAATCAGATATCAGTGCACTACCATTTCTAGATCAACTGGTTATGAGGAGGGAAAAGGGACATTTTAGTATATCTGTATTCAGGAAGAAAACACACTCCAACAAATATCTAGACTTCGGATCACCACACCCTATCACCTCAAAGGTACCAGTTGTTTCAAGTCTTCTCAGACGGGCACACTCTTTGATAACGGATAAGAAAAAGAAAAAGAAATGTCAAACATTACTGAAACTCTCAAGCAAAACAACTACCCGAAGAAATTCATCAACAAAATCAACACTGACATTGAGTATGGTCAAAAACCCATTCCGAAAACATGGGTCTCATCACTTGTCATTCCATATAGAGCAGAGACGTCAGATGATATCAGAAGAGCAGTACTCAATGAGCACAACATCAGAGTTTTCTTCAAGACATCAGACGCGCTGCGAAACAAACTTGGCCATATAAAAGACGAAGTCCTTAAAGATTCTCTATCTAATTGTGTCTTTAAAATTAAATACTTGGAATGTGATGCGATATACATCGGACAAACATCGCCAGAGATAAATCAAAATCCGAAGAAATGAACACTGTGAAGCATCTGTCCGACCACCGAGAAATCCAGTTAGTGAACTAGAAAAGCTTGAATAGTCATCAGCCATAGGTCTACATGCCATAGAATCAGGTCACAAAATTGATTTTGACAATATTGAAATAATCATCCAGAAAAATTCCAAAAATTATAAAAAACGTCTAATACCAGAAGCACTTCATATCAAGTGGAATCTAAGTTCTCTGAATAGGAATGAAAGACTAAAACAGGATTTGACCTGGTGACAACATCACTCCCCACACTCATGAAATGTCAAAATCAACACGAATGTGATAATCAGTTTCATTGTGTAAACACACGCTGCTTTTATAATTTCACACACTTATCAAATCCAACGATCTACACCTGGTTTTGTTATCTTTTACCAGTGGGCTAACTGGCAACGCAAAACATTACCCCATGCTGAGTAACGATGATTGAGTTGTTATACATCGGCTGAGATTTTTTTAATTACGGTTTATTAATACTTTTGATAAGTCGACCACGGATTGATATCAGTTAGAGAATCACTAATAACCAGGGATTTTCTGGACAGCTGTTTCATCCTAGTATGGGAATCATCGGCAGTTCTTTGATAAATCTATTAGCATTAAATGGCGAAAAGTCATTGAAAACAATATCGTTTTGGTTTTCATTCACTGGGAAATCCAAAAAGCCTTTATTATAAAGAAAAGACAGTTGTTGATGGAGGCCCGCAACCTGTTGGAAATGCTTTCCATGATGAGTCAATACTCTGAGTCATAAAGAAGCACTGGCTTGATAGTGATGTTGAAAATATTGATCTTGTTCTCTCTGTCAGAGTGGTGTAGATGTACACATTGATTTCAGAGTAATAACGGAACCCTTCGAAGTGAGGACAGGAGTAAGACAAGCTGGCTGCCTACCATCGCCAATGATTTTCCTGATTGCAGTAGACTGGATAATGCGACAAACAGCGGCGAGCAATGAGGAAACAGGCATAAAATGGATTCACACAAAACACTTGGAGGATCTGGACTTCACTGATGATATATGTCTGATTTCCCACAAACTGGAAGATATGCAAGCGAAAAGCAACAAGTTGGCAGAAGAAGCATCAAAGATAGGACTTCAGGTGAACATAGAGAAAACAGAGGTGATGACGATTTCTGGGCAACACCACCGACAGCAACAACAACAACAACAGACAACAATCAGCATACATGGGAGGAACCTGAAAGAAACAACCTCCTTCACCTACCTACCCACCTGCGAAGAATCGTTCCAACTACAGGCGGAACTGACGAGGATTTCAAAGTGAGGATCGGAAAAGCAAGACAAGCTTTCACTACTCTCAAGTCTGTGTGGAGGTCAACAGCACTCAGCATCAAAAATCATCAAGATCCGGATTTTCAACTCCAATGTGAAGTCAGTGCTACTCACTATACTAATCAGAGACTTGGCTAGTGCGTTATAAAGAGCATCTCAAACAAACTACAGACCTTCATCAACAGTTGTCTTCACTCAACACCACTCAAGATCAGATGGCCGGTCAGAAAAGATCAGCAACAGGGAGCGAACCAACACAGCAGGAACCGATTGTGAAAGAAATAGGCAGGAAGAAATGGAGGTGGATTGGCTGGCCATACTCTTAGGAAACAATGCATCAAGTGACATCACTAGATAAGCCATTGCTCGAGTGGAACCCGAAAGGGAAGCGGCGAGTTGGTCGTCAGTGCGAAGGTGGGGTGAGTTGGAGGAGGTGATGTGAAGAGGAGATGAAAACGTGTGGGCAGACTTGGAGCCAGGTGAAGACTCTAGCAGAGAACTGAACGCAGTGGAGACGCACGACTGCAGCCTTATGTTCCTGTAGGAATTAAAGGATGCAATAATAATAATAATGGCTTGTCTCGCTTTTCTTATTCCAGCCTTGAATTTTTATGCTACACTATTTGTATAGTCTGTTCGTCTAAATTCCTTTAAAAAGGTTCAGTTAAAACTGACTATATGCTACTTAAATCTAAAATCAGTATCTTCCAACTAAATAATAAGAACTAATCAAGACATTTCAATGTTTGTTTCATCATGAAAATAACATCATTTAGAGAATCACTGAAAACCAAAAGGCATAAAGAAGCTATTTTGAAGCTTCAGGAGAGCACTGTAGCTTCCTACTGGCTACTGAATGAATATTCTGAAGTTATGACGTGAAGTTACAACAAGTAAGACGTACCATATCACAGTGAAACGTATGCTCATCGATGCCATTAGTTGACGGTAGCTCTATATCGCCAGTTGATAGGTTCTGTGTGTGATGCTTGATTGAGCAGTGAGTGTGCCTTGCTGAATAGTTCCAAACTAAGAGTAAACAGCTTTTCATTATTCCCTGATTTTCAGTGATTCTTCATTTGATTTGATATCAGTCCATAACGAAATCTTCTTGAAAATCAATTCACAACGTCCACAAAAGTTGAAAATTCGACTTCTGACTTATACACGCACTTTCAATCTAAAAACTGATATTAGAAGCGAATAAATAACTACTAGTATTAGAATTCTACTTCTTGCCTAATGCTAATAGTTTTCATACATTTATTCCCCTTAATGAATTTGAACAAAGCAAGAACTACAGTTTTAGCAGAATAAAATGGTACCATCTTTTATTTCGTTGCCTTCTCGTCAGCTGCTTACAAGGCAAAGACATTATTAAATGTATCTACAAAAACAATTTTAACATACTTGCACAGAGTTCATTTTAAACAAAAATCAATCGATCAATATATGCATACACTAATAATATATACATATATATATGCAATATTAAACACAATTCCGAACAATAATAATCATACACAATGGAAACTTTTCAGCATCTCGCATTCGGATGAAAAATATCCAGTTACCAGGGCAAAGAAAGACTGATAACCGCTTCTTTCTGAACGCACAAATCAGGTTTCAGGCGCTTGATGGAAATGGCTTCAGCAAACTTGAGGAGAATTGAGCTCTTTTGCTTATTGATAATTTTGAACGACTTTTCGACGTCCACCTCATGACCCGTGTCGAGGAGATGCCTGGCGATGGCACTGTTTAAAGCATTTGTTCCCTTTAGACGTAAGCTTTTTGGTACATGTTCAGAAAATCGTAGATATGCCCTTCTTTCTGTTCTTCCAATGTAACTGCTCCCGCAGATACATGTAAATTTGTATATACAGTTGGAGTTAACATGAGAAGGATATCTATCGATTTTTGATTGCATCAAAGAGCAAGTTGTTCGATAGACGGGAACGAGCTTAGCTGCAGGATAGGCTATGGCTAGTGATGTGCTCAGCCTTCTGTTGATCATCGCTGCAATGTTTTCGCCTTTATAATCAAGCTGAAAGTAGATTGGCTTTTTTCCTATTGTGATTTGTTTTTCATTTGTGACTTCAGATCTTCCATACTTGTTGATGAACCTTTGAGGGTACCCATTGCTCTTCAATGTCCTTTCAAGAAACTCAAATTCTTCCTCTAATTTCTCTATAGAGCATATTCTCCTCGCTCTATAGTACAGTAAGCCCAAATTTATGAAATTTCCGATTCTGTGTCATCTAAATGATATTTCTTCCAGACGACGTGATTTTGAGTTTCCAAGTGAATGAATCAATAAAGGTAACAAATATGTATAGACCTGAACTTGATAGGTGTGTAAGTTATCAGAACTGCATGTGTCTACATAATGAAAATCGCTCAATGCATTCAGTCTGACCGTATCATTTGGTGAGGGAGATAGAGAGAAAGGAGGTGAACGCGTTGAATCCAGATCGAATCTTCCCTTGATCTATCATTCTTATTCAGATAGATTAGATTCTATTTAGTATGAAATTCTTTGTGTTAATGAAACTTTTTTTGAAAATTCTCACTATTATCAGAGTGAATCTTGTTGCCTGATTCTATAACAGTCTGGACGCATTTTCAGTAACTGTGTCTCTGACGGGATTTCCCATGATCAAATAGAGGCTCTACGGTATTAATTTCTTCTCACCTACATTTCTGGAGAAGTTAGCCGTATGTCACCGCCTCCACTTATCCAGTGAGCATCTCTTCAGCCACAAGCAGTAGCCACGGCGGAGTGAATGAAGATGTCAAAACCAGAATCAGAAAGGCAAGGTTTACCTTCATCACTCTGAAATCAGTTTGGAAATCTGCTACACTCAGCGTTAAGAACAAAATCCGGATTCCCAGATTCAGTATCAAATCAATCAGTTCTTCTGCTGTATGGGTCAGACACTTGGCGTGTCACTATAACCATTTCCAACAGCTTGCAGACTCGTATCAATAGTCTGCCTTCTCTGTCTTGATACTGAAGATTAGATGATCGACTAGAAAGTTGTGTGAAATCGCTCACTAGTCTGTCGCTTGTATGGAACCCGGGTGGGAAATAGCGGGTTGGAGGGTGATGTGGAGGAGATGGAAGTTTACCGGCAGTTATGAGGCCAGTTGGAAAGAACTCCAGAGAACAGGACGAAATGGAGATGTGGTGTTGAAGCTGTTTGTTCCAGTCAGAATCCAAGGGAGAAACAATGTCATACTCTGCATTTTATTTTAATGCTTTAGTAAAAACTCTAAACTAACCAGTTTTGATAAAATGTCTAACTTGCTTCAGTCTTGATTGAAAGATGAATAAAGTTGTAGGTATTCCTATGAACCAGCCGTCGACTACAGGTATTAGTAGTAGTAGTAGCAGTAGTACTAGATATACAATAGAAACAAATACTCTGACAGAAAACTAGTGTTTATAAGAAAGAAACTATGGGAACCAAACACCGTAATGTTGGCGTGTCTGTATACGCCAATCATCCTTCTGGATAGAAAAGACATTAGTTAGTTAGTTAGTTCGTTAATAATTTATACACTTTGAGTAAATGTCAGGATATGTCAAGTAAAAACATTTTGTCATTGTCAACATTTTTCTTAGTAGAGGAAAAAAACATTCTGTCACACATTTGAAATGATTGAGACAGCTGTAATGCAAAGGAGAGAAACTTAGTTAAAATTCATTCAGTCAGTATAAACCTGGAATTTGTAAGACTATAGCAATTAAGTATTAACTGATTGACTTCTGCATAGAAGACAGTTTTCTGCGACTGAATTGAGCTTCGATTTGAGGGGGGGGGGCACTTAAGACGTCAGAAAAGTTGCTTGGAAGAAGTGGGAATGTTGCTCAACGAACATAGACCTTAAGATCATATGAAATTGATAACTGTTACTAAACCATCAGAATGTGCGTCGGCGGCATAGTGGTTAGGACGATCCCCGATCATGTACATGGTCCGGGGTTCGATTCCCGGCCGACGCACTCCTTTACTCGCTAGCCAGAACTAAAGCTGCTGAAGAGGAAAAGCTGGGCAGGATAGCGCCCCATCCTGTAAAATAAACACGCTACAGAAACTAAGGGCCACTAGCTTGAAGCCCTATGTTTCACTGGGGAACGTGAAGGAAATTAAAAAAACCCATCAGAATAGACTAGATTGAATTTATGTTGCACAAATTTGTGGTTAAATAAGCAAATAATATAGACTGCTGGTTCTTATGACTGTCCGTTCTGCTTGCGACACGACCACTAGACTAAATTACATTACACTATACACCCCTCAAAACTGTCCACAATTTCGTGTTGCTGCCGGAGGTGTGATGGACGAGATTTCTAACCGTATAGTTAGAACTCGGGTAACATACTCAGACTTTAGCAACCTTTGACGCCAACGTAATGTCAGCCTGGCTGTGAAAGGTCTGGCTTACAATGCCTCAGTATACTCAGTCTTGTCTTAAGCTTGTAAAACTTGGCCTCTCCGAGTTCACGATGTGTGATGAATCTGCGCATTCGATCACCACTGTATCCGTAGAATTACTTGCTTTTGATGGCGTCATTGTGTGAGTAATTCTCGGGTCGGGCAGCTTGTGCCTGGACAGAGTGAAGACCACCGTTCATTGAGTGTCGTCATCTGGAAACGCTAGGTTTCTTGGTTTGGGTATGTGCTGCTAATTTCCACGCCAAGTAAAATACTAAGTCGCATCATCCTGAAGAGAATTAAGGACGCACTGGATGCAGAACTCCACCACACCGACCAGAACAAGCTGGATTCAGGGAAGGCAAGTCATGTGCTGATCAAATTGCAACTCTACTAATCTTCATTGAACAAAGCGTCGATTCACTGTCAAACCTCACTCCACCTCAACTTCATCGACTTCGACACCATTGACCAGGAAGCAATTTGGAAACTGCTTCAACATTATGGTGTGCAGTACCTCAATTCTTTATCAACCTCATTCAACACCCGGCTATATGCTAATATCACGTGTTAGTTGGTCCACAGCAGAAAACTCTGCGAAGTCCTCGAAGTGAATACCTATTATCACCTATGGTGATATTCTTAATCGTGGTGGACTGGATTATGCATCAGACTATGCATTGGAAGCGAGGAGTCAGGAATACGCTAGACCACCGATAAGAAGACTGTAGAAGATCTGGATTCCGCGCGTGGGTGATTTACGTTTATTGTGGCACAAACACAAAGAATTGCAGGCAAAAATCAACAAACTGGAAGAAGAAACCGGCAAGCAGCGAAGACAAGACTGCAGGCGAACATAGAAAAGACGGAAGTGATGAAGATAGCCAACCAACCAACCAACTGCAACAACAACCAGAACCAATCACCATCAATGGGAGAGATTCGATAGAGGTTACTCCCTTCACTCACTTAGAAAGCAGTGTTTCAACCACAGGCATTTGGCACGGATGAAGATGTCACAGCTGGCCAGATCAGGAAAGTAGGATACATCTTCATCAACCTGAAACCAATTTGGAAATCTTCTACACTCGGCTGAAAGAAGAAGATTCGAATTTTCGACACAAATGTCAAGTCGATCAGTTCTTTTATACGGGTCAGAAACTTGGCATGCACGTCACGATAAGGATTTCCAACAATTACAGAGTTTTGTCAACAGCTGCATTCGCTGGCTCCATACTGAAGATCAACTGACCAGCCAGAAAGAGTTGGCAACAAGAAACTACGGGGAAAAACCAACCAAGATCCGATTGCTCAACAAGTTTGTAGGTGAAAATGGAGCTAGATATGGCACACACTGTGGTGACAGCCGAATGACATCTCTCACCAGGCCCTCGATCGGGAGCCTAATGGGAAGTGACGAGTGGGTCTTCGGTGAAAGGGTGATATGGATGAGATCGTTTGGCGAGGAAGAGATGAGAGATGATGGGTGATCGTGAACCCAACTGAAGAGGACAGCAGAAAAAAGAACAAAGTGGAGATATGTTGTTCAAGCCGTATATTACATTCGAAACCCACAGGGACAGTAATAATAAATAGTTTTGATAGAATACTAATTGATAAGCGGAAAATAATTGAAAAATAATCCGTAATTTTCATCAAGTTGTCAATCTTCTATTAAATTGGATTTAATTTGTTTACGCATAAAAAGTAATTTGATTCTTTATTGAAAACTCTCTTATAATAATTCAAGTTTGACAGGCAGATCGGTGACCTTTTTGTTCATTTCTTATCTGACCACTTCAAAGCTTTTCAATATATATTTATCGAAAAGAATATAATCTTTCATGAGATAATAACTGAAACCTAAGTCAAGAAATTGGTTATGACAGAAATAGAATTACATGCATTAATGTAAACAGCAAAACTGCTAACGAAGCATAAGTGAATATGCGGTGTATACTACTGACTATTGTGAGTAGTAGTAACATATACATTTTACAGTTTACAATTTATTTAGGATAGTAGGCTATATGCCTGTGTTAATCCTTTCGATTTGTTACACACAGGAGGTCCAATCTCGCCTTGAATGAATCAACGGATGGCACTGATACAACGTGTTCCGGTAGGGAGTTCCAATGGTTCACAATCCGATGCGAAGAACGGATCTCCAGACGCAGACGATTCGACCGTGGTTTTTGAACCTTGAGGTGATGTCCTCGCAATTGGTTGGTGCTAAAAGGAAGAAATAAATTAGATAAATTAGCTCCAAAATCACTTCTTAAGATACGGTATGTTAGTATTAGGTC
Organism: Trichobilharzia szidati; assembly: GCA_944472155.2. Classification (NCBI taxonomy): domain Eukaryota; kingdom Metazoa; phylum Platyhelminthes; class Trematoda; order Strigeidida; family Schistosomatidae; genus Trichobilharzia; species Trichobilharzia szidati. The sequence goes on from OX235271.1 coordinate 27,427,458, forward strand.
ACCCCTAAGTCGTCTGTATGACAGTGGAAATAAACCCAGTCGACTTAACCTCTCCTCATATGAGAGGGTTGAGAAACCCTTTATTAGCTTAGTTCCTACTCTTTGCACCCTTTCTAATAAGTCTATTTCGTATTTGAAACACGGGCTCGCTGCCTTGATTCCATATTCCAAATGAGGTCTGATATAAGTCGGATATAATATACGAAATATTTCAGCGTCAAAATTCGCAAAAGCCTTGCGTATTGCCCATAATATTCGAATATGCTAGGAGGATTGAAGTGATGCAAACACAGGACGGTTGTTTCGCTAGTTTTCTGCCCAGCTCACCAGCAGTGTAACCAGGTAGACTTAGCCCTACTGGTTGGTGTGAATGATTTTCAACTGGTCATGACAGTCACTTATGTTTATCATCATTTATGGATACTTGCTTTCTCGATTACTATTTTTAGTAATAAGCGGATTACATATTGTGATCTAAGTTTTCTCCGTTTACGAAGGGAACTGTATGATAGATTTACATCTTGAACAGTGTAATTTGCGAAAACCGGTAAATTCAGCTATAAATGCTAAGCTTTATTTACTAATACCCATTACTTAATGGTTTTCCCAGGTGGCTTCTTGACTGGAAAACTGAAGTTGTGAGTATTTATCAGAGTCGAAATGTGTGTGATTTGTTAGATATCGTCCTAGACCAACGTTGGTTAGAGGGAGCACTGCATAGCTGTTTCGTCTTAGTTCGAAACTCTTCAGCAATGCACTATCACGACCCTACGGGGTGTCGAACTCGGCACATATGAGCTACGAGGATAAGCTCGCTAGCCATACAGTCACCTGTGTCGGGATTTAATGACTCATAAATTCCAATTTCGTCAATTTATGATGTGGCGCTACATTCATCAGTGCCTTCGATGAGCATTCTTGTTCACCTTGAGATGACAGATGTCAGTGGCCACGACTTGTAATTACAGCTTCATGACATCGATCCAGTAGGAATCAGTGAGATGGAGATGAACATTTAGCCTATGAGGTCTGTGGGAATTTGGACTGATTTAATTTCATTAGATTAGTAATCCTCAATGAGACATAAAGACTAAGAATTCAGGGAAGAAAATTCTATTTTCGACGATTTCATTTTCATAGCTGCATGTCATATATATGAATTACAACAGACAGTAACAATCAGTTTTCTTGTGTTATGTAATCTTATTCTAACATTTTATTTAGTTTACTATTTTGACAACATTTCACTCATCTTAGATTTCCATCATACTACATTTACATATTTACACTTCCTGAATGTACTTTATTTTGCAATTAGTAGTGTTCTCTGAGCTGGATGGTTTAGTTGCGGAGCTTTCATCTACCCCTGCTGGATAGCATCTTTAGAGCAATATTTAGCATAAAGTGAAATGATTTAAATTTCTTCATGAGTGATATAATTGCGTCTCCTGGTAACCATCTTTACATATGTATTGACCATTTTCTATTGACTTGGATTTTAAACTTTCTGGTCACCTGATTTACTTTTTATTAGTTGGTATATTTCGTCTATATTAACGTGTTTGTTAATTGCATTTTCGTTTGAGTACCAGGCTTCTAGGAATTCCCTGACTGCACTTTTGATGTTTCCTCTGTCTAAAATTTCGACATTATCTCAATCAAATTGATGATCATAATTGTCTGTATGCATTGATACTAAAGAATACATATCGTGTCTTTTCACGGCTGATTTGTGTTCTTGGATTCTAATTCGAAGGGGACGCCCACTTTGGCCAATGTAATGCTTGTTGCAGTTCATACAATTTATTTTGTAAATGGTATTAATTTTATCCCCTTTTTCTGTTGGATCTTTCGGTTTGCATAATATCGAATTAAGCGATTTGACTGGTTTGTGTGCTATATCTTTATTAAACGGTGTCAGTATTCTAGCTGTTATTTCAGAGATATTTTTCATGTATGGTAGAATGAATTTTCTTGTGGTCTTTGATGATGGTTCTTTGTTGGTGTTTTGATTCGACTTTAAACACTTTTTGATGAAATTTTGTGGATAACCATTCTTTTTGAAGACCATTAGTAGGTATTTTTCTTCCATTCTTTTCAACTCTGGCGCGCTACAATGTGTCTGAAGTCTTTTAAACAATGTCTGCATACAGTTTCGTTTGTGAGTAATTGGATTATTGCTAGTAAAGTTGAGTATTTGATCTGTGTGCGTTGATTTTCTATATACTTGTGTTTCTAAATTTCCTGTGTTGGTTCTTCTGATTAATACATCTAAAAATGGGATTTTTTTATCCAATTCTTCTTCTCTTGTGAATTTGATGTCTTCAAATATGTTGTTTATTAATTTATGGGTATATTCTAAATCATTTCTCTTAATTATTACAAATGTATCGTCAACGTAACGTACTTTATTTTCCTATCAGCTATTTCACACATGTCTATTGAACTATAAGTTGACCTCTATTTATTTAGTTATTCATTCATATAGCTAATCAATTGTGACTCATAATCATATCCACCGATATTATCCCACTTTGGTTTATCACGAATCATTATCTGCAGCTGAAATTAAACAGTACGATATTGACCAGCAGGAAATAAGGAAATCATTGTCCGGCGAATACTTTAATCATAGAAATTCATAAATCGGCATTAGTTGACGGAAGTCGGGGTAACAGGGAGCATATATTTCCAGTAACAGCTACTATTGATCGATGTAAGTGGTTTCAAACTGCCCATTTCAGTCATCGGTTTATATTAGTGTTAGAAGAAAACATTCTCCAAGGAACCATATTCCACAATAACAGATTTCTTTTGCAATTTCTCGAACAACTGAACTCTATCTGTTTATATTCAAGTTAAACCAGCTGTTGAGTCACCACTTTGATTTCTTAATGAATTTAACTACTTTGAACAATCTAGTGAAACTAATGCTATACTTGGTTTATCAAAGCTATTTCGATTGCGACGTGGTACAAATAACACAAGACGAGTTTGTCAGTTAGAATTTCAGTGATCCTAAGGTTATAAAAGTACGGTGATTTTTGTCATCAAAATATTTCTGTGAGCGTCACATAAGTATGATTACTTCCTTTACTATATTTTACAATAATTATATTTTCCTGTTCACTCTGGCCTCTCGAAGCTGAGGATATGCGGCGGTTCTGTGTATTCGATCATCGCTGTCTACGCAGGATTGCTTGCGTTCGATGCCATCATCGCGTTAGTAACTCTGAGGTTCGGATGCGTGTATTTGGACACAGAGGAGGAGAAATACGCACCCACCGGGTGGGGTTCGAACCCAGGACTTTCTTGTAACAAAGCTAGCGGGCTTGTAGATCACTAGGTCAATGCAAAATGGTGGAAGTTGGAATCCTTGGGTCCCAGTGGCTTAATGGTCTATGAGCTCAACTTGCAACCAAAAGGTCCTAGACTAAAACCTGGTCTGTGGGTGCGTACTGCTGAAGAATTCCAAACTACTATTATTATTGTTCCCTTGGGATCCTAGTGGAACAAAGGCTTCAACTACACGTCTCCACTTGTTTCTGTCTTCTGCTGTACTTTTCACCTGCATCCATGTTATCATTGATATAAGAATAAAACTTGTGCACTGTGGTAGAGTGTAATTCCATTATGGGTAATTTTTGTTTTGATAAAGTCTCACAGTGTTATACAGTAATATTTACTGATGACGTTTCGAGCACAATTTATTGCTCATAATCATATCAAGGTAATCACACGACTTCCTAAATTCATTTATATAGTTCTATTGTTTTTCACTTGATTTGATTGGTAGTATTATTTTCCATATTTCGAGTATGAGTAATGATTCATTCCTATTACATGTGTTGGGCTCAGCAATTGCAATGCATGCATTAACACACAACCACACAATAGGGTGGGAGAGGGTTAAAATTCTGAAAAGTAATCTAGGTAGGTGGAGAGCGAGAGAGGTTGATTACTGAATCCTTGTTCATCGAATCTTCACCCAACACATGCAATAGGAATGAATCATCACTCATACCCGAAATATGGAAAATAATACTACCAATCAAATCAAGTCAGAATCAAGTGGAAAACAACGGGACTATATAAATGAATTTAGGAAGTCGTGTGATTACCTTGGTATGATTATGATTGGCAATAAATTGTGCTCGAAACGTCATCAGTAAATATTACTGTATAACACTGTGAGACTCTATCGAAATGAAATTTACCCATAATGGAATTGCATCCATGTTAGTCCATACTGTTTCACCTCCTCTTCACACGATCTCCTCCATGTCACCCTTGAACGTCCCACTCGCCGCTTCCCTTTCGAGTTCCACTCGAGCACTGGCCTGAAACGCGATGTCATCCAGCGGCCTCCTCAGCGATTGTCCAATCCATCTCCACTTTCTCCTGCATATTTGCTGTTTGGCGATTGGTTCTTGTTTTGTTTCTTCTCATAGTTTCTTGTTGGTGATTCTTTCCGGCCATCTGATCTTCAGTATAGAGCCAGCGAAGACAGTTGTTGATGAAGGTCTGCAACGGGCTGTTGGAAATATTCTTTGTGACACACTGGCCAAGTTTCTGATCCATCCGTATAGAAGAACTGACTGACTTGACGTTTGTATTGAAAATCCGAATCACTTTGTTGTTGACGCAGGCTGAGTGACGAAGATTTCCAGATTGGTTTCAGGTTGATGAATGTTGGTTGGTTATTTTCATAACCTCCGTCTTGTCTATGTTTACCTGGAGTCCTGTCTTCGCTGCCTCTTTGACCAGGACTCCCTGGTGGTTTTCCAATAGTTCTCTAACTGATGTCAGCTCATGATGAAGTCCTTCAACCAATCAAACAAGAAATCCCCACAAAACCAATACTTGAAAATTATTATTTCATGAAATATACTAACCACATTTATTGTCATTGCATAACAATGACAGCAAAAATTAATGCTTAGTCTTCAGTTAATTTCAGACTTCTCATGTACACAATAATGCGCATACTCATACACTCATACACATGCACATACATATAATTCTAACATATATCTTTTTATATTAATTAAAATACAACTAATTTTTTTCATAAATTTGTTAATATTCTTCTGATTGGTCATTTTTGTAATGCATAATTTTCAAGGATTATTATCATTATTATTATCCCATTGAAGATTTGATTGGACAAGAGAAATATGAATGTATTAACCAGTTAACTGTATTACTAATCCAATCATTATCTATCCCACATAGTGGAGTGAAGAATGTTTTGAACACTTTTCAAAATATGTATACAATTATAATGGTGATGATCATGATCATGAAAACGATGGCGACGACCATGTTAGTATGTAAATGTGTATAAATAGATGTTCCTGAAGACATCTCTCTGATCACCACTGTTTTTGATTTATTCCAACCCAATAATTATACATCAATACTTTGAAAACAGTACTAACTGTCATTATTTTATTTTCATCATTACGTAATACTGGATTACCCTGAAGATGATTTCAATAATGTCTGATAGCTAGCTAGTGAACTGGTAAGTACGAATAATACTAAATGATCTCGATTGTTTTTATTATTATTATTACAACTTTTTATATTGAAATCTTTGCAACAGAGATGGCTTTCATATCTGTTAACATTTCATTCCCGTAGTGAATGTAAAACATGCAACACCTTTGAAAAAAGTTGTATTTTAGTGAGTTCATGTAGTTCTTCGGTAGAAGGAGTCTTCAGCTGAATACTCCTCCACAAACATTGTTATTTATACAATTCCCTTTAAGGTTAAATACATATAGACACATGAAGATTGTTAAAACAAATAAGTATCACTTTGAACAATATATGATCTGTTAGTGGTGAACAGTATACTTTTCGCTTACCTTTATAATTCCTCTCCCTCCTTCCCTGTTCTCTTTATAATGTTTTCTCCATTATTATAAGTATTATTATTACTTTATATATGTCCAAACCAAGTTCACTTTTCACGGTTTGAAAAAATTTGGGCATTGGGTAAATGATATTCACTATAATAAAGGTTTTTGTATCTCCCAATGAACCAAAAACAAAACGATATTGTTTTTACTGACGTTTCGCTATTTAATGCTGCGAATAGCTTTATCAAAGAATTATTAAACCGGAATTTACAAAATCTCAGCATATATATAACAAAGAGTTAAGGGGTGAGAAAATAGATATTTTGAAAGTCAAAATAACAATGAAGGTCACTAAACCAAATAACAAAGGTAATAGTATATCCGTTATGGTATCAAAACTAGGTTTACTAACTTGATCATCGTTCGTTAGTCTGGGATAATTTTTCGTTGTCAAGTTGGTCAATTGGTGTAAAGATAACAAAACCAAGTGTAGATTGTTGGATTTGATCAGTGCTTAAAATTATAAAGGTAGTGTGTGTTTGCGTAGTGAACTTGCATATCACATTCGTGTTGATTTTGTCACTTCATGGGTGAGGGGAGGGAGGTGTTGTAACCCGGACAGATTCTGTTTTAGTTCATCATTCCTATTCAGGCAATTTGGATTCCACTTGATATGAAGTGCTTCTGATATTAGACGTTCTTTGTGATTTCTGAAATCTTTCTGGATTACTTCAATATTGTCAAAATCAAATTTGTGGCCTGATTCTATAGCATGTAGAACTATGGCTGATAATTTTTCAAGTTTTTCCAGTTCAATTGGATTTCTTGGTGGCCGAACAGATGCTCTACGGTGTTCATTTCTTCTGATTTTGATTTCTAACTGGCGATGTTTGTCCGATGTACATCGCATCACATTCCAAGCATTTTATTTTATAGACACAATTAGATAGAGAATCTTTAGGGATTTGGTCTTTTATATGGACAAGGTTGCTTTGAAGTGTGTCTGATGTTTTGAAGGAAACTCTAATGTCGAGCTGATTGAGTACTCTTCTGATATAATCCGACGTCTCTGCTCTATATGGAATGACGACTGTTGATGTCCATGTTTTCGGAATGCGTTTTCGGCCATACTTAATGTCTGTGTTGATTTTGTTGATGAAGTTCCATGGGTAGTTATTTTCCTTGAGAGTTTCAGTAATGTTTGATATTTCTTCTTCTTTTTCTTTCTCATCGGTTATCAGAGAGTGTGCTAGTCTAAGAAGACTTAAAACAACTGAAGTGTTTACGCTGATGGGGTGTGATGATTTGAAATCTAAATATTTATTTGAGTGGGTTTTCTTCCTGAATATGGATATACTAAACTGTCCGTTTTCCTTTCTCTTAACTAGGCAATCTAGAAATGGTAGTTCACCGACGTCTGATTCTTCTTCTGAAGTTATTGCTATTTTATGTTTTCCAAGTTTGACCGCGGATTCATATGAGTTATAGAAACATTGAAAACCACCATTGGGTTACTGGAGCTGTTTCATCTGAGTTCGGAAATCGTTGGCAGTACGCACCCAACAGCTGAGGGTTTGGACCCATGACAAAGCTCATATACCATTCAGCCAATGGGACCTGATTCAGTGACCTGTCCTTGAATTCGAACTTCTAACAATTCGTGATTTTAGCGCGACCACCAACCAATTTCATTGGTGGGAAATCCATCCTCACTCCCGACTGGATGGACCTCACTGGTCACAACTTCTCACTGGAACTCCAGGATACTCCATCTTGTAGGAAGTCACTAGCGAGCTATTTTATCGGTATGCATATTGAAGATGATGGCTGAGTATTAATCCTGGTGAGGAGTAGTCATCCTATCTTATGAGTTTAGATTCTTGTTGTTTCGTCCTATGTGGTTAACATATGTTGAATTTATTTATGTTTTTTTTACAAATTTCCCTGTATTTCAAGTGTAAGTGTGTATAAATGCATTAATTCTACCAAAATAACTCCAGCTTTTATGTTAGTAGGTACTTTGATGAATACTGTTCACTTAATAATAATACTAGCAAATTAATACTCAAAAATTATAGGTCACATATTGTTGAAATAGATACTTATTTGTTGTAACAATCTTCGTGTGTCTGTATTGAACCTTAAAGGGAAAAGTATAAGTATAAGTTTCTAGAAGAGTATTCAACGGATGACTCCTTCTACTGAATGAAATTGATGAATTCACCAAAATACAACTTTTTTCAGAGTTGTTGTTTGTTTCACCAAGCTCTATGTTCGAGACTCAGTGGGAACACCTTCAATCACACTGGAATAATAGTAAAAGTAATAACAATAACATTTTTTTCCTTCACGTTCACAGTGGAACATAGGGCTCCAAGCTAGAGGCTTGCAGTTTCTGTAGCAGTGTTAATTTTTACAGGATGGCGTTGCCAGCCTCATGCCCAACCTTTCCACTTTACCAGTCTCCCTACTGGCTTAGCGAGGTAAAGGAGTGCATCGGCCTGGGATCGAACCCCGGACCGTGTGCATGGTCGGCGAGCGTCCTAACCGCTGTGCCACCGACGCAATAACACAACAACAGTAATTTGAACAAAGAAGGAACGAACATATTTGCAGATGCACACGAACTCGTTTTATTTCGCGGAATCTTGTCAACTGCATTAAAAATACTTTGAATATACTCTTATCTCAGTGATGTAGACTTACTGTTAATAAGCATGAACAACATAATTGCAAAAAATTATGATATAAGTAGACGAATTATATGCAGTGTTGAAATGAGGCTAACTATTTTTATAGTACAACTAGACAGCCGATTGGGAGGAGGAAAGAGTATAGTTCAAATTTATCCTAGAAACAAGTAGAGAAACAATCAAAAGAAACTTAAAAAGGCGGAATAAATTTATGCAAAATACGATAGAAAATTCGACAGGATAGAAGTGAGATAAGTGAAAGCAAAATGATGACACATACAAACAGTGTTAAGTAAATTTGGAAACTTGATAGTGACTCTTTAACTTAGCAAGCCTAATTCAAAATTGTGTATAAACTATTCTGCTAGGAATGCTTTTTTTTCAGAAGACATTATGAATGCAACACATTCGTTCATATATTCACCTAGTAATATACAATTTATATTCTTACATTATCAGGTTTCTGAAGAACAGTATTGATCTCAAACAGTTTTTGAAATAAAGGCTATACGCGTGCAGACAAACGATGTATGTCCTCTCCTCAAGCTTTACTCAGGCACCTATAGGCTTCTATATTGATACAACTCATTATGATTTTCATGTATAATCCTCATCCAGGCATTAATGAAAACAAAACACGTAGACCAGCGAAGAGTCTCTTTTCATCGAATTCATTTTCTTAGCTGTACAATCGCAAATATATATGTGTTATTTTGTATGTATGTGTAAAATAAGTTTATCAACCAAAAATACAACTGGTTATAGTTATTTAAACTAAACAGGTGAAGATTGGTAATTGGAGTTACGTAATAAAAAATTAGTCAAGAAAATTAAGTGTTAGTGAAATTAGGGTAGTAACAAAGGTGATGAGTTGTCACAAACAGTTTTTAAAAGAAGTTATGTAATAATATGAATAGTATGATGAGTGAGTTTTACTCAGGATGCACGTAGGAACAAAGTAGATAATACGAAATTACGTAAGAGTTCTAAATTAATACAAGAATCATAAGCAATGAAAGAACAGACAAAGAAGCAAAATTAAGTCATCAAAATCAAAAAATCAAATCAAAAAAGTTTTTGCCAAGACAGTAGAAGTGCTTGAGTAATCCTTTTTTGTATGCACAGCTCCCGTTTTTCTATGTGAATGGCTAGAGCTACAGCGATACAAAGAAGGAGAAACCGTATTGCCTTTGATAGGTTGTTCTTGACTCTGTAGATTACTTTGAAGGAGGCGTTTGTTGAAATGAAATGATCAGTGTTAACCAGATGTTCAATTATCGCACTCCTTATTGCACCACTATTGCCTTTTCGCAACCATGCTGGGTAGTGTTCTTGAATCCTCTTGGACAGGATGCGCGTCGAACGACCGATGTACCTGGCTCCACAGCAGCAGGTGAACTGGTATATGCACATAGAAGTGGCCAGATGCGGGATCTTGTCCTTGAGGCTTCTGCAGATTAGTGGGCGACTGGAGAACACTATTCTTAGCGTTGCTGCAAAGAATGTTCTTCTCAGAGATGATGTGATCCTTCTCTTGAGAATATCGCTTGCTAGATTTCCCTTGAAATCCAGGTTCATGTAGAGTTTCTTTTCTGGCGCAAGTTTAAATAACTATAACCAATTGTATTTTTGTTTGATAAACTTATTGTACACATACATACAAAATAACATATGTATATTTGCGATTGTACAGCTAAGAAAATGAATTCGATGAAAAGAGACTCTTCGTTGATCTACGTGTTTTGTTTTCATTATGATTTGTTGGGCAAATAACTGCGATGAGGTTTCACAGTACCGACTATAGTAATGAAAGTTAGACACAACATTATTTAAGCTAAATCATTCCCGTCTCAATTGGAACAAAGTGTTCACTTGTATTGCTTTAGTGTCATCTTTATGTTAACCAGGAGTGAAAAGTCTATGAAAATTATTCTATGGGCAAGGAGAAACCATATCCAGGAAATCCTTTGTTGAATTAATCATGCTGAAACAAAATAATTTTTAAATGGGGAGAATTTTATTTTGTGTGTGTTTACCAGCTACTGACAGAGATCCTTGGTCAAGATATCGATTGAACTGACTCAGTAGACGTGATTACTAATGCTACTACTTCTACTAATAATAATCCTGATTGCAAGTAAAATTATCCTGATACGTGGATCATGTACTAGTAGGAAAGTTAAGTTTAGGCTTTATGAAATTACTTCTCCGTTTTTTGCCGTTAGTAGAAAAATTACTTTTACTCAACCTTGAACCATCCTCGGAAATTTGTAATGAACCTACACAGTTTCCATATAAACAGGGCAGATGTACTTTAGATGCTGCTGCTGTCTTACCTGACAATACTGTTTGGAGTTTAGGCAAAGAAGCGAAATATGTTCGATGTACTTTCTGTGACTACATATAAGCTTTTGACTGTGTACCTAGATGTCTTCTTTTAAATAAGTTTTCCCTGACACAGACCTAGTCTTGGGCTGTTAACTGGTTGCATTCCTGTTTCTCTGTCAGGGTGCAGTATACTTTATAAAAGGTTAAATCTTCTTCTGCCTTACCGGTGTCCTTCAAGGTGCTGTTCTCTTTCCTTTCCTTTTTTATTTCTTCTTACATGAATCGCCTCTTTCGAAAGGAATCAACCTTGTTGAATACGCTGTTGTTCTGACTACATCGTTGCTTGTTACGTCCCGATCTGACTGTTCCAAACTTAATAGCTTTTAGTCAAACATAAGCCGGTAGTCTTAGCTAAATGGTCTTACCTTAAATCCCTCTAAATGTCAGATAGTTAACTTCACCTCCGGGCATAAACGTGATCTCCACGAACTTGTTTGTTCACAAGATGCTTGAAGAGCATAGAGGGCACTGAAATAGAAACTAAGTCAATAAGTAGATTCCTTGAAATAGTTCTATCATCTGACCTTTCTTGATCATCCCATATCCTTCCAATTTCTAAGAAAATGCTCCATCTAACCTTCTACATCAAGAAGTTAAAACAATCATCTTGCATCTTACTTATTGTACTTTACTACTCCCCCTTAGTCTTACCTAGGCTACTCAAAAGGATAGTGTCATATTTCGAAGGGTATTAAAGGTTGTCAGTAAGGCAAGTGGTGTGTCACTCAGTCAGCGCGTTACTATTGTAGTTGACCGACACCTGAACTCGTGAGAGAAATGACAATAATCCGTTATTAGTTGACCTCAGCACCCTCCTTATTTGCAAATCTCCTCTTGCATCTCACCAGCTAGGACTAGAAGTCATTATCAAAGATTATTTGCTCTCACGACTAAGTACAAACACTCAAGGTTCCCCTATTTTGCCTGCGTACTATGTGATATAGATAGTGTTAAATGTGAAATGTATAACTTACAATGTAATTAGAAAAGTGTTGTTGAGTAAATTAGATGCATTATTGTACTATATGTAGCAAATCCCATGCTGTATCATAAGTACTGTTTTGGAACAAAGGAAATCATTGTCAAACAATAATATTATTAAGTATTTTTGAATATAGCTATAAGTCAACTCCATGCGATTAAAATCAAATACTTCACACAATGTATAAAACTTTGAAAGGTGTGTAAAAAATCTAGCGAAATTAATTGGAAAGTTAAACACTAAATAACAAGCGTAAGTTTATAATGAATTAAATAAGGAAGGAATGAAAAGTGAAGTAACACCGGAAATTGTTCATCTAAGTGAAAATAATAATAAAAATATGCGCTAACAAGGAGAGAGTACATAGATTAACTAAACAAAACCTTTATCTTTCTTTTCTGTCCTAAGGACAAGACTTGATATCACTTCTTTCGTACAGTAAGTGCAGCAATTTTTGTAAGAATTAGGTAAGTAATCTTCAAATTACGCTTCGCATAGTTTGAGAATAAATTCGTGGAAACGAGTCCCTTCACTGAATATTGCATTCTTCATTTCATAGTTAGATTTACTAAACTATTGAAAAATGAGATGTAAAAGTTGAGAAGAGTTACTTCTTGACAAATCATTTTTAAAAGCTTAATATTCGCAGTAGTGTTCCTCTGACTGCAGTAGTGCTTCTGAGCAGAGATTCATTTTCAAGTTCTGAATAGCCATTAATCTGGTGATGTATGAATGGCGTTTTCCCTGCCTTTGTGTACTAAATGCAGGTATTCTGTGCATCTCTGCCAAATAATCGTACTGTAACCATCAAAACCAACTGTTTGTGGTCTGAATGCGGGATACAGATCTTTGCATCCTACTCTATCGATGTTCAAAATTTCCTTGCCAGAGACACACAGTCATAAAAAACTCTCCAACCACGGTTACTCGCCGTAAAATCTTAGGGTCCATTCAACGATAATAAAATCAAAAACTAAAAATTTCCTCAACATTGCCGTCAGGTAGCTATACAGGTCGGCTAATTTTCAGAGTACAAAACTAGTACTGTTCATCAAAATCAATGAAACAAAATTCATCTGTAGGAAGTACTTGAGAATCAAATAGAGTAGACCCAACAAGGTAAGATCAAAACTCTACCAGTAAAGTCGCACACCGATAATTCCAGAAGACAGTCTAGGATCAGAATGATCTTGATTCACTGAAATTTGATCTCACAATCACAACTAGAATCATTAAAATTGCAGTGAGTGAACTCACTTATAGGACGAAAGTACCCATTGAAGAAATTATTTTAGGAATTCAGTTGTGCCTCACATCTGCTATCTTTAAATTCCAAGGCAAAATATATAGACAAACTGAAGGTGTAGCAATGGCATCACCAATATCCCCTTTCGTAGCAGATATCGCTATGGACAGCTGGGAAAATATTGCTCTCTGAATACATTTAATCCTACTCCAAAAATATGGTGGAGATATGCGGATGACACGTTCACAGTGTTAGAAACAGAACATATCTCTTTAAAGCTTCTTGACACACATAAACTCACTAGTGGAGAGAATAAAATTCACATTTGAAGCCGAAAATGAACAAGAAGAATTAGCTTAGCTATGTTGGATCGTAAAATAAAACGAATAGAAGAAGGCAAACTACACACTAGTGTTTATAGAAAACCAACACATTCTAATAGATACTTATACTTTAATTCATCTCATCCTTTAACTGGTAAGGCAGGCTTAGTTAAGTGTTTAACAAACCGAGCAATGGCACTAAGTGGCACAAAAAAGACCTAAATGATGAAATAAAACAGATAGAAGGTGCGTTGGCTTTGAATAACTATCCTCTAAAATTCATTAGGAAGATTGAAAAGGCCAAAACAAAAATAAAAATAGTTGTGAAACTAGTAATTATAACATAAATAAGAGAGAATACAAGTCATCTACAGTTATACCATATAAGGAGGGGACATCTGAGACCCTTCCTACGTAGGATTCTAAATAAAGCAGGAATTAGGGTGGCATTTAAACCTACAAACTCACTCAGGCAGGAAAAGCTTTGTAGGTTAAAGGACCCAGTGGACCCAATTAGACAAAATAATATAATTTACAAAATACCCTGCAATGACTGTGAGTGAGGTCAACTACATAGGTCAAACTAGTAGGTCAGGGGTAGTCAGATTGTCAGAACATTAAGGTAATAATGGTTGACCCAGAGAAGATAAGTAATTTAGAAAAAAGCTCAGCAACTGCAATGCATGCATTAACACACAACTAGACAATAGGGTGGGAGAGGGTTAAAATCCTAACAAGTAATCTAGGTAGCTGGAGAGAGAGAGGTTGATTACTGAATCCCTGTTCACCGAGTCTACACCCAACACATGCAATAGGAATGATTCACCACTCATACCCGAAATATGGACAATAATACTACCAATCAAATCAAGTGAAAAACAACGGAACTATATAAATGAATTTAGGAAGTCACGTGATTACCTTGATATGATTATGAGCAATAAATTGTGCTCGAAACGTCATCAGTAAATATTACTGTATAACACTGTGAGACTTTATCAAAACAAAATTTACCCATAATGGAAATACACCCTTCCACATTGCACAAGTTTTATTCTTATATCTATAAATATTGTGGTTAGATCATTCAGGAGGGATTTTGTAAACTGCTATTCCGTTACACATACGGAGGTATCCAACATATGGAGATTTGACATGATTCTCGAAGACAACAGTGTCAGTATTCTTCTCTTGACTTATGGATTGTGTTCCAGAATAAGTCCACGGATGATATACTCTACTGCAGAGGAAGGCATTAACTGATCATTACACAGTGACGTAAGTCCTGAAGGCAATCAAGATGCTAAAAGCTGGAAAAGCAGCAGGACCAGATGGAATCCCATCAGAAGCATTGAAAACAGACCCAGAGACAACAGCGGACTTGATGACGCCACTACTAGAGAAGGTGTGGAAAGAAGACAAAATACCCGAGGATTGGAAGAAAGGATACTTATTCAAACTACCAAAGAAAGGAGACCTAAGTTAATGCAAGAACTGGCGCGGAATTATGCTCCTGTCCATCCCAAGCAAAATACTAAGCCGCATCATTCCGGAGAGAATCAAACATATCCTGGATAAAAAACTTCGACAGGAACAGGCTGGATTCAGGAGAAACAAGTCATGCATTGACCAGATCGCCACATTACGGATCATCATTGAACAAAGCCTGGAATGGCAGTCACCTCTCAATCTCCATTTCATCGACTTTGAAAAGGAATCAGCAGACAGCGTCGACCGAGAGGTTCTTTGGAAACTACTTCGCTACTACGGGGTGCCACCGACAATAATACATCTCATCCAACAGCTGTACGACAATGCTGCATGCCAAGTAATCCACGACGGGAAACTTACGGAATCCTTCGAAGTGAGGACAGGAGTAAGACAAGCTGGCTGCCTACTATCGCCAATGATTTTCTTGATTGCAGTAGACTGGATAATGCGACAAACAGCGGGCAATGAGGAAACAGGCATAAAATGGATTCACACAAAACACTTGGAGGATCTGGACTTCACCGATGATGATATATGTCTGATTTCCCACAAACTGGAAGATATGGAAGCGAAAAGCAACAAGTTGGCAGAAGAAGCATCCAAGGAAGATAGGACTTCAGGTGAACATAGATAAGACAGAGGTGATGAAGATTCCTGGGCAACACCGCCAACAGCAACAACAACAACAGACAACAATCAGCATAAATGGGAGGAACCTGAAAGAAACAACCTCCTTCACCCACCTACCTACCTGGGAAGCATCGTTTCAACTACAGGAGAACGGAACTGACGAGGATATCAAAGCAAGAACCGGAAAAGCAAGACAAGCTTTCACTACTCTCAAGTCAACACTCAGCATCAAAAATAAGATCCGGATTTTCTACTCCAATGTGAAGTCAGTGCTACTATACGGATCAGAGACCTGGCCAGCGCGTCATAAAGAGCATCTCAAACAAACTACAGAACTTCATCAACAGTTGTCTTCACTCAATACTCAGGATCAGATGGTCGGCCAGAAAAGATCAGCAACAGAATGGGATCTCTGGCAATGAGCGAATCAACCCAGCGGGAACCGACTGTGAAAGAAACAGGCAAGAAGAAATGGAGATGGATTGGCTGGCCATACTCTGAGGAAACAATGCATCAAGTGACATCACTAGACAAGCCATCGCTCGAGTGGAAACCGAAAGGGAAGCGGCGAGTTGGTCGTCCAAAGGTGACTTGGAGGAGGTGATGTGAAGAGGAGATGAAAACGTGTGGGCAGACTTGGAGCCAGGTGAAGACTCTAGCAGAGAACCGAACGCAATGGAGACGTGAGGCTGAAGCCCTGTGTTCCTCTAGGAATTAAAGGATACAATAATAATAATAATTACACAGTGACGTTAGCAAAAGCGGTATCTTGTCAATATTACATAACTGGATTAACCGTTCTCTAGCTAATTTGACTTCTAATAATTTCTTATAATAATTACTTCAAATTGAAGTATGTGCTGAAGATGTCGCCTAGTAGGGCGATGAAAGCTTCAAAAATTAACCATCCAGCTCAGAGAACACAACCACATCAAAATTTCTGTTCCAACACCACTGCAGGTTCCTAAAGGAAGTTTTCATAGGAACAGTTATAACTTTCTGTCAGTAAATCTTAACAGATATACTGTATTCCAAATTTTTGCATTCCCTTACGTTCTCACTGGGACATAAGGCTTTAAGCTAGAAGCTCAAAGTCTCGGGATGGAGTTGCTCTCCTCATACATAACCTTCCCCCTTTACCAGTCTTGAGACCGCTCTAGCGATGTCAAGGAATGCGTCGGCCGGGGATCGAACTTTGCACCATCCGCATGGTTTGCGAGCATTCTACCGCTGTGCCACCGACGCACCTCTCTTGTTTCCATCAGTAAATCTAGACAGGTATACTGATTTCTAATAAGGGTCTGTATAAAGATTTCAGTCCAATCCGTAAAAATACAGTTAAAACAGAATCTCAGAATCTTTTATGATAAAGAATCAACCAACGTTTTGATTTCTGGAAATTATTAAACTAAAAATTATAACAGCAAAGCATTCTCACCCTTGTTCTTGTGGAAATGTTGCAAATAAAAAACAAAATAGTTAAGTGTTTTCCTGCCTCCACTTTTTTGTTATTTCAAATGTAAAAATGAATACTTCCGACATTTTCCTCCCAAAAAAAAAACAGATTATTAAAGGGAATATTTGATTTAGGCTATTTAGTAAGCTGAATTTCCTGTTGTCACCAATTCAATTGACAGGATATGTCGTTGTAACAATTAAGTGTGTTGAAATACTTTCAAGGTGTCAAGGAATGCAAGAGCTTTTTGTTTTTTTCGTTCTTTATCATGTTAAACACATTCCGAAATGAAAGTCTATTCAATAACTTAATCAAAGAGTTACTGGAACAAAGGGCTATATAAAAAAGGAAACTGTGATTCTCTTTGATAACTTTAAAATTTGAAAGAGAAAAAAAGGAACAATTAATGCATAACATTCCTCATCTAAACCCCCTACAAAATTATTCACCACTTAAATTCTTGAGAAAATGATATCCGATTTGTAATGGATATTGGACATTATTAGGGAAAGTAATACGCCTTCTTTAACCATCGTTACACATAACAGAATTACTTTTAATACAGTTTTGACTTTCGCGTTGATGAATTGTACTCAAATGTTCGGCCTTTGTTGATATGTCGGCAAAGTAAATAATAATAACTGACACCAGTCACACAAGAGGTGGTTCTTGGGGCCCAGGTGGAATAGTAGATAACGCTTTAGCGTTTTAAACGATGGGTACTTGGTTCGAGCCTCAGTGGAAATGCTATAACTTACTGGGGGATGCAGGAGCATGCAGATGACGAGTGCCGGATAGGACGAAATGTGCATCCTGGTCTGCGGTGCTTCATAACTTGCTTCGGTAATACTTCTACATTATTTCCTGAAGAAAATTATATCTGTTGTGATCAGTTCTATTATTTTTATTGTTATTATTATTATTCACTTATTGTGTTCTGGGTGGAACAAAGAGTCTCAGGGCCACATCTCTATTTCACTCGGTCCTTTGACATCACATTCATCTGGCTCCACGACCATCCACAAGCTCTCCTTACCTCTTCACATGGTCTTTTCCCATGTCACATATAAACCTACGCTCAATTTAGTCGCTTCCGATTGGGGTTTCACTAGACAGTCTGCAGAGGCATGCGATGTCACTCAATCGTCTCTTCAGTGTAATGTCCATTCCATCCATCTCTGTTTACTTCTGCATATTCATTGGATAACAGGTTGCTGGCTGGGTGGCTGAAAGACTTCCCCATTACCTTATTCTTTCTGACTATTTGTCTGCTCTTGAGTATCGAACAAGAGACCTCCTTCAGAAGAATGACAATCATGGTAATATCGAGGTATTCATTCAAGGAGCGTTTATGAGAAAAGCTGTGGCTAATCAGTCTGGTCCAGACATTTCAACACGACACTACAACTAAAAGTACACAATAATCTAGGTTGGACAAAATTAGACTTTATCCAGACGGCTGATTGTATTCCTTTGAGATCTATAATTAAATTGAACACATATTTTTTTATCATTTTTATAAGTTCTAACACGATTTGATTACAGCTTAAACGACTTCTTGATTACATCCTACAGAGTAGGTTTAAAATTAAGAAATCCCCCCCGTTTTTTTGTATCTACCTCAGTGTTACAGTGAAGTTTAATTGTACAAAATCTATTCCCACTATATATAATTTTTTGCATAGTAATTATAAATTTTAACTTGGAGTTCTTATATTAGTGGAGACAATAGAATCTAACTGAAATTAGTCCTTAAATCTTTCAGCATTCTGGTTGCAAAAAAATTAAACGTATTATAAAGAGCCATTAATTATATTCTGTCTGTCATCTAACCTGATTGTGTCAAGAACTTTCAGTTAGGTGGAGATAGGTACATATATATTAAGTGGTTGGAGGTGATCGGCAGAAAGCCCTGTACCTGGGTTTTGTGCTAGTTACCACTCGTCAGCAAGGCGTATCTGTAACCTCGACGGAACTCATTTCCCTTGCGAGGTCCGAACTCGCGTCACCCAGTCAAAGACGCTGCCACTGAGCTATTCAAGCTGGCGACTGACCTCCTGTAGGACTGCATTGTACATTTTTGGTTGGACACTAGTCAGTGTGTGTCTAGTCCTATCTTTCATGCAGACTGAATTCTATCGGTCAAGTTTTTAATGTGGCCACCATGCTAGGTCGTTCGCCATCATGGTGTATTCCTTGCTGATGAGTGCGAACTAGCACGAAACCTAGGTCCAAGGCTTCCTGCCTCCAACTATCTAATACCAACAGTTCACAGTGGCTGGACTATCGACACGATTGTAACTAGCGAAATAAATGAAAAAGCAATTTATATTACCGAAAATACCCATTGAGTCATGAAGTAAATAAAAGACAGATTCAGCGAAGAAAATTTTCTTTATCGACGAAATCATCTTCAGAGGCTGTACAATCGTATTTATACTTACAAAAATATATAGTGGTCTATTATTGAGTAATAGGGGGTGACATAATTGATATAATTACTCAGAAGTGGCTTTAGAAGTGAAAATTAAAAGTTGAAAATTACGTGGTACTCAACGGCAAAAAGATAGAAATTTGACAAGGTTAAAATTGCTATTAAGTGAGAATAAAGGTATTTGAGTGTGAATTTAACAAGTGTGAAGAGGGTGTGAAAATATTCAAAAGGAGCATATGAGAGTGATAATAGCGAATTAATTATTAAAGCAAAAGCTAACTAAAAGTGAAAGTAGAATGAAAAGAAAAAATCAAAAAATATTTTATTTACAAGGAACGATTAGTGAAGAGGTTAAGACCAAGATAGAATAAGAGACTGGACAAACTTTTTCTGTATACAGAGTTCAGGGTTGTATTGATGAATTGCTAGAGCCTCCGCCATACACAAAAGCCGAAACCTGACGCCCTTTGTACCATTTGGCTTCACTTTGTAGATGATCTTGAAAGACGATTCTGGTGGAGCTACGTGGCCTGAGTTCACCAAATGCTCGAGAATTGAGCTAGTAATTGTCTTACACTATCCCTTTGCTAACCATGCCGGATAATGCTCAGAGATGCGTTTGGAAAGCGTGCGCTTTGTGCGGCCAATATAACTAGCTCCACACGAGCAAGTGAATTTATAAACACACATTGAGGTGTCCCAAAGCGGCAGTTTATCCTTCACACACCCGTTGATCATTTGTCGGCTGTAGAAATTGATACGTAGCTCAGCCATAAAGAAGGCTTTCCTCAGTGATCTGCATAAGCGATTCTTCAGGATCTCAGCTGCGGTATCACCTTTAAATTTAAATTTATATTAATGAAAATCGTGTACGTCGGTGACATAGCGGTTAGGACGCTCGCCGACCATGCACATGGTCCGGGGTTCAATCCCCGGTCGACGCACTCCTTTAACTCGCTAAGCCAGAAATAATGCTGGTGAAGAGGATTGGTTGGGCATGAGGGTAGCAACCCCATCCTGTAAAATAAATACTGCTACAGAAACTTCAACCCACAAGCTTGAGGCCCTGTGTTCCACTGAAGGAAAAAAATAAATAATTATAATTAATGAGAATCACCTAAAGTTGCACTTTCCTGCAATGTGTTTCAGATATGCTTTACGCGCATTTAAGGAGAGGGAATGGTAACAAAGTTTCTCCATATCTGATAAGTGATGGACGTCTTCAGCCCACTTCACTGCCCATAATCGCTTCAGAATGTATTTGTATGACTTCGTAACTTTACTCCTTACTGTTTTCTGTTGCAGTTTTCCAAATACTCGGTATAGACGCTGAGTCATTCCGATTGCGTGCGCTTGGCGTTGATTCAATGCACAACGATATCATGACACACCTCTCTCTATACCAAACTAGATTACTTTTTGGTATTTTTGCTCTATCACATTCTATAGTGAGATTAAATACAAGCGAATACACCGCAATGGTCGATTACCAAAATTAGAGGAGTCTGTCACTCTTGATGTAGCTCAGTTTTTATGTTCTAACCACCTAACTGACGCCAATCTACTAGTTTGGCCTATACAAATGACGCCACAGTCACTAGGTATTAATTAAATTTCATTATTATTACATATATCTGATCCTTAAGCCGAAAAAATGTATTTCTGAAGGAATCGGTTGTTTTAAATGCCATCCTAATTTCAGTATTATAAAGAATCCTCCATAGGGTCTTTTACCTTCCTTCCTTAAATGATAGTACTATGGAGGTTTCTATTTTCATATTGTTTCTATAATTTTCACAATTTTTCCTAATTTTTTCTTATGAGTATTATCTCATATTTAAATGAATTATGGTGGGTTCTTACTCAGTAGTAAATTTTTATTTTATTTTTAACTCAATTTTTGGTTTTCCCGTTAACTGACTGGACCGAAATGTTTGGCCTCTGTTGTAACGTCGGCTACTTGTTTGGATGCTTTGATGGTGTCTTACATCAGTTGCACAAGAGTTGGCTTTTGGAGTCCTAGTGGTCTAGTGGATAACGCCTCAGTGTTTGAAACAATGGGTACTTGGTTCCACCCTCAGTGAGAAGACCATCCTCACTGGGAAATGCAGGTACATCAAGATGATGAGTCCCAAATAAGACGAAATAGGCATTCTGGATTCTGCTGCTAGTAATCACCCGCCAAACTACTTCAAAGTCCTCCTCATGTAATTCTTCTAACTCACAGTTTAGCCTACTAACTCGACTTAATAAACATTAAACTAAACCTAACTTTATCGATTTGGAGTGATATTATCCATTCTAAATATCTAACATGGAATGTGACGTTTACCTATTAACCTACTGTCCTGTTTTCGTTTCATATTTTTTAAGTAACAATGTGTGATATGTATTAAATAAACTCATATAATATTAAAGTGTTGGTTTGTAGGGATTTGATTGGTTACAGGATTTTCATCATGAGTTGAAATTAGTTAGAGAATCATTGGAAAACCTGAGAGTACTAGACAGCTGTTTCGTCCTAGTTTGGAACTCCTCATCACTATGCACCTACCGTGACCAGTAGGGTGAAGCAGGTCGGGTGTGAGGACAAATACTCGCCGAAGACATTAGCTAGAGGTTGTGCTATGTCGTGAATTGGCAGAAGTTAGAATTCATGGACTGGCCATTGGATCGGGTACCAGTGACTTGATGCTATACGAGCTAGCTTTGTAAACCAGAAGGTCCTGGTTCGAATCCCGGTGGATGCGTACTGATGAAGAGTCGCAAACTAGGACGAAACGGCTGTCCAGTACTTCCAGGTTTTCCAGTGGTTCTCTAACTAATGTCAGCTCATGATGAAAATCCTGAAACTCATATAATATGGGATTATATTCTATCACAGAGCATAAATTCTATCGTTACATTTAAAAAATGCCTTCTGTATTCACTAAACTATGACAGTAAATAATCATATTCAAGTGCTTCAATAAGAGCAAATGTTTAACACAAGGCTGAAAAAGGCGCTTTTTTTAAAACTAATCAAAGCAGTGACAGTTGGTTTTGGAAATTTACTAAAACTAAGAATTGTTATGATTTCCGTCAGCATTTGTTTTTTCCATGTGCAACATAAATTATTATTACCTTAGGTTCTGAGTGGGACATGCAGATTCACCAGCCTATTGCCATTCCACCCTATTGTCTGCATTCCTTTATAACTGATTCCGCGATTGCCTATAAGCTTTCATCTCCTCCTCCTCACACCGACCTCTCTGTGTCATCCTTGGATACACATCCAACTCACCGTTTCTAATTCGGGTTGCACATAAGAACCTGTAATGTGGTATCAGCGTATTTAAAGTGAATCTCAATTTTTTTCGACGCACTTTTTGGGAAAGAAATCATTGTTTCCAAGCTTTTCCGGCCGGCTACTTGATCTTCAGTATGGAACAATGGCAGCAGTAGCTTGTAATAAATGATTTTGTTTGCTATGTCAAGTCTCCAAACCATATGGGAGAAGTGATTTGAAACAAGTGTTGAAAATCTGGATGTTATTCTTCATAATGAGTGCAGCAGACTTACAAAATGATTTCAGAGCTATGAAATACTTGCTTACTTTTCCGATCCTGGCTTTGACATTGTCATCCATGCTGAATGCCTGTAGTTGAAACAATGCTGCCTAGTTGAGGGAAAGAGATGACTTCGTTTAGATTATTCTCGTAGATATAGTTTGATACTTATTGTTATTGGTGGAAAGATATCTTCACCACCTCTGTCTTTTCTGTGTTCACTTGGAGTCCTGTCTTTCCTGACTCTTCTCGTAGTTGAGTAGCCGACCGTACATCCTGAAAAAGAGAGAAGATTGGAGATGGCGCTAGCCATCAAACCTAGAAAAATAAGTGAACCTGTTAGAGGGAATTTAAATCAAAGAAAAGATATGTGAAAACAGAAAAGTAGAATTTAATTTAATTTTAGATTTTCCCGTCGATTGGTTGGACCTAAGTGCTCGGTCTCAGGTTGACATATCGGCCTCTTGTGCAGATGGTTCGACGATTTCTGGGCGAATAATTAGAAGTTAATTGGTGGATGGTAACTAGCAGTGGAATCCAGAATGCGCATTTCGTCCTATTTGGGAATTTTGAAACTATGGGACTGGGTTTGAGACTCAGCAGAAACATCGGTCACTGAGTAATGCAGGTGCATCCAGTGAAGGAGTCCTAAATAGGAAGAAATGCGCATCCTGGATTTCACTGCTAGTCACCATCCACCAATTAAAGAAAAGTAGAAGACTGAATCAAATCAACTGAGTTGTAAGTGAGATTCGGAAAACACAAATGACAGTTAGAGTGATAACCAGTGCATTGATGGTTGTCACCACCTTTCAATAAAGCTTAGAAAAACCTTTAGTATGGTCAGATCCGGATAAAGACCCAAATATATCACACTTAGGTAGTTACTAAGTGAAGCTCCTTATCCAAAAGAAAACACTGATTCGAATTTTACTGAAATTTTGACATTTTTTCCATATTAATAGTTGTGCTGTTATGCTAGTCAGTACATTCATACTTATTCACATTTTCAGTCGAATAAATAAGCGCTGTTAAGTTTAACAGGGAGATAAAATTTGTAAACTAGGGAAAGCTGGATAACTGTTTCATTCCAGTTTATGACTCATTAGCATGGCCACCACGCATCACTATTATGGGGATCTAACCAATGACATTTAGGTCACTAGACCTGTCTACCGACCCTTCAACCACTAAGCTGGAATCCAGTGGCTGACGGAATTCAAATTTCTACCTATTCACCACATATCGCTACCACTAGCCGATTCACCTGACGGGCATCTACTTCATGCTGACTTCGTCAACTTCACAGGCTACAAATAAACAGCTATCCACTGCTGCCTTGGTTTTGAATTATTATCTATCTGATTCCCGATTTGTGACGAATTCTGCATTTAAAATGGCTATAAAACCGATAACACAGAGTTATGTGTAACTGCAAAAATCGATGTGTTGTGGTCTGAACTCAGGAAAACATTTTTCGCATTCTACTGTGTAGATAACCAAAACATCCTTGGCTTACTCACAGTCACAAAATGACCCAACGACAACAAAAAGACAGTTATTTGCCATAAAATCTCTAGGGTTTATTTAACACCAACAATAACATATCAAAAACTCAAAATCAACCCAACAATGCCAGTAGGCGATTTTCCAGTACAAAACAAACTGTGTAGAGCAAAATTAGTTAATCAAGGCTCAACTGTAAGAAATACTTGAGAGTCAAGTAGAATGTCGCTAAAAAGGTGGGATTAGAACTCCATTAACTGCAGACAGGTAGGGATAACTCCGATTCACTCAGACACAGTCACATCGTAAAACAATACATTGTCAAGATTATCATACTACCACAAAGAGACATTAATCATGGATGAAGACAAATCATAAGGATCAAGTGAACTTGTCATATGCAAATATCAGAATAGTTAGCGAAAAAAGAGGGCAACAATTACGAATCCAGTTAAAACATCCAAAATATGTAGACGTGAAGAATCTAGACGACCTGGATTTCGCGCGTGGATGATTTATGTTTGATGTCACACAAAACCGAAGACTTACAAGCGAAAACCGACAAACTGGACGAAGAAGCAGCAAAGACAGGACTTCAGGTGAACATAGACAAGACGGAGGTTATGAAAATAACCAACCAACAACAACAACAACAGCAGCAACATCCAGCTCCAATCACCATCAACGGAAGGGATTTGAAAGAGGTTACTTCATTCACTCACTTATCTAGGGAGCATTGTCTCAACTACACGAGGAACGGACGGACGAGGATGTCAAATCGAGCGAGAATCGGGAAGGCGAGAAACACATTCATCAACCTGAAACCAATCTGGAAATCTTCGTGACTCACTCAGCCTGCATCAACAACAAAGTGATTCGGATTTTCAATACAAACGTCAAGTCAGTCAGTTCTTCTATACGAATCAGAAACTTGGCCAGTGTTTCACAAAGAATATTTCGAACAGCCTGTTGCAGACCTTTATCAACAACTGTCTTCGTTGTATAATCAAGATCAGATTGCCAGACAGAACCACCAACAAGAAACTATGGGAACAAATAAAACAAGAGCCAATCGCTTAACAAATATGCAGGAGAAAGTGGAGATGGATTGGACACTCGCTGAGGAGGCTGTCGGGTGACATTTCGCGTCAGGCCAATGCTCGAGTGGAACCCGTAAGGGAAGCGAGTTGCGAGTGGGACGTCCAAGGGTGACATGGAGGTGATCGTGTAAAGAGGAGTTGAAACAGTATGGACTAACATGGATGCAGGTGAAAAGTACAGCAGAAGACAGAAGCAAGTGGAGACGTGTAGTTGAAGCCCTATGTTCCACTAGGAACCCAAGGGAACAATAATATATAATAATAATAATAATTGTAATTAGATCATTTAGGAGGGGTTTCCGAACAAATATTTCGTCACAGTATGGGAATTTAGTTCCCTTTCCCTTCCAATTACATAACAGTGATGCATTTCTGTCGATTGGAATTTATATTTTTCCTAAAGGTATTCAAACGTCGCCAGGGTACTCAGTCACTTATGAACAAATCACATAAATTTGATCTAATATTTAATGATCGAAAAATACTGATAATAAATAAAAGATTGCATCTTAGAGAACACACAAGGAAAGCAAAACAAAAACCATTGAACAATGAATGAGTATATTAAAAAAAATACTTTTCAAGCATTCCAATTATTATTATTTTTCTTTCATTCTAATTTTTACCTTTTAAAATGTTTGAGTACCATTCGTATTGTTAAGATATAATGGATTTATTATTCTATGATAACAGATATAATTCGCGTTCCTCCATTGTTGTTATGTATAATGGTAGGCGTAGACTAACTTCAGTATGGTCAATGGTTACAAATGAATGAAACCATAGAATTGAAATAGTTTTAAGGCTTTCCAGTAGGGATAAATGGATAGACGTTATTTCAAGCCCTTCAGAATAAGCCGCATTCAAAGAACCACTGATTATCATGTATATATTATTGAGTGTCCACTTATCCTTAATTAACCAATTATTTAATTAATTAGTTAATAAAATTAGCTTTATTCTAAACAATGTTTTTTTAGCGGTGAAGTACACTGTTCCTTCTAACATTTCTTGTACGTTAATTATAGAGTAATGGAAAAGCCTACTTACAGAGTATTATGAAGGTTTGAACATTCTTCTATCACAGTGTCAAAGAGGAATGATTAATGGTGTAAGTTGTTAAGCATCCAATGGTCAGAAAGAATCTGCAAAGAGAAACTCTGAGAACGAACTAATCAATAACCTTATGCTCAGTAAATTCTTCGAAGAAAATGCAAATGGAATGGACTCACCGTTGAACTACATCGCTGCACTCCAGGTATTCTAGTGGAATCCGAATGTGAAACTAAGAGTTGAGTGTCCGGGGGTGAAACGGAGGAGATCATGTAAGGAGGAGATAAGAGTTTATGTGCAATCGAGGGTACAGCTGAAGAGGACTTCAGAGAACAGGATGAAGTGAAAATGTGCTCTTGATTCCCTATGTTCGACTCAGAATCCAAGGGAATGAATGATATATAATACAATATAAAGTTTAACCAATAAAGAGAGTATATGACAATAAAAAGAACAGGCTAAATAACTGTAGAAGCAATTGCCGTCAAACAGTTAAAATCAAAATCTATGTACGTTGAAAGAGGTAGGAGTGAACCTTGAACTACTCTCGTGATGAAATTAACAAACCAGAGTTACACAATTTTATTGCGTCATGTATTCCCCTAATATTTCCGGTTTTATTTAGAACATTTTACTGTTTCTGCTGAACATCACTCATCCTAATTCCTATTTTATAAATGAAATATTTTCTCTTGTTACATAGTCTATTTTGTCAATATACGAGTTGACAGAAGTTACAATTCATGGGTCACTGAATTCCAACCCAAGTGGCTGAGCAGACAAAGAACTCCGCCTTGCAGCCTGAAGGTCCTGCGGTAGTGGATGTAAACTGCTGAAGGCTTCCAAAGTAGGACAAAATAGATATTCAGTGTTCCCAGGTTTCCAATAATCTCTAATTGGTGTTGATTTCGTTGATAGAATCTACATGGCAAATGCTTTTTCTAGGTTAAACTTTCCTCCTATCCAAATTTTGAAGTCTTTTTTGCCAAAATATCCATCTGGTTGTGTAACGTCGATCCTTTCAACAACTAACTCCATTCCAGACTTATGATATTTTAAATACCCTTTGTCATCACGATATTATGATATTCACAGTAACACTAATAGTAACAACATATAGACGTGAAAAAAAGGAATTTTCAATGAATAGGAATGATGATAACATTACATTAATGACAGAAAGAATCGTAGGCGTTGTTTCTTTACTGTTCCACAGTAGTAGTTAGTAGTTTCATACTTAATGCATTTTTTCATTACATAGAATGCATGCCAAATAAAGTAACGTTGAGTTTTAAAAAAAATCTATTTGTGCAAGCATAAAGTCATTTATACTTGATTCATATCATACTTGCAGAGATGCAAGTGAAGAGTTGTGAGTTAGAGAAAAGACTGAGACTCTAGATAAGATGAATTTTGTCAGTCTCTTGTATGAGATCAAATGTCCATCAACACTGACAGCAATGAGTTACCACGTTAGAAGCCCTCCTCTCATTCTAAGAAAAGCTTTTGATGTCTTTCACAATCTAAAAAAGATGTCAATTTTAATTAGGCTAAGAAAGATTAAGTGAGAGCATTGAAAAAATAATCCAAATGAAAAAGTTAATTTTTTTATTCCTTCACGTTCCCGATGAAACATAGGACTTCAAGCTAGAGGCGTGAAGTTTGTGTAGCAGTGGTATTTCTTTTTTTACGGGATGGGGTTGCTAACCTCATGCCAGTCTAATTACTTACTGGCTTAGCGAGGTAAAGACGTGCATCGGTCGGGGGTCGAACCCTGGACCACATGCGTGGTTGTGGCGAGCATTCTACCGTTGTGCCACCAACGCACAGGCTGAGTTGCACCTGGAATATATTAACTTCTTTACACTGAATGATGAAATAAAATACTTTTCAGTGAAATATTTTCACCAGTATGTGTGGCGATAAGAAAAGATTACATACAGGAAAGACCCATTTAAAGTCTTTTAACATATGACTCAATTCCTACTTCACTCCCTTCGTTTTTTATCAAAGCTGACAGAGTTGATTATGTTCTCTGGCATTATTTTTTAATGTGACTTTACAAATACTACACTATAACACTGACTGGCAGTGGAGCTAAAATTGTGAACTGACCGAAGCTAGAATTCACAGGTTATGGGATTCTTACTCAAGTGGCTGAATGATGAACGAGCTTTGACTCGTCACTCGACGGTCCTGAGTTATGCACCCAGTAGGGTCGGGAGTAAGTACTGCTGAAAAGTCCCAAACTAGGACGAAACAGTTGTCCAGTACTCCCTAGTTTCAAATGATTTCTAACTCGTGTTCTTTTCATTATGGAATCTATATTAAGAACACTTCTTCTAGCTAAACGCTTCCACTACACAAAATGTTCAGTCCTGTATTTCGCCTTCAAGGATAGCTGTCCAGTTACCGTATTAAATGTTACTTCTTTCAACAGCTGACACCATTCCGGACACATGTTACTTTAAATTCCTAACAGTTACTCTTTGTCATCGCTACATTTTGATACTCGTAGAAGCAATAATAGTAATATAACATAAATATAAAAATTAATTTCAAATTACTGGGGATAGTGACAATAATACATTATTGATGGGATAAAAGGGGAGAGTCGTTCATTCACCGTTTCTCAGTAACTTACTAATGAGTTAGCTCATATGTACACTACTCAAGTTACCCGAAGGTTTCAGTGCCCTCTAAAAGAAGTCATTTTTAAGTAGCCCAAGAAAGATTTACTGAGAGGAATAAAAAGTTGACAAATTATAAGATCAAAGGCTGACTAATACGAGATTATCTTAATTTGCTTCACAATTTCAGTTTACACCACCAATGATTTATCGAAAAGCAAACTTATGAATAAAATAATTTTTACTAAAGTAGAGTAGTGGCGGTGCGTCGGTGGCATAGTGTTTAGGACGCTCGCCGACCATGCACATGGTCCGGGGTTCGATCCTCGGCCGACGCACTCCTTTACTTCGCTAAGGCAGAAATAATGCTGGTGAAGAGGAAAGGTTGGGCATGAGGCTGGCAACCCCATCCTGTAAAATAAACACTGCTACAGAAACTTCAAGCCACTAGCTTGTAGCTGTGAACGTGAAGGAATCAAAAGAGTAGTAGCATTAGTACTATTAGTGGCAGTAGTAATAATGTTAGTAATACTAGTAGTGTAGCCCACGCTACTGTTAAGATTTATCAGTAGTATATGCAATGATGATTTTCAGCATACAAACATCAAATAGCAGGGAGATAGATTTGACATCAGAGAAATCAAGAGATACAGCGTTGCGGAGATACATGGGAGACGTAAAAGGAACACAAAGAACACAATATGAAGATCAGAAGTGGCACAACACGGAGGATCTGTGCAAATGATGCGTTGAAGAGATACCGAATTGCAAATTAACATTACTTTACCGAAAATCTATCGTCTCCTGCAGTTACAATAGTAGTAGAAGTAGTAATAGTAGTATTGGTTGTTGCAACAGAAATAGTACAAGAACAAACAAAACAAACCAACCTTCAGTTAACTGTCAGAAATATTTTTCTATGAATGTGTTGAGGGTTGATACAGCAGAAGAAGACAAGTAAAAAAATTTTCCTGTATGAATTGATTCATATCTAATTCTCGAACAAAGTCAGTTACCTTGCATTTTTTCTCTTTTTGTCATTAAACTAGTCTAAGGTTGTCTCAACTGATAGAAGTCGTAGTTTGTTCCTCTTGACTTTATTGTGTTCAGTAAAGTTTTTCCAAGTTCATTCTTTCTTTCCCAAGTATTGTTTTTGTAGGGATTTATTTTGATTGGATGAAGGATTTCATCATGAGCTGACATCAATTAGAGAACCACTGGAAAATGTGTAAGTACTGGACAGCTATTTCGCTTTAGTTTAGGTCCCTTCAGCGGTGCACAATACTTGAAAATTAATCTGATGCTCACTAACGACTGGTCCTATTCAGTCAGTTACTTGGGGTTCTAGTGAGAAGCCATGACCAGCATGTACAGGCTGAAGATGAGGCAATAACTCATTGAAGAAGACACTGCGAAATGGTTGCGCTATATCGTGAATTGGCAGAAGTTAGAATTCATGGACTGGCCATTGGATCGGGTTCCAGTGGCTGAATGGTCTACGAGCTCGCCTTGCAACGAGAAGGTCCTGGGTTCGAACCCCGGTGGGTGCGTATTGCTGAAGAGTCCCAAACTAGGACGAAATAGCTGTCCAGTACTCCCAGATTTTCCAGTGGTTCTCTAAGTGATGTCAGCTCATGATGAAATACTTCATCCAAGTTCTTTCTTTCTCTCCTCTGACTTTCTTTCAATCTTTTGACTAACGTTCAAATGTGTAAAACTTTCCATGTGAAGAAGTAATATTTTTATCAATGTTGTCAATCAAATAAATAGAAGAAGCGCAATTGTAATAGGTAGGCATTAGAAAATTTAGTAAAGCATTCAGACTGAAAGTGTTTCAAGCCCCTTTTTTAATGGGGAAAAAAAGAAGAGAACGAGAAAAAAACAACAAAAAAACCCAGAATATTTAACGTTTCCATTTAAACTAACAAAGGTAGTTCCATTAGTGTGTTATATATTGCCTCTCACATACGATGATTTATTTTGAATGACTTTAATAATTGTCGAGGAAAAACAACAACACATCTGTCTGCTTGTCTGCTGTATTTTATTTGCAAAAAACACATAAAGAGGGAATAATGGAGAGTTGAATTTGTATCAAAGTTATTTTCACACTCTGATCGCCTCCTGCTGTGTATTTACTAATGTTTTAGTAGTTTGTGTAATCTGTGAATTTCAGTATACATACATGTACCTTGATGATATTACTGTTGTTGAAGTCTAAGTACTGTGTTGGGTGATGTGGATGATTGTTTTGGGTAGTCAGAATCGTATTTACCAGTGCAGTTTCTAACTGATTACACACAGATTTGTCTTATATGGCTTAGGAACTTGAATGTCAACCGACTGGTCGAGGGTTAGAGTCCCGTTCTACCTACTTCATATTAGGTAGTTAGATGAATAAATAATAGAAAGATTGAGCGAAGAAATATTTACTTTTCAGTTAGATCCTCATCTCTGGCTCTACTCTAGCATTTTTATTACAATACACAACAGTTTACCAAACAAATAATCATTTGAAATAGATCGTGGTCTGTCATATGAGTCCGACCAGCTTCTAAATGAATATATTCCTTCCACTCTGAAACAGTGTACTATGATGATGTCGTTGAATCATAATATGATGTCTACAAAGTGTTGAGAGCGTCAATAGCTAAGTAGTGGAATCCTCGCCAACCACGCATGTGGTCCGGGGTTCAATCCTCAGTCGATGCACTCCTTTGCCTCGCTAAGACAAGAATAAGACCGGTAAAGAGGGAAGGTTAGGCATGAGGCTAGCAATCCCACCCCGTTAAAAAATAAACACCACTGCTAACTAAACTTCGAGGCTCTAGTTTGAAGCCGTATCTTCATTGGGAAAGTAAAGGAATAAAAAACAAAATGTTAAACGCTATACATTGGAAACAGAGGAATTGAAATGCGCTCACACAAGTCAACACACCAAAACTTAGAAGAATCTGTCAGCAGTACATGTGATTGGTTAAACGTCTCATCCGATTTCGGAGATATAAGCTGAAGCAGTTTTTATGTTCAGGGAAATAGTCATTACCACATGTTATATTCTTTTAAATATCTCTAGTGAAAAGAACATATTTTATCATGAACAATTCGGTTTTTTTACAAGTTTTATCACGTACTGATGTCTTGCAAAGAACCATTAAAAACGAACTAGTAGTAATGGAGAGCTGTTTTGTCCTAGTGCTCGGGACTCTTTGACACCTGGGTTTGAAATCAGGACCTTCTGGTTACAAGACAAACTAGTAAACTATTCAGCCACTAGCAGCAGATTTAATAGCCTATGGATTCCAGCTTCTTTCAGACTCATCATTGTAGCCGGCACCACCAGCCATTGTCGTCAGTTTGACTAGAACTCTAGTGAGAAGTCTGCCTGGTGAACAGTGAGGGTGAGTACTCACCGATGACAATGACTGATAGTTACGCTAAAGTCACGAAGTGATAGAAGTTGGAATTCATGACCCAATTCAATCGGGTTCCAGTGACTGATTGGTCTACGAGCTAACCTTGTAACCGGAAGGTCCTGATTTCGGAACCCAGTGGGTGTGTACTGCTGAAACGTCATAAGTACTAGGACGAAACAGCTGTCCAGTACTCTATGGTTGTTTTCAATGATTCATTGGCTGACATCAATCAAGGATCAAGCTAGCAAAAAATCAAATCCCTATCAATTTGCTCTGGAAAGTTTTATCCTTGTTATTTCGTTAGTCGAGAGAAGCTAAGTTACATAGATCATTCAAATCTCATATATCCAGTTGCCTTAATCAGTTTGAACAAATCAAGAATGAATACTGATGTTAAGTTGTTAAAGATATTCGAAATGTATCTCCTGACATAGGTGTTCGATGCTTGTTGATACTCATCATCAAGGAATGTTCACAACCACGAAGGCGTTGACGTCTTCTGTGGGATTAGAACTAACTTCACTCATTATTGTAGTTGTAGACTCTATCACTGAGCCCTTCAACTACCTAATAACAGTTTGAGGTACTCGGAGATGGCTAGTCAGCTGGTTCAAGAACCACTTTGGCAAGTCGACTGATGGAATTAAGTCAGTATTAAAACAAAAGTGTAAAAACATGAAGATGCCTACTCTCTAGTGATCAGTCAATAAAAGAAGGAATATATATATGCAAGATAAAATTTTTCGACTTTACTATATTTACTCATAGATTTAAAATCAAATAAGTTATTATAAATGTGAATATATATGATATGACATATCGAGAATCGGAAAGGCGAGAAACACATTCATCAACCTGAAACCAATCTGGAAATCTTCCACTGTCACTCAGCCTCCATCAACAACAAAGTGATTCGGATTTTCAATACAACCGTCAAGTCAGTCACTTCTTCTATACGGATGGATGAGAAACTTGGCGGAGGGTCACAAAGAATATTTCCAACAGCCTGTTGCAGACCTTTATCAACAACTAACTGTCTTCGTTCTATACTCAAGATCAAATGGCCGGAAAGAATCACCAACAAGAAACTATGGGAACAAACAAACAAAACAAGAACCAATCGCTCAACAAATATGCAGGAGAAAGTGGAGATGGATTGGACACTCGCTGAGGAGGCCGCTGGGTGACATCGTGCGTCAGGCCATAGCTCGAGTGGAACCTGAAAGGGCAGCAGTGAGTGGGATGTGCAAGGGTGACATGGAGGAGATCGTGTGAAGAGGAGCTGAAGCAGTATGGACTAACATGGATGCAGGTGAAAAGTACAGCAGAAGACAGAAACAAGTGGAGACGTGTAGTTGAAGCCCTATGTTCCACTAGGAACCCAAGGGAACAATAATGGTAATAATATTTTAATGTAATTTTTATTCGAAGTGTATTTAGTATCTCTTATCACGGTAATGGATCACAGGGTTAGAACATAATATTGTGAATAACTGAATAACAAGAATTTCTCTTTGAATCATATGATGGAAATTTTCTGATAGTTAAGAGGAGATTGAAGAGATGTAGTAGGTGGCAATAAAATCACTACGTAAGGAAACAATTAAGTAAATTAAAGGAGAAATAGTGAGTGAATTGAGCTCAGCTAGTGAAAATCAAAATTACATTAATGATTCCAGCACAAAGATAACAAGCCTGATTGTCAGGATATTGTGAGGATATTATCATTATATTTACATAGTTTTAGACAGTGACATTTGTTAAGTGATCCACAAAGGGAAAACTCATCAAAATCTTTGAAGAAAAGACGGGAGTTAGACAACACCGACTACCATCGCCGATGATATTCCTGACCAGTACTTGAATATCAGTGACATGCTCACTGGCGACTGGCCCTATTCATGTAGGTAGTTACCTAGGGTTCCAGTGGGACGTCGTGACCAGTAGGGTGCAGCAGGTCGGATGTGAGGACAAATACTCGCCGAAGACATTGGCTAGGGGCTGCGCTATATCGTGAGTTGGCGGAAGTTAGAATTCATGGGCCATTGGATCGGGTCCCAGTGGCTCAATGGTATACGAGCTCGCCTTGTAACCAGAAAGTCCTGGGTTCGAACCCCGGTGGATGCGTACTGTTGAAGAGTCCCGAACTAGGATGAAACAGCTGTCCAGTACTCCCAGGTTTTCCAATGGTTCTCTAACCAATGTCAGCTCATGATGAAATCCTGTAACCAACATTCCTGATTGTAGGACAATGTATTATACAATAGAAGGTGGGAAGCGATAAGAGACGAATACGTTGGACCGATAAGTAGACTATAGAAGATCTGCATTTCACAGATTATGTACGTATAACGTCACATAAACGCGAAGGCCTACTGACGAAAACCAACAAGTTGATATACGAAGCAACAAAGACAGAACTTCAAGTAACCATTAAGAAGACAGAGGTGATGAAGATAACCAGCCAACCAACAGCAACAACAAACAACACCAGTCACCATCAACGAGAGAAATTTGACAGGGGTCACTTCCTTCATTCCTGTATGAAGCATCGTTTCAACTACAGACTGTACGGATGAAGATGTTGTAGCCATTCAGGATCGGGAAAGCAAGTCAGACTTTTATTATTGTGAAATTAGAGTGGAAATCTTCTGCATTCAGAGTAAAGAACATGATTACGATTTTCACCAACAATGCAAAGTCAGTCATTTCTTCTATATGAGTCAAAAACTTGGTGTGTCAAGAAAAACATTTTGAACAGGCCGACGCATACTCCGCTGTCTCTATACTGCAGATTGGATCGCTGGCCAGGAAGGACTGGCAACAAGAAACTGTGGAAACGAACGAATTAAGAACTTATGGTTCAACAAATATTTACAAGAAAATCGAGATGAGTTTGACACACACACTGTGGAGACCATTGAGTGATATCGCGCGCCAGGTCATGGTTCTAGTGGAACCCGAATAGGAAGCATTAAGGCGGACATTCAATGATGAACTAAAGGTGACTTCAGAGAATGGAACAGAGTGGAGGTGTGCTGTTTAAGCTGTTTGTTCCGCTCGGAACCCAAAGTAATAATAATAGGCTTCCACATGGGACAGTAACCAAGCTTTTCTGTATATATTGATCATTCTGAAGGCTTTATTGATTTGACTGTATGTTCTGTACCAAGCAGATGCTTACAGACTGTGCTTGTGAACAGTTACCTATCTTTCATTAGAATTAGGTTAGGAATCTTCTTAGCAGATGTATTGTTAGCTTTCTTCTCAGTCCCTCCTATGTGCTTGCTTGAGCAAATGCATGTGAAATGGTAAATACAGTTGGACATGACATGAGCAGGGTACATATCTTACGGCTGAATAAACGAGTACTTCGTTTTATTTATTGTAATGATTTTACTTCCAATTACCGCCCTCTTTTTCTGAAATTTGTATCATATTATATATAAATATTCTCCCGTTGTCCAGTTATTATCCATCTTGTATCACTATCTGTTGTTTCATTACTATGCAAAGATCTATTAAATATCATATCGATGTCCTGACTGATTTTTAATGTCACTGAATGATCTCCGCAGTGTATGCTTTATCCATCTCCATTTCTCTTTGCATATTTGTTAAGCAATATATTGTAGGTTGGTCTGGTTTCTCTGCCAAAGTTCCTTACTGCTTATCATTTCTGTCAGGCTATCCAATCTTCATTATTGAGTGAAGGCAGTTATTTGGTGAAACTGTTCAGCTAGCTGTTAGAAACAATACTTGCGCTATGTCTATGATCCATACAGAAGCACTCACTGATTCGCAATTAGTGTTAAAAACTCGGATCTTGTTTCATTTGCTAAATACTGTTGATCAACTTATTGCTGGTTTCGTTTTCTTTTTTTAACTACCTCCGGAACACAGCTTTCACAGTCCTAAAACTATTGAACATAAAATTAAAAACTGGAATTTGACTGAGAAATACCTATTTTACAACAAACCTATTGTTAGGAATATAGAGTGGACATTTTGTGAACAAACAACAAAGCTCGAAATAGATTAAAGTGAGTTAAGAAATCTCTTTTCTTCTGCGGAAAATGAAAAATTTCTTCTTGAGTAGCCCCGCTATCATTTACTAGCAGTGGAATCTAGAATGTAGATATGATAGAGAAGATTTGTAGCTCAGGTGGATGATTTTGATATGGTTGTGTTCTCTGAGCTGGATAGTTAATTTGCGAAGCTTTCATCGCCCTACTAGGCGACATCTTCAGCGCATACTTCAATTTGAAGTGAGCTTTCAGATTTCTCCACGAGTTTATTAATCATCTCTCCTGGTGACCTTGGACTTGATTGGTTGTTTTTGTGTGTTTTCACACCTTCTAGGTTATTTGTATTGTAATTCATTGTTTCTTTGACTTGAACTTTGACCCTTTGTGTGTGAGGTTTCTTTCTTATCGGTTGATAAATTTTGTCTATCTCGATGTGTCTATTGATTGATGATTCACTGGAATACCAAGCTTCTAAAAATTCTCTAGCATTCTTGTTGTTTCCTCTGTCTAATATTTGAACATTGTCCCAATCGAATTGATGTCCGTGGTTGTCTGTATGTAGTGATATGAGGGAGTGGATGTCATGTCTTTTGACGGCTAGCTTATGTTCGTGGATACGAAGACGAAGGGGACGTCCACTTTGGCCAATGTAGTGTTTTTCGCAGTTGATACAATCTATTTTGTAGATGATGTTGGTTTTATCTTCCTTCGCTGTTGAGTCTTTTGGTTGACATAGAATTGAGTGAAGTGACTTTGTTGGTTTGTGTACGACGTCAATTCCTAAAGGTTTGAAGAGTCTTGTAGTGATTTCTGAGATGTCTTTAATATATGGTAAGGCGATTTTCTTTGTGCTTTCCTTGGGGGCTTTTGGTTTGATAGGTTGGCTTGGGGGTATATGTCTTTTGATGAAATTTCGTGGATATCCATTTATTTGGAAGACGTCCATGAGATATTTTTCTTCAATTTTCCTTAAGGTGGGAGTGCTGCAATGAGTCCTGGCACTAGTGAATAGTGTTTGTATGCAATTCCTCTTGTGTGCTATTGGATTGTTGCTGTTGTAATTCAGGGTTTAGTCTGTGTGACTTGATTTTCTATAGACTTGAGTTTCTAATTCTCCTGTGATTGTTCGCTTGACAACGTTCAAATATTAGACAGAGGAAACAACAAGAATGCTAGAGAATTTTTAGAACGCCTGGTATTCCAGTGAATCATCAATCAATAGACACATCGAGATAGACAAAATTTATCAACCGATAAGAAAGAAACCTCACACACAAAGGGTCAAAGTTCAAGTCAAAGAAACAATGAATTACAGTACAAATAACCTAGAAGGTGTGAAAACACACAAAAACAACCAATCAAGTCCAAGGTCACCGGGAGAGATGATTAATAAACTCGTGGAGAAATCTGAAAGCTCACTTCAAATTGAAGTATGCGTTGAAGATGTCGCCTAGTAGGACGATGAAAGCTTCGCAAATTGACTATCCAGCTCAGAGAACACAGCCATATCAAAAACTAGGATGTTCATTACCTCCTTCTTTAAGATTGATGAGTCAGATGTGCATACATCCCCATGGGATGATACTATTGACGCACCAACCAAGCGAAATCATCCTACAACATTCTATTATCAAGGTAACTATACCAAGAACCAATATGTCAAAAACACCAAACCTTTCGGACCAATACTATCAATCAATGGAAAATTCGAAATCACTTCCAGAAACTCTTAACATGATTTAGAACCTTCTTTTCAAAATACATCCTGAAATGGCCATTCATGGGATCCCAGTCGTATCTTCTATTCACAGTGGAAACTAGTGTTATATACAAGAAAAACTCTATGCTATGTATAAAGAAGCGGTTTATCCAGCCCCTTTAACTGCCGTAACCGTAAAGCGTATTTGGTCAAGTTAAAGTATATCAATCCAGAGGTGAGAACACACCAATGACCTTGAACACATAATATTCGTTGCATAAAGAGAGCTACCATTATTTCAGCGCCATTATGAAAAAAACTGTTAATTGTGGTGTACTGGATGAGGCGTCAGACTGTGGATGGGAAGCGAGAAGACAGGAATACGTTGGATAGACAAGAAGACTGTAGGAGATCTGGATTTCGCAGATGATATATCTTTAATGTCACAAAAGCTCAAAGATTAGCAGGTGAAAACAAACGAAGTGGCTGAAGAAGCAGGCAGCGAAGACAGGACTCCAAGTGAACATAGAGAAAATGGAGGTGATGAATATAACCAACCAACCAACAGCAACAACAAATAACACCAGTCGCTATCAAAGGGAGAGATTTAATAGAGGTTACTTCCCTCACTTATCTAGGAAGCATCGTTTCAACCACAGGAAGAACGGATGAAGATGTCAAAATCAGCCAGAATTGGAAAGGTAAGATATGACTTCATCAATCAATCTTCTTCACTCAGCCAGCATAAAGAACAAGATTCGGATTTTCAACACAAACGTGAAGTCAGTCAGTCCTTCAATATGGGTCAGAAACTTGGTCAGAGTATCACGAAAAGGATTCCCGACAAGTCACACACTTTTATCAACAGCTGGTTTCGCCGGCTCCACACTGAAGATCAAATGGCCAGAAAGTATAAGACCAGGAAACTCTATCTCGTAACAAATCAACAGGAGCCGATCGCTCAACAAATATGTGGGAGAAAATGGAGATGGATCGGGCATGTGTTGAGGATACCGTCGAATGACATCGCACGCCAGGTATTCGCTTGAGTGGAACCCCGATGGGAAGCGACGAGTGGGTCATCGGTAAGAGGGTGACGTGGAGAAGACCGTGTGTAGCGAGTAGGAGATAAGAGATTACGGTCAGTCGTGAACCCAGCTGAAGAGGACGGCAGAAAATAAAATAAAGTGGAGATGGACTGTTGAAGCCCTATGTTCCACTCGCACCTAAGGGAATAATAAAATAATGAAAAAACAGATGAAAATTTTGTTCCCCTCTCGTTTTTAAACTCTGTTTGGATAATGTGTTGATAGCTCGTCAGGGTCACGTTTGGGGTTAGTGTTAGCATTAAGGTGAGGATTACGGTTAAGTCCAGAGTTGAGGATAGGATCAAGGTTACCATAAGTGTTTTAGTTAAGGTTAGGATTAGGGTGCTTAATTATCTAATATATAGTTTTCGACCCTCTTACTGAAACGCATACTAATTCAATCAAGAGCTTTTGAAAAACAGGATTAGAGCGATAAATGGGTCACAAAAAGAACTCATCTACAGTCCCCATGATAATACACGTACAGTAACTGGTTTTTACCGAAAAAATGATATTGTTCCTTGTAACTGAGAGATATGTTTGAGTCACTTATCATTATTCTCTATATTTCTCTTTTCAAAACATTCATTTTTATGTGAAAGCCATTGATTTTTCCGATTGGTCGCCTCAGCGTCAGTCGTGCATTCTCATTCCATGAATCGTGAGAATTTTGCCTCGTATTTTTCTGTTACATTAACGTTTTATAATATAATTCCTTCTTATCTCAAGAAAGGGATCTCTTATCCAGCAAATGAGTAGCCATTGTGTTTTTTTAAAATTTCATATCAATATTTTATCGAATGTTTTTGACAAACATCGCAAACATAAATAAGTGAGGTGAAGAAGTTCTGACCTTGGCTTTCGTGTGATTCCCCTTCGGAAAAATAAACACATACACACGCATAAGCTTCCAGTTTCAATTTTTAAATATGTTTATTTCTGTTTTCTTGTTATTCTTCCGTGTTTGTTCACAAATATTTCTTGAAAATCAAATTTACTCAAATCATTTAAATTACTTAGAGTTCATATATAGATTTTTTATTTGTTGATAACAGTGATATTTTTTTATTTTTCGATGATATTTTTAGCGATATTTAATATAGATTTCATCATAAAAACAATAACAGAACTTTCAAGTGTTGGTTTGTAGGGATTTGATTGGTTACAGGATTTCATCATGAGCTGACATTAGTTAGAGAACCATTAGAAAACCCGGGAGTACTGAAGAGTCCTAAACTAGGACGAAACAGCTGTCCAGTACTCCCAGCCGATTTTCCAATGGTTCTCTAACTAATGACAGCTCAAAATAACAGAACTATTAATCATCAAGGAGTTCTAGATAGCCTCTTAATTCTACTGTACAAATATCATTGACAGTGAACACTGACTGCCACTGACTACGACGAGGTGTTTACTGAATCGGTATTTTTCAAATTTCACTGATTGTCAAAACGTCAGAACACTCATAAAATGTTACCGAGGATTAAGTATTTTAGTAGTAGAAAGTGAATCGAATCTTACCCTCTCTTGTTACCAGTTTATATTCCCAACTTTGTTGGTCGTCTCATGTCTTGTCGATTTCTAAAAAAATATCTATAATACACAAAATAATTGAGCAAAGAATATCCTTTTCGATAACTTCGTCTTCTGGCTCTACAATTATATATATAACTTATATACATAGAATAATTAGAATAGTAGTCAATATCAATATTAGAGTTTTTTAAATAATATCGATTTGTAAAGTAAGACAAATGGAATTACATTTCACTAAAGATACATAAATGTAATAATACAAATATAATAGCAAATAGAATATCAACTAAAATTAGGGAAATTTCTACAAAAAATGAGGATCATTCGAACCTAGATGGCCAAGGTAAGGATAATGTCTGAACTAGCTTCTTTTGGACGCACAAATTAGGCTTCTTAATGTGGATACCAACAGCCTCAGCAATATTTAGTAATCGAACTCTTAAGACGAAGTTAAGATTCGTTGGTATGCGGTAAATGACTTTGAAAGCATGATTAACATCAATCTTGTGTTCGGTATCCACAGGATGAGATAGAATAGCCCTACGAATAGATTTTGTTTGTCCTTTACTTAATCACACAGGGTGATGTGCGGAAATCCGACGAGAAACACGCCTATGTAACTGGCTCACTCCACAGATACACATGGAAGAGGCGAAATTAGGCAGTTCATGTTTTACTCCCGAACGCAAAAGAGGAGTGGGTGGTTTTGAGGACACAGCGTAATTCAGCAGCAGGGAATGCTCGTTTTATCGCATTTCTAAGGCGTTGTGTTAGTATCTCGCTGATGTTGTCTCCGAGGAAGTGAATTTGTAAGAATAAGGCCGTTTTAGGAACTGTTGGTACCTTGAACTGCTTTGATTCTAGATTCATATTCTTATCAATAAACGTTTCTGGATAACCG
The DNA here is from genome assembly GCA_944472155.2 of Trichobilharzia szidati. Lineage (NCBI taxonomy): Eukaryota > Metazoa > Platyhelminthes > Trematoda > Strigeidida > Schistosomatidae > Trichobilharzia > Trichobilharzia szidati. The sequence goes on from OX235271.1 coordinate 27,469,473, forward strand.
TTTACACTCAGCAACCGTTTAATATTATTAAGTTCCTCATCAAGACATTCATCCGAACAGATTGCTGTTGCTCTGTGAACCAAGCACCTTATCAGATTGCGTTTGTATTTCAAGGGCACAAAGCTGAAAAAATGAGTATACTGACCAGTTGATGTAGGTTAAACAATAAGCCTGAGATATTTCAGCCTAATTCAACCTCTTCTCTGACAACTTTTTATTTCACGTATCCTTTCTATTCTTTTGTATTCTTCCCTCTTATTCTTCTCTGGAGTTCTCAAGAATGATTATGTCATATTACGCCAAACACTGAAGTCTTTAAGCATGGTTAGTAGTGTATACTCTTCACTCAAATAACTGACATTGTGGTTGACAGGCATTTTAATTCTTGCAAACGGTTACCCAGGGTAAACTCTCAAAAGTTGATTTGTAGGGATTTGATTTGTTTTTAAAGCTTGACTACGGATTGATATCGATTAGGAAAACATTGAAAATCGATATAAGAATAAAACTTGTGCACTGTGGTAGAGTGTAATTCCATTATGGGTAAATTTTGTTTTGATAAAGTCTCACAGTGTTATACAGTAATATTTACTGATGACGTTTCGAGCACAAATTATTGCCGCTCATAATCATATCAAGGTAATCACACGACTTCCTAAATTCATCCTTCCCAAAAATATGGCTCTTAATCCGTTTAATCCTACTCCAAAAATATGGTGGAGATATGTGGATTACACTTTCACTCACAGTGTTAAAAACAGAACATATCTCTAGCTTCTTGACACATATTAACTCACTAGTGCAGGGAATAAAATTCACATTTGAAGCCGAAAATGAAAAGGAGAATTAGCTATGTTAGATTGTAAAATAAAACGAATAGAAGAAGGCAAACTACACACTAGTGTTTATAGAAAACCAACGCATTCTAATAGACATTTAGACTTTAATTCATCTCATCCTTTAACTGTTAAGGCAGGCTTAGTTAAGTGTTTAACAAGCCGAGCAATGGTACTAAGTGGCACCAAAAAAGACCTAAATAATGAAATAAAACAAATAGAAAAGTCGTTAGATAACTATCCTTTAAAATTCATTAGGAAGATTGAAAAAGGCCAAAAGAAAAATAAGAAGAATTGTGAAACTAGTAATAATAACATAAATAAGAGAGAATATAAGTCATCTACAGTTATACCATATAAAGAGGGGACATCTGAGACCCTACATAGGTCAGCTCTCACCACATGATTACCTTGATATAATTATGAGCAATAAATTGTGCTCGAAACGTCATCAGTAAACATTACTGTATAACACTGTGAGACTTAATCAAAACAAAATTTACCCATAATGAAAACACTGAAACAAGAATGCCGATGTGTCCCAAAGTCGGACGAAACATCTGTCCAGTACTCCTTGCTATTTGTCAGTGTTTCTCTAACTGACATCAATCCGTGATCAAACTTGAAAAACAAATCAAATGCCTACAAATCAACTCTTGAAAAATTAATCTGATGCTCGCCAGTGACTAGCTACTGGACGAATTCGCCTGCAATTCTAGTGAGACATCGTCACCGGTAGGAACCATCCGGTAAAAAGTGAGAACAAATACACGTCAGCGATGACACTGGCTGACAGTCTCACTAAAATCACGAATTGATAGGAATTAGAATTCATGGAGTGGCCATTGAGTCGGGTCGCAGTGACTGAGTGGTCTATGAGCTTGACTTCTAACCGGAAGGTCTTCAGTTCAAACCCTGGTGGTGGGTGAGTCCTACTGATGAGTCCGAAACTGGAATGAAACAGCTGTTCAGTACTCCTTAGGTGGTTTTCAATGGTTCTCTAACTGATATCAACATTTAGATGAGAATATGTGACCTGTTTGGGACCGTAAATGCTACTGAACGTGGCAAGAGAGATAGCATTGGGACACATACTACTATTTGATATAAGTAGTTGAAAATTAGTATACTTATCAATTAGCAGGGGTCGCTAAGAGAGCAAAACAAGCCCAAACTAGTGCAATAATGGCTGTTCAATCCAAAAATGACCAATTTAAATCTGTGTACTACCCATCCAACCCAACCTTTTGGAATAATTCATCTCTTTCAGCCTAGCCCACCTATGTACAGTGCTGTTGAGATTACCTTCAAGCCAGTGACATATCCGTCCAGTGTGTTAAGGTCACTTCATTCTGGTTAGTAAGCATTACTGTTTGACATGAATGCTTTCCAATTATTTGTACTGTAAGGCTTTACTTTAAAAACGTGATTGAATACATAGTTCACAATTAAAACTTACAACTCGTTCAGTAAATTCTTAAGTTTGTTTTTAATGGTCAAATGACATAAAGGAAACGAACTTTTTTCCCATCACCTGAACATTCGTCAAGATTATCACAGCCTAAGCATCGGTATAGTTCGGCAATAGAACATCCACCAAGCATACATGCCTTCCAGATTTCCATTACCATACGATACACCCCTGAAGCTCACCTAGCCTGTGATAAGCCCGAAGAGGAGGCTAACTAACAACCAAACCCTGTAAAAATAAAAATACTATGGGTACTGGCATACGAGAGGTACAAAGAGTGCGTCGGTGACACAGCGGTTAGGACGTTCGCCAACCATGCACATGGTCCGGAGTTCGATCCCCAGCCGACGCACGCCTTAACCTCGCAAAGCCAGAAATAAAGCAGGTAAAGAGGAAAGGTTGGGCATGAGGCTAGCAACCCCACCCTGTAAAAATAAAGCACTGCTACAGAAACTTCAAGCCTATAGCTTGAAGCCCTATATTCCACTGGGAACGTGAAGGAATGAAAGAGAGGGTTCTGAAGCATCAAGACCTCAGATTTTAAGTCCTTTATCCCACTTGGATCGCAAGCAATGAAATTTGATGCAACATAGATAAATTCTTATGGATTAAACAGTGAAAAGTAAATATATGATTTATGATACCTGTTGTTAAGGTCATTCTGACTTACTTGCTTACTTACTTACTTCGTTTGACAGCTGTTTAATCCACAACTGGACTTGTATCTTACGCAGATATCTATTGGAATCTTGAATTCATCGTTTTTAGGGTCATATATGCATATATTTGTGTTCAAGAAGGTTGACAAGTTCAAAATATCCTTGAGAATGTAAAACGCAGTGGTTAATCAGATATATACATATATATGATTTATTTCTTTACTCAGGCTTTAAAAGCCTAGTCTTCTTTTTCTTCGTGAATAGAAAACAGTGATAATATCTCAGTTCATTTGTATCGTTAAGTTTAGAAAAAATGAATCCCAGCAAATTTCTTTTTTTTCGAAATATCTGCATTATTTATAAAAACAATAGAATGCATAATGAATCAGTCATTGAATAAACAGCTTTGGAGGAATATTCATGAATCGATCAATAAACAGTGCTGAAAAGAAATATTTATGTAGAATAATGCGGCTTTCCTCTTGAATAAATTGTTTACTGGTTATGACGTAAAGCATTACACCAAAAAAAACTCTACACATATCAAAGATGATGGAAGATGAGGCAGTAACTCATAGAAGACATTGCGGAACGCTCGCGCTATGTCATGAATTGGCAGAAGTTAGAATTCAAGGACCATTGGATCGGGTCTCAGTGGCTCAATGGTCTACGAGCTCGCCTTGTAATCAGAAGGTCCTTGGTTCGAATCCCGGTGGGTGCGTGCTGCTCAAGAGTCGCAAACTAGGACGAAATAGCTGTCCAGTACTCCCAGGTTTTCCAGTAGTTCTCTAAATGATGTCAGCTCATGATGAAATCCTCCATGCAATCAAACAAAATCCCCACAAAATCAATACTTGAACATATTAATCTAACATGTAAGATGAATATATGAGGCACTTCAAATTTTCACGATATTAGCCACAAATAATTAACGTTATATAGAAGTACATCAAGATGATAAGTTGCCTAGAATGTTGACAACATTTCACATCGATCAATACATTTCAGTCAGTATCAGCAATAAGGACTGGACACATTACACTTATTCATCCCTAAGCTTTCTGAGTAGAACACCGGGCTTCAAGCTAAAGCTTTTAAGTCTTGGTAGCAGTGGTGTTTTATTTTTACGGGGTGAGGTTGGTAGCCATACAGCAAACATTTCCTCTTCACACGCCTTACGACTAGCTTACCAGGAACCGAACCTGGGCTATACGTGTGGCTGGCGATCTTTCTACCGCCGAACTACCGATTCACTGCTGCTAATTTACTAATCACCATGAACCGTATGTATTTGTCTATAATCTGAAAAAAATGGAAACCAAACCCCCTAAAACAAAGAATTTCAGTGCCCCCTTAGAATCTAATGAAATGCTAGCCTGAAGCCCAACCTTCCCTCTTTTTTTCAGGTCTATTAACAGTTAGTAAACTAGATGAGGCTTAGTAGTGTGTGTCAGCTAGGAATCGAACCTTAGCTTCCGGTGTTGCCTATAAGCATTCTACCACTGTACCACTAGAAACATAATTCACTAAAATTACAGGTATTTTTTATCATGTATAACATAAATTACTACATTCTGTTAAAGTTTTGCTTTTCATACGAAAACAGGTGAAGATTCTGAATTTACCAGTCTGCAGTGTCAATTCTAAGACCTTCAGACCACCAGCATTTTACCATCAGGCAGCTAGATAGGAGTTTAAGTTTGTGTAATAAGATCAGTAGAATATAATGCTGCATGATAAGTACAATATTTGATGCTTCACAGTGTTATACAGTAATGTTTACTGATGACCACGTTTCGAGCACATTTTATTGCTCATAATCATATCAAGGTAATCACACGACTTCCTAAATTCATTTGTATAGTTCCGTTGTTTTTCACTTGATTTTCACTTGATTTGATTGGTAGTATTATTTTCCATATTTCGGGTATGAGTGATGAATCATTCCTATTGCATGTGTTGGGTGTAGATTTGATGAACAAGGATTCAGTAATCAACCTCTCTCTCCACCTACCTAGATTACTTTTTAGAATTTTAACCCTCTCCCACCCTATTGTGTGGTTGTGTGTTAATGCATGCATTGCAATTGCTGAGCTTTTTTCTAAATTACTTATCTTCTCTGGGTCAACCATTCTAACCTTAGCTAAATTCTTACGTCTGACAATCTGACTACCCCTGACCTACTAGTTTGACCTATGTAGTTGACTTAGCTCACAGTCATTGCAGGGTATTTTGTAAATTATATTATTTTGTCTAATTGGGTCAACTGGGTCCTTTAACCTACAGAGCTTGTCCAACCTAAGTGAGTTTGTAGGTTTAAATGCCACCCTAATTCCTGCTTTATTCAGAATCCCATGCATAGAGTCTCAGATGTCCCCTCTTTATATGGTATAAATGTAGATGACTTATATTCTCTCTTATTTATGTTATTATTACTAGTTTCACAATTCTTTTTATTTTTCTTTTGGCGTTTTTCAATCTTCCAATTGAATTTTAAAGGATAGTTATTGAGAACCAACGCCTCTTCTATCTGTTTTATTTCATAATTTAGGTCTTTTCTTGTGCTACTTAATGCCATTGCTCGGTTTGTTAAACACTTAACTAAGCCTGCTTCAACAGTTGAAGGATGAGATGAATTAAGGTCTAAATATCTATTAGAATGCGTTGGTTTTCTATAAACACTAGTGTGTAATTTACCTTCTTCTATTTGTTTTATTTTACAATCTAACATAGCTAATTCTCCTTGTTCATTTTCCGACTCAAATGTGAATTTTATTCCCTGCACTAGTGAGTTAATATGTGTCACGAAGCTAGAGATATGCATGCATTAACACACAACCACACAATAGGGTGGGAGAGGGTTAAAATTCTAAAAAGTAATCTAGGTAGGTGGAGAGAGAGGTTGATTACTGAATCCTTGTTCATCAAATCTACACCCAACACATGCAATAGGAATGACTCATCACTCATACCCGAAATATGGAAAATAATACTACCAATCAAATCAAGTGAAAATCAAGTGAAAAACAACGGAACTATATAAATGAATTTAGGAAGTCGTGTGATTACCTTGATATGATTATGATCGGCAATAAATTGTGCTCGAAACGTCATCAGTAAATATTACTGTATAACACTGTGAGACTTTATCGAAACAAAATTTACCCATAATGGAATTACACTCTACCCCAGTGCACAAGTTTTATTCTTAAATCAATAATACAATATTTGATGCTTTTCAATAGTTAACTGTTCATTGTCATATCAAAGCAATTCCAGTTCCATCAGACTATAAACTATACATTTTCAAGTGTTGATTCCCAGGGATCTGACCACGAGCCGACAATAGTCCAACAGTCTTTAGAAGCCCGGAAGCACTCAAGTGTCTTCTTACCATTCCTTGAGTTGCTTCAGCAGTACACACCCATGGCCCAACCATAGATCCAACCGAGGCTCTTCAGGTAGCAGTGTAAACGCCAAACATAAGAGAACTGTGAACGGACCATATTTATTAAGGAAAAACGTATCATATACATTTTGAACCACAAAATCGTCGGATAGGTCAGAGGATAGTAAACTGCCCCTGATTGGTTGGCAGATGGCCCAGGGGTTAAACAATGGGATGAAAGGTTGTCTGTCCAGTGAGTTTTTCCCATGGTTACAACGTAAACTGAATGCAGATATGAGGAGTAAACAATTCCACCTTTGTAGCCATTGACTAGAAATGCCGATTTGAATTTTTGGCCACTTCCTATCAGTCTGCATCTATATGGCACAAGCCACACTAGATCAATCAGTTGATAACTGTGAACCACATGCCCCATGAATTCTGAATTCTGCTAATTCACGATATATATAACTGCACTGTCAATCGATATTATCAACAAGCGTTTGTTCTCAAACTCAACTTCTGGGCCTATTGGTCGAGACTTCATTAGGGTAACTCCATGGAAGTATACCTGTAGTCAGTTACTGGTGTTTGTTAGAATAATTTTCTAGTATTAGTCTGCAGTTATTCGAATTAGGAGTTTAAAGTTTACCATTCTTTTTTCTTTTTCTAATTGTGCCGATTCATTGATCGAATGAAAATGGCTTGATTCAACTTCCGTACAACAACACTCAATTAAACCTCATGTAGTCTTCATTAGACCAAGAAAAAAGATAGGGTCATGCGTAGGGCCAGCAGTCCTATCCTGTATAAAGAACACTACTGCTACTGAGGACGTGAATCCCTACGTCATATCTGGAAAAGAATGCATTTATATAAAGTAACTGACTGACTAAACAGCTTCGTTTCAACTGCAGACAATAAGTATGAGAATATCTAAGGTGGGACAGGAAAGTCAACACAGAACTTTATTATTCTGAAATTACTGAGAAAATCTGCCGCACCCAGCAGTATAAAGAAGAATATCCGAATTTTTTTCAATGCTGTCAGCTTATTGATAGCTTCCATACGGTTCAGAGGATTGGCATGCTCATTCACCTGAAACCTTTTCAACAGGCTGCAGGCTTTTATCATATTTAAGTTCAGAGGACCAGAAAGGAAAAGTAACAATGGAACACTGGCAACGAACCAACCAAGAACGTATGGATGGACAGATTTGTGGAATGAAATCTATATAATCTGAAGGAAGTCATCAAGTGACATTGAACGACAGGCCACCTCTCGAGTGAGACCTGACTGGAAAACGACGACTTATGTGTGTCCAAGGGTAACATGCAGGAGATTGTGTGAAACGGGAATGAAAGCAGTTACAGAGTGATGGAGAGAGATGAAGTAGTCTCAGGAAAACTAAATGAATGTAGTGGAGCCGTATGTTTCACCCGGAACAAGAAAATCTACTTAGAGGAACTGTGATAAATTACAGTCAATTACAAATCAGAGAAACATTTGTTCAGTATCTTTTTTATTAAAAATCCATTAGAATTTAATTAGAAGTATATAGACTGAATTTTAAAAAATGTTCTCCTAACAGAATAAATGAATACATTTCATTTGGTACTGACCACCCTTTGAAGTAAAACATAAGTATGATATCTCAGTAAGTGCTTTCTTCCAAAAACAACTGGTCACCTAGTGGAAGGCTATTTATTGTGCTTCTGGACACCCCTAGTTTATTACAATATATTCTCCATAAAACTTCCTCAAAGTAATGTAGTGAGTAAGGAAAAGAGATATTAACAAAGCGGTTGGAAAAGATGAAAATGGAACTATCTGAAGTAATAGAGAAGATTTGTAGCTCAGGTGGATGATTTGCAATTAAAAGTGTTCTCTGAGCTGGTTGGTTTAGTTGCGGAGCTTTCGTCGTCCTTCTGGACAACATCTTCAGCGCAATATTTAGCATAAAGTGAACTGATTTAAATTTCTTCATGCGTGATGTAATTGCGTCTCCTGGTTACTATCTTTACGTATGTATTGACCACTTTCTATTGACTTGGATTTTAAACTTTTTGGTCACCTGATTTACTTTTTATTAATTGGTATATTTCATCTGTATTAACGTGTTTGTTCATTGCATTTTCGTTTGAGTACCAGGCTTCTAGGAATTCTCTGGCACTTTTGGTGTTTCCTCTGTTTAAGATTTTGACATTATCCCAATCAAATTGATGTCCATAATCGTCTATATGCATTCATACTAAAGAATACATATCATGTCTTTTCACAGCTGATTTATGTTCTTGGATTCTGATTCGAAGGGGACGCCCACTTTGGACGATGTAATGCTTGTTGCAGTTCATACAATTTATTTTGTAAATGGTATTCATTTTATCTCCTTTTTCGGTTGGATCTTTTGGTTTGCATAATATCGAATTAAACGATTTTACTGACTTGTGTGCTATATCTATATCGAACGGTTTCAGTATTCTAGCTGTTATTTCAGAGATATTTCTCATGAATGGTAGAATGAATTTTCTTGTGGTCTTTGATGATGGTTCTTTGTTGGTGTTTTGATTCGACTTTAAACACTTTTTGATGAAATTTTGGGGATAACCATTCTTTTTGAAGATCGTTTGTAGGTACTTTTCTTCCATTCTTTTCAACTCTGGAGTGCTACAATGTGTCTGAACTCTTTCAAAACAATGTCTGCACAGAGTTTCGTTTGTGAGTAACTGGATTATTGCTAGTATAGTTGAGTATTTGATCTGTGGGTGTGTTGATTTTCTTTATACTTGTGTCTCTAAATCTCCTGTGTTAGTTCTCCTGATTAAGACATCTAAAAATGGGATTTTGTTATCTAGTTCTTCTCCTCTTGTGAATTTGATGTCTTCAAATATGTTGTTTATTAATTTATGGGTATATTCTAAATCATTTCTCTTAATTATTACAAATGTATCATCAACGTAACGTATCCAGATTTTCGGTTTAATTATAGGTAGAGCTATTAATTCTAATCTTTGCATAATCTTTGCATAAACCAACCAGCTCAGAGAACACTTTTAATTGCAAATGGAACTATCTGTTTTGCTGGTGATTTCGCAGTTTCATCTATCTTAGATTGATAATTCTCAGCTTGCTGGTTAGAATTCTGGCTGAAATCAAATTCACCACTTCTACGCCACTCAGTTCAAGATGTAATCTTAGTTTCTTCTGCAAACTGAAATTATTCAAGAAGTTCAGAAAAGATATCTTCATGACGATTTCATCCATCCTAAAGAGCAGCTGTACAAACGCATTTATATACATAAGTTTAAAGGGATATAATAATTATATAATTCCACATAATAATGGAGATTAAAGGCAATAATAACTTTCCTAACTTGATATAAAAGTACGAAGTTGTGAATATGGATAACAATGGGTTTAGAAACAAAACTACACAGGATTAGCAAAATAGTTGCGTAATGCGTAGAATAGTTTTTAATGAATACAGGCGTGAACGCGATGAGCATGGAAACAAACCAAAATGACAGTTTTTACAACTGAAAAAAGAAGGGAATGAAAAGACAAAATATGAATATAAAAGAGTTAAACAGAACTAGATCCATGGTAGGTGTAGATGTTGGGCACTGAAAGCGACGCAAATGGGCTAGGGTTTCTGAAGTGAAAAGAACTCGGAAACACACTGGCTTTGGTAAATGTTTATTTACTTTGTAAATGCCTCTGAAAGATGAGTCAGTTGAGATGCTGTGACAGGTGTTGACGAGGCGCTCAGTTATGCTGCTTATGACTGAACCACAGCCTCCTCTTTGCAGCCATGCTGAGTAATGTTCTCTAACACGCTTTGAAAGGATGTCCATGTACCCAACTCTGCATGAGCGGGTGAACTGATATCTATGCATTGAAGTGGTTATATGCGAAAGCTTGTCGTTCATAAATGGCAATAAAGAAAGTAATCATCCATACATATGCTGTTAATTGATAAAAGCAGTTGGATACCGATTACATCAACTAAAACTACTAACAAGAGTTAGTTTGTTGCAATTTGATTAGTTTCAAGTTTAAACACGGATTGTATTCAGTTAGGGAACTACTAAAAACCAGCACTGGAGTAGTAGACAGCTGTTTCATCCATGATCAAACTTGAAAACAAATAAAATCCCTACAAACTAACTCTTAGAAATTATTCTGATGCTCGCCAGTGAGTGGATGAAGGATGAAGTAGTCTACAGTTCTATTAAGAATTCGTTATCAGTGGGGTCCATACAGTCGGTAGTAAAGACAAATACTCGCCAGCGGTGACATTAGTTGATACTTGCACTAAAATCCTGAATTGGTAGAAACTGTAATTGACGAAATGACCATTGAGTTGGGTCCCAGTGACTGAATGGTCTACGAGCTTGACTCCTAACCGTAAGCTCCCAAGTTTGAACCCTGGCGGTGGATGCGTACTACTGATGGGTCCGAAACTGAAACGAAACAGCTGTTCAGTACTCCTTAGGTGGTTTTCAATGATTATCATCTAACTGATATCAATCCGTGGTGAAACTTGAAATACAACTACTCAAATATTCAGCTGGCAGATAAAACACATATGTTCACTAATAAGCATTTTTTTCTTTCTTTGAATAGCAAATAATTCTCGGCATTCAGGTCAATGCAAGAATTTTCAATCTTGTGCCTGATATTTATTAAGATCACATCTGTCATGACAAGACATATATCTAGCCACTAGTATCTTATAAAATGTCAATTGAGGCATATTTTTTTTAATTAGCTAATGGACGACATTTTTTTTCAATATTGTTTTATGTTTTCTCCTGTCAATCAGTTATAGATATATTAAGAAATTTATTATTATGATTTGATCAAATCATAATATTTTCAAAATTTGTCAACTAAGTAATCAATGAAAACATGTTTAAGAAAATATATTACAAGAGTTGTATAAAGAAAGCTTAGAACATTGATAATATCTCCGGTTGAATTAGTGTAGTTCTTGTTTATTTGCTGGTTTCACATTAGACAATCATATTATTATTATTATCCTCATTTCTTTGGCTACCTGGACAGCCTTCCCAGTCAGCCTCGTACATTGTACGGACATTCCACATCCCCATTCTTATTCTTGCTTTCATAGAGAGAAGACACATTGGCTTGCTGACTGGCTATATGTAGGTTTCAACCAGCCAGCTGTGTCATTTCACCTCCCTGATTCCAGTGGAGTATAATAATATATGTGTAAAACTTGGGCACTGTGGTAGTAAGTAATTCCATATTACTTTGTTTATAAGGGAAAACACACAGTAAAACAGTATTATTCACTGGATGACAAGGTTTCGAACAAAATTTATTGTTCATGATCATATCAATTGTGATCACACGACTTTGACACTTGAGTTTTATAGCTTTCTTTGTTTTCTCCAGTTTGTCGTAGGGGGAGTAAAATTTTCCAGATATCGGGGACAGGTGATGAATCATTCCTATTACATGTATTTGCAGTTGATTCGATAAACAAAGCTTCCGTTATCAATCTCTCCCTATACCCTGTGACATTAGATTGCAAAACTGTCATCCGATCCCATCCTATTGTATGGTTGTGTGTAATTGCATTATTATCACTATTATCATTATCAATATTATTGTTATTATCACTATCGCTATTATCATTATTTATTTTATTTTTACATTTCCTTACATATTTCCTGACTAATTTATCCGGGTAATTATTAAGTTTCAAGGCTTCTTTTATATGTATCAGTTCCTGTTTTAGATTTTCTTTGGTGCTACTTAATTTTTGTGCTCTGTCATTTAAACATTTCACCAATCCTATTTTTACTGACATAGGATGGGATGATTGGAAGTCCAAATATATATATATATATATAATATTGAAACGACACCAACAATAAAGAATCTAAATCATCAGTAGTAATTCCATACAAGGAAGGAACCTCGGAGGCCTTACGCACAATTCTCAACAAGGCAGGAATAAAAACGGCATTCAAACCCACAAACTCAATTAGAAACAAGCTTTGTCGGTTAAAGGATCCTGTAGAGCCTTTAAAACCAAACAATTTAGTTTATCTAATACCCTGCAATGATTGTCAGGTCAAATACATAGGTCAAACTAGTAGAAAAGGGTCAGTCAGACTAGCTGAACATAAAAACTTAGCGAAATCTAGATTGGTTGACCCAAATAAGATAAGAAATCTAGAGAATAGTTCAGCTATAGCACTACATGCAGTCACACACAACCATACAATAGGATGGGTTAGGATGACAGTTTTAAAGTCTAATGTCACAGGGTATAGAGAGAGATTGATAACAGAAGATTTGTTTACAGGATTTCATCATGAGCTGACATCAGTTAGAGAACCATTGGAAAACCTGAGAGTACTGGACGGTCAGCTGTTCCGTCCTAGTTTGGGACTCTTCAGCAGTACGCACCCACCGGGATTCGAACCCAGGACCTTCTGGTTACAAGGCGAGCTCGTATACCATTAAGCTACTGGGACCCGATCCAATGGTCCATGAATTCTAACTTCTGCCAATTCACGACATGGCGCGACCCCTAGCCAATGTCTTCGGCGAGTATTTGTCCTCACGCCCGACCTGCTGCACCCTAATGGTCACGACTTCTCACTAGAAGATTTGTTTATTGAATCAACTGCAAATACATGTAATAGGAATGATTCATCACCTGTCCCCGATATCTGGAAAATTCTACTCCCCCTACGACAAATTGGAGAAAACAAAGAAAGCTATAAAACTCAAGTGTCAAAGTCGTGTGATCACAATTGATATGATTATGAACAATAAATTTTGTTCGAAACGTCATCCAGTAAATAATACTGTTTCACTGTGTGATATATCTAATAAACAAACTAATACAGTGGAGAATAAGTTTGATTTTATATTTTTTTTGGTATTTTTAATACATTTCTTGGACTCTGAAGTTTCTGAATCAGTTTGATTGGTTTTGTGATGTAGGATGGCTAGTTCCATGCCCAACCTACCATCTTTACACGACTTTGGGACCGGCTGGAAAACTAGACGAGGTTACATAAGACATCTGTGATATGCATAATTCATTGCTAATCTTTTACGTTTTAACTGAAATTTGCTGATTTCATTAGTGGCCTAGGAAAGTCTTGAAAGTCTACTCTTATTCATGACTAGGATCAGTCACATTGGTAGAAACAAGAAGGTACACTTTACTTGACTTTGGCCACCCATTAGCTGCATACAAGAAGAGAAAATAACAATGTCAAGAAGCAAGTTATTGAAAAATCAAAAAACAAAGAGGGCAATGAAGAAGTGACTGTAAAATTCTTTAAAACATAAGAAATTTGTGTTGATTCTGTCATGAAATTATATCAGTCGGAGAATCACAGAAAGTCAGGAAGCGGATGAACAGTTGTTCTGTCAATAGTCAATAGGGTCCACCAAGACGGGGTTGAACCGTATCCTTATCGATATTATTGGTCACATATAGTGTCGTATTGTGAAGTGATAGAAGTCATAGGTCATTTAATTCCTGTCAGTTGGCTGGTTAATCAGTGTGCTGAACTAGTGACTTGAAATTATTAGGTGGCTTAAAAGCAATTGTTAAGTAGTGACTGGATTTCAATGATTCTCTAAATGATTTTGGTTTTCAATGAAGTAAACGATTCGTTACCGGATTTCATTGTGAGCTAGCATCGGCTGGAGAACTATTGGATAACTTGCAGGGAGTACTAGATAGTTGTTTCGTCACACTAGTTTGGGACTCATCAGTAGTACTCACCTCACCATAGGGATTCGAACCCAGGACCTTCTGATTACAAGGCTAGCGAGCTCGTAGACCATTAAGCCACTGGGACCGGATTTAATGGCCCATGAATTCTAACTTCTACCAATTCATGACATAGCGCGACCACTAGCCAATGTCTTCGGCGAGTATTTGTCCTCACACCGGACCTACTGAAGAGTCCTAGACCAGGACGAAACAGCTATCCAGTACTCCATGCAGGTTTTTCAATGGTTCTCTAACCGATGTCAGCTCACTATGAAATCCGGTAACTAATCAATCAGATCCCTACAAACTAATACTTGAAGTCTACAGTGAAATTAATATGAATTCTTAAATTACACCCAAAATCTGACAAAAGTTGTGAATACATTATACCAACAAAGAGAACTCGAAATAAACTATATAAGTAAGTCTACTACTAGTTCCAGTCGGTTTCACAACTGCCCACAACCTTTTCATTCCTCTTGACATGACCTCATTCAGATCACCCTAAAACCCAAGCCTACTTCGCTGCTTCGCATAAGCGTTCAACCTGAGAACGTTTCCTAACTTCTTATGTCACTTGGAGATCTCCTCGAGTTATGCTCAGTCCATCTCCGTTTTTCCTGTATATCTAGCAGGTTCCTTGACAGACTTCCTCGTTGTTTGTTATTCTTTGTCACCTAATCCTCACTATCCAGGAAGCAAGTCCAACCGTTAGTGAAAGACCTCAACAGCCTACTTGAAATGCTTTATATGACGCACACCTGAATACACTAAACCACATTAAAGCACACACTAACTTCATATGCGTGTTAAAAATTCACATACTATTCTTTCTGATGTACGATATAAATTTCTAGCCCAATTTCAAAGTAATATAGGCCTTTAGTGTGTTGCTGATCTTGGATGGCTTTGATAAATTCATCCGTACCCTACCACCTATGCAACTCGACATTATTTTGTCAGAAATGCTAATTGGAAAGTGTAGCTGAACTTTTCGATTGTATACTAATAAAATTTTCACCTATATGAGCATCATTAATTTTTTTAATACTCAGCTTCTTTTCACAGAATTAATACACTTATCTACAATGCTATTGGTTGTTATATATATGCATAAACTCATACCATTAGTAGAAAACTCTGATGGAATATAAAAATTTTATTACTCTCCGCAAATTCATGTTTGATTTATGCCATTTGAAATAAAATTATATTACTGACTTCAACTGTTGTTAGTTCATAAATGTAATAAAGAACAAAACAAAGTGAGATACTCGTCTTTTCTGACCAACCTGATACTCGATAATTTTATTCCATTACTTTATGTTCAGAATGCAACCTACAGTCTCAAGCTTTCTGTTGGGCTTTTCTTCATGAGTTGGGGTTTCTAACCTCATGCACACAACCTTCCCTCCTTCCCTTACTTACCACCGGCTAGTGAAGTAGTTGAGTTGGGGGGGGGGGAGGGGAGTGCGTCAACTGAGAATCGAACCTGTACTGTGTGCATTGCTGGGAAGTATTCTCTCATCGATCCGCCGACTCACTCAATTAAGGGCTTTTGTCTTAAGCTTTCTTTATAGAGCTGCCGTAGGTGATAAACTCCTTTGTTCCATAGCATTCTGTCAGAATCAAAGGAATTCTCACAGAAATTGAAATTAACTCTGCTGACTTCACTTGATGTCGTTGGAATCAACTGAATTTTGAACTTATGTTAAGTGTATAGACTTGCCTTGTGGCTTAAAAATATTCACAGAAAATACCCATCCAGATATATGGATATAAGAACAAAACGTCCGGGTAGGAGTCTTTTTTCAGAGAATGCATTCACTTAGCGATACAATCGCATTTATATATACTTAGTTTGTATGTGTGTGCACATCAGGATTGTCAAACAAAAATGAAAAATTAGTTAGGGTTATTGTTTACATTATCAAAATATTTCAAAAATATAATAAATAATTAAATTGTAACTAGGGTGGGAGGGGTGAAGATTGGTTAGTATTGATGAAGTGGGTTGCATAATATGAAAGACACCTCCTGGTGGGTATCCTAAAGAGAAGAATATCTGCTGCCTTGAAAAGCACATTCCCTGCTGCTACATTACGACTGGTATTCTCAAGCGACAAATTGTTCTTAAATAACTCCAAAGATAAACTATCGCATTTAACCACTTCTATGTGTATCTATTAATTTACTTGCTCACGTGGAGCGAGATATAAAGGTCGTTCTATTTGTATCTTATCTAAAAGAGTCAAGGAACCTTATCTCTCTTGGCCATAGAAAGATAACAGTGGATTAATAAGAAGTGCTATAATTAAATATATATATTCAACACTGGTCAATAATGTAAGGAGAATTCATTCAAAGTCATCTACAAAGTCAAAAGAAGCCTCCGGAAAACAGTTAGCTTCCGTATACATTGCATTGCGAGGCCTTAGCCAGTCAGGTAGAAAACCCTGATTTATATACACTGAAGAAACTTCTCCACTATGGGTATAATTCAAAGTTCTACTACTTTGTTAATAATGCTTCATTGAATAGTTTGAATTTTGCACAACGTCTTAGTAACATCTTTTTCTTAACCAAACCTTTGCTTATTTTTTCTACCTATTACACAAAACATTTTAACACGCGCCTCCATGCTCTTTCATTAACATCCCATTTTTCTGGGTATCTTTCATATTACATAATCCAGTTCAATACACTCCAATCTTCACCCCTCCCACCCTAGTTACAATTTGATTATTCATCACATTTTAGAAACATTTTGATGACTTAAAAAATAACCCTAAATAATTTTTATTTTTTTTCTTTGGACGATTTCATCATGAGCTGAAACTCGGTTAGAGAACCATTGGAAAACCTGCAGAGAGTGCTGGACAACTGTTTCGTCAGCCTCGTTTGGGACCCTTCAGCCAGAGTTTGAACCCAGGACCCACTGGTTACAAGACCTGGATTCGAACCCCGGTGGTTGCGTGCTGATGAAGAGTCTCAAATTAGGGTGACGAAACAACTATACAATACACCTTGCAGGTTTTCCGATGGTTCTCTAGCCGATGTCAGCTAATGATGAAATCCTCCAACCAATCGAACATAAATCCCTAAAAAACGAATTTTGTTTGACAATCCTGATGAACACACACACAAATGCGATTTTAAAGTTAAGCCAATGAATTCGCTGAGCTTTTTGTTCTTAAAAATATTCAGCAATGAGTGCATGAATAAAATGTTTCATGAATATAAATATATATGCTTCACTCCTAAAATATTCCCTAAGATGATATCACAACTCTGTTTTGTGTCATATTCTTCTCTGAAATGCAACTATAATACCATCAAGGAGTTAGATTATAAGATGATACTAAGTTAGTAAACTCTTGAAAACTTAAAATCAACCAAATCTTTGTAAACTGGCACTTAAAAAATAAATAAATAAAATGCATCCTACTGACTGGCATTCCGGTAAGAAGTCATAACAAATATGGCCTATCAACTCAGGTATGTGGAGAGATATTCACCGAATACATTGGTTAGGAGTCGCACTGCATATATTTCAAATTAGTAGAAGTTATTAGTAGAATGTATGGTACTATTAAAATACATAAGCCAGGTTATCCCATAAGACCAATAGTAGATTTTAGAAATACCCCAACTTATGAATTATCAAAACATTTAGCTCTAATATTATGCCCCATTAGAAATCGTTCAAACTCTAGACTAACTAATTCATATGAGATGAAAAATAAACTAAATGACATTCAACTAGGGAATGATGAAACAATGGTTAGTTTTGATATAACTAGTCTTTATACTAATATACCAGTCAATATGGCCTTAGAAGCAGTTAAAAAAGAACTAACTACGGATCCTGAACTCAATCAAAGGACAAAGCTGTGCATTGAAGAAATTATTTTAGGGATTCAGTTATGCCTCACATCTACTATCTTTAAATTCCAAGGCAAAATATATAGACAAACAGAAGGTGTAGCAATGGGATCACCAATATCCCCTATCGTAGCAGATATATTTATGGATAGCTGGGAAAATATTGCTCTTAATACATTTAATCCTACTCCAAAAATATGGTGGAGATATGTGGATGACACTTTCACAGTGTTAAAAACAGAACATACCTCTCTAGCTTCTTGACACATATAAACTCACTAGTGGAGGGAATAAAATTCACATTTGAAGCCGAAAATGAGCAAGGAGAATTAGCTATGTTAGATTGTAAAATAAAACAAATAGAAGAAGGTAAACTACACACTAGTGTTTATAGAAAACCAACGCATTCTAATAGATATTTAGATTTTAATTCTTCTAATACGTTCACTATTAAGGCAGGCTTAGTTAAGTGTTTAACAAACCGATCCATAGCACTGAGTAGCACAAAAAAAGACCTAAACGACGAAATAAAATAGAGGAAGTTAGAACCAATGGGTCACTAGTTTCTGTCCCTGTAGTCGAAATGATTGCTGAGCTCGTGTCTAAATCTGAAGCCCCCAGATTCTACGGTTAGTGGAGTTACAGTTGTGTACCGTTGCAAAAATATCTCAAAGTAGGACGTGATGGTTGTTCACTACTGCCTTAATTTCAGGAGTTCTTTAACTGATTTCCCTTCATGATCTAACCAGAAATCGACCCAATCTCTGCAAATCGATTGTTGGCATACTTATTGAACAAAAACCAAAAGCAAAATTATCGAATTTTTTCTTTTCACTTGATACAATTTTGATTTTTCATTGTCACAATTTTTTTTAAAATATCTCATCTACATCCTTAGTCCTGTTCTCTGGTTCATATGAATCAATCAAAGTTCGTTTACTGACTGCCTTCAATTCTTTTTTTTAGGAAAAAAGGTTTCCTATTTCCGTTTTACATAGACAAAAAAAGTTTGTTGGTGGTTATCAGTGAGCATATACTTTTTCAAAGCATAGCATACTAAATAATTGTTTTTTCTTCGGTCATGACCTCAGTTGAATGAAAAGGCGAATTTAATGTTCGATATAATAAATACTGATTATATTAACAGCATTAGATTAGGGTTTATTCAGTCGTGAAAAAAATAGAGAAAATTTCTAATCTGAGTATGACGATAGTGACGATTTTGGTGTTCACGTTTTATCTTTCGTGATCGGTGGTATAACGTGTTTAATAATAATGAGATTGGATATACAGTGCTAGGTTAAAAGTGGAAATCAACCGATGATATTGTAAAGCTGCATCGACTGAGATGGCAAGAACACACGTACGGCACGTTATGCCATCATCTTTCTTGTTCAAGGATGTGTGACTGCCATACCTTTTAGCTGCAAAAGAGTCATCAGTAGTCAAACCAAAAAACACGGAATGGTTCTATGAAGTCTTTCACTGTTAGTTTGAGTCACCTGCAGGTGTGTAGATCGCCTAGCTGAGATCAGACTTTTGATGTCATGGCACTATTCTCCCCATTTCGGATGTTTTCATAGCCCTTTGTGATCTCAGAGGTTCATTAAATCCCCAGTATTTTTGAATCACTTATTCTTTCTCCCGTATATTTCGTTTTTTGAAGTTTTTTAAGAGATAAAACCAAAAATTTTCAAGTATTGATTTTGTTTCATTGCACGGAGGATTTCATCATGAGCTGACATCAGTTAGAGAACCACTGGAAAACCTGGGGGTACTGGACAGCTATTTCGTCCTAGTCTGGGACTCTTCATAGTACGCACCCACCGGGGTTCGAACACAGGATCTTCTAGTTGCAAGGTGAGCTCGTAGACCATTCAACCACTGGAACCCGATCCAATGGCCAGTCCATGAATTCTAACTTCTGCCAATTCACGACATAGCGCAACCATTTCGCAATGTCTTCTTCAATGAGTTACTGCCTCATCTTCAGCCTGCTGTACCCTACTGGACAGCTGTTTCATCCAGTACTCCCAGGTTTTCCAGTGGTTCTCTAACTGATGTCAGCTCATGATGAAATCCTCCATGCAACCAAACAAATTCCCTACAAAACCAATACTTGAAAATTGATCTGATGCCCATTAGTGACTGGGGTTCTAGTGGGAAGCCATGACCAGTAGGGTACAGCAGGCTGAAGATGAGGCAGTAACTCATTGAAGAAGACATTGCGAAATGGTTGCGCTATGTCGTGAATTGGCAGAAGTTAGAATTCATGGACTGGCCATTGGATCGGGTTCCAGTGGTTGAATGGTCTACGAGCTCACTTTGCAACCAGAAGACCCTGTGTTCGAACCCCGGTGAGTGCGTACTATGAAGAGTCCCAGACTAGGACGAAATAGCTGTCCAGTACCCCCAGGTTTTCCACTGGTTCTCTAACTCATGTCAGCTCATGATGAAATCCTCCATGCAATAAAACCAAAAATAATTGAAACTTGTTTATTCTTCATCAAAACAAACTGGAACATATTGAAATCTTAGCAAGTTACCTGTTGCCCTCACTACTACTTAGACAATTATTTTTACATACTCTGATTTGGAACAGCTTGTACAGACCACTTCTCAAAGAAGCCAGTTAATTTTATTATATGAATGACTATGAGCTTGCTAGCCTGTTGGCCTTGACTAGAAATAACGTTCATGACTGTTGTGTGACCATTTGTCCTTGTGAACATGTCCTTTAGCCATACAACTGGCTGACTGGTTAACTCATCCCACCCTAACTTAGTCTCCAGGCTACCACGTAAAACCCTCTAAGTAGTGAAAGCAGAGTTCCATATTAGTTTGTTTATTAGGTATATCACACAGTGAAACAGTATTATTTACTGGATGACAAGGTTTCGAACAAAATTTATTGTTCATAATCATATCAATTGTGATCACACGACTTTGACACTTGAGTTTTATAGCTTTCTTTGTTTTCTCCTATTTGTCGTATGGGTAGTAGAATTTTCCAGATATCTGGGACAGGTGATGAATCATTCCTATTACATGTATTTGCAGTTGATTCGATAAACAAAGCTTATGTTATCAATCTCTCCCTTCACCCTGTGACATTAGATTTTAAAACTATCATCCTATCTCATCCTATTGTATGGTTGTGTGTAACTGCATGTAGTGCTATGGCTGAACTATTCTCTAGATTTTTTATAGTATTTGGATCAACCAATCTAGATTTTGCTAAGTTTTTATGTTCAGCTAGTCTGACTGCCCCTGTTCTACTAGTTTGACCTATGTATTTGACCTGACAATCATTGCAGGGTATTAGATAAACGTCATCCGGTAAATAATACTGTTTCACTGTGTGATATACCTAATAAACAAACCAATATGGAATTAGTGAAAGCAGAGGTTAGCTAGAATTTCGGGATTTTTGTTATTGTTTTCCGTACTTGAGTGCTTAATGGAATATATAGCTTCAGTCTTCAAAGTTCCACTAAAACTATTGTAATTTTTACACATTGAAACTGCTAGTCTCATACTCAATCTTCACTCTTTCAGAGCCCACCACCGGTCTATAGGCAGATAGAGTTCAGGAGTGTGTTGCCTCAGAATTGAATCTGGCTGATTGAGTGACTACATGTTTATGTCGTAAGTAGAGTCAACTGTTTTCGAATTCCTGTGGAGGTCAACAAGTACGTACTGATGAAGAGTCTCATGCAAGAATAAAACAAATGCCCACTGCCTTGCAATGAAATCGGATATTCCACAGACTAGAAGGTTACAGATCTCAAACAATTACACAATTAGAAAAAAATGATTACTGTACATTGATGTTAACGGATTATACGTTTTCGAATGAAGAAGAAATTAATGTCCCCCTTGTGTGTTTGTGTTTTTGCCTGTCTAATCCTTCGACACTTGAAATAATTCTCTGATAATAGAATATATATCTAAAGTATATCTAACTAAAATAAACCTATAAATGATCACCCTTCAGGTAGAAATAAAGCTTTTTGACGGTATTAACTTTTACCTCATGTTAATTGACCCTACAATTAATTAATATCTGTGTATAAGTAAAAAAAAAAAGGCGAGCCTAAAACTATTCTACTGTAATAATTAATTCTATAACAAATTAACTAATAACTAAAAGGGTCATTACAATTGACGAAATTGTCGCATATCCATGTATACATATATATATATATAAGTTCATTTTCAGGTCATTATATTTTTCTAATATTCAGGTAAAAATAAACCAAAACTTGAGTAACATTCCTCTTCCCTTTTACCGCGAGTTTTTTTTTACAAAACGAGATTTAAAGTCAACAATTTCTAAAAAAATTACTCAAACTGCATCTGCAAGTGCGCTTTTCTTCCTACTGATATGAACATCAATGGGATATAAATGTGGTTGGACAAGTCAGTGTGAGGATTGAGGAAATGAAAACCGAGCATGAAAATTACATTATTTATTATTGCTATTATTATTACGCATTCCATGAATTACAAGTCGGATATAGGTTTTTTTAGCAGCATCTCCCTAGCAATACTCGACTCTCCACCGTCAACAATCAACTGACTCAGAGACTGAAATTCACAGCTTGTGAATTAATTTTGTAACTTACCGCCAGGAATCGGGTGGTTTGAACTGGTTCGGAAGTCTGAGCTCAGTCAAATCGGCTACACCACACCGACTGATGAGCTTGACGTCAAACAAACGATCACTTTGGTCGGGCTAGCAAACACTACCGACTGATCAATCAGCAGGATATGGTTTTCTGCAATTATGACTCAAAAAGACTACCTACATCTTTTCATTTCGTTTTCACTAGACTCTTACACTACATCACTATCGAACGCTTTACGTATTGATTCCTGTTCGGGTTTTTTACACAAGAGCTTTTCTGGTGTGTGAAGTCATCTGAACGTCTCTTTGGTGTATTTCCTTTTCTTTTCTAAATAATTATCTAGTAATAGATCAATAGCTGGTTCGCTTGAAGCTAGAGTTCTAGTCAACCATTCGATCTTCACTATGAAGAAAAACCCGCTTTCGACTGGAACCATCAATAACTTGTTAGAAATGATTACGTTGATGAGTAGACAGAGACTTTGCAGTCAAATTTCTCACTGAGAAATTACAAACATCATCATACCTTCTTTTCAGAAAGCTAAAATATTCATGATTTACGGGATGCCAGATGGATGGAACAGACGAGGATGTCAAATGGAGAATCAGGAAGGCGAGAAACACATTCATCAACCTGAAACCAATCTGGAAATCTTCGTCACTCAGCCTGCATCAACAACGAAATTCGGATTTTCAATACAAACGTCAAGTCAGTCAGTTATTCTATACGGATCAGAAACTTGGCCAGTGTGTCACAAAGAATATTTCCAACAGCCTGTTACAGACCTTTATCAACAACTGTCTTCGCTGTATACTCAAGATCAGATGGCCGGAAAGAATCACCAACAAGAAGCAATGGGAACAAACAAAACAAGAACCAATCGCTGAACAAATATGCAGGAGAAAGTGGAGATGGATTGGACACTCGCTGAGCTGAGGAGGCCGCTGAGTGACATCGCGCGTCAGGCCATAGCTTGAGTGGAACCCGAAAGGGAAGCGGCGAGTGAGACTTCCAAGGGTGACATGGAGGAGATCGTGTGAAGAGGAATTGAAACAGTATGGGTTAACATGGATGCAGGTGAAAAGTACAGCAGAAGACAGAAGCAAGTGGAGAAGTGTAGTCGAAGCCCTATGTTCCACTAGAAACCCAAGGGAACCATTATATAATAATAGATGGTAGCTTGCCAGAATTCCATTAGTCTGACATGAATCGACACTTTGAACTGAGTCCAGCGCGGGTACTTTCGATGTTCTAAGCTTCAAGTGAGTGGGGTATGATCGAACTGTATTTAGATTAATTCAATCTGACTCATAAGTACTGCTGTTTGACATGAATGGTGTCCGACTACTTATTTCAATCACTTAGTAGTGTGTACCATATTTACTCTACCTTGGATTTAAAAGCTGGTTAGTAAGTGACCAATGGACCGCCCAACTTTGATGAGAATCTCATAACCCTTCTGTCATTTATAGAACACAACTACTAACATGTGTAGGAGTGTTTTTGATCCCTGAGAATAGATCGTCTTCAGCACAAATGTGATGTGAATATTAATCATGATGATGATGGAATATGAATTTGTCTGTTGAGACAAACATATTCAAAAAGTTTTTTGTGTTTCCTCTCACTTGATTCCCTCAAAATGATTTAATTTCAATGCAACATTTCAAGACACCGATTTAATCTTTCCATTCCTTTTTAAAAAAAATATTTTGCATAACATAAATTATCCAACTGTATGAATATATATTTGTCTCACTGACCACCTGGATTACAAGGAAATAGACAAAAAAAGATTACCCGCTTACATGTGAATTACGTTCATGTCTCTACTGTTGACAAGAAAGTATATAGATACCACAGGTGGTATAATAATGAGCTCTGCTTTCAAACTAAATTAAACTTCAGTGAAATAAATTACTTTGGACATATAATAAATTCAATTAGAAATTATACGTTTTTAGTATATACTACTAGTAGTAGTAGTATTCACCTGCATTCACTTTACTTGAATATTTTATCAGTGAATGCATTATCAAGCGTAGATTTGTAGGGGTTTCATTGTTTTCCAGCTAGATGTCGGACGGACTTCAGTTACAGGTCCATTGAAAACTAGGAAGCGTTAGATGGCAGTTTATTCCTTGTTCGCAATTGTTTGGTAGTACGTACTCACGACTGCATCAGGGATGGAACTTAAGATCCTCAGGTTGTGAGACGAAATTACAGAGATGGTGTTACCGGAGTTTTAGAGAGAAGATAGTATCACCATGTTGCGTGCAAGGATATGTATATTCGCTGATGATATCGGCTGACAGTAGTGTTGTATATTATGCATTGCAAGAGTCAGAATTCAATGGATTTCCCTTTACTGGCTGCATCGTCAACGAGGACACCTTATAATCTGACGGTCCTGGGTTCGACCGTCGTCTGCGAAGTGCGCTCTCACCTCTAAAGGGACCCAAACCATGATGAAACAGCCTTCCAGTATAGCCTTATTCTTGATGATGTTCTGAGGAAAACTATGCAATACAGAAGGGACTAAAGCAGAGCTGAACAAGCTAACTGATTCTCTTTTGAAGTTCAAAAGTGTTAGTGACAATAAACCAAATTCCCAGTTTTTAAATGAAATTGAAATCTACATAGTTCGAGATGGCGTTGCGTCACCAAAATTATTCAGAACAAGATATATAATATACTTGATTTAATAAAGAAGAATCAGGAAAGCAAGCATTAAAGCATGAAGCTACATATCACTGACTGTTTGATGCGAGTAGTTCGCCATTTGATCTGAGTCAAATCGATGACTGATGAGCCCGGCCTGCAAGACAGCTCTCCAGTGTTAAGATTGCTTCGGCCTAGGTGGCAAGCAATTTTGGTTGATGTGAGTGGCATGCGAATACTGATATCAATCAATAAATCAGTGATGTTTCTGTTAGTTTCTGGAGATCTCTGACTTTGTGCAACTTCTAAGTCACTTAGTTGCCAAGAGTAATTTCCCACTGCATTACTCTTCTCTTTGGGTATTTTACTCTGAATAATAGTAAATGCTGTCTTTTTTGGTTTTAACATTAACACATTATTCAGTCTCTGAGTTCCGAGTGGAACATAGCTTTCCATCGGCACTTCTTCATCTCAGTTTTCTGCCATCACTTCTTACTAGCTCCAAGAATGATGGTGAGTTTTATTCCTATCCCCACTTCATATGATATTCTCCATGTCGTCATATTCGGCTTCCATTCAACAGTCTACCTTACGTGTGATGTTACTCCTCAGTGCGTGTCCAACCCGTGTTCACATACACTGACTTGTTGGATGGTTCACTGATAGTCCTTCTTGTTGCTTCCTTAGCATTTGCAGTCATATGGGTATCAAGCCAGTGAAGGAGACCTGTTCATGAGGGTTTTCAGATCCCTCTTGGAGACACTTTCATCTGCGTACGTGCCGAATCTCTGGTGCATATAAAAGCGCCACAAGCACAGTGCGAGGATAATTTCTGCGTGGCCAACAGGCTCCCCGATGGCTTCCATCTGCTGATCTCATCCATCCTCGAATTGAGGAGTCTTCTCCATTCCGATGGAGAATAATTTAACTTTTCTGTACTCTAGGGTCTCAGTAGTTATGAGGCTTATTTTTGACATGGTAGGATGATTAGTCCTATGGCCGGTCTTCCATTTTTCCGGATTTAGAACCAGCTAGATATGTTAGTGACATGGTTACTCACATAGACTAGATTATAGTTTATAATCCTATGATCTGTCATCAACATGTATTTGTTGGTATTTCTTGTAGAAGTAGTGTCAAAGTTTATTGTACTAGTAGTCTTACTGTGAACATAGTCTTCATATAATATTTGTATATATATGTATATATGAATACTCATTTTAATCATATTTATAATGGAACAAACTTAGTTAAACACGGAACGATAAAACGTATCGTATACGACAGAAAATATCGTTCATGGAATGTGTATATTTCGGAAATAGGCATGAAAATAACAAGATCACTAGAGGAAGAAAGCATTACATAACTAACTGAGAAGTTAGATAGACAGAGTGATCTATAAGTCAAAAACAGAATTAAATTATCAAAAGAGACAAGTAGCTGACTCCGGAAAGTGTTCAGGGTGAAGTTAACTAGAATAAAAATATTAGTAGTAAAACATCCCTAAAAATAAAAAAATCTTCTAAATGAATCTTATCCTATATAGTAACAAGTCGCATGATGAGGTGGTTTGCGGTTCTTGTTCGAATTCGACACCAGTGGGGTCCATCCGATCGGCAGTGAGAACAAATACTAGCCAGCGGTGGCAGTGGCTGGTAGTCGCACTAAAATCATGCATCTGTCGAAGTTAGAATTCATGGACTGACCATTGAATTGAATCCCAGTGGTTGGATGGTCTACGAGCTTGACTTGTAAACGGAAGATCGTTGGCTCCTACCATGGCGGTGGATGCATACTGATGAAGAGTCCCAAACTAGGTTTATGAAACAGCTGCACAACAATACTCCTTGGTGGTTTTCAACGTTTCTCTGACCAGTCTCAATTCATGATTAAACTTAAAAAACAAAAAAGGTAATTGTATGAGAACTAGTTGCATTTGTGGTATCAATAGTAGTAGTAGTAGTAGTAGAAGTGATACTAACTCCTTTTTATAATACAGAAACAAATATTTTCGATGTAGCTTAAAGTTTTATAGAGCGAAATCCTCTATTGCTTTATTATTCAGTTCATGCCATTCGGGTGAAATGTATTCAGTGGGGACTGTGTGGAAGCATATGATTATGATTATTGTTTCCTTTAATTCCTAGAGGAACACAGGGCTTCAGTCGTGCGCCTCGTTTGCGTTCGGTTCTCTGCTACAGTCTTCACCTGGCTCCAACTCCAAGTCTACCCACACGTTTTCATCTCCTCTTCACATCACCGCCTCCTCCATGTCACCCTTGTACTGACGACCAACTCGCTGCTTCTCTTTCGAGTTCCACTTGAGTGATGGCTTGTCTAGTGATGTCACTTGATGGTTTCCTCAGAGTATGGCCAGCCAATCCATCTCCATTTCTTCCTGCCTATTTGTTTCACAATCAGTTCCTGCTGAGTTGGTTCGCTCATTGCCAGAGATCTCTGTTGCTGATCTTTTCTGGCCGGCCTGCCATCTGATCTTGAGTGGTATTGAGCGAAGACAACTGTTAATGAAGATCTGTGGTTTGTTTGAGATGCTCTTGATGACGCGCAGTGCAAGTGTCTGATCGCATGGTGAGAAGCGCTGACTTCACATTGGAGTTGAAAATCTGGATCTTATTTTTTATGCTGAGTGATGTTGACCTCCACACAGACTTGAGAGTAATGAAAGCTTGTCTTGCTTTTCCGATTCTTGCTTTGATATCCTCGTCAAATCCATCGGCCTGTAGTTGAAACGATGCTTCCCAGGTAGGTAAAAGAGGTTGTTTCTTTCAGGTTCCTCCCATTTATGCTGTTGTTGTTGTGGCTGTTGATGGTGTTGCTCAGGAATCTTCATCACCTCTGTTTTCTGTATGTTCACCTGAACTCCCTCCTATCTTTGATGCTTCTTCTGCCAACTTGTTGCTTTTCGTTTGCATATCTTCCAGTTTGTGGGAAATCAGACATATATATGTCATCGGTGAAGTCCATATCCTCCAAGTTTTTTGTGTGAGTCCATTTTACGCCTGTTTCCTCATTGCCCACCGCTGTTTGTCGCATTATCCAATCTACTGCAATCAGGAAAATCATTAGTGATAGTAGGCATCCAGCTTGTCTTACTCCTGTCCTCACTCCGAAGGATTCCGTAAGCATCCCGTTGTGGATTATTTGGCTTGCAGCATTGTCGTACAGCTGTTGGATGCGATGTATAATTGTCGGTGGCACCCCGTAGTAGCGAAGTAGTTGCCAAATTACCTCTCGATCGACGCTGCACTATCGAAGGCCTTTTCAAAGTCGATGAAGTTGAGATAGAGAGGTGACTGCCATTCCAGGCTTTGTTCAATGATGATCCGTAATGTGACGATCTGATCAATACATGACTTGTTTCTCCTGAATCCAGCCTGTTCCGGTCGAAGTTTTTCATCTAGGGCATGTTTGATTCTCTCTCTCTTCGATATTGTCTTCAGGTTATCCTGATATGATTTACTTAACGATAGGTAGTAGGGGAATCTATAACTGACATTTCCTATTGAGTTATGAAATGTGATAGCATAATGAGATTATTCTCTCAAAATTATTGATAAAATCATCGTATTGCGACCTAATAAAGCCTCAGTAGTGATGTTTATTTAAATTTATAGATGAGAATAGGTGTATTAAGTATTCCGTGATAGTCCTGACTTGAAGACGTTACATAGCAATACCTGATATAGCTGATAGAATTTACCATTTAATGGAATGATAACAGACACTGTAATTATTTGTTTCATTATTATTCCCTGAGGTTTCAAGTGTAACATAGGGCTTCACCAGTAGGTTTGTGTTTCACTGTGTTCTTTGCTCTCATTCTTAGCTTGCTCCAGTATTGCCTAAATCATTTTATTTTGCTCCTCTCCATGAGAACGTCAGAATCCTTAGTTGTTTCCTATTCCAATTCAGTCCCAGAGCCTGGCGACTTTACCCAACAGTTTCATCAGCGTATGCCCAATCCATCTCCATATACTTCTGCATATTTGTTGAGCAATAGGTTTGTAACAACCATAGGCGATTAGTTGTAGTCTGAACGCAGGAGACCGATCTCTGCATCCTAGTATATAGATGTCTGAAACTTTCTTGAGAAACTCACAGCCATAAAACACTCCAAAGACATCAAAAAGCCGATTATTATCCGTTGACAGGTCTATGTGGTTATATTCAGCAACAATTTTTTTATTTTTTTATTTCTATTCCTTCACGTTCCCAGTAGAGGCTTGAAGTTTCTGTAGCAGCGGTGATTATTTTTACAGGATGGGGCTGCTAGCCTCATGCCCACCCTCTCCTTTTTACCAGTAATACCACTGGCTTAGCGAGGTAAAGGAGTGCGTCAGCCGGGGATCGTACCCAGACCTTGTGTATGGTCGGCAAGCGTCTTAACCGCTGTGCCACCGACTCACAATTCAGCAACAATAATAACATCAAGAACTCAAAATTGCCTCATCAATGCCGTCAGGCAGATTAACAGATAAATTAGGTTTCTGAGTACAAAGCAAGTACTGTAGAATAAAATTCAATAACCAGAATTCAACCATAAGACGTTCCTTAGAATCAAGTAGAATATTTCAAACTAGTTGGGACCAAAACTCTGCCAGCAAGAGTCACACACCAATACTTCCTGCAAACATTCCAGTGTCAGAATAACGCTGATTCACTCAAACAAAATCACACTGTTAAACAACACACTATGAATATCAATCATTACACAACCACAAGAACAAGGATGAGAATTAGAGATTAATAGTAAGGATCAAGTGTACATATGATATGTAAATGTGGGAAAAATGATATACAGCTGGCTCCAAAATTGCCCAAACTCGCTCATATCTTCTCGCCAAACGATCTCCTCCATGTCACCCTCGCACCAACGACTCATCGTTGCTTTCCATCCGAATTCCACTGGAGCAACGGCCTCGCGCGCGATATCATTCGACGGCCTCCTCCATGTACGCCTAATCAATCTTTATTTGGTTGGTTTTTTCCACTGCAGAGTTTCTTGTTACTTATTCTTTCTGGCCGGTCATTTGATCTTTAGTATAATCCAACAAAGTGAGCGGTTATTGATAAAAGTCTGCAGTGAGCTGCTGGAAATCCGTTTTGTGACGCGCACTGCAAGTTTCTGATCCGTATAGAAGGACTGACTTAAAATTGGTGTTGATAATCAGAATCTTGTTGTTTATACTGTCTAATTACATAAGATTTCTTCCACACTGATTTCGCGTTGATGGAGGTGTATCTTGCCTTTCCGATTCTGGTCAGCTTTGACATCTTCATCAGTTCCGACTGCTTGTAGTTGAAAAGCTGTTTCTTAGATAAGTGAAGGAAGTACCCTATGTCGAATCTCTCCAGTTGATAGTGACTAGTGCTGGTTGTTGTTGTTGTTGTTGTTGGTTGGTTGGTTGGTTATCTTGATCACCACCATCTTCTCTTTGTTCACCTGGTGTCCCGTCTTCGCTCCATGCTTCTTCAGCCAGTTTGTTGGCTTTCACCCGTTAGTCTTCCAGTTTGTGTGAGATTAGCCATATATCATCTGCGAAATCCAGATCTTCTAGAGTCTTCTTATCGGTGGTTCAACGTATTCCTGTCTTCGCGCTCACATGCACAGTCTGACGCATGATCCAATCAGTCCACCACAATTAAGAATACCATCGATGACAATTGGCGGCCTTGTCAATAGAAGTTTGGAAAACAGAAAGATTGAGTGAAGAAATATTTACTTTTCAATTAGATCCTCATCTCTGGCTCTACTCTAATATACACGTATAGCATTTTTATTACAATACACAACAATTTAACAAACAAGTGGTGATATGTTTGTTAACAATAATTAAACAGTGTCAAAATGTCAATGGGTTGATAATTAACGCAGAAAATCAATACACATTTAAAAAGTAGAAATGGATAGAATAAATTAATTTTACAAGAAAAACACGTAATTAAAGATGAAGTGGTCAAAATAAAAATAAAATAATTTAGACAATTATAATTTAATAGGGGGAGGGGGGCGACGTAGTCCTGTTTATGGATTCTTGTAACGATGGCCAAGGTAAGGAAAGTGGCTGTACAAATTTCTTCTGTACACATAGGCTTGGTTTCTTCTGGTGGATTCCGATTGCTTCAGCTGTCTGTAGAAGACGAACTCGTAGAGCAAAGTTAAGATTAGTCGGAATGGGATAAATTATTTTAAATGCAGTATTCACATCAACCTTGTGCTCAGTATCAACAAGGTGTGCTAAAATAGAACTACGAATAGATCTTGTTTGTCCCTTGCTTAACCACGCTGGATGATGTTCAGAAATACGACGATGAAACTGCCTAATTGTACGCCCAATGTAGCTGGCTCCGCAGCTGCAGTCAAACTGGTAGACACACATAGAAGAGGCAAAATTAGGTAGTTTATCCTTATTTCTCGAACGTATAGTAGGGGTGGTTTTGAAGAGACAACATACGTCTGCTGCATAATAAGCTCTTTTAACTGCATTCTTCAAGCGCTGTGTTGATTTCGCTGATGTTGTCACCAAGGAACTGCAATTTTATGAACATTAGTTTCTTCGAAACGGTAGCAATACTGACTCTCCTTGGTGCTGAATTCATCTTCTTCCCAATAAATTTATCTGGATAACCATTTTTTCTAAGTAATTCTTTAATAATCTTAAGCTCCTCATTGAGGCAGTCGTCTGAACAGATTAACTTAGCTCTATGAACCAGACACTTTACCAGGTTACGTTTATATTTCAAAGGTACAAAACTCAAAAAATGAGTGTACTGACCTGTTGTTGAAGGTTTCCTATACACACTCCTTCTTAGTGTGCCATCATCTTTCCTTGCCATGAAAACGTCTAGGAATGAGATACTGTCATTACTTTCTTTCTCTATGGTAAAGTTTATTTCTGAATGGGAATCATTAAGCTTGTCAAGGATATTCATTGCATCATTATCGTCTTTCATAACCACAAATGTGTCATCCATATATCGACAGTAGAAATCCATGTCATTAATTACTCCTTTCATTGGTCCATTCTCTAATACATAGTCTCACCACCAGTTCTGAGGGAAACATGTCAACTCAAGCTTTCCTTGAAATCTCCTAAGCGGTGATATTGTTTTCACACACACACACAAAACCTTTCCTTTTTCTCCCAGCTTATTACCAAAGAGTAAGCCAGGTGATGTTTAGCAGTGAGTCGGCTGAGATTCAAACTCAAACTTCCTGAACAGCTGATGAGCTTCAGCATCTCAGTTAACTTTCGTAGAAGTCTACTTCCCACTTCTGACTAGAATGAATCGACTGTATGACTTTTAATATCAAAATCTGAAAACAAATGATCCGTTATATATATATATATTTTTTGCTTTCACTATAAATGCCCTTATCTATTTGGTACTAGTGAGTTAGACACATATATATATATAAATACCCTAAGAGATACATATTTTCCTCTATGATGATTTAGCGTCCATTATATTTTTATGACTTATATCTCATTTGTTACCGTTTTTACTGTTCAAAACACACAACACACTTTGATAAATTATCACTCATATATATGTATATATTTATTGAATGATTAATTCATGCGGTGATAAAAGAAAAAGAAGGAAAAAAAAGGAATAACATCAACGCATTTACAGAACGCGCTATGCGCACTTCTAAGTTTATAATGCATTATTATATATGTACATATATATACACCTAAATATCTGTAAATATGTACGGTTGACTTCCGACTCAGATTTGCTTAGTTAGGTACACATAATTAGTGAATATATTCCAGTGATTTCACTTCCAATCAATACATCATATATATACAGACAGATATATTTGTCATACATAGAAAAAGTGAACTTAAAAGACTACGAGACTATTGTAATGTCTGTTTGTTATACAATAACTTGTGGTTAGTGTACATTGTTTCCCCCGTTACTTAATTATTAGTTCTAGTTTACTTTTTCCATTAATATTGTGTGTGATATAGAAACAATTGGAGAGAAAATGATTTGTATAAAAACGAAGACAAGAAAAAGTCGTCAGAAGTGTTAGTTAATATTGTTATTTTAGTATGACTTCTATTCTGTACAATACTAATATAGAAAAAAGGACGCACTGAGTACAGAACTCCAACCAGAACAAGCTGGATTCAGGAAAGGCAAATCATGTCCTGAGCAAATTGCAACTCTACGCATCATCACCGAACAAAGCATGGAATGGCAATCAAACCTCTACCTCAACTTCATAGACTTTGAGAAGGTATTCGACAGCGTTGACAGCGAAGTAATTTCGAAACTGCTCGAGTACTACGGCGTACCCAAATATTCATCAATCTTAATCAACAGCTGTACAACAACGGTACATGTCAAGTGATCCACAACAGAAAACTCAGCGAGGCGTTTGGAGTAATCACAGGAGTCAGGCAAGGGTGCTTATTATCACCAATGATATTCTTAATTGTGGTGGACTGGATTATGCGTCAGACAGTGGGAAACGAGAAGATAGGGATTCTATCCTGGACCGACGTGAAGAATCTAGAAGACCTGGATTTCGTGCGTGGATGATTTATGTTTGATGTCACACAAAATCGAAGAATTACAAGCGAAAACCGACAAACTGGTCGAAGAAGCAGCCAGCGAAGACAGGACTGCAGGTGAACATAGGTAAGATGGAGGTTATGAAAATAAACAACCGACAACAACAACAACAACAACAACAAGAGCAGCAAGATCCATCGCCAATCACCATCAACGGGAGGGATTTGAAAGAGGTTACCTCATTCATTCACTTATCTAAGGAGCATTGTATCAACTACAGGAAGAACGCACGAGGATGTCAAATCGAGAATCGGGAAGGCGAGAAACACATTCGTCAACCTGAAACCAATCTGGAAATCTTCGTCACTCAACTCAGCATCAACAAAAAATTCCGATTTTCAATACAAACGTCAAGTCAGTTTTGCTATATGGATCAGAAACTTGGCGGTGGGTGACAAAGAATATTTCCAACAGCCTGTTGCAGACCTCCATCAACAACTGTCTTCGCTGGCTGTATACTGAAGATCAGATGACCGGAAAGAATCACCAACAAGAAACTATGGGAAGAAACTAAACAAGAACCAAACACTCAAGAAATATGCAGAATAAAGTGGAGATGGATTGGACACTCGCTGAGGAGGCCGTTGGGTGATATCGTGCGTCAGGCCAACTCTCGAGTGGAACCTGGAATGGAAGCGGCTAGTGGGACGTCGAAGGGTGACATGGAGTAGATCGTTTGAAGAGGAATTGCAATAGTATGGATTAACATGGATGCAGGTGAAAAGTACAGCAGAAGACAGAAACGAGTGGAGATGTGTAGGTGAAGCCATATATTCCCCTAAGTACCCAAGGGAACAATCATAATGTGATAATAATAAACGTTCCTTTAAAAGATAATTATGACAGCGATCCTTAAAGCTAGTTTACGCATGATTTTCACAGTGTGTTTTCCACTCCAACTTAAAGATCCACAGGTGGAAACAAAAATACGTTGGCGGTAGAGGCTGACAGAGAAGACAGAGTTGATGAAGATGCCTGGTTAATAATAACAACAACAACATGAGTCCGAGGTTCAGCAGTAGAGTGCTGCTCGACCATGCACGTGGTCCCGGTTTGAGTTCCAGCCGGCGCCTACCTTT
This sequence comes from Trichobilharzia szidati, assembly GCA_944472155.2. Lineage (NCBI taxonomy): Eukaryota > Metazoa > Platyhelminthes > Trematoda > Strigeidida > Schistosomatidae > Trichobilharzia > Trichobilharzia szidati. Next base: position 27,504,473 of record OX235271.1, read on the forward strand.
ACCCTCCCCCGCCTTGCCGGTTATAATTCCCCAAAAGAGGGGAAGTTAGGTATGATGCTAGCAGCCGCACCCTGCAAAACAACTCCACTGCTACTGAAACTTTAAAGCTAGAAGTTGAAGCTCTATGTTCCAGTGGCAACGCGGAGGAATGAAAAAATTGCAACAACAAAGATCAGTCACGTATCTAGGCAGCGTCGTTTCAACTACAGCCGGCACAAAAATGGGGAAGTTAAAGCCAGCTAGGATCAGAAAAGCATGATAGACTTTCATTAATCTGAAATCAGTGTGAAAATCTACGGCAGTTGGCATAAGGGACAAGATTCGGATTTCAATCACCAAAACCAAATCAGTCCTTCTGTATGGTTAGAGAACTTGATGCGTTATGGAAAGCATTTCCAACAGGCAACACTGAATCTTCATCAGTCGCAGTCTTCGATGGCTGTATACTAAAGATCGAATGAACAGAGAAGATTAGCAACAATGAACTTTGGCAACCAACCAAACAAAATGCAGAAGGAAATGAAGTTGGATTGGGCACACACTGGGGCGACCGTTGAGTGACATTCCAGTGGAATCCGATTCAGAAACGGTGAGTTGGGCATCCAAAGGTGGTGTGTAGGAGACCATGTGAGGCGAAGTCGAGAATTTGTTCACAGTCGTGTAGTCAACTTGGAAAGACTCCAGAGAATAGGTTGAAATACGAACGAGTTCTAGAAGCCCTTAATTTTACTCGGAGCCCAAGGGAATAATAATTATATTAACCTGTAAATTATACTTATATAAAGCGGCATTTCTCCCTAGTGATGGAGTGCATTTTGATACAAACACCTAGGCTGGTGGATTAAATAATGTCAGTGTAACAGTCCTGTTGTCAACTCGTGAAAAAACCCGTAATCAGTTAAATCCCCGCGAATCACCACTTGATAATTCATCTGCTGTTCACTGGTCACTGGCTCCATACTGGAGGTAAACTGGAGTTCCGGTGAGAAGTCGTAACCAACGGAATTCACCGAGTTAGTCAAAAGAACAGTTACTCGCCCATAACACTGGCTGAGAGTTGCACTAAATATCGAAAACTGGCATGTATAGGAAATCATGACGAAATAGATAGGCTGAATAATCTACAAATTTGCGCTGTAACCAGGAGATCCTGTGTTTGAATCCCGGTTGGCACGTAATGCTGAAGAGCTCCTCAAAATACAATGAACCAGCCGTCTAGTACTCTGTGGCGTTCAAACGATCTTTTAACTACTGTCAGCTGCCAAAGAAACCTGAAATAAATAAATAAAATGTTTAAAATAATAAGACTCCAAAACCAGAAAGTTAATAGTATATGAAGGTATGTAATTCTAATACTATAAATACGTCGCTAATCACTTATTATTATTATTGTTCCCTTGGGTTCCTAGTGGAACATAGGGCTTCAAATGCACGGCTTCACTTGCTGCCTTCTGCTGTACTTTTCACCTGCATCCATGTTAATCCAAACTGTTTCAATTCCTCTTCAAACGATCTACTCCATGTCACCCTTCGACGTCCCACTAGCCGCTTCCATTCCAGGTTCCACTCGAGAGTTGGCCTGACGCACGATATCACCCAACGGCCTCCTCAGCGAGTGTCCAATCCATCTCCACTTTATTCTGCATATTTCTTGAGTGTTTGGTTCTTGTTTAGTTTCTTCCCATAGTTTCTTGTTGGTGATTCTTTCCGGTCATCTGATCTTCAGTATACAGCCAGCGAAGACAGTTGTTGATGGAGGTCTGCAACAGGCTGTTGGAAATATTCTTTGTCACCCACCGCCAAGTTTCTGATCCATATAGCAAAACTGACTTGACGTTTGTATTGAAAATCGGAATTTTTTGTTGATGCTGAGTTGAGTGACGAAGATTTCCAGATTGGTTTCAGGTTGACGAATGTGTTTCTCGCCTTCCCGATTCTCGATTTGACATCCTCGTGCGTTCTTCCTGTAGTTGATACAATGCTCCTTAGATAAGTGAATGAATGAGGTAACCTCTTTCAAATCCCTCCCGTTGATGGTGATTGGCGATGGATCTTGCTGCTCTTGTTGTTGTTGTTGTTGTTGTTGTTGTCGGTTGTTTATTTTCATAACCTCCATCTTACCTATGTTCACCTGCAGTCCTGTCTTCGCTGGCTGCTTCTTCGACCAGTTTGTCGGTTTTCGCTTGTAATTCTTCGATTTTGTGTGACATCAAACATAAATCATCCACGCACGAAATCCAGGTCTTCTAGATTCTTGACGTCGGTCCAGGATATCCCTGTCTTCTCGTTTCCCACTATCTGATGCATAATCCAGTCCACCACAATTGGGAATATCATTGGTGATAATAAGCACCCTTTTCTGACTCCTGTGATTACTCGAAACGCCTCTCTGAGTTTTCCGTTGTGGATCACTTGACATGTACCGTTGTCGTGCAGCTGTTGAATAAGGTTGCTAATCATTTGCAGACCATAAAAAAGGCTTATAGGCCCTATTCACACACATGTCTTCAAACAACACCAGAACTAAATAGGGTATGGTTGAACCTTTATATGAGGCTATACGAGCATAGATTCTGATAAAATATCTTATGGGCTTACCCAAAGAGATATAGGGAGAAAGTCAAGAGAAAAGAGAATGTTCATTGTTTGACAGGATGGTTTTAGCCAATTGATTGCAAAAGAATTAAAATATCTATCAACAAAAATATCAGATAGTTGGGGCAGAGGCATACACCTCTAAGCTTGCTTAAAGCCTTCAATGTTTTACATAAAATGGCATAGTTTTTTTGAGAAGCCCAGGGAAGTTTAAAGCAAAACAATGAAGAAGGACCAACGAATGAGAATTTATATTATATTCACCTAATAAAATCAAATTGCATTTTTTAGCTGCCTTCTCAGTTGTTGAGGAAATCAGATAGCACTACTGTACTTCACATTCGGAAAGTCACATAAAAATGAGACATATACATCAATAAAATACAATAAAATGAATATCCTAAGGTGTTTCATTGTTAAATCACCGAAGGCTTTCAGAGCTTTAAAAAATCAATTATTACCCAGATAAATTAGTCAGAAAGTATGTAGAAAAATGTAAAAATTAAAATAAAATAAATGATGATAGCAGTGATAGTGATAATAATAATATTAATGATGACATGCATGTCAAACTTACGCAAGATAATGACAACACCAACAATAAGGAATCTAAATCATCAGTAGTGATTCCATACAAGGAAGGAACCTCGGAAACCACCTTACGCAGAATTCTTAACAAGGCAGGAATGAAAGTGGCTGGCATTCAAACTATCCACAAACTAAATTAGAAACAAGCTTTGTTTTTTAAATGATCCTGTGAAACCCTTAAAACAAAACAGTTTAGTTTATCTGATACCCTGCGATGATTGTCAGGTCAAAAACATAGGTCAAACTGTAACAACAGAAGACAAGGGTCAGGCAACAGATCGTTTATTAAGGAAATCAAAGCATATTTATATATTTTCATGTACATTATTATAGTTTAGTTAAGTAAACAAACACAGTCTTCTGATTGGTTGTTTCTCACTGAAAGTTAATCTTTCATCTCTTTGTGACTGTTCCTTGAATGTCAGATCATCTATATGTTAACTGTAACCGCCTACGCAAAGTCTGCTGTGGTCGGTTTGAATCAGTCTTTGTTCATATTTTCTCACGACAAATCTTGAGAACGTAAACATTGACGTAAAATACTGTCTACCAATTTGGCTAGTAGACAGCTCTCACAACAAAACTAGTAGAACAGGGGCAGTCAGACTAGCTGAACATAAAAACTTAGTAAAATCTGGATTGGTTGATCCAAATAAGATAAGAAATCTAGAGAATAGTTCAGCTATAGCACAGTTACACACAACCATACAATAGGATGGGATAGGATGACAGTTTTAAAATCTAATATCACAGGGTGCAGGGAGAGGTTGATAACAGAAGCTTTGTTTATCGAATCAACTGCAAATACATGTAACAGGAATGATTCATCACTTGTCCCCGGTATCTGGAAAATTCTACTACCCATACGACAAATAGGAGAAGACAAAAAAAACTATAAAACTCAAGTTTCGAAGTCTTGTGATTACAACTGATATGTTTTTACCAGTTGATCACGGACCGATATCATTTAGAGATGCATTGAAAACCAGGGAGTACTGAACAGCTGCTGTTTCATCCTAGTTTGGGAATCATTGGCAGTACGCACCCACTGGGATTCGAACCCAGAACTGATATGATTATGAACAATAAATTTTGTTCGAAACGTCAATTCCAGTAAATAATACTGTTTCACTGTGTGATACATCTAATAAACAAATTAATAAGGAAATAGAGTACTCAGAATCAGAGTTTTATTTGTAAAATTTAAAAAAAATTGAGGGAAAAAGACAAAAACAACAGTAGTTAACTCATGTTACATCACTTTTATCAGTCAAGCATCTCCATGTCAATCACTGGCCTCTTCTAAATACAGAAATCCATATTTTATCTTGTAAACCAGTGATGGTCTTTATAAGTAGTTTGCCTTAATTAAATCCATCATAAAAGTTGGCTTTATATTCCATACTTATTAGTGACTTACAGACTTGAAGTTAAAGACTGAGTTGGTTGGGAATCAAACTTGAACAATCAGCGTGCCTGGAGAGCATTCAACCACTGAACCACTGTACTCCAAATCGATTGTACAGGATACTTAAGCGACTGCATTTTTTTTATTCCTTCACGTTCCTCAGTGGAACATAGGGCTTCAAGCTAGAGGCTTGAAGTTTCTGTAGCAGTGTTTAATTTTACAGGATGGGGTTGCTAGCCTCATGCCCAACCTTTCCTTTTTACCAGCATTATTTCTTGCTTAGCGAGGTAAAGGAGTGCGTCGGCCGGGGATCGAACCCCGGACCATGTGCATGGTCGGCGAGCGTCCTAACCGCCATTGCATTGTTCCTCACTATTTAGTGAGTGAAATACTTTACCCCATAAAAGCGTTTCTCTGGCTGTATAGATATAGCTCCTGAAGGGTTTTCACCACCCGGCATTCATCCGTTATCCTGTATTCCAACTAAGAATACCTTTGTTTTTTTTCTATGCTTTCAGATTTCAGTAGTGATAGGATTATTGTTTTTTCACAAAGTGGGATCACTAGCTTTATGCCTGACCTTCTCCTTATCTCTAGCCTTAGCAGGAGCTAGTAATCTAGGGCAACATGAAGGAGATCAAGTGAAAGTTAATGGGCAGTTGTGGAACCATCTAAAAAAGACCACAGAAAATAGAATACAATCGAGGTGGGCTTCTGAAGCCTTATACTCTACTACATTAGACCTTTTTATTTAGTTTTATTGAAATAGTAAAACACTTCAACAATCGTTCTGTAACATATTTAATTCAGTTTTAGATTTTCCCGTCGATTGATTGGATCAAAGTGCTAGGTCTCAGGTTGACGTATCGGCTTCTTGTGCAGATGCTTTGAAGATGTCTGAGCAAGTAATTAGAAGTTAATTGGTGGATGGTGACTAGCAGTGGGATCCAGGGTATGCATTTCGTCCTACTTAAGACGTTTGAAACTATGGGACTGAGTTCAAGACTCGGTAGTAACATCATCACTCACTGCGGAATGCAGATGCATCCAGTGTAGGAGTCCCAAATAGGACGAAATGCGCATCCTGGATTCCACTGCTAGTCACCATCCACCAATAAGGCATTCTGTAACATAAATAAGCTATAAGACTTTTAAAACTAAATCACAAATAGAATGTTTCAACATACAGTAGACTTGTTTATTGTGTCTACTTCAAATGAATTCTGAATTAAGTGTGACTAACAGTCCCATAGTCGGTTAAATCTCACTTCAGAAGTAAGAGGTTGACGTAACTCGTTATCGCTTGAGGCAACTTTTATGTTGAAGCTTTTTTTCCAGCTGTCTAGTGTGTTTTCAAGTGAGACAATGTTTCAGTGGTAAGATGTCCACCAACCACTAATATAGTCGGGACTGAATTCCCAGTCGACACACTCCTAGATCTCGATTACCCAGTAGACATCCGGTTAAAGAGGGGAGGTTGGGAGTAAGGCTTACAACCCCATCCCTCACCACGGCTACCGACAATTCAAAGCTGAGGCTTGAAACCGTTTGTTTCACTTGGAATGCATAGGAATGAGTAAAGGTATTTGTGCGTCGGCGGCACAGTGATTAGTATTCTCGCCGATCATGCACATGGTCCGAGGTTCGATCCCGTACCGACGCACACCTGATATCAATGGTCAGCCTGCAAAATTTGGGCTACCGATATCACATGCTGAAAATTCCATACCTGTACCGAGAAATACGGTGTGGAATCAAGCTGTAATCAAAAATTTAAAAAAATCAAAATTAAAAAAAATTTCCCAGTGCACTATAGAAGTCAACTATCCAAACAGAGAAGGTAAAAATACTTTTATCCTATCTTACCCTATTGTGTCATTATATGTAAGTGAATGCATTGCAGTGTTCGAGTTTTCTAGACCATTCAACTAAGCGGAATCCATCATTGTGGATCTAGCTAGGTTCCTAAGACCCTTTAATCTTATTGATCCCAATCTACGAATATGACGTTTGTGATTAAATACACAGGCATTACATGATGAATTATTCTTTAATGGAATTATAATCTTCCACATTTACTGAACCCTCAATCTTCAGCTCCGGAAACCAACGGCTTATGCGTTAGGCCACTGAGACGATATGTAGTTCGGAGTTCGATCCCCAGTCAACACACTCATAAATATCGCTAAGCTGGTAACAAGACCAGTGAAGAGGGAAGGTTGGGCATGAGGCCTGAGGCAACCCCACCACACCACTTGTACCGAAACTTCAAAGCTCTACTTTGAAGCCGTATGCACCACTGGAAACGTAAAGGAATAATCAATAATGATAATAATACATTTACTTAGATTGTATTCTTTTAATCAGCTTTAATAAATTTAAATATGGACTGAAATGGTTCGTTCCTTGAACAGATGCCTTGATATTATTAATGAGAATCACATTAACCAAAAGTTATCTGTTTGGTAGTGAACAGAGAGAGATGAACTACAGCTTGTTTCAGCCTTTTTCTGACTGTTCATTTAATTGAATAATAATGTTCCCACTGATACCTGAACACAATACCCTGAAGTGTGTTATCCACGAAACCATTTATAAATTAAACATTTATACATATCACATAAGATAAACTTCAAGTTTTCACAAAAGCTTTTAATTTTTGCTCGTGTCTAGTTCATTTGGAAATTATGATAATACATATATATATTTCGCATTTTATAGGTATATATATAAGCGTGTATAGGTATATTTGCGTGACTGTGTAACCAGTTCATCTGCTATTTACTTCCTGTTTTGTTTTGCATTTAAGGAATGTAAAGTTATTAGCTTCCTGTTAGACTTTGATTATTCCTACTCTTCCTCCTCCTCAGCCTCCCCTTCCACACTATCTATCTATCTCTCCGTCTCTCTCTGGCTCTGGCTCTTTCTGACACACACACAGTCACTCAGTCTCACGCTTTTTCTTTTATTCTCTCCCGTTTTACTTCTCAAAAAAGAAATAAACACAAAGCATAACGTGTGTAGGTTAAACGACGAAACGAAGCAATGAAATAATGAAATGTCATTTATTACGATGTAAATAACAAGGTCTAGTCTATGAACGGAAGGGGATGTACGATAGCTACTCAAACTACTACAACTACTACTAATACTACTGCTACTACCTGCTTTATCCACTACTACCTGCTACTCCAACAAAATATATTCTCTGATGAATATATATATATATATATGCACTTATTTTATTCTATCTTACCAGCTTAATGAAAGGCACTAATTAGTTGTCTTCGCTCAATACTCAAGATCAGATGGCCGGCCAGAAAAGATCAGCAACAGAGATCTCTGGCAATGAGCGAACCAACCAGCAGGAACCGATTGTGAAACAAATAGGCAGGAAGAAATGGAGATGGATTGGCCATACTCTGAGGAAACAACATCAAGTGACATCACTAGACAAGCCATTGCTCGAGTGGAACCCGAAAGGGAAGCGGCGAGTTGGTCGTCAGTGCAAGGGTGACTTGGAGGAGGTCATGTGAAGAGGAGATGAAAACGTGTGGGCAGACTTGGAGCCAGGTGAAGACTGTAGCAGAGAACCGAACGCATTGGAGACGTGTGGCTGAAGCCCTATGTTCCTCTAGGAATTAAAGGAAACAATAATAATAAGTGGAAAAAAGAGTGAAACACGAACTAACTTCAATACCAGCATAATAGATATTATATGTATATATGCATGTATATGTATAGTAACAAATATCTTCTTTTTGACACTGTGCACAATGAAGGTTTCATTGCATAGAGATTAATTTTTCGGTATACTGTATTCCGCTTGATTAAACTACATGTTAGTTGAAATATTAGTCTTATTAAATGAGGAGAAAAAAAGTGAAGTATTAAGAATACTGTTTAATGTCACACAAAGTCGAAGACTTACAAGCGAAAACCGACAAACTGGTCGAAGAAGCAGCCAGAGAAGACAGGACTCCAGGTGAACATAGACAAGACGGAGGTTATGAAAATAACCAACCAACAACAACAACAACAGCAACATCCAGCGCCAATCACCATCAACGGAAGGGATTTGAAAGAGGTTACTTCATTCACTTATCTAGGGAGCATTGTCTCAACTACAGGAGGAACGGACGAGGATGTCAAATCGAGAATCGGGAAGGCGAGAAACACATTCATCAACCTGAAACCAATCTGGAAATCTTCGTCACTCAGCCTGCATCAACAACAAAATTCGGATTTTCAATACAAACGTCAAGTCAGTCAGTTCTTCTATACGATGGATCAGAAACTTGGCGAGTGGGTCACAAAGAATATTTCCAACAGCCTGTTGCAGACCTTTATCAACAACTGTCTTCGCTCTATACTCAAGATCAGATGGCCGGAAAGAATCACCAACAAGAAACTATGGGAACAAACAAAACAAGAACCAATCGTCCAACAAATATGCAGGAGAAAGTGGAAATGGATTGGACACTCGCTGAGGAGGCCGCTGGGTGACATCGCGCGTCAGGCCAGTGCTCGAGTGGAACGCCAGTGCAAGGGTGACATGGAGGAGATCGTGTGAAGAAGAGTTGAAACAGTATGGACTAACATGGATGCAAGTGAAAAGTACAGCAGAAGACAGAAGCAAGTGGAGACGTGCAGTTGAAGCCCTATGTTCCACTAGGAACCCAAGGGAACAATAATAATAATATAATAATTAAGAATACTAGACCACATAATATAATAAAGATTATTTTGATTGATTGCATTGTAAGGTGGCTGTATGGAAAAGGAAGTGTACAATCTCAACAAATGGCTCTGAAGATCTATTTGACTGTCTGATTCATTTCTATTTATTTTTAATGAGTCAAACATATCCTAAATTTTGATGAGAAGAGAAATAATTCATGGAACTAGAATGTTTAGCTTCTCTGTGACAAGTTGACTTATAAAATAGGGATGCTTCGACGTTAACTAAGGCTTAACGTTGATATTATTCGATTCAATCAACTTAGCCAGTTGCACAAGTTGTGGCTTTCCTGGATAAATTTCTGGTATGTGAAACGAAAGCACTGGGCTTGAGTCTTCTTGGGGACACTATCATCCACCGCAGAACACAGGTACATCCAGATGACAAGTTTCAAATTAGGCGAATTTCGTATTCTAGTGTGCATCCTCTAAATAACACTAATAAAGCAAGCATGTTGCAAAATGAAATTCTATTCTATATAAGACTGCTGTTAGGAATAAAGTGAATGTTATCATTACTATTATTGTTAACTCTGTAACTCTTTCTTGCGCACTATAGCTTTGACTACATTAGTGATTTCTAGCCTTATGTTACGACGTATCGAAACTTCGTTTGTCATTTAAAGACTAGGATCAAGTAATAATGGTACGAACATTTGTAATTTAATAGTAAGCAGTGCTAGTTTAAATTTCATCACAGCCTTAAACATCCCCATGTTCTCGATTGCACACACACACACTCTACCGGTAAGCGTTAACTCTCATGCGATTGGAATTTTTGATGGGCGGGGGCATTTGGGAGCATTTTCAACACGCCGAATCTGATGTGTAATCGTTTTCCCATGTGAGATTCGAATCCGCATCATCACGTACTACGACTATCAGAGACGTTGCCACTGGATTGTTGGCTTTTATGCCTGGCCTCCTGCAAGACTATAATGGATAGGCTGATTAGTCGCTACGGGGTTTATCAATGACTTACACTTAGTCCTTGGTGCTGGTGCAGACTGAGTTCTATCAGTCGAGTTTGCAATGTTGTAACCATGCTAGGTGGTTCACCTGAGTTCAGGGCTTCCACCACGATGTCAGGTCACTTAGCTTGCTGATTTTACAAATGGGATTCAGTCTTCACCAACATCAACGACTAGATGAGACAATGCTACTGAATAACGTCTAATCAACGAAGTCAGGATTCTTTACTTTATCTATTCCTTTCTCCAAGATTTAATTTTTAAGAAGTAGGATCTCGATAACTATAAGACTACTGATTTTCTTTCTGTTGCTTTCAAAAGATTATAATTGGAAATGTGTCACAATTTCTTGTTGTTCCATTTATGTTTCGACTTCAGAAAAGTTTAATATTATCAGGAGTAGTTATTTTTCAGAGTAGAATTCATCTTCCCGTATCTCACTACTCAATGTATGCCTTGATGTCTACATGTGCAGTAGTTTTCAGTATTCAGCAGTAATTATTTTCTAACGCCTATGACTGTAGCGGATATACATATACACTAACAGCTACGAAGTGACCTATAATCTTTATCAGCCTCATTCCACAGCTATATGACAATGCAAAGAAATAGGACAACGTAACAATCTACCTACTATCACCCATGATATTCCTAACTGTGACAGACTGGATTACGTGAAGCACTTCGGAGAACGAGAAGAGAGGATTACAATGGACATACAAGAAGACTCTAGAAGATCTGGATTTCGCGGACAATTTGTGTCTAATGTCACATAGACTTGAAAACTTACAGACGGAAACCAACAAACTGAAAGAAGATGAAGGTAGGGAAAACAGGACTTCAACTGAACACACAGAAAACGAAAGATAACCAAGCATGGAGCCCTGTCAATGGAACAAGCTTAAAAGAGGTCTCTTCCTTCACTTGTATTGCCAGCATCATCCTAACTAAATGCAGTCGGCACAGATGAAGATGTCAAAACTGGCGAGGACAAGACAGATCTTCATCACTCTGAAATCAGCTTGGAAACCCATTGCACTCGCTACAGAGAACAAAATTCTTATTTTCAAAACTAACGTTAGATCAGTTTTCCTATATAGGTCAGAAACGTAGTACGTGCGTCACCGAAAGCACTTCCAACAGCTTGTCGCACACGTTTATAAGCTCCTACTATCGCTTCAGAATGAAGATCAAATAGTCAGAGAGAAATAGCAATAAGAAACTCTAGGGAACGAACCATCAACATTCTATTGTTCAACAAATATGAAGAAGAAAATGGAGATGGATCGGGAAAAACACTGAGGAGACTGTTCGGTGACATCTCACACTAGACCATAGCTCAAGTGGAACCCGAATGGAAAATGACGAGTTGGACGTGTATTCGATTTTGAGCTACAGGAGATAATTCAGTGAGGAGATGACAACTTATGGGCAGTCATGGGGTCAACTAAAAAGGACCTCACATAAAAGGACATACTGGAATGTTGTGGTGAAGTCCTTTCCTTACCTGGAACCCAAATGAACCATAATTAAGGTGGATAGTTTTGAACAGATTCCATAGCCGACTGAATTTTTCTGTTAGCTTAAAATTGCTTTTGCCTTACTGAATAATACCTTGTTGTTCACATTCAAAATACCTGTCTTTGTAGCATTAACAAAAAATTAGGTATTGCAAATAAAGAGAAGTTAAAATTCAGAAGACGTTGAACTCTAGAGGATTGACTGAATCATAAGAGAGCTAGGATAGTGATTTGATAGAGTTGGTTGAAGAAAACTGCTAAAAAGCTTCAGAAAAGGATGAAACACGCTTGTCAATTCCTTCTTGGGTTTCAGTGATGGTGATTTGTGAAGATATTATCATAAAATGCTCACCTTTTGAATATATATCAAAAGCTTGTATCTCCACAGAAGAAAAAATCTAGAGACCAAGATTGCTGAAAAAAATAAAATTCTAGTTATATTCACTAAAGAACATCTAATTGTCTCATTTCTATTGTATCTTCATATTATTTTACAAAAACACCTCCACACTACTGAATGAATAACGTTCATTTCAGTGATGTAGTGTCTCAAAATGCTGAATAACATTCGTATTGTCTCACTGTTTTATGGTCTATTGAATCTATTTAGTTATAGACATGAAAATAAGTAGGAAGATAACATTTTGCTAGCCTTCACTTAATAATAATAACAATAATAACTGGAAGCTACTCACTTTCCACAGTTCACTTATTTTACATCCGAATAAAAAATATCTCCGCTTAAGTGGAAAAAATTATTGTCGTCTAAAGAATGTTACATTACGTTAGATATTTTTAAAAAAAATACCTAATTTTGAATCGTTTTCATCAGTAGAGACCAAAGGACACTGAACAGTAGCTTTGAGCTGGTCATAAATCTTACAGATGTGCATCGCATCCTGCCGCGAATATCAATACACTTAAACAATAATTATTTATCCCTTCAGATAAGTTTCTTAAGGTCTTAGTGAACATCTCGGGTGTACAGATATTTATCGTAGGATCAGACCCCTATAAAATCTTCAGGTGTTTTTCATTTGTTATCATTTATTAACAAAATCGATCTTTCTAGACAGCAATGAAATCACCAAGAACTTGAAAAATCTATTCCATATGTTCTGACTTGGACCCGTTTGATTGTGAATTATTGAAATTATCACTAGTCATTAACATTCAGTCTTTGGATCTTGAGTGAAACATAAGACTTTAGTTTTACATCCCTACTTCACTCACTCACTACAAACTTTCGTTTCTTCACACGATCTTCTTCATATTGTCCTCTTTATCATTCCTTACTGGGTTTCCACTGAGGGAATCTGAAGTGAGATATTGCCCAATGGTCTTCTAAGCGTCTCTATTTCCTTTGGAATATTTCAGTTGGATAGTAGGTTCTTAACTGATTGGCTCACACATTTCCTTGTCGCTTATCCTTTATGACCAGCTGTCTGATCGTCGGTATCTGGCATCATCGGGCATTCATAAACTTCTACAAGATTATTTTTGTTATTATTGCATTGGGTTCTGGGTGGAACATAAGGCTTTAACAACACATCCTCACTTTGTCCTGTTTGCTGCTGTCCCCTTCATCTGGATCCACGATTGCCCATTATCTCTCGTCTCTTCTCCACTACATGGTCTCCTTCATGTCACCCTCGATGTGATGACCTACTTGTCGTTCCCCATTGGGATTCCACTCGAGCTAGAGTCTGGCTTGCGATGTCATTCGACGGTCACCTCATTGCGTATCCAACTCATCACCATTTTCTCCTACATATTTGTTGAACGATAGTTTCTTGATCGATTTGTTGTCAGAGTTCTTCAGTAGGACGATGGAAATGCTTTCGGTGTAGTGTTCATTTGACATTAGTGTTGAATAATTGCATCATGTTTGTTACCCTATTTGCTTCAGAAATCTACACTGATTCCCGGGAGATAAGCGAACCACGTGAATGTGAAATAAGATTATAGCAGAAAATGTGTACTACTAATGGAATTTCGCTAATTGCTTTTCATTTAATTCTGTTTGAACATTTCGATTACCAGAATATTGGGAATCTAAACAACATTGTTGTCGAAGTACTTTTTTGGGTTTCTTGTTAACTGAGTTTACCGGACCGAAATAGTCGCTCTCTACTGATATGCTGCCCCCTACTACGGACAATGCCTTGAAACAAATATCATGTTGGGTGCGAGTCTGATTTGCTAATGTCAACATTCAGTGGATATGCAAGTTTATCCAGTTGATAAATGTGAGATAGAGTTGAACTTGCTTCCTGAATACCATTGTTAACCCCCACCAAACAAGTTCAATCTAAGTAACGACTGAACTACGAAACTAAATTTCAGCAACTGGGGATTTCATGTATCTCTCATGTAAATCTGTAATGCTCTTAGAATATATCAGTGCCTCAGTGTGTTGTATGAAGCGCTCAAATAACTAATAATAATTAGTTTATTTCAGTGAAATTCTTCTAATTAGGTGGTTTTAATTTTAAACTGATTAACGAGTGACAGTTGGTTGTTGAGCTCTTCATTTCAAAAATCGTGTAGCCTCTTCATACATTTCTTCATTGAATAGTTAAGACTATACACTCGTTAGACTTGATATCAGGTAACCATCACTTATTATTACCGAAAATACAAACTACGCCTTAAAAACTACTTTTTACATTCTGCACAAAACAAAACGTTGTATACACAGAACTAGATTACCCATCCTTCTCATGTATATGTAGAATTAACTGTTCCTGCCGATCACTTATTATAAGAAGCACCACTTACCGGGCAGGTATGTTTTTACTTTCGAGAACATTAACTCGCTTGATTCAGGAAAGATATTAATAAGGCTACAAAGATCTTTATTATACTAATCCTAGTAAATATAGGGCATTAGTATAGACACTAATGAAGGATTCAGTGTGTAAGAATGTCATTGAACGTTCCTTCTGTCTTTGCATAGCTGAAGCCACTGAAATAAGATCGACCAAGTCAGAATAACAAATATCAATCACAGTCAACGGGAGGAATTAAAAGTCACCTCTTCCAATAATCAAGACAGAATCGTTTCAAGTACATACGGCACCGATGAAAATGTCGAAACCAACCAGAATCAGAAAGGCTTAACAGACCTTCGTTAATCTGCGATCACTGTGTTAATCTACCGCACTCGAAATAAGGAACATGATCCGGATTTTCAAGTCATCACGTCTATACAGTTCAAAGATGGCGTGTCACAAAAAGCATTTCGAACCAGCTACTGCAGACATCGCTCCATATTGAAGATCAGATGATAAGCAACAGGGATGTAGGGTAACGTACCAACCAAGAACCTATCTCGTGACAGATATGCAGAAAGGAATTTAAATTTACGGAACACTCGGTGAGGAGACCATCGAGTGATAGCACTCGCAAGGCAGGCCATTAAGTGGAACACTAATGGTAAACGACGAGTCGGGAGTTACTCCGAGAGCCAAACATAAGAGACAGAAGTTCGCGCGCAATCGTGGAACTAGCTGAAAAAGACTGAAGAGAGCGGAGTGAAATCGACATGTGCTGCTGACGTTTTTGTTTTCACTCGAAAACCAAAGGAATGTTATTAATGAGCCAGGACTCTGTAATCAAAAAGAATGCATTAACACGTTATCTCCCCTTTGAATACCTTTGGATTATATATGCTATCCTTCCTGTTTAAGGGATTCAACTTCTCTCACTTACTGTTCTTTTTTTCCTCTGTGACTACCCAGTTTCCGTTAAAATGTTATACCAAATCATCCGCTTCATTCTAACATCTTTCAAAGACTGTCAAATTTTCCATATACATATAGACACTATTCTCACTTATGATTAGTGATATTGTTTTTGTCCTTACTAATAAAAATCTACTTCATTCAACTGCAATTATTGATTAATTCATAAAATAGCTACTCACTTCAGCCTTCTGCGTTGTATCATATTTGTAACAGATAGTAGTTATTTTGCTATACACATTTCACAACCTTGAACAAAGTTATCAATTTTTCTCACTTCTCACCCCCCCCCCACCCTTCCCACATTGAATGATCATCATTCATCTCGAATTCGATGGCAGATGACAATAGAAGACACGTTTTTAGTAAATAATTCAAATGCTCACTCAGGATGTGATGTGAACGAACTAGAATTTGGACAGATACATTTTTATGTTGTAGAATATCAACTCTAATGACCAAGTTACTTGACAAATTGAAACTCATCTGATTTATTAATATACAATCAAATTCCGGCTACCTGTTAACAGATTTAACTTTACTTATTCAGACCAACCTTTAAATAAAAAAAAATGTACTTCACTTAAGTTATATAATATCCTGTCACGACTCAGATTTTCATTTTAGCTTCAATATAACGGAAATCCTTTTATTTAGATATTTGGAAAACAAAAGGACTGAGCATAGAAATACTTACTATTCAATTAGATCCTCGTCTATGACTCTTCTCTACTATGGACGGTAATTTTATTCTGAAAAAATACATAATTTACCAGTGTAGTGATGATACTGTTATTGTTGTTCCCTTGGGTTCCTAGTGGAATATAGGGCTTCAACAACGCATCTCCACCTTATTCTATTTTCTGCCATCCTCTTCAGCTGGGTCCACGATTGCCTAAAATCTCTCATCTCCTCCCCACTACATGATCTCCTTCATGTCACCATCTCACCGATGACCCATTTATTGCTTCCCATTTGGATTCCACTTGAACGATGGCCTGAACTGGGCTCGATGTCATACGATGGTTTCCTCAACGTACACCCTATCCATCTCCATTTTCTCCTAAATATTTGTTGAGCGATCGGCTCTTGATTGGTTTTTTTCCAGCCACAGTTTATTGTTGCCAATTCTTTCTGACCTGCCGATATGATCTTCAGTATGGAGCCAGAGAAGGCAGCTGTTGATGAAAGTCTGCAGGGACCTGTTGGAAAGCCTTTTTCTTAGACCTTGTGCAAGTTTCGGAAACACATAGTACACAGAAATTCTCAGCGCGTTTAATTCCAAAATATTTTGTCTTAATTTACGATTTACATGTAAAGTAGTAATCTGGAGTATATCATGTGACGTAGTGTTATTACATACTACGAGACGACCAATTCTGTATATTTTTCCTCACTTCACTCAAGAACTGCACAGCTCCTTTCTGAAAGCTAAGTAAATATGTACGCGAGTTCATCTAGTAATCAGGTAACACATTCTCATGATTAAAACCACACAATATAAAGAAAAGTTTAAGCAGCATCTTTATTATTATAATTATTATTGTTCCCTTGGGTTCCTAATGGAACATAGGGCTTCGACTACACGTCTCCGCCTTGCTTCTGTCTTCTGCTGTACTTTTCACCTGCGTCCATGTTAATCCATACTGTTTCAATTTCTCTTCGCACGATCTCCTCCATGTCACCCTCGGACGTCCCACTCACCGCTTCCCTCTCGGGTTCCACTCGAGCACTGGCCTGACACGCGATGTCACCCAGCGGCCTCCTCAGCCCAGCGCGTGTCCAATCAATCTCCACTTTCTCCTGCATATTTGTAGGGCGATTGGTTCTTGTGTCGTTTGTTTGTTCACATAGTTTCTTGTTGGTGATTCTTTCCGGCCATCTGATCTTGAGTATAGAGCCAGCGAAGACAGTTGTTGATAAAGGTCTGCAACCTGTTAGAAATCTAGGCGAGGTTAAGCAGCATCTTTGATGGATATAAATTCTGGTGTCACAGTGATTTAAGCAAGCTGCCGTTATAAACATTAAAAGTACAAATTTCACTTTCAGTCATTATCTATTGTCAGATAATCCCTTCACACATAAACAACCTGTTTCTAATTCAATGTGATTAAAATTAACAGGAGAACATCTGGTTAGGCAGCTAGTGTGAGAATAAACGGACAGTACACTATCACTGATTTACACAACAGCTCGGTATTACCGCCAGTGGTTACAATGAAATGATAACCTGATAAGCAAGCTGATTCTCGTAGTTCTGATGCCAGATGACCGGACCAGTAATTCGTAGACCTCTCAGTAGTTCAATTTCTGACATCACTCATATTTTCGTTGCATCTACAATTATCCCCTTTTTATTATACTAACCCTATATTTAATAATTTTTGTTATCTGAGAAGTAAAACTAAGCAATTCCCTTTGGTCTTGAACTTTTGTGTTTTCACACGGTTTGATAGTTTTCATTTTGATAAGAATAACCTGCTCTCAGAAAATGATTTTCCCACACAGAATTTTTTCATCAGCTGAGAGAAAGCCTAAAATGTACAACTTTCAATTGTTTATCTTTTATTTATAGACAGAAGAAACACTTTCTAGTATAGTTAAGTAAATCAAAAGAAGGTTATTTTACTCAACCACCCACCCCAGAATTGTTTTGTTTTGTAATAGTATAGTTTGCTAAAATTATATTTATACTAGTGAAATTTCGACAGCTGAATACTGAATTGAATTTTATTACTTGTTACTCCTACTTTGAATAGGCAGGTTAAGTTTTTCAGTATAGGAATTTGACTAATTCTGGGGTTTGATCACAAATTGACGACTTCAGTTAAATTATCACTAATAACTAGGAAGCAATGAGCATTTGTCTCTTACTAGTCTGGTGTTCTTCATCAATACTCGCTAAGAGCTCTACGAGGGATAGAAACTTAAAAAGTATAGCTTACTAGTCAACTAGTCTCTTGCCAGTGAGATGGAATCTAGTGTTACATGCGTCATAACTTCAATTAGTTTGCAGAGCAACACATGAAAGTTAATCTATGGTTATTTAGTAACTGACCATGAGATAAAATGCACGAAGTTTCAGTGAGAAGTCGTAATGTGTAGAGTTAACTAATTTAGTTATTCACCAGTTTCATTGGTTGACGATGGTGCTCTACGTTTCGTCAACTGAAAAATATCAGAATTCAACGGGATTAACCCAGAGGTTGAATAGTTAATGAACTGACCTCGTAAACTTTAGATCCGTGGTTGGATTCCTGGTGGGGTCATGGGTCCTCATTGTTGAATGGTCTTAAATAAGGAGAAATAAATGTCCAGTACCTCTTGGATATCAATGATTCTCCTAATGATGTTGGTCAATGACGTGATCCATACTGAAAATAGTGAAAGTTCCTCTGAAACTCAAAATGTGAAAGATTTACTTGTTTCCAATGTAAAACTGTACTCAACCGTTCATGGTAAGGCGAAACATCTTCGCAGTAAAATTTATCCACATATATATGAGGCGAATAAAATGAAATAATAGAAAAGAGTTGCATCTTAATTAACTAGCTAAATTTCAACTTGCGTCGGTGGCATAGCGGTTATGACTCTCGCCGATCATGCAAATGGTCCGGAGTTCGATCCCCTGCCGACGCACACCTGATATCTATGGTCGGCCTGCAAAATTTAGGCTACCGATATCACATGCTGAAAATTCCATATCTGTACCAAAAAATACGGTGTGGAATCAAGCTGTAATCAAAAATAAAAAAATAAAATAAATAATTATGAGAACCGTTAGCTACAATTTATTATTCTTATTTCCTTTAGTTCCTAGAGGAACACAGGGCTTCAGCCATGCGTTTCCATTGCGTTCGGTTCTCTGCTAGAGTTTTCACTTGGCTCCTAGTCTGCCCATACGCTTTCAATTCTTCTTCACATGATCTCCTCCAGGTCACCCTTGGACGACCAACTCGTCGCTTTCCTTCCGGGTTCCACTCGAGCAATGGCTTGTCTAGTGATGTCACTTGATGGTTTGTTTCCTCAGAGTCTGACCAGCCATTCCATCTCCATTTCTTCCTGACTATTTGTTTCACTATCGGTTCCTGCTGTGTTGGTTCGCTCATTGCCAGAGATCTTTGTTGCTGATCCTTTCCGGCCATCTGATCTTGAGTATTGAGCGAAGATATCTGTTAATGAAGGTCTGTAGTTTGTTTGAGGTGCTCTTTGTGACACGCCAAGTCTCTGATCCGTATAGTAGTACTGACTTCACATTGGAGTTGAAAATACCGATCTTATTTTTGACGCTGAATGCTGTTGACCTCCACACAGACTTGAGAGTAGAGTCTTGCTTTCCCGATCCTTGCTTTGATATCCTCGTCAGTTCCGTTCTCCTGTAGTTGAAACAATGCTTCCCAGGTAGGTGGTAGAGGAGGTAATTTCTTTCAGGCTCCTTCCATTTATGCTGATTGCTGTCTGTTGTTGTTGGTGGTGGTGTTGCCCAGGAATCTTCATCACCTCTGTTTTCTCTATGTTCACCTGGAGTCCTATCTTTGATGCTTCTTCTGCCAACTTGTTACTTTTCACTTGCATATCTTCCAGTTTGTGAGAAATCAGACATATATCATCGGTGAAGTCAAGATCCTCCAAGTTTTTCGTTAAAGTCCATTTCATGCCTGTTTCCTCATTGCCCGCTGTTTGTCGCATTATCCGATCTACTGCAATCAGGAAAATCATTGGCGATAGTAGGCAGCCAGCTTGTCTTACTCCTGTCCCCACTTCGAAGGATTCCATAAGTTTCCCGCTGTGGATTACTTGGCATGCAGCATTGTCGTACAGCTGTTGGATGAGATGTATAATTGTCGGTGGCACCCCGTAGTAGCGAAGTAGTTGCCAAATCACCTCTCGATCGACGCTGTCGAAGGCCTTTTCAAAGTCGATGAAGTTGAGATAGAGAGGTGACTGCCATTCCAGGCTTTGTTCAATGATGATCCGTAGTGTGGCGATTTGATCAATACATGACTTGTTTCTCCTGAATCCAGCTTGTTCTGGTCGAAGTTTTTCATCCAGGGCTTGTTTGATCCTCTCCAGGATGATGCGGCTTAGTATTTTGCTTGGGATGGACAGGATCATAATTCCGCGCCAGTTCTTGCATTGACTTACGTCTCCTTTCTTTGGTAGTTTGAATAGGTGTCCTTTCTTTCAATCATCGGGTACTTTGCATTCTTTCCACACCTTCTCCAGTAGTGGCGTCATCAAGTCCGCTGTTGTCTCTGGGTCCACTTTCAATGCCTCTGCTGGGATTCCATCTGGTCCTGCTGCTTTTCCAGCTTTCAGCATCTTGATTGCCTTCAGGACTTCTGTTGTCCTCGGGGGGTTGATGTTCACTGGTAATTCTGCTTCCGTTGTTGGTATTGTTGGGCGCGTTGTAGTGGTGGTCGATTTAGTAGTCTTTTGAAGTGTTCAGCCCACTGTTTCCTTTGCTCCACTTCTTTGGTGATTGACTTTCCATTGTCATCCTTCACTGGCTTAATTTGTGACGAATTTTTGCCCGATAAGTACCTAGTAGTTTGGTAGAGTGTTGCGAGGTCTCCTTTGCCTGCAGCTTGTTCTGCCTCAGTTGCCATGGTTTCATAATACTTTCTTTTGTCTTCTCTGGCACTCTTCTTTACTCCTTTGTTCAGTGGCTAGCTACAATTAGCGTCAGCGATTCTCCCAATCACTGAAAGCAATAGGTAATAGCCGTTGGGATACAGTAGTAAGATTTGTCACTAAATAAATACAGTTAGACAACCATTTTAGATCTGAGAGTGACAGAGAGCTGTATCATCCTTGTTTGAAATGCTCCAGCAGGGTGCACCCGTTATCCTGCCATCAGGTATCGACTCCAGGACCTTCAGATCTCAGGGTGAGCTCCTGAGATGGAATATAACGACCCGCCAACTGAAACTTCTACCAATTTTCGGTACATAGTACCAAATCATCGCAGATTATTTGTCCCAGCATTCAACTTGATCGATCAGGTTGGTTACGAATTCCTACTAGGAATTCAGGCAATATCATCCTGTGGTCAGTGACTATTAAGCGAAAGATTATTTTATCATTATTTTTCAAGATTTTATTCTTCACCTCTTATGTATTTTTATTCTTTTAGAAAACTTTGAAAAATACTTGCCTTCATGGTGTATCCAGTCGAGTACGATGTTGAAATACTAAAACTCAGTGGTTAAATCTAACAAGTTTTAAGGCGTTTTTCTTTTCATGGATTCGGAAAATCGTGTCATCTTGAATGTTGGCGGGATACGACATGAAACATATAAAGCTACACTGAAGAAAATTCCAGCCACTCGTCTGTCTAAATTGACAGAAGCTGTAGCAAATTATGATCCAATATTGAATGAATACTTTTTTGATCGTCATCCAGGCGTATTTAATCAAATACTGAATTATTATCGTACTGGAAAATTACACTATCCTACAGATGTCTGTGGACCGTTATTCGAAGAGGAGCTTGAATTCTGGGGACTTGATGCCAATCAGGTGAGTTGTTCAGAAGTGGAAATATTTATATCTTAGTATTATGTTCTTCAGCATGTGCATGTCTCTTTTCATTATTGTGTTGACACCTTAGAACATCACAGTTCTAAAGACAGAGACGAATAGATATTTGAAGAGTGAGTGTGTTGGGCCTAGACGGGAACATCTTACATGAAGACGGCCTGTTGTCTACGCGAAACTACATTCTTCCTAGGTGAAATATTGATATAACAAGTATTGCAGATAGATTGTACGATTTATATACTCATATAAACCTTTTGACACCTGTTCCGAAATTGGGTGGTTCAAAACCATTGGGAATGTTAATTGGATTTTTTTTCCGGTACATTATTACTATTACTCCCCTGGGTTCCGAATGACTACAGAGACACATTGCCATTTCGGTGTGCTTTATGATGTCTTTTCACCGGATTTTTTGATCGCTTTGATGGACAATATCGTTTCAAGGAATCCTTAGACTTTGTCCAATCCATCTCCATTTCCCTCTGGATATTTTTTTGGGCTATGGGTTCTTGTTTTGTTCGTCGCCAGACTTCCTCGTTGCTTATCAATTCCACCGGTCACCTTGTCTTCAGTACTAAGGGGAGACATCTGTTGATGAAAGTCTGCACCCTACTCGAAATGACACGTCAAGTCTCTGAACCTTATAGAAGAACTGACTTGACATTAGCGTTGAAATTGCAAATTTTGTTATTTCTACACTGATTTTGACATTTTCATCCTTCCTGGAGCTTGTAGTTGAAACGATGCTGCCTAGATAAGTGGCAGAATTGACCTCCTTCAAATTTCTCCCGTGATTGGTGCTTGTTATTGGTCGATCGAGTGTCCTCATTACCCCCTCCTTCTTTAAATTCACTCGAAGTGCTGTCTTAGCTGCTTCTATTGTCATCACGTTGGCTTTTGCTTGTAGACCTTCGCTTTTTTTGCTATATTAGACATAGACCATCCGCGAAATTCAGGTTTTCTATAGTCCTCTTGTCAATCCGACGTATGCCTATCTTCTCAGTCTTCTCAGTCTTTTGTATCATCTGGTCCAGCACAACAAGGTGGCTTTGTCTTACTCCTGTCGCCACTTTCAACTCTTCACTGAGTCTTCCGTTGTCAATCATTTGACAAATGGTATTGTTACATATAACTTGTGGCCCTAGTACATTATGTATATTAAATATTCCTAGCAAAATAGATTAACCTTACACTACCGGTTAATTAGAATACATTAAAAGTATTTAAAGAGTGTGGAAATGAATGAATTTCTCAGCTGTATGTTCTATACTAATGAAGAGTAACATTTTCGCTATGGCCACCATTAAAAATTATAATAACAGAATATACTACTGGTTAACTCTGTTGAATCATACCAAAACAACACCACTATATTTTCTGAAATCATTATCCATGAACTTTCCGCTTAATAAGTTGGCTGTTAGGTATAGACGCTTGAACGACTTATTAAAATGAACATGATATTATTTTGACTGATGGCAGGTAGGAGTGAAATTCAAAAGGCGCGATTTGTCAAAGACCAGGTGTTTCGGTTCAATAAAATCAGGTAATGGGTAGTTCAAAAATAATAATTTAAACAAATAACAATGTAGAACTATTGCATAAAATGTGTCTATCACATGCCTAGTGACCTAGTGCATAGCTCTTTGACGTTTGAAACGATTGGTGATAGGTCTAAGTCTGTGGTCAAACATCGTCTTTAACTGAAGTTACCGGGAACGGACGCTACCTTTTTTTATTCCTTTACGTTCCTAGTGGAACATAGGGCTTCAAGCTAGAGGGTTGAAGTTTCTGTAGCAATGGTGATTATTTTTACAGGAAGGGGTTGCTAGCCTCATGCCCAATCTTCTCTCTTTACCAGTTTTACTACTGGCCTAGCGAGGTAAAGGAGTGCGTCGGCCGGGGATCGAACCTCGAACCACGTGAGGCGTGGTTGGCGAGCACTCTACCGCTGTGCCACCGACGCTACCTTTAACCAAAATTAATACACAATTTGACATTGACTTAGTTCAGAAATGAAAAGCACTTTAAAAAAAATAATGTTTGACACAAAAAGGCAGATTCTTATCTGAGAAGGAAGCTTATCAATTCGCCTGTGGAATAAACCTGAAGCCACCTTAATCATCATTATTATAAGTTATAGTATTATTATTATTGCTATTACTTATTCCTTGCTTTCTGAGAGAGATATACGGCTTTAATAACACATCTGCATTTCAGCGGATTTTCTGCCATGACTTCAAGTTGCAGAATCCACTACTGCCAACACGCCTTCATTTCCATTTCTATGTCACCCTTGGAGTCAAAACTCTTTGCTTTCACTTTGGACTCCACTTGTGTGATGTCACTCAAAAGTCCATCCCGTTACAGAATGTCTAAACCAATTAAATTTCCTTCTTTAAATTAAAAAAAGTGATTGATCAACAAAGAATGTTCTTTTAGATAAATTTGTCATCAGGTTCTACATTTATATTGCAGTAATAATTAAAGAAATATTGTTTTAAATAACATCAGTGTTCTAAATTACATCGAATGAATAGTATCAACAGAGAACATTTGAAAAGCGACAATAAGATATAATAGGCAATGATATAACACCGAATTGAATATCAGATGAATTAAGGGAAGTAACACAGAATTTACGAATTTATTGGTTCGATAGTAGGCCAGGGTAGAAATACAGCCTGGACCTGTTTCGTCTGCTGGTTGATATAAACGAAGTGAAATGGCCTCCACTGTTCGAAGTATTAGGTACATAGAGGTCTTTAGACCGAGAGATAATAGTGAAAGACTTTTCAATCAATGCTAGCTTTGTGGTCTTAATGAAGGAGGTGATCCAATACAGAACTGTTGATGGTTTTAACAACACTTATTTAACCACATTGGTAGGGGTTCAAAAGCACGAAAAGTTAGGTTCCAAGAGCAACGGCCAGCAAAACTGGCTCCACAAGAGGAGCGGTTGAATTGTTAGATATATATTTAGAGCTAGATAGCCTAGATACTTCATTTTTCAGTATCAGAATCCTAATCTGTTGTGTGGAAAATATAAGCTGCAGCTTTGAATCGATTCCCTCAACTTTTTGGTTATTATTTCACTCGGTATGTCACTTTTGAATTGCGGTCGTATATATAGTGGCTTCTTGTTAACAGATATAGAAGAATTCTCTTCTTCTCTCTTGACTGTATGTTTAGTGATGAATTTTTCAGGGTTGTTATTTTTAATTAACATTTCATAAACAACCTCAAGTTTGTCTTCAGACGCATGTTGTAAACAAATAGCTTTGATATAAGTATAAAACGTGGGCACTGCGGTAGAGTATAACTCCATTATGGATGAGATTTGGATAAGCTTTGACCCTATTTCTTCTTATTCCTTTGCATTCGCAGTGGAACATAAGTCTTCAAGCTTTAGCTTTGAAGGTTCAGCAGTGGTTTCTTTTACGCCTGCTAGCTTCACGCCCAGCCTTACCGCATTGTCAGGATTATAACCTTCTAAGGGGGGCAGTTAAGGAGTGCACCGTCCGGGACTCGAACTCCGGACCACGTGCACTCTACCGCTGAACCACCGACGTAGGATATTCACCTAATTTTTTTAAACTGCAGAGTGAGAGTAACATTAAGCTGGGAACTAGTTCACTGCAGTCATACAGTTCCTCGCAAGGAATTTAAAGTAACTCTAATTATTATTCCAATTTTAGTTTGTGGGAAAAAAAGGGGACAACATATCAAACTAATTTGTAAAAAGTTAAAGTCGAAACGAACTAACTCATAACCATGAACAGCAACAACAACAGCGAAAAAAGCCTCAAATCTTTGAAACGATGTACGATGAATGAATTTCTCCACCATAATCACATCTGTTCAGGAGTTTCGATTAAATTCAATTATCCATCTGGTATCATACTAGTAATAATAACAATAATAATAATAAATGCAATAATAATACTAATATGATATGATAAACATATGCATGAAATGAAATATAATCTCTAACTAGAAAGGAAATTAATTAAGCTATTATTGTAAAGCATTAAAAAAAAACACAACATAAGTAAGAATATACAACTATAAATATGGCTTGTTCTTCTTCCCCTTGTACTTTCCTTTCCACCCTCACTAATGGAAACATTTCCATACAGGCGGATAACTTCTACTATCTACATTTATGAGACAAAATAGAATTGACTGTACAACATTTTTGTACATAAAAATAGTAATCATAGAATCAGAAGTTAAAAGGATTTGAAGAAAAATAATAATAATAGTAAATTAAATGATTGTAAATAGGAGTAAAAGTTATGCATCGTGTGGTAGAATATAATTCAGCATTGATATTAGATGGTTGGAGGCAATCGGCAAGGAAGCCTTGCCTGATCTGGGTTTCGTGCTACTTGACACTCATCAGCCAGTCAGCAAGGCGTATATGCGACCTCGAAGGAACTCGTGTCTCTTCTGAGATTCCAACCCGCGTCACCCAGTGCTGCAGTCAGAGACGTTATCACCACCAAGGTATTCGGGTTCGCG
Source organism: Trichobilharzia szidati (assembly GCA_944472155.2). Taxonomy (NCBI): domain Eukaryota; kingdom Metazoa; phylum Platyhelminthes; class Trematoda; order Strigeidida; family Schistosomatidae; genus Trichobilharzia; species Trichobilharzia szidati. Next base: position 27,531,108 of record OX235271.1, read on the forward strand.
ATTGACCTCCTGTAGGACTGTATTGGATATTTCTGACTGAATACTAGTCAGTGACTTGCTGACGGGTTCCAAATAGCATGAAATCTATGTCCAAAACTTCCATGCCGATTGCTTCCAACCATCTAGTATTAACAATTCAAGGTGCAGCGTGAATGCGAACCACCAAAAATGGTGGCCACATTGCACCAAACAAAAGACTTAACACACTACACTAGTCTCTAAATAGTGTCCAATCACAGTATAAGTCAATATTATTTAATATAAAACTCACAGAGTGATATACTTTATCGACAAATGGAAGACGTTTTGAGCTCAGCTGCATTGCTAATAATCATACTGATGTGTATTCACGGGACTTCATATAGACCTTTACTCACTTGAGTTTTTTTTATGTAATTTTCCTCATATATATCCTTGATAGGTGTTGTGTCATTCTGACTGCATGTATTCGAAGTTGACCAGATGAACAAAGGATTCAACGATTAACCTCTTTGTCTTTCTCTACTTAATTATATTACATTATTATTGCGTTGGTAATGCATAGACAGAATGCTTTTCAGCCACAGATTTGGTCCAGGGTTCGATCGCCGGTCGACGCACTTGTAAGCCTTCTAATATCTGGTCGAAAAAATTGACAAAGAGGGAAGTTTGAGCGTGAGGCCAACAATTCCAACTCTTAAAAAATAAACACTAAAGCTACTGAAACTTAAAAGCTAAAGTTCGAAACCATGTGTTCCAGTCGGAAGACAAAGGAATGCAAAAATAATGCTTTTAATACTGTTGTGTGACTGGGTGCGAGCGTATGTACAGTGATGGTCCAGACTTTTTCCAGATTACTCAACTGAATGGTGTGATTCATTCTCGATCAAAATTCCAATAATCTAAGTGACTGCGATCTACTAGTTTTATCAATGTATTTGACTTCACTACTGTTATAGGCTATTTTGCTGTCAGATCCTTCAGACAAAGATGTTTTTTTTTGAGTGAATTAGTTAATTTAAATACCGCTATAATTCCATCTAGTCTTATTAGGCATCCTTCATAATGACAGGTTAGAATTTTCAAACGTTTTTAAAAATACAGTAAATAACATTGGAAACAAAAGGAGTCTTATAAATTTGTGAAAGATATAACTAACTTCCTAAATTGATCATTACACACTAAGAAGTGTTAATATTTTTAGATGTCTAAATCAGGAGAACCAACACAGGAAATTTAGAGACACAAGTTTATAGAAAATCAACGCACACAGATCAAATACTCAACTATACTAGCAATAATCCAGTTACTCACAAACGAAACTGTGTGCAGACATTGTTTAAAAGAGTTCAAACACATTGTAGCACTCCAGAGCTGAAAAGAATGGAAGAAGATTACCTACAAACGGTCTTCAAAAAGAATGGTTATCCACGAAGTTTCATCAAAAAGTGTTTAAAGTCGAATCAAACCAACAAGAAACCATCATCAAAGACCACAAGAAAATTCATTCTACCATAAATGAGGACTATCTCTGAAATAGCAGCCAGAATACTGAAACCGTTAGATATAAATACAGCACACAAACCAGTAAAATCGCTTAATTCGATATTATGCAAAGCAAAAGATCCAACAGAAAAAGGGGATAAAATTAATACCATCTACAAAATAAATTGTATGAACTGCAATAGACATTACATCGGCCAAAGTGGGCGTCCCCTTCGAATCAGAATCCAAGAACACAAATCAGCCGTGAAAAGACATGATATGTATTCTCTAGTATCAATGCATGCAGACAACTATGGTCATCAGTTTGATTGGGATCACGTCAAAATCTTAAACAGAGGAAACACGAAAAGTGCCAGAGAATTCCTAGAAGCCTGGTACTCAAGCGAAAATGCGATTAACAAACACGTTAATACAGATGAAATATACCAATTAATAAAAAGTAAATCAGGTGACCAAAAAGTTTAAAATCCTAGTCAATAGAAAGTGGTCAATACATATGTGAAGATAGTAACCAGGAGACGCAATTACATCACGCATGAAGAAATTTAAATCATTTCACTCTGTGCTAAATATGGCGCTGAAGATGTTGTCCGGAAGGACGACGAAAGCTTCGCGACTAAACCAACCAGCTCAGAGAACACTTTTAATTGCAAAAGAAGTGTTAATATTTCATGCACTATCGAAAATCAGATAAATATTGGTTTGAAAGATATACCTACTGAGTCCCGTGGTCAAGATGGTGTACCTTCTATTATCCACAGAAAATGTGCTTACTTAGTCTAGCTGGTGTTCCTTGAGGTGCTGTTATTTCTTTCTTTTCTATCTCTTATCTTCTTACATGACTTTTCCAGTTGTGACGAAGTCAATTTTGTTAAGTATGGCAACAATCCGGCTATTTCTTTCCGCATCAATTATCAGTAAGTCTGTCTCAAAACGAATAAGGTTTTACTAGAAATTTGTCAGTGGTCATCCTCAAATGATCTTAAGTTAAATCCCTTCAAATTTCAGGTTGTTAACTACGCTTACAAACACAAGTTTGACTTATATTAGCCGGTATGTTCCCATGGTTCTACCATCACAGGTGGCACTGAATTTGGAACGAAGTCAAGTGTTAAATACTCTGGATTCTCTGATCTCTTCTGGTCTCCCTACATCATGTCAGTCTCTAGAAACATATTTCGATCGACTTTCTACTCAAAGAAGTAAGGACAGTCTGCAATTACACGATCTTTACTGTTACAGTATTCAGGTTACAGCCTTGTTTACATTTACGGATAGAGAATAGTGGGCTTGAAGCCTATGTTAACCTTTTTCTAGTAAATATCTGTGCTTGTTCAAACCCTTTTGAATGAGTTAATTAAGGGCACTGACATCGCTTCTTTCTCTGAGTCGGTTCCAGGAGTTGATGACCGACTCTGGGAAACAATAATCCTTAGCAGTATAGTTTCCCTTTGGCATCTGAACTCTCCTGTTATTTCCCCTGTGGTGTCCCGACCTGGTGGGGAGGAAAAGAGAGAATAGATCAGGTCAGTAGTCACTAATTAGAATTTTAAACATTGTAATGATATTTCCTCCCTGCCCAAGGTATGACGAAGAGAAGAAATTAAAGCTGTTTATTCTTTCCTCGCATGACAAATTGCTCATGCCAAGAATCATATGTGTTACCTTCCTTTGAACCCTTTATAAAATATGGGAATCTCTCTTAAGACAAGGACTGGCTGTCTGGACGCAGTTTTCCATTCTTGACCTCACTAGAGATGTATGTAAAGAAAGTGAACATGTCTCTGATGATTCTGGTAAAAATCCCGCGTACTGCCCATAAGGATCTGAAACTATAAGCTACCACCGCTTGGCAATGTGTTGTAGTTTATAAGTCCTAACTTACTGTGTCACCTAAATCCATACAAATATGAACTGATAGGAGTTTTACTCTCACTAGTTCGTGTGAGCTGGCGCTCAAGTGTCCAATTCTCATGGCTGGGCATTTTGATCGGGAGCATCCATGAGGGACAATTTTTTTGACCCTTTAGGACAGACCAAAGAATGAAAGGTTGGGTGGCCTGAGCGTAAAGTTGCTAAAGTTAGCTTTCATATGAGACTCTGGATTTATGTTTCTATTTAGTGATTCGACAGTGGCGTTTATTTCGGCTTTCTAGACGTTTGGTCAAGCAGAAGTTTTGGCTTATGATACAGCTGATGTAAATATGAAAGTAATCACAGCGTGATCACTTCTTCCTAGGGATGGAAGATACTGTTCACATCCTAACAATGGGAGAAAATCAGGTCTAAGGTTGAGAAAAAGGTTCTGTGAGTCTTAGACCGTAGGCTTCGTGACACTCTGGACTAGGGCTAGTGAAATAGTTTATAGTCAAAGGAGTTGTGTGAGGATGGCATTGTAAGGCTCGTCCAGTCAACCTTTGGGGCGTTGAAGTCACCAACTACGAGACTCCAACATTTGGATGTCCATGAATCCAGCCCCTCTGTTAGAAATTCATATGCATTAAGGTCAGGACTGCGGTATATTAGCAGTGAGGTCAGTATCTTTTCCAATACATATTAGTCTGCAGCGTAAAATTTCGGATGTTCCACTATCGTATGAGAGAGCTTCAATGCTGCGCAGAGTTAGGCACTTCTTAAGGTAGATGACTACGGCACCTCCTTTGAGGCTTGGTAGTACCATCCTATGGGCTGTGAAGTTTGAGAGGCTAATTTCGCTTTTGGTGACATAGGACGTGAACCATGTCCCTGCAATGATAACGAGATCCGAGTGTCCGGAGTCTGCAATATTACCCAGCGTCGTCCATTTGTTCAACTGACTGCAGGCATTAGTGCAGGAAATTGTTAACTCAGTTTGGTGCTTCCACACTCAACTGACAGAGATTTCGGAATCATCAGACCTCGAACTGTTACAACTGGAAAACCCTTAATAATGAGGGCTATCATGACCCCAGTGGTCTAGTGGATAAAGCTCAGGCGTTGGAGACGATGGGCACTGAGTTCAAGCTTCAGTAGGAGCACTATCATTCACTGTGGGATACAGGTACATTCATGTGACGACTCCCGAATAAGGCGGAATGCACATCCTGTATTTCACTGCTAATCATTATCCATCAAAATGCTTCAAGCTGATCCTCAGACGAAGTCGGAGGCGATATGTAAACAAAGTCTGAACATTTCAGTCTAATCAAGCAACACAGTGCGTCGGTGGCATAGTGGTTAGGATGCTCGCCGACCATGCAAATGGTCCGGGGTTCGATCCCCGGCCGACACACTCCTTTACCTCGCTAAGCCAGAAATAATGCTGATGAAGAGGAAAGGTTGGGCATGAGGCTAGCAACCCCATCCTGTAAAATAAACACTGCTACAGAAACTTCAAGCCACTAGCTTGAAGCCCTATGTTCCACTGGGGAACGTGAAGTAAAAAAAAGCAACAGGAAAATCAAAACTGAATTGAAAACATACAGTATCTGATACTCCTTATGCAAATAAAGGTAATATAAATAACGATAAAACAGGTAAAATCAATGAAACTGTTAGTGTGGACATTAATCGTTAATACTTATATTTTTATTCCTTTACGTTCCCAGTGGAACATAAGGCTTCAACCTAGAGGCTTGAAGTTTCTGTAGCAGTGGTGTTTATTTTTACTGGATGGGGTTGCTAGCCTCATGTCCAACCTTCTCTCTTCACCAGTTTTATTACTGGCTTACTGAGGTAAAAGAGTGCGTCGACAGGGGTTCGAATCCCGGACCACATGATTGGTCGGCGAGCACTCTACGCTGTGCCACCGACTTATCAGCGATACATTAGTGATTGGTAAAATTAGGTGCCTCTATATTTACAGATTGTAAATTTAGTTCGTTAATTCATTTCTGACATTCTTCTCTTCACACAACACTGCTGAGAAATACGGTATCGTTGAATATTTTGATATTTATTTGTAGATGTATGAATTCTGATGAAGTTACTCCTGCTTTTTCTTAAAGAGATATAAGGAGAAACTTTTGAATGAAAACGATGTTCAGTATCCCACCCACATGATTATCTTAGACCAACCGCTTACTCAAATTTAAATGTCTACCAACAATAACGTCCATTATTTGGGTCGAAGGTTTAACATGAACTTAATTCAAGCCTCTATAGTCCTATTTACCGTCCTCAGAGTAAGAAATAAGGGGAACAATTGAGTAGAATCAACTGTATTTGAGAGCATGGTAGATGAATCAACCGAAATATATGTGATCCGATTGAAATATATATACATATATATAATATCTTATGAGGAAATTTAATTAGGAGGTAAAAATTATTACCTCTTCCGTTTTTGTTTATTTTGAATAAACAGGATTATATTACTAATGAAATAATATTAATTAAGCAGTATGTACATACAGGTGAAAATGTTTACTTTGGACACATATATTATATTTCTGATGATCTGAAGTGACTTAATTAACCGGATATAAATAAATGTTGAATATAATAATCCGTTGCTTGACCAGATGAATACTAACCGCCCGATGCGAATGTTTTGTATGTGTGTGTATGCGTGTGTCTGCTTGTGTATTCTAGATTGACTAACTCCCCAGTGAAACATTTATTGACTTTTCTTGCTAGAAATGTATTTGCAAACCTTTCATCAGTCCTACAGGACGTCAATCGCGAGCCTGAATAGCTCAGTGGTAACGTATCTGACTGCAGCACTGGGTGACGCGGGTTCGAATCTCAGAAGGGACATCAGTTTCTTCAAGGCTGCAGATACGCCTTGCTGATGAGTGCCAACTAGCACGAAACCTAGGTCCAAGGCTTCCCGCCGATTGCCTCCAACCATCTATTATCAACAATTCACAGTGCACCGTGATGGCTAGCCACCTAGCATGGTGGCCACATTGCAAGTCTGACTGATAGAATTCAGTCTGCACCGAAGATAGGACTAGACACATTACACTAGTCACTGACTAGTGTGCAATCAAAAATATTTCATTATTTACATTCCGCATGGAAAGTATGGCCTCTAGCTTCAAGCGTCGATGTTTTCATAGCAATAGGGTTGTTTATTAACGAATGGAAGTGCCAGCATCAAAACCGACCTTTACCTTTTCCCAGATGTTAATACCGGTTAAGTAATATTTAAGAGTCCATTGGCGAGGACTCGAAACAGTACGACCCGTATGTTTGGGATCCATTCTACTACTGAAATACTGAAGCTACCAATATATATGTACTAGTATGAAAAATGTCGATTAACTTCTGTGTTGATTTCGTCATCAACCCAAAATCTTCAACGGTGCACATGCATTATGTCACTTGGAATCAGATTCACATCTAGCTTAGCCCATTGACTGCACGCACTGGATACAGAACTCCGACCAGAACAAGCTGGATTCAGGAAAGGCAAATCATGTTCTGACCAAATTGCAACTCTACCCATCATCATCGAACAAAGTATGAAATGGCAATCAAACCTCTGCCTCAACTTTATACACTTTGAGAAGGCCTTCGACAGCGTTGACCGCGAAGTAATTTGGAAACTACTCGAGTACTACGGCGTACCCCAAATATTCATCAACCTTATTCAACAGCTGTACGACAACGGCACATGTCAAGTGATCCAAAACGGAAAACTCAGCGAAGCGTTTGGAGTAAACACAGGAGTCAGACAAGGGTGCTTATTATCACCAATGATATTCCTAATTGTGGTGGACTGGATTGTGCGTCAGACAGTGGGAAACGAGGAGACAGGGATATCCTGGACCGACGTGAAGAACCAGAAGACCTGGATTTCGCGTGTGGATGATTTATGTTTGATGTCACACAAAATCGAAGACTTACAAGCGAAAACCGACAAACTGGTCGAAGAGGCTGGCAGCAAAGACAGCACTCCAGATGAACATAGACAAGACGGAGGTTATGAAAATAACCAACCAAAAACAACAACAGCAGCAGCAACATCCAGCGCCAATCACCATCAACGGCAGGGATTTGAAAACGGTTACTTCATTCACTTTTCTAGGGAGCATTGTCTCAACCACAGGAGGAACGGACGGACGAGGATGTCAAATCGAGCGAGAATCGGGAAGGTGAGAAACACATTCATCAACCTGAAACCAATCTGGAAATCTTCGTCACTCCTCAACATCAATAACAAAATTCGAATTTTCAATACAAACGTCAAGTCAGTCAGTTCTTCTATACGGATCAGAAACTCGGTGACGGTTCACAACGAATATTTCCAACAGCCTGTTGCAGACCCTTATCAACAACTAACTGTCCTCGCTCTATACTGAAGATCAGATGGCCGGAAAGAATCACCAACAAGAAACTATTAGAACAAACGAAGCAAGAACCAATCGCTCAACAAATATGCAGGAGGAAGTGGAGATGGATTGGACACTCGCTGAGGAGGCCACTGGGTGACATCGCGCACCAGGCCAGTGCTCGAGTGGAACCCGAAATGGAAGCAGCGAGTTTGACGTCGAAGGGTGACATGGAGGAGATCGTGTTAAGGGGAGTTGAAAGGGTATGGACTAACATGGATGCAGGTGAAAAGTACAGCAGATACAGAAACAAGTGGAGACGTGTAGATGAATCCCTATGTTCCACTAGGAACCAAAGGGAACAATAATAATAATAAGCCCGTTGACTATTCAATTATACGACTGGATTTTAACTATTTGTGAATTTTAACTTCATTCTAGTTGCAAAATATTGTCGCAGTCAATCAATGACGTCAACGAGCATTTGCCTCACACTTGACTCTATGGGATATGACTTCTAATTGGAACTTTGAAACGTCTGTCGTAAACCAACACATAAGTAGAAGATTATTATTCAAATTTTGAATCTGTTGAAGTTCTCCAAGACGATAACAGTGATTCTTCAACTGATTTCAGTTTGTGGCAAAATATACATATATATGTGATAACGAATATAATGATTCACACAGCATAATGTTCCAAGCTTATAATGTGTTAAAAAACCTTATACGTTCCTAAAGTGTAAAAAAATATCCAAAGGACAGTTCTAGTAATATCAGACAATAATGTCAAAAGGGAAATCAGTTAACATTTGACGGAAATAGTGTAACTACACTAATAAGATTATACGCATTAAATCCTGTCCAAAATTTCATCCGATAAGTAATACTCACACTATGAACTTCATCTTTTTTGGTTTAATTAGGTTACACTATCAGATGTTAATTTGCAAAGAAGGTAACTATCAATAAGTAGATACAGATCATGTAATAGAAGTTCATTAGTTTCTGTAATCAGGCAGTTGATTCTTATATTTCTTTGATTATAGCTTGATTCCACACCGTAGTTTTGATACAAGTACGGAATTTTCAGCATGTGATATCGTTAGGCCAAACTTAGCAGGCCAACCATTGATATCGGGTGTGCGTCGGCAAGGCGTCGAAGCCCGGACCATGTGCATGGTTGGCGAGAGTCCTAACCGCTGTGCCACTGACGCACACAGCATACTACACATGTATTTAGTTATGTTTCATACTTGATACATGATAATATACACTGATGATTGATACGAGTAGTTTGCAATCACTCCAGTCAATCAGAACTATTTGCTAGACAGGTGGAAAATATCTTAACTGCAGAAGTACGTTTTCCCCAATAGTAGCAGACAAATTTATGGATAGTTGGGAACAAAAGATCTTAGAACGTTTAATCGTGCTCTTATGTAATGGTGAAGATATGTGGAAGACAAATCCAGTGTGTAGAAATCTGAACATATCCCTTATTTTCCACACACAAAAACTCAGTAGTAGACGGAATCCAATTCACTTCTGAGTTAGAAAATAGACAGGGTGAGTTAGTCATGCTAGACTGTAGAATAAATCTAAAAGAACATGGTGGGTTCCATACTAGTATCTATAAGAAATCATCATATTCTAATAAATACCTAGGCTTTAATTCATCCCATCCTGAATTGGCAACCAGTTTATGATGAATATTTCCTAACCGTTTACATCACCTTGATTAGGATCACTTACTTGAACAAATTCATTCATACTAGGTATATTTATTTGATCCATTTTGCATTCCTAGTTGGAAATGAAGCTTCAAGACAAAGCCTTGAAGTTTCAGCAATAGTAGTGCCTATTTTTTTCTTGTGTGGGATTCCTAACCTGTGGTTTACTGTCGGTTAGGCGAGGTTAAAGAGTGTGGCGGTCGAGAATCGAACTCCGGACCAAACTAAGCGTGGCTGGCGGATATTCTGTCACTCAACAATCGACTCACTAAGGAAGCCGCCCAAGAGACCATTCATGTCTCCGGAGAGTGAGCAGCGACTACTATATCCGACTTTGTGCAGGGGGATATCAACCGTCTCTCCTTTATGATTCAATTTGATTTCATCCAGCTTCATGTATTGAAAGCTTTCCACAGAATCACATATTGCCAGCAGAATGATTTATTTTCAAAATTTGCGTCAAAATTACTAATTAAATTTCACAGTACAACTTAATGTTACTGCATCGTTTGAACTTGAAAAATTTCACCCTCTCAGCCAGTTTCATTAAAAAAACGCAAACTTATTTTGAAAAATGTAGAGAATAATTAGACATCTTTTGCATTCCCTAACAACATAGCTTGTTCTTCATTTTCGTTTCGTAAAACTGTGAGAAAACGGTAAGTTAGAGTGTATGTATCATTAAACTTTGGTACATTATGTGAAATTTTGTGTTTTATGAAGTGTTACTGCTATTACTACTACTTCTACTACTAATAATAACAATACTGATACTAATCCTACTACTAGTGTAATGTAATCATTAGTAGTTTGTTAAGTTTAGCATGAATTTCAGCTTCGGTTTCTCCTTGTCTTGTACACTAATTATCATGATTTAATGATAAATTTCTTTCATTTATCATAATAATGATTATGATGATAATGTTAGTAGTTACATTGTTACATACAACTTATCTAAAATGTATATAGTCATCTAGTGTAGACTTGTTATAGTTATTATTATGATTATATGTATACAAATGAAACGATATATCATCCCTGTTAGACTGATTAAGTCAACTCTGACAAGTTATGTACATGAGTGATTCTGGATGGATTCTACATTTGTACAAAGACAAAACTACTTTTCCTGTCTGTCATGAATAAACTGAACAGATATCCGATACCGTAGTAATTAAAATGACATTAAGCTATGCATCAGTTAGTTTAATTACACATTTCATGGCTTTCTGCCATACAGAATTTGATGAGAAGCACATGAGAATCCTACTTTTTTCTTTTTAGACCGTAGTCTGGAGTTTAAAATTCCAACGGGAACAAAATGATGGTTTAAAAACTATCATATATGGGAAATCAACATATTCTAATAAATACCGAGACTTTAATTCATACCATATTAAAGTGACAATGATAGATTTAGTTAAATGTCTATATAATACGACCAGGTGCCTAACCAGTAAGCCAGACGACCTAAAGAGTGAAATCGAACAAATAAAGAAAACACAAAAGATTGAGCGAAGAAATATTTACTTTTCAATTAGATCCTCTTCTCTGGCTCTACTCTAATATATATATATAGCATTTTTACAATACACAACAATTTACCAAACAAGTAGTGATATGTTTGTTAACAATATTTAAACAGTGTCAAAATGTCAATGGGTAGATAATTAACGCAGAAAATCAATACACATTTAAAAAGTAGAAATGGATAGAATAAATTAATTTTACAAGAATAACACGTAATTAAAGATGAAGTGGTCAAAATAAAAATAAAATAAAATAATTTGGACAATTATAATTTAATAGGGGGAGGGGGGCGACGTAGTCCTGTCTTGTAAGGATGGCCACGGTAAGCAAAGTGGCTGTACAAATTTCTTCTGTACACATAGGCTTGGCTTCTTAAGGTGGATTCCGATTGCTTCTGCTATCTGTAGAAGACGAACTCTTAGAGCAAAGTTGAGATTAGTCGGAATGCGATAAATAATTTTGAATGCAGTATTCACATCAACCTTGTGCTCAGTATCAACAAGGTGTGCTAAAATAGAACTCCGAATAGATTTTGTTTGTCCCTTGCTTAACCACGCTGGATGATGTTCAGAAATACGACGATGTAACTGCCTAATTGTACGCCCAATGTAGCTGGCTCCGCAGCTGCAGTCAAACTGGTAGACACACATAGAAGAGGCAAAATTAGGTAGTTTGCCCTTATTTCTCGAACATAGAATAGGGGTGGTTTTGAAGAGACAACGTACTTCTGCTGCATAATAAGCTCTTTTAACTGCATTCTTCAAGCGCTGTGTTATGATTTCACTGATGTTGTCACCGAGGAACTGCAATTTTATGAACATTGGCTTTTTCGAAACTGTAGCAATACTGACTCTCTTTGTTGCTGAATTCATATTCTTCTCAATAAATTTATCTGGATAACCATTTTTTCTAAGTAATTCTTTAATAATCTTAAGCTCCTCATTGAGGCAGTCGTCTGAACATATTAACTTAGCTCTATGAACCAGACACTTTACCAGGTTACGTTTATATTTCAAAGGTACAAAACTCAAAAAATGGGTGTACTGACCTGTTGTTGTAGGTTTCCTATACACACTCCTTCTTAGTGTGCCATCATCTTTCCTTGCCATGAAGACGTCTAGGAATGAGATACTATCATTACTTTCTTTCTCTATGGTAAAGTTTATTGCTGAATGTGCATCATTAAACTTGTCAAGGATATTCATTGCATCATTCTCGTCTTTCATAACCACAAATGTGTCATCCATATATCGACAGTAGAAATTCATGTCATTAATTACTCCTTTCAGTGGTCCATTCTCTAATTTAGCGAGGAAAAAATCAGCTAGGATTGGACCTAATGGGGAACCCATAGCTACACCATCAATTTGCCTGTAATATTCCTTATTGAATAAGAAATGAACATTCATTGTACATCTTAAAATAAGTTCCTTCAAGGTGGATATAGAAATCCCGATGTCTATGTTTCGTGATAAAGAAAATATTACTAGTGATTAACTACTATCCACAAGAATTTATTCGGAAATGAATGTAAAACCATAGAAAATACAGGGTTAGTTATAAAAATGACAGAAATAACGGTAATAATACACAATTCAAAGCTTCCTTGGTACTGCCGGAAAAATGAAGAAGGTCAAAGGCTTTACGTAGGATTCTGAATGATGGTGGAATTAGTATGACATTTAAACCATCCAGCCAACCAACCAATTTACTCAGAGACAAAATTCGTCAACTTATTTATGCCCTCGATAGACCCAATTAAGAAAAATATTATAATTCACCAAGTACTATGTAATCAATGTTGGTGAGGTGGATTACAAAGGTCAGTCAAACTGGTAGATCGGATTCAGTTACATAATGGATACATGGAAGTTTAGTTAGATGTAGAATGGTTGACCCTACTGAGTTAAATCACCTCGAAAAACCTCAGCCATTGCACTGCATTCACTTGCATGTAATCACAAAATAGGTGGTCTGGGACGGAGTGAGAGTATTAGAAAGTGATATATTTAGGTGGAGAGATAGAGAGAGGTTAATCACTGAAGCTTTGTTTATCGATTCAACACCAATCCAGTTATTATTACTGCATGTATGATATTTGAACATAAACTTATCTAATGTGAAATTATATTCAACCATATTGCACGAATTATACCCTTATATTAGGCAAACCATACCTGCACATTTCTGAGGCGGCCCAAGTTTAATGGAGACTTAATTTTCGCAGGTATTATTTTGTAGGGATTTTATTTGATTGATTAGAGGATCTCATCATGAGCTGATATCGGTTACAAAACCATTGGAAAACCAGGGAATACTGGACAGAAAATTCCCTACCTGCCAATACTTAAAAATTAATCTGATGCTCACTAGTGACTGGTCCTATTCAGTCAGTTACCTGGGGTTCTAGTGAGGAGTCGTGACCAGTAGGGTAAAGCAGGTCGAAGGTAAGGCAGTAATTCATCGAAGAAGACATTGAGAAGTGGTCGCACTATGTCATCAATTGGCAGAAGTTAGAATTCATGCACTAACCACTGGATCGGGTCCCAGTGGCTTAATGGTGTACGAGCTTGACTTGTAACTAGAAGGTCCTGGGTTTGAACCGTGTCGGTGGGTGCGTACTACCGATGAGTCTCAAACTAGGCTGACGAAACAGCTGTCCAGTACTCCTTGGTGGGTTTTCCAATGATTCTCCAACGGATGTCAGCTCATGATGAAATCCTCCAACTTTAACTTCGACTTTGAGCGAAGTAATAGTATTCAGGCGGTAATCAGCTTTTTCTGAAAAATACACAGTTCTAGTCCATCGACTTCTCAGAGCTGAACCTATCTCAGCATACTATTGATAAGTCCCCTCTAATGCTAACGTGACAATGATTATTTACACCATTCCTATCTAGCCAGTAAGCATTACTGGCTTGATCTGATTGACTTCTAACTACTCAATAATAACCAGTAGTTTCTTTTGATTCGTTTGAGTCCCGAGTGGAACAGAGGACTCCAAGCTTCAGTTAGGGAGCTTCAGGAGCGCTGGGTTACTAGCCTCATGCCCAACCTTCTCTCGTTCTCGAGATTAGTATTGATGAGGCTTAGGAATCTGTTGGCTGGAAGTCGGATTCATACCACGTGCATGGTTAGCGGACATTCTACCAGTGAACAACCAACGCAAATCCATACCCACTAGGGTACTCGAACGCGCAATCTTCTACTGAGGAGATAGGTACTTCATCCACTAGTTTACTTGAGCCAAAAAATACTCAACCACTTCTTGGGACCCATGAACAATGAGGGGAAACTTTGATTTTCTGGTGCATTGGGTTACGAAGCGCCAAGGCAGTTGCACCACAGAATGATACTGCTTGTAGTTCTGGTCTTTTAAAAGGTTAGAATGAGTATATTCGGCTCACCAGAAAACCAGTATAACGAGTTGTATATGCCATCATTTTATTATAGTTGTGAAAACATTCTATTTTATGGTATCTTTGGTTTCCAAATGATGAATTTCATTCAACAACACATGACACTATGAATGTACTCATAAATAACAAACAGGAAAGATGATCTGGAATTATCATCCCATCAAATCTTGTATCTTATATGCATGTATATACAGCACTTTCAAAATATTTAAGCGGTCATTCTTAGGTCGTGGAAACAGAGACCAAAAAGCAAACGAAAGCGTATAGATTATTATTATTGTTTCCTTTAATTCCTAGAGGAACATAGGGCTTCAGCCAAACGTCTCCATTGCGTTCGGTTCTCTGCTACAGTCTTCACCTGGCTCCAAGTCTGCCCACACGTTTTCATCTCCTATTCACATCACCTCCTCCAAGTCACCCACCCTTGCACTGACGACCAACTACGCCGCTTCCCTTTCGGGTTCCACTCGAGCAATGGCTTGTCTAGTGATGTCACTTGATGGATTGTTTCCTCAGAGTATGGCCAGCCAATCCATCTCCATTTCTTCCTGCCTATTTGTTTCACAGTCGGTTCCTGGTTGGTTCGCTCCCAGAGATCTCTGTTGCTGATCTTTTCTGACCAGCCATCTGATCTTGAGTATTGAGCGAAGACAACTGTTAATGAAGGTGTGTAGTTTGTTTGAGATGCTCTTCATGACGCGCTGGCCAAGTCTCTGATCCGTATGTTAAGTAGCACTGACTTCACATTGGAGTTGAAAATCCGGATGTTATTTTTGATGCTGAGTGCTGTTGACCTCCACACAGACTTGAGAGTAGTGGAAGCTTGTCTTGCTTTTCCGATTCTTGTTTTGATATGCTCGTCAGTTCCGCTCGCCTGTAGTTGAAACGATGCTTCCTGGGTAGGTAAAAGAGGTTGTTTCTTTCAGCTTCTTTCCATTTATGCTGATCGTTGTCTGTTGTTGTTGTTCTTGTCCAGGAATCTTTATCACCTCTGTTTTCTCTATATTCACCTGAAGTCCTATCTTCTCTGGATGCTTCTTGTGCCAACTTGTTGCTTTTCGCTTGCATATCTTCCAGTTTGTGGGAAATCAGACATATATCATCGGTGAAGTTCAGATCCTCCAAGTTGTTTTTTGTGTGAGTCCATTTCATGCCTGTTTCCTCATTGCCCGCTGTTTGTCGCACTATCCAATCTACTGCAGTCAGGAAAATCATTGGCGATAGTAGGCAGCCAGCTTGTCTTACTCCTGTCCTCACTTCGAAGGATTCCGTAAGTTTCCCGTTGTGGATTACTTGGCATGCAGCATTGTCATACAGCTGTTGGATGAGATGTATAATTGTCGGTGGCACCCCGTAGTAGCGAAGTAGTTTCCAAAACATCTCTCGATCGACGCTGTCGAAGGTCTTTTCAAAATCGATGAAGTTGAGATCAAAAAGCAAATGAAAGCTTATAGAAGGGTGAGTTATCTCATTGCATAAAAAGACAACAATTATGATGTTTTTAAAAAACAGTGTGCATCAAAACATTTAAACAGCTTCAAGTCACTGTTGACTATGCAGGAAATTGGGATTTAAAATGACTACTTATTCTTTTAAAACTTGTATTGTCACGAATGAATTATAGATACAAGAGGGTGCTTGTTTTTTCCCTGATATTTCGAATTTTTAATAAATAGTTTTGTTGA
The DNA here is from genome assembly GCA_944472155.2 of Trichobilharzia szidati. Taxonomy (NCBI): domain Eukaryota; kingdom Metazoa; phylum Platyhelminthes; class Trematoda; order Strigeidida; family Schistosomatidae; genus Trichobilharzia; species Trichobilharzia szidati. The sequence continues at coordinate 27,547,216 of OX235271.1, forward strand.
AAAGTAATTGAACATTAACAAAAAATTATTGTTCATGCATGTTGAATCAAACAGGATTCTTCTGCTTGAGTAGTTTTATGTTTATTAAGATGAATACTGTTCACTTATGAAGTTTGTAAGGCTTTGAAAAGTTTTAATTTTCGATTTTGTGATGGGCCTAAATTCACCAAACACAGATAAATAGAATATATGTGGAATTATATGACTCAAGTCAGCTTCGAAAGCAGATGCTCACCGACAAGATTAAACAGTAGTACTTGTCGTCTAGGCGACCAGATTCCTAACACGTGTACATCACATCTTCCCATTTCTTTTGCAATATGAGCAAGCTTGCCGGTAAATTCTACACATCTTGCAGACATTTTACACATCTTCATGCTTATTTTTGATTACATCGAGAGATTTCGTATTGGCTCTCAATCTTCCCGAGGGTTTTCACAGGCGCACTTCATATCTTCTCACCGGTTTTGGCAAGAATCCGTGTATTTAAAAATAATTGATTTTTTGTACTATGAAGTTTCTTCAGCAGTTGAGTTGATTTCTCTGGGAAGAGTTGCTAGAATCACGTCGAACAGTCCCTCTTTTTTTTCACTTAAGGACGAGATAGTAAACCAGGTGAGGTTAAATAGTATTGAGACTATAACATGAATTTATGTGAAAATTCATGGATAAATGAGTTTCTGATCATCATGAAATCTCTTCCTGATGGAAACATGAGTTTTTGCTAATGAAGAGCCCAAAGCGGTTATGTTTTTAACAATTGTTTAACCGCCTCCTGTTGACGAGTAAATCTACACTCAAAATGCAACAGCACTAAATTTATTTCCTTTATCTATGTGTGTAGCCAAAGTTGACGGGGTGGTTCGAAGAAAAACTAAGTTAGGCTGACCTGGATTTTTGTATCGCAATTTATGTAATTCGTATTCGTTTAGATATAAATAGATTTTCATATGACAATCACCTTCCGGTTGATGAGTCCTAGATAGGAGAAAATGAGTATCCTTGATTCCACTACTGCTGACCACCAACTAACCACCACATCTATGTCTTCCATCATAGATGTCTGCGTTCCATCTCCCGCGTGAAGTGGTATAATAAGGTGAGCAATATTGAGGTTAGGCGTCGAGTGCTAGGTAAGGAGGGGAAATCAATCGATGAGACTGTGAAATTACATCGACTGAGATGGTTAGGACATGTGTTACGTATACCTAGTCATCGCCTTCCTCGACGGGCAATGTTAGCTGATACAGGGCCAGGCTGGAAAAGAGCTAGCGGCGGTCAAACGAAAACATGGCACCAGTCAATGAAATCCACAACAGTTAGTCCAAGTCACGTAGGAAGGTGTAGACTTCCTGACTGGTTGGGGTCCTCACGACGGTGAAAACCAATGGTTGGAAACAATTGGTGACATGGCTCAAAATCGTTCTCAATGACTGATGCAGATGCATCCACTCTTTGTGGCTTATAATTTCCGATGAAACTGTTCGTTCTTCGTTATTACTATTCCTTTGTCTCACACCTCTGTTTACTGTCTATATTATGCATTTCTCCTACTTTCTTCTCTTCCTTTGTGTGCTACAAGGAGGGAGTGTGGCGACTTGAACTGCCGCACATATGTGCAAAGTCCTATGTCGAAAACAGACAGACAGACCACCAACCTTCACACGTTATCGAAATATATGTACAGTTAACAGGAAAGACAAAATTTGCTTAAACAAACTATTCGATAGTATTTAGTGGTTGGATGCAAGCAGCAGCTGTACCTGGACCTAGACTTCGTGCTTGTTAGCACTCATCATAACGGTATATCTGATATACCCCCGGAGATTCAAGTCTGTATATTATTATATTATTATTATTTCCTTTAATAGTCTGTATAGTTGACTGATAAAATTCAGCTGACAATAATACTAAAGACTTAACGTATGGACAACATGACCTATCTAATAATGATTGGTCATTAGTATGCACTTTTGTGTTTTTTATTTAACTGAGTAATTGTCATGAACTTTATTTTATTATTGTTAACCATGTTAGTTGTAAAGCGGTTGTAAAGAAACTACGAAATGATATCATCTCGCGAAATTTGTCTTCTTAATGCCTTATTCAAATTTATCAAAGGGACTAATTGTTTTAATTTAATAGTATGGCAATGTGTTTTCCAACGATTTATGCTTATTTCTTGTGGTATCATTTAAAATGCACACTGCTCACTTAATGATCATATTACATATTAATCTACTGGAATTCTATTAACTTCAGTGTCTAAACAGTACAATATCGATTACTTTTCACTGATACGTTAATGTAATTCAGGATGCATTTCCACTTTTATTCTTAGAAAAAAACAAGTAGGAAGGAGACTATATCAGATGAAAACCAGCATAGTTATGTGCATTATCTTGAGTATTGTTTTTATTTATTCTTCTCTGTGAAACACAGGATTGAGATTTTTATCCTTCATAAGACTTAATTTTCCTGCATAAAAAAGGACAAAATAATTACGATGACATGACTGAAAGTATATTCACACATATTCATGAAATGACTAGTCAAATATTGAAATGAAATGCCTGCAAAACAATACTTGAAAATTAATCTAGTGTTGTCATTAGTGACTGATTACCGGATAATGCTGCTTGAAATCCTAGTAGTAATTCATGATCAGCAGAGTCCACCAAGTTAGGTGGAAGGTCTATTACTCATGGATGATTTTGACTAGTGGTCACGCTATAATGGTCTTCGTCTAACGGCCTTAAACTAAATCCTTCCAAATGTCAGACTGTCAACTTCAGTTTCCGATGTAAACGAAAGTTAAATGAAGCCGTTGGTTCCTATGGTCCTTGCAAAATTGATGATACCGACATAGAAACCCAGTCTGAAGTTAAGTATCTTGGACTGATTCTCTCTTCTGACCTATCCTGGTCCTCCCATGTCTTAGCGATTTCTCAGAGAATATTTCGTCTGACTTTTTACATAAGGAAATTGAGGCACTCAGGCATAACCCAACCACTCCCCTTACAGTTTCTCAACTCGTGTATTTTACCTATTCTTCTTTACTGTTCACCATTATTCTTTCCTGGATTGCTAAAAAAGGACTATGTCATACTTCGTAGAACTCTGAAGACTGTCAGTAGGACGAGTGGTATTTCATTGAGCCATATCGTTGGCATTGTCACCGATAGGCATTTGATGTCATGCAACAGATTCGCTAGAGGAATTTTGTCAGACTCTGAGCACCCACTCTACCCGCAGCTCCAACCTTGTGTCTTTTCAGAAGAATTTATGCACTTACATCTAAGTATAAAAATTCCACTATACCATATATAGCACGTACTTCATGTGATGAAAATAGTGTCAGACATGAACTAACTAACCTTCGCACCACTAAATAATCCATTTTCTCCACCCTTACAACATCAAATTTCATTGTTATCGTATTTCTTATACTTATAATGCTCTCAATTTTTTGTTTTGCTTATTTGTTTATGTTCATAAGTATGGACATAATTTAAGCTGTATTATAACTGTCAATTTTGTGTTTCCCCTCACTATACTATATAAACAGTACATTAGATCCAATAATCTATAACATGCTAAAGGTTCCAAACTGAATCGACAATACCGTTTGAAACAAACTTACTGTTATTATTGTTATTATTATTATATTTAATAATCTGAATTCGTGCTTCGAATGTTTTTGACTTTATATCGTACATGTGGACGAATTCCTCCGATTAATTTCGTTTTAATTTTTAATTTCATATATAATTTGAGTAAATCAGATGCAATATTGCGACAAACGCTGATAATTCCATTCTGTATTATAAGTACTGTTTTTGGAACAGAGTAGATTATTATTATTATTAAATATTATTAAATTGACTGGCGGTTGAATCGACGAGCTATTGGCTTCTGTCCCAGTGGCTGAATATCCAACGAGGTCACTTAGTAGTTTCAAGGTCCTAGGTTTTATCCCTTGTGGTAGAGTACTGCGTGCGTCCTGCCAGAGAGTAGCAAGCAGGGACGAAGCTGCTGTCTTGTACTCCTAGCTTTTCAATGGTTCTGTACTAAAGTCAATTCAGAATCTGAATTAAAACAGATATTGTTTTCTTAAGTAAGTTTGTAAGGATTTGATTTGCTTCAAGTTTGCCCACGGACTGATACCATTTAGAGAGCCACAATGAAAACCAGGGAGTACTTTACAGCTGTTTCGACCTAGTTTGTGATTCATCATCAGTAAGCATCGTATGGGATTCCAACCCGGGAGGTTCCGGTTATAAGTCAAGCTCCTAGATATATCTTCAGATGAAAAAGGAAACTTTCAGTGAGAACCTAAATCATGGTTATAGGATCATTGAAAAATTTAACGCTTTCAACGCAGCATAATCTTCGGAAAGAGGGGGATATATAGCCTAAGGTGAGACTGAAAACAGTTCGGCGTCTTCCGCATCCTGATACTGATTATTCTTTGCCTTATAACTGTACAATGTGGCTTTAGGAGTAATTTATTAATCTATTATATATGAATACTTTAGTTCAATGCTTTTAGAATTGTTGTATGTTATTCCAAAGTAACTCATGATGGTTTATCTAATACTACGTGGTCAACTACATGGCTATCAACCAAGGGACGTGTGTACTGCTCAGAAGTTCGCTCCGTCCTTCTCTATGGCTCTGAAACATGGCCAATACGAGTTGAAGACATGAAAAGGTCGTCTGTTTTTGATCATAGATGTTTAGGATCTCTTTCTCACGTTAGGTGGTATAATAAGGTAAGTAATGTTGACGTTAGGCGTAGAGTGTTGGGCAAAGAGGGAAAATCAATCGACGAGGCTATAAAGTTACATAGATTGAGATGGCTAGGTCACGCGCTGCGCATGCCTAACCATCGCCTCTCCCGACGGACGGGCATTACTAGCTGATATAGGTGCAGGTTGGAAAAGAGTAAGTGGTGGCCAAACAAAAACATGGCATCAATCCATGAAATCCTTGACAGTCAGGTAGGGAGATTCAGACTTCCGGGTTGGGGCCCTCGGGACTCTAAGAATCAATGGCTGGAGACAATAGGCGACATGGCTAAAAATCGTTGTCAATGGCTTACGCAGATGTATTCAGTCTCTTTAACCTTCATATTCCTTTCTACCATTACTCATTCTGTTTCACTCTTATACTTATCTAAATTCTATTGATTCTCTTCTCTCATTTTCCTGTCTACCTTTGTGTGCTATTTGGAACGTGGCAACTCGAACTGGTGCACTTCGGTGCCAAGTTCTATGTTGAATCCAGACAGACAGACATGATTATAACTTGTTTCATGAATACATATATGACCATTGTCACTACTGATTCATCAAGAAACATTTTTTCAATTTTTACTATGTCAAGAATAAGGGCAGTTTATTCCAGGATTTTCCGACAAAATAACCCCAGTTGTACAAACCCTTTAAGTCAGCAGTACGGTAGTCATTTGCACATGTCGGTGTCATCAAAGACCAGTTGTCTATTAATTCTATCAGCCACAACTTAGCTTGTACTAACCGAACTCAACTGGCGTATTGGATAGTTATCTAAATGTCAGAAAAAAATTTGGTCAGTGCGTCGGTTAGGATGCTCGCCAACCATGCACATGGTCCGGGGTTCGATCCCCGGCCAACGCACTCCTTTACCTCGCTAAGCCAGAAATAATGCTGGTGAAGAGGAAAGGTTGGGCATGAGGCTAGCAACCCCATCCTGTAAAAATAAACACTACTGCTACAGAAACTTCAAGCCACAAGCTTGGAGCCCTATGTTCCACCGGGAAAGTGAAGGAAAAAAATATATATGGTAGCTATAAAACATGTCCAAGTGTGTTAGTGGTCCAGAGGTAGAATACTCGCCAACCATGCACGTAGTCCGGGGGTTCGATCCTCATCTGACGCACTGCTAAACCTCAGTCGGAAGTAAACCCGCTGAAGAGGGAAGGCTGGGCGTGTGGCCAGCCACCCCACCTTGTAAAAAAATGACACCACTGCTACAGAAACTTCAAAGCTCAAAGTTTGAAGCCCTATGTTCCACTGGGAACGTAAAGGAATAAACAACTCTGTGATTTTCCCGAATGCTTATTCCAGCTGATAAAGTCAACTGGATGTTAAGATAGTGGATGAGAATTTAGAATCTGTTATTCGGAGTGTAAAAGAAGAACGTAGTAACATTTTAAGTACAGACGAAATAGACTACTTATGCAGTCACAAAACAACATCGTTAGGGAATCAGTGAAAGCCAAGGAACACAGGATGGTTTATGACTCTCCAGCATAGCGTACTAACTGCCCTACCAGCTATCCAATCCAGAAGTTTCAACCCCAATCTTCTGCACAATAGATTTTTTAGAGTGCTGATAAGACATCGTATACATTGAGGTCCACTATGTTGGAGAAAACCAGCTACCGTCAACAAGCTTGTCTCATAATCTCAGAGTTTTACCTTCATTGGGACTATGAGTCATAAACTGGGATGAAGCAACTGCCTCCAGCTTCCAGTGGCTCTCTAACTGATACCGGTTGGTGATAAAATCTACCTGGGAGGAATTAATCTAAATATCAAAGTCTGTTCACAATAACTGATTCTATTCCTTTTATATTCACTATATCATTTTAACACTGATACTTTAAATAGACCTCCGTAGGTAAATTATTCTTTTTGCAAAAATATTTTATCTATTAAAACAATTCCATTTAACATTGAATTTTTCTTTAGATAATTTTTGATTAAATAAGCCTAAATAAATGTTTACATAGTAATTCTGTTTGCAGTCCACTAACTTTTTGCTCTGGTCGCATATACACGCACACACACACACAAACAAACAAACACACTGTCTATTTATTTTCTAACACTAAGTCACCTGAATAAGTGAATAGGATGTTTGATTTTTTCTCTAAGATACAATACAATGTCTAAATATCTTGTCGGTTAAATCCTAATTAATCTTACTGTTTTGCCGGTTGTATATTGCATGTACAGTTGCAAAGAATGTTGAGGAGACAGAATTGCAGCTTATCACTTGTCACGGTGAATGTAAGCTTTTTGAGATTTTTTTGTTTCCTTCACGTTCCCCAGTGGAATATAGGGCTTCAAGCTAGTGGCTTGAAGTTTCTGTAGCAGTGTTTATTTTTACAGGATGGGGTTGCTAGCCTCATGCCCAACCTTTCCTCTTCACCAGCATTATTTCTGGCTTAGTGAGGTAAAGGAGTGCGTCGGCCGGGGATCGAACCCCGGATCATGTGCATGGTCGGCGAGCTTTTTGAGATGGTTGAAATAATATACTTATACCCCCAGATAGATGATTTTTAACAGTGTTTCTTTTTCGATTTCAATATCACGCTAGACAGTGTAAGAAAGTGTTTATTATTATTCCCCCAGCGTTTGAAGTGAATACAAGAGTAAGACAAGGCTGCCTATTATCACCAACGATATTCCTAACTGTAGTGGATTGGATTGTGTCAGACTGTGCATGGGGGGTGAGAAGAAAAGAATACGCTGGGCTGATTTGAAGACTTTAGAAGATCTGGATTTCGCAAATTATTTACGTTTAATGTCACAAAACTGGAAAATTTGCAGGGAAAAACCAACAAACTGGCTGTAGAAGAAGGCAGCCTAAACAGAACTCCAGGTGAACATAGACATTATGGAGGGGAAGAAGATAACCAACCAACCAATAGCATCTATAACGGCATCAATTACCATCAACAGAGGTTACTTCCTTCACTTATCCGGTTATGAAGCAGCGTTTCAACCACAGGCAGTTGGAACGGATGAAGATGTCAAAGGCAAACAGAATCGTAAAGGCAAGATACATCTTCGTCAACCTGAAACCAGGTGAAAAACTTCTGCGCTCACTCAGCCAGCATAAAGAACAAGATTCCGATTTTCAACAGAAATGATAAGTCAATCAGTGCTTCTATACGGGTCAAACTTGCAATGCGTGTCAGGAAAGTGATTTCCAGCAAGTTACTGCAGATTTTATCAACAGCTGCATTCTCTGGCTCCTTACTGAAGGTCAAATGGCCAGTCGGCCAGAAAGAATTACAAAAAAGAAATTCTGCAGTGGAACAAACCAACCAAGATCCGATAGCTCAATAATGGAGATGGATCGGGCGTACGTTGAGGAGGACGTCGAATTACATCGTGCTCAATGCAGACCATTACTCGAGTGGAATCCCAATGGGTCGTTAGTGCGAGGACGACATGGAGAAAATCGTGCGAGGGGGAATTAAAAGATTATGGTCAATCGTGGACCCAGATGCATAGGACTGCAGAGAATATGACAAAGTGGAGATGTGTTGTTGAAGGCTTGTGTCCCACTTGGAACCCAAGGGAATAATAATAAAATAATAACTTTTCCCTTGAATTACAATGGAAAATAGGGCTTCAACAACGCATCTCCACTTCGTCCTATACTCTGCAGCCCTCCCCATCTGGCTGCACAATTACCCATTAGCTTCCATCTCCTCTTCACATGATCTCCTCTATGTCAGCCTCAGACATATGCCCAACTCGTCATTTTAGATTGGTGTTCCACTGAAGCACCTGGCGAGTGATTTCACCCTACGGCCATCTCCACTTTCTTCGGCATATTTACTGAGCAATAAGTTCTTGATTGGTTCGTTCCAGCAGTTTCTTACTACTAATTCTTTCTGGCCATTTGATCTTGGGCATGAAGCGAAGGCGGTTGTTTATAAAAGTTTGGAGCAACCTGTTGAAAACGCACAGCTCCAAGTTTTTGACCTACACAGAAGAAATGACTTAACACTGTTGTTGAAAATTCACACACTCACAAGTACTATTTGATAAATAGATGGCAGATATCAAGTTGATTTGTCTCAACCCCTTGTCCTCTTTATGAATTTGAATAAATCAAGAACAATTTTTTGTACAGAAGCAGATGGTATCATCATTTATTTTGTCGGTTTCTCATCACCGGCATGCATCCTAAAGAAATTATTAAGTTTATGTACAGAATAATTTTAACATGCCTGAGAACTTCACGTAATGTTAGTTAACATAAGACTCCAAACAACACTTATACAGTTTGATTTTGAAAAAAAGCATAAAAGCTCAGATACAATGGAGAAAGAGTTATGTAATAAGGATAAGAGATGGGTGATATGATGAGTAGCCAACGAATTGAGTAGAAATGTTGTGAACTCAACTCAAATCGCTGAAGCAAGAAACAAGCAAAGTTACACTTTACCATAGTGGTGGGGCGAGGTTAAAGTCAAAATATGAAGGTAAAGACATCCAATTGTCAGGTCAAGAAAAGACTGATAACTGATTCTTTCTGAACACATCAACCGGGTTTCAAGAGTGCAATAGAGATTGCTTCAGCAAACCTGAGAAGAATTGAACTTTTTTATCGATTGACAATTTTGAAGGATTTAGCAGTGTTCACCTCTTGACCCGTAGCGATAAGATGTCTGGCTACAGCACTGTTGTAAATGTAAATGCAAATATGTATACAGAGAGTTACCATTAGAAGGGTATCTGTCAACCTTCGACTGCATCTAAGAGCATATGTCCAACAAACAGGAACCAACTTAGCTGTGGGATTGGTTCCGACTAGTGAAGTACTCAATCTTCTGTTAACTATCCCTAAAATATTATCACCTTTAAAATCGAGTTGCATGAAATTAGGCTTCTTTTCCCATTGTGACGTTTTGACATTTGAACCTTCACATCTTTCCCGTGACTAGTTAATACATTTCCGAAGGTAGCCGTCGGTTTATCATTATTGTTTCCTTTAATTCCTAGAGGAACATAGAGCTTCAGCCGTGCGTCTCAATTGCGTTCGGTTCTCTGCTAGAGTCTTCACCTGGCTCCAAGTCTGCCCACTTTTCTCATCTCCTATTCACATCACCTCCAAGTCACCCACCCTCACACTGACGACCAACTCGACCAATGGCTTGTCTAGTGATGTCACTTGATGGTTTCCTCAGAGTATGACCAGCCAATCCATCTCCATTTCTTCCTGCCTATTTGTTTCACAGTCGGTTCCTGGTTGGTTCGCTCATTGCCAGAGATCTCTGTTGGTGATCTTTTCTGGCCAGCTGGCCATCTGATCTTGAGTGGTATTGAGTGAAGACAACTGTTGATGAAGGTCTGTAGTTTGTTTGAGATGCTCTTTATGATGCGCAGTGCAAGTCTCTGATCCATATAGTGAGTAGCACTGACTTCACATTGGAGTTGAAAATCCGGATCTTATTTTTGATGCTGAGTGCTGTTGACCTCCACACAGACTTGAGAGTAGTGAAAGCTTGTCTTGCTTTCCCGATTCTTGCTTTGATATCCTCGTCAGTTCCGTTCTCCTGTAGTTGAAACGGTGCTTCCCAGGTAGGTGTGTAAAAGAGGTTGTTTCTTTCAGGTTCCTCCCAATTATGCTGATCGTTGTCAGTTGTTGTTGTTCTTGTCCAGGAATCTTTATCACCTCTGTTTTCTCTATATTCACCTGAAGTCCTATCTTCTCTGGATGCTTCTTCTGCCAACTTGTTGCTTTTCGCTTGCATATCTTCCAGTTTGTGGGAAATCAGACATATATCATCGGTGAAGTCCAGATCCTCCAAGTTGGTTTTTGTGTGAGTCCATTTCATGCCTGTTTCCTCATTGCCCGCTGTTTGTCGCATTATCCAATCTACTGCAGTCAGGAAAATCATTGGCGATAGTAGGCAGCCAGCTTGTCTTACTCCTGTCCTCACTTCGAAGAGTTCCGCAAGCTTCCCGTTGTGGATTACTTGGCATGCAGCATTGTCGTACAGCTGTTGGATGAGATGTATAATTGTCGGTGGCACCCTATAGTAGCGAAGTAGTTTCCAAATCACCTCTCGATCGACACTGTCGAAAGCCTTTTCAAAGTCGATGAATTTGAGATAGAGAGCTGACTGCCATTCCAAGTTCTGTTCAATGATGATCCGCACTGTTGCAATTTGATCAATGCATGACTTGTTTCTCGTGAATCCAGTCTGTTTCGGTCGACGTTTTTCATCCAGGGCATGTTTGATTCTCTCTAGGATGATGCGACTTAGTATTTTGCTTGGGATGGACAAAAGCATAATTCCGCGTCAGTTCTTGCATTGACTTAAGTCTCCTTTCTTTGGTAGTTTGAATAAATATCCTTTCTTCCAATCCTTGGATACTTTGCCTTCTTTACACACCTTCTCCAGTAGTGGCGTCATCAAGCCTGCTGTTGTCTCTGGGTCCATTTTCAATGCTTCTGCTGTGATTCCATCTGGTCCTGCTGCTTTTCCAGCTTTTGGCATCTTGATTGCCCTCAGGACTGGTGTGTGTGGGTTGGTGTTCACTGGTAGCTCTGTCTCCGTCGTTGGTATTGTTGGGCGCGTTGTAGGTTTACAGCATCGTTTTCGAAATTCACAAATTCTCCACCTAATTTATCTCTAGACCATATTCTCCTAACTATATATATATATATATGTATATATATAATAGTTCTAACCAGTGCTCATTTTTCTCTATATATATATATTATTTTTATATGACCGACAAAAAATGTTAACGAACAGTTAAAAAAGAAAATAAAAGAAATAAATGCCAGAGTAGATTATCTTTCAGTTTTACTTCGATTAATTCATTCACTATATGTATATATATATATTCACTGATTTTATCATTTTGTTGTCATTCTTCCCTTCTTCTTCGTTTTCGTCTTCTTCTTCCTCTTGCTCTTCCCTTTTCTCCTCCTTGTTATTTCATTCTTTCCTCTGGCTTCTTCTGCATGCAAAACACATACCTATCTACCTACCTACCCATCGACCGACATAAAGCAATGGCTTTTCTCTTCTTCTTCGCTTCATTATTTCCTTATGACTTAATTACTCATAGAAAAAGAAAACGAAGAAGTGTGTTATGAGCCTACATCTCTCCGCACAAAATAACTTTGTAAACAAATGAATTAAGCAAACATTTTTGTTTCATTTCTTGTCTTCCTTCAATAGAGCCTATTATGTGTTATATTGCTATAGCCTGTAATGTAAACAAACATTGAAGAGAGAAAAAGAGAACGAGAGATAATAGAGGTAGATAACTACAGAGATAGAGAAAGGAAGATAGGACGAAGCAGTAAACAAATAAAAAGAGGCTTCTCAGAGAGATACTGATTAAATAACCACTTTTATCTTAGAATATACATCTATGCATATCTATATATAGATAGATATTTAAATGTGGTTCATCATTGTATAAGTGTCTAATAACAGGCAGTGGAATACTTCAGTGGAGGCCACTTGTCAACACTGATTTGAATTCTGGAATAAAAAAACACAATTTCGATAAAAGGGTTGTGAAGAAAAGAAGGAATGAATTGAAGAAACTCTGGAAAAAACAAACAAAATTTTGAATAATAGTCATTGGTCTCTTTATTCAACAGCTGTTACAGCTGAAGTGGTATAATAAGGTGAGTAATATTGAGGTTAGGCATCGATCGAGTGCTAGGTAAGGATGGAGGGGAAATCAGTCGACGAGACTGTGAAATTACATCGACTGAGATGGTTAGGACATGTGTTACGTATACCTAGTCATCGCCTTCCTAGACGGGCAATGTTAGCTGAAATAGGGTCAGACTGGAAAAGGCTAGCGGTGGTCAAACTAAAAAATGGCACCAGTCAATGAAATCCACAACAGTTAGTCTAAGCCACGTAGGAAGGTGTAGACTTCCTGACTGGTTGGGGTTCTCGGGACGGTAAAAACCAATGGTTGGAAACAATTGGTGACATGGCTCAAAATCGTTCTCAATGGCTGGTGCAGATGCATCCACTCCTTGTGACTTATGATTTCCAATTAAATTGTTTTGTTCTTCGTTATTACTATTCCTTTGTCTCACACCTCTGTTTACTGTCCCTAATATACATTTCTCCTATTTTCTTCTCTTCCTTTGTGTGCTACAAGGAGGGAGTGTGGCGACTTGAACTGCCGCACAGATGTGCAAAGTTCTATGTCGGAAACAGACAGACAGACAGACATGTCAACTCCTGAACCATTTATGTTTACTGTCACCCAAACTTTAAGACCTAGAGGCGAAAGCTAAGACTGTCCTGCGGGTGAATGTAGAGAAGATAGAGGAGAGGAAGATACCTAACTGATAGTAAGAACAGGTGCTAATCATTATCAACGGGAGATATTGGAAAGAAGTTTCCTCTTTCACTTAAATAGGCGGTATTGTTTCAACTACAGGCGATGGAACGGATGAAGATGTCAAAGCGAGCCAGAATCGAAGAACTAAGACAGAACTTCATCACTCTGAAATCAGTCTGCAAATCTATTGCACTCAACGTAAATAACAAAATTTGCTATTTCAACGCCAAAATCAAGTCGTAAGGTTCAGAAACATGGAGCGCCACCGATAGCATTTACACCAGACTGTAGACATACTGAGAATCGGATGACCAGAAAAGATAATCAGCAGCAAACTCTGGGAATGAAACCAACCAAAAACATAAGACTTAACAAATATTCCAAAGGAAATGGAGATGGATCGGACACACGTTGTGGAGACCACCGAGTGAAATCGCGTCCAGCTTCATCGCTGCAGTGGAAGTAGAATGAGAAACGATGATTTTCAAGAATTAGTTTGTAGGGATTCTACTTGTTTCAGATTAGACCACAGAGTGATATCAGTTTGAGAACCAGGGAGTACTGGACAGACGTTTCGTCCTAGTTTGGATTATGCAGTAGCACTCACTGAGTTCGAAATCCATTATGATGCTCTCCAGTGACTGGCTACAGGATGATTTTGCCTGCAGTTCTAGTGAAAAGTCGTCAACAGTAGGGTCCATGCAGTCGGGAGTGGGGACAAATACTTTCCAGCGGTGACACTAGCTGGTAGTTGCACTAAAATCACGAATCGTTCGAAGTTAGTATTCATGAACTCACCATTGAGTTGGGTCCCAGTGGCTGAAGGGTCTATGAGCTTGACTTGTAACTGTAAGGTCTTGGGTTCGAACCCTTGTGGTAGGTGCGTACTGCCGATGAGTCCCAAATGAGGCTGACGAAACAGCTGGCCAATAATCCCTGGTGGTTTTCAATGGTTCTCTAACTGATATAAATCCGTGGTTTAACCTGAGAAAGGATGAGTTAGGAGTATGTTTGGGGTGACATGGAGGAGATCACGTGAGGAAAGGAGGAAATTTTATGCGCTTTTGTTTAGACAGCTGAAGATAAATGCGGAGAAGAGGATGAAATAGAGATGTGCTGTTAAATCTAAGGGAATAATAATTCAAAGTAATTCAAAGAAAAAAGCCCACTGAAGTGCTTGAAGTAATGATAGAAGTAAGACAAGTCTGCGCAATAATACAGATAATAATCTTGACTGTAGTGGATTGTATCATGCAACAAACTGTAGAGAGTAAGGAGATAATCATCATATTGTAGATAAAAAAATGCTACGAGGTCTATATTTCACACAAACTCTGAGATATAAAAGCAAATAACGAAGACAGAACTCCATGTGAACATAGAGAAAATATATACGATGACGATACCCTAACCAACACTAATCACCGTCACTAGCAGAAATCTTGAGAAAGCTGTCTGTTTCATTCATCTGAATAAGCAGCACTATTTCAACTACAAGCAGTACGGATGAAAATATCGAAGCCGGTCAGTATCTAATCGGGAAAACAACACAGACGTTCATTTCCCCGCAATTAGTTTGGAGATGTACATCCCACAGAATGAGCTGCAGGATCCGAATTTTCAGTATTGATATCATTTTATCCCTTCTACATGGTTCAGAAACTAGGTGCATGCATCACTAAAAGCTGCAATATAATTTCATCAGCATTTGCTTTTGCTCAGTATAATGAAGGTAAGATGGCAAGTCGGAAAGGAATTCCTACAGTGAACCAATCAAGAGCCTTTTGCCCAATAAATCTGTAGAATGAAATGAAGAAGGACTAGACATACTGTGAGGAGACTTCCAATTCACGCCACATTCAAGGTATGTCATCGATTCGAATTCGAATGAGAAGTAACGAGCTGGGTGTTCATCTGAGGATGGTAGTGAAAAAGATCATATGAGGAGAAAACGAAAGCTTGAATGCACTCGTACAACCAGCTGAAGATCACAATTACTGTTAGGTACTTATTCTTCGATGACCTCTGATTCTTACAACCTTCTAACCTCTTCTTCTGTATCACTTATCTTGTAGGATAACACAATGTGCATAGGCTTGAAAATTTCTAGTTAAATATCACCAATAAAGTGAAGTGTTTTTCCTTACTTCGCATAAAGGATGAATTAGATCAAAGATTTTGTAAAACAGGTAGCGACCAGTAGTGAAATCCAGTACTTGTGTTTCATCATATTTTGGAGTTATCAGTTGGTTGCACTTTCATTCCAGTAAGCGATGATGTTTCCAATAAGCTTCAAGACTGACAACTTTCGTTGCAAATGTTGAAATGTCACTGACTAGACTATCAAGTTATGAGAGTCCCTTTTTGTCCAACTAGTGTTAATTGATATTAAAACTTTTGCGTTTCCTTTCACTTGTTTATATGCGACAGAAAGTATCACTGTATCTGTTGGCATATGAACTCCTAGAATAAACACTTTAATGATTCCAGAAATTAAAATTTTAACATCATCCGACAGATGGTAGATCTGAGACATTTGTTTCCTTCCATCTGGAATTCACCAACTACGGTTAACTTTGTGATTACCAACCTTGTTGATACAGCTTCAGTAACACCATATGTTAGTCTGATGAAGTTACGTTCCATAAAAGATAAAAGTGTGTGTCTTCAATAACGCTCTTACCACCAGGAAAAGGAAGATACACAAAAATGTATAAATGTTTTGTTCTTCCTAGCCTAAACAACTTGTCACCATGGAGTACCCTGAAGTTATATTAGAAGGTGAGAGGTCAGTCTGTGGTTCGGAGTTCGATTCCCAACCCACTCACTCTTTAACATCTCTGAATCGGTAGTAAGGATGGTAAGGACGGAAGGTTGGGTGCGAGGCTAGCAATCTCACTCCGTAAAAATGAAACCACTGCTTCTGAAACTTCAAAGCTCCACTCTTGAGGCACTCCTGGAACCACCCGGAACATAAAGGAATAATGTAGGAATTTAATCATAAGCCCAAGTAGCTCAGTGGTGTTTGTGGATATACACTGATTGGTGACTAGACAGAAACAAATGGCATGCATCTAGTCTCTGGTGTCGGTGCAGACTGAATTCTACCAGTCATGTTTGCAATGTGATCATGAAAGTAGGTGACTTTCATTGCTGCTGCACTCTGAATTGGTGCTAGATGATTGAAGGTGATCGACAGGAAACCTTGAACCTACTACCGAACGCATGACACCGGTTACTTCCTAGTGAACAAACAATGTATCCATCACAGTCTTACAGGAAGTCAGTTGTGAACGCGAATATTTCAGTGGGAATGCCTCTGACAGCAATAAAGGGTGATGTGGATTCGAACCTCAACAGATATGTCGTACTGATAAGTGTCAACAAGCACAAAACTTACCTAAATCTAGCCACGGTTTCCTACCAGTATTATTGTCTTTATTACATTACATATTAAATTATTCACATAAATATAAGTAATTTTGGGATTATATGGACATTAAACAAGCATAAATTGTAAGTGCTTTGTCAATAAAAACTACGCTTGAACTCAGTCGACTGAAATGAATAAGTCTGTCACTATTATTAATACTATTACTCATACTACTACTACTAGTAGTAATAGTAGTATTAGTAATAATCGTAATAACAACCAGCTGAAATAATCACAGTAGGTATTTTTTGTTGTTGAGGTAAACGCCCTCCAAATTTTAACAGTGACTTGCTCAAAACAAGTTTTCTTAAGGGCACGGGGGAGGAGGGAGGTGGGATTTATTTTCACTTGATAAAAAAACTCAAAGAAATATGACATCAACAATATTCTCTGATCAATTATTTATTCTGTTAAGCGTATATAAAGAAGGAGAACATTAATCAAAAAAGAATTCGTCAAAAGCATTACAACATCTTACACTAATCGTTTAGTTACGTAGTCATTGGTCAGTTGACTACTTGATTACTATTTTAATTTATTCAAAGAAAAGAATCTAACCGTGTCTGCTTATGTATACACGTGTTTCAGGTTTTACAAAGAGACAAGTTATATAAGCATTTGATTAATAGTGGCTGGATTGATTTTCCTCTAAAATCAGCGAGTTCATCTGCCTATTAGTTTGATCAGACAAGTTGGCTGCAATTTAGATAATGGACATTGGAACTCTCATCCTGATTGAATTTATTCCATTGTGTAGACAGCCGATGGCGTTGTTCTATTATTATTTATTATTATTGTTTCCTTTAATTCCTAGAGGAAAATAGGGCTTCAGCCGTGCGTCTCCATTGCGTTCGGTTCTCTGCTAGAGTCTTAACCTGGCTCCAAGTCTGCTCACACGTTTTCATCTCCTCTTCACATCACCTCCTCCAAGTCACCCTCACCCTCGCACTGACGACCAACTCGCCGCTTCCCTTTCGGGTTCCACTCGAGCAATGGCTTGTCTAGTGATGTCACTTGATGCATTGTTTCCTCAGAGTATGGCCAGCCAATCCATCTCCATTTCTTCCTGCCTATTTGTTTCACAATCGGTTCCTGCTGGGTTGGTTCGCTCATTGCCAGAGATCTCTGTTGCTGATCGTTTCCGGCCGGCTGGCCATCTGATCTTGAGCGGAGTACTGAGCGAAGACAACTGTTGATGAAGGTCTGTAGTTTGTTTGAGATGCTCTTTATGACGCGCAGTGCAAGTCTCTGATCCGTATAGTGAGTAGCACTGACTGACTTCACATTGGAGTTGAAAATCTGGATGTTATTTTTGATGCTGAGTAGTGCTGTTGACCTCCACACAGACTTGAGAGTAGTGAAAGCTTGTCTTGCTTTTCCGATTCTTGCTTTGATATTCTCGTCAGTTCCGTTCTCCTGTAGTTGAAACGATGCTTCCCAGGTCGGTGAAGGAAGTTGTTTCTTTCAGGTTTCTTCCATTTATGTTGATCATTGTCTGTTGTTGTTGTTCTTGTCCAGGAATCTTCATCACCTCTGTTTTCTCTATGTTCACCTGAAGTCCTATCCTCTCTGGATGCTTCTTCTGCCAACTTGTTGCTTTTCGCTTGCATATCTTCCAGTTTGTGGGAAATCAGACATATATCATCATCGGTGAAGTCCAGATCCTCCAAGTTGTTTTTTGTGTGAGTGCATTTTATGCCTGTTTCCTCATTGCCCGCTGTTTGTCGCATTATTCAGTCTACTGCAATCAGGAAAATCATTGGCGATAGTAGGGAGCCAGCTTGTCTTACTCCTGTCCTCACTTCGAAGTTTCCTGTTGTGGATTACTTGGCATGCAGCATTGTCGTACAGCTGTTGGATGAGATGTATAATTGTCGGTGGCTATTGATGGTTGCTAATGATGAATTCCTGCAACCCAGAGTATTGATATCCCCCACTGAAACTTGGATCCAATACTCACTGTTTCAAATTTCAAAGCATTTCATTCCAGGCAATGGAGACAAAAAGCATTCATCTTTTGTGGAAGAGGTGTTATATGTGAATTATCGCAACAGTGTGTTTCCTGCTTGTTTGTCTTATTGAACCTAAGTCATTGGTTTTTCCCAGCAAACCCAGCAATATCAAGTAGGTGTGAAGATATCATCCAAGAAGCTATATGAAGAGATAATATACTAATACCAGCAGAATCAACCAACGATAGGTTCAAAGTTTTAATAAATTAACGAAACCACGCTAAAATCCCATTTAGTTCATCATTAGTTAATTATGATAATGATAAAATAAATAACAGAGAATGTGAGGCATCTACAGTTCTACCATATAAGGAGGGGAAATCTGAGACCTTACGTAGGATTCTCAAAAAGCAGGAATAAGAGTGGCATTTAAACTTACAAACTCACTCAGAGATAGGCTATGTGTGTAAAGGACTCTGTCGGTTGACCCAATTAGACAAAATAATATAATTTACAAAATACCTTGCAATCACTGTGAGTTAAATCAACCACGTAGGTCAAATGAGTAGATCGGGAGTAGTCAGATTATCAGAACATAAGAATTTAGCTGAGGTTAGAATGATTGACTGCACCCAAGAAGTTAAGTAATTTAGAAAACAGCATAGCATGCATTAACATACAACCACACAATAGGATGGGAGAGGGTTAAAATTCTAAAAAGTAATCTAGGTGGGTGGAGGGAGAGGTTGATTACTGAATCATTGTTCGCAGAATCTACACCCAACGCGTGCAATAGGAATGACTCATCACTCATACCGGAAATATGAAAAATTCTACTACCAACCAAGTCAAGAGATGAAAATTAATGGAATTATATAAAAAAAGCTAGAAAGTTGTGTGAGTAGCTTGATATGATTAGGATCAGCAATAAATTGCGCTCGAAACGTGGTCACCAGTAAATAATACAGTATAACACTGTGAGACTTTATCGAAATAAATTTCACCCACAATGGAAAATGGATATGGATCAGATACACGCAGAGGTGACCTCTGAGTGAAATCACACACCAGGCGCTCGAGTAGAACCCGAATGTGAAACGGCGAATCGGGCGTGTTTCCGAGGGTGACATGTAGGATATCCTGTGAGGGTGAGATGAAAGCTTATAGTCAATTGTTGATTCACTTTAAAAAGACTGCAGAGAGCGGGGTGAAACCGAGATGTGACATTGACACCTTCTGTCCCACTCGGAACTCAAGAAAAAATAATTCTTCGGTATTAGCAGAATTCGCGAAATCCTGTTTGACCAAATAAAGATGAAGAGGTGAATAACTAGTCAGTTCAGATTATCTCATCACTACCGCTTTCATCAAAAGCCTAAGAATAATAGTCAAGAATTCTGAAGAATCATTTAAAGTATTCCGGCTAAAATTGGTATCACTTTTTTTATTTAGCATGTCTACCTGAAATTTCGATTTATTGTTTGCAAAGTAACTTGCTTTTTGATACTGTCGTCTTTTCTAAGCAGAGTGTTTTAATTTCTAAGCCCTCATTTTCTTTCTCGTAAACACCTTCACCGAATACGTACTTGTTTCATTACATGCATGGAGCCTCGTTCGATTCCTATTGAAGAGTCTTAAATTAGGGCGAAACACCTGCTCAGCAAACCTTTGACTTTCAGTGATTCTCTAAGTAGTGTCATTTTCGCAATGAAATTTACCTTTAAAGTAATGAAATTATCGCAACAGCAACACCTGAAAACATTTCATGTTATCGTTTGAATTTATAATTGCTTTCTAAAGTGCGTGAACATTCATTGATGGGAAGTCCAAAAACGGAATGAAATGCTGGCTCTAGTCACCGCTGAATAATCTTTAACATCAATAACTGTTGACATTATTTTATTGACAATAATAATTGAGGTTAGCATTTCCCTACTATTGTGTATGTAGAATTTCAGCACTGTCACAGAATATAATTCCATATATGTTTATTTTATGTTATACACAGTGACACATCGTATTAACTACTGGCTGAGAACAAATTGTTGCCCATTATCTTATCAATGTATTAATACAGCTTCTTAATTTACTACGTATATTTCTTCCTCTCCGCCCCCCATCACTCATTGCGATTGTCCATATTTCCGCGATCGGCGTTGCGTCATTCTGATTGCACATGTGTGGTATTGAATCGATAAACAAAGCTTCAGTGATTAACCTCTCTCTATCTCTCCACCTAACTATGTCACTTTCTAATACTCTCACTCCGTCCCACACGACGTATTGTGTGATTACATGCAAGTGAATGCAGTGCAATGGATGAGTTTTTTTCGAGGTTATTTAACTCAGCAGTGTCAACCATTCTACGTCCAACTAAACTTCCCTGTATCGATAATGTAACTGACTCCCATCTACCAGTTTGACTGACCTATGAAATTAATCTCCCCCAACATTGATTACATAGTACTTGGTGAATTATAATATTTTTTCTTAATTGGGTCTATCAGGGCCATAAGTTGACAAATTTTGTCTCTGAGTAAATTGGTTGGTCGGTTGGATGGTTTAAATGCCATATTAACTCCGCCATCATTCAGAATCCTACGTAAGGCCTCTAACATTCCATCTTTATCCGACAGTACCACGGAAGCTTTGAATTGTATATTATTACTGTGATTTCTGTCATTTTTATTACTAACCTTGTCTTTTCTATGGTTCTACATTTATTTCTGAATAAATTCTGGTGGATAGCAGTTATTCACTAGTAAAACTTCCTTTATTTGTTTGATTTCGTTATTTAAATCTTCCGGCTAACTGGTTAGGCTCCTGGTCGTGTTAAATAGACATTTAACTAAATCTATCTTTACCAGTTGTGGGTAGTATGAATTAAAGTCTACGTATTTATTAGAATATGTTGATTTCCTATAGATGCTATTTTTTTAACCCATCATTTTGTTCTTTTGGGATTTGAAACTCCAGACTACGGTCTAAAAAGAAAAGTAAGGTTATCATGTGCTTCTCATCAAATTCTGTACAGGCAGAAAGCCATGAAATGTGTAATTAAACTAACTGAAGCATAGCTTAATGTCATTTTAATTACTACGGTATCGGATATCTGTTCAGTTTATGCATAAGACTACAAAATACATGACAGACAGGAAGAGTAGTTATATGTCTTTGTACAAATGTAGAATCCATCTATCATCACTCATGTACATAAGTTATCAGAGTTGACTTAATCAGTCTAACAGGGATGATATATCGTTTCATTTATATACATATAATCATAGTAATAACTATAACTAGTCTACACTAGATGACTATATCCATTTCAGATAAGTTGTGTGTAACAATGTAACTACTAACATTATCATCATAATCATTATTATGATAAATGAAAGAAATTTATCATTAAATCATGATAATTAGTGTACAAGACAAGGAGAAACCGAAGCTAAAATTCATGCTAAATTTAACAAACTACTAATGATTACATTACACTAGTAGTAGGATTAGTATCAGTATTATTATTAGTAGTAGTAATAGCAGTAACACTTCATGAAACACACAAAATTTCACATAATGTACCAAAGTTTAATGATACATACACTCTAACTTACCGTTTTCTCACAGTTTTACAAAACGAAAATGAAGAACAAGCTATGTTGTTAGGGAAGGCAAAAGGTGTCTAATTATTCTCTACATTTTTCAAAATAAGTTTGCGTTGTTTTAATGAAACTGGCTGAGAGGGTGAAATTTTTCAAGTTCGGAAGATGCAGTAACATTAAGTTGTACTGTGAAATTTAATCAGTAATTTTGACGCAAATTTTGAAAATAGAAGCTCTGCTGGCAATATGTGATTCTGTGGAAAGCTTTCAACACATTAAGCTGGATGAAATCAAATTGAATCATAAAGGAGAGACAGTTGATATCCCCCTGCACAAAGTCGGATATAGTAGTCGCTGCTCACTCTCCGGAGACATGAATGGTTCGCCACTCTTGGGTGGCTTCCTTAGTGAGTCGATTGTTCAGTGACAGAATACCCGCCAGCCACACCCAATTTGGTTCGGAGTTCGATTCGTGACCGACACATTCTTTAACCTTGCCTAGCCGACAGTACACCACAGACTAGGAATCCCACATAAGAAAAAAATAGATACTACTATTGCTGAAAGTTCAGAGCTTAGTCTTGAAGCTCCATTTCCAACTAGGAATGCAAAATGGATAAAATAAGTAAATCTAATATGAATGAATTTGTTCAAGTAAGTGATCCTAATCAAGGTGATGTAAACGGTTAGGAAATATTCATCATAAACTGGTTAAATAAACTTTTAGCGGTTTAAGATGAGTTTGAGATGTCTTTATAGTGGTGTATGCGCATATTTAAGGATGATGAAAAGCCATCCAGCAATTTTGAAGTCCTAAAACACACCGAAATTAGACTTTTCAGTTAAATATGCAAATTAGACTGAAGATATTAGCTTTACAAAGCGTTTTAAAGGTCTGTATGCTAAAAACATAGACGAATTCTGCAATGAATAAGCTTCATTTATCAGCTGTGATCACAATCAAATCCCTATTTTATTCGTTCACTTTTAAAATAACCATACATATCTTTATCAGATCTGATACTTAGGAAAATGTTTCGAAGAGCAATTCAAGAATTCTGTAACGGACTGTTTTGACTTTTATCGCTTTTACCTGATTTGAAGTGAGACTTTGCACGAAAAGGCAGTATAAAAAGTCGCTACACTCCATACAGCAAGCACGCAATGGTAGATAGAAAAATAAACTGTTATAAACGGACAAGTGTTGGATAATTTCGTGAAAAATAATAAACACTTGATGGATCTGAAAGAACGCGAGAATTGAATGCATTCGTGTTGTTTAGGACTATTTTGAGTCATATTAGCCCCAGAAGTTTCCCTATCATTCAGTTTGCATCCTTCTATGTGGCTGAAACGATCAGTCAAAGACTTGATGGATTGAAGTTTTGTTTTGTTTCTACAACCTCGTAGCTCTTTTTCAATTAGCTAGCAGTGTTCAATGAGAAAAACAATGGCTTCGGATGCATAACAATTGTCCTGACCATCTTGGCTGGTGCACCTTTACAACCTCATTGAGTAAATTTCCCTCCTTAGCTAACACCCTATGACTAACTTCAATGTCACTCACCCTATTGTACTACTTAGTGTAGGAGATAGAACGCAAACATCTATGGTCAAAGAGGGCTAGTCTCTTTAGGTGTGCTGTGTAGGAAATACTCTCTTTGAGAGATAGCTGAGTATTATGTCGACACCAGAATGACGCAAATTAGCAGATACTATATGAGCGTTTGCTATCTGAGAGTAAATTTCGCTAGCTGTCAGTCAACCCGCATACCATATAATACTTTCCAGTTTGTAATTGTTGCCTTCATTGCCCTCCGTTATTTATCACTCTGTTCAAGTGACATCACATACCAGGTAGGCCCTCGAGTGCAAGCTGAATAGGTAGTGACAAGATGGGCGTGGGTCAGAGGATGATACGGAGGAGATCAGAGGAAAAGAAAACGAAAGCTTGTGTGAAGTCACACAGTCAGCTGGAAGCGACTACAGTGAACCACGTGCATTGGAGATGTGCAGCAGAGACCGTATGCTCCACTCCGAGCACAAGAAATAAATAATATTAATAACAATTTTCTAAAAATTATCCAGAAAAGCGGATTTTAATGTAACTTCATTTCAAAATGTTAATCCTCAAACCAGCCGACGAACAAAAATCACCCTGTGAAACTAAAAGGAAAATCGTCTAACCTCATATAGTTTCCGTCAATCCAGTGTTGTCATTTCTGTCTGTTCTGTGTCGATCAAAAGATAAATTGACAAGAGAAGATTCAGACTATGTTATTTATATGGCACAGCGAAAAATAATAGGTTCTTTCATTGACGACGTCCTCTTTGTAATCATATATATATTATATTATTGTTTCTTTTAGTTCCTAGAGGGCTTCAGCCAAACGTCTCCATTGCGTTCGGTTCATCGCCAGCGTTTTCACTTGACCCCACGTCTGTCTACATTCCTTCATCTCCTCTTCACATCACCTCCTCCATATCACCTTCGCACTGATGACCAGCTTGCCGCTTCCCGCTCGGGTTCCACTCGAGCGATAGCTTGTCTAGTGATGTCACTTGATGGTTTGTTTTCCCAGAGTATGGCCAATCCACCTCCATTTCTTCCTGCACATTTGTTGCACAATTGGTTCCTGCTGAGTTGATTCATTCCCACACATCCCTGACTATTGCTGCCGACCATCTGATCTTGAGTAGTACTGAGCGAAGACAGCTTTTGATGAAGGTGTGTAGTTTGTTCGGAGTACCTTTCCTGACTCGCCAAGTCTCTGATTCGTATAGAGTAGCACTGACTTCACATCGGAGTTGGAAATCCGTATCTTATTTTGCATTCTGAGTGCTGCTGACCTCCACACAGACTTGAGAGTAATGGAATTTTGCATTGCTTTCCCGATCCTTGCTTTGATATCCTCGTCAGGTTCGCCTGTAGTTGAAACAATGCCTCCCAGGTTGGTAGGTGAAGGAGGTTGCTTCTTTCAGATTCCGCCCAATTATGTTGACTGATTGTTGTCTGTTGTTGTTGCTGTTGCTGTTGGCCAGGAATCTTCATCACCTCTGTTTTCCCTATGTTCACCTGAAGGAAGTCCTATCTTTAATGCTTCTTCTACCAAGTTGTTGCTTTTCACTTGCATATCTTCCAGTTTGTGGGAAATCAGACAAATATCATCGGCGAAGTCCAGATCCTCCAAGTTGTTTTTTGTGTGAGTCCATTTTATGCCTGTTTCCTCGCTGCCCGCCACTGTCTGTCACATTACCTAGTCTACCACAACCAGGAAAATCAGTGGAGATAGTAGGTTATTTATCACTCTGTTCAATATGTATATACGTGTATGTACTGAAATCAGTGAAACTTTCGGAATTCCATTATTCGTGAAGTCTTATTCTTAACTTTGATCAAACTAGATTCTACACTTTTTGCCAACACAGAATATGATTGTCAGTCTCGTAAAATTGCTATTAAACTTCTCAACTACTAAAATCAGCCATACATTCGTTATCTGAAGGCGTAGCGTCACTAGTTCAGTGATGGTATATTCGCCAACTACCAACGTGGTCCGAGGTTCTATTCGCGGCCGACAGACTCCTAAAACCATGCCTAGTTCGCTAGATGATAGTAAGCCTGAAAAAGAGGGATAGTTGAGAGAAAGACTAGTAATCCTATCCCTTGAAAACAAAACATAGCTACTGACACTACACAGTCTCAAGCCTTATACTTTATGTTCCAATCAAAATTCAAAGAATGAAAAATGAAAAACAAGTTCTTTTTTCTTTCTTTATATTCAACAACCAAGGAAAAACAAAATGCCTTCTGGTGTTTACCTATCCATCATTCTGATCTAAATGTCACAACAAAAATGATGGGTTAATTACCGGACATTATTAGATTCACATGTTTTCTTTTTGATTCATCATTAAGAAAATGTTCATTTTCTTCTGACTAACTGATTTAGCCTACTCACACACACACACACACAGAGTAGATCTGCTCGCTAATCTCATTCCCCCTTAAGCTATAAATCTTCTTCATTATTACTAGAACAGGGAATGTAGCGAATTCTAAGCAATAATAATAAACATTTTGTTGTGAAGTTTAGACAGGCTTTCTTTTGGGAATTTAAACCATTCAAATGATAGATTGTCATTCACTTGATATTATCACTATGTCAATCAAGAAATACAAATTAAAATAACAAGGTGGTACACTCTACTAACTAATTGACTTGAGTAGTTAGTAAGTATTTAGGTTCAACAATAGTTAGAGAACCACGGAAAACAAGGGAATATTGGACCTCAGTTTCGTCTTAGTTTGGGAGTCCTCAACGGTGCACATCCACGACGGTTTGAAGCTAGGACCTTTCCACCACACGGCAAGCCCATACAACATACAGCCACTGGAGCCAGATTCAATGGCCGATGAATTCTAACTTCTACGAAGTGACAACCGGCCAATGTCATCGGCGAGTATTTGTCCTAACTCTCGACAGTATGAACCCCACTGGTCACGACTTATCACTACAACTTCAGGCAACTTCATCCTGTAGCCAATCAATCACAAGTGAGCATCAGATCATTTTTAGAGAGTTGGTTTCTAGAGATATGAAAGGGATTCCGACAGCTGAGTGGTGTACAAGCTGTCCTTGTGACTGGAAGGTCTTGGTTTCAAAACCCGATGGGTGCATACTTCCGATGAGTCCCAAACTAGGACGAAACATCTGTCCAGTACTCTCTGGATTTCAATAGTTCTCTAACTCTTACAAATTCTTTATCAAATCCCTGGAAACAAAGTCTAGTACAAATTCACATTATTCATTACTTAGATAGAATTAACCTTACTGATCTTAGCATTAATAATGAGCAATATGGGAAATAAGGGAAAATATCAATTGCAGAGATGTATGATCACAATATAACAATCTGAAAGTTAAAACTTCCTAGTTGAGACGATTGCTTTCGGAGCTCTGAAACTGCAATTACTCTATTACATGTGAAATATTACTCAAAAACAATTTTTTTTTAAAATTCCTTCACGTTCCCAGTGGAACAAGCTAGAGGCTTGAAGTTTCAGTAGCAGTGGCGTTTTATTTTTACAGGATGAGGTTGCTAGCCTCATGGTAGACCTTCCCTCTTTACCAGCCTTATTGCTGGCTTAGTGAGGTAAAGCAGTGTGTCGGCTTCCAATCTTTCTGAAACTGCGACTTCCCCTTTTGGTCAATTACCAGTTGATTACAGTTAATTTTGCATATTAAACCAATGAGGTCTTATGTAATTTGAATACTCATCCTTCTATCCTTTTCTACACACACACTCAAGTCTAATGCTGGATCCAATAAACTGCATGATGATGCTGGAAAGGCAGATCATAACAAAGAATAAGTACCTTGGTCAGTGTTTCCATTATTTTCAATTATTACAAGAGTAGAACTTGAGCGCTATGGTAAAATACAATTTCATTCTAAAGTTAAAATTAACTTCATATAACATACTGAGCACAGCTTATTGTTCATAATTATATGGGTCTACTTATTGACTTAATTTGCATCGTTCTCAAGATTTGATTTGTTGGGAACTGGTTGGCTTTTCACGTTTCATCATGGATTGACATAAGTTACAGAACCACTGAAAATCAGGAAGTACTGGACAGTTGTTTCGTACTAGTTTGGGACTCATCGAAATTACGCACCCACTGAAGTTCGAACCCAAGTTCTTTTAGTTACAAGGCAAGCACGTAAATAGTTCTTCTTCCCTTTATTTTTTTAAATACAACTTCCCATGAATCCAGCATTGACTCTGAATCATTCTTATGCCATGTGTTTCTCACTGGATAAAGATCCTATGATTATTCACTTAAATATATTGCTTATTAATGTTTTACCAATGTTCCACTGCATTATGTAATCACACGTCAGTAAATGCATTGAAATGTTCAAGTGTTTTTTCGAGATTACACAACCTATGAGGCTTAATTTCCTTATGGAGAAAATTTCTTTGATAAAATCTCAGTGTTGTACAGTAATGTTTACTGATGAACACGTTTCAAGCACAATGTATTACTCACCTAACTTGATATCATCATGAACAATACATTGTCCTGGACCTGTTAGCAATAAATATTACTGCACAACACAGTGAGACTTTATCAAATAAATTTTCTCCATAATGGAATTATACTCAACCACAGAGCTCAAGTTCTATGCTTTTATCAATGCTAGGAGGCCTAGGTAGCCAGGTATTATTCTGATAAAATGACTACCTTCCATCTTTTAGTATAAAGACATTTTGATGTAGTTGTGTTCTCTGAACTGGATGGTTTGTTGCCGATGAGTCGTAAACCGTGACGAATCACCTACCTGGTTATTATTAACACTCAGAAAATCCAACATTTACTATTTCTGATCCACAAACTCAACATCATTAATTAAAATTTTCATATATATAAAGCTATGTGCATGAGAGTAAACCCCGAAGAAGATCTAATTGAAAATAATACTGTTCACCTATATGTCTCGTTTTAATCTCTGCTGACGTATTTATATTTATTACATCATGATATACGAGTTTTCTCTCGTGTAGGATACAATACATGGAAATTGTACATACTTTTTGTTTATCTTACTTCAAATCAGTAAAGCTAGGCTTACTGTTTAGTCGAGCCAGGAGTCTGAACAGTGAGCCAAAAAGCACAATAAATAGGGAAACGAAACGAATGCAGAAAAAAACAATACTAGTGGATAACTACTATCTCTGGAAATGGCTTAGAAATGTAGTAAGACTAATAGGAAAAAATATGAATAGTAATGTCAGTAATCATTATAATAATGAAAAGTAAAGAATTTACAGCTTCTTATTGTGCTAATATATAAGCGGGTAACATTTGGAAGCATATGTTGGACTTCTAATTACTTGGGAAACCGGGTTGCATTTAAACCAACCAACTCACTTGAGGATTAACGTCATCTTTAGCCTATGGATTGAATTGACTTAGCTACAAAAATAAATTTAATCAAACGAATCGCATGCAGTGATTGTGAAGTCATATCCATTTTCCAAATTAGATTTGATGGAAAAGATTTGAAGCTCAGGTGGATGATTCTAATGTAGTTGTGTTCTGGAGGGTTTATTTGCGAAGCTTTCATAGACCTACTAGGTAACATCTTCAGGGCATACTTCAATTTGTTGAGGCGAACCTTTAGATTTCTTCACGAGTTTATAAGTTACCTCTCCTGATGACCTTGAACGTGATTGGTTGTTTTGTGTGTTTTCACACCCCCTAGACTACTTGTATTGATACTGATTGTTTTCTTGACCTGAAGTTTGACCCTTTGTGTATGAGATTTCCTTCTTATCTCACATGTTACCCGCTTATATATTAGCACAATAAGAAGCTGTAAATTCTTTACTTTTCATTATTATAATGATTACTGACATTACTATTCATATTTTTTCCTATGAGTCTTACTACATTTCTAAGCGATTTCCAGAGATAGTAGTTATCCACTAGTATTGTTTTTTCTGCATTCGTTTCGTTTCCCTATTTGTATTTGTATACTTTTTGGCTCACTGTTCAGACTCCTGGCTCGACTAAGCAGTAAGCCTAGCTTTACTGATTTGAAGTAAGATAAACAAGTATGTACAATTTCCATGTATTGTATGTAGCCTACACAAGAGAAAACTCGTATATCATGATGTAATAAATAATAAATACGTCAGCAGAGATTAAAACGAGACATACAGGTGAACAGTATTATTTTCAGTTAGATCTTCTTTTCGGGGTTTACTCTCATGCACATAGCTTTTTATATATGAAAGTTTTAATTAATGATGGTGAGTTTGTGAATCAGAAATAGTAAATGTTGGATTTTCTGAGTGTGAGTAATAACCAGATAGCTGATTCGTCACAGTTTGGAACTAATCAGCAGTACTCACTCACCGCCAAGGTTTGAAACAAGAACCTCCCTGTTACCAGGAGAAATCGTATACTGTTCAGCCACTGGGACTCGACTCAATGTCTCAGTGGGTACGTTCTGACAGTGAGTCCCTAACTAGGACGAAACAGGCGTCCAGTGCTCCTTGATTTTCACTGGTACTTTAACTGACACAAGTCCGTGGTCAAACGTTAAACAAATCAAATCTTCAGAAATCAACTCCTAAAATCTCAGTTATTACGGTGATTATTATAACAACAGGAATAATTCTAACAAAAGTACAAGGAGTTTATGTGGACGGAGATAAGAATAATGAAGGTGGTATGCTGACGTTACTACTATGGGGCGCCACCAACAATTATACATCTCATCCAACAGCTGTACGACAATGCTGCATGCCAAGTAATTCACAGTGGGAAACTTACGGAATCCTTCAAAGTGAGGACAGGAGTAAGACAAGCTGGCTGCCTACTATCACCAATGATTTTCCTGATTGCAGTAGACTGGATAATGCGACAAACAGCGGGGCAATGAGGAAACAGGCATAAAATGGACTCACACAAAATACTTGGAGGATCTGGACTTCGCCGATGATATATGTCTGATTTCCCACAAACTGGAAGATATGCAAGCGAAAAGCAACAAGTTGGCAGAAGAAGCATCCAGAGAAGATAGGACTTCAGGTGAACATAGAGAAAACAGAGGTGATGAAGATTCCTGGACAAGAACAACAACAACAGACAACGATCAGCATAAATGGAAGGAACCTGAAAGAAGCAACCTCCTTCACCTACCTACCTACCTGGGAAGCATCGTTTCAACTACAGGCGGACGGAACTGATGAGGATATCAAAGCAAGAATCGGAAAAGCAAGACAAGCTTTCACTACTCTCAAGTCTGTGTGGAGGTCAACAGCACTCAGCATCAAAAATAAGATCCGGATTTTCAACTCCAATGTGAAGTCAGTGCTACTACTATACGGATCAGAGACTTGCATGCGCGTTATAAAGAGCATCTCAAACAAACTACAGACCTTCATTAACAGTTGTCTTCGCTCAATACTCAAGATCAGATGGCCGGCCAGAAAAGATCAGCAACAGGGTGGGATCTCTGGCAATGAGCGAACCAACTCAGCAGGAACCGATTGTGAAACAAATAGGCAGGAAGAAATGGAGATGGATTGGCTGGCCATACTCTGAGGAAACAAACCATCAAGTGACATCACTAGACAAGCCATTGCTCGAGTGGAACCCGAAAGGGAAGCGACGAGTTGGTCGTCAGTGCAAGGGTGGGGTGACTTGGAGGAGGTGATGTGAAGAGGAGATGAAAACGTGTGGGCAGACTTGGAGCCAGGTGAAGACTGTAGCAGAGAACCGAACGCAATGGAAACGCACGGCTGAAGCCCAATGTTCCTCTAGGAATTAAAGGAAACAATAATAATAATATGCTCACCTAAATAATTCAATGAATAAATTAGATTAAACCTTAAAAGTTACGTAATACTAAGGAAGAAGTAAATAGATAATCAGAGCTTAAATATCATAAAATTACGACAGAAATGAAGAAGAAGAAGAGGGGGTGGGAAGTTTTCAACTGGAATTTACAAAGACCAAGGGATCTACAGAGGTAGAACAAACTTCTTTTATATACAAAGACTAGGATTGTTCTCTCGAATTCCTACAGATGTTTAGTCGGTGTGGTATAAAAATTAGCCATATATATGTGATTCAAAATGAAGTAAACATTTATACACAAGCAAATAAGAATTAATGAAATAATCTAAACAGGAAGTAGTTGTTATAATGTAATCAAAAGTAAAATGTTCTACGTCATCAACACAGTAAATAAAAAAGAGATCACAACCAATTAACTTGATCACTTTGTTATTCAACATGAAATTAACCGAAGTTCGGAAATAATTATTCGGTAAAGTTTTTATAATACCAAAGGAGAGTATTTACGCAAAGTATTTCCAGTAGTTTGAAATAAACGGAAGTGTTGAAAACCACGAAATATTTGAACGCTGAATAGTTCTAGTTTGCAGCTCTTCAAAAGCTGTCAAGTGTTTTACGGTTTCCAGTGGGTTTGTAATCAACGTTGATTCTTGATAAAATCTATAATGGGATGAAACGAATCCTTCCATTTTAAAACTCTGACATTTTAGGAAATGTATTTCTGACATATGAGACTAACTGCATGTAGTGATCTGCTGAAGATATGATGAAAAAGATGTCTTTCAGTCATCTGAATAACCTGGGTCCAGAAGATCCACTTATATGGAGATCATAATGGTTCTGATTTCAGTTTTGTTCCAAGGTACTGGCAGGTTCTATGCCATGAGGTAGCATAAGATCTTTAGACTTCACATTAAGTAATTTGTTCCACAGGAATAGGAATCGTAGTTGAAATAAATATCCTTCATCAGCCGCAAGCTGTGTCACAGTTTCCTGTAGAAACCCAAAATCACCTGGAACTGCCTCGTTTGTAAATAACTAATCTAAAAATAATAAGTGATGAATAGCGCTCAGAAATGCTCATCATTAAAAAATACAAGGGCTTGAAAACAGAAATCTTTCTCACAAGAGTAAGAAATTCAGAATTTATATCAAGTATATTTTAAAGTTAAGAGTTTGATAGGAATAAAATAAGAGGGAATAACCGAACGAATATAAAAAAACACACCAAATTATTATACAAGTTAAAAAAAACGGAAAATCTTAAGTCAGTGTTAATAAAAGAGACTGAATAAACCCCTTCGGTACTTACAGTTCAGGGCTTTCCTGGTGTATACCACAAGAGCTTCTGCTGTAGACAAAATATACGGTCAGAAACCCCTTTGAATGACTTTGACTCACCATGTTTATCACTTTTCTATTGATGCGGAATGATTTGTAGGAATTAGGTACTCTATGGTTCTATATATTATATATGTATGTGAAAGAAGGGCACACTTCCAAATTTCTGAACATGTACCGAAACGCCTACGTCTCAAGGGAACAAACTCTTATAAAAGTGCCATGAGGTGGAAATCGCTAAATCCTTTAAAATTATCAGTAGACAAAGGAGCTGGATTCTCCTCAAGTTTGCCGAAGCAATTTTTATCAAACGCCTGAAACCTGATTTATGTGTTCAGAAAGGAGCAGTTATCAGTCTTTCCTTGCTAACCGGGTAACTGGATTTCTTTATTCTATCTTTCATTTGATTATGTAATCTTTGGCCTTAAACCCGATCGATAACTGCTACCTTGCCGTGGTGGTCGGGCTTGAATACCGCAGTGACCCAACAAGCTAAGCTGGCTGGGACTCATGTCCCTGCAGGTCCTATCATGTCAGGAAGGTTGTTTGGATAGCCGTTAGACTAAAAGCAGTTACCATAGGGTACTTCGCTCCAGAATTCAATCGGATCAAATGGCGTATGAACCCATATGGGTCACCGGCAACCATGGGAACGCAGCTCCTGACGCTGCTTCGCTGCCTTGCGGATTAGACTCCAAGTCAAAGGCTCGGGGGGTGGTCCCTTAGGAAAACCACCTGCTTCGGTCTGGGCGCCCGGGCAGTATCTCAGCCCTCACACAATATTGTGTGGCGCATCTTTTTTGGTGCCATATTGTACCAAGTTTTTCTGCGTTTAAATAAATAAATAATTTGCCTTAAACCTCACCGCTTTGATATAGTGTAATTTTGCTTGTCTCTTGTTTCTATGATTTGAGTTGTGCTCAGTACATTGTCACCCAATTTATTAGTGACTCATCATCTTGCACATCTCTCGTCTTTATTACGTAACTCCTTTACCATTGTATGCATACATTTACTTTGTTTGAACTTGAACTGTCTGTGTAAAAACTACACAAGCGTAGTTTTCTGAGCACTGTTCACTAATCCCGTAACCTCCTGTTAACAGACATCATGTAAAATTTGCAAGTATGTTAAAAATTCTCTGTACATAAACTTAATAATAAAGCTTATTTAGGCTGTAAGTAGCTGATGAGAAGCCAACGGAATAAGCTATGATGGTACCATATTATTCTGGACAAACCACTGTCGTTCTTGCCCTATTCAAATGTATATGTTATGCATATGAACTGTGATCAAGATTTGACCGGACAGTTGCAAAATAATTGAGCGCTGAGTGAGAAGTAGACATTTATAAAATTATATTTGTAAAATCTCAGCGAAATTGAAATGATTAATTCCAACGTTTCGTTCGGAAATCTGGTCCTACCTTCTTCAGGGAAATTAATCGAAATTAATATAACAGAGGTTTATATATAAAAGGAACAACACTTGTTTTTAAACTCTGTCCAGTCATGAGCCATGCAACAGGCATCACCATGTATAATAAATAAATAAAATTGTATGTTTATACATAAAAGTATATCTCTTCTTTTAAATTGTTTGTCCCGTCATATGAATCAAGAAACAGCTATCAATAGGTATCATAAAAAAATTTTAAAAATTTTATGAACTGTGATCAAAATTTGACCTCAGACTTTCAAAATTAGTCTACTTTTGTTGAACTATATGTGTATATGCAGTATACAATGGTGTGTGTGTATGTGTGTGTGGGTGAACAGTCAAAAAACATTTGTTATTCTCTTATGAGCTGTGATCAAGATTTGACCGGATAGCTGCAAAGTAATTGAGATTTTACAAATATAATTTATCAGTAAATTTGAGCATTTGATTAGATCATAATATAATATAATTTTATAAATTTGTTATTCTCTCCATAAGAAGACGTAGACAATCGGGAATTTGATCAAGTGTGACTAGTTGTTGATACATATCCAATTTATTTATTAGTCAGGATTTGCAATGCATCAGCTAAGATCACACCTTCACGTCTGTTCAAACTGTTGGGATTCACCCATATATGTAGGGCTTCTGCAGTCAGTCTTTCTTTATATGAACCAAAACCTTTCTTTAAAATCTTAGTCTTATCAAAGTCGATTTTGTGTCCCGTTTCTGTCGAATGCAGTGCAATCGCTGAGTTGTTTTCTAGCTTCTTCAAGTCTGTAGAGGTCTTTGGAACCACCTTTAGACATTGTTTATGCTCCTTCACTTCTATATTTACCTGTCTGGAAGTTTCTCCTACATATACGGCGTTACAATCCCCACAATTGATCTGGTATACGCAATTCTGCTGGTTTTCTTGTTCTATTTTATCCTTAACCTTCACCAGTAATGAGCGTAGGAATTCTAAAGTTAATCATCGGACGCATTTATATATTATGAGTTAGTGAAATTAGCTTACCGGAAATCGGTTGTACGCGACTAGTACAGCCTTCATATCTGACTCACTCCCAGTGTTTCGGTGATTAACTCATCCTCAAAAAAAGTGAAAATGCTATCAAGTGTTTATATGCCTTTTATTTCGCTGATAAACACTACTCGTTAATGTGAATGAATTCCAACTACTCACATGTATCAGTTGCATATATACCATCCTGATTACACTTTAGTGAAACAACAACGAAACAAGCAGATTCACTTGAAATTCACTTTTGTTCAGACAAAACATTTTTAATTTTGATTAAAAAAAAACTTGCGTAATCATTTTGTTAACTTTATCAGAGGCTATTTCACTAATTTTTTTGTTTAACATACTTAAATTCTATGCAATTAAATTTCCGCCTTTCTGTCTCACTCTCTTCACAACCTGGCAATGCTTCTAATTAATCCACATTCTTATGTAAACATTGTTAGGGTCTAATTTATTTGACTGACTTTTCATAATAGTGTGAAATAAAATTAAAAATTATTTCACTGTCCAAATTTTTAAACAAATGAACTTGTTTTAATTATGTAAGTTTAAAAAAAACTGCTGGTCTTTAAATATGCCTTCAATTCACCTTCAATTCAAATATTGAAATACTACTTGCCTAAAGGTATTAAAAATGGCAAAGTTAAACAAATCGAATGCACGACTGACGCTGAGACAACCATTCAGAGAAAAACCCAGTGGTTTTTATATCAGAATGACGTTTATTTACAAGAGAAATCCAGAGAATAATGATGAAACACACTGAACAAGATATTTTCCCCTGATGTGATAAAAATACATCCCAGTTTTTACATTGAACCAGTTGTTGTACATGTATTCATCAAGATGGTTGAAGATGAGTTCGTTTTTTGACGCATTTATAGCTGTTATCCTTTTTTTCAGTCTTCCCAAAAGCCTTCAACTGAATTAGTATGGGTCCTAGTAAAGGGTAACAAAACACCCTAATCCTAATCCATAACTTAACCCTAACACTATCCCTAGATCGTAACACTAACGAGCTATCAACACATTTTCCAAACTGTGCTTAAAAACGTGATGGGGATTGGAATTCGCGCTACAGTTCGTTCATAGAGGAGCTAAAATAATAGTAGGCCCCCTTTATCCAATGAATAGTATGCGTTCAAGGTCACTGATGTGTGTGTTCACACTCCTGGATCGATATACTTTAACTTGGCTATAAAAACGTCTATGCATAAAATGGTGGGACTATCGAGGCTATGCCTGTATCTACCAAGTATCACCTAGGTCTTCAAAAGTTTGGTGACTCCGTGGACGTTCATGTCTTTTTTGCCACTTGACCAATTTTTTTTAAAATTTATACTCATCACTTGATCATTCTTCAAAATACTAACTGATTTAGCATTCATAATAAACTGTTTTGATTAACTGTTAGTGAAAATAGTCCAGATCTCTACAAAGACCCATAATCTAAATGTCAATATCCAGCTCAATGATGGTTAGTGATTAGATGTCCTGAATCTGTACTGCGAAATCCTGACCAGTGGCATCCGACTTGTCAAGGTGAATGAAGTTGACGCTCGTCAACAGCATTGGTTGAGTATAGTGCTATATTATGAATTCACAAGTTTCTGAATTCTTGCTTAAGTGGATGGATGGTTAAACAGGTTGATCTTGTAACCAGAAGGTTCCTGTTTTTACTCCTGATGGGATCACTGAAGGGTCTCGGACTAAGACAAAACAACTATCCCGTGCTCCCTGGTCTTCACAGATGCCTTACTGATATTTGTTCGTGGTGACTGATTATTTCATGATGAACTAAACTATTCACCGTAGTTTTACTATCTCCTATCTAAAGTTTACAATATGTTAGTAATAGCTAATCATCGAACACGTTTTACATTATTATTATTATTTCCTTTAATTCCTAGAGGAACATAGGGATTCAGCCGCGCGTCTCCATTGCGTTCGGTTCTCTGCTAGAGTCTTCACCTGGCTTCAAGTCTCCCCACAAGTTTTCATCTCCTCCTCACATGACCTCCTCCAAGTCACCCTCACCCTTGCACTGACGACCAACTCGCCGATTCCCATTCGCGTTCCACTCAAGCAATGGCTTGTCTAGTGATGTCACTTGATGGTTTGTTTCCTCAGAGTATGGCCAATCCAAATCGATTTCTTCCTGCCTATTTGTTTCCTAATTGGTTTATGATTGGTTCGCTCCCAGAGATCCCACCCTGTTGCTGATCTTTCCTGGCCGGCCATCTGATCTTGAGTGGTATTGAGCGAAGACAACTGTTAATGAAGGTCTGTAGTTTGTTTGAGATGCTCTTTATGACGCGCTGGCCAAGTCTCTGATCCGTATAGTGAGTAGCACTGACTTCACATTGGAGTTGAAAATCCGGATCTTATTCTCATTTTCATGCTGAGTGCTGTTGACCTCCACACAGACTTGAGAGTAGTGAAAGCTTGTCTTGCTTTCACGATCCTTGCTTTGATATCCTCGTCAGTTCCGTCCACCTGTAGTTGAAACGATGCTTCCCATGTTGGTGGGTAAAAGAGGTGGTTTCTTTCAGGTTTCTCCCATTTATGCTGATTGTTGTCAGTTGTTGTTGTTGCTGTTGGTGGTGTTTGTGTTGGCCAGGAATCTTCATCACCTCTGTTTTCTCTATGTCCACCTGAAGTCCTATCTTCTCTGCATGCTTATTCTGCCAACTTGTTGCTTTTCACTTGCATATCTCCCAGTTTGTGGGAAATCAGACATATATCATCAGCGAAGTCCAGATCCTCCAAGTTGTTTGTCTGAATCCATTTTATGCCTGTTTCCTCATTGCCAGCCGCTGTTTGTCGCATTATCCAATCTACTGCAATCAGTAAAATCATTGGCGATAGTAGGCAGCCATCTTGTCTTACTCCTGTCTTCACTTCGAAGGATTCCGTAAGTTTCCCG
The DNA here is from genome assembly GCA_944472155.2 of Trichobilharzia szidati. NCBI lineage: Eukaryota > Metazoa > Platyhelminthes > Trematoda > Strigeidida > Schistosomatidae > Trichobilharzia > Trichobilharzia szidati. The sequence continues at coordinate 27,585,440 of OX235271.1, forward strand.
TTGTGGATTACTTGGCATGCAGCATTGTCGTAGGGCTGTTGGATGAGATGTATAATTGTCGGCTTCACCCCGTAGTAGCAAAGTAGTTGCCAAAGCACCTCGAAACCTCACATAAACTTATCAGCTTTGCTTCTTCTCCACAGTGTATGAATCTATTATGACTAATTATCATGTTTATTCATTTGTTACACTATATTCTAATTGCATTCACCTCACTACATGTATCAATAAAAGTACTAATCATCTTGTCAGTCGACACCTGAAAGTAATTAAAATATTCACATTATGATAATTGTAGAACATGATTTACGCAAGCAAATAGGTATTTTAGGTAAATTCTCATCAAGCTATACAATAACATAATAAAAGTTTAGTCACAGACAACTGAAACAATATGGATTAATAGAGTTCAGTAGAATAAGGCGGAATTTAAGTAGTATAATAGTAGTAATAACTAATTATGCATCTATAGTACAGTATGATATTGATAATAAAGTTAGCAGTACAAAAAGAAATAAATATATTTATAGCTAACAGGTGTCACCAGGAGAGATAACTATTCTAGATTAGGGATGAAGGTTATGGAAAGGAGAGAGGGATTGAACAAACTTTCTCTGAACACAAAGACTTGGTTTACAATTTTCTACGGCAACTGCCTCAGCTATGCTTAGCAACTGAAAGAGTACAGACTTAGGGAATTGAGGTGGCACCATGTATAGAACTGTAAAGGCTGAATGGTTTTTATCAATTTTTTGTGTTCCTCATCAACAAGCTATACCTTCTTATTGACTTCACGGCTTCTTTACCAAACCACGTTCTACAATGCTCCAGAAGGCAACGGTAGGCTTTCTGACTTGTCCTATCTATATAACTGTCTCCACTCCGGATAACTGTAAATATTATTCTTATTTGTGCTGCTAACTTTATTGCCAGTATTATACCGTGCTATAGCTGCGTACTGTAATCTTAGTTTCATAATTTCTTATTATCATTATTATTCTACTTGTATTCTATCTGATTCTATTCGTTTCTATTAATCCATATTATTTCAGTTGTATATGATTGATATTTGATTACATAACTGTAAGGCCTGAACAGTTTGAGAAGGTGAAATTTCACCACAGTTTCCTTGAAAAATCGAAATCATACAGATCACAATATGTGATGCGACCTGCTTGATATTATTATTATCATTGTTCCCTTGGGTTCCTAGTGGAACATAGGGCTTCAACTACACGTCTCCACTTGCTTCTGTCTTCTGCTGTACTTTTCACCTGCATCCATGTTAGTCCATACTGTTTCAACTCTTCTTCACACGATCTCCTCCATGTCACCCTTGGATGTCCCACTCCCCGCTTCCCTTTCGGGTTCCACTCGAGCACTGGCCTGACGCACGATGTCACCCAGCGGCCTCCTCAGCGAGTGTCCAATCCATCTCCACTTTCTCCTGCATATTTGTTGAGCGATTGCTTCTTGTTTCGTTTGTTTGTTCCCATAGTTTCTTGTTGGTGGTTCTTTCCGTCCATCTGATCTTGAGTATAGAGCCAGCGAAGACAGTTGTTGATAAAGGTCTGCAACAGGCTGTTGGAAATATTCTTTGTGACCCGCCACCAAGTTTCTGATCCATCCGTATAGAAGAACTGACTGACTTGACGTTTGTATTGAAAATCCGAATCACTTTGTTGTTGATGCAGGCTGAGTGACAGCGGAAGATTTCCAGATTGGTTTCAGGTTGATGAATGTGTTTCTCACCTTCCTGATTCTCGATTTGACATCGTCGTCCGTTCCTCCTGTAGTTGAGACAATGCTCCCTAGATAAGTGAAGTGAATGAAGTAACCTCTTTCAAATCCCTCCCGTTGATGGTGATTGGCGCTGGATGTTGCTGCTGTTGTTGTTGCTGTTTGTTGGTTATTTTCATAACCTCCGTCTTGTCTATGTTCACCTGGAGTCCTGTCTTTGCTGCCTGCTTCTTCGACCAGTTTGTCGGTTTTCGCTTGTAAGTCTTCTTTTTTTTGTGACATCAAACATAAGTCATCTGCGAAATCTAGGTTTTCTGGGTTATTCACGTCCTGTTTGATATAATGAACGGTAATCAAGAACACAAACACAGATGCATGACGACATATCACATTACTGAGTGATCGGAATGCATTTTTGGACACCAATCACACTGATTGGCTTGGACTGATTTAGCTCTCTAAGATGGATTAAACCAGGTACACAGCTCATGAACCTCCCCCAAAAGAGCCATTCAGGGCTTAGATCACTTCGATAATCTGGCTAGTAAGCACTACTGGCTGGTGTCAGTGGTGTCCAGCCACTCATCTGTTAATCAATCAATATGACAAATATATTTTTTCACCACTGTAAAAACGTGAAAAGAGTTTTTTTCTGAAAAGAATATTCTTCGTTTAAACACAATTTATCGTTCACTCTGACCTTTGCTGATGGAGGCTATGTCTAGAAAGTTATTAGCTGAGGGATTAGGAAGAAGGTATAAACTATACGTCTTCATCTTATTTTCTTATTCATTTACTTTGCAAGTGGAGCGTAAGCCTTCAAGCCTTTTGAAGTTTCAGTAGCCGTGGTTTTCTCTTTTTCAGGGGATCGAGTTGTGTTTACCTCACGTGCAACCTTCCTTCTTTTTCTCGATTTTTTTTACCTTCACGTTCCCCAGTGGAACATAGGGCTTCAAGCTAGTGGCTTGAAGTTTCTGTAGCAGTGTTTATCTTATAGGATGAGGTTGCTAGCCTCATGCCTAACCTTTCCTCCTCAGCAGCATTATTTCTGGCTTAGCGAGGTAAAGGAGTACGTCGGCCGGGGATCGAACCCCGGACCATGTGCATGGTCGGCGAGCGTCCTAACCGCTATGCCACCGACGAACTAAAAGTGCTTAGCTCGAGGCCTCGCCGAGACTCGAACTCGGGTCGCTGGATTCAGAGTCCAGAGTGCTAACCGCTACACCACGAGGCCTTTTTCTAGATTACTATTAGTAAGTAAACCAGCTGAGGTTTACGATTGTGTGGACTGAAAATCGTATCCGGGACCATGTGGATAGTTGGCAAGCATTTAACCATCAAGCTAACTGTCGACTTACGTCTTGTAGGCATCAAATACATTTTTCGCTCAATTTCTAATCTAACATTCTTTAAAATGCAGCATCATTTTTCACTCGCAACTCAATCAGATTAAATCTATCAGGAAAGTAGTACATACTACTCACTGAAAAAAATTAGAGTAGTTGTAAACGAACTACTATAATCCACTGAAGTCATTTGAAAATAGATTTTACTAAACTTTTTTCTCAACCCAAAACAAAATCAGTGACATAGCCAGCCACTGATGGAAGGAAAATGTACATTTATATAGTAGATATAACCACTTGATAACACACACAGTCTATAAAAATATTCAGCTTAGCTTTTCATTTAATGATGATGATGATAATAATAATAATAATAATTCTACTCCAAATTTTCTTTCCCAAGGTGGAGCCATGCTGTTGGATGACGTATACATCACATCGTGAAACACAAGAAACCCTACAGATACTGAATGATTTGGATTTAGATACTGAAGGCAGGACAGATGAGGAGCTGTATGCAAAATTTGGTTGGGATGATGCTTATCAGTCTGGAAAATTAACATTATGGCAACGGTGCAAACCAAAAATTTGGATGTTATTCGATGAGTGCTATTCATCATTAGGTGCAAAAGTAAGTTGAACAGTTTTATTTTAGAAGATTTGTAAAAAAAAATCTTATCAACGACTACTTTGTCTTTTCTCATTTATATTGAAATGAAAGTTTTGATTTAGAACTTTCGTATTTGTGAATGCACATTTATTGGCCACTAGGGAGAAACCAATGTCATGTCCCCAGTTCATGGTATTGGTACAAATTGAATTTCGTTAGTCACGTTTGCAATATGGTCACCAGGCTAGCCAACCTGACATTGCAGTACACTCTGAACTGCCCTGAGACAGTAGGAGGCAGTTGACAGGAAATCCTCTACCTAAAGAGTCACCTAGATCGGTGATCGCATTACAAACTTGACCGATAGAATTTCGTCTACATCAACACCTAGGACTAGTCGCATAACTTATCACTGTATCCATTATAGTCCTACAGAAGGTCAACCGTGGGGTTGAATAGTTGATTGGCGATGCCCATAACTGGATTACTGGGTGACTGAAGTTCAAATCTCAAAGTTTTAAATACACATTGCTGATAAGTGTCAGCAAGAACGAAACTTAGGTCGAGGGCTTCATGCTGATTGCCTCCAATCGTTTAACAGTTGTGAATGGGGATGTGTAATTGTTCTCTTACTTGAATTGTTAGTCGGCAAACGTTTTTATGTCAGAACAACGTGACTTTTGAGCAAACAATTGTTTTCGATAGCTTCTTCTCCAGGCTCTGAAGTTAAAGATATATGAATCTTAGAATACTAACAGTCAGTAAAGGCAACTGAAAATTATATCAGTAACTGTATTGGTGTACATGTATAAGACGGAATAATAGTCCACAAGTTGCCATTGTCAGTGTAATGTATGGGAAGTGTACAATCATTCAAAGCATAAGATAAAATGTGAATAGACAACTGAGTGACATCCTTGATTTCGTCATCCTGGATATTGTAATCAATAGTCATTATTCACTAGCCATCTAAAACTAAGAGTACAGTCCCAGTGGGACATACGGCTTCGTGCCTGAGCTTTGAAGCTTCAGTAATAGTGATGTTTATTTTCACGTGGTGGGATGGCTAGCCTCATACCTAACCTTCCCTCTTTATCGATATTATAACTGGCGAATAGAGGTAAGGGTATGCACCCGTCAGGATTCGAACCCTAGACCACGTGCTTGGTCGGCCAGCACTACGAAGGAACATTTCACTCCAGTTCTTGAGATAGTGAATTCACTTACATTATGGCAGTTTACTCTTGATGTTTGGTTTTCTGTTGTTCAATGTCCATCGCAGATCAGGTGGTTCTTATACCCAAGTAGCATAGGATAAAATTCTATTAGGCATGTAAGATGATGGGTTCGAGTCTCAGTGAGAACATCTTCATTCACTTGAAATGCAGAGACATACAGAAGATGAGTTCAAAACATCATTGAGAAACGAGCCTCGTGGATTCCATTCTCTGCCACTACCAACCAAGTTAAGTAACAGGGGGTTGATTTGAAACAATGAAAATGAAAATCCGACTTCACTTTTCCTAGTTGGCTTATCATAATGAATACAACACCTTTCTCTTATTTTGATGATTGTATGGATCCTTCTCTGTTCTCCTACAATTTATGATTTAAAAGTGTTATCTCTGTGCGTTAACTATTATCATTCACCAACCAATTATCTCAGAAGGTCTCTATAAATAATCATCTAGATTAAGCCGACTCACATTGGAGTTAAGGATGACACAACCAGTAACTATGTGCTAAAAACAAAAAATTAAGCCTTCCTGTGTCAACGCAGAAAACGATTCAACAGAACCAAGTTAATACAATCCAAATAAGTTACCTAATTCTTCTGTATCCTTTACCAAAACTTCATTCAATTAGGCATCATTATTATTATTGTTTCCTTTAATTCCTAGAGGAACATAAGGCTTCAGCCGTGTGTCTCCATTGCGTTCGGATCTCTGCTACAGTCTTCACCTGGCTCCAAGTCTGCCCACATATTTTCATCTCCTCTTCACATGACCTCCTCCAAGTCACCCTCACCCTTGCACTGACGACCAACTCGCCGCTTCCCTTTCAGGTTCCACTCGAGCGATGGCTTGTCTAGTGATGTCACTTGATGATTTGTTTCCTCAGAGTATGGCCAGCCAATCCATCTCCATTTCTTCCTGCCTATCTGTTTCACAATCGGTTCCTGCTGGGTTGCTTCGCTCATTGCCAGAGATCTATGTTGCTGATCTCTTCTGGCCATCTGATCTTGAGTATTGAGCGAACACAGCTGTTAATGAAGGTGTGTAGTTTGTTTGAGGTGCTCTTTATAACATGCTTAAGTCTCTTATCCATATAGTAACTAACCAACTAACTAACGAGCTAGCTAGCTAGCTAGTTAGTTAGTTGCTTAGTTAGTTAGTTAGTTAGTCTGTTAGTTAAACACCCAGAAAGGCTGAGCATGAAAGAAATCATTTTCGCAAATAAAGCATGTGAACTAGTGAATAGGTCGAGTGGTATGCAATGAAATGAATTTACCCTATAACCAATGTTCTCTCACTTTATTTTATTTTTCTTTTTAATTTGAGAACTATACCTCCAGAAGATAAATATTTTGAAGGATAAAGCTAGTGATGACGTCTAGAGCAGTAGAAATGTAAACAAGAATTAGACTTAAGCAAAATTAAATGGTGAGACATGAAATCAGAAAAACATCTATTGTTGAAATAAAGCCCATTATAGTTTATTAAATGGCGCCTGTGGTTCAGTGGTAGAATACAACAACACTATAGACTGAAATGGAAGAAATTTCTGCTCAATGATAGACGAAACCAGCGAGCAACAAAATATATGCTACTGCTGTTAATGCTCAATAGGGAAGTTTTTCAGTAATTTCTCGGGAAACTGCATCAGTGTAAATTGTAATCGCATTACAAAAGAAAAGGAATGCGGGGCCTTCATAATGTTTTCAGTGAAGTATAATGTATTGGAAGAGTTAGTTAGAGATTGGCATAAGCGTAGCCTTTAACTTTTCAGATTCACTGAAATATAAAAAGTGTTAGATTTTAGTCTGAATTTCGCTAAGCCTATGTTCTCTGCTGGTGCGTCAGTCGTGGTTCAGTTGTAGAATATTTGCCGACAACGCACAGTGTCCGGCTTGATTCGTGGCCGACACTTACTTTACAAGCTGGAAGAGAAGGAAGGTTAGCGGTTAGAATAACAACCTAATCCCGTTAAGACAACACCATAGCTATGAAAACTTCAAAAACTTTAAGACCTATGTTCCATTTTAAATGCAACAGGATGAAGAAAAAAGTGCTTATCTGATCTGACTGACCTTTATCCACTACTTCAACTTTACAGTCATTGAGAAATAGCATTACATAGAGTCTTTTTTGTCTAATGGGATCCACGTGGTCCTTCAATCGATAAATCTTGTTTCTTTCTGAGTTTGTGGGTTTAGATGCTACTTTTACGCAAGGTTCCGGAGGTTCCTTCAGTATATGGTAGCACTACTAATGTTTTGAATTCCCTCTTCTTGCTGTCTTACATCAGATATTTATCTCACCTTTCTTGGACTTCTTTTTTATTCGAATGGCTTCCTGTATACCTCCTAATTATTCTATTAGAGTAATCGTTCAGTTCCAAATAAACATACTATATGCTGGAGTGAACTTTACCATACTACTGATAATCATCCCTTGTAATACTAGTAACTTTATGGGCATGAAAACTAAAAGAGGAAAAAGAAAAAGTAATTACATTCATAAACATGAGGACTTAATGGGTCCAAGAGATAGTCAAGAGTTGAAACATCTGCACCACGGACAGTAATTTTGAGTCACCTCACCAATAGTCTCAAGCGCTTGGTCCTTAACATGTCGGCGATCTTCAACCAGGCAGTCGGTCAGATTAAGAGTCGAAGACTTCATTTTTTCATCTGATCACTCCTATCTCTCTTCCAACCTACTTCTTTGTCAGTTGGAGTGGCTTGGTATGCGTATCACGTATCATAGCTATCTCAATCGATGCAACTTCATAACGTCATCGACTGAAATGTTCTCCTTACTTAACATCCTACGCATAAACTCACTACTGCTCAACATTTTATGCCAAATAAAAAGGAAGAGAGAACGCAGACATATGTGATCAAAGACATCTAGTTTCGTCACATATTCCACTTTTTGCTGCCATGTCTCATTGCCGTGAAGACACAGCAAAATGCTGCACCGTATACTCGTCTTCTGGTCGGTAGCTGGATATCGCGTCTACACCAAAGATGAAGTGAGTCGCAAATGACAAACCAGCTTTTTGTATCAGTGATCAGATTTCGTTAGCAACCAGTCCACTATGGCTTATATAACTTTCCAACTAATTAAAGTGTTCGACAGGCTCAAATATTTCCATCTCTGCCCTGAAGTTAGGTCAGTCCTGAAGCAGTATATTACATTTGATAGAGGCAAATCAATATATGTCCGACATCCCAAGATTTCTTCTCAAAGCGTTCAGAAAACTTTGAATTCTGTCTGCGTCTTGACTTATTAGACCAAAATCATCCACGTACTCTAAGTGGACGGGACTGTTCTGTATGTGGCTTAATTCGATTAGTTTCATGCCCATTTACAAACGTATGGTAAAAGTATACAAAAATAAAGATGGTAGACTTCCCAGTAGAAAAAAGTGGTTGTCATCAATTCAGATATAACGCCCCCAATAGGCTCTTAAATGGCTATGTGAGTTCAAGTAGACCGCTCTGATTAGTAGCACATGCTTTCATGACAATCCCTTCCTCACCAGATATTAACAAAGCACCTCTCAGTCAACAGCGTCAAATGCTGTCTTCAGGTCAAGGAATATAATAATAATAATGAATTACTTTATTCCAAAAACAGTACTTGTGATACAGAATGGAATTTTCAGCATTAATCACAATATTGCATCAAATTCCCTCAAATTTTAAATAAAATTAATCACACAGAAAATGTTTCTACATTTACAATAGGGGTAATGTCAAAAAAAACATGCAGAATATAAAATGGAAATAATAATAATGATAGCAGCTAAGGTAATGATAATAATACAAGTGGAAATTGCCGTGGGCTTGTTTTACACAGTATTGTCGATGCGGTATACAAATCCTTGCATGATTGAAAATATTGAAAATAATGTTCTCTTTACATGATATGGTGAGGGAAAAAACAAAGATTACAGCAGTCATAAAGATAAGTTGGTGTTTGCAGTTATGAAAGTGAAAACAAAGAAGCAACAGGACCATAAATATAATAGAAATCATAAAAGTAAAACTTGAAGGTATATAAGGATGGATGGAGGAGATTATTTATTTACTAGATAAAAAAGGTCAGTTAATTCTTGCCTGACATTATTTTCATCACATAAAATACGTGCCAAGAATTTTTATACTTAGACGTGCGAGCATACAGTTTTCTGAAGTTACTTCTTGTTCTACCTGAGGAGATGCAAGGTGAAAGCTGAGGGTGAAGTGGATGCTCCAAGTCAGACAAAATCCCTCTAGTAAATTTACTGCACGAAGTCAAGTGCCTATCGACAACGACGTTAATTATGTAGTCCACTAGGACACCACTCATCCTACTAACTGTCTTCAGCATTCTACGAATTGTGACATAGTCCTTTTTAAGCAAACCAGGAAAGAATAAGGGTGAACAATAAAGAAGAATAGGTAGGATGCAAGAGTTTATGAACTGTAAGAGGAGGGGTTGAGTTATACCCGAGTGCCTTAATTTCTTAATGTAAAATGTCAGGCGGAATATTTTACTGGAGATCGCTGAGACATGGGAAGACCAGGAGAGATCAGAAGAGGGAATAAGTCCAAGATACTTAATTTCTGATTTAATCCCTACATCATTGTCATCAATCCTACAACTGTCATGAGAATCGATGGCTTCTTTTAACTGTCGTTTACATCTTAAGCTGAAATTAACAGTTTGACATTTAGAAGGATTCAGTTTAAGACCGTTAGACTCAGACCATTTACTGACTCCCGACAGAAAGCTATTTATTTTAGTACAATCTAGCTGGGAGTTAACAGCCATTGAAACAGTTAAATCATCAGCGTACTTCACAAAGTTTATTTTATCAGACTGAGGCAAGTCAGGTTAGAAGAAAGAAAAAAGAAAAGGAGAAAGGACAGTGCCTTGATGGTAATCGATGTACACCTTCAGCCGGAAACTACAGGCTGAAGTTCCCTGTCTATTAGCTAACATCTTAAAGAAATACAGATTACCTTATAGATTCTCAATGTGTGCAAAGTCAAACTTGCAGTGTGACATATTATTACCGACTTATTTTCCAAGTAATGTATTGAATTCCTCGGTGTTAACTGAAGCATATCAAGTCAAGTATACACCGTGGTCAATCTTTTTCTCCTGTAACACTTAACAATACAAAATGCATCAGTAGATTAATTTTTCAAGCTTCAATGTTCTCAAAGAGGAAATAAACCATCTTATCGAGTCTTTATTTGCACTTTTTAAGTGGTTGATTTGACCTTATCCACTTTACACTTTCTTACAGAAAATATCTCGATAAGTAGACTTGTAACTGAACTGTTATGCAGTGTTTTTATTAATATGTATAAATTATCACGTATGTATTAGGTTCTTATTCAGGCAAACTTTGCCTTCTTATCACATAATTATATTTTGCTTTAATTTGACAAAACATCAAATAATAACTAAGACGAATGATTACAGAATAAGACTTAAAAGGCTACATACATATAATTCGATGAGAGAAACAATTGTAGATATCTAGTCAACAAAAAAGAGGATTGTGATACTGCAGTGTACAGCATGTGATGCTATGGACTATGTCCTTTGAGTATTGCAGGTACGATCATTTATTTTACGTTACTCAATAAAGAAATAGTGCTTTGGTGGTTCAATGGTAGAATGCTCGCCAACTGCGCACGTTGTCAATGGCTCGATTCCCATGTGACCCGCTCCTAAACCTCGTTGAAATAGTAGTAAGTTCGGTAAAGAGAGAGGACGGGACTTAAGACTAACAATGCCATCCCGCGAAAATGATACCTTCACTACTGAAACTTCAATAGGTTGAACTTAGAACCTTATGTTCTACTTGAAACTCAAAAGAATGGAAAAAAGATAAAGTATTGTCCTAGCTATTGAATCCATGCTAAAATAGATATTAATATTACTGTTCAGACTTGAAGTAGAGCATGGATAAGTTGACATGTAAATGGAACTGGTCACAGAATAAAAACTAGTACATCACTGTTAAGTATTTACTTTTTATTGTGAAGTTTTGAAGCCAGGAGATCCACCAATGCGGTTTCTTCGGACGGTATTAACTGTAAAGCTGATAATCGTGCTCGTTACAAGACACTACTTGATATCTCAACACAAAACTTGAGTTTTTCAAAATGTTAATCCTAAAGACTGAAATATTGAACTATGGTCTTAAAACGACAACTAACTACTTTCTTGCCTATAAGAATATTTTACATCTTTATTTTTAACTGATTAAAAATGCCTATTAAAATTTTCAAAAGAATGGATACTGAACAAAGAGTACTCTTTTCGATAAATTCATCATCAGGTTCTACAATTATATATACATTATAATGAATGAATGAATTAGTCTTATGAACGACATTAATGCTGTTTAAATAACATCAAATCAATAATATTGATAAATTACAGCTGAACAGCATCAACATAAAATAAACTGAATGTCAGAAGAATTAGGAAAGATAATAGTACAAATTCATGAGTTTATAGTCTCTACTGAGGGCCAGGGCAGTAGTAGGGGCTGGACTTGTTTCTTTTGAACACAGAGCACTGGTTGTTTGAGGCGAATTGCAATAGCCTCTGCTGTTTGGAGCATGCGGTGCTTCGATGATTTAGGTAATTTGTTAGGCACCCGGTATATTATAGAGAAGGATTCTTCTACGCTGGCTTTGTGACCAGTTTGCACCAGATGGTCTAATATCGAGCTGTTAATAGTTTTAACTACACCTTTACTTAGCCATAGTGGGAGATGTTCTCGAGCACGAAAAATCAAGTTCCTAGAGCAACGGCCAATATAACTCGCTCTACAAGCGCAGTTGAATTGATAGATACAATCTGAAGTGGCATAGCGGTTAGGACGCTCGCCGACCATGCACATGGTCCGGGGTTCAATTCCCGGCCGACGCACTACTTTACCTCGCTAAGCCAGAAATAATGCTGGTGAAGAGGAAAGGTTGAGCATGAGGCTAGAACCAATCTTAAATGCTACAGAAACTTCAAGCCACTAGCTTGAAGCCCTATGTTCCACTGGGGAAAGTGAAGGATAAAAAAAATCTGAAGTGGCTAGTCTAGGTACTTCATCTTTCAGTCGAGGTAGCATCATCGGTCGTGTACAGAATAATACGTGTAGTTCGCCAGCATTAAAAGTTCTTTGAACTGATTTTCTTAATTTCTTCGTAATTAACTCGCTTGGTATATCGCCCATGAATTGTAGTCGTATATATAAAGGCTTCTTGTTTACAGATAGTGAGTAGTCCTTTTCCGCTTTCTTTGTCATGTGTTTCTTGATAAATTTGTCAGGATAACCATTTTCGATCAAAGTATCATACAACATGCTTAATTCATCTTCAATTACTTCTTCTGAGCATATAGCTCTAACTCTGTGGCTGAGGGTCTTCACTAAATTTCTTTTGTAATTGATAGGAACGAAGCTGTGAAAATGTGTATATTGTCCTGTCCAAGTGCTTTTTCTATGCAAATTTCTTTTTATGCTACCATCTGGTTTTCTTGTAAGTAGGACATCCAGGAAGGCAATTCTGTCTTGGGATTCCTCTTCGCATGTGAATTTCATAGCCGAATGTACTTCATTGAATTCAGTAATTATTGTACTCCTATCCGAATCATTATCACAAAGAATGAAGGTGTCATCCATATACCGGCAATAAAATGAGAACTTTCTGATAAGGTTGTTCAGAGATCCATTTTCTAGCTTACTTAGAAAGAAATCAGCCAGAATGAGACCCAATGGGGAGCCCATCGCCCATTTTTGTTTTCTCCGTTCTTTGCATTTTCAGTGGAAAATTTTTCTTCAAGCTGTCTGAAGTTTCAGTAGCGATTGGGGATGTGTTTTACAGGCTAGCCTGGCGCTAAACCATACTATAAATTCCAGGTTTTACTGCCGGCTGGTAAACGAGACTGCTAAAACAAATTTCTCACACTCCTATACAGTTAAATGTTTTTTTTTTCGGGAAAACAGACTTTGTCCTTATCCTATTTACGAATTCTTTGATGGAACTCCTTCAGTTTTATAAGCTTCGACTCCATATTACCCTAAAAGTCACTTCATAGTGAAACAAACGCAACGCTGGATTACAGCCTCTTCCTAGTTTGTAACTCATCATCATTCCAGACCCACAAAATTGTGGAAGATTAGGCAAAAGGCGAGTAGATGACCCCTTAGTAATTAGGTAGTGATTACATTTGTTTATTACGAAATATTCTTTTCTTTTTTCTTATTCCTTCACGTTCCCAGTGGAACACAGGGGGCTTCAAGCTAGAGGCTTGAAGTTTCTGTAGCAGTGTTTATTTTTATAGGATGGGGTTGCTAGCCTCATGCTCAACCTTGCCTCTTTACCAGCTTTCTTTATCACTGGCTTAGCGAGGTAAAGGAGTGCGTCGGCCGGGGACTGAACCGCGGACCATGTGTATGGTCGGCGAGCGTCCTAACCGCTGTGCCACCGATGCTACATTACGAAATATACCTTCTGCCAATTTACTGGTAGATATCAGTCAGTTTTATCATTATGCATCTTTTCTCTTACTCCTGTTTCACCCTTGCTTGATTTAAGACTATTCGCCTGTTGATGATATAGGCTACCATTTGACTCCAGGTGAACATAGACAAGACGGAGGTTATGTAAATAACCAACCAACAGCAACAAAAACAACAACAGCAGCAACAACAACCAGCGCCAATCACCATCAACGACAGGGATTCGAAAGAGGTTACTTCATTCACTTACTTATCTAGGGAGCATTGTCTCAACTGCAGGAGGAACGGACGAGGATGTCAAATCGAGCGAGAATCGGGAAGGCGAGTAACACATTCATCAACCTGAAACCAATCTGGAAATCTTCGTCACTCACTCAGCCTGCATCAACAACAAAATTCGGATTTTCAATACAAACGTCAAGTCAGTCAGTTCTTCTATACGGATGGATCAGAAACTTGGCCAGTGTGTCACAAAGAATATTTCCAACAGGTTGCAGACCTTTATCAACAGCTGTCTTCGCTCTATACTGAAGATTAGATGGCCGGAAAGAATCACAAACAAGAAGCTATGGGAACAAACAAAACAGGAATCAATCGCCCAAAAATATGCAGGAGAAGGTGGAGATGGATTGGACACTCACTCGCTGAGGAGGCCGCTGAGTGACATCGCGCGTCAGGCCATAGCTCGAGTGGAACCCGGGAGGGAAGCGACGAGTGGGACGTCTAATGAGGGTGACATGGGGGAGATCGTGTGATGAGGAACTGAAACAGTATGGATTAACTTGGATGCAAGTGAAAAGTACAGCAGAAGACAGAAACAAGTGGAGGCGTGCAGTCGAAGCCCTATGTTCCACTAGGAACCCAAGGGAACAATAATAATAATAAATTTCGAAGGCCGACTATAAATATCGGATGTGCGTCGGCAGAGGATCGAACTCCGGACCATGTGCATGGTCGGCGAGAGTCCTAACCACTGTGCTACCGACGCAGTTTGGGACTCGTCATCAGTTCGGGGCCGAACACAGGACCTTCAGGTTACGAAGAGAGGTCGTTGGCCATTCATCTACTGTGATAGAATTCAGTGGCCAGTGAATTTTAACTTCTGTTAATTTACGATTTTCAGCGCTACTGCAAGTGAGTATTTTCTCCCATACCCGACCCAGTGGACTCCAGTGGTTATGACTACTTACTATAGAATGTGAGGAAAGTTCATCCTGGAATCAGTCACTAGTGAGTCTAGTAGGGTCACTGGATGGGTTCTAATGTAAAATTTCAAACTAGGACGGACCGGCTACCCAGTGTTCCTTCTTTTTCAATGGTTCTCTAACTGACATCAATCCATGATCAAACCTGAAGATAATCAGATCTCCACAAAGTAATACTGCAACGCCAGAAGACAAGGGCCAGGCAACAGATTGTTTATTGAGAAAGCCAAGAGGTATTTATAGACATTTATGTACATTATTGTTAGCGGAGAAGCAACCTCTTCTGATTGGTTATTTTTCTTGCTGAAGGTTATTCCGTTATCTCTTTGTGGCCGTTTCTCAGAAAATCAAGCCATATATCTGCGAATCATATTTCCACACGTTAAGTCTGCTGTGATTGGTTGGTGATTTTCTCAAGGTTAAGCTCTGTTATTGTTTTTTTCTCATGACCCTGATTCGGGATGTGAACATTGACATAAATTATTGTCTACAATTTTGGCTTGCAGCCAGCTCTCACCACAATACTTGTCAAGCTGAAGGCTGTACAATGTTAAAAAGTTTCAAAATAGTACCGAATAGTGCGTCGGTGGTTTTGCGGTTAGGACGCTCGCCGACCATGCACATGTTACGGGGTTCGATCCCCGGCCGACGCACCCCTTTACCCCGCTAAGCCAGAAATAAATAACTGGTGAAGAGGAAAGGTTGGGCATGAGGCTAGCAACCCCATCCTGTAAAATAAACACTGCTACAGAAACTTCAAGCCACTAGCTTGAAGCCCTATGTTCCACTGGGGAACGTGAAGGAAAACTTATGACGACTACCTAGTATTTTTTAAGTAGTCACAGAAGTCTCATAGATTTGAGTTTTCTTCAGCACGTTTATTCTCATATTTATTTTTTAAGGTTTCAAGTAGTATTTTCAGTTCGTATACACATATTATGCGTAATTTCTGAAATCACTGTCCATTATTTATTTGAATGTGAACCAAACACACATTTTCTTACCGTGTGAAAAGAGAAACTCACAATATCCCTTTACACTTTATTCCCGATAAGCTATAATGGTTTTTTCCTCTCCCTTGTAATAATATGTATGCGTATTTCATATAAAAGCCTAACATTTCCATCAAAATCACTAAGCTAAGGCTTTCTGAACTGGAAATATACACTTTGTTCACATAAATGTGTATTAGTTAATTGTAAGGTATGGTACAACATTTACAATACAATACAATAATACCATAATAGGTGTTGTATATCAGTTCTAAAAACTGGAACATCACCAATAACAGGTTTAGTAGTCGAATATAAGTGTAGAGAATTTCTATTCGATTTCAGTTGTATCAATAGATAAAAAATATGTTTTAATGGCTTCCCGAAAACAGTTTGAAAATACAAGGATTACAATCATTAATCTGATTAGTAGATTGCTAACAAGCCTTAGAAGAAGTTGTCTAACTATAACTTAATTTCAACGTAGATTCCGTTTAGATCCAGCACCAGTCATTGAGAATCATTGAAAACCAGGGAGCGCCAGACAGCTGCTTCAGTCTGGTTTGCAGTTCCTAACAGCGGTGCACACTGACGACCACACTAGAGATTGAAGTTAACCCTAATCCCCAAGAGATGCATAATCTAAATGTAATATTATTTCTTAAATTTTGGCTTATTTCAACCAAGTAGCTAGCCAGAATTTCTTATGACTTCAACTTATTCAGTTCTCTGGGCTAAGTCATACCGCGTACACCGCCAGTGAGCTCAGCGCCAAGTGAGCAAAGCAGCTAACCGGTATTTATATCATTTTGATAATCTAATTAACAAGTCCTACTGGTTGATGTGAGTGACATCAAATTAATCATTCGAGTCATTCGGTAGATTATAGCGTCACTTCTCTTGTTTTTCATCTCAAGCCGTTGACTCTGGATGAGTGAAATTAGTTAAACACAATTATTATAATTATTATTGTTTCCTTTAATTCCTAGAGGAACATAGGGATTCAGCCACACGTCTCCATTGCGTTCGGTTCTCTGCTACAGTCTTCACCTAGCTCCAAGTCTGCCCACACGTTTTCATCCCCTATTCACATCACCTCCTCCAAGTTACCCTCACCCTTGCACTGACGACCAACTCGCCACTTCCCTTTCGGGTTCCACTCAAGCAATGGCTTGTCTAGTGATGTCACTTGATGCATTGTTTCCTCAGAGTATGGCCAGCCAATCCATCTCGATTTCTTCCTGCCTATTTGTTTCACAATCCGTTCCTGCTGGGTTGGTTGGTTCACTCATTGCCAGAGATCTCTGTTGCTGATCTTTTCTGGCCATGTGATCTTGAGTATTGAGCGAAGACAACTGTTAATGAAGGTCTGTAGTTTGTTTGAGATGCTCTTTATGACGCGCAGTGCAAGTCTCTGATCCGTTTGTTAAGTAGCACTGACTTCACATTGGAATTAAAAATCCGTATCTTATATTTGATGCTGAGTTCTGTTGACCTCCACACAGACTTGAGAGTAGTGGAAGCTTGTCTTGCTTTTTCGATTCTTGCTTTGATATCCTCGTCAGTTCCGTCGGCCTGTAGTTGAAACGATGCTTCCCAGGTAGGTGGTAGAGGAGGTTGTTTCTTTCAGGTTCCCCCCATTTATGCTGATTGTTGTCTGTTGTTGTTGGTGGTGGTGGTGTTGCCCAGGAATCTTCATCACCTCTGTTTTCCCTATGTTCACCTGAAGTCCATTCTATCTTTGATGCTTCTACTGCCAACTTGTTGCTTTTCGCTTGTATATCTTCCAGTTTGTCGGAAATCAGACATATATCATCATCGGCGAAGTCCAGATCCTCCAAGTTTTCTGTGTGAGTCCATTTAATGCCTGTTTCCTCGTTGTCCGCTGTTTGTCGCATTATCCAATCTACTGCAATCAGGAAAATCATTGGCGATAGTGTTCAGCCAGCTTGTCTTACTCCTGTCCTCACTTCGAAGGATTCCGTAAGTTTCCCGTTGTGGATTACTTTGCATGCAGCATTGTCGTACAGCTGTTGGATGAGATGTATAATTGTCGGTGGCACCCCGTAGTAGCGAAGTAGTTTACAAAGCACCCCTCGATTGACGCTATCGAAGGCCTTTTCAAAGTCGATGAAGTTGAGATAGAGAGGTGACTGCCATTCCAAGCTTTGTTCAATGATGATGCGTAATGTGGCGATCTGATCAACTTGTTAAACACAAGTTCTCTATCTATATTGATTGCCATCTTTACTGGCTAAGAGATGTGAACCCATCTGACGCTTCAGATGGTTACCACTAAACTATTTTGGAGGGGAATTTCATTTAAGAAGTGATAGTATGAAACGATTGCATCCTAGTTGACTAATCGTTATAGGTTATATGCACCCATGACTCAACTAGGGATCGAATTCGGTCCCTTCAATTTTTTCATTGACTGTTCATTTACTAAGGATAAGATTCAGTGACCCGTGAATTCCAGTCTTGTCAATTCGTGGTATAGCGCTACCCTCAACCGATGCTTTCGAGATCATCTACTTCACTTTTGACATGGTAGGACTGCACTGGTGACGACTTTTCTGTATAGTTTTAGGGCATCTGTTCAGTAGACACTAATGAGCTGAAGACTGATTGATATTCAGATCATGCAGTTTGTGGGAATTGCGATTATTATCAATTATTAGATTTTGTCACAAACCAACACTAGTTAGAGACCATTGAACTCATGGGTGTGAGGAGTCCAAGAATAAGACGAAATCTCTGTGCAGTGGTCCATGACTAATTAGTCCTAATCCCCGCAAATCTCATAGCTTGAATATGAACCTCCAGCTCATCAGTAGCTACTGAATAAATGTCCTGTAGCTGTACTAATCTGAAGCTCCCAGGCTCTACACCTGAAAGGGGTCATGGATGCGCATTGCTGAGAAGTCCCAAAATGTGACATAACAGCTGTCTAATGCTCCCTTGGGTTTCAATGATCTTCTACTGATGTTCGTTCGTGACGAAATCTAACAAATGAAATTATTCCAGATCCTCGAAAACCCCATTATCTGAATAATTGGTATAGTTTTAAATAAGTGTATATTCTACTTAGGGATTGATATGCATGAATAGTCGGGAACGACTTACGTCAAACAATACTGATAACTAGATAGATAATAATAACAATAGCTTTGATTAGTTGGAGGATTGCATAATGAGCTGACATCAGTTAGAGAACCATTGGAAAACCTGCACGGAGTACTGCACAGCTGTTTCGCCCTAGTGCGGGACTCTTCAGTCGTACGCACCCACCACCATGGTTCAAACCCAGTACCTTCTGGTTACAAGGCTAGCAAGCTCGTAGACCATTAAGCCACTGATACTAGACCCGGTCCAATGGCTAGTCCATGAATTTTAACTGCTGCCAACTCGTGGCATAGCGCGACCACTTCATAATGTCTTCTCCGATGAGTTACTACATCGCCTTCAACCAGCTGCATCCTACTGGTCACGGCTTCCCACTAGAACATCAGGTCACTGTCTGAATAGGGCCAGTCGCTAGTGAGCTGACATCATGATGAAATCCTCCAACCAATCAAACAAAATCCCCACAAAAACCAATACTTGAAAACAATAGCTTTATTATACACAATAAGTTTACACAATATGCCTAGTTTTCATAGTTGTCTATGGCATAATATTTTCTTTTCATCCAGGAGTTTCAAGTAAAACAGCCATCTCCGATACATCAAGTGATGCAGTGATAATAGATCTGAAAAATAAAATAATCCACTCAAGGTGTTTTTCTTTGTATTATTATTATTGTTCCCTTGGGTTCCTAGTGGAACATAGGGCTTCAACTACACGTCTCCACTTGTTTCTGTCTTCTGCTCTACTTTTCACCTGCATCCATGTTAGTCCATACTGTTTCAGCTCCTCTTCACACGATCTCCTCCATGTCACCCTCCCTAGACGTCCCACTCGCCGCTTCCGTTTCGGGTTCCACTCCAGCACTGGCCTGACGCGCGATGTCACCCAGCAGCCTCCTCAGCGAGTGTCCAATCCATCTCCACTTTCTCCTGCATATTTGTTGGGCGATTGGTTCTTGTTTTGTTTGTTCCCATAGTTTCTTGTTGGTGATTCTTTCCGGCCATCTGATCTTCAGTATAGAACGAAGACAGTTGTTGATAAAGGTCTGCAACAGGCTGTTGGAAATATTCTTTGTGACCCGCCACCAAGTTTCTGATCCGTATAGAAGAACTGACTGACTTGACGTTTGTATTGAAAATCCGTATTTTGTTGTTGATGCTGAGTGACGAAGATTTCCAGATTGGTTTCAGGTTGATGAATGTGTTTGTCGCCTTCCCGATTCTCGCTCGATTTGACATCCTCGTCCGTTCCTCCTGTAGTTGAGACAATGCTCCCTAGATAAGTGAATGAAGTAACCTCTTTCAAATCCCTCCTGCTGATGGTGATTGGCGCTGGATGTTGATGCTGCTGCTGTTGTTGTTGTTGTTTGGTTATTTTCATAACCTCCGTCTTGTCTATGTTCACCTGGAGTCCTGTCTTCTCTGGCTGCTTCTTCGACCAGTTTGTCGGTTTTCGCTTGTATGTCTTCGATTTTGTGTGACATCAAACATAAATCATCCACGCACGAAATTCAGGTCTTCTAGGTTCTTCACGTCGGTCCAGGATATCCCTGTCTTCTCGTTTCCCACTGTCTGACGACGCATAATCCAGTCCACCACAATTAGGAATATCATTGATGATAATAAGCAGCCTTGTGCGACTCCTGTGTTTACTCCAAACGCCTCGATGAGTTTTCCGTTGTGGATCACTTGGCATGTGCCGCTGTCGTACAGTTGTTGAATAAGGTTGATGAATATTTTTCTTCTTTGGTCCCTCAGAACTGAGCAACAGTAGTTTACAAACCAACTGAAAATGTGTATGAGTACATTTAGCGAACTACGGAAATAATTTAATGATTATAAGTACGACAACTTAAGAAACTAAGATGCATCATCTCGGATTGATTCAAGTGAGCAGTTACTGATCATCCAAATGTTCTTAATAACTTATGATTGTCTCCCTCGTTTGTAGCTATGCTGATAAGTGGTATATTCGGATAGATTTAGTTCAGATAGCCAAATTAGTTAACAACAATTTGAATTCCAGCTACCTGCTTGGCTAAATCAATGCTTCATAGTCTAATATTTGTCTTTTTTTTAAAAAATGCAGAAACAATAAGTGGAACTTATCTAAGAATCTTTCAATGCACTGACAAAGAAACGCATTCTTTAGCATGATTCATCAAGTGTGCATAAAAGGTTGTGAATAAATGTTTTTGGATATTAACACTTTTGCAAAGTGTATAAAAAGGAATGAAAACAGTTACTGAGTCATTTATTAATTAATCAACTTTACGTGTTTATAAAATCAAGCTGACAGTTAGTTATCAAAGAACAAAACAAAAAGAATGATTGACAAACAATTCGAAAGGAAATCTTGTTCCTTCTTCAAGATACAAACATCCGATATAACGAAGAGAAAATCAATAATCTGGATAGCATAATTCAAACTATTGTTTTAATTGATTTCAAAAGTTAAGTGACATCCAGCATTTCAATAGAAATACTCGTTTAGAAGTTGGGTTTATCAGAATTTGATGGATTTTAAATTTGTCGTTTTGTCACCAAAACGACATCATTTAAGGAGAATCATTGAAGATGATGTCTTCAGCTAAAGGGTTGAGATGAGAAGTGTTCAGTACTCTCTGGTTTGTGCGCCAGTGATTCGCTAGTTGACTGCTCTCCACCCGAAAACATCGACCAGTTTCGACTCACGGCTAACGCATTCCTAAATCTCGCCTCGTTTGCTGGTGGTTAGTTGGCCAGGAAAAGAGTGGAGGATAGGCATGAGAGTAGCAACTATTCCACGTAAACCTCAACCATCATGATATCCACTGAAACAAGCTTGAGGGCTAGCGTTTCACTCGTAATTTAAGGAATCTATAAAAATCCCTGATTTACGATGGCGCCGTGACTTATGTTGGTTTATAACAAAATACATTGTTAGATGACCAGGTGAATAGTACGCTTGTGGGAATCTGTGTACTTTCATAATAAATGTCTTCATGAATTTACTTTGACAGGAGAAGAACAGAGAAACAAACTGTACTTTTCCTTATTTCGAATGAAGGATCTTAGATTAATTCATCCTAAGTAAGTCTTCGATGAACGTTGCTATAGATTCCTAAAGTAGGACGAAATGGCTGTACGTTACTATAACATATTTATTGATACATGTATAGTGTTCTCCAAGCTTTTATGTTTTGTCTTAAAACTTTCGTTACTTAATTAGGCGGCCTCATCAATAGTAAGCCTTAGGTATCAGGCCCTTGATCTGCCACTTCCGAGGAACTAATAATATTCGAAACCACACCACCAGGATATCTTCTAGCATAATGAAAACATTGAGGACTCGATCACATTTGGAACTAAACAGGACATATTGATTGCAGTCTAGCAATCAACTAATGGGAAAATCTAGTTATGTACGTACACACAAAATAAAGCCATAATATATGTAATCGCTGTCAGGAATTCGCTCACTGCACACACATATAAGAAGGCGAGAACGATGAAACTGACCTAAGAAGCGAATCTGTTAATGTTAATATAACAGCTCCATTCATTGTCGAAGACACTATCAAACTTCAAAAATAAATCAACTATAACTTCCAAATGAGATTAGGAAACTGCTTAGTTTTACGCCACTTTTGGAAAATGTTACCGCCGAGCTCTTCACTGCCGCTTATATGTATTTTCACAATTAACAGACTGCTTAATAGTTACAGATATTCATATTTCGGACTCTGTAAGACTTTCTTCTACACCGACCAGAAACTTGGCTGGTCACAAAGAATATTTCCAACAGCCTGTTGCAGACCTTTATCAACAGCTGTCTTCGCTCTATACTCAAGATCAGATGGCCGGAAAGAATCGCCAACAAGAAACTATGGGAACAAACAAACAAAACAAGAACCAATCGCTCAACATACATGCAGGAGAAAATGGAGATGGATTGGACACTAGCTGAGGAGGCCGCCGAGTGACATCGCGCGTCAGGCCAGTGCTCGAGTGGATCCCGAAATGGAAGCGGTGAGTGGGACATCCAAGGGTGACATGGTCGAGATCGTGTGAAGAGGAGTTGAAACAGTATGGATTAACATGGATGCAGGTGAAAAGTAGAGCAGAAGACAGAAGCAAGTGGAGACGTGTAGTTGAAGCCCTATGTTTCACTAGGAACCCAAGGGAACAATAATAACAATAAATAAAGACTTCGAATCAGTGTCAATGCAGATGTGATTATAGAACGAATAGAGAATTAGGGGATGGATGAGACTCAAAGGATGATGAACAGCTTTATGACTCTAGTTTGAGACTCTTCAGCAGTACCCACTAATGATTCAACAAGTGACCAAATCTAGAACCTTCATGTTTCGGAGTCAGCGTAAGACGACGGGACTCACCATGTCTGAGTAAAACATATGCTCATCTGTGGTGTTGATTAATGGTTTTTTTAATCCTTTACGTTCCCAAAGGAAAATAGGGCTTCAAGCTAGAGGCTTAAACTTTTAATAGCAGTGGTGTTTATTTTTACGGGATGAGGTTGCTAGCCTCATGCCCAACCTTCCCTCCTTACCACTCTTAGTGAGGTAAAGGAACACGTCGGCCGGGGATAGAACCCCGGACCACATAAGTGGTCGGCGAGCATTCTACCGCTGTATCACCGAAGAGACAAGCGTCACAGGATTCCAACTCACTGACTGGATGCTAAATGGGCTAGCCTCATAATCTATCACTAGTGAGATCATAGATGCGATATTCTGAAGGGTCTCAAACTAGGACGAGAATTTGCAATTATCTTACTGTTTAGTTTTTATTATTCATATACTGGTCACATTAGTTGGGTATGTGTTAATTTAAGCGATCGATTTTTAGCAATTATCATCAAACTGTTCTGACTGTATCTTTGAAGTTCTGCAGTTATAGGTCGTTACTAGAGTAAATATGACTATGATCAAGCATAAATTATGAAGTATTATTGTAGGACGTCACACTATAAACTATTAGGACTTCCTATAATATTCCACAACAAATCACTTTCCACACAAAATGAAGTCTACGGAGAAGTTAAGCTTTAGCCACCAAAAAGACAAGAAAATTTGATCTTCTAACCCTAACCTCAACCGTAACTCTTATCTACCTCAATCCAACCTTAATATCTCCCTAATTAGGTTAACCTAATCGTGACCTGTCCATATCCTAATTCCAACCCTGTTCTGTCCCAAACCTAGCCTTAAAGTTACTAGATATTTCGTTTAACATCATAACACTTCATGAAGCATATATTTTTCACAATTATGGTGTCATTTACTTGACCTGAATAACTTACTGACTGAGCATTCTAAAGTCACCAGTGCATCTCCGCCTTTTCAATGCCTAACGTCTAACTTCTTCAGTGTATACTGCCAATAATCGAGTTAAACTTTATGATAAACAATCACCTGTCGCTATCGTCTCAAGGTCAGTCAGTCAGTCAAGTCACGTCATTAGTTTTTCTTTGTTTTGTTTTTGTTGAAATGTTCCTACTGATGGTTACCTTGAAACTTAATATAATTAATGAAATACTTTCAAGGTTACAAGTACGTCATACTAATGAGTACTAAAAATTTTAATTCTCAGTTCTGTCAGCCTTTATACTGAGTAAAAGACTGATTGTCTGATGGATGACGTCAGTTGTGGTGTTTACACAATTAGGGAGTTTTTGAAACTAAATGGCGTCAACAAAGTGGCGCTTGCAATTCAATTTGAAAAAATCTATAGTAGTAATTGTAATGAATAGTTTAAACTCTTACATATCATTAATAATTCATCTTCGCTGTACAGATATCATTTATCATAATAGATTGGCTTAGAAAGTTGTTGTTTTCAGAAGAGACTTATCATCTGTACTCCCCTTGACAGTTAGTTAGACATAATTCTGGTTATAAGTATAAAACTTGGGCACTGTAACTCCATTATGGATAAGATTTTATTTTGATAAATCACACAGTGTTACACAGTAATATTAACTGATGACGTTTCGAGCACAAATTATTGCCACTCATAATCATATCAAGTTACTCACACAACTTTTTCCTTCATTTATTTATATGTATGGAATTGACTAGATATTTGAATAAAATTCAATATTAGATAATGTACATTCAGAGATAATAAAATGAGTGTTATTGATCAAATACAATTAGATGGGAAGAAATAAGACGAATGTTCTAATAGATATAATAAGTAATTTGTTAGAATGTTGTGATTTGCTTGAATTGAAATAGAATTTTGAGATTATTTATCATCCTCTTCTGATTTGACTGGTGGTAATAATATCTTCCATATTTCTGGTATTTGCATTTGAATCAGAAAATGAACAAGGAGAATTAGCTATATTAGATTGTAAAATAAAGCGAATAGAAGAAGGTAAACTACAGACTAGCATTTATAAAAAACCAATGCATTCTGAAAGATATTTAAACTTTAATTCATCTCATCCGTTAACTGTTAAGGCAGGCTTAGTTAAGTGTTTAACAAACCGAGCAGTAGCTCTAAGTAGCACAACAAAAGACCTAAATGATGAAATCAAACAGATAGAAGAGGCGTTGGTATTAAATAAGTATCCTTTAAAATTCATTAAGAAGATTGAAAAAGGCCAAAATAAAAAGAATTGTGAAACTAATAATAATAACAACATAAATAAGAGAGAATATAAGTCATCCACGGTTATACCATATAAAGAGGGGACATCTGAGACCATACGTAGGATTCTAAATAAAGCAGGAATTAGGGTGGCATTTAAACCTGCAAACTCACTCAGGTAGGACAAGCTCTGTAGGTTAAAGGACCCAGTGGACCCAATTAGACAAAATACCCTGCAATGACTGTGAGGTCAACTACATAGGTCAAACTAGTAGATCGAGGGTAGTCAGATTGTCGGAACATAAGAATTTAGCCAAGGTAAGAATGGTTGACCCCGAGAAGATAAGTAATTTAGAAAAAAGCTCGGCAATTGCAATGCATGCATTAACACACAACCACACAATATGGTGGGTGGGAGAGATTTAAAATTCTAAAAAGTAATATTTGTGGGTGGAGAGAGAGAGATTGATTACTGAATCCTGCCTGGTTCATCGAGTCTACACCCAACACATGCAACAGAAGTGACTCAATGCAAATACCAGAAATATGGAAGATATTATTACCACCAGTCAAACCAGAAGAGGATGATAAATAATCTCAAAATTCTATTTCAATTCAAGCAAATCACAACATTCTAACAAATTACTTATTATATCTATTAGAACATTCGTCTTATTTCTTCCCATCTAATTGTATTTGATCAATAACACTCATTTTATTATCTCTGAATGTACATTATCTAATATTGAATTTTATTCAAATATCTAGTCAATTCCATACATATAAATAAATGAAGGAAAAAGTTGTGTGAGTAACTTGATATGATTATGAGTGGCAATAATTTGTGCTCGAAACGTCATCAGTTAATATTACTGTGTAACACTGTGTGATTTATCCAAATAAAATCTTATCCATAATGGAGTTATAATTCTGGTTAATCTACAGATTCTTCAATCTTTTATTTCTTTTATTTGTCGGAGTTTTAACTTTTGTTTGGAAAAATTAAGAATTATCTTAAGTAATCAAGAGGGTGGACCGCTAAATTAGTTCAATGATGAATAATCGTTTGGAAAAAGCTGATATGAAACCGATCACATTCAACTCATTATACAGTCATTCAGGAAAACGAAGAAAAAAAGAGTACCAGGGCCATGGAAGTGAAAAGGACGCAATGAAACGTCTCTGATTGCAAAGAAACCTAAACTTTGTGTTCAGAGAGGCTTTATCCAGCCCTTTCTACTACCATAGCCTTCTTGATTACACAAGCTTATTATTTCCAATTTTTTCAAACATAATTACTACTCGTACACTTTGATTTATTTTATTCCTTGGGGTTATTTTAAATTTTCCTTTGACCGTTAGCAGGTGAGTGGTGATGGTCTCTCTAAGTGATAACGCCTTGACGTTTGAAGAGATATGGGTGCAGGATTTGAGTCCCATCAAGAGTACCACCACTCACTCACTAGGAATGCAGCCGCATCCAAATGATAAGCCCTAAATAGCAAGAAGTGCTCCTCCAGGATGTCATTGCTAGCCACCACTATTCGAATAACATTATTCTCTTTTTTATCCTCGTCTACTATATGTTGAGTCCACATATACAGCAAAACCCTGTTTGCCGTTTTTCTTAGGCAACTTTATGTGTTGTGCTAGTAGGATTTTCTTAACTACTTTCTCATTCATGCTATGCGTTTCGAGAGAAATATAAGATTTAAAACCTGGAAGTTACAGTAGAGGTTTCTAGCATCATGCCCAACCTGCCCTCATTTCCTAGCTTACCAGCGATTAGTAGGTTTAGGACTTTGCCGGCCAACAATCGAACCTCGTCAGTGCTGGCAGGAATTCCACCAATGACCTGTAAAGAGTGTCTCACCAGCCTGAAAACCTTTTGAACCATCTTTTCTTTCTTCCCTTGAGTAATTAATGTAACATAGAATTTCTGGCTGAGAACATGGAGCTTCACTAGTCTTGCTGTCTTTATGGGGCAAGGTTGCTAACCTCATCCCCAAGCTCTCCTCTACTCTACATTTACCACATGCTTGTAAACTAGTAGAGGTTTAGGAGGGCTTCGGTAGGAAATTCAGCCCCGATATGATTGGCAACTGCCTGATTGATTTCAACGTAGAACTTTGCACCGATGTGCAGCAGTTCCAGCTTCCACACTCCCACCTTGTAGCACTCAAATCAAGACAAGACGGTAAAGAGAAATTCAAAATTGAGATTATAAACAGTAATATGAGGCAAACGAAAAATAGTTAGATGGAAGAAGAACAGAATTTTATAGGATGTCTGAAATCACAATGGGTGAATGCATCTGCACCATTGGCAAAGATTTTGAGCCATATCACTAAGTGTCTCCAGCCATCATTGGTTCTTACCATCCCAATGACCCCGAGCAGGAAGTCAGTCCACATCTCCCTACGTGACTGGTTGAAACTAACTCTTATGGATTTCATTGACTGATGCCAAGTTTTGCTTTGACCACCGCTAGCTCTTTCCCAACCTGATCCTATGTCAGCTAACATTGCCAATCAAGGAATTCTCAGTCTGTGTAACTTCGAAATCTCGTCGATTGATTTCCCCTCCTTACCCAGCATTCGATGCCTAACCTCAATATTTCTCACCATATAATAACACTTAACACGGGAGATGGAATGCAGACACATTCGATCAAAGACAGCTAAACTTTTCGTATATTTGGCAAGCATTCTATCAATGAACCTTTTCCTAACTAAAGTAGTACATAATTCCATGATAAAGTATTAATATGAAATATACTTCAAGATGAGGTTGTCTCACTATTTCTCTACAGAAACATGGCAACAAATATAGTTTACGTTACAGAAATGTTACACAGTGTTTCTCAACGAACCTGTTAAATATAAGCAACACCAAAACAGTGGTAAGCGACATTTGAATTTGCAAGGTGATGGGTATCTTGCATATCACAGCAGAGTGGAAAAGCCTGTCTCAAGACAGAGGAAAATTTCTTTGTCATTATTATATTATTATTGTTTCCTTTAATTCCTAGAGGAACATAGGGCTTCAGCCACACGTCTCCATTGCGTTCGGTTCTCTGCTACAGTCTTCACCTGGATCCAAGTCTGTTCACACGTTTCCATCTCCTCTTGACATCACCTCCTCCAATTCACCCTTGGACGACCAACCCGCCACTTCCCTTTCGGGTTCCACTCGAGCGATGGCTTGTCTAGTGATGTCACTTGATGGTTTCCGCAGAGTATGGCCAATAAAGCATTGCATAACTGGCACTTTCCTTCCTTTGGAGTTGAATCTGGCGGTCATTATCCTGGGTGAGATCACCTTCCATTGCATCAGGGCTTTCGTTGCCATTGGTGACAACATCATAGCCACGCCCTCGGTGTGCATGTGGTTATCTTCTGGGTGACCGGAGTAGATCACTGACTCACCCGTTGACAATTTGATGAATCCATTCCCGTTCCATCTGCTTTCACATATTCCCAGTACTTGAATTCCGTATCTTTTCATTTCGTTTGCGATCTGGGCAGCTTTGCCAATCTCATACATGGTGCGGACATTCCATGTCCCCACACAGACTTTTTCTTTTGGCACAAGGAAATTCATCGTACTGAAGTTTATGTAGCAACTTTGTTTACAGGGTGGAGTTGTTAGCCTCACGCCTAAGAAGAGGATTGTTACATTGAATTATAGTCTAGAGAGAAGCGACCTTGTGGGTTGCTCCCCTTAAAACCAGGAAAACAAGGAATAAAATAATCAGAACAACACCAGAACAGGAAAATAATTAACAACAAGAAGGGCAACAAGCGACAACAAAAATAATAATGTCACAGCAAGTACAGTTAACCGAAATGATACCAAAATCATAGACTCACTGACTTGAGCCAACAAGTGGTCTCCCCTTAATGGTCTTAATCCACCTAAATGTCATATTATTGATTTTAGTTTCAAATGCAGAACAGACTTGCGTAGACTGATTCAGTCCTATTATTTCTGCAATATTGATGGCACTGTAGTAAGGAGTAAATCAAATATCTCTAATCTAGGCATCAAGTTCTCTTCCAATCTCTATTGGCCGTCTCATATTCTGTTGATTTCAAAAAAATGTTTCCGTTCCACTTATTACATACAAAAGTTGAGACTTTCTGGAATAAGTCAGCCTCCTCCCTTACAATTTATTAATCCATGTATTCTACCCATTCTTTGTTGTTCGCCATTATTCTTCCCTGAACTTCTCAATAAAAGACTATGTCATATTACATAGGACACTAAAGATTGTAAGTAGGGTTAGTGGTGTACCTTTGACTCACTTTATTAACCTTATTGTCAATAGGCATTTTTAAATCTTGCAAGCATTTGGCTAAAGGTATCTTGTCTGATCCCAGTGAACACCCTCTTTATTCTCAACGTTTGTCTTGTATCTCTTCTGGGATAACCGGAAGAAATTCCATAAGAATTTGCGCTTGTACAACTACTGAATATAAAAATTCTACAATACCATATTTGGAATTAAGAACACAATATTCAGCGAAGAGACTCTTTTCAACAACGAATTTATTATCAAGCTGTACAATCGTATATACAGATGGTTTTTATAAAAATTATATCCGGTGAGGGAATTAGGTTTAAGGTGTGAATACGTGAAATAATAATAGTGGTATGAAATGCCATTAAAATATTTGTGATTATAATCATGGTTTAATGTCAAGTGGCAAAATAATTAATGTCGTATATAGAACAATACATAAGGTGTATAGATTTTGGAAAGGGGTACATAATTATAAGATTAGTAGACGAATATAAAATGTTACATAACATGGTATGAAATTTGATAAGACAGAATTCAATATTGTGAAAAATATAAAAATATAAAAATTAATAAATTGGGGTTTAAAATGTCAAGTGGGTCAAGTGAAAAAGATTCAGAGTGAGAATAGTAATAATAATAATAATGATAATATTAATAATAATCGTAGTAATAAGGGAAAAGTACATAGAATAAAACTAAATAAACAGAATAAACAAATGTCTATGCCTCTACGGCCAAGATAGAATTAGGGATTGTACATACTTCTTTTGTACACAAAGGTCTGGCTTAAAGTCATGAATTGCCAAGGCCTCAGATGTCATTAGAAGTC
This sequence comes from Trichobilharzia szidati, assembly GCA_944472155.2. Classification (NCBI taxonomy): domain Eukaryota; kingdom Metazoa; phylum Platyhelminthes; class Trematoda; order Strigeidida; family Schistosomatidae; genus Trichobilharzia; species Trichobilharzia szidati. The sequence goes on from OX235271.1 coordinate 27,615,952, forward strand.
TGTAACGAATGAAACGCGGGAAGTTAGCATGGATTCTATATATGATCTTAAAATCACGGTCAGGGTTGACAGAGTGACAGAAGTCGATCAGGTGTTCCAGAATAGAGCTTCGCACACACTTCCTTTCTCCCTTGTAAAACCATCCTGGAATGTGTCCTCGTATCCGTGTGGAAAGCGTCCTCTGACTACGGCCAATGTACCTTGCTCCAAAAGAGCAGGTGAATTGATAGATGCACATGGAGGCGGTCAGACGGGGTAGCTTATCTTTTATAGAGGTAGAGAACAACTTGTGGCTAGTGAACGTCATATGTAATTTTGCTGCATAGAACGTCTTACTGACTGATTTGGAGAGACGATTTTTGAGCATATCTGAATCTTGATCACCTTTGAATTCCAAATTCATGAATAAGGTTTCCTTTGGAATTGGTTTTGTGTGGAGTCAGGTGTCAGAAAGAACTCATGAACTTTTTAAATCAGTGAGTGAACTGCAAAGTATAAGCAAAGATTCTCAGTGCATGTATTATCTGTGATACTGTCTACTTATACTTCATTATGTTTCCAACTTCATTCTGTTTATGGTGGTTTCAGTATTAATATTATTATTATTATTTTAGATTATCTGCATTTACATATTCATGCAAGAAGCTAAACTGTTGCATAAAAAAGCACTGGAAATTCCATTCTGCATAATTATTATTGTTGTTTGGAATAAAGTCATTATGATTATTATCTGAGATCGGCAGTTTGTTGGTAGAATGTTCACTAATAACTTCCTGTCGGACATCAGTCAGTGGTCTAAGTTAAATGGTCTCATGCTGAATCCCTCAAAATGCCAGACTATTGACTTCTCCCTCAGACATAAACAAGATCTGCAAACACTAGCAAGTACTCATGAAGCCTGTTGCATTGAGAGGACTAAAATTGAAACTAACTCTAACACAAAATACCTTGGTCTAGTTCTATCTTCCGACCTTACCTGGTCATCTCATATCCTAATGATTTCTAAAAAAGTGTTCTGTCTTACCCACTACATTAAGAAACTAAGACAATCTGGAATCACCCAACCCCTACTTTCACAATTTGTCAGCTCTTTTATCTTGCCTATTCTACTTTACTGATCCCTGTTAGTCTTTCCTGGGCTACTGAAAAAGGATTACACCATCCTGAGAAGGATGTTGAAGGTAGTTAGTAGGACTAGTGGTGTAAATCTCAGTCAGCTCGTCACTACTTTAGTTGATAGGCATCTGAATACATGTGAAAAATAATCTAAAACCATATTCTATGACCCGCAACACCCCCTCTATTCCCAACTCTCGCCTTGTATCTCATCAAGTAAAGCCAGAAATCAGTATAAAATAATCTATGCTCGTACAACCAAGTACAGAAACTCAACGATACCATAGTTGGCCCGTGTACCAACCGACAGAGACAATGTTAAGCGTGAAACCTATGACTTGCTTTGTTGTTAATAACATAATTTTAGGCTCTTTTATTTCTCTCTTATTTTTGTACTCCCTTGTGAACTCCTTCTTAAACATACTCAGCTACCTAAATTATTAACATTGGCTTCCTTTTTGTACTTTACTATATTCCTTGTTTTGTGTATCTGCTGGTTCTGACTATATTAGCACTATGAGTATTACAAAATTGTCCTGTCATTAACCATCATGTAATTATTAGTGTTTGTGGTTGTTTTTTCTTATTTTTTATTTCTTTCGGCAATATTAACTGACAATCATTGGTTGTGAACGCCATTATCACCATCTTGAAATTTTGTATTATGCAGGATTACTCACACTACCACTACAAACACTGCATTAGACCTGACAATAAAAAAGAAAACAACAACCCTGAAATGTTATTTTATGATTGTTTAGTGTTGTTTCAACCAAATTAACTGATCATCTTGGCGATAAACATTGTTAAATATCATTTCATAACTTCTTGTATGACTATAGCTTTACTGTCAACATGCATAATCATATCATAGCTTCCACTACCCAATACTGAGTTATTATTACATGCTGTTTATTTTTCTTGGTATTTTTTCGCATTTTTTTAAGTATTTTGTGTTTTTCCTGTTTTTTTGCTGTTGGTGTCTTTACATTTATTTTTTTTTAAATAATCCTTTTAAATGTTTGATAAAATTAGATGCAAATATTGTAGATATGTGCTGAAAATTCCACACTGTACGACTAGTATTGTTTCTGGAATAAACCAAATTATTATTATTATAATCACGGAGGGTGATTTATACTCACTCCCAAACCTCAACTAACCAATAGCAAACATGGAAAAAAGGACGGTCAGGCTTAAAGCTAACAACCTCCCCTCACAAGAAGATAACACCACTGGAACTGAAGCTTCAAAGAAACTCAAGGTCCTATGTTCCATGAGGAGCTCAAAGGATTAAAAAATCTGATACGAAGCACTTTCGATTGATAAATGTACTAGCTCTAACATAGTTGAGAAATGCCATGAAACTATCTGATCCCAGAGTTTAGTTTTTACTGTTCTACAGGGAGTGCATGGGAATGGAGAAAATCAATAACCTGCAGACAAAGCTTTCATTTTCCTACTAGACAACATCCATCCTGGTAGGACAATCAAAGCTTTGCAACTAAATCATCCAGAACACTCAAAGAACACAACTTCACCAATAGCATTTCGTCATTTTTACGACTCATTATCTAAAAATACAAGCATGCCAGTGAGAGTGGAATGCAGTACATGTGGTTTCAAGAATTATTAGACTGACTATTCTGATATATCTGCAAAATTTGGGTACTGTGATAGTATGTAACTACATATTATGAACAGTAAACTGTGTTCGGATCGTCGTACAGTAAATAATAATGTTTCACTGTGTGATATATCTAATAAATAATTAATATTGAAGACTATTTCCCTATTCGGAACAATGAGTGCTCACTGTCAGTCCCAGTCGGTAAACCTTCTCTCACAAGGCCGCTGGTAATTCCCGTTAACAAACCACGAAAAGGACGAAGTGTACATCCTTTATTATATCATCAACTAAATAACATGTGCTGACATTGGTTAGAGAACAATTGGAAAACCTGGGAGTACTGGACAGCTGTTTCGTCACACTAGTTTGGGACTCTTCATCAGTACGCACCCACCGGGGTTCGAACCTAGGACCTTCTAGTTTCAAGGCGAGCTCGTATACTATTAAGCCACTGGGACCCGATCCAATGGCCAGTCCATGAATTCTAACTTCTGCCAATTCACGACACAGTGCGACCCCTAGCCAATGTCTTTGGCGAGTATTTGTCCTCACACCCGACCTGCTGCACCCTACTGGTCACGACTTCTCGTTAGAACCCCAGGTAACTACCTACCTGAATAGGGCAAGTCGCTAGTGAGCATCTCATTGGTATTCAAGTGTTGGTTTGTAGGGATTTGGTTGGTTACAGGATTTTCATCATGAGCTGACATTGGTTAGAGAACTATTGGAAAACCTGGGAGTGTTGGACAGGTATGGTATACAAGCTCGCCTTGTAACCAGAAGGTCCTGGGTTCGAACCCCGGTGGGTGCGTACTGTGAAGAGTCTCAGACTAAGACGAAACAACTGTCCAGTACTCCCCGGTTTTCCAATGGTTCTCTAACCAATGTCAGCTCATGATGAAATCCTGTAATCAACCAAATCCCTAGTAACCAATACTTAAATAGCATGTGTTTGTAAACTCACGACACCGTTCAAGCATCCATACTAACAAGCTTTAACAAAAACGAAGCACTCAAATTCAACAAAATTAATCAGCTGAAAATACAAAGTAATTTTAACAAATAAAATGCAACTATTTAATCAAGTTTGAATTCCATCGCAAACTAACATCAATAGCACATTGTTTAATGTCTATGGGATCGACTATGTATAGAGATATTCACCAGTGACATCCACAGACTCTTGAATTCATTGGCCACTGGATTGCTTCGTACTGGCTGAACAGCCAATTAGCCACTCTCATATTCTTAAGGTTCTGGGTTCACTTCTCCATAGGGTCATGAATGCTTACTTCTGAAGAGCCCCAAGCTCGGACAAAACAGCTGTCCAGCGCCTCCTGGTTTTCGAATAGTCCTCTAACTATTATTGGCCTGTGATGAAATCTAAATGTGTATTACTGAGATAAATTTTACTATTGAGAAAGAAAAAGACTCTAGTATTTCATTTTTAGACGTCCTTATGACCAGAAAAGAGGACAGCACAATAAGAAGTGTTTATAGAAAACCTACATCAACGGGCTAGTACACACATTTTCCCAGCTTTGTGCCCTTGAAATACAAATGCAATCTAATAAAGTACTTGGTCCACAGAGCAAGAGAGATTTGCTCGGATGAATGTCTTGACGAGGAACTTAACAATATTAAACGGTTGCTAAGTGAGAATGGTTATCCCGAAAAGTTTATTGATAAGAATCTGAATCTGAAACCAAAGCAGCCCAAGTTACCAGCAGTTCCAAAAAAGGCCTTATTCTTAAAGATGCAGTTCCTAGGAGAGAACACCAGTGAGATACTAACACAGCGCCTTAGAAATGCGGTAAAAAGAGCTTTCCCTGCTGCTCAATTACACTGTATCTTTAAAACCACGCCTCTTCTGCATTCGGGAATAAAAGACAAACTGCCTAATTTCGCCTCTTCCATGTGTATATACTAATTTAACTGCTCCTGTGGAGCCAGTTACATAGGCCATACAATTAGGCATGTTCCTCGTCGAATTTCCGAAAATCACCCTGCCTGGTTAAGCAAAGGACAAACAAAATCTATTCGCAGCGCTATTCTGTCTCATCTTGTGGATACGGAGAGAACAGAAGATTGACGTTAATCATGCTTTCAGGGTCATTTACCGCATACCTACGAATCTCAATTTCGCTTTAAGAGTTCGACTTCTAAATATTGCTGAGGCTGGCTGTGGGAAACCATATTAACAAGCCTAATTTATGCATCCAAAAGAAGTTAGTTCAGTCATTATCATTACCTTGTAGAGCCTGGAAGAGGAATTTATCGAAAAGAATATTCTTTGCTCAATTATTTTGTGTTTTATAGATGTCTGGATGAATATTTTTGCTATATTACTAAAAGGTTAAGAAGTATTTCTGATCTGAAATTGTATGTATGTGTGTTAAAAATCTAAGTGTCATTTCGCTGTTTTTATTTTTTTCAGATCATTGCTGTCATCTCTGTATTCTTCATAGTATTATCAATCTTGTGTTTTTGTTTAAAAACATCCTCTTCTCTTCGTATTCCATATTTGTACAATGATACATTACCGCCAAGAAGTAATCAATTATCTACAGATTACAACAATTATAGACAAATGTCTCATAGTACATCAACTTTACCTTATCATAATAATAATAACAGACTCTCCCGTGATAAACGCGTCAGTCATCAACAACAACAACAACAGCAACAGCAACAGCCTTCAGTATATGAAAAGTATTCCTTCGAAACTGAAGGCAACGACGTATGGACTATACGTAAACGTGTCATTAAATCGCACAAAATATTTGGTTATGTTGAATGTATATCAAATGCATGGTTTACATTTGAAATCACAATACGATTCATAGTTACTCCATCCAAATTAGAATTTATTAAATCTCCTGTTAATATTATTGACTTATTAGCATTAATGTCATTCTATGTGGATTTACTACTGACAAAAATTATCTCGAATGAAGCAAGTTATGAAGCGTTAGAGTTTTTCTCTATTATACGTATTATGCGATTGTTTAAACTGACACGACATATTGCTGGACTGAAGATTCTCATTCACACATTTCGGGCTAGTTTAAAAGAATTAGTCCTATTGGTATTCTTTCTGATGGTATTCATTGTTATATTTGCCGCGTTAATGTATTATGCTGAGAGATTTCAATATAATCCACAAAATGATTTCGCTTCTATACCAGTTGGTTTATGGTGGGCTATTGTCACTATGACAACAGTTGGTTATGGGGATCAAGTGCCAAAAACATATCTAGGTAAGAATTATTTTTGCATATTTTTTGTTATTTTTATTTATTTGTTTTTTTTCCTGATTGGTTGGAGGATTTCATCATGATGAGCTGACATAAGTTAGAGAACCATTGGAAAACCAAACAGGGAGTACTGGACAACTGTTTCGTCAACCTTCTTTGGGACTCTTCATCAGTACGCACCCACCGCCACGGTTTAAACCCATGACCTACTGGTTACAAGGGCAGCAAGCTCGTAGACCATTAAGCCGCACTAGGACGCTACCTGATCCAATGGCTAGTCCATGAATTCTAACTTCTGCCAATTCATGACACATAGCGCGACCACTTCGCAACGTCTTCTTCGATGAGTCACTGCAATATTTCTTCTTCAAGACCAAAGGTTTTGTACGAATTAATAAGTATCCAGGGTTTTGGTTTATTTAGATGACGAGTGAAAACCATGGATTAGGAATACCGGAAAGCTGTTTCGTCCTAGTATGCTACTCTTCAGCAGCTCTCACGCATTACTTCACCATGGATTGAATCTATGATCTTTAAAACGGATTCCTGCTAAACCAACACTTGTAAATTACTGTAATGCTCACTAGTAATCAACTAGTTGATGAAATTGCTTGGGGTTATAACAAAATAACGTGACTGTCGTGGTCCATCAACAGGCGGAGGATGCGATTTGCTGTGTACAATAGTATTATCTATACAGTCACTCAGCAGTAGTTTGTAAAGATAAAGAAAAATTACGAAATAATCAGTGACACGATGGAAGAAAAAATATTTGAAATTTGATAAGGTGAAAATTTTTAAAACAACTAGTTCCCTTTATGAATTTAGATAAACCAATAAGAAGACGTAATTTATCTGAATCGTGTAATGTATTTGCGCAACACATTTCGAACAATCTGATCACACACGGACTTGTCATAGGAATATATTTGAAGTTAATAAAGAGGTAAGAGGTGAGAAAATAGACTTGGGTCAAGTTAAAAGGACATATTCAAGGTCAAAGTAACAATGAAGACCCCTAAACCAAATAACAGAGGTAATAGTACAACTGCTATGGTATCAAAACAAAATTTATGAAGGAAGGTTTAATGTGATGACGAATTGTTTTTGAACGCACAGAGGTGGCTTAAACTTCCTAATTTCCAGCTAGGGCTTCCACAAACCTAAGGATACGCCCCAAACACGTTTTATAGATAGGTTTACAAGATCCCTTAACGTCAATTTTATGCCCTGCCTCTATAATATGTTTCACAATAGAAGAACTAGGTCTCCTGTTCTCACCGTTAATAGGCTCTGAAGATTCCATTTGTTTCTGGAGCCATTTAGGATTATGCTCTGAAGCCCTTACTTATAATATGAGAAGCAAGGTGATTGAATATCTACTTGACATGTGTAAAGAAGACAAGAGAAAGAAAGAAGCTCATGGAGTGCTCAAAAATGACAAGTAAGAGTGATAATATCGAATTGCTAATATAAATATCAGATGGCAAGCAGGAAGAAGTTTAAAATCATGAAGTAATAAGACCATTCGGCTTTACTTTGTAGATAATTTTGAAAGAGGACTTCTGTGAATTAGCTTGTCCTGAGTTCACAAGTTGCTAGAAAACTGAGTTAGTAATTGGTTTGTATTATAATCCTGACAACTGTAATGAAAAGTTTTTTGAAATGCGTTTTTTGAAAGTTTAAGGTCAGCTCAGTATAACTGTCTACAAACGAATAAGTAGATTTGTAAACATTTACTGAGCTCTGGACTAATGATAATAATAATTTTCTTTATTCCAAAACAGTACTTGTGATACAGAATGGAATTCTCAGCATTTTTACTACAGTATTGCATCCAGTTAGTACATTAACCATAAATAAAATTCTACATAGATTAAAGAAATCTCAGTTCATTATGACAACAACATATTGGCATGTCGGTAGCAAAGGTAAAGCTGAACAGCGTTTGAAGGTGTTAGAAAAGTAGAAGCTGTCATATTTACTGGCGTAAGCGAGAGAAAGAAACAAAGCACCACATAACGGAAAAAACATAACGTAGAAAGAGAAAAAGAAAAGAAAGAAAATCTTGTACCTATAAATGATATGAGTTGGAAAGACGAGGTCCAGTTGTTCTACTGACTATTTAATAAGTTATAGGTGTCATGCCTAATGCTTTCTTTATCACACAGAACACGAGCTAAGCAGGGTATGGTTGAGTTTTTGTACTTGCTGGTGCGAGCATATAGTTTTCTATATAGGCTTCTGGTTTTACCTGATGAGATGCAAGGGGAGAGTTGTGAGTGAAGAGGGTGGTGTGAGTTAGATAAAATGGATTTGGCCCATTTTTCACATGAGTCCATGTGCTTGTCAACCAGAATATTAACAAGCTGGTTAAGTGGCACGTTGCTTACCCTGCTGACAACCTTTAACATCCTGCGTAATATGTTGTAGTCTTTCTTCAGTAGCCCTGGAGAAACTAAGGGGGAACAATAGAGAATAATAGGCAGGATGCGAGAATTAACGAATTGTAGGAGTAAGGGTTAGGTTATACCAGAATGTTTTTACTTCTTAATGTAGAAGGTGAGACGGAATATTTTCTTAGAAATCGCCAAGATAAGAGACGACCAGGAGAGATCAGCAGATCGAATGACGCCTAGGTATTTGATTTCTGACTTGGTTTCTATTTCAGTGCCGTCTATGTTGCATACCTCGTGAGAGCCAACCAGTTAGTTTAGGTCGGATTTATGCCTAAAGGTGAAATTGGCTGTTTGGCATTTGGAGGGGTTTAGGGTAAGACCATTTTCCTTGGACCACTGGCTGATTTTTGACAGAAAGCCATTAAGTTTAGAGCAGTCACTTTGACATTTGACAGGCAAAGATACAGTCAGATCGTCAGCGTATTTGACAAAATTGATGTCATTTGAAGATGGTAAGTCATGTAGAAAGAAAGAAAAGAGAAGTGGGGAGAGTACAGCACCTTGGGGGACACCGGCTTTAGTAAGCAAAGCAGAGGAGGATTTACCTTTGTATTAAGTGTACTGCATTCTGTTAGAGAAATAGGAATGCAACCAGTTAGTGACCCAGGACTCATTTTTTGTCATAGAGAGCTTATTTAGCAAGAGACATCTAGGTACAGAGTCGAAAGCAGAAGTGAAGTTGAGAAACATGCAGCGGACGTATTTGGCGCCTTTATCTAATGATGAGACGATGTTGTTGTGTACACATTTTCATGACAAATACATTGCATAGATGACTACTGGAAGCCTAGAAACATCAAAACCATTTTGCAGCACTGCATTTAGGAGTTTATGATTGGAATTCAGCACGGCAGTTGAATGCTGATATGTTTTTGTATGACAGACTTAGGGTCGATTGTTATCGTATATATACAGTCATGAGTTCATATCCTTGATGAATTGCAGCGAAAGGTTATAAAAAGAAATCTGGTAACTCATTTGTTTGCATAACTGAACCTACCCTGAAATAAATTCTGTTCAACATTAATAAAAATAAAGGTAGAATATGGCTGCTGCGGTCTAGTTTAATTCCATATTAAATGAGTTTATTTCATACAACACGCGTCGGTGGCATAGCGGTTACGATGCTCGCCGACCAGACACATGGTCCCGGGTTCGATCCCCGGCCGACGCACTCCTATACCTCGCTAAGGCAGAAGTAATGCTAGTGAAGAGGAAAGATTGGGCATGAGGCTAGCAACCCCATCCTGTAAAATAATAAACACTGCTACAGGAACTTCAAGCCACAAGCTTGAAGCCCTATGTTCCACTGGGGAACGTGAAGGAAAAAAAATCATCCTACTGTCTGATTACAATTAAATGAATTCATCGAAATGACAAGGTCTCTTTTCAATTTTTTCTAATTCGGCAGAATGAATCATTCCAAGCCCAGTTAAACTTCTATGCTTTGATAGCCCAAACTATCTTCGTTATACTAGTCTGACCTATGTAATTGGCTTAACAGTCACTACATAGTATTTGGTAAATTATATATTATATTTTCTGATCCTTAAGCTGATCAAGTTTGTCACTGAGTGACTTAGTTAACCAGTTGGTTTAAACGTCACTGTAATCCCAGAGTTATTGAAAATCTCAAAAAACAACCTCTATTGACCCTAAGGAGGCTTTTGAATCCCTTACTATTTTTACATTATTTTCACTATTTATACTACTACTACTTGTTCCTGAATGTGTGTGTTATTACATTTTTTGTGAATGAATTCTGATAAGTAGCTTTTTAGCAGTCATGCTGAATGCATTCGGTTGATTGCCTAAATTCCTTGCCACCTTCTTGACTCGATCATATCGCAAAACACGTAACCAAAACCCACTTTTACTGATTTTGTGTCACGTAATTCGTAAATTCCAAGTCTCCACATCAATTCGTCACAAAATACTCGCATGCTGTAATTAATAAGTTACGTGGTGACAACCATGAATAATAAGTAAAAGTTATAAATTCTACTGACCTATTCTGTTCTACTAATCTTCTTACAAGCGGAGCAGAGGAAACACTAGGCTGAACAATTCAAAAGACTCCTAAACCGACCACCATCTACAACGCACCCAACAATACCAACAACGGAGACAGAGCTACCAGTGAACACCAACCCCCCGACGAAATCAGAAGTCCTGAAGGCAATCAAGATGCTAAAAGCTGGAAAAGCGGCAGGACCAGACGGAATCCCAGCAGAAGCATTGAAAACGGACCCAGAGACAACAGCGGACTTGATGACGCCACTACTGGAGAAGGTGTTTAAAAAGAAGGCAAAGTACCTGAAGATTGGAAGAAAGGATACTCATTCAAACTGCCAAAGAAAGGAGACTTAAGTCAATGCAAGAACTGGCGCGGAATTATGCTCCTGTCCATCCCAAGCAAAATACTAAACCACATCATCCTGGAGAGAATCAAACAAGCCCTGGATGAGAAACTTCGACCGAAACAGGCTGGATTCAGGAGAAACAAGTCATGCATTGATCAGATCGCCACATTACGCATCATCATTGAACAAAGCTTGGAATGGCAGTCACCTCTCTACCTCAACTTCATCGACTTTGAAAAAGCATTCGACAGCGTCGATTGAGAAATGATTTGGAAACTACTTCGTTACTACGGGCTGCCTATGGACAATTATGCATCTCATCCAACAGCTATACGACAATGCTGCATGCCAAGTAATCCACAACGGGAAACTTACGGAATTCTTCGAAGAAGTGAAGACGGGAGTAAGACAAGCTGGCTGCCTACTATCGATAATGATTTTCCTGATTGCAGTAGACTGGATAATGCGACAAATAGTGGTGGGCAATGAGGAAACAGGCATAAAATGGACCTACACAAAAAACTTGGAGGATCTGGACTTCGCCGATGCTATATGTCTGATTTCTCACAAACTGGAAGATATGCAAGCGAAAAGCAACAAGTTCGTAGAAGAAGCAACCAGAGAGGATAGGACTTCAGGTGAACATAGAGAAAACAGAGGTGATGAAGATTCCTGGAAAACACCAACAGCAACAACAACAACGGACAACAATCAGCATAAATGGAAGGAACCTGAAAGAAACAACCTCTTTTACCCACCTACCTACCTGGGAAGCATCATTTCAACTACAGGTGGAACTGACGAGGATATCAACGCAAGAATCGGAAAAGCAAGACAAGCTTCCACTACTCTCAAGTCTATGTGGAGGTCAACAGCACTCATCATCAAAAAGATCAAAAGATCCGGATTTTCAACTCCAATGTGAAGTCAGTCATTGCTACTTAACATACGGATCACACACTTGCACTGCGCGTCATAAAGAGCATCTCAAACAAACCACACACCTTCATTAACAGCTGTCTTCACTCAATACTCAAGATCAGATGGCCGGCCAGAAAAGATCAGCAACAGGGTGGGATCTCTGGCAACGAGTGAACCGACTCAGCAGGAACCGATTGTGAAACAAATAGGCAGGAAGAAATGGAGATGGATTGGCTGTCCATACTCTGGGAAACAATCCATCAAGTGACATCACTAGACAATCCATTGCTCGAGTGGAACTCAAAAGGGAAGCGGCGAGTTGGTCGTCAGTGCAAGGGTGAGGGTGACTTGGAGGAGGTCATGTGAAGAGGAGATGAAAACGTGTGTGCAAACTTGGACCCAGATGAAGACTGTAGCAGAGAACTGAACGCAATGGAGACGCACGGCTGAAGCCCAATGTTCCTCTAGGAATTAAAGGAAACAATAATAATGATAATCTTATAAACGTAATCAATGATTGTCCTTCTTTCTAGATTCTAGAATATTCTTGTATATCTTCTGTATATTTAACAAAAGAGTTACTGAAACTCCCAGTAGGTTTCCCTCAACCCTTTTGTATATTCGATTACGTAATCTCGATGGTTCCCATCTTATAACGAACTGATTGGAGTATCCAAATATTGATACTGAAGCTGTTTTAGGTTGTATACAGTCACCAGGACCCAATGAAATAATGAAAATGATGTTATATTATCCCTAACTGATTTGTTTTACTTGCTTTGTTCAAGTTAATCAGAAGGGTAAAGAATTTATAGAACATAAATTGTGTATTCAAAATTAATTTCTAAGAGTTGGTTTGTAAGGATTAGATTTGTTCTTACGAGTTTGGCCACGGATTGATATCAGTTAGAGAACCATTGAAAACCAGTCATAGGGAGTACTGGACAGCTGTTTCATTCTAGTTTGCTTACTGCCGATGAATGAAACAGCTGTCCAGTACTCCATTGCTGGTTTTCAGTGGTTCTCTAACTGATATCAATCCGTAGTCAAACTCGTATTAACATTAATTTACAGATATTGCGCCAAATTAAAGATGCCTACTATAAATTCTAAAACATCAGAACTAGTGACCAGTGAGTATTCTTGAGTATTCTTTTCGATTTTTTCCTCTTCATTAGGTTCAAAAGTGATATATATACATATTAGTCAAAGAATTATTGTTACCGCTCCCATTAAGATCAATAGATTAAATGTCTGAAGCATATTATTATTATGGTTCCCTTGGGTTCCTAGTGGAACATAGGGCTTCAACTGCATGCCTCCACTTGTTTCTGTCTTCTGCTGTACTTTCCACCTGTATCCATGTTAGTCGATTCTGTTTCAACTCCTCTTCACACGATCTCCTCCATGTCACCCTTGCACTGACGACCAACTCGCCGCTTCCCTTTTGGGTTCCACTCGAGCACTGGCCTGACGCGCGATGTCACCCAGTTGCCTCCTCAGCGAGTGTCCAATCCATCTCCACTTTCTCCTGTATATTTGTTGGCTGGAGATTGGTTCTTGTTTCGTTTGTTCCCATAGTTTCTTGTTGGTGATTCTTTCCGGCCATCTGATCTTGAGTATAGAGCCAGCGAAGACAGTTGTTGATAAAGGTCTGCAACAGGCTGTTGAAAATATTCTTTGTGACCCGCCGCCAAGTTTCTGATCCATATGGAAGAACTGACTTGACATTTGAATTGAAAATCCGAATTTTGTTGTTGATGCAGGCTGAGTGACGAAGATTTCCAGATTGGTTTCAGGTTGATGAGTGTGTTTCTTGCCTCCCTGATTCTCGATTTGACATCCTCGTCCATTCCTCCTGTAGTTGAGACAATGCTCCCTGAAGCATATGTAAGTGATCATATGTGCATTAGAATAACACTAAATTGAATATATGCGATAGTAATTCAAAGTCGACAGGCAAAACGAATTAACAAAGAACAGGCTTAGAAAATCAGCTCAATGAGCTTTTAAAACCAGTGACATGCATCACCTATTTTCCACATAACCAGTTGTGATCCCGAAAAAGGAAGGTGAAGTATCTAGGCTAGGTACTTCTTCTTGTATCTATCATTTCGAACGCTCCTGTGGAGGCGGTTACATCAGCCATTGCTCTCTGAATTTGATTTTTCGTGCTCATGAAAACTCAACAGTTTGGTAAAATATTTACTATACTTATTGTTCCTTTGGGTTCTGAGTAGAAAATACTTTGTCCCCTATTCTCTGAGGTCTTCTGTAGCTGGCCCCAAGATCCCCTATTGTCCTTCATCTTCTCCTTGCACAATCTACTCCATATAATCCCCGGACACACGCCCAACTTGTCGTTTGCCATTCGGGCTCCATTCGTGCAGCGGTCTAGCACATGACGTCACCAAACCGTCTGCACAGCGTGTAGCCTATCCATCTTCATTTTCTTCAGGATATATTCGCTGAACAATCAGTTCTTGATTGTTTTCTCCACAGAAATACTTGTTGCTAATTCTTTCTGACTGGCACTCTGATCTTCTGTATGGAGTCAAAAAAGTCAGCTGTGGATAAAGTCTGCATTGGCCTGTTCGAAATGCTTTTCATGATTATTTAGGCAAGTTTCTGATCCACATAGAAGAAGTGACTTAACATTGGTGTTGAAAGTCACTTTTGTTCATTAAACTGAGTGGAGAAAATTTCCAAACTGAATTCAGAGTGATAAAGGTTTGTCTTGCCTTTCAGATTCTGGTTAGGCGTTAAATAAAAGTGTAGTAAAACCCACAGCGGTTCATTATTACGTCATCTGGTCGAAACAGGTATTGAAGAATCTTTTCATATCATTTATCGGGTACCAAATAAATTACCGTAGATTCAGAATACCTCTAACAGGAGGCGTAATTGCAGTCGGTGTGAAACAACTGAAACTTTGAGCACAAAATAATAATCTACTTTATTCCAAAAACAGTACTTATAATACAGAATGGAATTCTCAGTATTTGTCACAATATTGCATCTGATTTACTCAAAATATAAATAAAATTAAAACAATATTAACCATAGGAATTTGTCCACATTTACGACATCAAGTGAAAAATATTCGAAGCACGAATTGAGATTATTAAATATAATAATAATAATAACAGTGAGTTTGTTTCCAACGGAATTGTCGATTCAGTTTGGAAAATTTAGCATGTTATGGATTATTTCATCTAATGTTCTGTTAATATAGTATAGTGAGGGGAAATACAAAATTAACAGTTATAATACAGCTTAAATTATGTCCACACTTATGAAAATAAACAAATAAGCAAAACAAAAAATTGAGAGCATTATAAGTGTAAGAAATACAATAACAATAAAGTTTGATGCTTTAAGGGTGGAGGTAATGGCTTATTTAGTGGTGCTAAAAAGGTTAGTCAGTTCATGCCTGACACTATTTTCATCACATAAGGTACGTGACAAATATGGTATAGTGGAATTTTTATACTTAGAAGTATATGCATAAATTCTTCTGAAAAGACTTCTTGTTTCACCTGAGGAGACACAAGGTTGGAGCTGCGGGTAGAGTGGGTGCTCAGAGTTTGACAAAATTCCTTTAGCAAATTTGTTGCATGACATCAAGTGCCCATCAGTGACAATGCCAACGATATGGCCCAATGGGATACCACTTGTCCTACTGACAGTCTTCAGAGTTCTACGAAGTATGACATAGTCCTTTTTTAGCAATCCAGGAAAGAATAATGGTGAACAGTAAAGAAGAATAGGTAAAATACACGAGTTGGCAAACTGTAAGAGGAGTGGTTGGGTTATGCCTGAGTGCCTCAACTTCTTAATGTAAAAAGTCAAACGAAATATTCTTTTAGAAATCGTTAAGACATGGGAGGACCAGGATAGGTCAGAAGAGAGAATTAATCCAAGATACTTAACTTCAGACTGGGTTTCTATATCAGTATCATCAATTTTGCAATGGTCATAGGAAACAAAGGCTTCATTTAACTTTCGTTTACATCGGATACTGAAATTAACAGTCTCATTGATATTTGGAAGGATTTAGTTTAAGACCATTAGACAATGACCATTTGCTAACTCCTGATAGAAAACTGTTCATCTTAGTACAGTCTACCTAGGAGTTAACAGACATTGAAATAGTTAGATCGTCGGCATATTTAACATAGTTCATTTCATCAGTGTGAGGCAAGTCATGCAATAAGAAAACAGAAAAAGAGAAAGGACAGCGCCTTGAGGGACACCAGCCTCAGTAAGCAATGAAGTGGACAACTTTATCTGACATACAATGTATTGCTTTCTTCCTGAGAAATAAGAATGGAGCCATTTGACAACCCAACAGTCAGTTTGAGTTTCAGCAAGCTTGTTTAGTAAAATGTCCCCAGGTACTGAGTCGAAAGCAGATGTATAATCTAGAAAGGTGCAGCGAACAAATTTAGCCCCCTTGTCTAAGCTGGAGACAATATTATGATACAAGGCGGTAGCTGCATCTAAAGTACTTCTACTGTGTTTGTAGAAGAAACACGTCCAACGTCTATTGCTAACCTGGCCTTCTGTAGAACCCGTAAATTCATAAATCCTCTATTGCTTTTGCCTAATATATCTGAAATTCAGTTTAATATTAAATTTTAATGTATACTGTCAAAATCACATGTTTCGTAGTGCAATCTACTGATTTAAATGAGGTCGAAAACAATTAATTTTTTAACTGTAGAACCTGATAAATAAGAAGTTATCGAGAAGAATATTCTTTGTTCACTAATCCTATTGTTTTGAAACACTGTTCTTTAATAATCACTAAAATCGGCCAGGTTTTATTGACCAAACCTCTTATTTATAAAATTTAAGCAAATTGACCTTAACTTGTTCAAATCCCGGCGACAGATTTTAGTCATGGATGAAGAATGGACAGCACACAGAGTCAATCACTATTTGATATACGTTTTGTTTAATTACTAAAGAAATTACAAGTGAGGGAATAATAATCAACTAGAAAAAACTTTTAATATTTCCAGTGATGAATTTCCTAAGAATTTTTGGTAATTTCAACGTTTGGTTTTGGCAAAACTGATACGGGTTAGAGTTATATGGCGAAAATACTGAAGTTAGAATTCGTGAGTGTTTGTAACCCCAACTTATTGACTGAGTGAAAAGCCTTAAACAGCTATCTAGTGCTCTGTGGTTTTCAATGATTCCCTGTCTGACATCAATTCATGGCACAGTCTACACTGAAATTAATCACAACTCCTAGAAAAACCCAATTTATGAACGTCAGATTGATCCCTTAAAGGTCTGGTGAGAAGACCTGGTTGGTGTGATTCACCATCTTTCAGGTGAAGCGGACGCTTATCGTTTGTATCTCGAAATGAAAGAAGTTAGATTTCACAAGTCACTGAATGACTGAGAACGATTTTGAGCCATACCGCCAATATTCTCCAGCTCTTGCTTCTTAGCATCCCGAGAACCCAAACTAGGTAGTCTACAACCCCTCTACGCGGCTGTAACTAACAGTCCAATACTGCATAAATTAACGCCAGGTTTTGATTTGACCACCTCTAACCTTCGTCTAGCCTAATCCTATGTCAACCAACGTTACTCGTCGTGGAAAGCGATGGTTTGGAATAGGCAACTCTTGTCCTAGCCATTTTAACTGATCTGGCTTCACAAACTCATTGGTTGACCTCTTCTCCTTACTCAACACTCTACCCCTAACCTCATTACTGTTCACTATAATAAAACACTTAAGGTGGGAGATAGAATGCAAACATATGTTATCAGAGACAGCTAGCCTTTTCATGACTTCCACTTTCTGTAACCATGGCCCACTGTCATATAGGAGAACAGAATGAATTGCTGGGCAGTAGACACATCCTTTGATTGATAGCCGGATATCACGTCTCCTGCAGAGATGACGTCAGTTGGCGAATGCTACACTAGCGGTTTTTATCCTGGCTGAGATTTTGTCAGTATACAGTCCAATGGGGGTGATGCGAATTCCCAGACTAGCGAAGTGGTCAACAGGCTCTACCACGTCACTCCCTATCTTTAAACTTGGGATGGGTGCAGTCCGGTCCAGCAACTTTTGCAGGAGCCGACAATTAATAATACTAATAATTTGCTTTATTCCAGAAACAGTACTAGTGGTACATTGTGGAATTTTCAGCGCATATCTACAATATTTGCATCTAATTTTATCAAACATTTAAAAGGAGTATTTCAAAAAGAATAAATACAAAGACACCAACAGCAAAAAAAACATGAAAAACACAAAATAATTTTTAAAAAATGCGAAAAAATACCAAGAAGTATAAGGGAAAATAAACAGCATATAATAATAACTCAGTATTGGGTAGTGGAAGCTATGATATGATTATGCATGGTGACAGTAAAGCTGTAGTCATACAAGAAGTTATGAAATGATATTTAAGAATGTTTATCGCCAAGATGGTCAGTTAATTTGGTTGAAACAATTCTAAACAATCATAAAATAACATTTCAGGGTTGTTGTTTTGTTTTTTATTGTCAGGTCTAATGCAGTGTTTGTAGTGGTAGTGTGAGTAATCCTGCATAATATGAAATTTTGAGGGTGACAATGGCGTTCACAACCAATGATTGTCAGTTAATATTGCAGAAAAAAATAAAAAATAAGAGAAAACAACCACAAAACTAATAATTACATGATGGTTAATGACAGGAAAATTTTGTAATACTCATAGTGTTAATATAGTCGGAACCAGTAGATACACAAAAGAAGGAATACAGTAAAGTACAAAAAGTAAGCCAATGTTAATAATTTAGGTAGCTAAGTATGTTTGAGAAGGAGTTCACTATAGAATACAAAATAAGAGAGAAATAAAAGAGCCTAAAATTATGATTATTAACAACAAAGCAAGTCATAGGTTTCGCACTTAACATTGTCTCTGTCGCTTAGAACACGGGCCAAGTATGGTATCGTTCAGTTCCTGTACTTCGTTGTACGAGCAAAAATTATTTTTATACTGACTTATGGTTCTACTTGATGAGATAGAAGGCGAGAGTTGGGAATAGAGGGGGTGTAGTGACGAGCTGACTGAGTTTTACACCACTAGTCCTACCCACTACCTTCAACATCCTTCTCAGGATGGTATAGTCCTTTTTCAGTAGCCCAGGAAAGACTAATGGGGAGCAGTAAATTAGAATAGGTAAGACACAAGAGTTGAAAAATTGTGAAAGAAGAGGTTGGATGATTCAAGATTGTCTAAGTTTCTCAATGTAGTAGGTTAGACAGAACACTTTCTTAGAAATCATTAGGATATGAGATGTCCAATTCAAATAAGTCAGGTGGTCGATAGAAAGTTATAGACTTAGGTTTCTAGTTTGAAATCATCTATCAGCATGACGCATCTGCAATCTTTAAGGAACTGATGTCCTTCTTCTAAAATTAGGCTGACACCCCTGAGTGGTAAAGTCTGAGATGTTACCACTGAACGATCTGGTACAACATCTAATCTCTTGGAGGACTGTAGTGAACACATTGATTGGTTACTTCCAACTGACCAATCAGTATGCTTTATGGTTTATAACACTGCGTACTACTTATGAACAGGCATAAGTAGTACATAGAGTAACAAAATAATCTAACTACAAAAATTTAAAAGGCAATTAGATGAACTGAGTCCTGTTTGCAGCTAGTTAACAGTTCCAATAGAAATCGCCTGAAATAGGAACTAATTTCTAAAAATTAGAAAATAAAAACGTCCGGTGATTTTTTTATCATTGTTTATTATTATTCCTATTGGCTTCTGAGTGAAACATAGGGCTTCAGAAGTACATCCACATCTTCCCCATGTTATTCAAAGTCCGACTCCACAACTCTTAGCATGATCCCTTCCATGTCACCTAAGGACACGTGGTGAAGTTAAACAATAGCGTCCCAGAGGAGCGAACGCTCCAGTAACTCAGTTTATCTGATAGATTTTGTTGAATAAAAAAGACACAAAAAGGGTAAAGTCATTATTAAATGCAGGGCGATCGATTTCTGTGAGGAGAAGAAGACGAAGTATATATATTCCACTTCAACCTTGATCACACTTTGATATCAGTTAGAGAACCACTGGAAACCAGACAGTACTGGACAGTTATTTCGTCCTAGTTTGGGACTCTTTAATCACACTCACTCACAACCCCACCACAGACTGAACCAGGGACGCTCAGGTTACGAGGATAAACTTATTGACCATTTAGCCACTTAGGGCAGAATCCAATTCGACCTTGTCAATTCTAGTGCTCACTATTGAATGACTATAGGATAAAATCGCTTGAAGTTTAAGTGAGAAGCTACGACCAATGGAGTCTACCAAACTGAGTACGGGGAAAAATACTCGTCAATGACACTGGCTGATGTTCACGCTGACATAAGTTAGAATTCACGCGTCACAAAATTCCGGCCTAAATTGTAGAATGGTCAGCTAGTTTGGTCTCATGATGTTCAGGTCCCGGGTTTGATCATTTCCAGCGAGATCATGGTTGCCTACTGGTGAAGAGTCCCGCACTAGAATAAAATAGCTGTCCAGTACTCTCTCATCTGATATCAAATCATCATCAAACTTTGTACAAATCAAATCCTTATAAACTGACTCTTTAACAGCGTATTTTACTTCCAAGAAAGAAGAGAAAACCATTTACTAACAACTGATACTACTGTTTAACTTCATCCTCTATGATATTTACTGTTTTTAAACATACTGTAACGGTCAGAGTAAATGAATCAACAGAAAGTGGTAAACAATTGAACATCGAACGTTTCTTTTCATGAATTAACATAGCAAAAAAGAACTGATCATCACATATAACTGTACTAAAGTTACAAATAGGCAATCAATAGTATTGCGTGTTATTCGATTGAAAATGACTAGCACTGGAATCCAAGAGGCACATTTTGCCCTGTTCAATATATACTCGTCAGTTGTATACACATGTGTCCCCGTGAGTGATGGTGCGTAACACATTGTTTCAAACATGAGATCAGTCTCCACTGAACAAGTGAACGATAATAATCATTAATTATCACCTACTGGACCGCAAATCAAATCCCGAAGATTAACTTCAAATAGGATGAAACGCGAGTTCTGAGCTCCCCTGCTAGCCACCATCAGGAGAATAAGACCATGATGGTATTGTCGGAGTGTCCATACAAGGAACTGACATGTTAACAGAGAGACCTATCGTCTCGTTTAAATTTAAAAAAATGGTCATTGGGAAATTCGAGATGACTGCACTCTACAGTAAGTCCCAGCCGCCTAGTGGATAACATTTTGGCTTTTGAAACTATTTGGTGCAAGACTCGAGTACTAATCGAGACACCACCGCATATTCATGCCAGGGACATCCAGATGAAGATCAAGATATATACAAAAACGCATCAAAGTAACCTTCGGTTCTTGTCAAAGTGTCCATATTAGACGTCAGCAGGAACCATGCACTTTGGTTCAGCGTAAATCACTGTCCAGCGATGGTTTATTGACAGAATCCTCACCAGCCACTTAGGAGGTAAGGTTTCAATCTCTAGTCGATTCACTCTTAAACCTTGCAAAGTTTACTCGCCAGTAGGAAGCCTGGGAAAGACAGAAGGTTGAATGTAAGTCTAGTAACCCCATATCTTTAAAACAACACTCCCGATACTATGAAATGTCAAAGCTTGCAGTTCTATATATTCCATTCAGAACATCATAAGAAAGGCATAAAAGCAAAACATTCTTGGACTTCGCCGATGATATATGTCTGATTTCCCACAAACTGGAAGATATGCAAGCGAAAAGCAACAAGTTGGCAGAAGAAGCATCAAAGATAGGACTTCAGGTGAACATAGAGAAAACAGAGGTAATGAAGATTCATGGACAAGAAGAACAACAACAGACAACGATCAGCATAAATGGAAGGAACCTGAAAGAAACAACCTACTTCATCTACCTACCTACCTGGGAAGCATCGTTTCAACTACAGGAGAACGGAACTGACAAGGATATCAAAGCAAGAATCGGAAAAGCAAGACAAGCTTTCACTACTCTCAAGTCTGTGTGGAGGTCAAAAGCACTCAGCATCAAAAATCAACTTAACTCTCATCCATTTTCAAGTGAATTCTACTCAGATTATTAACTTGACTCTCATTCATTTTTCATTGAACCCTATCAATTAGATTACGTCACCCAACCTACTTTTGTAACTTTATTTTAGTTTCTAACCGATTAACGCCTTCTAAATTACGTAATTTGTTGCCAAAAATTAACAATTGCATTAACACATCTTTGGAAATATTCCTTTTGTTGCCTAGAAAAATTACTATAAATTTGCGGTTTGTACAGCTTGAGAATGATATCGCCGAAAAGAGTAACTCTTTGCTGAACGCCTTTTCTTTTCTATGACTAAATGGGAATTTTCAAATTACTCAAAAATAACATCCGGATTTTCAACTCCAATGTGAAGTCAGTCAGTGCTACTCACTATACGGATCAGAGACTTGCACTGCGCGTCATAAATAGCATCTCAAACAAACTACAGACCTTCATTAACAGTTGTCTTCGCTCAATACCTCGCTCAAGATCAGATGGCCGGCCAGAAAAGATCAGCAACAGAGAGGGATCGCTGGCAATGAGTGAACCAACCCAGCAGGAACCGATTGTGAAACAAATAAGCAGGAAGAAATGGAGGGAGATGGATTGGCTGGCCATACTCTGAGAAAACAAACCATCAAGTGACATCACTAGACAAACGTTCGCTCAAATGAAACTCTAAAGGGAAGCGGCGGGTCGGTCATCAGTGCAAGGGTGACTTGGAGGAGGTCATGCGAAGAGGAGATGAAATCATGTGGGCAGACTTGGAGCCAGGTGAAGACTCTAGCAGAGAACCGAATGCAATGGAGACGCACGGCTGAAGCCATTTGTTCCTCTAGGAATTAAAGGAAACAATAATAATAATAATTCTTCAGCAACAGCATTAAAAAGTAGCATGAGATATCAAATAACTTCTAAAAGTAATCAAATTATTCGTTAGAATCGATTAATTCATGTTTATTTTTGTTATTGCCATCAGTTCAATTGATAAATAATCATATTAATTCTTGATTTCTTTGAAACAATCTTTTATGAGTTGATAAATTATTGACACAAAAACAAAATAAACAATATCAAAACATGTGCTTCAAGGTGAACAGAAAACTGTAACATCTATCTGAAACAACAAATAAACAAGAATATATATTATCAACTTATAGTAGGAAAAAGGGAGAGAGAGAGAGAGAAAGAGATTATCGAATTTCCTTGTACGTGTGTGTATGTGTGTGTGTGGTGGTTTTAATCTGTCCTTGACATGAAATTTCAAATATCTAAGGTTATCTAACTAAATATTTATTCATATTACCGGATTTTCTGGGGATTTGAATTAATTTCTATGTAGATGTGATTACAGGCTAACTAACATCAGTTAAGGAGATCACTAAATACCATGGAGAACTGAACAGCTGTTTCATTCTATTCCGGGACTTTTAGGCAGTACACTTCCATGACCCAATCAGGGATCGAATCCAGAGAATTTCAGGTTACAAAGTCACCCTCATTGATCATTCAGTCATCTCGGTCAGGATTCTGTGACCCAGGAATTCTAAATTTGCTAATTCCAGATATTTTCAAGTATTGGTTTTGTGGGGGATTTTGTTTGATTGGTTGGAGGATTTCATCATGAGTTGACATCAGTTAAAGAACCATTGGAAAACCTCGGGGAAAATTAATCTGATGCTCACTGGCGACTGGCCCTACTTAGGCAGTTACCTGGAGTTTTTTTTAGTGGGAAGCTGTGATTAGTAGGGTACAGCAGGTTGAAGATGAGGCAGTAACTCATCGAAAAAGACAATACGAAGTGGTCACGCCAAGTCAACAATTGGCAGAAGTTGGAATTCATGGAATAGTCATTGGATCCGGCTGGGTCCCAGTAGCCTAATGGTTTACAAGCTAGCTAGTTAGCCTTGTAACCAGAAGGTCCTGGGTTCGAACCTCGATGGTATGCACTGATGAAAAGAGTATCACTGTTCAGTGCTCCCACGTTTTCCAGTGGTCCTCTAAGTGACGTCAGCTCATGATGAAATCCACCAACCAATTCCTGATATTACGCTGCCCCAATAAATGTCTTCGATTATTATCTGATTCACTATGACATGGTGAACCCCGATGGTCACGACTTCTCAGTACAGCTTCAGGACATCCATCGACCAGCCATCAATGAGGTTTTGGACTAATTTCTGTGTTGCTTTTGTCACATCTGTGAGAGAGATCATTAGAAACCAAGGACCACTTGATAGCTTTTCGCCCTAGTTTGGAAGTTTTCAACAGTAGCTTGTAGGTAAAGTTATCATTTTCCTATTTTAAGATCAGTGCTTATAAACAACAGAAAAGATGGAATTATGAGTTTCATCCTGGGAATGGGGTTAGAAATGAGAAAAGAATAAAATAATTTCTGTTCCTATCTCTAGCATTGTTTAGAAAGATGAAGAGTGCTACAATCCACTGAAATGACTGACCTATGAGCAAAAGAAGGTCATATTCTTCATTTTCTCTACATCCTCATCTCGCATTTTGCTTGATCTGATTTTAAGCGAATTAGGGAAAGAATTGATCGTTGAAAAAAAATCAACTTTTGTGTGTCTCGTGTTTGCCATACATTACAGACAATATCGTTATTTAAGTATTGTTTTGTGGGGATTTGATTGACTGGTTACCGGATTTCATTATGAGCTCCCAGTGGAAAACCTGGGAGTACTGGAAAGCTGCTTCGTCCTAGTTTAGGACGTACTGTCGAAGAGCCCCGAACTAGGACGAAATAGCTTTCCAGTACTCCATGCAGGTTTTTCAATGCTTCTCTAACCGATGTCAGCTCACGACGAAATCCTGTAACCAGACAAACAAATCCTTACAAACCAATACTCGAATATCAATGAGATATTCACCAGTGACTGGCTCTATTCAGGTAGGTCGTTGTTACCTGGGGTCATCGTGAGAATTAGCGACCAGTAGGGTAGAGCAGGTCGAGCGTGAGGACAGATATTCGCCGAAGACTTACGCTATGTTGTAAATATGGATATTTATTGTTTCTCTATTATGGAAACTGATTTTTTTAAGTCAACGGGAAATATTTCCATCAATCAGATCAATATAGGCATGTGCACTGGACGAATCCCACATATGGGAGGAAATATGCGTGCTACATACCACTAACAATCGCCATCACCACTAAATGAAGTCAAAATTGGTTGAAATGATTTGAAAACAATGCAGTAAGATGAATTTCCCTGCATATACTTGACGATGAACCGAATCTATTCTATCAGATAAAAAAAACTAGCTGATAAGGAGTATTCTGCTTATGCTGAATGATAACACACTAGTTACCTATCACTGTATATATTACGACCATAAAACAGAGACAGAGGCTACTCGAATATCTTAGCAACTCAGTCATTACCGATTTCTGCTTCCGGGAGTAGAACATAAGACTCCAAAAGTACACCTCCATCGCATTTGGTTCCCTCCTTCCACATTCAGCTAGCTCCATGACTGCTCGTAGCATTTCGTTTCCTCTTCACACTATCTCCATGACAGCCTAGAACTCAGGCCAAACTCATTGCCTCCCATTCTGGTTCCACCGTAGCGCATTGTGTATGATGTTTGAATGTACCCTCAGTACATATGTCCAGTCCGTCTTTATTTCTTTCTATATCTTCATTTAGCAAAGTTTTTTTGGTTAGGTCACTGTGAGACTTCTTTGATCCTTGCTCATATTCTCAGTCACTCTAATGTTTCAGTGTCGAGTAAAAGCAACTGTTGATGAATGTATGCAACAGGCTGATCGAGTGCATCTGGAGATGCACTGAAAATCTATGAACTAAATGAAGATATTTATCTGACATTTGTATTGTAAATCTGGATCTCATTCATTGTGCTGAGTGGTGTAGTTCTATACAGTGACTTTGAAGTAGTTAATGCCTTTCTTACTTTTCTCTGAATGGTTTCGACTTCTTCATCGGTCCGCTCGAATTTGAAATGATGCAGTGCATGTACGTGATGATATTGGTGTCTATTCTTAGTAGTTTGGGTATCCTAATTCCCACTCTCTTCTTTATGTTTACTGGAAGTCCTGTCTTCAGCGCCTCTTCTACCAAATGTTTTTACATATCTCAAATAGCAGTGGGTGTGAAATAAACCGGAGCCTTTGAGTTGATGTCAACCTTATCCAGGCTGCAGGAATGTGTTGCTGAACAATGGTGACAAGCATGAAAACCTAGGTTAGCAGGTTCTGTCGACTGCTTCCATATGTTTATCAGAGTTCTAACTATCATCTCAAAGGTTGAAAACCGCTTTTGTAGACAAATCAGTCACTTCTTCATATAGAATCTCCATTCGTAATTTAGATTCTGAAATAGTGAAGTGCATTCAAAGGTAAAAAATGACTGCATGTAGTAGATCTACGATTTACATGTCATCGAATTATTCTTAATTGTTTTATTGAGATGGCTACATTTTAATAAAAGGTACCTGTGTAACCTGTAAGCAACGATTTACTGCATGCTGCTTGCTGACTGATTGATGTAAGTAGTTGGAATCCACTGACGTCTGCCAAGTCGAACTGAAGTGATGTAAACACAGAGTGTAGCCACTTTGCTACTTTTTGAAGCCAATCGCACGAACCTCATACCCGAGTTTGATACAGTTTAAGGAAACAATTCATTTCAAAAATACCCGAATTCCCGCTAACAATATCTATATTTGAACAAAGCAAGAACTACAGTTTTAGCAAAATAAAATGGTACCATCTTTTATTTCGTTGCCTTCTCGTCAGCTGCTTACAGGGCAAAGACATTATTAAATGTATCTATAAAAACAATTTTAACATACTTGCACAGAGTTCATTTTAAACAAAAATCAATCGACCAATACACGCATACACTAATAATATATACATGTATATATGCAATATTAAACACTATTCCGAACAATAATAATCATACACAATGAAAACTTTTCAGCATCTCGCATTCGGATGAAAAATATCTAGTCACCAGGGCAAAGAAAGACTGATAACCGCTTCTTTCTGAACGCACAAATCAGGTTTCAGGCGCTTGATAGAAATGGCTTCAGCAAAATTAAGGAGAATTGAGCTCTTTTACCTATTAATGATTTTGAACGACTTTTCGACGTCCACCTCATGACCGACGCGTGTCGAGGAGATGCCTGGCGATGGCACTTTTAAAGCATTTGTTCCCTTTAGACGTAAGCTTTTTGGTACACGTTCAGAAAATCGTAGATATACCCTTCTTTCTGTCCTTCCAATGTAACTGCTCCCGCAGATACATGTAAATTTGTATATGCAGTTGGAGTTAACACGAGAAGGATATCTATCGATTTTTGAGTGCACCAAAGAGCAAGTTGTTCGATAGACGGGAACGAGCTTAGCTACAAAATAGGCTATGGCTAGTGATGTGCTCAGCCTACTTTTGATTATCGCATCAATGTTTCCGCCTTTTCCTGCTGTAACTTGTTTTACATTTGTGACTTCAGATCTTCCATACTTGTTGATGAACCTTTGAGGGTACCCACTGCTCTTCAATGTCTTTTCAAGAAACTCAAATTCTTCCTCTAATTTCTCTACAGAGCATATTCTTCTCGCTCTACAGTACAGAGTCTTGATTAAACCACGTTTAAAGCTATCTGGACAAAAGCTATTAAAATATAGTATTGTCCTCTCCATGTAGACTTTCGATAAATTGACTTTTGAAGACTACCGTCTTCTAGGCGTTCCATGGCGATGTCGAGGAAGTGAAACTTTCCGTTACTTTCATGTTCCATAGTGAACTCAATATTGGCGTGTGCATCATTGAATAATCTTAGTAAGTGTGAAGCATGACTTTCATTTTTGCACACTATAAATGTGTCATCAACGTATCGACAGCAGGAAGTGCCCATAGCTATGGACAGTCTACTTAGCCCTGTTTTAGCAGATATACTCATGTCCAACATTGAAAGAACGAAGTTGAAGCATGCAATCGACGAAACTACCCGAATTATCGCTAACAATATGTATATTTTCAACTTATGCTACAGTCAAAGTAGTAGACTTGCTTAAGTTACTTTTGTTTTTCCTGTTGACATACTGTTTCCTTTTAAGGATGATGCTTCAATGATGATGACTGAGGACTAGCACAATGTTATTTTGGTAGACGGTGACAAGCAGAATGCCCATTTCCTAATCTTTAGGACTCCTTGACTGGATATACCTTCAGTCCTCATTGAGTCATGGTATTCCTACTGGGACTGGAATTCATCACCCATTGTTCGAAATGCAAAATAAACCTTACCCACTGGCTACACAAATCACCGGTTGTGCAGTAAATCTTCATAGAGATCCTTCTGTATACCAAGGTAGAAAAAAAGTGGTGACAAGCCACGACCAGTGGGATAACACTGGCTAATGTTGGTGCTATAGACAGCGAATTGATAGTAGTTAGGATTCATTCATTAGCCACTGGATTCTTTCTCAGTGGCTAAACAGTCTACTTGAAGGTCCTAGGTTTGATTCCCCATGGGGTCACTGATGCATGCTGTAGAAGTGTCACAAACTAATATGAAATAGTTGTTCAGTGCTCCCTAGCGGTTTCCAGCGATGCACTTACTGAAGCCAATCTGTTATCAGACTTGACAGTAATCAGATACCGTGTTAACAACACTTGGAAAGTGACTGTTTTTTCTTATTTCTTCCAGGAACAGAGTTACGGTTTTCTAGGGTTTCTCGCTACCTTTGTGGCTGCCGACATTCGATGCAGTTGAACGCCTGTTGATGAGTTACACGGTAAAACTGTATATCATTAAGACGTTTAATCTAGTTTAAAAGCTGTGTAAATTTCACCAATTGTCATATATAGTCATCAATAGCTTGATAATATCAAATTGTATTCTACCTAAGACTCAAAACTTAAATTGTCATATTCATTTGGGAACTACATAGATGAAGAGTGTGTGCATTCATCTGAATTATCACGTGAAATGATCCTTATGAGGCATAAGTACTTCTTCCTAGATGTTATATTCCGTTTATCATTATTATTATTTCCTTTAATTCCTAGAGGAACATAGGGCTTCAGCCATGCGTCTCCATTGCATTCGGTTCTCTGCTAGAGTCTTCACCTGGCTCCAAGTCTGCCCACACGCTTTCATCTCCTCTTCACATGACCTCCTCGAAATCACCCACCCTCGCACTGACGACCAACTCGCCGCTTCCCTTTCGGGTTCCACTCGAACAATGGCTTGTCTAGTGATGTCACTCACTTGATGGTTTGTTTCCTCAGAGTATGGCCAGCCAATCCATCTTCGTTTCTTCCTGCCTATTTGTTTGACAATCGGTTCCCGCTCGGTTGGTTCGCTCATTGCCAGAGATCTCTGTTGCTGTTCTTTTCAGGTCGGCCATCTGCTCTTGAGCAGTATTGAGCGAACACAGCTGTTACTGAAGGTGTGTAGTTTGTTTGAGGTGCTCTTTATAACATGCCAAGTCTCTGATCCGTATAGTGAGTAGCACTGACTTCACATTGGAGTTGAAAATCCTGATCTTATTCTCATTTTCATGCTGAGTGCTGTTGACCTCCACACAGACTTGAGAGTAGTGACAGCTTGTCTTGCTTTCCGGATTCTTGCTTTGATATCCGTCAGTTCCGTTTGCCTGTGGTTGAAACGATGCTTCCCAGGTAGGTGTGTGAAGGAGGTTGTTTCTTTCAGGTTCCTTCCATTTATGTTGATTGTTGTCTGTTGTTGTTGCTGTTGGTGGTGTTGCCCGGGAATCTTCATTACCTCTGTTTTCTCTGTGTTCACCTGAAGTCCTATATTTGATGCTTCTTCTTCCAACTTGTTCCTTTTCACTTGCATATCTCCTAGTTTGTGGGAAATCAGACATATGTCATCATCGGCGAAGTCCAGATCCTCCAATTTGGTTTTTTGTGTGAGTTCATTTTATGCCTGTTTCGTCATTGCCCGCTGTTTGTCGCATTATCCAGTCTACCGCAATCAGGAAAATCATTGGCGATATATTCCCTTTAATAATGTTTATTCAATGCAAAATCCGAAAGAATTACATAAAAAGTGAAAAAATAAAGACAGAGGAGTTGAACAACTTCTTCTTAATATACTTTAATGAATGTGTTATGCTGAATTTATGTAGAAGGGTTTCCACACTGATGGATATTTGTTTCTCTCGAATGAGTGAAAAACACGTTTTTTTATTTATATCATTTAATACAGAAACTGTGACGTAGACTGATAGACATTTGCCAAACTATTATTTCATCAGTAAAAGATATATATATATAAGATATTTTTAGGCTAAATAAGGAATTTTCAGTAAATGAAACACACGACATTTACTAAAAATAAAATATCAGATGAAGAATGTCTCATCTCAATAATTATATATTTTCAGCCTTTACATTCGCATATATATAGTCCTTAGTGTTCAGGCAGACTGAATCCTATCAGACGAGTTTGCAATGGGATCACCAAGCTAGTTGACTCGCTACCGTAGTTTACTCTCAATTGATGTTAGATGATTGGAGAAAGTGATCAGGTGATCCTGTAACCAATCAAATCCCTACAAACCAACACTTGAATATCAATGAGATGCTCAATAGCGACTTGCCCTATTCAGGTAGATAGTTACCTGGGTTTCTAGTGAGAAGTCGTGACCAGTAAGGTGCA
Source organism: Trichobilharzia szidati (assembly GCA_944472155.2). NCBI lineage: Eukaryota > Metazoa > Platyhelminthes > Trematoda > Strigeidida > Schistosomatidae > Trichobilharzia > Trichobilharzia szidati. Next base: position 27,646,471 of record OX235271.1, read on the forward strand.
GCAGGTCGGGTGTGAGGACAAATACTAGCCGAAGACATTGGCTAGGGGTCGCGCTATGTCGTGAATTGGCAGAAGTTAGAATTCATGGGTCGGCCATTGGATCGGGTCCCAGTGGCTTAATGGTCTACGAGCTCGCTTGTAACCAGTAAGTCGTGGGTTAGAACTCCTGTTGTAGGGTGCGTAGTGACAAAGAGTCCCAAACTAGGACGAAACAGCTGTCCAGTACTCCCAGGTTTTCCAATGGTTCTCTAACTAATGTCAGCTCATGATGAAAATCCTGTGACCAACCAAATCCCTACAAACCAACACTTGAATGATCAGGAAGCCTTAGACCTTGATTTCGTCCTTATCAGTACTCGTCAGCTCGATGTATCTGGGATCTTGAAGGAGCTTATATCCCCTTTGATATTCGAATTCAAGTCATACAAATACTGAAGTCACAGATGTTACCACTGAGCTAGAAGGCCTCACAGTTAACTGCGATGGCTAGCCGCCTATATTGATGATGATATCACAAACACCAGCGACTAGATGTATGACATTTGTGGCACAACAGTGACTAATCAGTGTGTCTATTATCTACCTATAGGAGGTAAACCTTGAGTCTGAATGGCGTAGTGGTAACATCTTTTTTGACTGCAACACTGGGTAACTTGGATTCAAATCTCAGAGGCGACATGAATTCTTTCAAGACTACAGATAGGTAGTGCGGTGACTAGTGAGTGCCAAAAAGACAGAATCTGGGTCCAAGTCTTCCTGTCGGTAATTTCCAACCATCTAGCATTAGCCATATAACTATTTCGATAAAGAAAGGAAGACGAAATTTGCAGTATTAAACGATATCATTCTATTTCACAGGTTCTCATCAGCTGCAGACTACCTGAAATTACAATGGTTATATAAATGATAATAACATACAACAACATCACTCCTTCTATAATCCACTCAAAACTGGATAAATACCCTGCTGATGTCACCTCCAACTGCGTTTATGAATTTACGTGCACTTGCGGGAGCAAGTACATTGGAAGGACAGAAAGAAGGGCTTCTATCAGGTTTTCTGAACATATTCCAAGAAACTTGTGCCTGAAAGGAAGCAAATATTCTCAGAGTGCAATTACCAGACATATTGTTGATACCGGACATCTCGTAGAGATTTCTAAGTCCTTCAAAATATTAAATAGACAAAGGACAGCAAATTTACTACGATTTGCCGAAGCTATCGCAATCAAACGATTTAAACCAGACTTATGCATACAGGAAGAGAGTGTGATTAATCTCTCACTCCCTTGGTAACTGAATTTTGATTATGATTACAATAATCAGTCATCTAATTCAGCGATCTCAACTCACTGAGCAAATCTCAATCTTATAAACTGTAACTGCCTTTGTTTTTTGGAGTTGCTGTGTGAACCTACAAGCTAACACTGTTTCTGTTAATCAATTTTTCTGTTTTCTGTCTTACCCCTCCCCCTCTTTTCAACTTTGAAAGTGTACAAATTGATGATGATAACTTAAAATAAAAATTGTAATGCTTTCATTCTTTTTTGAATGCGTCAATTTTATCTCTTCTCTACTACTACTCAAACATTAAAGTATGCTATTGTCATTTATATAACCATTGTAATTTCAGGTAGTCTGCAGCTGATGAGAACATGTGAAATAGAATGATATCATTTTATACTGCAAATTTCGTCTTCCTTTCTTTATCGAAATTTATCAAGGGAAGCACTTGTATGAAGTTCCACATAATTATATTTAACCTTTCTGAAACTACATCTTGCAAGCAAATTTGAATAATGGGTGGGAACACGGTTCCTCATGGAGCTCCTCATATTGCCTTCTTGAGAAGCTGTCGGTAGTTAACGTAGTTAACGCATCGGTATCAAAATTTTATACTTTCTACATATAGTTTCACAATGATCTTTTATTTCTCCACATTTTGCAGCCTATCCCGTCACTCTGCTATTCAAAATATTTACAGAAGACTTCACTGATATTATACTTTCAAATTCTTATTAGCAGCACAAATTATTGTTATTCCTTTGGGTTCCGAGTGGAATATAGGGCTTCAACAACACACCTCCACTTTATTCTATTTTGTGAGGTCTACTTAACTGGACCACCAATCACCCGTAATCTCTTATCGCCTCCCCCTCCCCAAACGATCTCGTCCATGTCATCCTCGGGCAGTCTACTCATAGTTTCTCATTCGGGCTCCACTCAAGGGCCCGGTACGCGATGTCATTCGACGGTCTCCTCAGTGTGTGCCCAATCCACCTCCATTTTCTTCTACCTACTTGTTGAACGATAGGTTTTTGGTCAGTTTGTTGCCAGAGTTTCTTTGTTGCTAATTATCTCTGGCTGGTCATTTGATCTTCAGTATAGAGCCAGCGAAAGTAGATGTTGATAAAATTCTGCAACTTGTTGGAAATCCCTTTTGTGACACCCTGGCCGTTTCTGACCCATATGGAAGAACCCAATGACTTCACATTTGTGTTGAAAATCCGAATCTTGTTCTTTATGCTGGCTGACTGAGCACAGAAGATTTCCACACTGGTTTCAGGTTGATGAAGGCGTATCTTGCCTTTCCGATTCTGGCCAACTTTGAAATCTTCATTCGTGCCATCTGCCTGTCGTTGAAACAATGTTTCCCAGATAAGTGAAGGACGTAACCTCTTTCAAATTTCTCTCGTTATTATTGATCGGTGCTGGTTGTTGGTGCTGTTGGTTGGTTGGCTGGTTGGTTACCTTCCTCACCTCCGTCTTCTCTATATTCACCTGAAGTCCTGTCTTTGCTGTCTGCCTTCTCAGCCAATTATTTGGTTTTTGCCCGCAATAAGGGATAGGTACGAAAATTAACAAAATTAAACGAGAAAAAATAAATAAATTCTTGTGATATTTTTTTCATGCTAAGGTCAAGGTAGCGACAGGGACTGTATATACCTCATTCCTCCCTCATAAAATGGAACTGAAATGTACTCTCGTATCCGTGTGAGTAGCATTCTGTGTCTATGGTCAGTGTCACTTGCTCCAAAAGAGTTTAAAAACTATGAGATACGAATATAGGCTCTCAGAAGTGAGAGTTAGTTTATCGTAATTCTCAGTGTCTTTTTCCTAAAAGTGCTCGAATGTTTAGGCATTCTCTTCATTCCTTTTTTTACACAATGTAACGTTATATCTGCTTTCTTTATCATTTTAGGTATGATAGTTGGAGCAATGTGTGCAATTACAGGTGTGATGACAATATCTCTACCCGTTCCTGTTATTGTATCGAATTTCTCTCGTTTCTACACACATACACAAGCACAATCAAAGCTGCCAAAGAGAAGACGACGTATTCTACCTGTAGAATCAGTACGTCCAAAACCCTATGGTCAAGCTGGACAATTAAGCTCATCAATAAAATTAAAAAATAGTTATGGTGTCAATCCACCAGCATCAGCAAGAGCTTTTAGTTCAGCGATTGATTCCCCAATGCGATTGGCTACAAGTATACAAAACAGGAGTATTATGGATACAAACACAAGAGTTATAGGTAAGTAAGTTGGTAAAAGTGACTAAGAAAATATTAGTTTGCAAGTCACTCCTCATTTGAAGCATTATGAAACTTGTGTTTAATCATTATTATTATTTTTTTATTAATTTGGCGGATGGTGACTAGCAATGGAATCCAGGATGTGCACTTCGTCCTATTTGGGACTCATCATCTAGACTTACTTGTATTCCTCAGTATATGATGGTGTTCCCACTGAGTCTCAGACCCAGTGCTCGTCGTTTCCAGCACTAAAGCGTTATCCACTCAACCACTTGGGTTACAAGAGCCACCTCTTGTACAACGAGTGTAAGTTCAACTGAGGCCAAACATTTCAGTACAATCAATCGGCGGGAAAATCAAAACTGAACTAAAAATCAAAAAAAAATTATTACTATTCATTCCCTACATTCCAAACGGAAAATACGGTCTCAGCTGTGTATCTCCATCACACTCCACTTTCTTTTATCACTTCCAAATGACCTCAAGACTCTACAAATACTTTCCTTTCCTCTTCACATTCTCTATTATATGTCACGTTCAGATTTCGACAAATGTTGTCGATTCCCACTGGGTTAAGACTCGAACGCTTCCCTTGTGTATGATGTAACTTGAAGGTCTCTCTGGAGCATGTGTCTAACGCATTTCCTTCTAAATATTTGTTAGGTTATAGATTATTGGTGGATTGGCTGACAGAGTTTCTTGCCATCTGGTCGTCAATAACAGGAAAAGGTGTTGGTGAAAGTTCGTAGCAGCCTGATGGAAATGCTTCTTGTGACGCGTCAGGTCTGATCAGATCTTATTCCTAAGTGCTAAGTGCTGTTGTTCCACCCTGATGTCAGCAGTGTAACGAACGCTAACGTGTGCCTTGGTTTCCTAATTCTAACTGAATTCAATCTCCTTATCTATGCCGTTTGTACTTTTGGTCGACGAAACTCACGACTTCCATTCACTTCCTTCCAACTCTTGTTCTTGGCTGGATATTTTCATCACCTCTCTCCTCTCTGCGCTCACCTCAATCCTTGTCTTCGCTGCCTTTACTACAAAATCACTACTTTCCCCCTGTATATATTCAATTTCGTAGGACAAAATGCATAAATCGTGGGCATAATCCGGATATTTCAGCATCTTATTTGTCAAATCCAGTTATAAGTTAAATAAGATCAAAGTTCATTGATCCTGGTCGACTGAGGAAATCAGCAAATGAAACTTTGATATCATCTCACTTTCAGTTGTAGTGATGACTGATTTCCTGCTCATTGACTTGGTATGTATATTTTCAGCACTGAACTACATTGGCACAAAAGGGATTTGTGATACCAAATTCTTTAGGAAAAGAAGCTGAATCACCACAGTGTATTATCTGTTATACAAGTAGTCGTTTAATCTCTCTCTCTAGACATGATGGAGACGATTTGTAGCTCAGATGGATGGTTGTGTTCTCTGAGCTGGATAGTTAATTTGCGAAGCTTTCATCACTCTACTAGGTGACATCTTCAGCGCATACTTCAATTTGAGGTGGACTTTTAGATTCCTCCACGAGTTTATTAATCATCTCTCCCGGTGGGTGACATTGGACGTGATTGGTTGTTTTTGTGCATTTTCACACCTTCTAGGCTACTTGTATTGGAACTGATTGTTTCTTTGACTTGAACTTTGACCCTTTGTGTGTGAGGTTTTTTTCTTATCTGTCTAGTAGACAGAGGAAACAACAAAAATGCTAGAGAACTTTTAGAAGCTTGGCATTCCAGTGAATCATCAATCAATAGACACATCGAGACAGACAAAATTTATCAACCGATAAGAAAGAAACCTCACACACAAAGGGTCAAAGTTCAAGTCAAAGAAACAATCAGTTCCAATACAAGTAGCCTAGAAGGTGTGAAAATGCACAAAAACAACCAATCACGTCCAATGTCACCCACCGGGAGAGATGATTAATAAACTCGTGGAGAAATCTGAAAGCTCACTTCAAATTGAAGTATGCGCTGAAGATGTCACCTAGTAGGGTGATGGAAGTTTCGCAAATTAACTATCCATCTCAGAGAACACAACCACACCGAAATCTCTCTCTTTTTTCTATGAGATAATGGAAAACATTTGAAGCTCGGGATACGCATATGAATACTTTAGTATTTATTCTTCAGACTTTGATATTATTCAACTGAGGGTATGCTAAGCACTTCACTTTCCCCCACGACTAGAATTTATTTATTTTGGTAAATGACCATGGATTATTATAGGTCGAGTGGATTAAGAATGACCTTTGTAAACAAGTCAACCAACTGCATTAATTAAATTAAGGTATGCAGTTAAAGTCTGAATACTAAATATCGTTTAAAACTATCCATTCATTATTCCATTTTGCTTTGAATGGGACACTGGGCTTCAACTGTACATCTCCAATTAATCCTGTTCTCTGCAGTTCTATTTAACAGGATCCACAGTTGCTCACAACCTTTCTCCTTTTCTGTTTTCTTCCTTCTTGCATGACTTGCCTAACTCTGATGAAATGAACTTTGTTAAGTATGCCGATGATCTAACTATTTCAATGTCTGTTAACTCCCAGCTTGACTGTACTAAGATAAACAGCTTTCTATCAGGAATTAGCAAATGGTCTTCGTCTAACGGCCTTAAACTTAATCCTTCCAAATGTCAGACTGTTAATTTCAGTTTCCGATGTAAACGAAAGTTAAATGAAGCCGTTGTTTCCTATAACCCTTGCAAAATCGATGATACTGATATAGAAACCAAGTCTGAAGTTAAGTATCCTGAATTAATTCTCTCTTCTGACCTATCCCGGTCCTCTCATGTCTTAGTGATTTGTAAAAGAATATTTCGTTTGACTTTTTACATTAAGAAATTAAGGCACTCAGGCATAACTCAACCACTCCTCTTACACTTTATCAACTCATGCATCTTACCTATTCTTCTTTACTGCTCACCATTATTCCTTCCTGGATTGCTTAAAAAGGACTATGTCATACTTCGTAGAACTCTGAAGACTGTCAGTCAGTAGGGCGAGTGGTATCCCATTGAGCCATATCGTTGGCATTGTCACTGATAGGCATTTGATGTCATGTAACAAATTCGCTAAAGGAATTTTGTCAAACTCTGAGCACCCACTCTACCCGCAGCTCCAACCTTAATATAATAATAATATAATAATAATTATTCTCTAACCCCACCCTTACTTGATTTTAAACACCACTCATTAACACTGTTTCCAACCTGACCTCATCTGAATTCTACTCACTTAATCAATTCTATTTTATTTTCCATCTTAACGTTTGTTTCCAAGCCAAAAATTACTTATATTACATAATTATCTAAACTTTATAAATCTAATGTACACACACACAAACAAAATTGTATAAATATGCGATTGTACAGCTAAGTGAATGAATTCGCCGAAAAGAGTCTCTTCGCTGAACGCCTTCTTTTCTGTTAATTTTGTATTTCCCCTATATCAACAGAACATTAGATTCAATAATCTATAACATGCTAAAGTTTCCAAACTGAATCGACAATACCGTTTGAAACAAACTCACTGTTATTATTATATTTATTAATCTCAATTCGTGCTGCGAATATTTTTGACTTTATGTCGTAAATGTGGACAAATTCCTCCGGTCAATATTGTTTTAATTTTTTTATTTTATTTATATTTTGAGTAAATCAGATGCAGCGTTGTGACAAATGCTGAGAATTCCATTCTGTATTATAAGTACTGTTTTTGGAATAAAGTAGATTATTATTATTAATCATTCCCCATTTTACTGTCGGATACCCCCCCCCTAGCTCGCCAGTCTTCTTCCGCGTTCTCCTTGAGAGTCTGACACGTGAGGTCACATAATGGTCTCTTCAACGGATGTCCAATCCATCTCCATCTCCCTGTACATATTTGTTAGGCATTAGGTTCTTCATTTTTTTTTTTTGATTTACAGCTTGATTCCACACTGTATTTTCAGTACAAGTATGGAATTTTCAGCATGGATATCGGTTGCCCAAATTCAGGCATACCATAGATATCGGGTGTGCGCCGGCAGGGGATCGAACCCCGGACCATGTGCATGGTCGGCGAGAGTCCTAACCACTGTGCCACCGACGCAGTAAAGTTTGAGCATTGTGGAATAGATCAAATAAAGTATAGTTATGTACCAATAGTTTACACACAATGATAACTTTTGTTATTGGTAATATTTCGAGCAACATTATTACCCTTGTTCACACCACTGTTGGAGTTGTTTTGTTCACACATTTATGATTTGTACTCAAATATATATAGTTCATTTTTTGTTCATTCGTGCGTATTCAGAATTATATTCCAGGTTGTTGACTGTTGTACTGAGTCACTTTTGTTACATGTATCCGGTGTGACCTTAATGAATATAGATTTTGTTATAAGTCTCTCTTTCCATTTGTTCATGTTAGTTTTTAGAATACAAACATTGTTCCAATCGATATTGTGGTTTTTGTCCCATGCTTGTGTAGCTACAGATGAATTTTTTCCAAATTTCTTATAAGCCTGTGTTCCTGTTGGTTGACCTTTAGTTAGGCGTTTATGTTCATTCAGTCTTAATTTGAGTGATCTGGACGTTTGGCCCACATATTTAGTCGGACGCTCAGCACAAGATATTTTATAAATCACATTGTTTTTATTCATCATTTTTATGGGATCTTTCAGCTGATTTATTTTATTTTTAATTACATTCATCCCTTTAAACATCGTGGGAATCCTAATATTTTTGAGGTTTCTTCGAAATGCCTCTGATTTACCATTTTTGTATGGTATTATGACTGTTTCTTTGCATTCTTCCATCTTGTCATTCTCCAGTTTTACCCTCTTTTTTTCTCTTTTTCATATTATCTTTGATAAATTCTTTTGGATAGTTGTTGTCGAGTAACATTTTGAATATGACGTTTATTTCTTTACGCTGGTCCTCTGGTGTTGTTGGAAGTCTGTGTATTCTATCTGCAAGACCTTGTATTAATCCTCATTTTACCCCGAGTGGATGAGCTGAGTGATAATCAAGGAATCTTCCAGAGTGTGTAGTTTTTCTATATAGAGTCTTTTTTATGCCACCATCTGTTACTCCTTGTATTTTGCAGTCTAACATAGGCAGTTCCCTTGTAACAACAGAAGACAAGGGCCAGGCAACAGATCGTTTATTAAGGAAATCAACGCATATTTATATATTTTCATGTACATTATTATAGTTAAGTTAAGCAAACAAACACAGTCTTCTGATTGGTTGTTTCTCACTTAAAGTTAATCTTTCATCTCTTGTGACTGTGAGTGTCAGATCATCTATATGTTAACTGTATCCGCCTACGCAAAGTCTGCTGTAGTCGGTTTTTGAATCAGTCTTGTTCATATTTTCTCACGACAAATCTTGGGAACGTAAACATTGACGTCAATTACTGTCTACCAATTTGGCTAGTAGACAGCTCTCACCACACCCTAATTTCATTCTCTATTTCCATTGTGAATTTTATTGAGTCGACATGACCGTTTATGTGCGAAAAGAATTTCTCAACATCGTTTTTTTTACCAACATTTTATTGTTGAACTGAATGGTTTAAGTGCATTCTCTTCCCGAAAATCTATGAATATGTCAGCTATTATTAGTGAGATGGGTGATCCCATAGCTACTCCTTCATTTTGTTGATATATTTTTCCTTCAAATGTAAAATATGTTGTTGTCAGACAGAATTCAACCCCTTTCATTATCTCTTCTACGGATAACTGTGTTCTGTCTTTTAGGCCATTATCTCCTTTTAGTCTCGTTTTCAGTGTATTCATGGCCATTTGAATAGGTATTTTAGCATAGAGACTGTTTACATCAAAGCTGACTAGTATTTCTTCTTCCTCTATTTCAGCGGTTTTTAGTCGTCTCACTAATTCAAATGAATCTACTATTCTAACTTTTGAGTTGTTTCTTGTCGGTCTTAGTACTGTTGAGAGAAATCTTGACAGCATATAGGTTTGTTGTGTTTCTAAAGTCTACAATCGGTCTTATGGGATATCCTTCTTTATGCAATTTTATCTTGCCATATATCCTAGGTATATTACATGATTCTGGCATAATTTCAAACCATTTTGACTTACCAATTACTTCTTTCATTTGTCTAACAACCTTTGCTGTTTCTTTCATTGTTTTGTTTGTGATTGTTTCAGATAACTTCGTCATTAGGGTATAGGGTTCAGATTGCAAATGTTCATTCATCTTTTCATTATATGTTGTTTTGTTAAGTAGTACTGTTATGTTTCCTTTGTCTGCTTGAGTAACGGCAATCGATTTGTCTGCTTTTATATCTTGAAGTGCTTTTAGTTCCTCCTTCGTTACATTTAGTTTTTCCGTTGTCTTTTTTGTTGCTTTTTTAAGGTTAATACACATTGTACCCGTACCTATTCTGCTTTTTGCTTGTCATGTCCTTCTAGTGCTGTTTCAATCACAGGTATAATATCTTCAGGTTTTTATCTTTTGCTACTAATATTAGAGTTCATTCCTTTCATCAGTACGCTTTCCTCTGCTTCTCTAAGCTTTCTGTCTGACACGTTTACAATCCGACTGGCTTTCGTTATTTGTCTGTCATTCGGGGTTTTCGCTATCATGAGTTGATCAAATTTTTGATTTGCTTCTTCTTCGATTGGTTCATTCTCAGAGTTCCTTGTTGCTAATCCTTTCTGGCCAACCATCTGATCTTCACTGTCGAGAAGGTAAAAGTAACTCTTGATGAAATTCTGTCAGCAGCCTGTTGAAAATGCTTTCAATCACTCGTCTGTCAAGCACCGTTCAGCCATATACAGGCACTAATTAACTTCAGATTAGTGTTGAAAATTTGAATCTTAAATCTTTATGCTGAATGCAACAGATTTCCGCCTTGATTCTGGAGATGATTACTGCCTTACCTTTATGATCCTAGCCAGCCGTGACTGTCCTCATCTGTTGTTCTGACTGCCTGTATTTGAAATGATACTAACTAGATAAGTGAAAAAGTGACCTCCTTGAAATTTCTTCCCTTAATGGTGATTGGTGCCTGTTGTTATTGGTTGGCTATCTTCACAACCTCTGTCGTCTCTTTGCTCACTTAGTGAAGATATGTGGCTTAGGCGGATGTTTTCGGTGTTGTTGTGACCTCTGGTTAGGTTAGTTTAACTGAGGAGCTTTCGCTGTCGTTCTAGACATCCTCATCAAGCGGTTGGCTGTGGGAATTCTCTCTCTCCTGATGATCTTCTCCACCTGCATTGATGTTAATCCTCTAGCTGATCCTGTATCTTTGACTTTTTGAATGTGCATTCTAATTTTTTTATAATGACTGACGGATTTTATCTATATCTACATGCATACTAATTGCAGATTGATTTTAATGCTACATGCCTCCAGGTATCTCATGGGATTTTATTTGTTTCCTTTGTCCAGAAGCTTTACATTGTCCCAGTTGAAGTGACATCTGTTGTTGTCCGTGTGAATTATTTTCTTGTACAGAGTTCATATTGGGGTGGTGTGATACAGACAATGTGTTTCAACGGAATATTATTCTCACAGTAAGAATCGTTGTATTTGTTGGTGTTAACGTCTGAATACTATTCCCACAGGTCAATAGTACATTAGAAACAATACTATATATTGAGAACACAATATTCAGCGAAGAGACTCTTTTCAACAACGAATTTATTATCAGGCTGTACAATCGTATATAAATGGTTTTTATAAAAATTATATCCGGTGAGGGAATTAGGTCAAAGGTGTGAATACATGAAAGAATAATAGTATGAAACGCAATTAAAATATTTGTGATTATAATCATAGTTTAATGTCAAGTGGCAAAATAATTAATGCCGTGTATAGAATAATACATAAGGTTATGGATTTTGGAAAGGGGTACATAATTATAAGATTAGTAGACGAATATAAAATGTTACATAACATGGTGTGAAATTTGATAAGATAGAATTCAATATTGTAAAAATAAAAATATAAAAATTAATAATTTTGGGTTTAAAATGTCAAGTTGGTCAAGTGGAAAAGATTCAGAGTGAGAATAGTAATAATAATAATGATAATAATAGTAATCATAGTAATAAGCGAAAAGTACATAGAATAAAACTAAATAAACAAAATAAATAAATGTCTATTCCTCTACGGCCAAGATAGAATTAGGGATTGTACACACTTCTTTTGTACACAAAGGTCTGCCTTAAAGTCATGAATTGCCAAGGCCTCAGCTGTCTTTAGAAGTCTGTAACGAGGAAAACGCGGGATCTTAAAATCATGGTCAGAGTTGACACAGTGACAGAAGTCGATCAGGTGTTCCAAAATAGAGCTTCGCACACACTTTCTTTCTCCCTTGTAAAACCATCCTGGTATATGTTCTCGTATCCGAGTGGAAAGCGTCCTCTGACTACGGCCAATGTACCTTGCTCCACAAGACGAGGTGAACTGATAGATGCACATGGAGGCGGCCAGACGGGAGAGCTTATGTTTTACAGAGACGGAGAACAGCTTGCGCCTAGTGAACGTCATATGTAATTTTGCTGCATAGAACGTCTTACTGACTGATTTGGAGAGACGATTTTTGAGCATATCTGAAGCTTGATCACCTTTGAATTCCAAGTTCATGAATAAGGTTTTCTCTGGAACTGTGTCGGTGACCAGTTTAGACTGCTTATCTTTCATGTTGCTGTCAATAAATCGGTTAGGGCAACCGTTTTCTGCGGGAGTGGCTTTTAAGAAGTCAAGTTCCGAGTCAACGGAATCAGAACTACAAATTTTCCTTATCCTAGAGCAGAGCGAATGGATTAAGTTCCTTTACCTGGAAATAGGTACCCAACTGTAAAAATTAGTTAGTTGTCCTTTCCATATGTTCTTAATGCTACAATGGGAATTATTGAATTAATAAAATACTTTATATATATATATATATATATATATATATATATATATAATTGAACATTCTCTTTCATGTCGTTTAATGTAGACCAAAATCACACGCTCAGTGTTTAGTTAAAGAATATAAACCGTATAGACATAAATAGCTATCTGATCAGTTGAAAATATGCCTTGGCTTCCGTGTCTTAATAATAATAATTTGCTTTATTCCAAAACAGTACTTGTGATACAGAATGGAATTCTCAGCATTTTTACTACAATATTGCATCCAGTTAGTACATTATCAATAAATAGAATTCTACATAGATTGAGGAAATCTCAGTTCATTATTACAACAACACATTGGCATGTCAGTAGCAAAGGTAAAGCAGAAACAGTGTTTGAAGGTGTTAGAAAAGTGGGAGCTGTCTTATTAACTGGCGTAAGCGAGAGAAAGAGACAAAGCAGCACATAACGGAAAAAGAAGAGAGAGAAAAGGAACAGAAAGAAAGGAAATGTTGTACCTATTGATGATGTGGGTTGGAAAGACGAGATCCAGTTGTACTACTGACTATTTAATGAATTATAGGTGTCACGCCTAATGCTTTCTTTATCACACACAACACGAGTTAAGTAGGGTACGCTTGAGATTTTGTACTTGCTGGTGCGAGCATATAGTTTTCTATGTAGGCTTCTGGTTTTGCCTGATGAGATGCGAGGGGAGAGTTGTGAGTGAAGAGGGTGGTGTGAGTTAGATAAAATGGATTTTGCCCATTTTTCACATGAGTCCATGTGCCTGTCGACCAGAATATTAACAAGCTGGTTAAGTGGCACGTTGCTTACCCTGCTGACAACCTTTAACATCCTGCGTAGTATGTTATAGTCTTTCTTCAGTAGCCTGGGAAGAACTAAGGGGAACAATAGAGAATAATAGGCAGGATGCGAGAATTAACGAATTGTAGGAGTAAGGGTTGGGTTATACCAGAATGTTTTAACTTCTTAATGTAGAAGTTAAGATGGAATATTTTCTTAGAAATCGCCAAGATATGAGACGACCAGGAGAGATCAGCAGATAGAATGACGCCTAGGTATTTAATTTCCGATTTAGTTTCTATTTCAGTGCCGTCTATGTTGCATACCTCGTAAGAGCCAACCAGTTTGTTTAGGTCGGATTTATGCCTAAAGGTGAAATTGACCGTTTGGCATTTGGAGGGGTTTAGGGTAAGACCATTTTCCTTGGACCACTGGCTGATTTCTGACAGAAAGCCATTAAGTTTAGAGCAGTCGCTTTGACATTTGATAGGCAAAGATACAGACAGATCGTCAGCGTATTTGACAAAATTCATGTCATTTGAAGATGGTAAGTCATGTAGAAATAAATAAAAGAGAAGTGGGGAGAGTACAGCGCTTTGGGGGACTCCGGCTTCAGTGAGTACAGCAGAGGATGATTTACCTTTGTATACAGTGTACTGCATTCTGTTAGAGAAGTAGGAATGCTTTCTGCTGTTACAATATTACAGAAACTTCTCTGTCCAACATTTCTTAGTATGATCATCTGTGAGGTTTAGCTTTAGATTTCTGCACCTTGTGCTCACTGTTATCTAATTGGTTTGATGGGCAGAAATAACCTGATGTTTTCCATCCCTAGAATGAGATGCAAACATCTTCGTAGATAATTTTTAAGTACTTAGTTTATAGAGATTTGATCGGTTTCTAGATAATTCCTGAACTAATTAAGTTAGAGGAATACTGAAGCTATTTCACTTTAGTTCGGGATGCTTCATCAACACGTAATAACAATTCCACCGGGAGTCAAACTAAGGACTACAGGTTAAAAAGCCAGCTCGTTGACCATTCAGGCATTAGGAAGGAATCCAGTTGTTCGTGGAGCTAAGAATTGCCAAATGATAGAAGTTAGAATTCATGGGCTACTGATTTCCGTCCCAATAGCCAAATGGTCAACCAGCTCTCTTTGGAACCCAAAGGTTGTTTATTCAATCCCTGGTGGGACCATTGATGCATACCAATTAAGAGTCCCATACTTGGATGAAACAGCTGTTCAGTATTTCCAATTGGTTCCTAATGATTTTCTAAATGATATCAATCCGTGATCAAACTATATAAATAATACTGTACACCGGGATGTGTTTATCAACGGCTAAACTTTCATTGGTTCACTGGTCATCGGTGGTTCGGCGGTAAATCGCTGGTCAGCCATTCACGTGATGCGGGCTTCAAGTCCCCACCGGCGCACACCCCTACCTCCCTTAGCCGGTTACAATCCCAACAAAGAGGGAAGGCTGCGCTCGAGGCTAACAACCACACCCAGTAAAACGACACCAATGCTGCTGAAAATTCAAAGGTGAGGCTCTGCGCCCAAATATTTTAGAATTATTCTGTCAAATCTTGACGACAGTTCATTTGAATTATTTTGCAATCGAATTGAATTAACAAAGAAACTGTGTAATTGGCACAATCATCGTGTTTTCACTCTCCGTTGTCTGCAACAGAATGCATATCCGAAATCCGTAGATGTCGAGTCACCTGACAACTACAGTAGGTCGAATAAAAAAGCAGCTCAATCTTCAGAAAGAAGACAAAGCAATAAGTCCGACAGGGTACTTCTACTAAACTCTAATCCTAAACACCATTATTTTGAAAATATGTCTAATCATAAAATTCTAGGTACCAACAGTGTGAACAGACATGAAGGTGTGATGTTAGCTGATGCATAGGAAATCCTTATTAATAAATAAAAATGGATGTGTATCACTAATTGTTAATACTTGGTCAAAATTCTCGACTGTCCATATCTTCTTATGCAGTCGTTAAGATATGTTTTACAACTGTTTACATACACACACGCATGCACACTCTGTTTAAAGTGTTTAACAAAGATAGACCAATGTTTGTAAGTCCGAGGTCAAATTTTGAACACAGCTCATACAATTTTGTCTATTATACTTGTTGATACCTGTTGAATGACTCATGATTGGACAAAGTTTTCAAAAACAAGAGATGCTCCTTTTATACATATACCTCTGTTATGTTAATTTCGATTAATTTCCCTGAAGAAGTTGGGACCAGATTGCCGAACGAAACGTTGGAATTACTCATTTCAATCTCGCTGAGATTTTACAATTATAATTTTTTACAAATGTCTGAAGCTTGAAGCCGTATGTTCCACTGGAAATGGAAAGGAATAAAACAAAACTTCAGTACATCTTCAAATCAAGGGAAAAAGATTTTCTGTTTATACATACCCATATTTTACTCCTCATTTCCATACATTCTGTCAGATTCAACTAGACTAAATCAGTTCTTCTTCATTTTTCAGCGCGGTGGTGTGTGGAGGTGTCACTTCAATTCAGAGTAAATCAACTGGTAGAACTGAATTCATCCTTATTTAATAGTTTTAGGTGAACATGTTCAACTGCAGTTTTTCTCAGGTTTGCTACTACTTTCATCGCCTTCTTGATTGTGACTTTGATGTATGCTCGTTGCTACAAAGTTTTTCTTCAAGAATCTACCTTCAATATGTTTATAAGCGTTATTATTATTATCATTGTTCCCTTGGGTTCCTAGTGGAATATAGGGCTTCAACTACACGTCTCCACTTGCTTCTGTCTTCTGCTGTACTTTACACCTGCATCCATGTTAATCCATACTGTTTCAACTCCTCTTCACACGATTTCCTCCTTGGACGTCCCACTCTCGGCTTCCCTTTCGGGTTCCACTCGAGCTATGGCCTGACGCGCGATGTCACCCAGCGGCCTCCTCAGTGATTGCCTAATCAACCTCCACTTTCTCCTGCATATTTGTTGGGCGATTGGTTCTTGTTTTGTTTTTTCCCATAGTTTCTTGTTGGTGATTCTTTCCGGCCATCTGACCTTGATTAAAGAACGAAGACAGCTGTTGACAAAGGTCTGCAACAGGCTGTTGGAAATATTCTTTGTGACACACTGGCCAAGTTTCTGATCCATCCGTATAGAAGAACTGACTGACTTGACGTTTGTATTGAAAATGCGAATTCTGTTGTTGATGCAGGCTGAGTGACAGCGGAAGATTTCCAGATTGGTTTCAGGTTGATGAATGTGTTTCTCGCCTTCCCGATTCTCGCTCGATTTGACATCCTCGTTGGTTCCTCGTGTAGTTGAGACAATGCTCCCTAGATAAGTGAATGAAATAACCTCTTTCAAATCTCTCCCGTTGACGGTGATTGGCGCTTGATGTTGCTGCTGCCGCTGTTGTTGTTGTTGTTGGTTGGTTATTTTCATGACCTCCGTCTTGTTTATGTTCACCTGCAGTCCTTCCTGTCTTTGCTGCTTCTTCGACCAGTTTGTCGGTTTTCGCTTGTAATTCTTCGATTTTGTGTGACATCAAACATAAATCATCCACACGCGAAATCCAGGTCCTCTGGGTTCTTCACGTCGGTCCAGGATATCCCTGTCATCTCGTTTCCCACTGTCTGATGCATAATCCAGTCCACCACAATTAGGAATATCATTGGTGATAATAAGCATCCTTGTCTGACTCCTGTGTTTACTCGAAACGCCTCTCTGAGTTTTCCGTTGTGGATCACTTGACATGTACCGTTGTCGTACAGCTGTTGAGTAAGTTTGATGAATATTTGGGTTACGTCGTAGTACTCGAGTAGTTTCCAAATTACTTCGCGGTCAATGCTGTCGAAGGCCTTCACAAAGTCCATAAAGTTGAGGTAGAGCCTATATACCAGTTGATTACCATCCATTCTGATTCCGTTATATAAACCTCAGATATTGGCTTATTTTCGCCTGATATTATATATTTTTCAGTGATCGCTTATTCATGGCACCTTCTGTACTTTTCACTGTGTGTGGAGACTTTATTGTGACTAGTTTCCAGCTCTTAACGTCAGTCAACTTTTTAATTATCAAGATCATATAAAACAGCTGTTCACCATGGCTGTCAAGTGTTATCAATGCTGCCATGTCAGTGACTGGTCTTCCCTGCCTGTTCCCGAGTGCCAGTAGTTTTGTTATTGTTTTTATTAGATCATTAAACTCGTATTCCTCACAGTCTACTGGATCGCATCAGCAGTCATAAAAAATTCACTTCCTGCTATAGAATTTATCGTGAATTACGATAACATGTACTACTGATAAACTCGCATACGTAGTTGGGTGCCACTACTCATATCAATCAAGTATTCATATAGTGCTTGCAAGTAAGACCACCAAAGTGATCTAGACGCCGAAAGACGAAGATTTTCAGTGGCGTACCCGGTTTCACACAGCTCAGAGAGCTGAACCGAAGGAGAATTTAGTGAACTGTGTAGCGACCGGTAGCTACGTGGTCTCAGCATTGAAAACCAATATTCGAGTCCCACTCTATAGCTAACCAAAACACTTTTGACTCACTCACTGTCACAAAACGCCCAAAAAATAGCAAATAATGCAGTTACTCGAATTAAAATCTCTTGGATTTATTTAACGACAAAGATAACATGTTAAAAACTCAAAACTACCTCAATAATGCAGTTAAGCAACCAGACCGATCAGACAGTCTTCAAGTATTCTTCTTTTCTCCTCTGGCTAACCAAGCTGAACAGTGTTCCAGAATACATTTGTGGACTTGGATTTGCGTACAGCCGATATACTTTGCTTCACACGAGCAAGTCAATTGATAAATACACACTGAAGTGGTCAAAAGCGGTATCTTACCCTTAACGTTAGATTGGAATAACCGTCTGCTAGAGAATACGAAACGAAAGTTGGCTGTTGGAAATGCCGCGACATCACCTTTGAATTCCAGGTTCCTGAAGAGAGTTTTCTTAGAAACAGTTGTAATTTTTGGCGACAGAGGCTTCTCTTTCATGTTTTTGTCTATAAATCTTGGTGGATAACCGTCATCTAGTAGGGTTTCACGTGATAAATTTAATTCTTTCTCTGTCATGTCTTCTGAACAGATTTTTTTAATCCTTGAACTTAATGTACGTACCAGGTTTTGCTTTCGGATCAGTGAGACCAAGCTCTGGAAGTTGATAAGGATAAGATACCGCTTTTGGCCACTTCAGTGTGTATTTATCAATTCATTTGCTTGTGTGGAGCAAAGTATATCGGCTGTACGCAAATTCAAGTCTACAAACGTATTCTGGAACACTGTTCAGCTTGGTTAGCCAGAGGATAAAAGAAAAAATAGCAGCAGCTCCATCCTCAAATCTTCCAATAGAAAACAAATACTGTAAGACGAAATTAGTTAGCCGGAAACCGACCACAAGAAGTGTACCTGAGAATCGAGTAGAATATTTCCAACGAGGTGGAACTCTGTCAGTAAGAATCACAAACCAAACATTTCCCATAGATAGTCCAAGGTCTCCACCACGTCCACACGGCCAACCCTGACCTCATTCAAACAAAATCACATGTTTCATACAACCGGTTCCCTTTATTAGTTTGAAGAGAGAAAGAACGAACATGTTTGCAGGATAATACGAGCTCGTTTTATTTCGTGGATACTCATCAACTGCATACATCCCAAATAAAATCAAATTATAAGTTTCAAGAAAGTTGTGGAACATACTTTTTCATTATTACTTGGAGTTATAGACAGAAGGCATAAGGAACATAATTCCAGAATTTGATGTAGGTAGATAGATTATTCGATGTCAAAAAACAACTAATTATATATAGTGGAATTAGATAAGAGGGTCAAGAATTCAGATTTCTATTGGAAAACAACACAGATTGGTTAGAGGCATATTACAGGGTCAGGGTCAGAGAACAGAGTGAATTTACACATCTTGTGGTGGAGAGTTTAAGAGGGTGGGGGTGAATAGTGAAGTAACATTTTTTAACTTAAACAGACAATTAAGTAGATTTAGAAACTTGAAGGTCAAAATTGAATAGAATGTTACGTAACAAGACAAACACACAGGCATACTGACAGAAAGGCAAACAAAAATAAAATAGAGTTAGGGTTATCAAGGTAGTGAAAGACTAATCACACTATCTTTCTGTATACAAAGGTCTGGTCGAAATCTCTTGATAGCAATGGCTTCTGCGAAGCAAAGTAGCCATCGGTTTCTTTGTGTATTGATTATTTTGAAGGCTTGGCTAATTTCTACTGTGTGTCCTGTGTCAATTAAATGTCTGGTGATTGCACTCGATAACACTTTTCTTCTTTTTGTACGGAGACTCTTAGGAATGTGCTCAGAAAATCTAGTAAATGCTGTCCTCTCAGTCCTTCCTATGTACTTGCTTCCGCAAGTGCAAGTGAATTGATAAATGCAGTTGGAGTTGACGTGAGTAGGGTACTCATCTACTTTTGACTGGGTTAACGAGCACACAGTGTTGTGAAATAGGACCAGTCTGGCGGCTGGAAACGTTCTTTTTAATGCACCTGTGATGAGTATCCACGAAATAAAACAAGCTCGTATTATCCTGCAAACATGTTCGTTCTTTCTCTTAAAATCACATGTGTAGAACACCTTACCAACGCCATCACACAACAGCAAAGAGAGGCCTTTGAATTAGGGACTAAACAGCAATGAAGACAAGTTACGCGTCGGTGGCATAGCGGTTAGGACGCTCGCCGGCCACGCACGTGGTCCGGGGTTCGATCCCCAGCCGACGCACTCCTTTACCTCGCTAAGCCAGAAATAATGCTGGTGAAGAAGAAAGGTTGGGCAAGAGGCTAGCAACCCTGCTACAGAAAATTCAAGCCATTAGCTTGAAGCCCTATGTTCCACTGGGGAACGTGAAGGAAAAAAAGACAAATAACAGAGAATAGGTCAAAAGGTGATAATATGTGAGCGTTGAGATAAATTTCGTTGAAACATTCAAATAAGTATCAATATTGTAATTAGGTGGTTCAGGATCTGATCTTTCAAACAGTTATTCCCTCACACACTCTGTTATTCATAAACTGTCAGTGCCTATGAATAGTGCATTTCTCAATCTTCTGCAATAATCAGTGGTCGCTTCACTCTCTCTCTCTGTCTGTCTTTTTTTGTTCTAGAAAATCCTGTCAGCTGTGAAACAACCATACGACCACTGATACCTAGACGTGAAGAAATCACCCTACTACCTGGAGAAAGTCTTTTACCAATCACAACTCGACCTAAAACATCCACCGCTAATGATACATCAAATACATCCGATTCACAGACAACTCCATCAGAAACTCATCCACTTCTACCGAATCATAATGATGACAAACAAATCAATCATCAATTATGTAATAATATAATGTCTAATAAATGTGTACAAAGAAACAGTGGAAGGCCGAATATGAAAGAATGCAATTCCTTATTGTCTTCTACATCAATGAACAATGAAGACGGCAATAATGGAAATAATCCGTTGAAATCAACTGCCCCGAGTAATTCAACAAAAGCTCCAGGTACTACTACTACTTCTACTATTACAGCTAATACTGCTGTCAATGTGGAATGTGGTCGTGATAACTTCTCAGTATTAATGAACACCAGCGCTACACAAAATGTACACCAATACCCATCACCACAACAATCACAACATCAAACAGGCATAAGACAATCATGTTTTTCATTTGATGATCAGTTGAATGAAGAGAATTTTTTACCATCCGATAATAGTTTAACACAATTAGAAGAATTACTAAAATTACATAATAACAAAATAATAATAATAGCAGTAATAATTATGAAATTACACCGCCTCGACTTTCATCGACATCTGGGGAAAAATATGAAATGAAATTTATGAGTAGATCAGATTCGTTAACATGAATTTTTGTTTAAAAAAAAAAGCCAGAGGCGGATAACATATCACCATGCATAGATATTTGTGTGAATGAAAGCATGAAGTGATTGTTTTCTATTTCAGTCAAACATTATATGCTACTTATACAGCTTATAAGTAGACACTTGCATGTACACACAAATTGTTACATTCATTTCTAGTCATACAACTTGAGAATACAAGAAAACAGGATAGAATGTTTATAAAAGATTTTATCATGCATCTGTTACTTATATCACGTATCGTTTTTTTGCCTAGGTAAAGACTACTAACTTACACTTTTACTGTTTGATTAAACCTCATATTTTTAAAATGACCGGCCTCTTTTAATGTCTTATTTAAACAAAATTTTGATGTCTTTCTTTTACTCTTTTCTTTGTCTGGTTGATTATTTTCTTCCCTTGTCTTTTGTCCTTCAAACAGAAAAAAGTATACAGAACAAGTGTAAAAATATGTTTGGTTTGAATTAAATTTACCTCTCTTAGATGATAAATAATTGAATGAATAAAAGAAATAATTATTGAACAGTGATAATCAAATGTACACTTTTATACTTCATTTGAAGAAATTAAAAAAAAGAATTGATGTATATTATTATTATAATTAATATCAAAAGTATTGTTATAATGAATGCAATATAATTATTTTAAAAACAAACTGAGTACTGTTTCATATTTTAGTAAAACATAATTTCATCAATCTTCCGTAAGTTAAGGAGAGTAGAACATGGAAGCAGTATTATTATTACTATTATTCCCTCAAGTTCTGAGTAGAATATATGGCTTCAAATGCACATCTTCGATTCAGTCTTGCTTTAGCTGTCTCAACAACAGTTCATAAGCTTCCATCCCCTTCCTACACGATCTCGTCCATGTTAACCTTGGATCCATACACAACTTGTCTCCACAGAGTGTGTTCGATCCCTATCCATTTCCTTCGGCATATTTATAGGGCTATAGGTTCTCTGTTGGTTTGGTGAGAGAGTTCCCTGTTGTTTATCCTGTCTGGTTGGGTGGCCATCTGATCTTGAGTATGAAGTCAGAGAAGAAATCTGTTGATAAAAGCCTGAAGGCTGTTGGAAATGCTGTAGGTTATGAGCACGCCAAGTTTCACAACTAGATAGAAGCACTGACTAACTTTAATTCAGTGTTGTTCTTTTTGCTGAGAGTGGCAGATTTTATGACTGATTCCAGATTTTCATACAACTGGTTCCCTTGATAAATCTCGATGAAGAAAGGAAGACGAAATTTGCAGTATAAAATGATATCATTCTATTTCACAGGTTCTCATCAGCTGCAGACTACCTGAAATTACAATGGTTATATAAATGATAATAACATACTTTAATGTTTGAGTAGTAGTAGAGAAGGGAAAAAAATGACGCATCCAAAACATTAGCATTACAATTTTTAGTTTAAGTTATCATCATCAATTTATACACTTTCAGAGTTGAAAAGAGGGGGGAGGGGTAAGACAGAAAACAGAAAAATTGATTAACAGAAACAGTGTTAGCTTGTAGGTTCACATGGCAACTCCAAAATCAAAGGTGGTAACAGTTTATGAGATTAAGATTTGTTCAGTGAGTTGAGATCGCTGAATTAGATGACTGATTATTGTAATCAAAATCAAAATTCAGTTACCAAGGCAGTAAAAGGTTAATCACACTCTCTTTCTGTATGCATAAGTCTGGCTGGTTTCAATCGTTTGATTGCGATCGCTTCGGCAAATCGTAGTAAATTTGCTGTCCTTTGTCTGTTTAACATTTTGAAGGACTTAGAAATCTCTACGAGATGTCCGGTATTAACAGGATGTCTGGTAATTGCACTCTGAGAATATTTGCTTCCTTTCAGGCACAGGTTTCTTGGAATATGTTCAAAAAACCTGATAGAAGCCCTTCTTTCTGTCCTTCCAATGTACTTGCTCCCGCAAGTGCACGTAAATTCATAAACGCAGTTTGAGGTGACATCGGCAGGGTATTTACTCAGTTTTGAGTGGCTCATAGACGAAGTGGTGCTGTATGCTGTTATGAGTTTAGCTGCAGGGAAGCTTCTTTTTATTGCACCTTTCAGTCTTTTGTCAATCTTTTGTGACACTACATCTCCTTTGAATAGATGACAAATAAACACTTTCTTCTTTTCTACAGCTGGATGTTTTTCTTTCTTATCTTTTTCTCTGCTATACTTTTGAATAAATCCCTTAGGGTATCCATTTTCTCTTAGGCATTTCTCAAAGAAAGCTGATTCTTCTTCCGCCTTCTTCAGTGAACCTAGCTTCCTGGCTCTGTCGTACAAAGTCCTCACTAATCCACGTTTATAGCTTATGGGACAAAAGCTGTTATAGTGAAGATATTGTCCAGTCCAGGTTTCTTTTCTATAGAGGACTTTTCAACTGCTTCGTTTGTTCATTTTACATTTAGATCCAGGAAATTGAACTCATTTTTATGTTCATATTCCATGGTGAACTTGATATTTGGATAGATCTCATTTAGGCGATCATATAATGCCGATGCTTGATCCATGTCGTTGCAAACAACAAATGTGTCATAAGCATATCGGCGATAGTAGGTTGTTCCATTGATAGCAGAACTTAATTGTGTCTGTTCAAGGTAGCCCATGAAGATATCAGTCAGGATAGGTCCAAGAGGTGAACCCATCGCGACCCCATCAATTTGCCGGTAGAGTTGATTGTTGAATTTGAATTGTATATCTTTTGTGCAGAGCAGCAGTAGTCGCTTCATCTCTGTTTCCGGTAACGGTAGTAGATCCGTTTGTTTACAAATGATATCAATCGTTTCCATCAGTGGTATGTTTGTGAACAAGGAGATCACGTCATACGATACCATGAGTTTGTCTGATATGTCAATATTGTCAACTTCCTTGGAAAATTGGTAGCTATCCTTCAGGCTATGGGTTGCAAATTTAGTTCGAATTGGCTTTATGGAATCAGCTAACCATCGAGCTAACTTGTGGCATGGCATGATTCCAGATTAATTTAACAAATGTCTTGCTTTTCCAAGCTTGAACTGATTTGACAGCTTTATCTGCTTGGGCAAAGTGACCCAGCATATTCCCATGTCGGCTAAGATATTCGGTAAACTTCACAGCAATACCGTATTATTAATTCGATTAAGCTTCAAGTAGAGTTTACTGTCTAAAATGATATCAAAGCTTTGAGATGCGTTTTAAAAAGTGTGCTGTCTTCGCGGTCCATATAACCACCTTCACAGGAGAAAGACAATTTATGAACACGCATTAAATTAGCCTCAAATGATAGTTAGTCCTTCTTATATCTTCGGATCAGTGCGTCGGTGGCGTAGCGGTTAGGACGCTCGCCGACCATACACATGGTCCAGGGTTCGATCCCCGGCCGACGCATTCCTTTACCTCGCTAAGCCAGAAATAATGCTGGTGAAGAGGAAAGGTTGGGCATGAGGCTAGCAACCCCATCCTGTAAAATAAACACTGCTACGGAAACTTCAAGCCTCTAGCTTGAATCCCTATGTTCCACTGGGGAACGTGAAGGAAAAAAAATATCTTCGGGTCATTTGACGACTGGAAAATCAAGTCGTAGGTCAGCTGAAGGAAGAATGATTTCCTCAACGATCTGAATAGTTTGTTCTTTAGAATTTCCACCGTTGTACTACCTTTAAGTTCCGTATATACAAACACCAATTTCCTCGGCACCAAAGAGATTCTTCCAGGCTACTGATTTACTGTCATGTTTTCACCGGTGGATGCTGTCTACCAATGTTTCTTTTAATGAAAATATTTTAAGTATTGGTTTGTAGGGATTTGATTGATTGGTTACAGGATTTCATCATGAGCTGACAACAGTTAGAGAACCACTGGAAAACCAACACTGGAGTACTGGAAAGCAAGCTGTTTCGTCCTAATTTGGGACTCTTTGTCAGTACGCACCATACAACAGGAGTTCGAACCCACGACCTTCTGGTTACAAGCGAGCTCGTAGACCATTAAGCCACGGGGAACCGATCCAATGGCCAGTCCATGAATTCTAACTTCTGCCAATTCGTGACATAGCGCGACTGCTAGTCAGTGTCTTCGGCGAGTATTTGTCCTCACACCCGACCTGTTGCACCCTACTGCTCACGACTTCCCACTAGAACCCCAGGTGACTACCTACCTGAAAATATTTTATTTTCGATGCAAATCCATCAATGATAACAATTTGGATATGGATTTTTCGAGTCACTACTGTTCAGGTCCAGTTCTAGCTAAGTGACGCACTGTTCAGATAAACAAATAGGGAGTGGTAATGGGATCACCAGTGGGTCCTTCATCTGAAGATTCTATGGTGAAAACTCTAGAAAATATAAGAATAGAACCTGAGGTGCCGTAGAAGAGTATAACTCCATCATAGAGTAATCTTATTTAATAAAATCATACAGTGACACAATGTTATTTACTGATGACGTTTCGAGGACAAATTAATGCGTTCACATAACTTTCGAACTTCGTTTATATAATTTCGTTATTTATTATCCCTCAATTTTATCGGTAGTGACATTCTTCACATCTTCGGTATTGGTCATGATTCATTCCTACTGCACGTGCTAAGCGAAGAGTCAATGAATAAGGATTCAAGAATCAACCTCTCTCTCTCTCCAGCTGCCTACATTGCTTTTTTTAGAATTTGTAACTCTGTTCACCCTACTGTGTAGTTAAATGTGTCAATGCGTGCACTGCAGTTGCTAAGCTTTTTTCTAGATTACTTATCTTCGCAGGGTCAATCGTTTTAAATACAGCTAATTTCTCACTTTCTAACATTCTGATTACGCTCGATCTACTGGTCTGACCTCACAGTCCTTGCAAGGTAATTTGTAGATTACATTATTTTGTCTAATTGAATCAGTAGGATCTTTTGACCTACAGGGCTTGTCCCTAAATGAGTTTGTAGGCTTAAATGCCACCCCAAATTCCTGCTTTATTAAGAATCCTACTCAGGGTTCCAGGTGTCTCTTCCTTGTATGGTAAGACTGCAGATGCCATAAATTCTTCCTTATTTATTTCATGATCAATGGTTCTACTACTGCTTTCCCATTTTTCCTCCTTTCTTGATGTTCCTAATGGATTTTATGGGATAGTTTTTTAGCACCGGTACTTCGGAGAATAATCCACATAGGGATATGCCAGGATTGTCTTAAAAATATATGAAATAGGGCGACCTGGTGATCTCCATTTATCCATGTGAATACACAGTAATACACTGTCGAGTGTATAGATTCGTTAACTGTTAGCATATGCTTTGTGAAACATCCTTCTTAGAATTTAATGGCCTTTTGGTTTAACGATCAAAATCCATATGCTGTAAACTGAACTCTGAAAACCAATCTTTGCGTTCAACTGTGTAGCTAACCAAAAGGTTACTGACTCACCCACAGTCACTAAAATGACCCAATTACAACGAAAAGACAGTTATTTGCAATAAAATCCACGACACTATTTACTAATAATAATCCAGAACAAGCTGGGTTCAGGAAAGGCAAATCATGTTCTGACCAAATTGCAACTCCACGCATCATCATCGAACGAAGCATGGAATGACAATCAAACCTCTACCTCAACTTCATAGACTTTGAGAAGGCCTTCGACAGCGTTGACCGCGAAGTAATTTGGACACTACTCAAGTACTACGGCGTACCCCAAATATTCATCAACCTTATTCAACAACTGTACGACAACACCACATGTCAAGTGATCCACAACGGAAAACTCAGCGAGGCATTTGGAGTAAACACAGGAGTCAGACAAAGGTGCTTATTATCACCAATGATATTCCTAATTGTGGTGGACTGGATTATGCGTCAGACAGTGGGAAACGAGAAGACAGGGATATCCTGGACCGACGTGAAGAAACTAGAAGACCTGGATTTCGCGCGTGGATGATTTATGTTTGATGTCACACAAAATCGAAGACTTACAAGCGAAAACCGACAAACTGGTCGAAGAAGCAGCCAGAGAAGACAGGACTCCAGGTGAACATAGACAAGACGGAGGTTATGAAAATAACCAACCAACAACAACAACAACCGCATCAGCAAAATCCAGCGCCAATCACCATCAACGGGAGGAATTTGAAAGAGGTTACTTCATTCACTTATCTAGGGAGCATTGTCTCAACTACACGAGGAACGGACGAGGATGTCAAATCGACCGAGAATCGGGAAGGCGAGAAACACATTCATCAACCTGAAACCAACCAATCTGGAAATCTTCCGCTGTCACTCAGCCTGCATCAACAACAAAATTCGAATTTTCAATACAAACGTCAAGTCAGTCACTTCTTCTATACGGATCAGAAACTTGGCGGCGGGTCACAAAGAATATTTCCAACAGCTTGTTGCAGACCTTTATCAACAACTGTCTTCGCTGGCTCTATACTGAAGATCAGATGGCTGGAAAGAATCACCAACAAGAAACTATGGGAACAAACAAAGCAAGAACCAATCGCTCAACAAATATGCAGGAGAAAGTGGAGATGAATCGAGCATACATTAAGGAGGCCACCAAATAACATTGAGCGCAATGCAGGTCATGGCTCGAGTCAAATCCAAATTGGAAGGGACGAGTGGGTCGTCTTTGTGAGGGTGACATGGAAGAGATCGTGTGAAGAAGAGTTGAAACAGTATGGACTAACATGGATGCAAGTGAAAAGTAAGGCAGAAGACAGAAGCAAGTGAAGACATGTTGTTGAAGCCCTATGTTCCACTAGGAACCCAAGGGAACAATAATAATAATAATTTACTAATAATAACATATTAAAAGCTCAAAATTACCTCATCATTGTCATTAGGCAACTATAATACGGACAAGGTAAATCTCTAAGAGCAGAGCAAATATTGTTGAGCAAAGTTACTTAGCCAGATGTCAACTGTAAGAAGTACCTCAGAATCGAGAAAAATATTCCCAAAATAGGTGGATTACCAGATCCATATAATACACGACAGGTGTTAGTCAGTTCTTGTTTATTAATTAGATCTAGCAGAATATGTGGAGTAGTTTTGAACAGATAAACACACCTTGGTAAGACTGAGAAGTCATACACTGTATGGAAATAAGATGAGTTTTCAAACCCAGATATTTCCCGTAAAGTCCACACGTTCAAGTTGCCATACTTCCCACTGAAAGCATACAAAGAATTCAGGGTGAAGAAAAGAAGTGTAGAGGAGACATACACAGCGGAAAGGAATAGGTATAGAGACCATACCCGATGTATTGTGGTCTCATCGCTGAAAAACAGTTTTTCACGTCCCACTAGGTAGATAACTAAAACATCCTCGACTCACTCACAGTCACAAAACGCCCAAACAACACCAAATAACACAGTTACTCAAAATAAAATATCAAGGATTCACCGACAACACGACAACAATAACATGTCAAAAACTCATAAATTACCTCAACAATCCACCACCAGAAGTACCTGACAGTCAAGAAGAATATTCGCACATTAAACGCTTCCTGCAGACGGTCTAAAGTAGGAACGGCATCGACTCACTCAAACAAATCTCATATGTAGGACACAATATTATCAGAATGAATACACAACCCCAAAGAGAACCATAACAACTAGGTTGAACAGGAACAAAAACAAATAATGAGGATTAAGTCATTGGGACAATGATATACAGTGTAGGTGAAAAGAGGAAAATAATGACAAAGTTAGTTAGTTCGTTAGCTAGTTAGTTAGTTAGTCAGTTAGTTACTTAGTTAGTTAGTTACTTACTTACTTACTTAGTTGATTAGTTAGTTAGTTACATACATACCCACTTAGTTAGTTAGTCAGTAAGTTACGAACTTACTCACCTAGTTAGCAGTTAGTTAATTGCTTATTTATTTACTTAGTTAGTTAGTTACTCAGTTAGATAGTTACTTACTTACTTGCTTAGTTAGTTCGTTTGTTAGTTCCTTAGTTGGTTACTTACTTACTTAGCAAATTAGTTGGTTAGTTAGTTACTGAATTATTTAATTATTTATTTAGTTAGTTAGTAAGTTAGATAGTTAATTGGTTCATTACTTACTAATTTATTTACTTACTTAGTTAGTTAGTTACTTTCTTACTTACATATTTACTTAGTTAGTCAGTTAGTTTGTTACTTACATAGTTATCCAGTTAGTTAATTACTGACTTACTTATTTAGTTAGTTATTTAGTTAGTTAGTTAGTTAGTTACGTACTTACTTTCTTAGTTACTTACTTAGTTAATTAGTTAGTTAGTTTGTAAGTTAGTTACTTACTTACCAACCGATTTATTCAGTTAGTTAAATAGTCACTTACATACTTGCTTCCCTACATACTTACTTACTTATTTAGTTAGTCAGTTAAGTTCTCAGTTAGTTACTTACTTATTTTCTCAGTTAGTTAGTTGGTTGGTTAGTTAGTTACTTGCTTACTTACTTAGTTATTTAGTTAGTTATTCAGTCAGTTATTTAGTTACTTACTTACTTACCAACTTAGGTAGTTAGTTAGTTAGTTATTTAATTAGTTAGTTAGTTAGTTATTTAATTAGTTAGTTAGTTAGTTAGATAGTTAGTTGGTTAGTTAGTTAGTTAGTTGGTTAGTTAGTTAGTTAGTTAGTTAGTTGGTTGGTTAGTTAGTTAGTTAGTTAGTTAGTTAGTTAGTTAGTTAGTTAGTTAGTTAGTTAGTTAATTAGTTAGTTAGTTAGTTAGTTAGTTAGTTAGTTAGTTAGTTTGTTAGCTAGAACATCAAAATAAATATCAGTAAAATATTAGATCTTTTGGGAGAAATTTTCCAAACAATTATTCTGTTACATGAATGAAACATTCCCATTTATACGTTTCCAAGCCAAGTTCACTTTGAATAGTTTGAAAAAATGTAGGCATTAGGTGTATTAGCATTAAGTAACTAAACGTCAGTAAAAACAACATCGTTTTTTGTTTTTCATTCATTCATTTATAATAAGGAATATTCCCCCCACTGTATCATAATATAAAGACGAGGAAAATTCTTTTTCCGACGATTCATTTCCATAAACTGTAGGATCATTATTATGTTTAATGAAGAATTCAAAAGACCAATCAGACACTGATTAATTTGTTCTAGAAACTATGTCAACAATAATAAAAGATGCACTCTAGAAGGGGATGACTAATTGGAATTAGTCAATTGAGGTAGAAGTTAAGATGACGTTATAAATGTGAAAGTGACTCATCAATAGCACTGTGTATAGTGGACAAAAACTAATGGAAAGAAGATGAGGTATGAAAATGCAGTTTTATTAACAAACAATAATACAGTGATACTAAAATAAAGATAATGAGAATAATAGTAATAATAATAGTAAACTTACATAATAAAATGAAGCTAAATTATGGTAAGAACTTTACTCTGACTATGGTAGGGCGAGTGAATGTATGTACTGCTTTTGAACACAGATGTTGCGTTTCAGATCCCGACTAGCCAATGATTCAGTTAGGTATAGATAGCGTATTCGAAATCCTTTCGTGTGATACTGAGTAACTCTATGTAGAAATGTGAAGCAGTAATGCGAGGGTGCTCGATGCCTAGATTTCACAAGGTGTTAGCGGATTATTATTATATTATTATTATTGTATCCTTTAATTCCTAGAGGAACATAGGGCTTCAGCCACAAGTCTCCATTGCGTTCGGTTCTCTCCTAGAGTCTTCACCTGGCTACAAGTCTGCCCACACGTCTTCATCTCCTCTTCACATGACCTCCTCCAAGTCACCCACCCTTGCACTGACGACCAACTCGCCGATTCCCTTTCAGTCGGGTTCCACTCGAGCAATGGCTTGTCTAGTGATGTCACTTGATGGATTGTTTCCTCAGAGTATGGCCAGCCAATCCATCTCCATTTCTTCCTGCCTATTTCTTTCACAATCGGTTCCTGCTCGGTTGGTTCGCTCATTGCCAGAGATCCCTCCCTGTTGCTGATCTTTTCTGGCCGGCTGGCCATCTGATCTTGAGCAAAGTATTGAGCGAAGACAACTGTTAATGAAGGTCTGTAGTTTGTTTGAGATGCTGTTTATGACGCGCAGTGCAAGTCTCTGATCCGTATAGTGAGTAGCACTGACTGACTTCACATTGGAGTTGAAAATTTGGACCGTATTTTTGATGCTGAGTGCTGTTGACCTCCACACAGACTTGAGAGTAGTGAAAGCTTGTCTTGCTTTTCCGATTCTTGCTTTGATATCCTCATCAGTTCCGCCTGTAGTTGAAACGATGCTTCCCAGGTGGGTAGGTAAAAGAGGTTGTTTCTTTCAGGTTCCTCCCACTTGTGCTGATTGTTGTCTGTTGTTGTTGTCGCTGTTGGTGGTGTTGCCCAGGAATCTTCATCACCTGTGTTTTCTCTATGTTCACAAGGTGTTAGTGGATAGAGCTACTGGTATTCTTCTTTCTTCCTTTGACTATGTTTGCAGACTGGTCGATATACTTTGCTCTGTTACACTTGGTATATCTGAACTTTTGGTGAGATCTACCTTCATGCTTTTAACATGCATAACAAGAATCGCCAGCTGTTGACTATATGGAGGAAGAACATTGTATCACTCTAAATTTTATATTTTTTAATAGACTATCACATGTTGTTTCTTTCAGTTTTTAGCAAATTTGGTGACACCATCTTTTAAGAACTGACTGAATTAAATATTTAAGCATATGAGAGTGTGAAATATCCCTATATCTTGGATTAAAAAAACAGTTCGACGACCGGCCATTCCATCAGGTTAATGGTGCTACGATAGGAGGCCCCTTAAGGCCACTCTTTCCATAAATGTTCTTATCAAGTCTAGAAGATGGTACTTTGACAACAGACGGAACTGTATATAAGATATATGAAGGTTAATCATGTGTCAGTGTTTCAGAGTTAGAGTACTCGCCAACCATGCAAGTGCCTGAGTTTCGACTCCCCGTCAATGCACTCCGGAAAATAGGGAAGGTTAAGAGTGAGGCTAGCAAACTACGGCTACTGAAACCCCGAAGCATAACGCTGGAATTCCTATGTTCTCCTCCTCGAAACGCAAAGGAATGAAGGAGAACAAAATGGTAAATCAAACGTGGAAAATTTACTGACAAAATTCAACTCGTGTCATTCTAATCTTAATTTCACAACAGAACACCAAAAAAGACACTTTCAGATTTTCAGGTGCTTTTCTAGTGTAAAGGAATGATGGAACAACAGAAATTTTTATACTTAGAATACCTTTATGGATGGGAAAATACATACATTAAAAGAGCTTCGTTCAGATTAAGTGTATTAAGAACAAAATCAGAACATTGTCCAACAGCATGGAAACTCTGTTCTGATAGTACAACTGTGTAAGGACAGACTAACTGCCACTGTTAGCCGTAAAGTCATGATTCATGCAATCAGTCAGACATTGATTATCTACTTATGGTTTAAACTTCCGTTGATATGAAAACTGTGTATATATACTCTATATTGCCAAGAATAAAGGTTATTTGTTGTGTCACTTAAATCTGACTTCGGTGTGTACCTCTGTGTTGGGAATATTTTCATGTGGTCAGTTGTCTAGAGGCTTATTCTAGTTAAAATAGACAACAACCAACAAGTCACTAACACTCCGTTACAATAAACTCCTCAGTCATGATCAGTGGGGTACAGCAGGTCGGTTGTGAAAACAAATACCCGCCACCAATGACATTGGCTAGTGGTCGCGCTATATACTGAATTGGCAGAAGTTGGAATTCATGAACTGGTCACTGGATCGGGTCCCAGTGGCTCGCTAGCCTTGTAACCGGAAGGCCCTCAGTTCTGAACTCGTCGGATGGGTACTGGTGAAGAGTCTCAAACTAGGACGAAACACCTGTCCAATACTTTCAGGTTTCCAATGGCTCCCTAACCAATATCAGCTCATGATAAAAACCTGAAATCAGAAGTTTCTCAGGATAAGCAGTATACTATTTCCTCAGATAATTCTATTTAAATGAAAGGAAACTAAGAAACATTGTAACAGCTGAAGCAGTGACAATTTCCGATGTCAGCTACGCATTCAGGCGGAATGTCCAACATTTCATAAATCACACAGTTATTCATGTGTTTCCGTCATATTGTAAAAACTTCATCTAAATGGTGAGATATGAAGAATTAAAGATTACTTCATGAAGAAAAATTCTCTGCAACAGTGATGTGTCCTTAGATAGTGTTTTAACAAACATAGAAAGACCAGAAAAAAAGGGAAAAGATTGTCATAACATTTACTTATGCCTACTTTTGCTTTCTAGTTGATATGTCTCACTCGAATAAACATTTCATCATTCCTACGCATTCGTTCCCAAAAGCTGGACAATCGCAAGTTTTGTGTAAAAGTTCACATGTGATTGAACACCACATTGTGAATGAAATCACCGAAAAATGGGTATCCGCTAAGCTCCTTATTCGTTTCTCTACAACGTCCTGATGGGTATTTGTTTTTTACAGAAAACTTTAATCTGAAAAAAATTGTTTTGTAAATGTATTTTCATTATGCTACTTAAATATACAACCAAGAAGCACGATTAAAATTTAATCATTTTCATCTGTTAATACCAATTATTTTCAAGGTGAAAATATCTTAACTTATTGTATGAGATAAACAAAATGATGTTCGTGGTAATACAAAAAGTCTGGAAATTTTCTTATATCTCCAGAGTGGGAGTCAAAAGGAGCCTCATCGGGGTTCTGGAGCTGAACTGAATGGGATGACTGCATTAAGTAAGTGTTACGCATGCCAAATCACCGCCTCCTTCGACCATTTCATTTGTAGCACTAAGTATGAAAGGATCTGGTAATGGTGAAATTAGAACATGGAATTAATTCATGAAGTCTCTGACTGTCAGTGTAAGCGACGTGGCGCTGCGTAGACTCTGAGTTGAGTCCTTGTGAAGTGGGGGATTTTTATCCCCAATGTATTTCTCAATGACTCAGATGTATTCACTCTCAATTTTCTCACAGATCGATTGGATGCTTATCATTTGGATGTATTTAGTCTTTATCCTGTCGTTACGGAATAACTGTTCGGAAAACCTCTCCAGAATGATCTAATTACAGTGATGATATTTATTTGGAGGTTTCAATTAAATTTGAGAAATTATTTTACTCTTTTCATCGACACTGTAGATCATTCTCCTGACGACTGCCTACCATATATTGACTCGGTCCCTTATTATTTGTCTTTGCTCCTGTTTAATCAGATTTTTATGCTTCTCTTTGTGGTTGTGTGTTCATACTGATAATGTGTTGTTTTACTTCTGCCATTTTGTTCGAGTGAGTCGATGCCGTTCCGACTTTCGGCTGTCTGTGGGAAGCGTTTAATATGTTATTCTTACAGACAGATTTTGGATCCTACCTTGTTGGGGATATTCTAGCTGATTCCCAGGCACTTCTTGTGGTCAGCTTTCGGTTAATTAATTTTGTTTAGCGCTGGAAGATTGTCTGATCTGTATACCTGCCTCAATGGGTTGTTGAGGTAATTTCGAGTTCTTGACATGTTATTGTTGTCGCTAAATAAATCCTGGAGATTTTCTTTGAGTAATTTTTTAATTGGTGTTGTTTGTGCATTTTGTGACAGTGAATGAGTCGAGGATGTTTTAGTTATCTACCTAGTGGGACATGAATACTGTTTTTCAGCGATGAGACCACAATTCATCGGCTTTGGTCTCTATACCTATTCATTTCTGCTGCGTATAGCTCCTCTACACTACTTTTCTTCACCCTGACTTTTTTGTTTGCTTTCGATGGAAAGTGTGGCAACTTGCACTTGTACACTTTACAGGAAATATCTGGGTTTGAAAGGTCATCTTATTTCCATACAGTGTATGACTTCTCAGTCTTACCAAGGTGTGGCTATCTGTTCAAAACTACTCCACATAAACAAGGACTAACTAGTGCCTGTCATGTAATATATTGGTATCGCAGCTCACTTAATATTGATGAGGGGTTCGTGGATTGCTAGATACAAGATATGAATTCCTACGATAACACTTGAATTTACTAAAATATCCGTACATTGTCTTTAACGAATCTCAAACAAGACAATAAGCGCTCTGTCTACAGTACCCCTACCCTTTCTTAGAAATTTTCAATTATTGTTTAACAATGCCTGACATTCCTTAATAATCATAATAATAATTTGCTTTATTCCAGAAACAGTACTAGTGGTACCGTGTGGAATTTTCAGCACATATCTTCAATATTTGCATCTCAATTTATCCAACGTTTAAAAGGAGTATTTTCAAGAAAAAATAAATATAAAGACAACAACAGCAAAAAACAAACACAAAAAACACAAAATAATTTTTAAAAAATGCGAAAAAAATACCAAGAAGTAGAAAGGAAAATAAACAGCATATAATAATATCTCAGTATTGGGTAATGGAAACTATGATATGATTATGCATGGTGACAGTAAAGTTGTAGTCATGCTAGAAGTTACGAAATGATAATTAAGAATGTTTATCGCCAAGATGATCAGTTAGTTTAGGTCGAAACAACACTAAACAATCATAAAATAACATTTCAGGGTTGTTTTTTCAGGTCTAATGCGGTGTTTTTAGTGGTAGTATACAAAATTTTAAGATGGTGATAATAGCTTTCACAACCAAGACTGTCAGTTAATATTGCCGAACACAAAAACTAATAATTACATGACGGTTAATGACAGGACAATTTTGTAATACTCATAGTGCTCATATAGTCGCAACCAGTAGATACACAAAAAAGGGAAACCAATGTTAATAATTTAGGTAGCTAAGTATGTTTAAGAAAGAGTTCACTATAGAATACAAAATAAGAGAGAAATAAAAGAGCCTAAAATTATGTTATTAACAACAAAGCAAGTCATAGGTTTCGCGCTTAACATTGTCTCTGTCGCTTAGAACATGGGCCAAGTATGGTATCATTGAGTTCCTGTACTTGGTTGTACGAGCATAGATTATTTTATACTGATTTCTGGTTCTACTTGTTGAGATACAAGGCGAGAGTTGGGAATAGAGCGGGTGTTCGGGGTCGGAGAGTATGGTTTTAGACCATTTTTCGCATGTATTCAGATCCCTTTCTACTAATGTAGTGACGAGCTGACTGAGTTTTACACCACTAGTCCTACTAACTACCTTCAACATCCTTCTCAGGATTGTATAGTCCTTTTTCAGTAGCCCAGGAAAGACTAACGGGGAGCAGTAAAGCAGAATAGGTAAGATACAAGAGTTGAAAAATTGTGAAAGTAGAGGTTGGGTGATTCCAGATTGTCTAAGTTTCCTAATGTAGTAGGTTAGACAGAACACTTTCTTAGAAATCATTAGGATATGAGATGTGCAAGTAAGGTCGGAAGACAGAACTAGACTGAGGTATTTTGCATTAGACTTAGTTTCAATTTTAGTCCCCTCAATGCTATACGCTTCATGAGTACTTACTAGTGTTTGTAGATCTCGTTTATGCCTAAGGGAGAAGTCAATAGTCTGGCATTTTGAGGGATTCAGCATGAGACCATTTAGTTTAAACCACTGACTGACGTCCGACAGGAAGCTATTTAATTTGAAACAGTCTATCTGAGACTTAATGGGAAACGATGCAGTCAGGTCATCTGCATATTTGATGAAGTTGATTTCGTCTGAAACAGGTAAATCATGTAAGAAGAAGGAAAAGAGAAACGGAGAAAGAACAGCACCCTGAGGAACTCCAGCTTCAGTAAGCAAAGGAGAGGAAGATACACCATTATATACCATGTGCTGCATCCTATTAGAGAAGTAAGAGTGTAGCCAGTTGATAGCTGAGGGCTCAGTTTGTGTAAGGATAAGCTTGTTTAACAATAGGCCTCTAGGTACAGAGTCAAAAGCAGATGTATAATCAAGGAACGTACAACGGACACACTTCGCCCCTTTGTCTAAGGAGGATACAATGTTGTGATGAAGCACGGCAGCAGCGTTTAAAGTACTTCTACCCTGTTTGTAAGCAAACTGCTTTGGATCGTTTGAGAAACTTAGGGAGGGAACAAGTTCAAGTAACAATAATTTCTCCATTAGTTTCAAAAAAGGAGAGGTAATAGCGATAGGTCTAAACTTAACATTATTACCAGAACCTGACTTGGGTACAGGGATGATTTTAATATCTTTACCAATCATTAGTGACTGACTGAAAAATGAAGTTGCCTGAAGTTTCAGTGGGAAATCATGGCCGCGAATGTCCACTAAGCTGAGAGTGAGGATAAATACCCGCTGATGACGTTGACTGGAAGTCGCGCTATATTTCGCTAACTCGTATAAGTTATAGTTGATGGACTGTTGGTCTCCATACTAATGGTTCAATAGCTGATGGGATCATGTATGCGTTCCATTAATGAATCCAGAACAAGGACAAAACACATGTCCAGTACACTCTGGTTCTTAGCGGTTCTCTTAATGAAGTCAGTTCGTCTGAATTTATTTTGCTAATACAGCAAGAAAAATGTGCTTTGACAGGGCAGTTAACTGTGAAACAAAGATCCCAAAGTATATTTTATCTAAGAATAGATATCCTCGGAGATCTATGAATAAATACTCCACGGAAATAGGAGCCAATAAAACTGTACAAACCATATCAAACCATTCGTGTCTACCATTTGGAGGAGACGATGCATAAGAAGTAGTTAAAAGAAAACAAGATGTGGATATGTGCAACGGTGTTACAGAGATAGAATGCTCGCCAGCCACGCCTCACGTGGTTCGGGGTTCGATCCCCGGCCAACGCACTGCTTTATACTTTACCTCGCTAAGCCAGTAAGAAGACTGGTAAAGAGGGAAGGTTGAGCATGAGGCTAGCAACCTCATCCCGTAAAAATAAACACCACTGCTACCGAAACTTCAAGCCTCTAGGTTGAAGCCCTATGTTCCACTGGGAACGTAAAGGAATAAAAAAAATAATAAATAAAACTTTCAGAACAACTTATACTGAGAAGCTCGTGTTTATAAAACCACGATGCGGGAACTTCAACAATCTGGGAAATACTGGTCGCCAGTCTCTGATATTTGTAAACGCGTATGCCAATTTGAGTTTGTTTGTGGATGCAAATACATAGGCGATTGTCTATTCGTATAATGCAGTATTCAATCAAGCGGTTGAAAACAAGCTGAAGTCAAAGTACAAAAGTTCAATAAAAAAAAGCGTTTTATAGACTACAAACGTGATACTGATTATTATTCCCTTGAGTTCCAAGTGGAACATAGGGCTTCAACAACACATCTCCACTATGTTCTGTTTTCTGAAGTCGTTTTCATCTGAGTCCACGATTGACCAAACCCTCTAATCTCTTCCTCACACGATCTCCTCCATGTCACCCTCACAGCGACTACCCACTCACCCCTTCCAATCTGGATTTCACTCGAGCCATGGCCTGCATTGCGGTCGATGTTATTCGGTGGCCTCCTTAATGTATGCCCGATTCATCTCCACT
The DNA here is from genome assembly GCA_944472155.2 of Trichobilharzia szidati. Classification (NCBI taxonomy): domain Eukaryota; kingdom Metazoa; phylum Platyhelminthes; class Trematoda; order Strigeidida; family Schistosomatidae; genus Trichobilharzia; species Trichobilharzia szidati. Next base: position 27,685,070 of record OX235271.1, read on the forward strand.
TTCTCCTACATATTTGTTGATTGATCATCTCTTGGTTGGTTTGTTCCCATAGTTTCTTATTGCTGATTCTTTCTAGTTGGTTTGCCATTTGATTTCAGTATGGAGCCAGAGAAGGCAGGTGTTGATGAAAGTCTGCAACTGGCTGTTGGAAATCCTTTCCGTTACAAGTGTCGCATATAGAGCCTAATTCACACTGGTGTTGAAAATACGAATCTTGTTCCTTATGCTGATGCTGTTGAATCATAACCACTGTTAGCAGACAAACAAACAGAAAGCTGAGTGCAACTGCAGAGGCTTGTACAATTAGCGTCTAAAAATCCTGTCTTAGCGTAGAGATGGCAATATTGACCACTTTAAATCTGCCCATGGCAATATCTTTTACCGATAAATGTTCAAACTATTATCGTAATTATTATTACTATTCTATTCCATGTCTAATTATTATTCTTGACTCATTTAAAACTGTTTTTTTGTCACTATCGTTATATTAAATCGTCTCGTAATTATAAATGTTATTCAGTTTAAAATTCCTAAAATTTTTAGTTCTTCCCATGATAATTAACTATCTAATGTCGTATTATTATTATATCCTTTAATTCCTAGAGGAATATAGGGCTTCAGCCGTGCGCCTCCATTGCGTTCAGTTCTTCCCTACAGTCTTCACCTGGCTCCAAGTCTGCCCATACGCTTTCATCTCCTCTTCACATCACCTCCTCCAAGTCACCCACCCTCGCACTGACGACCAACTCGCCACTTCCCTTCGGGTTCCACTCGAGCAATGGCTTGTCTAGTGATGTCACTTGATGGTTGGTTTCCTCAGAGTATGGCCAGCCAATCCACCTCCATTTCTTCCTGCCTATTTGTTTCACAATCGGTTCCTACTGGATTGGTTGGTTCGCTCATTGCCAGAGATCCCACCTTGTTGCTGATCTTTTCTGGCCGGCTGGCCATCTGATCTTGAGTGGTATTGAGCGAAGACAACTGTTAATGAAGGTCTGTAGTTTGTTTGAGATGCTCTTTATGACGCGCTGGCCGAGTCTCTGATCCGTATGGTGAGTAGCACTGACTGACTTCACATTGGAGTCTAAAATCCGGATCTTTTGATCATTTTGATGCTGAGAGTTGTTGATCTCCACACAGACTTGAGAGTAGTGAAAGCTTGTCTTGCTTTTCCGATTCTTGCTTTGATATCCTCATCAGTTCCGCCTGTAGTTGAAACGATGCTTCCCAGGTAGGTAGGTGGCTAAAATAGGTTGTTTCTTTCAGGTTCCTTCCATTTATGCTGATCATTGTCTGTTGTTGTTGTTGTTACTGTTGGTGATGAAGCTTAAGTGAAATCCGTTGTGATCCCAAATTTTAGCTACTCATATACCCTTCCTATTTTAACTATCTGTACGTGACCTGTAAAACACTCGTTCTTGTCTTTTCTCATGGTTATTTTTTAATTTTAATTTTATTCCTTTACGTTCTCAGTGGAACATAGGGCTTCAAACTAGAGGCTTGAAGTTTCGGTAGCATTGGTGTTTATTTCTACGAGATGAGGTTGCTAGCCTCATGCTCAGCCTTTCCTGTTGACCAGTCTTCTTACTGGCTTAGCGAAGTAAAGTGTAAAGCAGTGGATTGGTGGCCGAGGATCGAACCCTCTGTGTCATACTTTATAACTGTGAGAAATAGAAGTCGAAGGTTTTTGACCATTCACCGTGTTCGGTTGAAAGTGGTTTAACTGTATGATCTTTAATGAGAAAAGAAACTCAGTCGACAGTGTTATGAATCCTCATCGACTGAGAAGGCTAAAACATATTTTATACATACTGAGACACAGTTTCTGTCATCGAAAAGCAACTTTCTCTGATGTAAGACTAGTCTATAAAAAAGGGTTTTGTGTGATCACATGAAAACATAACATCATTCCACTGTGTACCTGACTGATCATTTGAGCCACTCAAATAGGGGTAAAGAGTGCCTAATTAAGGTACATGAGATACTAAGAACCAATAGTTGGTGACATGACTCAAATGGTTTGTAATAGCTCACTATCTACATTTATCTATGCCCTTCTGAAGTGTATCAGCTTCAAATGATGAACTTCCGTGTAGTTTATTCTACGCTAATAAATCAGTCAGCCAGTGTAATACTACTAATAGTAGTAGATATAAGTAGCAAATAAAATGAAATGATTTAAAAGGTTGAGCTGTACATACAAAATGATAATGAAAAAGACCCGGGAAGATGTTAATTATTTCCTTACAATTGTTGATTTCCAGGAATTCGATTAATTTCAATTTGCATCAGGAACTAACTTCAGCTGAAGAATTAGTAAAAAAAACCAGGGAGCGTGAACAGCAATTTTCAATCTTACTTTGCTGCTTTTCAGCAGTGAGCATCCACAACTCCACCAAGAATCGGACCTGAGATTTTTAGGTTACGACGCGTGCATGCTAGCCATCCCGTCACTGACAAAGATTCCAATGAGTCATGGACAAATAGTGTCCACAAATTTGGGTGTCAGCCGGTGATGACGTTATAAATCGTTAATTATCTCATTTATTCTTGTTGTGATTTTCATATCTGACAGTCAGAAGGGTTTCCGGCGATTTCAAAAAACCATTGAGAAGCAAAGAGATGTGTGATATCGAACAACTTTTTACTTCTATTTCAGCACACTTCACTACTTCAAATCCACTACCTCAAAACTTTATTTCCTCAGCAATTCTTTTTTCTACGAAATGCATATTCACAGTGCTGAAAAATACAGACTGAAGGTATGAATTGCCTTTTCTTATAGAAGTATCAGATATCGCCTTAAACACTCTATTTGTCTACAGGCAAAAACCAAAAGGCTGTCAGAAGAGGCAGGAAAAACAGAATATCAGATGGACGTAAAGAAGACAGAAGTGGTGAAGGAGGTCACCAGTTTCACTTATTCGACTGTTATCGTTTCAACTACAGGCAGTCAGCACAGATGAAGATGTCAAAACCAGGATCGGAAACTGTGTGAAGATCTATCCCATTAAGCGTAAAGATTAAAATTCGGATTTTTAACACTAATGCCAAGTTAGTAAGTGCTTGCATATGGTTTAGAGAATTCATGCATCAACAACACAATATTCAGCCAAGAGACTCTTTCCAACAACGAATTTATTATCAAGCTGTACAATTGTATATATATGGTTTTTATAAAAATTATATCCGGTTAGGGAATTAGGTATGAAATGCAATTAAAATATTTGTGATTATAATCATAGTTAAATGTCAAGTGGCAAAATAATTAATTTTGTATATAGAATAATACATAAGGTGTATAGATTTTGGAAAGGGGAACATAATTATAAGATTAGTAGACGAATATAAAATGTTACATAACATGGTGTGAAATTTGATGAGATAGAATTCAATATTGTAAAAATAAAAATATAAAAATTAATAATTTTGGGTTTAAAATGTCAAGTGGGTCAAGTGGAAAAGATTCAGAGTGAGAATAGTAATAATAATAATGATAATAACATTAATAATAATCGTAGTAATAAGGGAAAAGTACGTAGAATAACTAAATAATCAAAATAAATAAATGTCTATCCCTCTACTGCCAAGGCAGAAGTAGGGATTGTACATACTTCTTTTGTACACAAAGGTCTGGCTAAAAGTCATGAATTGCCAAGGCCTCAGCTGTCTTTAGAAGTCTGTACCGAAGAAAACGCGGGAAGTTAGCATGGATTCTATATATGATCTTAAAATCATGGTCAGGGTTGACAGAGTGACAGAAGTCGATCAGGTGTTCCAAAATGGAGCTTCACACACACTTTCTTTCTCCCTTGTAAAACCATGCTGGAACAACTGATATGATTATGAACAATAAATTTTGTTCGAAACGTCATCCAGTAAATAATACTGTTTCACTGTGTGATATACCTAATAAACAAACTAACATGCTGGAATATGTTCTCGTATCCGTGTGGAAAGCGTCCTCTGACTACGGCCAATGTGCCTTGCTCCACAAGAGCAGGTGAACTGATAGATGCACATGGAGGCGGCCAGAAGTGGGAGCTTATCTTTTACACCTCACCGGATATAATTTTTATAAAAACCATATATATACAATTGTTTAGCTTGATAATAAATTCATTGAAAGAAGTCTCTTCGCTGAATCTTGTGTTCTTAATGCTACAATGGGAATTATTAAAATCATGAATCATCAAAACCACTTCGTACAGGCTTCAGACTCTCATCAACAACTGCCTTCTTCGATTCCATACTGAAGGTCAGATGACCCGGCCAATCAGACAGGATATGCAGCAAGGGACTCTGTCAACGAACCAACCAAGAACTCATTGCCAAACGAATATGTCGAAGGAAGTGGATATGGATTGGATATACACTGTGGAGAGCTCTGAGTGACACTGAGAGACAGGCCAAACAGTAGAACCCGAACAGAAAACAACGAGTCGGTCGTGTATCCAAGGATAACATATATGTGATCGTGTCATGAGATGAAAGCTTATACGCAATCGTGGAAACACGTTAAAAAAAGACTTCAGAAACGAGGATATACCACTGTAGCCTTAAGTTCCTTCCGAACAGAAAGGGGATAATAATAACACTATAATAATGACTGACTGTGTGAAATATAAAAAATTCCCCTCTTAACCACTGCACTCCACTCATTCAACTTTAAATTAGTGGTGAAACTGGTATGGATTGAAGGAATCAAATGGAATATAAAGGATCTGAACGAAGAATATTCTTTTCAATAATTTCTCTTCAGGTTCTTACAATTATAATATTCAATATTTGTTGTCGTTACAATAAAGGCCAGTTATGCGGCAGATACATTTTTAACGTAGAATTACAGATTAGCACTTACGAGGTGTCAAAATGAATAGTCGTGTTTGTGTGACAAACGTGCTGGGCTGAAATCGGTTACAAAATATTGTAAAATGGGAGAAAATGGTGGTGATTAGTCATAATAGATTTGTGGAGTGTGGGGTAGGAAGATTGACAAGTCAGTTCAAGGTTATAAAAGGTGTCAGGTGACTGGCTAGTACAAAGTCGTATGCATTAAAGAGGAGATAGTAAGACTGCAATGAGATGTTCATAATAAAATAACGAATGTGTGAAATGAAACAGTTGGAGGAATATATTGAGAAGAGAGACAATATTACTACTCATAAATCCGGATAGTATAAATGGAAAATTCGACAGTATTGGCAGAATGTTTGCATGAAGGGCATAAATTATGACGAATAATAATAATATTGGTAATAATAACGATTATAATAATAATAATTGTAATAATAAACAAAGGAAGAAAAACCAAGAGGGTTAAGGGGAAGAAGCACTCAGGTGAGAAGAAGAATCATCACTCCAAGTTTGGCCATGGTAGGAACAGCGTCTGGACGTGTTCTTTTTGGATACGAATTTCCGGTTTAGTCGATCTTGTTGCAACGGCTTCAGCTATGTGTAGGAGACGTAAGCGACCTGTACGTGACAACGACTTCGGAATTCGGTATATGACCCTGAAAGCTGTGTCGATGTGGATGCTATGTCCAGTATCGACCAAGTGTGACAGGATCGAGCTTTTTATGCACTTAATTTCCCCCCTGCTGAACCAAGCTTTTTAATTCATAATATGGGAATATTCCACACTATCAAATCTTATAAAGGATCTGCCTAATTCTTTAAACTTCAATTAAGAAGTAAATATGACGTAATTGTATATCACAGGAGCAGCGAATATTCTAGTTAAGAAGACGTTTTTTCAATGCAAAATTTAATTGCTGTTTCCGCCTTGTCATGGAAGTTTAAATCCAAACCATTCATCCAGAAACCTTTATCCTCGGCGCCTTGACTGCAATTCATACATGAAATCAAATATCTTGTAGAAATGTTCAGTGTTAGGTGGGTGTGAACAGTAAACTGGTGTCTTGCATACACTCAGGTAGGAGTTTCTGTGAAGTTACTCTATGACAATTTGTTTTCACTTCATATAACCAAGTACTTACTTGTTCACTTCTGTAGTTTATTTTCTTCATATGTTAGTTTGTATAAAAAAAGGAACCCAAGGGAACAATAACAAAATAGTAAGAAAATATTTCCAAATAATATATACTACTAACTGACTTATATAAGTAGCTGGAAACCCCTCATGTCAGAAAGTAATGCTTGCTAACCAGATCAACGTAGTGATTTAAACACCAGAGAGAATTTCAATCGTTTGAAGCCCAACCTATTTTCAGTGTGATCGTTTTGACCCAGCTTAAAGGGGCTATATCAGTTCAAATAAAACTGCGATGAGTTCTCATCGAGAAATGCATCGGTTCCAAGTGGAACATCATGATAGCTACTCTTTCAGTGTTCTCGTGGTTGTTATCTGGGTGACTAAAGTAGATTTTTGACATTCCAGTTAACAGTTTGGAGAGTCCAATTCCATTCTATCTACTCTCACAGCCTCTTAGAACTTCTGTGCCTTATTTTCTCATTTCTTTCGCAATCTGAGTAGCTTTCCCAGATTTAAACGTCGTGCGAATATTCCATATCTTTATGCTTTTATTTATCTGCATCGAAAGAAGACGCATCGACTGAGTGGCTTCATGAAGGCTTCCAGAATTCAGCGTCATTTCATCCCTCTAAATTCAGCAAAGCATAAATGTTTTTATGTTTTTATATTCTTTGAAGTTTCTATGGCACTGAGGTAGGTTTACCGGGATAGAGTAGGTATCATCACGCCTAACTTGGCCTTTTCTTCTGGGTTTAGAACTGGCTAATAAACTAAATTAGTTGCTCTAAAATAAGACGAATATTATTACCCTAATAATAAAGAATTGGTTCTTACTGCTCCAATAATTCAGTAAGTAAATTTCTAAGAACAAGTAAAGTTCAAGCGGACAAATATTTCCTCGGATCGATTCTTCATTAAGTTGTGAATTTATAAATCCACGAGTGTTAGAATACAAATAGCCAGCGAAGGCAAGTCAGAACTGTATCAGAAACTCTACTGGGATACAAGGATTAAATGCAATAATAATCCTCAGATTTTGATTATTATTAAAATACATTTGAAACGAACCCAGGACCTTCTGTTTACAAGGTCAGCGAACTCGTAGGCCATCAAGCCACTGGAACACGTTCCAATGGCCAGCCCATGAATCCCAACTTCTGCTAATTCATGACATAGCGCGACCACTTCGCAATGTCTTCTTCGATGAGTTACTGTTTAATGGTCTACGAGCTTGCTAGCCTTGTAACCAGAAGGTCCTGGGTTCGAACCCTGGCTGTGGGTGTGTACTGCTGAAGGGTCCTGAACTAAGCTAACGAAACAGCTGTCCAGTACTACAGTGCTGGTTTTCCAATGGTTGTCTAACCGATGTCAGCTCAAGATGAAATCCTTCAACCAATCAAACAAAAAAGTCCCTACAAAACCAATACGTGGATATTTGAAATGTTTGATTATTAGGGGAAGTAAGACTAAATGCGAACAAATAATTAAGTGACATGCTTGTGTATTTGTAATCACCAGAATTTATGTTTTAGGGAGTGAATTATATTCAGCAGTGAGAAAGAAGGATGTGTACTACAAAAGTATAAATAAGCAATTGGGGTATGCTAAATAAAAATTCAAGGGACAACCAACAAAACATATAATGTTAAAATAAAGTATCAACTAAGATGAAATAACAGAGACAGAATAAGCTTAGTATAAATCCAAAGGGCGATAAATAATGATAATGGTGTGAAGTAAATTAGGTGAAAGGGAGATAGAAGGACATAATAAGACACGTCATTATGGGATGATTACGTCCATGAATGGCCTTATGGCAGACCATGATAAACAGAGAGGATGGAGGCCCCTATTTTGCACACATAGGTTACATCTGTTCTTATTCATCATTCGTATAGCCTCACTTATGGCTAAAAGACATAATCACGTACGCTTAAGCAGACTGTCTGGCACCCAATATACAACAGTAAATGACTCATCTATTTGGACGTCGTGTTCACTATCTACTAAATGAGATAAAATGGCACTGTTTCTTGATTTGGTTACTCCCTTTCCAAGCCAAACTGAAACACGTTAATGAGTGTGTAAAAGATAAATTCCTTTCAGTAGGACTCATATCACTAGCTCTACAGGAACAGTTAAATTTATGTACACACCTTGATGTGGTCATTACTGGCAACACTTATCTACAATGCACTGTATCAGTATTAGCCTAGTTGAGTAATTGACATACAATCCTGTGATGCTGAAAGAGCCTTCAATAGATCACTAGATCAACTTGAGACCCAAGATATCATCAGATACATCGCCTTTGAACTGTACGCTTGAATAAGGCGTAAAACGCTTTATTTCTATCACTTCTTTTAGTTGCGTCGTATTTTTGTCAAATAATTGTGTTACTTAAATAGGTAGATAAGTAGCAAGATTAAAATTAGCATATTTTCGTATACTGTCAACTTTCGCTAAAACGATGTCAGAGGTGAAAAAAATATCTCAGCTGATTGTGTGAGACAAACAAAACGATGTTTGTGATAGTGTGAAAACCTTAAGCATTTTCTTCAATCTCCAAAGGGAAAACCACTATCAGAGACACTAAGGTTGTGGAAATGCATATAAAAAGTTAAATTAATAATAATAATAATCTTTTGCATTATTCCAAAAACAGTACTCATGATACAGCAAGGAATTTTCAGCATTCAGTACAATATTGCATGTAATTTACTCAAAACGACAAAAACTAAAGAATTACATAATAATGATAACAAAACGTTGTCATAGCAGCTATGTGGCAATTACAGTATGCGATAATGAGACAAATATGCATAAAGTATAAAATTATAGTAATAATAGTAATAACAACTAAAATAAAAATAGCAAAGTTATAATTAAACGATAGGAAGGGTGACACAATAAAATTGCAGAAAGATGAACAATGAAAGGGTCGATTCACTTTGCTAATTACATAGTAACTTATATGTTTCACGTCTAACGGAGTCTTCATCACATAAAATACGGGCTAAATACGGTATTGTAGAATTTTTGTACTTAGTGGTTCAAGCAAATAACTTCTTATATTGACTTCTCGTCCTACCTGATGAGATACAAGGGGATAGTTTTAAATAAAGGGGGTGCAGAGGTCTGACAGTACGGCGTTTGCCCATTTGTACAGGAATTTATGTGTCTCTCGACTATAATATTGGCAAGCATATGCAATGGCAAACCACAAGCCCTACTCACAGCATTTAATACCCTTCGTAATATGACATAGTCTTTTTTAAGAAGCCCAGGAAAGATTAATGGAGAACAGTAGAGTACATTAGGTAAAATACAGGAGTTTAAAAATTGCAGAACTAAAGGTTGGTTGATACCTTGTTGTCTTAACTTTTTAATGTAGAAGGTAAGACGAAACATTTTCTTAGAGATCAATAAAATGTGGGATGACCATGAAAGGTCAGAGGAAAGAACCAATCCAAGGTATTTAATGCTTGACTTGGTTTCAATTTCAGAGCCATCTATGCTACAGGCATCATGGGAACTAACTAGTTCATGTATGTCACGTCGATGCTTGAAAGTAAAGTTAACTGCCTGACACTTGGAAGGATTTGACATAAGACCATTCGACTTAGACCACATGCTGATGTCCAACAGAAAGCTATTAAGTTTGGAGCAGTCAGACTCGGAAGTGATAGGCAGTGATACAGTCAGATCATCAGCATATTTGACGAAGTTAGTTTCGTTTAACTGAGGCAGGTCGTGTAGGAAGAAAGGGAAAAGAAAAGGAGAGAGGACGGCACCTTGAGGAACACCGGCTTTTGTAAGCGAGGCAGAAGATTTGCCATTATATGCGGTATACTGCATTCTATCAGAAAAATAAGAATGCAACCAACTCTTAGCCCAGGATCCTGTTTGCGTCAACGAAAGCTTATTCAATAAAAGGCCCCTAGGTACAGAGTCAAGAATTAGTTTGTAGGGACTCGATTTGTTTCAAGTTAGACCACGGATTGATATGAGTTAGACAACCATTAGAAACTAGCACAGGAGTACTGGACAGCTGTTTCATCCTAGTTTTGTGAATCATCGGCAGCACGCACCCACTGGGGGTTCGAACTCAAGACCTTCCGGTTACAAGACAAGCTTGTATACCATTCAGCCACTGAGATCCATTGAGACATAAAAACAAAGAATTCATCGAACAAAATTCTCCTTCAGACGATTGCATTTTCATAGCTGTACAATCGTATATACATATGTATGAATTGAAGTAGACAATAATAATCAGTTTTATTGTGTGTTTGTGTGTGTGTGTGTGTTAAAGTTTGACAGTGAGTGGAAATACTGAAGTGCTATAACATTCTTGTGTAGGATCATGAGTCACAATTGATTAGATATATGATTTAATAGTGTGAAATATTCCCATATTATGAATTAAAAGTCAATCTGAACGAAGAATATTCTTTTCAATAATTTCTCCTCCTTAAGTTCTGACAATTATAAAATATAATATTTGTTATAAGTTTCTAGACCGTAGATGTTACCAACTTCCTGGAATAATATTTGTTGTCGTTACAATAATGATAGCCAGTTATCCAGCGGATACATTTGCCACTCATATTCGGCGCATATGTAGCCCCGATACTGTGGAAGATGAGTTATATATTTTGAGGAAAATCCTAATAGAAAATGGATTTCCACCACGTTTTATAGATAAGAATATACATGCAAATCCTAAGAAACGTGACATATCAACCGTACTCAAGAAAATACTTTACATGGGCTTGGAATTCAAAAGGGACTTAGCTTCCGATATCATGAAACAAAGGATATCACAGTCCCTGAAAAGAACATTCCCTGCTGCATCTCTGAGAATAGCGTTTACTAGTCGACCATTACTGTTCAATAACCTGAAGGATAAGATCCCGCTGTTGACCAACTCTATGTGTGTTTATCAATTCACCTGCTCATGTAGAGCTAGTTATATCGGTCGTTCGACTCGAGTTTTGTCCAAGAGGGTGCAAGAACACTATCCTGCATAGTTATGAAAAGGTGGAAGTGGGGCAATTAGAAGCGCAATAATGGAACATCTGGTCAATAATGATCACCCTTTCTCTATAGCCTCCGCCTTCAAAGTCATCTACAAGGTAAAGAGTAATTTACCCAAATCCCTACGTACCCGACTAATCTGTATTGCTGAAGTCATCTTTGGCTATCGAAACAGAAAAGGCAGATTTCTGTATGCAGAAAAAGTTCGTTCAACCCCTCCAACTTTCATGGTGTTAATCCCTCTATGCTGAAGTATGGTAATCCTTAACCAAATGTTGGCTGTACCAGTTTTTCTCTTCGTTTTGTCAATTCGATTTGTATTCTCTTCCTTTATTACTTCAATTTTTACTACTGCTACTGTTCTCACATTAAATTGTCCTCGGTATTATTTCACTTGTTCCACTTGTCATTCTAAATCAATTCCCTTTTTACAACATTAAATTCTATACTATCCATCCTATGAATTATTCTATATGTGACATTAATTTGCTTTGCCACTTGACATTTAACTACGATTATAATCACAAACATTCTAGTTTTAATTGCATTTCATACTATTATTATTTCATGTATTCTCACCTTTGACCTAATTCCCTCACCGGATATAATTTCTTAAAAACCATTTATATACGATTGTATAGCTTGATAATAAATTCGTTAGATAAAGCAATAAGAAGACGTAATTTGTCTGAATCGTGTAATGTATTTGCGCAACACATTTCTCTCACCTCTTACCTCTTTATTAATTTCATATATATTCCTATGACAAGTCCGTGTGTGATCAGATTGTTCGAAATGTGTTGCGCAAATACATTACACGATTCAGAAAAATTACGTCTTCTTATTGCTTTATCTAAGTTCATAAAGGGAACTAATTGTTTTAAATAAATTCGTTGAAAAGAATTTCTTCGCTGAATCATTTGTTTTGATTTTCTATATGTTACAATGGGAATTTTCCATGATTTAAAAATAGCAAGGACACATTTTTAACGTAGAATAACAGATTGGTTTTATGGGGTGTCAAAATAAATAGTCGTGTTTGTCTGACAAACGTGCTAGGCTGAAATCGATTACAAAATATTGTAAAATGGGAGACAACGATGGTGGTGATTAGTCATAATAGATTTGTGGAGTGTGGGGTAGGAAAATTGACAAGTCAGTTCAAGGTTACAAAAGGTGTCAGGTGACTGGCTAGTACAAAGTCGTATGCATTAAATAGGAGATAGTAAGACTGCAATGAGATGTTCATGGGGAAATAACGAATGTATGAAATGAAACAGATACTGGCATATATTTAGAAAAGAGATAATATCACTAACAATAAGTCCGGGCAGTTTAAATGGAAAATTCGACAGTATTGACAGAATGTTTGCATGAAGGGCATAAATTATGACGAATAATAATAATATCTGTAATAATAAGTAATGGAAAAAAACCAAGAGGGTTCAGGGGAAGGAGGACTCTTGGTGAGAAGAAGAATCATCACTGCAAGTTTGGCTACGGTAGGAACAGTGTCTGGGCGTGTTCTTTGTGGATACAAACTTTCGGATTAGTCGATCTTGGTGCAACAGCTTTAGTTATGTGTAGGAGACATAAGAGAACTGTACGTGACAACGACTTCGGAATTCGGTACACAACCCTGAAAGTTGTGTCGACGTCGATGCTATGTCCAGTATCGACCAAGTGTGACAGGATCGAGCTTTTTATGCACTTAATACAGGACATAGCATCAACGTGAACACAGCTTTCAGGGTTATGTACCGTCACGTACAGTTCGCTTACATCTGCTACACATAGCTGAAGCTGTTGAAATAAGATCGACTAGACCGGAACTTTGTATCCAAAAAGAAGACGTCCAGACGATGTTCCTACCGTGGTCAAACTTTGATCGATGGGTTATCCTAGTAGATTTGTAAGGAGACACGTGAACACCAGGTACAGTAAAGAGAAACTGACAACAGTTAAAAAGAAACAACTGTTCATGAAACTGCAATTTAATGGGGATGTGGCTAGTGAAGTCTTACATCTGAGATTATCGAGAGCAATAAAACGGACTTATACTGCCGCCACCCTTTATTTGTCATTTTCCAGCCGACCAATTATGATTGCTCAAGCGAAAGAAAAGCTACCTAGCTGTGCCACTTCTATGTGTATCAACAAATTCAGTTGCTCCTGTGTAGAGAGCTAAATAGGGCGAACAACTAGACAGCTTAACAAACACATTAATGAGCATCTTCCTTCATGGTTTGGAAAAGGCCAAATAAAATCTGTAAAGAGTTCTATTTTGGCTCATTTGATTGATAGTGGTCACCAAGTGTACAGAAATAGTGCCTTCAAAGTTATCTATCGCATACCATCGAGCCGTTCGAACGGAATTCGAGCGCACCTTTTACACATAACCAAAACTATGGGAATTCGAGAGAACAATCCTAGACTTTCGATACAAAAGAAGTTTGTTCTACCTTTGTCTCTCCTTTGGTCTAGGTGAATTCTAATCAAAACCCTCCCACCCCTTCCTATTTTCCATTTCCTTCGTTCCTTTATGATATTTATTTAGACTCTGATTATCTGTCCATTTCACCTTTAGTATTACGTACATTTTAAGATTTGACCTAATTTATTTACTGAATTGTCTACATATGCACATATTACTACCTTCGTTATTCTTATCGCCGCCTGAATAAACCTTATTATGAATAATTTTGTTGATATGATTATGAACAATAAATTTTGTTCGAAACGTCATCCAGTAAATAATACTGTTTCACTGTGTGATATATCTAATAAACAAACTAATAAGGAAATAGAGTAAAGCTTGAAGATCAAATTGAAAACAACAATATTGTCCGCTTATATGTCTTGTTCTGAAATGAAATAAAACTAAAATGGAATATGGAATAAAGAAGGATAACAAAGTTTTTATGTGAATTACATAGTAAAATCAACACCATGGTAACGAAAGAAACAGTACAAATTGTTTTTGTACACAAAGTTCTGATCCCTAGAAGTACGATCTCTGGCTTAATGTATTGTCAAAGCCTCTGCTTTACAAAGCAAATGCACTCATGTCCCTTTCGGCAAACTTTGTTGGACTTTGTAGACTATATTAAACGATGTTTCAGATGCTGCGTGGTCAGTGTCTACAGTAAGTTGCAATATCAATGAATTAATACGTCTAGGTTCTCTTTTCCTCGGTCAAACTGGGAGGTGCTCACGAACTCGGCGGGATATATTTCTCAACGAATTTCCCATGTACCTAGCTCCACAAGAGCAGGTGAACATATAAATACACTTGAAATTAGACAATTGAGGTAACATTTCCTTGACATGAAAGTGAACCTGTGGACGGCTAGAGTAGGTTATTCGTAAATTGGCTGCAAAGAACGTTTTTCTCAGTGAGGTCATCAGATGAATTCTAAGTATCTCACTCACAGTGTCACCCCTAAATTCTAAGTTTAGGTGCAACACTTTTTTAGCTACCTTATCAATCTCTGTATTTCTTCCACGTAATTTGATATTGACCTCTAAGAAGCGTAGTGGATACCCGTTCTGTATGTGAAGGTTTCTTTTAGTTGTTTGAATTCATTATCAACACTATCTTCACTACAAATTCTCCGCACCTGTGGAGCCCAATATTTCACCCTGAACTCTTGTGCATCATTAGTAGGATGCTTACCAACTATGAACAAGGTATAGACTCGATTCTCGACCGACACATGGGTTCACCAGTCTCCCCAATAGTCGCCGACCTTTCCATGAATAGATTCGAAAATAACATCTTTTCAAGCATACTCACTCCTAAAATATGATTAAGATATGTAGATGATACTTTTGTAGTACTAAAACGAGATCTACACAATTCATTCCTGGAGAAAATAAACTGTGTATCTCCCAGAATCCAATTCACTTCGGAAACAGAATCAGACGTCGGTGAACTACCATTTCTAGACTGCCTAGTTAAGAGAAGGGAAAACGGACATTTTAGTATATCCATATTCAGGAAGAAAACCCACTATAATAAATATTTAGACTTCAAGTTATCACACCCTATCAGCGCAAAGATTTCAGTTGTTTCAAGTCTTCTTAGACGAGCACACTCTCTGATAACCGACGAGAAACAAAAAGAAGGAGAAATATCAAACATTACTGAAACTCTCAAGCAAAACAACTACCCCATGGAACTTCACCAACAAAATCAACATAGACATTAAGTATGGCCGAAAACGCATTCCGAAAGCATGGACCTCGACAATCGTCATCCCATACAGAGCAGAGACGTCAGATGATATCAGAAGAGTACTCAATCAGCTCAACATTAGAGTTTTCTTTAAAACATCAGACACACTACGAAACAACCTTGTCCAAATAAAAGACCAGGTCCCTAAAGATTCTCCATCTAATTGTGTTTATAAAATAAAATGCTTGCTTGGAATGTGATGCGATATACATCGGACAAACCTGACCAGATAGAAATCAAAATCAGAAGTAATGAACACTGTAGAGCATCTGTTCGACCACCGAGAAATCCAGTTGAACTGGAAAAACTTGAAAAATCATCAGCCATAGGTCTACATGCTATAGAATCAGGCCACAAAATTGATTTTGACAATATGAAATAATCCACAAAAACTTCAGGAATCATAAAGAACGTTTAATATCAGAAGCACTTCATATCAAGTGGAATCTAAATTGTCTACATAGGAATGATGGACTAAAACAGAATCTGACCTGGTTACAACACCTCCCTCCCCCATGAAGTGACAAAATCAACACGAATGTGATAAGCAAGTTCACTATGTAAACACACACTGCCTTTATAATTTTAAACACTGATCAAATCCAACAATCCACACTTGGTTTTGTTATCTTTACCAATTGACCAGCTTGACAACGAAAAATGACCCCAGTCTAACGAACGATGATCAAGTTAGTAAACTTTGTTTTGATATCATAACAGATGTACTATTACCTTTGTTATTTGGTTTGGTGATCTTCATTGGTATTTTAACTTTCAATATGTCCCTTTAACTTGACCTAAGTCTATTTTCTCACCCCTTAACTCTTTGTTATATATATGCTGAGATTTTGTAAATTCCGGTTTAATAATACTTTGATAAAGCTATTAGCAGCATTAAATAGCGAAACGTCAGTAAAAGCAGCAATATCGTTTTATTTTTCATTCATTGAGAAATACAAAAACCTTAATTATAATGAATATTATACACCTAATGCGTCGGTGGCACAGTGGTTAGGACTCTCGCCGACCATGCACATGGTCCGAGGTTCGATTCCCTGCCGAAGCACACACGATATCTATGGTCGGCCTGCAAAATTTGGGCTGCCGATATCCATGCTGAAAATTCCATACTTGTACTGAAAATACGGTGTGGCATCAAGCTGTAAATCAAAATAAATCAAAAAAATAAAATAAAATGCCCAAATTTTTTCAAACTGTTAAAAGTGAACTTGGTTTGGACATATATAACATGCCTACAAAACTCAATCGATTTTATTATCCAATAGTGAGCTCTAAAGACAAATAAGGTTAGATGTGTGAAGCCAGCAAACTGACTCCACAGTGAAACAGCAACTTCAACAGTTCGAAGCCAGATATTCCACTTGTAACGCAAGGGAATAAAAAATTAAAAGCCAAAATAATCATTTTATTTTCACAATAACGTTTTACATATATATCAACATCTCCTTTCAATATTTTTTTTAAAGAAAATTTGGTTATTCTATATTGTCATAATTCAAGGTGACAAATAATGAATGTAAAACAGATAATGAAAGGTGAACTCAATCACTCATAACTTACATCAACACACAGCACAATTACTTTACTTTTTTTAAAAAAAAGAAAGATTTTTATCCATTGAACAATGAACAATGGAAGTCATAATGTACCATATGTATATAAATAGCTCGATAGTTTTTTTGTCTTTTGTTTTTAATTAAAATTCTGATTTTTTGTTACTCTTTTGTTTTCTTCATTTGCCTTTGTATCCCATTCATCTTCAATCAGCTTCATTTAAACTAGCGCTTCGTTTTTTCGCCTCGTCTTCAGCCTGCATTTTTTCATATCGTTCTAATGCTGAATTTAACTGAGTCACCATAAGTTCATCAATGATTGGATAAACCTTGAAAAAGAGAGAAAAAATAAGAAGAAGTGAGTGTTTCTTATATGATGCCTGAATAGAGTTTGAAGTCGTATATATGTATATGCAGTAAAATGAAATCAATGGGTTTAGTTCTTTGGATTGAGTTTGACTGGGTGTATCTCTGATTAACTGGGCGCCAAATTGACGAAAAAGACCTTCTTTTCAATCTACATAAAAGACAGTTAAATTTTTGAAGATGACTGATACACTTCTGTCTCCAACACAATTATGGAATATATATAATAACTTCTGGAAAGAAAAGGAGCGATGATAGTGGCATGATTGGTACTTTGTTAGAGAGTGATGAAATGTCGAATTGTATTGTTGACCATTTTATAATATTTGAGAAGTTACATCAGCCTTGATGGATTAATTGTTGATGAAGTCAAAGCAAGGTTGCAAAATTCTACTGTAACAATAGTCAAATTACATGGTCTCTAATGTAAACACTATATCAAGCTATCGACTCTGCCTACTGACTGGAGGAGAGGTTAACTTGTGAAACTACCAAAAAAAGGCAATTTAGGACTCTGCAAGAACTGGCGAGGAATCATGCTCCTGTCGCCGCAAAGTAAAATCCTTAGTCGCATCATCTTGGAGAGAATCAAGGACGCACTGGATACAGAATTCCGAACAGAACAAGCTGGATTCAGGAAAGGCAAATCATGTTCTGACCAAATTGCAACTCTACGCATCATAATCGAACAAAGTATGGAATGGCAATCAAACCTATACCTCAACTTTATACACTTTGAGAAGGCCTTCGACAGCGCAACGTTGACCGCGAAGTAATTTGGAAACTACTCGAGTACTACGGCGTACCCCTAATATTCATCAACCCTATTCAACAGCTGTACGACAACACCACATGTCAAGTGATCCATCCAAAACGGAAAACTCAGCGAGGCGTTTCGAGTAAACACAGGAGTCAGACAAGGGTGCTTATTATCACCAATGATATTCCTCATTGTGGTGGACTGGATTATGCGTAAGACAGTGGGAAACGAGAAGACAGGGATATCCTGGACCGACATGAAGAACCTAGAATACCTGGATTTCGTGCGTGGATGATTTATGTTTGATGTCACACAATATCGAAGACTTACAAGCGAAAACCGACAAACTGGTCGAAGAAGCAGCCAGAGAAGACAGGACTCCAGGTGAACATAGACAAGACGGAGGTTATGAAAATAACCAACCAACCAACAACAACAACAGCAGCAGCAACATCCACCGCCAATCACCATCAACAGGAGGGATTTGAAAGAGGTCACTTCATTCACTCACTTATCTAGGAAGCATTGTCTCAACTACACGAGGAACGGACGACGATGTCAAATCGAGCGAGAATCAGGAAGGCGAGGAACGCATTCATCAACCTGAAACCAATCTGGAAATCTTCCGCTGTCACTCAGCCTGCATCAACAACAAAGTGATTCGGATTTTCAATACAAACGTCAAGTCAGTCAGTTCTTCTATACGGATGGATCAGAAACTTGGCCAGTGTGTCACAAAGAATATTTCCAACAGCCTGTTGCAGACCTTGATCAACAACTGTCTTCGTTCGCTCTATACTGAAGATGAGATGGCCGGAAAGAACAAGAACCAACAAGAAACTATGGGAACAAAGAAAACAAGAACCAATCCCTCGACAAATATGCAGGAGAAAGTGGAGATGGATTGGACACTCGCTGAGGAGGCCGTTGGGTGACATCACGCGTCAGGCCAGTGTTCGAGTGGAACCCGGAAGGGAAGCGGAGAGTAGGACATCCAAGGGTGACATGGAGTAGATCGTGTGAAGAAGAGTTGAAACAGTATGGATTAACATGGATGCAAGTGAAAAGTATAGCAGAAGACAGAAGTAAGTGGAGACGTGCAGCTGAAGCCCTATGTTCCATTAGGAACCCAAGGGAACAATAATAAATAATATAATAATAATCGATCGTGTACACTCAGCAACAGCGTTAGCTGATTTAGGATTTCGCATTGGAAAAGAGTTGGACCTGAACATAACATAATCAGTTTATGAAGTTTTTCATTGTTAGATTTGAGTCTGGCTGCGATCCCCTAGATATTAAGAACGATAGTTTAGAATTGCTCTGCTTGGTGGAGATCTACTCAAACTTTGTGATGTCTGAGACTCATTGAACTATAACTATTGTTCATGTAATTACTATTTCATCAATGCATCCCTATTTATTACAATCTCTTCGCATTGCTTAATTTTTATAAGTTTATGGGTGCTTTTGTGAACTGCAGTTAGCTGAACTGCTTCTATAAGACGTCCTACGTTGAAAATTCAATGCCTAAAGGATTATTTAGTCATTCTTTACAGTCTCAAATAAACAAATCCAGAAACTCCACTAGACTATAACTAAAATTTTGCATATTTTTTTATTTATATTTTATTGTAGCTTGATTACACACAGTATTTTGGTACAAGTATGAAATTTTCAGCATGCGATATCGGTAGCCCAAATTTAGCAGGCCGAACATAGATATCAGGTGTGCGTCGGCGGGGGATCGAACCTCGGACCATGTACATGGTCGGCGAGAGTCCTAACCGCTGTGCCACTGACGCACACATATTGCATTAACACATAAAATCCGCTTTGGTGGAAGTGAGTGCTGATTTATAGAGTTTGTTGACAATTCTTCTTAGCGATAATATTTATTATTTTTTCTGTATTTTATGCCTTTGCATTTCTGTTTGGAATGATAGGGCTTCAAGCTACATTGTTTGGAGTTTCAGTGGAAATGGCTTTCCTTTTCACGGGATGGGGCTGCTAGGAGGGAAAATCAATTGACGAGGCTGTGATGTTACATCGATTGAGATGGTTAGGACATGAGTTACGCATGCCTAGCCATCGCCTTCTTAGAAAATGTGCAATGTTAGCTGACAAAGAATTGATAAGGTTGGAAAACAGCTGCTAGTGGTGGTCAAACCAGAACATGGCATCAGTCAATGAAATCCATAACAGTTAGTTTCAGCCAATCACGTGGGGTGATGTATAATGACTTCCTGGTTGTAGTTCTCGGGATGCTAAGGACCAATGATATTTGGAGGCAGTTATTGATATGGCATTAAATCGTCCTCGATGATGGTGAAGATGCATTCACTCTTTTTGATTTGTCATATCCAAAAGTACTCTACTGTTCCTGTTCCTTTTTCCTCACATTTCTGTTTATTATCTCTCTATTTTGAATCTCTCTTTACTCTCTTCTCTCGCTTTGTATGCTACATGGACAGTGACAACTCAAACTGCTGCACTTCTGTGCAGATTTCTATGTTGAAACCAGTTAGTCAGTTAGGCTGCTTGCCTCACACGCAATCTTCTTTCTTTACCGGTCTTACTAACGGCTAAGTGAGGTTTATGGGTACATCGGCCGGGAATCGAACTCCATACCACTTGCACGGTTGGCAATTGTTCTAACAGTCGACCACCGATGAACTTGTTAAGTTAAACTATAGAAAGTTATTGCTCACAGAATAAAGAAAACTTTGAAATGTAATTACAGAGAGACACTATTGAAAGTATTATTATTTTCAAAGTTTATTTGTTCCACAGTGTTGAATCTTATATCATATTCATTTACGGTAAAATGTTAAGATTATGGGCTAATAAAGTTTCACAGAAATTCGTCGATCAATTTAAGATTAAGTCATATCAGTGCGTCTGTTGCTACTGTCTGAAAAGGCAGGAAGTGTTTGAAGATGAATGTGTGTGGCTACTGCATTAGAATACGGTTGTGTATCACTATACTGCCTCAATAATATCCTTAACTGAATGTATCCCTAAACAGCAGTGTACAATGTGCTCTGCATTTATTAGTTGGGAAGACACTAGAAGAAGCCTGGCCATCAGCTGTGGAGTAGACTCAATTGTAGAATCAGCTGACTAACTGTGTAAGTGCAGCCAAATATCATGGCTATAAGGGTTGTTTCTATGAAATCACTTAAAACTATCCATAGACATGCCAGTTAAGTTATCCTCAAGTTTACCGAAGGAATCGCTATCATACACCAAAAACCAGATTTATATATTCAGAAAAAGCAGTCAGCGTTAGTCCCTCGGCTCTATAACTGGATGTCTTTATTCTCTCTTTCATTTGATTACGTATTCTTTACCCTTAACCTCTCCCCCTTCTCTATATTGTAATTTCTCTTGTCTTATGTTCTTATGATCTAAGTTTAACTCACCACACTGTGGTTCAGCTCATTATTTACTTATATTTTTATCCCTCTCTTATCTTTATTATACAACTTCCCTGCCACTGTATTCAAGCATTTATTTTTAGTTTAAAGACGAACCTTCTGTAAGCTGTGTTAGCTACATAAGTTTAATTTCTGAACACTGTTCATTAAGTCTGGAGTCTCCTGTTAACTGAAATCATGCAATATATGCGGATAATTTGAACAAAGCAACAACTACAGTTTTAGCAGAATAAAAGGGTACCATCTTTTATTTCGTTGCCTTCTCGTCAGCTGCTTACAAGGTAAAAACATTATTAAATGTATCTACAAAAACAATTTAACATACTTGCACAGAGTTCATTGTAAACAAGAATCAATCGATCAATATACGCACACTCTAATAATATATACATATATATGCAATATTAAACAGTATTCAGAACAATAATAATCATACACAATGAAAACTTTTCAGTACCCCGCATTCAGGTGAAAAATATCCAGTTACCAGGGCGAAGAAAGACTGATAACCACTTCTTTCTGAACGCACAAATCAGGTTTTAGGCGCTTCATGGAAATGGCTTCAGTAAACTTAAGGAGAATTGAGCTCTTTTGCTTATTGATAATTTTGAACGACTTTTCGACGTCCACCTCATGACCCGGGTCAAGGAGATGCCTGGCGATGGCACTGTTTAAAGCATTTGTTTCCTTTAGACGTAAACTTTTTGGTACATGTTCAGAATATCGTAGATATGCCCTTCTTTCTGTTCTTCCAATGTAACTGCTCCCGCAAATACATGTAAATTTGTATATACAGTTGGAGTTAACATGAGAAGGATATCTATCGATTTTTGCGGATAAGTTAAATCTTTTCTGTACATAAACTTAACGACTTAACACAACTGATGAGAAGCCAACAAAATAAACGATAATGCCAGCCTATTCTGTAAAAACCACTGTTCCCGCTTTATTCAACTACCAGTACTTGTCAACAAGATTAGAATGACCTAAACACTGAACGACTGCTCCACTCGTTTGGGGTTGACTTCATCAGTAGTCAGTCCTAGATGACTCTACCTCTGACATTTGAATCATCATTTCGTCCAATTAGCTTATCAGAATTCGGCTGGTCCGAACCAATTCACTTCTCTGAGCTAAAGGAAACCGGATGCACTGCTAATGAGCTCGTTTTCAAACAAGTGATACAGCCGCCAATGTTTAATTTATTTCAATT
Source organism: Trichobilharzia szidati (assembly GCA_944472155.2). Classification (NCBI taxonomy): domain Eukaryota; kingdom Metazoa; phylum Platyhelminthes; class Trematoda; order Strigeidida; family Schistosomatidae; genus Trichobilharzia; species Trichobilharzia szidati. Next base: position 27,707,695 of record OX235271.1, read on the forward strand.
AGTTTTTTTTTCTCTGTCACGTTCCCCAGTGGAACATAGGGCTTCAAGCTAGTGGCTTGAAGTTTCTGTAGCAGTGTTTAATTTTTACAGGATGGGGTTGCTAGCCTCGTGCCCAACCTTTCCTCTTTACCAGCATTATTTCTGGCTTAGCGAGATAAAGGAGTGCGTCGACCGGGGATCGAACCCCGGACCATGTGCATGGTCGGCGAGCGTCCTAACCGCTATACCACCACACTAATAATCGGTGTGATTGGTGGTATCCAACTACTTATATGAATGAGTAGTATGTAGCATCATGCGTTTATGTTTGCCTTCTTGATCATCATTTACAGTATCAAGTAGATCACATATTTCATGACCTGAATAACTTCGGCTTCCAAAGGGAACTGTAGTTAAGTTACACCTGAAAGTGTTTAATTAGCGAATTGTGAATTTCATAGAAGGAACGTCCATAAACCTTGAAGGTGCCGTTGAGAAAAAAGTACCCCAGACAAGAATTAATTTTAACCAAAATATTTGCTGATATTAAATCAACAGAATGTCTTTTACATTACCACAGTGGCATTTAGCACCGTCTGTTATTGCTTAAAGAAGCTGATGACCCTATGTAGATGGTAGCGTCCGTGGTTCAAGCATGTGGTCCGCCGTGATTCCATTCCTAACCGATGTCCTCCCAAACCTCGATTAGCTGGTAATAAGACCGGCTCAAAGCTCAAACTTAAAGTCATCATATGCTGCATTTGGAACGCAGAGGAATAAAATGAATAACTTCGATAGTAATACAGTTAAAAATGTCAATAGAACTGACTTACACTCGCTACAGTCTGAAACATTGGGATTAATACAAATTTAATGAAACCAATTTGAGCTGATGGTTTAGTAACTTTTTCACGATCCATAAATGGAGCTACTGGTAAACCTTCCAATTTTTCACGATCAGACTAAATATATAAATAACAGAAAAAAATAAAGACATTAAGTCAAAGAATATTTTACTAACATTAGTCTGTAACCATTAAAACAATTATATTTTGCAGTTATCGCGAATTCTTAGCGCCTTTTTTAATATTTTCCTCCAATCTGTGAGGGCTCAATTCTGATTGGTCGTTAGTTCTTTAAACTTATCAGTGAACTTAGTGCTTTTCAAGGTCACTCAAAACTTATATACTATTCAGAACTGCTGTTAACAATTTTGATTAATGTTTTTGAAGCAATAAAAGTTGTCCTGTTTTTCTTGTGATTGTTGTTAACGTTGTGATTAGCTATCAGAGTAGCTCGTATTTCTCCTAATCTACTACACGGCACTACTGGGTATAAGAAACAAACAGTCAGAAATGGTTAGTTATCAGTGCACCTGGAAAACATTTAAGTATATATTCTAAAAGCCACTGAAAAATCTGTGGGAGAATTACTGCGAATTTGTTGAAAGTGATTTTTTCAGATGTTTCCATCGGCCAGTATGATCTAAATAACCACTTTTATGATATCATCAATTAAGCTTTGTTCAGGTATGATTTAGAAAACATTGACTAAACCACAAATTAATTGTCTAAATCTGCAAGACTCGTCAAACCTTTAGGAATTGACGTCGCACACAAACCAACAAAATCACTTCACTCTATTCTATGTCAACCAAAAGACTCAACAGCGAAAGAAGATAAAACCAACATAATCTACAAAATAAATTGTAACAGGTGCGAAAAACACAACATTGGCCAAAGTGGACGTCCCCTTCGTCTTCGTATCCACGAACATAAGCTAGCTGTCAAAAGACATGATATCCACTCTCTCATATCACTACATACAGACAACCATGGACATCAATTCGATTGGGACAATGTTCAAATATTAGACAGAGGAAACAACAAGAATGCTAGAGAATTTTTAGAAGCCCGCCTGGTATTCCAGTGAATCATCAATCAATAGACACATCGAGATTGACAAAATTTATCAACCGATAAGAAAGAAACCTCACACACAAAGGGTCAAAGTTCAAGTCAAAGAAACAATCAGTTCCAATGCAAGTAGCCTAGAAGGTGTGAAAACACACAAAAACAACCAATCACGTCCAAGGTCCCCCACCGGGAGAGATGATTAATAAACTCATGGAGAAATCTAAAAGCTCACTTCAACAAATTGAAGTATGCGCTGAAGATGTCACCTAGTAGGGTGATGAAAGCTTCACAAATTAACAATCCAGCTCAGAGAACACAACCACATCAAAATCATCCACCTGAGCTACAAATCTTCTCCATCATATCTAATTGTCTAAATCAAGGGGTAAAGTGTTGTGTTATTAAATTTTGTACTAATCTTCTGAATATTTAACCGACAAAAACAAAACTGACACTTGAAAGTTAATCTCATTACTCATTAGTGACCCACTACAGGATGAATTTTCCTGAAGTTTTAGTGGAAAGTCGTGATCAATGGAGTCCACCTAGTTAGGCTTGATGACAAACGCTCACCAATGACACTGGCTGTCGGTCACAGTATACATCACAAATCGGCAGAAATTAAAATTCATGGGCCACTGAATTTTGTCCCAGTAGCTGAATGGTATATACATTCGCTTTGTAACCTGAAGGCCTTGGGTTCGATCCCTAGTGGGTTGATAAGTACATACGTCTGAGAAGTTCAAAACAAGGACGAAACATCTGTCCAGAACTCCATGGTGGTTCACAATGGTTCCCTGATTGAAGTCAACTCATGACCGAACCGAAATAGAATTCATGCTTGATATTTCTCGTCGATACATTTGAACAAAACTAATCAGCTGCATTGGTTGAGTGGACAACGCATAGATGTTTGGCGCTATCATTGCTGGGTTCGAGTTAAATGAAGTATACTATTATTCATCCGGATGACGAGCGAGAAATAGAAAGAAACGCGCTTGCCTTGGATTCCATTGTTGCCCACTACCAAACAGGTAGGCAGAAAAGTAAATCAGGATTTGTTGTTTTAGGTTATTTGAAGAAATTATGCCATCCATGTATGTGGAAAGAAGTTAAGCCTTTTACCAAAAACTATGTTTTAAAGATGTTGTACGCGGAAGTGTATCCTCTAAATGCGGTGGATGTATGTAGACGAGACATCGACAGAACTGAAAACAAAAGATTTCCAACCATACAAATTCAGCAATGGTCTGAGTCCAATTTACTAACAGGGCCTTCTGATGTCCCATTTCATAATAAAAGGGTACTAGGTTGGGGAGTTAAACACTAGTGTTCATAGAAAATCTATATATTTTTACTCTGATGTTTGATTCTCAGTTCATCCCATGTCAGGACCAGTGAAATATTTAAGTCTAATAGTGTAAAACAGCCAAGCACCACTAAAAAAATCTTCATTAGGAACTAAGACAAATAAGCGAATATTACGAAACCTGATAAAGGTTCTGGAGTTGTCATCATGAATAAAAGTGACTATAAATCTAAAATGATGTCTATTCTTAATGATAAAAGCAAATTTAGCCGTGATCCCCCCTCAGAAGATATTCAGTTGTTGCAGGGCACAGTGACAGCTAATCTACTGAAACTTCAAGGCCTAAATGCTATAAGTAAAGATAAATTTGACTCATTAAAACCATCAGATTGTAATTTCCCGCATATGTATGGCTTGCCGAAAATACATAAACCCAATAATCCTCTACGTTCTATGCTGTCAATGTGCAAATCCCCAACACATAAACTTGCTAAATGGTTAGTAGAATTATTGCATCCAGTTAAAACACAATTCTGTAAGTATGTGTTAAAAGATACATTTGAATTGGTTGATTTTCTTGACAATAGTAATATTAATATTATGAATAAGAATATGTACTCTTTTGATGTAAACTCGTTATTCACTTATGTGCCTTTGTGTGATTATATTTCCACAAACAATTTTTTCATCCCGTTCCCTATATCTTATTTAAGGGATTTATTACTTCTATGTACTAACAATGTTATGTTTACGTTTGAAGGTGAGTGTTTCCGCCAAGTTGATGGTGTTGCTATGGGAAGTCCGTTAGGCCCCCTTTTAGCAGATATTTATATGTCGTACACTGAGAACTTATTGGAGGATTTAATCGAAAATGTGCCACTTTATACAAAGTATGTAGATGATATTGTAAACTTCAGTGATAAGTCTTGTTCTGCCACCTCAATTTTAAATCGAATGAATGAAGTTCAGAATAGCATATCACTTACATCTGTAGAAGAGGAAGATAACTGTTTATCTTTCCTAGACATATTGCTTAGTCGACGGCTTGATGGGTCAATAAAAAGATCTATTTATAGAAAACCTACCTGGGCAGGACAATATCTTAATTACCACAGTTTCTGCCCTGTTCTGTACAAAAGAGCCTTAATAGGCTGCCTCTTCAGTAGAATTCAACGAATATGCACTGAAGACACACTTGATGAAGAAGAAAGAAAGTTGACACAAACTCTGGTTGATAACAATTATCGAGACAAGTTGATCAGGAGATATAAAGTAGTCACAACACCAATACCCACTCTACCACTCACCCCTAAGAAAGACGTGTACATTAAGCTACCCTATGTGGGGCATCAAAACAGCTTGATAACTAGACAAAGACTGAACGCTGCTGTGAAAAAGACTTTTTATGCAGCTAATATCATAATAATTGAGAATGTGAAGCCAAGATATCTATCTAAGCCCTTCGAACATGAGAAAAATGATGTCATATACCACTGTATTTACCAATTTGAATGTACGTGTGGACACACATACATAGGGAGGACTCATCGATCTCTGCAAGTAAGGGCTCGTTTCAGAGCATATTCCTAAATGGCTCCAGAAACAAATGGAATCTTCAGAACCTATTAACGGTGAGAACAGGAGACCTAGTTCTTCTATTGCGAAACATATTAAAGAGACAGGACATAAAATTGACGTTAACAGATCTTTTAAACCTATCTATAAAACGTGTTTGGGGCGTATCCTTAAGTTTGTGAAAGCCCTAGCTGGCAATTAGGAAGTTTAAACCACCTTTATGCGTTCAAAAACAATTCGTCATCACAATAAACCTTCTTTGGTAAATTTTGTTTTGATACCATAGCAGATGTAATATTATCTCTGCTATTTGGTTTAGTGGTCTTCATTGTTACTTTGACCTTGAATATGTCCTCTTAACTTGACCCAAGTCTATTTTCTCACCTCTTGCCTCTTTATTAATTTCATATATATTCCTATGACAAGTCCGTGTGTGATCAGATTGTTCGAAATGTGTTGCGCAAATACATTACACGATTCAGATAAATTACATCTTCTTATTGCTTTATCTAAATTCATAAAGGGAACTAATTGTTTTAAAAAAGAATTATTCTGTCAAATTCTTAGGTCAGTGCAGTAAACCAGTGTCAATTAGACTGGTAGAAGGTAAAAGCTTAGAAGAACCTTGACCTTTTGACGCTGTTAATGATAAGAAATGAAGGGACAAGTCCAAATATGGCAATTAATGAAGTTACAGACAGAGCTATACAGTAAGATGGAACAAGGTAAAAGTGAACACATACAAAAGGAACAATTCATCACCTGCTGTGGACATCCAGAAAATTCCACTAATCCTACAGCTGATGATATGGTTATGAACAGTAAACTGTGTCCGAAACGTCATCCAGTTGAGCAATACTATCTCACAGTGTAATATTTACAATAATAGGGAATTGCATACTACCAAAGGGTCTAAGTTTCACACATATATTAAGATAAGCTACACTTAAGGATAATTATTTCAAAGAAATGGCGTTATATTAATCATAACTCTGGGCCTAAAAGTTATCAGTATTTATTGCTCTAAAGTTCTAAATTCTCCAGCTACGCCTAAAAAACCCACTAGGAAAGTATCTTTTTATTCCTTTACGTTCCCAATGGAGTTTTGAGGTTTCGGCAGCAGTGGTACTTATTGTCACGGGATGGGGTTGCTAGCCTCATGCCCAACCTCCCCTTTATACCAGTCTCATTACTGGCACAGCGAGGTGAAGGAGTGCGCCGGCCGGGGGTCGTACCCTGAACCACCTGCGTGGTTGGCGAGCATTCTACCGCTGCGCCATCAATGCGACTGGGAAAGTATAGGACAGCAGAATAAATATATGTTCCATGGCTGGAGGCGATAGGCAGGAAGCCTTGGCTTTATTTAGGTTTCGTGCGTTTTGGCACTCACTGGTCAGCGTAGCGTAAATGAAATCCTGAAGGAACTTATGTCTGAAGAAAATAAACTGTGTATCTCCCAGAACTAAGTTTACTTCGGGAACAGAATCAGACGTCGGTGAACTACCATTTCTAGACTGCCTAGTTAAGAGAAGGGAAAACGGACATTTTAGTATATCCATATTCAGGAAGAAAACCCACTATAATAAATATTTAGACTTCAAATCATCACACCCCATCAGCGCAAAGATTTCAGTTGTTTCAGGTCTTCTTAGACGAGCACACTCTCTGATAACCGACGAGAAACAAAAAGAAAAAGAAATGTCAAACATTACTGAAACTCTCAAGCAAAACAACTACCCTGGGGACTTCATCAACAAAATCAACACTGACATTAAGTATGGCCGAAAACGCATTCTGAAAACATGGACCTCGACAATCGTCATCCCATATCCAGAAGAGACGTCAGTTGATATCAGAAGAGTACTCAATCAGCTCGACTTTAGAGTTTTCTTTGAAACATCAGACGCACTACAAAACAACCTTGTCCATATAAAAGACCAAATCCCTCAATATTCTCTATCTAATTGTGTCTATAAAACAAAATGCTTGGAATGTGATGTGATATACATCGGACAATCATCTCGAGAAATCAGAATCAGAAGTAATGAAAACCGTAGAGCATCTCTTCGACCACCAAGAAATCCAAATGAGCTGAAAAAACTTGAAAAATCATCAGTCATAGGTCTACATGCCATAGAATCAAGCCACAAAATTGATTTTGACAATATTGAAATAATCCAGAAAAACTTCAGAAATCATAAAGAACGTCTAATATCAGAAGCACTTCATATCAAGTGGAATCAAAATTGCTTGAATAGGAATGATGAACTCAAACAGAATCTGACCTAGTTACAACATCTCCCTCCCCCACCAAGTGACAAAATCAACACGAATGTGATATGGAAGTTCACTATGTAAACACACACTGACTTTATAATTTTAAACACTGATCAAATCCAACAATCTACACTTGATTTTGATTTTGTTATCTTTACCAAATAACCAACTTGACAACGAAAAATGACCCCAGATTAACGAACGATGATCAAGTTAGTAAACTTTGTTTTGATACCATAACAGATGTACTATTACCTTTGTTATTTGGTTTAGTGAACTTCATTGCTATTTTGACTTTCAATATGTCCTTTTAACTTGACCTAAGTCTATTTTCTCACCTCTGAACTCTTTGTTATATATATGCTGAGATTTTGTAGATTCCGGTTTAATAATACTTTGATAAAGCTGTTAAATAGCGAAACATCAGTAAAAGCAGCAATATCGTTTTGTTTTTCATTCATTCATTGGGAAATACAAAAACCTTTATTATAATGAACTTATGTCTCTTTTGAGATTCGAACCCGTATCACATACAGTGTTGTAGTCGCAAATGTTACCACTGAGCTATTTGACCTTGCGACTGACCTCCTGCAGGACTGTAAGAGATACTTTGATTGGATATTAAGTAGTAACTAATGTCATGAGTCTAGTCCTTGGTATTGGTGTAGACTGAATTCTATTCCTATAATCATCACTGATGAACAGAATTCGATCCCTAGTAGGATTATGGGTGGACACTACTGATGAGTTCCAAACTGTGATTTTCAGTGATTGTCCAACTTACGGTGGTTCGTGAAGAAACCTGAATTTATCTCTCTAGTTATCAATGTTAATGGAACAGGATATAGGATTTCCAACATGAGCTGACATCACTTAGAGAACCATTGAAAACCGGGGAGTATTGGACAGTTGTTTCGTCCTAATTTGGGACTCTTTATCAGTACACACCCACCGGGATTCGAACCCAGGACCGTCTGGTTACAAGGCGAGCTCGTATGCTATTGAGCCACTGGGACCCGATCCAATGGCCAGCACATGAATTCCAACTTCTGACAATTCACGACATAGCGCAACCGCTAGCCAATATCTTCGGCGAGTATTTGTCCTCACACCCGACCTGCTGCACCCTACTGGTCACAACTTCTCACTAGAACCCCAGGTAACTACCTACCTGAATAGGACAAGTCGCTAGTGAGCATCTCATTGATATTCAAGTGTTGGTTTGTAGGGATTTGATTGGTTATAGGATTTTCATCATGAGCTGACATCAGTTAGAGAACCATTGGAACCCCAGTGGGTGCGTACCTCTGAAGAGTCCCAGACTAGGATGAAACAGCTGTCCAGTACTCCCAGGTTTTCCAGTGGTTCTCTAACTGATGTCAGCTCATGATGAAAATCCTGTAACCAATCAAATCCCTACAAACCAACACTTGAACAGGATATGTAAACTCTCATAGAAAACAATCAAAATGATTCAAAAACAAAAACTAACAGTTAGTAAAATATGCTCAACAAGAGGTTCTTTAAGTTAACAAATCAATAAGACTTACCTGATTGAAGTATTCTTCAAGTAAACAGTCAACCCATGGTTCGCTAACATTCATTGGTCTGACTTCATTTGAAATATCACAACATTTTATAAGCACCATTTTAAACTACAGGAAATAGAGTAATAATGAGTAATAATAATAGTAATAATAACCATAGCAGGAGTGGATATTATGATTACTGTGGTGTAAAAAGCTTATTGAACTGATGGTTATTCAAACAGTCTTAAACAGAAGCCCTCTAAGTGTCAGACTGTTAATTTCAACTTCAGATGCAAACAAGACTTGTGTGGACTGATTCAGCCCCAGGATTCTTATAATAATACTGACGGCACTGTGACAGGAAATAATTCGAATATCACATTCCTTAGCATCAGTTTCTCTTCAAATATTCGCTGGCCACCTAATATCTTGTTGATTTATTAGAAGAATATCTCGTTTGAATTATTATTACCTAGGGAAGTCGAGACTTTCTTCTAGTATAACTCATCCTCCTCCCTTAAAATTTGTTAATTCATCCATTCTACTTGTTCATCAATATTATTTCCTCTTATTATTCCCTGGGCTTCTCGAAAAAGACCATGTCATACTATGGTGGTGTGATACAGACAGTGTGTGCCAACGGAATATTATTCTCACATATTCCCACAGTTCAGTTCAGCATTAACAACAAAATACTATGTATATTTGAATATTCTATTTCATGTCATTTGATGTAAATCTAAATCACGCGGTCAGTGACTAGTTAACGAATATAAACTGTAGATAAATAAACAGCGGTTTGATTAATGAAAAGTATACCATGGCTTCCGTGTCTTGCATTCTGTTGTTACAATATTATGTAGAACATTGAAGATTGTAAGCAAGATTAGTGGTGTGTGTGTGTGCCTTTAACTCAACTAACTGACACTGCGGTTGAAAGGCATTTTAATCCTTCCAAGCAGTTAGCTAAAGCCATCTTGTCTGCTACTGAACATCCTCTTAATTCGCAACTCTGTCCTATTAACTCTTCAGATAGAATCGGAAGAAATTTCATAAAAATTTATGCTGGTACAGCAAAATATTAAACTTTCGGTTTTTATAGCTTTATTATTTCTACTATTACATGTATATATATATATATATATATATATATATATATATATATAGGCAGCCTGCTTAAAACTTGGGCTACCAAAAACTTCTATTTCTCTGTGGCATATATTTCCTCTCGTTCGGTTTGTTTTATCGATTAAGATATGACCTCTAGTGGTATTATCTACTCTTGTGTGTGTATTTAAAATGTTTACAAGCTTCTGATTCGCAAGTTCCTGTTAAACTTGAGGAATGGCCTGATTGTGGGTGGCAACGTGTTCCAATACATGAGATAACGGTTCTTCAATTGTGTCCTTGCGACTCAAAATGCACTTCTAAACATCTTACAACTGGCTTTCAACTAGACATCGTGGATCTTTTGAAACAGAGACAAAGCAGATATATCGTAATAGAACGGCCTTGTGCTTCAGCTAAGAGACCATTGTGTCACAGGATATGCTTCTGTCAATTAATATTTTACTTGAAGATATTGTACAAAGGGAAAATATCATGCAATAAACTGCTCTGAGAATTCTGTAAATTTTATAAATACTGTCCAGAATAAAGATGTGATTATTGTGTTGTTTATATGTTTATCAAGGGAGATAAATTGTTCCAATATGTACTAATGCTGAAAATTCCATTCTGCATAACTAGTGTTTGAAATAAAGCGACTATTACTATTAATAGTAGACGTTCTAGACAGGAATAGACATGAAGAAACTTTGTGAATTTCAGGAAGTGTTGATATGTTCTCCTCACACTGAATTACATTCTACACTGAAGATATTTACAGAAATGAGAAACAACTTCTAAAATACTTGAGTGATATTCATAGTTCAATGGCACAGTAGTCACAAACTACACCTTACGGTATTCCAGATTCACATATCTGAATTGACATTATTGTTGAGAATTAGGATTTTCTTCCTCGTATTAATTTCTGTGAATCTCCTCACTGGTGTCAGAACGCCTGTTCTGCTTCCCAAAACCAGCTCGTTTGGACATCGTTACCAGTGCCGCCTGTAGTTGAAACGATGCTGCCTGTTCACATAAGGATTACTTTAGATTACCCCCGATGATTGGTGTTTGCTGTTGGTGGTCCGGTATCTAAATCAACTCTTTCTTCACTATATTCGCTTGAAGAACCTTCTTCACTGCAAGTTGTTTACAGTAGCATAGCTGATATTTATGCTTTTCGTATTCATACTTTAAGTTACCTGTACACCATTAGGACCATGAAAAGTACTTCTACTTATTATTGATATTCCCTTGGGTTCTGAGTGGAATATAGGGCTTCAGCAGCACATCGCGATTTCCCTCTTTTCTTCTCAGTCTTTTATAGGTCACTCCACAAGGTCCTGTTTGGGACATGACCTCACTCGACGGTCTCCTCGACGCGTATGTCCAGTACATCTCTATATTTGTTTGATGATATGTTCGTGGTTGATTCGTTGTCATAGTTACTCGTTGTTTATAAACGCTAGCCGGTCATCCGATCTTCAGTATGATGCAAACACAACTATTGATGTAAGCTTTTCATGACACGAGTGCCAAGCCTCTGGAGTATATAGAAGTACTTACTTGACATTACTGTTGGAGATCTTGTTCCTTACGTCCAGTGCAGTAGATTTCCACACTGGGTTCAGAGTAACCCAAGTCTGTTCCACTTTCCCCATCCTGGCTGGCTTTGACATCTTCATCTGCCCCGCCTGTAGCTGAAATGCTGTTCAGATGAGGTTTGTGAAAAAAATGACTTTCATTAGATTTCTACCATTGCTACTTGCGACGAGACTTTTGACTGCACATTCAACCAGTGTGTGTCTCATTTTAGCCTAGGGTAATACCTGTGACGATCACCACTTTTATATTGCCTTCATATTTATAAAAGGCAACACTAATGACGTTTTCGAATACGAAGGCTTAAATTCCACATCCAAACTGTTATCATTATTATTCCATTGCAATCCGAGTAGAAATTAAGACTCCATGCTTGACCTTTGAAGGTTAAGTAGCAATGGTGTTTATTTTATGCGGGACGGGGTTGCTAGCCGCATACGCAACCCTCCTTCTTTACTGGGCTTACTACCGGCTAAGCGAGGTTTAGAGCAGTGAGTCGGTCGGGGACCGAACTTAGACCACGTGGGGCTTGGTCCGTAATACTCGCACACTAAGGTGAATCTAACTTCCACAGTTAACATGTCGTACTGCATAGCTGAGATGAGATAATGTGTCACTGTCCAACGTTAAGCTGATGAGATGATCAGTGAAGCAAAAATTAGATTCATGAAGGGTAAGGCAGTCGTATAAACAGTTGAATTTACCAACTTACGGTTTCACGATGTTCTTTTTTATTCATTGAAAAACCTTCTTCTAAATGTCTTCTCATTGTTTCCAATATTTCACCATGTCTAGCCATATCAGTAGCTAGAATAAGGCTTGTCATTCCCTTTTTCAGATTAAAATTATAAAATAATTTTTTTAAATATTGTGTAAAGAAATAAAGCGAATATTTTACTGGCATAGATATGAATAATGAATAAAAGTGAAGTGAAAACCTGGAGTGCTGAAGGAATTGCAAGAAACGAGGTCTCCAGATACCTAGTCTGACAGTATTTCACCTGTAATAATAGAAGCAACGGCTGAAAATGCCTTTCTCATACCGCAGTCACCAAGAATTTCTCCTGTTCTTTCACCTTCAGTTATTACATACAAAATCAATATTATAGTATATCACTTTAAGGTTATCTGAGACAGCGTCGTCAGCAAACGATCAGATACCAGCGGTTGAATGGTCTATGAGCTCTGCTTGTAACTAGAAGGTTCTGGGTTCAAACACTAGTGAGTTCTTGCCGGACGAGACAGCTACCCAGCACTTCCTGGATCTTCAATGGTCTTCTAACTGGCATCAGCCCGTGATCAGACCTCTACGAATAAACAGTTCAGACGACCAAAAATTATTATTAATAATATATCCTTGGGTTCCCTGTGGAACGTTAGGCTTCAACAGCACATCGCTATTTCACCCTTTTCGTCAAATTCTTTTTAACAGACTTCACAGCAGCCCATAAACGTTTACCTTGTCACACGTTCTCCTCCATGTCATCCTGAAACTCATGCACAACTCGTCCTCCTCCATTCAGGTTTCATCCGGGGGAGATTGTTTGCCCCACATGATGATACTGTGTGCAAAGGGCTGAGATGAATGTGTTCGGTTCTCCTGATATTTAATGTATAATTTCCCAGTCTGTGGATGTATCACTGAGTGAATAACCTCACCTAGTTTACGAGTCCTATAGCTTACTAGCATGTCGTAGGCCCGTAAAACAGGGGAAATTGAATGTGGGGCTAGCAACACTATCACAGAAAATCAATCTTATCGCAACACAAACTTCAAAGATATCGAAAATTATTGTTTTAGAAAAAAAGTCTAATAGAAATGACCGGGAAATGGAACTGTTTAACTGAAGAAATTCTCAGTTATCAGTATAGGCTACGCAATAAGAACTCAAGAGAGAGGATAAAGGTTTTATCATCAAACCCTTAATTCGCTCGTGAGCAACTTTAAAGAGAGAAATTTATTTCTGATGTAAATTACAATCTGAAAAATTACTTGCCCAATAAAACTGAAGTGAGAACTACTCAAATGGAAGATGATTCCAGCGTAGTTACTTCGAACAAATTTAATTATTGGTTACATTAATTTTAATGCATACAGGGTAAGTGGTTCAGCAGTAGAAATCTTCTTGCGGTAGCCTGTTTTAATCATTGAGCTACCTAAATTCTCTTATTCATCAAAATGCATCGGAGTTTACTCCGTTTCATATTGTGTTTTAATGATCTAATTACCACAGTGAGGAGTCACAATTCGTACTTACTTACTTAACATTTCAAGTAAATCTCTACCTACCGTCGGGAGTTTTTTGAAGGAAATAAAGGAAGAACACTGTGAAATAGCACTAGAGCAATCTTCGAGTGAATAACAGCCCACCAGAATTTGTGATGTGATCATGAGCAATGATTTCAGCTTGAAATGTCATCAAGTTGTTAATACCGCATCACTGTGTGACATTTAAAATAAACTTATGAAAATAGAATAAATAATGCGGAATTCAAAGCCTCGATGGTACTGTCATATAAAGAAGGAACATCAGATGCCCTACACAGGATTCTTATTAAGGCTGGGAGGGACTAAGCTGGCATTTAAACTAATCAACCAAGTCACTCAGAGAAAAACTTTGTTGGTTTAAAGACCTGATAGATCCAATTAAGAAAAATAATATAACTTAATATTAATAATAATAATTTGCTTTATTCCAAAACAGTACTTGTGATACTGAATGGAATTCTTAGCATTTTTTCCACAGTATTGCATCCAGTTAGTACATTATCAATAAATAAAATTCCATATAGATTAAGGAAATCTCAGTTCATTATGACAACAACATATTGGCATGTCGGTAGCAAAGGTAAAGCTGAACGGTGTTTGAAGGTGTTAGAAAAGTAGGTGCTATCATATTTACTGGCGTAAGCGACAGAAAGAAACAAAAGCAGCACATAACGAAAAAAAGAGAGAGAAAAGAGGAAAAGAAAATGTTGTACCCATAAATGATATGAGTTGGAAAGACAAGGTCCAGTTGTACTACTGACTATTTAATGAATTATAGGTGTCACGCCTAATGCTTTCTTTATCACACAGAACACGAGCTAAGTAAGGTATGGTTGAGTTTTTGTACTTGCTGGTGCGAGCATATAGTTTTCTATATAGGCTTCTGATTTTGCCTGATGAGATGCAAGGGGAGAGTTGTGAGTGAAGAGGGTAGTGTGAGTTAGATAAAATGGATTTGGCCCATTTTTTCACATGAGTCCATGTGCCTGTCGACGAGAATATTAACAAGCTGATTAAGTGGCACGTTGGTTACCCTGCTGACAACCTTTAACATCCTGCGTAATAAGGTATAGTCCTTCTTCAGTAGCCCGGGAAAAACTAAGGGGGAACAATAGAGAATAATAGGCAGAATGCGAGAATTAACGAGTTGTAGGAGTAATGGTTGGGTTATACCAAAATGTTTTGACTTCTTGATGAAGAAGGTAAGACGGAATATTTTCTTGGAAATCGCCAAGATATGAGACGACCAGGAAAGATCAGCAGATAGAAAGACGCCTACCAAATACCATGTAATGACTATGAGTGAGGTCAATTACATAGGTCAAACTGGTAAATCGAGATGAACTAGATTATTGGAACATTTAGCTAGACCTAAAATGACTAACCCTGCTAAGTTAAATAACCTCGAAAAAAAACAGCCATTGCACTGCATTCGCTTGCATACAATCATAAAATAGGGTGGGACGAATTGAGAGTATTAAGAAGTTATATAGTTAGGTGGGGAGAGGTTAATCGCTGAATCTTTTGTTCATCGAATCAGCAACAAACACATAAGATGTCTGAATTCTTGTAGAAGTGATTAATAACACAAGGTAGTTACGTAACTAGGGTATGTCGTGAAAAACAATATGTAAACATTTTTTCTAAAAACCAAATGTTGGGTGTATCAAAGAATATCTGACGTTTTAATTAAAAAAAAATGTCGAAAGTATGTTTAATTCCCATTTCAAAATATTTGCTGAACAGTTGACCTCATATATATGCGAGTAGTTATCGAGTTTCCATTTCTATTGTATGGAACTGACACAAAAGAGGCATTGATTTGCCTTATATAAAGATGCACTGCAGTTGAAAGCTTTGCAGTTGATATGCTTTTTAGTGTACTTTCTCGGAACTATATTCGCTTGGAATAAGCTCTATAAAAAAAAGTTTTCACACCCAGTATTTTATTTAACCAGTGAAGAATATGAGTTTGTTTTACTGAATGCTGATGGATGTGCTGACATATTTTGACATATCATGTTTGAAAATATTCTAATGGTCTAAATTGATTCGTGCATAACAAGTACAGCTAGCTGGGTGGTAACTGCAAGACTGTTTCACGGAACTCGTGAAGAAACCTCGTCCCAATGATAAACTTGAGTAATGCTAGAGCAATCAGTGTAGCAGATAAATACTCAGCTCATTATTAGTCTCAACAGTTCACAATCTAAACCATTTCAAATGGTATAACTTACAATGAGATAGGATGGTCGAGGGTGAGTGCCTTGCGCTGCGGGTTGGCCACTCCTCCGCACACCTCTTGAAATGCTCCCATATGACCGGGCGTCTTACATAGCCTCTCCTGAGGAAGTCCTACTCACTGCCTTCACGTGGCGGAGGTGTTCTTCACCAAAGTGAGAGGGCGAAAGCGGATGCCCGGCGCTCTTCACCGGATTGACTGTCCATTGGATGACAGTCTAGGGGAGATGGCTAAACCCTGATTCCAAACCTCCAACGACTGGAGTATGAAGCTCACTGGAGCTCACCGGCAGACGTATGGACAAAGGGCTTGTTGGATGTCCTGGATGTCTGGCCCCATTCAAAAAGGCGTATGAACCGAACTCCGGTCACCGGCTGCCAATGGATAGTGGACTCCCTACCCCACTCCGACTGCCTTGTAGGTCACACTTGGTTGTGTAAAGGCTAGAGCTGCACTCTCAAACAAAAGGCCGAGCGATTCTGGGGATATCACTCGTACCAAATTCCCATGAAACTTCATGAACTCTCTTACAAACGAGGTACAGTCAAGGCTGATATGGATTGCCTGGGGCTACAAACCGTCTACGGACTCCGTCTGTGGAACAAGAATTGGATAACCCTGTCGCAAAACCTTGTGTCGGATCACCGCACCTGGGCAGCGATGTTTCGAGATGTTCATGAAGTCGGCTCACCCTCTCGTAGGAGATAGCCGAAGTAAAGTAAAGTAAGTATGTATGTTATTTTATTCCTTTGTGTTCCAAATGGAACATAGTGCTTCACGCTGGAGATTTTGAAGTTTCGGTAGCGCTAGTTTTATTTCTACGGGGTAGGGTTTTTGGCCTCACGCTCAACCGTCCATCTTTAACGGGATTACCACCGTCTAAGCGAGGTTTGGGGGTGTATCGGGCAGAGACTGAAACCCGAACCACTTGCATGGTTGACGAGTATCTTACCGCTGAACCAACAACGTACACAATGTGATGGAAAGTATTCCTGTCGAAATGATAGGCTATTATAAATCAGAATCCCCAGATACTGTAAAGATGAAAGTAATGTTAACAGTTACACCAGGCTAGACAGTATTAAATATTAAGGATTCTGAGTAATTTTTGGATATGTTTCAGGATTTTCATCATGAGCTGACATTAGTTAAAGAACCATTGGAAAACCTGGGAGTACTGGACAGCTGTTTCGTCACACTAGTCTGGGACTCTTCATCAGTACGCACCCACTGAAGTTCGAACCCAGGACCTTCTGGTTACAAGGCGAGCCCGTATACCATTGAGCCACTGGGACCCGATCCAATGGTCCATGAATTCTAACTTCTGCCAATTCACGACATAGCGTGACCCCTAGCCAATGTCTTCGGTGAGTATTTGTCCTTACATCTGACCTGCTGCACCCTACTGGTCACGACTTCTCACTAGAACCCCAGGTAACTACCTACCTGAATAGGGCAATCGCTAGTGAGCATCCTGGGTTAGAATCCCGGTGGGTGCGTACTGATGAAGAGTCTCAAACCAGAACGAAACAGCTGTCCAGTACTCTCAGGTTTTCCAGTGGTTCTCTAACTAATTCCAGCTCATGATGAAAACCCTGTAACCAATCAAATCCCTACAAACCAACACTTGCATTTCGGATATGTGTTTTTCATTCCTTGTATTCAAAGTGGAATATATATGTTCAAACTGCTTGAAGTTTCAGTAGCAGTGGTGTGATTTTTATGAAGTGAGGTCGTTGGCCTTGTTCCCAACCTTCCCTGTTTTTCCGGGCTTATCAACAGCTAGGTGGATGAATAACGCATAGACCGGAAGTTGAACTTGGACATTCTGTTCGGCTAGTGAGTGATCTACCGCTAAAAATATACTTGGAAGAATCAAGCACAGAATAAGAAATGCGTTCCGAATGTATATAGGAGTAAAACTTTGTTACCCAATCGCTATAGTTACTTCAATGTACATACAGAATATAAAAATAAACCTATCCTTCGCTGGAATCGGAGAGAAAGAATGACGTGGGTTGGAGAAAGCCCTCGAGGAGCCAATCAGGCGATCTGACTTCATTCGATTAAATTAAAAATAGGCATGGAGATACGGAAAGCAATAAGTTATTGGAAAAGAAGGCGAAGATAGGACTTCAAGTGAAAACAGAGAAGACGAAGGTAATGAAGATATTTAACCAACAACAAAAAGCACCAACCATCAGTACCAACGGCAGAAATTTGAAAGGTGGTACGGTGACTCTAAACTTTAGCAGCCCAAACCGAAACTACCTTGAGAGTGGATGAATGACCTTGAGCAGGCAATCAGCTGACTCGGAATGGTTGCTGTACATCGTCTGCGGTGCAAATTCGCTCCAGAGTTTGTTTTTGATTACTGTTTAGAGAACAGGCTGATAGCGAGGTCGAAAACTTGCCAGTGCGGAGGTGTAATGCATATACAAAGATACACGAGGTGCGTCGACGGTTATGTTTACCGTTGCAGGGAGTGCAGATGCAGAAAATCGGTCCGAGAGGGTATGTCGTTATTTTTTAGTTTATAGATTCCTTAGATACTTTCTGGAGCCATCTCAAAAAACGGATAAGATCTGTGAACGTATCAAGAAATCTAATGATTTACCGTTATCTCGACGAGTTTATGTATAGGACTTGGTTTAACATGACTTTAAAGACTCTTAGGTCAAATTGGGAGGTTTTTTTGCAACGTATACGAGAACGCTATCTTTTGTAACTATTTTTTAACATTGCATTACTTGTATATAAACGATTTATTAAAATTATGCGCCGTTCATTTTAAGCCTCCTGATTGGTTAAAGTTGTCCTTGTCAAGGTCATTTGTCCGTTCGTAAGGTTGTTTTCGTTTGGGCTGCTAAAGTTTAGAGTCACCAGGTGGTACTTCCTTCACTTATCTAGCGGGTATCATCTTAAATACAGGCGGTCGGCACGGATAAGGATGTAAAAACCAAGCAAATATTCCTCACTCTGAAATCAGTTTGGAAATCTGCTTGACTCAGCAGTAAAGAACAAGATTCGGATTTTTAATATCAATATCTAGTAAGTTCTTATATATCGTCGCTCAGAAACCTGGCGTGCCACGAAGAGCATTTCCGACAGACTGCAGACTTTTATCGACAGCTGCATTCCTTAGCTCCATGGCCAGAAAGAATTAGCAACAAGAAACTCTAAGAACTTACTAGTCATGAATCTATAGCTCAACAAAAATATGCCGAAGAAAATGGAGACACGTCGAACAGACACCAAAAACACTGCTAAGATCACACACCATACCTTTGAGTATGACTTAAGTGGGAAACGACGGGTTGGTTTTTGAATCCGAGGGTGATGGGGTGGAGATAATGTATTTTTTTAAATTCCTTTACGTTCCCAGTGGAACACAGAGCTTCATGCTATAGCTTTGAAGTTTTGATAGCAGTGGTGTTTATTTTTTAATGGATGTGGGTCGCTGGCCTCATGCCCGACCTTCCCTCTTTACCAGTCTCATTACCAGCTTAGCGAGGTAAAGCAGTGCGTCGGCCGGGAATCTAACCCCGAACCACCTACGTAGTTGGCGAGCATTCTACCGCTATGCCACCAACGCACTAATGATAATGTAAGGAGAATATTAAATCTTATAGAGAGTCCAAATTCGGATTTTCAATACAAACGTCAAGTCAGTTCTTCTAAACGGATCAGAAACTTGGCGGGTCACAAAGAATATTTCCAACAGCCTATTAGCCAGGCGCAGACAGAACAAGGCGACAACGTCCTCATTTAATCTCGCTACAGTTACAACAAATTGGCGACGGGGTTTTACTTTAATTCATTTCAGTTATAACAAGCAATCGACGACGGATTTTATTCTGTTCAGCGCACCTATAGAACATTTTTGAGTGTGTTAATTACAACCCAATTACAATGTCTATCTCTCTGGACGATCTCAAATCCATCTTGCAGCAGCAGCAAGTTCAGAATGAAGCAGCTCAACTAAAATTAATCGAAGCTCTCACTCAGAAGCTGTCCATTCAAGTTCCGCCAATATCTCATTCAGACAAATATGAAAGCATCTCAAATTTCATCAGTGACTTCAAATACGACCCAATATCTGGTCTCGTATTTGATGCATAGTTCAATCGTTATGAAGACGTTTTCCGTATTGAATGCTACATGTTTGATGACGCTGCCAAAGTCCGATTGTTACTGAGAAAACTTGGTACTGTTGAGCACAGCAGATATGTTAAAACTTCATTCTGCCTAAGAACCCACGTGAATTATCATTCGATGAGACAGTCACCGTTTTATCACAAATCTTTGGTGAACAGTCATCCATGTTTAATATTCGGTATCAATGTTTTCAGTTGACAAAAATGCCTTCCGATGATTATGTTACTTACGCTGGCAAAGTGAACAAAGAATGCGAAAGGTCCAAACCACACGAAATGACATCAGATCAGTTCAAGTGTTTGACTTTTATTTGTGGGTTGAAGAATCCAGAAGATACTGACATAAGAACTCGACTTCTGTCACTCGTGGAACAAGACCCGAAAATGACTTTACAAATGGTGACAGCAGAATGCCAACGCTTAATCAACTTGAAGCACGATACTGCTATGGTGGAGTGCAAACGACAGTCGTCTGAATTTGGTCCAATTAACACAGTGAAAAGTCCTCCGATCACCGTTAAGCACACAGCAAGTCAGTCTCAGAATTCAGCTAAACCTCCTTCAGCGTGCTGGGACTGTGGTTCGTGGCATTTTGTCAAGTTCTGTCTTTTCAAGAAACATAAATGCCGTAATTGTCACCGTTTTGGACATAAAGAGGGTTACTGTCCACCACAAAAAAATTCTTCGGTGAAGAACAGAAGTAGTCGTTTCAAACAATCTCCTCGAGTACAGACTATTTTCACAACTTCCAAAGTCGATTTCGCCAGCAAACGTAAGTACATTACACTACGTATTAACGGCAAATCTATTCGTCTTCAGTTGGATACGACATCAGATATCACCTTAATTTCTCGAACTACGTGGCGCAAACTTGGGTGCCCACAGATTCTGCCAACCGAGCATATCGCTAAGAATGCCTCTGGAGATATACTGAAACTCGTTGGTGAGATAAATTACCAGGTTCAGTATGGTGAGCATCAGTTCAATGGTGTATGTTACGTCACAGACTGCCATGATTTGAATTTGCTTGGTCTTGACTGGTTAGACAAGCTCCATATCTTCAATGTACCATTAAATTCAGTATGCTCTAATGTTTCGTCCTCACCAAATAATGCTGTTCCCGGACATGTATCTGGTCAGACTCTCTTGCAACGCCTGCGTGCTTATGCAAAAGCGAAGGGGGAGGGAACAACAGAAGAAATTTTGGATAGATTCTTGCTGCATTATCGTACGACGCCAAATCCTTCCGCCCCAAATCAGTTATCCCCAGCAGAAATTATGTTTGGCCGGAAGTTCAGAACTGCCCTCGACTCAATTCAGCCTAGGCAAGTAAAGCAAGGCTGCAGAAATACAAGAATGGAAAACCAATTCAATCGCCATCATGGAGCTAAACGTCGAGTTTTCAAATTGTATCAGCAAGTTTATGTACGAGATTTTCGCTATTCACCTCCGAGATAGATTCGAGGACAAATTGTGGGGCAGAAAGGAAGGGTTTTGTACAAAGTGAATGTAGAAGGACAGTTATGTGTCAGACACACGAATCATATACGAGATGCGTCAGATAGACCCGACAATGAGAGACGAGACCTCACGTTAGAATTACTAGTAGATACATTTAATCTTCCGCAACCGGAAGCCCGGGACGCAGATCACACTCTATCCAGTACCACGCGAAGGTCAACTCGACAAAGAAGAGTTCCGAAACCTTCTCAAATAGATCCAAAACGCAAGTCCTACACTTTTTACGCGGAGAGGTGATAGGATCCCAGGCACTTTGTTGTTGTTCAATTATTTCAATGACTGTTAATCTCGCATAAGTGGTATATCATCATTTCCCAAGCATTTTGTTATTGACTATTACGACCAATTATTTCAAATACTGTTAGCTGTCTGTATTGTTGTAAAAATGTATAAATACCATTTCCTAAATAAGTTTCTTTGTCGTAGTTTGTCGTAGTTGTTGTACTACAATATACAGTCACAGACCAGCTTTTGTCTTTTGATATTTGCGTGGTTCGCTGAATCGGAAGGTATCAGAAGCAGATGGGCATATTAGTCAGGCGCAGACAGAATAAGGCGACAACGTCCTCATTTAATTCCGCTACAGTTATAACACAGCCTATTGCAGACCTTTATCAACAGCTGTTTTTGTTCTATACTCAAGATCAGATGGCCGGAAAGAATCACCAACAAGAAACTATGAGAACAAACAAAACAAGAACCACTCGCTCAACAAATACGTAGGAGAAAGTGGAGATGGATTAGACACTCGCTGAGGAGGCCACTTGCTGGTTGATATCGCGCGTCAGGCCATAGCTCGAGTGGAACCTACAAGGGAAGCGGCGAGTGGGACGTCCAAGAGTGACATGGAGGAGATCGTGTGAAGAAGAGTTGAAACAGTATGGAATAACATGGATGCAGGTGAAAAGTACAGCAGAAGACAGAAGCAAGTGGATACGTGTATTTGAAGCCCTATGTTCCACTAGGAACCCAAGGGAACAATAATAATAATAGAGAGTCCAGGATTCGTCCAAAGAAGAAGAATAGGAGTAAATGAAGATGTGCTGCTGTAGCTATGTGTCCACTGGGAATAATAATAAAACACATTAATCAATTTTTGTTGAAGTTTGTTCTTATTTTGTTCTTGTTTCTTTCAATTGCTTTAAATACTTCCACTAGTCTGACTATGTTACCTGTACTTTCTTGCCTACAGCTGTTCAGCAACTTGATGTTTAGTGTATTTCGATTCTATTGATTTGAATACATTTTGATATAGAAACAGGCTGCAAGCAGCTGAGAAGAATCCTCAAAGTTATAATGAGGATATGAGCTCATATATTCTTTCTACATATTTGTACTTGTTTTATCTATGTTTCATCACAACAGCATATGTATATATACATATATATATGAATGTGAATCTCTGAGAGACATCAGTTCTTTCGAGTTTGTAGAAATGCGTTTCTGATGGAGGCCTTGCCCAGTTTGCAAACCCAATAGTAAGCCCAATCAAGAGGGAAGATTGAGAATAAGGCTATCAAGGGCCCCCTGCCATGAAAATAAACAACGCCGCCACCGAAAACTGAAGCCGTACGTTCCACTGGAAACACAAGGAATCCGACGTGAGCACATTAATGTGTTGCTACTTTGAAATCGTATTATTTAAGAATAAGCTAAAGATATTTTCAGCATTTCTGAGCATTATATTATTTGTCTACGTCAGAGAGAGACAGAGAAAGATACAACGAAATAAAATCTCTGCAATACCGAAAAGAAACGGGTTCTAATTTCCTCACAACTAAGCGATAAATGTTAACCAGTGATGTTATACATTTTAGCACTTTTATGCAGCTATCGCCAATGATTTTCCTGATTGCAGTAGATTGGATAATGCGACAAACAGCGACGAGCAGCGAGGAAACAGGCATAAAATGGACTCACACAAAAAGAGACTTGGAGGATCTGGACTTCGCCGATGATGACATATGTCTGATTTCCCACAAACTGGAAGACATTCAAGTGAAAAGCAACAAGTTGGCAGAAGAAGCATCAAAGATAGGACTTCAGGTGAACATAGAGAAAACAGAGGTAATGAAGATTCCTGGACAAGAACAACAACAACAACCGACAACGGTCAGCATAAATGGAAGGACCCTGAAAGAAACAACCTCCTTTACCTACCTGAGAAGCATCGTTTCAACTTCAGGCGGACGGAACGGACGAGGATATCAAAGCAAGGGTCGGAAAAGCAAGACAAGCTGTCACCACTCTCAAGTCTGTGTGGAGGTCAACAACACTCAGCATCAAAAATAAAATCCGGATTTTCAACTCCAATGTGAAGTCAGTGCTACTCACTATACGGATCAGAGACTTGCACTGCCCGTCATAAAGAACATCTCAAACAAACTAAAGACCTTCATTAACAATTGTCTTCGCTAAGTACTCAAGATCAGATGCCTGGCTAGAAAAGATCAGCAACAGAGATCTCTGGAAATGAGCGAACCAACTCAGCAGGAACCGATTGTGAAACAAATATGCAGGAGGAAATGGAGATGGATTGGATGGCCATACTCTGAGGAAACAATCCATCAAGTGACATCACTAGACAAGCCATCGCTCGAGTGGAACCCGAATGGGAAGCGGCGAGTTGGTCGTCAGTGCGGGGGTGGGTGACTTGGAGGAGGTCATGTGAAGAGGAGATGAAAGCGTGTGGGCAGACTTGTAGCCAGGTGAAGACTGTATCAGAGAACCGAACGCAATGGAGACGCACGACTGAAGCCCTATGTTCCTGTAGGAATTAAAGGAAACAATAATAATAACAATGCATCTAGAAATGAAGATAATTCAGAAGTAAGTCACTACAGCTAAACTGAATGATTTCTCCCTGAATTACCCAAACAGCAGTACTGTTTTATTATTTCAAATCACATGAGACAATTGCTTCAGATCAATCAGGCACTACCTGTTTAGAGTGACTTTTGAAACTGTGTCCGTACTAAGACTGTACTGTTTATTAAAGATTACCATATGGTTAATCAGAATACTTTTGGTGTGGTTATGTTCTCTCAGCTTGATGGTTTAACTGTGAAGCTTTCATAAAGCTTCTAGATAACATACTCAGCACTTAAATTAGTGTGCACAAGGGAATTTATAGTTTTTTCAGAGGTGATGCTTTTTAACCTCCATGTTCTCTAGAACGGAGAGGCAGCATAGCTAGCTTGCTGACCATCTGACGGAAGGAAACACTTTGCTAATGTTACACCCCTATTAGTTATCAGTAAGACTTTATTCTTAGATACTCAAACATAATGCAAACATTTAGTCCAACTAGCATCTAATCGATCGTTCCAGAATAGTGGGATCATCAGGATCATTCGTCCCAGCCAGTATAACTAGTCGGGGCATGGTAATACGTAAGCTTGGCCATCATATCAAAGTAGCAGTTGTCAATTACTATAACTCCTGTGAACTCACACTAGGACTTGGTTCTTCGACTGTGCATCTGCACTTCAATCTGTTCTCTATACTCTTTTTTTAAAATTACTCATCGACTTGCCCTCACATGCCTCCTCAGTGTGACCTTTGTTATCACACCCAACCCACTGCATCCTATTCGGGTTACCCTCGATAGCCATCCCAAAGATAATGTCAGTTAGAGGTACCTTTGTGATGTCATGTAATCACAGCCATTCATTTGAAAAATCATTCAAAATTAATACCACTGATATATATATATATATATTAGAGACACTAGCGCAAAAAACAAAATCCATTCCTCCTTATCAACAACATACCTGTCTGATTCGACGGAAAACATCTTGACTAACATTTGCAAAAATATTCAATTCTGGATGATTCAGTATACTGAAGGCTACAGCACAATGATGATTTTCAAGCGGTGATATATCATTGTATCGGATAGCCAATTCAGTTCTTGCATTGATCTGATAACTGTGTTAAAAAGAATGAATATATATATATATCAATTATTACCAATGGTCATTTGATTATTGACTATCTCATATGAATGGCTCTATTTTTCAATAACTACTTATTAGAATAAAGAGAATAAATGACTGAAGAGACTGGGGACACTGCTCATTGTGTGGTTAATAGGCAATTAAAGTGTACATGAACCCACCCCACTTTCGTCCACCATACTTGGCCCGTGTTCCAAGCAACAGAGACAATGTTAAGAGCGAAACCTATGACTTGCTTTGTTATTAACAACATAATTTAGGCTCTTTTATTTCTCTCTTATTTTGTATTCTATAGTGAACTCCTTCTCAAACATACTTAGCTACCTAAATTATTAACATTGGCTTACTTTTTTGTACTTTACTATATTCCTTCTTTTGAGTATCTACTGGTTCCGACTATATTAGCACTAAGAGTAGTGTAAAATTTCCCTGTCATTAACCATCATGTAATTATTAGTTTTGTGGTTGTTTTTTCTTATTTTCTATACTTTTCGGCAATATTAAACTGACAATCATTGGTTGTGAACGCCATAGTCACCACCTTAAAATTTTGTATCATTCAGGATTACTCACACTACCACTAGAAACACTGCATTAGACCTGACAATAAAAAACAAAACAACAACCCTGAAATGTTATTTTATGATTGTTTAGAGTTGGTTCAACCAAATTAACTGACCATCTTGGCGATAAACATTCTTAATTATCATTTCATAACTTCTTGTATGACTATAGCTTTACTGTCACCATGCATAATCATATCATAGCTTCCATTACCCAATACTGAGATATTATTATATGATGTTTATTTTTCTTTCTACTTCTTGGTATTTTTTCGCATTTATAATTATTTTGTGTTTATCCTATTTTTTTCTGCTGTTGGTGTCTTTAGATTTATTTATTTATTTTGTTTGTTTAATACTCCTTTTAAATGCTTGTAAAATTAGATGCAAATATTGTAGATATGTGCTGAAAATTCCACACTGTACCACTAGTACTGTTTCTGGAATAAAGCAAATTATTATTATTATTACTCTTTTCTTCATTCCTTAGCATTCCGAGTGGAAAGTAGGGTTTCAGCCTGAGCTTTGAACGTTCAGTAGCAGTGGTGTTATTTTACGGAGTGTGGTTGTTAGACCCGTGTTCAACCTTCCCTGTTTCTAGGGCTTGCTACCGCCTGGGTAAGGTTTAGAAGTTCATCGCCCCGAAATCAAACGCCAGACCATTGACTGAACCATCAACGCTCCAGTTACTACCTGATATTAGCCTATAGGTCTATATTCGTCATAGATAGCCTCATCACTGGTTAAGAACATGCTCTGCTACAACTGTGATGAGAAAGTGTGATCGGACAGTTATTGTGTAAGTATTACACTGCGTACAATGGTCGTATTCATACAGTGGTGATCTAATTAGCGAAAAAGGGGCCCAAAATCCGGTAGATTCAGAGACAAGTCAGTAATCTGAAGTTATTCGGTTTGAATCTCACTATGGTGTTCTCACCAGAGATAATTTATTCAAGTTGAATTTCCTCAGGAAATAATTAATATCAATTAGAGAATCACTGAAAACCAAAAAGTACTGGATAGATGCTTTGGTCTGATTTGAGAATTCTCAACCCTACTCAACCATGATCTGAGGAAGGATTGAATTGACAACCTTGAGATCCACTGAAGACACACTTGATGAAGAAGAAAGAAAGTTGACACAAACTCTGGTTGATAACAATTATCTAGACAAGTTCATCAGGAGATATAAATTAGTCAGAACACCAAGACCCACTCTCCAACTCGTCCCTAAGAAAGACGTGTACATCAAGCTACCCTATATGGGGCATCAAAGCAGCTTGACAACTGGACAAAGACTGAACGCTGCTGTCAAAAAAACTTTTTATGCAGCCAATATCATAATAATAGAGAATGTAAAGCCAATATATCTATCTAAGCCCTTCGAACATGCAAAAAATGACGTCACATCCCACTGTATTTACCAATTTGAATGTACGTGTGGACACATACATAGGGAGGACTCATCGATCTCTGCTGTTAAGGGTTTCAGTGAATATTCCTAAATGGCTCCAGAAACAAATGGAATTTTCAGAACCCATTAATGGTGAGAACAGGAGACCTAGCTCTTCTATTGCGAAACATATCATAGAGACAGGACATATAATTGACGTTAACAGATCTTTTAAACCTATCTATAAAACATGTTTGTGGTGTATCCCAAAGTTTAGGGAAGCCCTATCTGGCAATTAGGAAGTTTGAACCACCTTTATGCTTTCAAAGCAACAGTTCGTCATCACAACAAACCTTCCTTGGTAAACTTTGTTTCGATACCAGTGTAGATGCACTATTACCTCTGTTACTTAGTTTAGTGTTCTTCATTGTTATTTTGACCTTCAATATATCCCTTTAACTTGATCCAAGTCTATTTTCTCACCTCTTAACTCTTTATTAATTTCATATATATTCCTATGACAAGTCCGTGTGTGATCAGATTGTTCGAAATGTGTTGTGCACAAATACATTACACGATTCAGACAAATTACGTCTTCTTATCTAAATTCATAAAAGGAACTGATTGTTTTAAATTATCCCTCTAGTCGCATGCTGATGAAAACAACTCTCCAGTGGTTCTTAGTCTTCAGTTATTCTCCAATTAATGACAGTTTGTGATCGGATCTATCTTGAAATCATCCAAATTCACAAACACCAACACTTCATTCTTTATTTTAGTCGAATAAGAAGACGATGATCAGATTGCTTCTCTCCTGCATAGAATTCATTCACTTCTGTACGTAGATAAATAAAATGCGCTTATGAAGAATACTGACATGGTATTTTCATAAAGTTCTCAACTTATATCAGAGAATATAAAGTCTTTGTGTGTGTTGGCCAGGTCCCAGTGTCCGAATGGTTTACTGTGGGCCAGCTGCTTAAAACTTGGGCTACCAAAAGCTTCGATCACTATGCTGCATATCATTTCTCTTGTTCAGTTTGTTTTAATCTACTACAACCTGATCCTTAGTGGTATTATTTACTCTTTCCAGGATCTAAAATGTTTACAAACTGCTGATTTAACTAGTTTCTACTAAACTTGAGAAAAAGCCTAATTGTGATTGCTAACGGTATCTGAATTAATCGGATAACTGCTCCTATATCCTTGGGTCTCAAAATGTACTCCTGAACTTTTTATAATTGGCTTTCAACCGAACGTCATGCATTTCTGGAAGGAGACAACGAATAAATATCATTATGATGGATTGGTATGCGCTTCAGATGAGACAGCATAGGGTCACACAATCTACTGTCAGTTAGTTTTTTTTATTTGAAGGCCATGGACGGAGAGTAAATATGATAGAGTGCACTCCTGGAAATTATGTACATTATATAAACACTCTCTAGAATAAAGCTATTATAATTATTGTAACTCGAAGCTCTTGGGTTCGAACTCTAGTGGGCGCGTGCCAGTGAAGAGTCCCAAACTAGGACGAAACAGCTATCCAATGCTCCATGGTCTTCCAAAGGTTCTCTTAGTGATATCAGCTTGTCATCAAACCTGTAACATACAATCAGTTTTATTCACACAATGGAAACTATTCTGATAAGAACTCAGCAAACGAACGACAGGATAATCATTTAGACTGAGTGTTGTGGCTTTCTGCTTCTCTTTAAATAATGGCTTTAGTTATCGCCACATTACGGATCATCATTGAACAAAGCTTGGAATGGCAGTCACCTCTCTCAACATCTCAACTTCATCGACTTTGAAAAGGCCTTCAATAGCGTCGATCGAGAGGTGCTTTGGCAACTACTTCGCTACTACGGGCTGCCACCGACAATTATACATCTCATCCACCAGCTGTACAACAATGCTGCATGCCAAGTAATCCACAATGGGAAACTTACGGAATCCTTCGAAGTGAGGACAGCAGTAAGACAAGCTAGCTGACTACTATCGCAAATGATTTTCCTGATTGCAGTAGATTGGATAATGCGACAAACAGCGGGCAATGAGGAAACGGGCATAAAATGGACTCACACAAAGAACTTGGAGGATCTGGACTTCGTCGATGATATATGTCTGATTTCCCACAAACTGGAAGATATGCAAGCGAAAAGCAACAAGTTGGCAGAAGAAGCATAAAAGATAGGAGAGACTTCAGGTGAACATCGAGAAAACAGAGAGGACGAAGATTCCTGGCCAACAGCACCAACAGCAACAACAACAGACAACAATCAGCATAAATGGAAGGAACCTGAAAGAAACAACCTCTTTTACCTACCTGAGAAGCATCGTTTCAACTACAGGCGGACAGAACTGACGAGGATATCTAAGCAAGAATCGGAAAAGCAAGACAAGCTTTCATTACTCTCAAGTCTGTGTGGAGGTCAACAGCATTCAGAATCAAAAATAAGATCCACATTTCAACTCCAATCTGAACTCAGTGCTACTCACTATACGGATCAGAGACTTGGCCAGCGCGTCATAAAGAGCATCTTTAACAAACTACACACCTTCATTGACAGTTGTCTTCGCTCAATATCACTCAAGATCAGATGGCCGGCCAGAAAAGTTCAGCAATAGTGAGGGATCTCTACGAGCGACCCAACCCAGCAGGAACCGATTGTGAAAGAAATAGGCAGAAAGAAATGGAGAGGGATTGACCATACTCTAAGGAAGCCAAGCACCAGACTAGCCCCCGAGTGGAACGCGAAATGGAAGCGGTGACTTGGAGGAGGTCATTTGAAGAGGAGATGAAAGCGTGTGGGCATACTTGGAGCCAGGTGAAGACTCTAGCTGAGAACCGAACGCAATGGAGACACACGGCTGAAGCCGTATGTTCCTCTAGTAATTAAAGGAAACAATAATAATGATACTCTCTGTAACTCATGTGCGTCGGTGGCACAGTGGTTAGGACTCTCGCCGACCATGCACATGGTCCGAGGTTCGAACCCCTACCGACGCACACCCGATATCTATGGTCGGCCTGGAAAATTTGGGCTACCGATATCCATGCTGAAAATTCCATACTTGTACTGAAAATACGGTGTGGCATCAAGCTGTAATCAAAAATAAAAAAATAAAATGAATAAAAATAAATATAATGCTAGGTTCAAAAGACGTTTTATTAAATTATGTTTTTCCCTTGGGTACCGAGCGGAACATGGCGCTTCAGAAGCCCATCTCTATTTGACTATGTACACCGCAATCGTTTCAGCTCAATCTTCGACCGCCGATGAGCTCGCATTTCCTCCTATTCAAACGATTACCCCCCCCCAGTCTCAGTTGGACACAGGCCTAACTCGTCGTTTCCGATTCGGGTATAACCCAATCTCTTCTCATACAATTTATTAATTCATGTGTTTTGCCCATCATTCTTTATTGTTCTCCATTATTCTTCCCTGGGCTACTCAAAAAAGACCATATAATACTACGGAGAACATTGAGGGCTGTAAGTAGGGTCAGTGCTATCCCTTTGACTCAACTAACTGACACTGTTGTCAATAGGCATATGAATTCTTGTAAACAGTTAGCTAAAGTTATCTTGTTTGATAGTGAACATCCTCTTTATTCACATTTGTTTCCTTGTATCTCTTCGGGTAAGACCAGAAGAAATTTCATAAACATTTATGCTCGTAATACAAAATATAAAAATTCGACCGTACCATATTTGGCACGAGTATTGTGTGAAGAGACGAATAACAGAAAAGAACTTTTACAACTTTTAAATCATTAACTAAACTATAAAATGTAATGATGCATATTATTGCATGTGTGATTTGTTATATTATTTATTTATTATTCACTATGACCTAGCAATGGTGTGATTTTGTTGGGGTTTTTTATTTTTCCTATTAACTATCATATTTTTAAAATTTTATATATTTATATAATTATAAAAAGAGCTAAACCAATGCAATATGTAAAATGAAACGCTGAAAATTCCATGCTGTAAATTGTTATTGTTGTGGAATAAAGTAATTATTAATATTAAGACCCTGGTGCACGATTTCACTTAACAGTCTCATCAGCGTATGGTCAATCCATCACCACATATGCTGATTGGTTGATTCGCTGCCACAGTTCCCTGTTGTTGCTGATACTTTCTGGTCTTCAGTATTGAGCAAAGGCAGACATTGATGAATGCATGCAGTCTTTTTGAAACGCTCTTCGTGAGGTTTGCACCAAGTCTATGATCCACATAGAATCACTGACTGACTTGGCAGGAGTGTTCAAAATTTAGATCTTGTTCTTTATACTGAAAAGCACGTTTTGATTTCTTCACTAAACCACAAAATTCTTGTTTCATATGTTTATGGACACCTGGCTCTTTCTAGATTGATACTCTTCGGCAGTACTCACACACCGAAGTTCAAACAAGGGAACCTCTAGTTACACATTCGGACCAAATCCAATGATCTGTGATTTCCACCTTAGAACAAGAGAAAATGGTTGATATTCACTGTGTGTTAATTCTTTCTATTGAAGAATAGTCATATTCGTATTGTAACAACAGAAGACAAGGGCCAGACAGAACGTTTATTACGGAAAATCAACACGTATTTATAGATTTTGATGTAAATTATTGTAGGTTAATGTTAGTAGAAAATACAGTCTGTTGATTGGTTGTTTCTCACACAAAGTTAACCTTGCATCTCTTGTGGCTGTGTCAGTTCATCTATATGTTAACTGTATCCGCCTGTCCATCTTGACCTTGTTTTCACATGACTAACATTGACCTCAATTACTGTCAACCAATTCGACTAGCAACCATCTTTCACCACAGTATTATCTGCTATGATAATCTGATTAAAATTTCCCACTCTGAGATTGTCAGACTTGGTCATTATTACGGAGAAAACTTCATTCTTACCCGATATCTCTCACTACCATGGTGAGTGATATGAAAGTACTGCAACTTATGACTATGCACATTATTAATAAATCAGTGGTTCAGCAATACAATCCTCGCCAGCAGCGCATGAGGTCTAGGTTAGATTCCCCACTAACACACTCCTAAAGACCATCTGTTTCGCTAACCTGTAAAAATCCCAGAAAATAGGAAGGGTGGGACGTGATTTCGGCAAGCCTACCCTTTGAAAGCGGCACCATTACTGGTAAAACGTCAAAGTCTGCAGCCCTGAAGTCCCATGTTCTACTCGGAACGCAAAGGAATTCAGAAAACAAAACATTAAATCATTTCAAAGAAAGACGACTGGTATTCCTCCATTTCTCTGGAAGATTAATCATCGTCTAGATTATCCAGTTACTAAGTAACCCATCAGAATAAACTTAATTAACACCAGCTAGAAATGGAACTGATAACAGTAAACATTAGAAATGAAGGAACCTAAGGTCTAGGATCATCATCAGTTATATTGATTCTCAAGGGATGTTTAAATCCCAACCTTGGTGTCATATTATACAATAATTTTAAAGATTAATCACTGATTTGACACTCTGATGAATAAAATTCTATCCGGAAAAAAGGAAATTTAAGAATTTTCTATAGTTTGGTTTGTAAGGATTAATTTTGTTTTTACGAGTTGACAACGGATTGATATCAGTTAGAGAGCCATTGAAAACCAGCACTGGAGTACTGGACAGCTGCTGTTTCAACCTAGTTTTGGGAATCATCGGCAGTACGCACCTACTGGAGTTCGAACCCAGGACCTTCCGGTTCAATTGCCCATGAATTCTAACTTCTACCAATTCGTGACTTAGCGCAACCCCAGTGGGTGAATGGTATACGAGCCAGCTTGCCTTGTAACCGGAAGGTCCTGGGTTCGAATTCCAGTGGGTGCGTACTGCCGATGATTCCCAAAACTAGGATGAAACAGCAGCTGTCCAGTACTCCATTGCTGGTTTTCAATGGTTCTCTAACTGATATCAATCCTTTTTCAACTCGTAAAAATATAAGAATGTTATAAACCTTGGCATTTATTATTGCCTCATATGAATACTCGGAAACTACTCGTACCGAACAGTAGTGTTTGCTAGCCAGATAACAGAAGTCATCTAAATACCAGACGGACATTTGGATAGTTTTTGCTGCAAGGATAGATTCACGCATATGCAGCAGCCGATTCATTTGCAGCCACACAAACTACAGTCAACTAACTGCGTAAACTGACAATACGACGAATCAAATTCACCACCTTCAAATTACACATTTCGAGGTGACACTTCACCACAGTTTCTCAAGGGAAACCAAAATATTTTTAGTCTGCTTGATACTATAAATGACAATCAAGAAAGCATGTATATTTGCATGAGGGTACATGCTACTAATTGATCGATATTATTTATTATTATTATTATTTCCTTAAATTCCTAGAGGAACATAGGGCTTCAGCCGTGAGTCTCCGTTGCGTTCGGTTCTCTGTCAAAGTTTTCACCTGGTCACTCTTGTACGACCAACTAGCCGCCTCCCTTTCGAGTTCCACTCGAGCAATGGCTTGTCTAGTGATGTCACTTGATGATTTGTTTCCTCAGAGTATGGCCAGCCAATCCATCTCCATTTATTCCTGACTATTTGTTTCACAATCAGTTCCTGCTCGGTTGGTTCGCTCACTGCCAGAGATCTATGTTTCTGATCTTTTCTGGTCCGCCATCTGATCTTGAGTGGTATTGAACGAAGACAACTGTTAATGAAGGTCTGTAGTTTGTTTGAGATTCTCTTTATGACGCGCAGTGCAAGTCTCTGATCCGTATGTTAAGTGGCACTGACTTCACATTGAAGTTGAAAACCCGGATCTTATTTTCCATGCTGAGTGCTGTTGATCTTCACACAGACTTGAGAGTAATGAAAGCTTGTCTTGCTTCTCCGATTCTTGCTTTGATATCCTCATCAGTTCCGTCTGCCTGTAATTGAAACGATGCTTCTCAGGTAGGTAAAGAAGGTTGTTGTAGTTGTTCCTTTACAAGTCTTAAACCACTGAGTTTTGGTTATACTTAATTACTGATTTAAAGTGTGTGTGTGAAGAAGGCGTACACCAGTCTACTGGATCATTATACCAAGGTCATATGTATGTGAAAAATTATTCCTAATTTCGCGCAATTATTTTGCAGCAATTTGATTGATTTTAAGTCCAGTGACAAAATGACTTCAACTAAAGAACCATCGAAATCCAGCCTTTTCGTCTTAGTTCGGGACTTAACGACATTACGCACTATTGATTCCACTAAGGATTGAGTTCAAGACCTTCAGGTTACAACGCGAGCCCGTTTACACTGAACCACCAGGACGGAATCCCATGCCTCATCAATTCTAACTCCTATCAGTGAGATGCTCACTAGCGACTTGCCCTATTCAGGTAGGTAGTTACCTGGGGTTCTAGTGAGAAATCGTGACCAGTAGGGGGCAGCAGGTAGGGTGTGAGGACAAATACTCGCCAAAGACATTGGCTAGGGGTCTCGTTATGTCGTGAATTGGCAGAAGTTAGAATTCATGGGATGGCCATTGGATCGTGTCCCAGTGGCTTAATGGTATACGAGCTCGCCTTGTAATCAGAATGTCCTGGATTCAAATCCCGGTGGGTGCGTACTGCTGAAGAGTCCCAAACTAGTGTGACGAAACAGCTGTGCAGTACTCCCTGCAGGTTTTCCAATGGTTCTCTAACTAATGTCAGCTCATGATTAAAATCCTGTAACTCCTTTCTATTACGGATAATTAGCAAGTCTCCTAGTCACTATCCCCAATGAGTGTTTGTCCTAACACCCGACGACTTCATGGACCTTGCTGATGACTACTCCTTAGTAGAAATTCAATAAACTTTACCCTGTCATGAGTCACTTGTGGGCAGCAGACTAATTTTTGAGTGTTACTGATAAACATGACTAACCGAGGACAGCAGGACAGATGTTTTGCTCAAACTGTCTCTGCTTATTTTTAGTCAAATTGTTGATGTTATTTCTGTTTATTTTACAAATGACTGTCTGACCAGTATAAAAAGATATACCGAAATAGTCACTGTTTATTCACAAAACACATCACTTCTTTGCTGAGTGAACAATATATATCTAGTATGCTTATTGAATAGAATTAAATTTCAAAACAAGGGATTTGACAGGGAATGAAATTTCACAGCAGTTTAAGTCACCCTTTTAAACATATAATTACAAACTATCAAAGCAGTATATCTATATCTAGGCTTTATTTTTGGTTACTGGATAATGGGAACTTTTGAATATTTACCGGTTTTCAACACATAAGAGATAGTTAATATGTCATCGAACATGATTAGTGCTCATGCTTCCCCAGGGGTTGACTGAGTTGAACCATCTTAGACGTATAGTTGATGAATTCAATATCAATTAGTCAGCCATCAGAAACTCAGTAGTTTAAGACCTGTAAAGGCACTACTACTAGGTATGAGTTTATTTCAAGTACTTATATCAACAACCTCTTTTACCTACCTGAGAAGCATCGTTTCAACTACAGGCGGATAGAACTGACGAGGATATCAAAGCAAGAATCGGAAAAGCAATACAAGCTTTCACTACTCTCAAGTCTCTGTGGAGGTCAACAGCACTCAGCATCAAAAATAAGATCTGAATTTTCAACTCCAATGTGGAATCCAGTCAGTGCTGCTCACTATACGGATCAGAGACTTGCACTGCGCGTCATAAACAGCATCTCAAACAAACTACAAACCTTCATTAACGGTTGTCTTCGCTCAATACCACTCAAGATCAGATGGCCAGCTAGCCAGAAATGATCAGGAACAGAGATCTCTGGCAATGAGCGAACCAACCAATCCAGTAGGAACCGATTGTGAAACAAATAGTCAGGAAGAAATAAAGGGAGATGGATTGGCTGGCCATACTCTGAGGAAACAATCCATCAAGTGACATCACTAGACAAGCCATTGCTCGAATGGAACCCAAAAGGGAAGCGGCGAGTTGGTCATCATTGCGAGGGTGGGTGACTTGGAGGAGGTGATGTGAAGAGGAGATGAAAACATGTGGGCAGACTTGGAGCTAGGTGAAGACTGTAGCAGAGAACCGAACGTAATGGAGACGCACGGCTGAAGCCCTATGTTCCTCTAGGAATTAAAGGAAACAATAATAATTATAGCTACCAGGTAGAAGTACTGAAGTCACTGTTCTGAAATAATAGGAAAAATCTACCGCTCAGATGGACTTTTTTCAGGGGGTTATAATATTCTCTGAGCTGTCAGTTTTAACCGATATGTTTTCATGTAAAGTTAGCGCTGAAGATTTTATTTTCCTAAAGGACAATGAAGTCATTATCTGTAAATTACGAAGATACGAATAACAGTAAGTACTGATATACGCAAATCTTCATTCTTGATGGTCACATTTTTTGATATGAAACAAATACATGTCAAGAGGTTTTTTTCCCATCACATTCCCCAGTGGAACATAGGGCTGCAAGCTAGAGGCTTTAAGTTTCTGTAGCAGTGTTTATTATTTTACAGGATGAGGTTGCTAGCCTCATGCCCAACCTTTCCTCTTCACCAGCATTATTTCTGGCTTAGCGAGGTAAAGAAGTGCGTCGGCCGGGGATCGAACCACGGACCATGTGCATGGTTGGCAAGCGTCCTAACCGCTGTGCCACCAACGTCGAGAGGTTTAGTGTTCACTAAGTTAGACGGTTCAGTCATGAAACACGATTGAGTGAGATGAGTAGTTGGACGCCACTCACATAAACCAGTAGTGCTTGCTAGCCATACCATCGAGGTGATCTAAACGCCGGACGGCCGTCTAACTCATTTGGGACTGACTTGATTAACAGTATACCTCAGAGAGACGAATCAGTTCAAAACATCGGAATACTGAATAGCTATTTGAGCGAACTGGTAACATCTTAAATCGAATTATCAATTTGCAAATTGATTTCTTTTTTAATTCTTTTTCTTCCCGAGTGGATATTAATGCTTCAGGCTAGAGCTTTGAAGTTCCTGCAGCGGTGATATGCCCAACCTTCTCTCTTCACCGTATCTACTATTGCTCAGGGAAGGGTTAGGAGTGTATCGGCTCAGGATCGAACCCCGGACCTCGTGCGTGGTTGGCGAGCATTTACAGCCGCACCACCGACACCATCTGCAAATTGATTAGCTGCTTGGAATTCGCACGGTTCGAGGAGGTGAAATTTTATGTAAGTGGTATACGACTACTCAAATCAGTCTATCTGTAGCACATCGTTTGACTCGAGATTCAATCATGAAAATTCATTGTCATTCCAGATATGATAATGAGTAAGTAATAAGGAAACTTCGAAGTATGCAGTAGCAACTCAGTTTATAGTGTTTTCTGTTCGACGCCGACATAACGGGATATTTCACTGCAAGACTACCTCGCCTAGTTTACTAACCGGGCTAAAAATACAGGAAAACATGGAAGGTTAGGTGTGTAGCTAGTACTGCCACACCTTAGAAAACAATCTCATAGCTACTGAAACTTCAAAGAACAGAAAATACATAAAATATAAACTTATTCTTAACTGGAATCGGGAACATTCGTCAATTTAAGGATGGATGACACTGGCCGGCGAAAGCCTTAGGACTACTAAGCCTTCTTTCGATGAAAAAAAACATTTCTGAAGTCACCTGGACTGCTCAAATTGCAAAAGTAATGAGAGAGTACGGCATAGAAGTATTAGAAATCTTTGAGAGCAAGTGGAATAGAAACTGACTCTCGAAATTGTCAAATGGAGGGTCAGTAATATACTTCGGCTACCTGGATGACGCCTATGAGCACATTGAGGATTTAGCTGGAAACATAACCTAAGTGAAGTTCAATACCTAAAAGGTGAAGGATGGAAGACACCTTCACAGTACTCATCAGGTCGGGGACATTGAATAACATCACTGAGGAAACCTGAATGAATGACATATCAGTTAATTGTATGTACTGTCTTGCATTTTAGCCGTTATAGAGTGAAGTAGATCACATTTTTATCTGAAATTTTCTGAGTTCCTCAAAGAAACAGTAACAGCAGATTGAAGGTGAGACAGTAACTCATCGAAGAAGACGTTGCGAAGTGGTCGCGATATGTCGTGAATTGGCAGAAGTTAGAATTCATGGGCTGGCCATTGGGTCGGTTCCCTGCGTCCAAATGGTCTACGAGCTCGCCAGCCTTGAAACCAAAAGGTCCTCGGTTCAAACCCTGGCTGTGGACGCGTACTACCGAAGAGTCCTAGACGAAACAGTACTGTCCAGTACTCCATGCAGGTTTTCCAATGGTTCTTTAACTGATGTCAGCTCCTGATGAAATCCTCCAACCAATGAAACAGTAACACTCAAATAAATGAATATGACCAAAAAAACTCAACTGACAAGAATATTTCATCAAAAATGAAGTAATCTCAAATCAGATCATGGAAGTTAAAATTCACAGG
Source organism: Trichobilharzia szidati (assembly GCA_944472155.2). NCBI lineage: Eukaryota > Metazoa > Platyhelminthes > Trematoda > Strigeidida > Schistosomatidae > Trichobilharzia > Trichobilharzia szidati. Next base: position 27,746,513 of record OX235271.1, read on the forward strand.
ACGTTGAATTCCATTCCAGTGGCTAAATGGTCAACAAGCTAGCCTTATAACTCGGAAGTCCTGGAGTCATAGGTGCATGCTGCTGAAGAATTTCAAATTAGGATGAAACTGAGGTCCAGTACTCTCTTGTATTCTCAATAGTTCTTCAGCTAACTGAAGTAACTTTGTGATGTGACTTGGAATCAATCAAATCCCTGTAAAACCAACATTAACTAACAGAAAAAAAACAGAAAGAAAGAAAATATGTCTAACTTACGAATTACTATATCCAGGATGATCTAAATCATGGCATACAGCTGCTGTCAATAGGATGCCAAGTTCTTCACGTGAAAAATCATTATTCAATCCACACAGATATAATATACCATACATCATTTGGGCAACACAAAAACAATGTCGAAAATTATGAAATGGATTATTTCGATAATTCGCCTGTATACACAACTATGATAAAAAGAGAAGTGAAGAGATGAAATAAGAGAAAAATTGGTGGATGATAAAGCCAATTTTTTTTTTAAAAAACACATGGGCTACACATAGAGGAAGAAGTAGACAGTACCATTATGGCAGCCTGCTTGAACTTTGAGCTACCAAAATATCATCATCTCTTCCATCAAATCACATACTGTTTCGATTTTGAAAACCATAGAGAAACATCTCTTTCAGTGAACTCAGGCAATCTCTGCTTATAAATGCAGTAGAGACACTTTAGATGCTGCCATTGAACTCCACCATAATATTGTTTCGAGTCTAGATAAAGGTACAAAGTTCATTCGATCCTCTTTTTTAAACCAAAGTGCTGCATCTGGTTCTACTCCCAGGGCACTTTTACTAAGCAAGCTAACTTCAACACGTGCTGAGTCCTGGGTCATAAAGTGACTGTCTCCCTATTTTTCAGGTTGGGAAATAATATACCAATTTCACAAAACCTGGTGTGCCTCAAGGTGCTACACTTCCTACATTTAGTGAAGTTAAACAATAGCGTCCCCCGGGTGCGAACGCTCCAATGACCTTGAACGCATGCTAGTCGTTGGCTAAAGACACCTGCCATTATCCTAGTGCAAAAATGAACGCTGTTCAGAAACTGAGTTGCAAATTTCACCCGGAACACGTTTTTAAATACTGTCTGGATAATGGATTGATAGAACGTAGTCGCAGATGTAGATGTGGTGCTTCAATGAACCTGCAACCATATTCACAAGTTACTGATGGATATATATTTAGAGGTGCGAAGTGTAGGAAACGAAAGAGTATTCGTACTGGTAAGTGACAGGCTCAGTTCATTGTTCTCTGGGAACTTTCTTTGCACAATCGAAACTATCTTTGACGAATATACTGTTTCTGTGCCATTAGAGGATATTGAAGTCCGGAGTGAGGTCAACAGCCGCTCAGACAGAAAATAGCTTGATATCAACTGTGCAGTGGTTTCAGTTTTGTCGAGATTTAGCCTCCTGGAAATTACATAATGTTACACAAGCGTTGGAAGGAGTTGGTGTTATCGTTCACATCAACGAAACAGTACTAATAAAGAAGAAATACAATCGTGGTCGCGCTAGAGCTAACAGAGTTTGGGTACTGGAAATTTATGACACCCAAATTCACAAGAGGATAATGGAATTTATTCCAAACCGCAGTGCCGACACTCTTCTGCCTATTATTCAAAGGCTCGTTATCCCTGGTAGCACTACCCACACCGATGAATGGGGGGATATAACCGCTTATCGGATTTGGGATATATACACAATCGAATTAACCATTCAAATGATTTCGTCGACCCCACAACTGGCACTCATACTAATTCAATTGAGGGCTTCTGGGGGAGATTGTAAAATAAGATAAGAGCAATAAACGGCTCTCAAAATCAACTTATTTTAGTCACCTCCATGAATATATCTATAGACACTGTTTTAATTTAAAAACTGACACTCCTTATTATAACTGGGACGTATTTTTAAGCCATATCAGAGAAAAATACCCTGTTAAATGTGCTATCATGCATTTTCTTGTAAATAAGGGTCATTTTTGTGCAAAAATCCCTCATTTTTATGATTGGTCGGCTGAAGGTCACTCGTGCGTTCTCACCCTTTGGGACGCTCTTGTTTAAATTTGCCTTGTATTTCTTTTTTATTTCTTTTTGCATGACTTACCGTATTCTTCTAAAGTTAATTTTATTAAATATTCTGTTGTTCTGACAGTTTATACCCCAGTTATTTCTGCATTGGGCTGATCTGATATGATGAATAGTTTCTTATCTGAGATTAACCAATGATCTTGCTCGAATGGTTTTGAACTAAATCCCTCCAAATGTGAAGCTGTTCGTGCTAGTTTCAGATGTGAACAAGACCTGTGTGGACTGATTCATCCCATGATTCTTCTAATATCCACAGTACTGTGATAGGAAATAAATCGAAGATCATCTGTCTTGGTGTCAGTTTCTCTCCAAATATTTCAATGAAAAATCTATCATTCGACTTACATTACATTAGGAAGTCAAGAATTACTGGCATAACTCAATCTCTCCTCTTACAGTTTATGAATACATGCATTCTACCCACTCTTCTTTATTATTCCCATTAGTTCTTCTCTGAGAATCTCGAAAAATGACCACGTCATATTGTGGTGAGAGATGGTTGCTAGCCAAATTGGTTGACAGTAATTGAGGTCAATGTTGGCCATGTGGAAACAAGGTCAAGATGGACAGGTGGATACAGTTAACATATAGATGAACTGACACAGCCACAAGAGATGCAAGGTTAACTTTGTGTGAGAAACAACCAATCAACAGACTGTATTTTTATACTAACATTAACCTACAATAATGTACATCAAAATCTATAAATATGTGTTGATTTTCCGTAATAAAGGTTCTGTTGCCAGGCCCTTGTCTTCTGTTGTTACAATATTACGTAAGACACTTAAGCCTGTAAGCAGGGTTAGCCGGTGTGTATGCTTTTGACTCAGTTAACTGACATTGTTAATGGCAGGCTTTTTAATTCTTGCGAACAGTTAGCTAAAGTCCTGAACACCAGAACACATCTATTCAAGTAAGACCAGAGGAAATTTCGAAAGAATTTATTCAGCCATTCCATATTTACTTGAGGCGTTGTGTGAAGAGAGACAGTGTTGTCAGAAAAGAGCTAATAGACCTGCTCTATCTATTATGGATAAGATTTTATTTTGATAAATCACACAGTGTTACACAGTAATATTAACTGATGACGTTTCGAGCACAAATTATTGCCACTCATAATCATATCAAGTCACTACTCACACAACTTTTTCCTTCATTTATATATATGTATGGAATTGACTAGATATTTGAATAAAAATCAATATGAGATAATGTACATTCAGAGATAATAATATGAGTGTTGTTGATCAATTACAATCAGATAGGAAATAAGACGAGTGTTTTTATAGTCATATTAAGTAACTTGTTAGGATGTAGGAGGAATAAAATTCACATTTGAATCAGAAAGTGAACAAGGAGAATTAGCTATGTTAGATTGTAAAATAAAGCGAATAGAAGAAGGTAAACTACACACTAACGTTTATAAAAAACCAACGCATTCTAATAGATATTTAGACTTTAATTCATCTCATCCGTTAACTGTTAAGGCAGGCTTAGTTAAGTGTCTGACAAACCGAGCAGCAGCTCTAAGTAGCACAAGAAAAGACCTAAATGATGAAATAAAACAGATAGAAGAGGCGATGGTGTTAAATAACTATCCCATAAAATTCATTAGGAAGATTGAAAAAGGCCAAAAGAAAAAATAATTATGAAACTAGTAATGATAACACAAATAAGAGAGAATATAAGTCATCTACAGTTATACCATATAAGGAGGGGACATCTGAGACCCTACGTAGGATTCTAAATAAAGCAGGAATTAGGGTGGCATTCAAACCTACAAACTCACTCAGGGACAAGCTCTGTAGGCTAAAAGACCCGGTGGACCCAATTAAACAAAATAATATAATTTACAAAATACCCTGCAATGACTGTGAGGTCAACTATATAGGTCAAACTAGTAGATCGGGGGTAATCAGATTGTCGGAACATAAGAATTTAGCCAAGGTAAGAATGGTTGACCCAGAGAAGATAAGTAATTTAGAAAAAAGCTCAGCAATTGCACTACATGCAATAACACACAACCACACAATAGGGTGGGAGAGGGTTAAGATTCTAAGAAGTAATCTATGTAGGTGGAGAGAGAGATTGATTACTGAATCCTGGTTCATTGAATCTACACCCAACACATGCAACAGAAATGACTCAATGCAAATACCAGAAATATGGAAGATATTATTACCACCAGTCAAATCAGAAGAGGATAATAAATAATCTCAAAATTCTATTTCAATTAAGCACATCACAACATCCTAACAAGTTACTTATTATGACTATAAAAACACTCGTCTTATTTCCCATCTGATTGTACTTGATCAATAACACTCATATTATTATCTCTGAATGTACATTATCTCATTTTGATTTTTATTCAAATATCTAGTCAATTCCATACATATATATAAATGAAGGAAAAAGTTGTGTGAGTAGTGACTTGATATGATTATGAGGCAATAATTTGTGCTCGAAACGTCATCAGTTAATATTACTGTGTAACACTGTGTGATTTATCAAAATAAAATCTTATCCATAATGGAGTTACACTCTACCACAGTGCCCAAGTTTTATACTTATATCTGCTCTATCTGTAATCTGTAAATAAACAGCAAATTATGACCAGAACTATTACTACACATGCTTTTTTTTATTCCTTGAAGTTTCGGTAGCAGTGGTGTTTATAGTTACGGGATAGGATTGCTAGCCTCTTACCCAACCTTCCTTCTTTACCAGTCTTATACTGGCTTAGCTAGGTAAAGGAGTGTGTCAGCCGGGGATCGAACGCGTACCACATGAGGAGTGGTCGGCGAGCATTCTATCTCTGTGCCACCGATGCACACTACACATGTACCATTCTTCTATTAACTATTTTATGTGTATAAAAAGAGATGGATTGTTGCAGTATGTTCAAACTCTGAAAATTCCATTCTGCATAAAAAAACTATAGCTTGGAATAAAGTGATTATAATTATTATTATTATTATTATTATGGCTATTAAATTTTTGAAACAAGCTAAAAGACTAATATGCTAAATAAATATATACGTATAAAATTATCTCTGTCATGTTAGCTGAAATCAGGCGCCATGTTTTAAATAATGAAATTTTTAAACAATGTTCAACGTTCAAGGGAACATTGAAGCATTCAACATGCTTTTTCTACTTATCATGATGATCGTTTCGTACTAAACTCCCCCCCCCCCCAATTTTGTTGTTATAACATTGTTTCTTTTTTCCTGGGAAAAGTTTAAATTACGTCATAGAATACATAATTCTTTTAATATTTTTTTTCACAGATATATTAACAGTGATAATAGCTTAGAACAGGGGTTTGTTTATCATGATTATGGAAAGTTTATTGTTCCCTTCTGTTTTTGGAGGGTGATGCTTTCATTTCGTTATGAAATAAACGTGTAATGTGCACTGACTAGTCACTAAGGAGTAGCCATTTTTATGTATTTAGTCATTTTCCTATTGGCGCTAACGGAATTCTATCAGTTAAATTTGTGACGTGGTCACCGAGGCACCATTTCAGTGTACTTTGAAATTGGTGTTAGATGGTTGGGGGCAGTCGACAAAAAGCACCGACGTTAGATTTTTTGCTTTTTGGCACTCGTTAGGAGTGCGTTGGTGGTTCAGGAGTTAAATACTCTCCAAAATACCCCACACGTTCAAGATTCGATTCCCGAGCGGTGCGCTCCTAAAACCTTGCTTAGCCCATAGTAAGGGCGGTAAGGAGAGAAGGCTGGGCGTGAGCAAAGCAACCCTATCATTACTGGAATTTCAAAGCTTAGAGTTTGAGACCTTATGTGCCACTTGGGACACAAAGGAATAAAAGAGAGAGCAAGAGAGACCCTCGTCAGTAGTGCTTGCCTCCAACATGCGAGTAACTGATGGCATCACTCATTACTACAATCAGAAACGTTACAATTTTGACGCACCACCTTAAAAAATTATATATTATTCAGGATTGCTCACACTACGACCACAAACACTGCATTAGACTTTGATAGACTTTGGTACTTTTCGCATTCATAATTATTTTGTGTTAATCCTGTTTTTTTTTGCTGTTGGTGTCTTCAGATTTTTTTGTTTGTTTAATACTTATTTTAAATGTCTGTAAAATTAGATGCAAATATCGTAGATATGTGCTGAAAATTTCACACTGTACCACTAGTACTGTTTCTGGAATAAAGCAAATTATTATTATTAAAAGATTTGTCACTAGACTGTAACCAATGTTATGTGTGGTACTGAGTGAATTTCACATAATTGTGGGAAGCCGTGACCAGTAGGTTGCAGCAGGTTGAAGGTGAGGCAGTAACTCGTCCAAGAAGACATTGCGAAGTGGTCGCGCAATATCATGAATTGGCAGAAGTCAAAATTCATGGGCTGACTGGCCACTGGATTGGTTCCCAGTGGCTTAATGGTCTGCGAGCTCGCCAGCCTTGTTACAAGAAGGTCGTGGTTTCGACCCCTGGCTGTAGGTGCGTACTGCTGAAGAGTCCCAAACTAGGATGGAACAGTTAGGTGTTCAGTACCCCCTGCAGGTTTTCCAATGGTTCTCTAACTGATATCAGCTCATTATGAAATCCTCAAACCAATTCTACAATAGATGAGGAATTGGTTAGCACAATAGGATGTAGAATGTAAGCACAGATAAGCAGTGGGGGTAATCTTAGCGAGCAGACGATCTCAACTGAAGCCGTTGAACGCGAAACAGCTAACTTGGTTTATTAGCCCAAAGGATAGAATTTCGACTTTGGAATTCTTGGATAACAGGTTCAAATCTTAATAGAAATATTATCACCCACTGAAGGTCTTTTTAACTGAGAAAAGTTGAAAATGCGATGAAAAGAACTTCATGGATTTTCTTCCTGACCTTTCTATTTTTATGTACAAACGCTATAGTTGACTAGATTTTCTTCAAATATACAATCCGCTTCGATCAACTCCTGGCTTTCAAATAACATATATTCGAATATGTTATATAATGGCGAAACGTTGACAGTGTTTTATCTCATAGACTGTGACAAATGAATTAATCCAAAGTAGACGAAAATATCGGACAGGTCATTTTCTGGCCGCCTGATTCTAAATAATAGCCGGTTCTATAACACTAAGATGAGAATTATATGAGTGAGTTGGTGATAAAACTTAGAACTGACTTTTTTGGCAGTCTCCAATAAAATGTCTGATTTGATTTGAATTCACTTAAAGTATATTCGGCATTTATTGGAGTAACTTCTCATTCCCGTCAATGTTTTTCTTGATAGTATTTCAACGGCATTGTTTCCAACAATACTTTTGATACAAATACAGAATTTTCAGCAGGTAATACAATATTGCATCCCACTTTCTGACTGCATAATACAGGGGTAACAATTAAACAGGGCACTCACACTGATAATATTGCTCAATAAGAATTTTTTTCCTTCACGTTTCCAGTGGAACATAGGGCTTCAAGCTAGAGGCTTAAAGTTTCTGTAGCAGTGTTTTACTTTTACAGGATGAGGTTGCTAGCCTCATGCCCAACCTTTCCTCTTTACCGGCTTTTTTATAACTGGTTCGGCGAGGTAAAGGAGTGCGTCGGCCGGGAATCAAACCTCGGACCATGTGCATGGTCGACGAGTGTCCTAACCACTATGCCACCGACGCTCAATAAGAATATGAACATAAAATTAAAATTTAAGCAGAAATATTACCATCAGCGGGATAATGGACTAGAGAATTGAAAGGACGTTTTATTCAGTGATCCTCAATAAATTAGTAGTCACATGTCTAACACACTTTTACTAATCACATAAAATGCATGCAAAATAAAGTATCCTAGGGTTTCTACACTTAGTAATCCGTGCACAAAGTCTTCCATAATCACTTCACGTTCCATCTGATGAGATTCAAGCGGAGAGTCGTGTATCGAAACGCTACTCATAATCCGACAAGGTGGTATTCGCCAATTCCTAGTATGACTTCTCTATCTACAACAAGATTCACAAGTTGGTTTCTTTGATTGGATACTACTTCCTTCAAGGGTGCAGATGCGCCTTGCTGACGAGTGCCAACTAGGTTTAGTCAAGGCTTCCTGCCGATTGCCTCCAACCATCTAACAAGTTGGTTTACCAACACACCACTCGCTCTACAAACAGCATTTTATGTCCTTCACAATGTAACAAGGTGCTTCTTAAGTCGCCCAAGAAAGATTAAGTGGGAAGCGATAATGAAGAATCGGTAGAATACAAGGATTAACAAAGTGTAGATGTAGAGGTTGAGCGACTCTAGACTATCTAATCTACCTTATGTAGAAGACTAGATGAAGTACTTTTTCTAGAAATCAACAGGAAAGATCAGAGGAAAGACACAATCCGACGTATTTGACATTCTACTTAGTTTCAACTTCAGTGTCATGTGTTTGATAGTAGAATCATAGGAACGAACCAGTTCACGTTCGCACTTGTGTCTGAAAGTGAAATTAACAACCTGACATTTGGAGGGATTTAGCTTAAGGCCATTTGACAAGGACCACCGATTAATTTCTAATAAAAGTTATTGATTTTGGAGAAATCTGACTGAGAAGAACCCCAATGGAAACAATCATATCAACAGCAGACTTCATCAGAATGACGCGCAAGTCATGTAAGAAGAAAGAAGACAAGAAAAAAACAGCATCCTGAGCAATAAATGGCAGAGTAAGCAAAGCAGTAGAAGACTTCCCATAATATACTGCTTCCTATCAGAAAAGTAAGGATGTAACTGTTTACTTATCCAGCACCCTGCTTGTGTCGCAGCAGATATGTTTTACAAAATAGGCCTACGTACAGAATCAAAGGCAAATGTGTAATCAGGGAAGGCACATCGAACATATCTAGCGCCTCTATCTTAATTAAAGACAATATTATTTTTTGAACCTTTATTGGACCAAAACGCTTTGACATGAGGATGATGTCACTTTTTCGATTGTAGCTAACAGTGGGCTGTATTTCGTCCTTTTATTGACTCATCAGTCTGACATACCAGTCTGCCTAGTGGGAACACCATGAATCTGTGAGGGTAGTGTAAGTCGCTTAGTTTGTCAAATTAGGAGAATCAGTGTTAAGGTATGAGTAAAAAAACTTTTCAAGTGTTAGTTTGCAGGGATTTGAGTGGTTACAGGATTTTCATCATGAGCTAACATTAGTTAGAAAACCACTGGAAAACCCACCAGGAAGTACTGGACAACTGTTTCGTCCTAGTTTGGGACTCTTCATCAGTATGACCCACCACCAGGATTCGAACCCAGGACCTTCTGGTTACAAGGCAAGCTCGCAGACCATTAATCCGCTGGGACCCGATCCAATGGCCCATCAATTCTAACTTCTGCCAATTCGTGACATAGCGCGACCCCTAGCCTATGTCTTCGGCAAGTATGTGTCCTCACACCCGACCTGCTGCACCCTACTGGTCACGACTTCTCACTAGAACCCCAGGTAACTACCTACCTGAATAGGGCGAGTCGCTAGTGAGCATCTCATTGATAATTTTTCATAACCCACAGTCAAGTGTGATTCAGTGATTACTGATTACCGATTATACAAATCACACCCTATTGATGTTTAATCTCTTGTTTTGGTGTTTCTTATGCACATATATCTTATAAACACACACATACAAACAAACTCAAGGCGAACAATGATTTCACGCTGAATAACTTTCAGTTTCTACAAGCTCTTATGTTTTTTGTTTTTTCTTAAATCGATATATAGAAAATTCCCTTTCTCCTCTCCCTGGATATGTTCTTTCCCTGTATAAACTTTTTTCCTTCACAGGATAAAAACAAAAGCAGATTACAAGAACAAAAGCCAATTGATTATGAATGAATGTAAGTCAGAGCGATGATGTAATAATAAACACAACACATCAGCTCATGTCTTCATCATTTCCCTCTTTTTTTTGCTAAACAAATGCTGCTATACACTGTATGGATGATAATAACTTTGTGAAGAAGTAGAAGAAGAAGCAGAATAAAAGACTGTTTAAGATTGATTGTTAACTTGTATTCTTTAATCTGTGTTTCTGATGAAAGAAAGAAAGACATTTTTGCTGTAGCCGCCAGGTTAGTTTGACTTTTATAACGAGAAGCAAAGTTAACAGTGTGCATGATAATTTTAGCTTGCTTAGAAGAAGAATTTCATAATTTAAGACGAGGGGGTAAAATTAGAGGTAGAAATTTCCTTCCCGTAAATAATAATATATATTTAGCTGGTTTTATGGTGTATCCTTCTGAATGTGTGTGTGCGTCTTTGTGTTGTTAGGGTCACTAGTGTTGTGGTGACGTCATATAAAAATTGGCTTATTACAAGTGTTCCCATGTTCAATGTAAAGATGGGCAAGAGAAGGAGACGCTGAGCTCAATTTACACAATACTGGACAAAGAAGTGAAGAAGAGTGCCAGGAAGGACAAAAGACAATTCTACGACAACCTGGCCACTGCAGCTGAGAAGGCAGCAGGCAAAAGGGACCTGAGGACATTATATCAGATAACCAAGTCTCTATCCGGGAAGAGATCAACACAATTGAAACCTATAAAAGACAGCCAAGGGAACCCAATTACCAAGGAATAAAGACAGATTAAACAATGGACGGACCACTTCAAAGGACTCTTGAACTGACCACCAACTACAACCCGTCCAGAAATATCAACAACAGCACGTACACAACTGCAAGTTGACACCAATCCTTCAACGAAAGCTCAAGTCTTGAATGCAATCAGGCTTCTGAAAGCTGGAAAAGCAGCTGGACCAGATGGAATACCCCCTGAAGCACTGGAAGCGGACCCAGAGACGACAGCAGATATGCTGACTCCATTATTGCAAAAGGTCTGGAAGGAGGGAAAGGTGCCTACTGACTGGAGGAAAGGTTACCTTGTGAAACTACCACAGAAAGGCGACTTAGGACTCTGCAAGAACTGGTGAGTAATCATGTTCCTGTCGATGCCAAGTAAAATTCTAAGTCATATCATCCTGGAGAGAATCAAGGACGCACTGGATACAGAACTCCGACCAGAACAAGCTTGATTCAGGAAAGGCAAATCATGTTATGACCAAATTGCAACTCTACGCATCATCATCGAACAAAGCATAGAATGGCAATCAAACCTCTACCTCAACTTTATACACTTTGAGAAGGCCTTCGACAGCGTTGACCGCGAAGTAATTTGGAAACTACTCGAGTACTACGCCGTACCCCGAATATTCATCAACCTCATTCAACAGCTGTACGACAACGGCACATATCAAGTGATTCACAACGAAAAAATTCAGAGAGGCGTTTGGAGTAAACACAGGAGTCAGACAAGGGTGCTTATTATCACCAATGATATTCCTAATTGTGGTGGACTGGATTATACGTCAGACAGTGGGAAATGAGAAGACAGGGATATCCTGGACCGACGTGAAGATCCTAGAAGACCTGGATTTCGCGCGTGGATTACTTATGTTTGATGTCACACAAAATCGAAGACTTACAAGAGAAAACCGACAAGCTGGTCGAAGAAGCAGCAAAGACAGGACTGACGCCAGGTGAACATAGACAAGACGGAGGTTATGAAAATAACCAACCAACAACAACAACAGAAGAATCCAGCGTCAATCACCATCAACGGGAGGGATTTGAAAGAGGTTACTTCATTCACTTATCTAGGGAGCATTGTCTCAACTACACGAGGAACGGACGAGGATGTCAAATCGAGCGAGAATCGGGAAGGCAACAAACACATTCATCAACCTGAAAACAAATCTGGAAATCTTCCGCTGTCACTCAGCCTGCATCAACAACAAAATTTGGATTTTCAATACAAACGTCAATTCAGTCAGTTCTTCTATACGGATGGGTCAGAAACTTGGCCAGTGTATCACAAAGAATATTTCCAACCGCCTGTTGCAGACCTTTATCAACAACAACTGTCTTCGCTGGCTCTATATTGAAGATCAGATGGCCGGACAGAATTGCCAACAAGAAACTATGGGAACAAACAAAACAAGAACCAATCGCTCAACAAATATGCAGGAGAAAGTGGAGATGGATTGGACACTCACTGAGGAGGCTGTTGGGTGACATAACGCATCTCACCAGTGCTCGAGTGGAACCCGGAAGGGAAGCGAGTGGCGAGTGGGACGTCCGAGGGTGACATGGAGGAGATCGTGTGAAGAGGAGTTGAAACAGTATGGACTAACATGGATGCAAGTGAAAATTACAGCAGAAGACAGAACTAAGTGGAGGCGTGCAGTTGAAGCCCAATGCTCCACTAGGAACCCAAGGGAACAATAATAATACAAGTGTTCCCATAATGACAAAATCGTCATATTGTGACCTGACACAGGCTCAGGAGTGGTGCTGATGGACAAAGATGAGGACATTGTTAGGATGAAAACTGTTTCAAATGACCCATCTTGATAGTACTGAGAGATGTTCTAAATAAGAAATGGACAGACAACAATAAGTACAATGAATTGAATCCCCGAGAGTCCCGTTTGCTCCACATGTATGGCCTTCCAAAGACACACAAGAAAGAAGTCCCTCTGAGACCTATACTTTCGATGATCAACTCGCCCCAACATAAGATTGCTCTTTGACTTGCGGAGAAGTTGGAACCCATTCGTCAATGGCTAGCCGTGCACACTATGAAAGACTCATTTCATTTCGCCGAAAGTATGAACCACGTGAATGTTTCAATTAAGTTCATGGAGTCATTTGATGCAACCGTCTTGTTCACAATGATCCCAATCAGTGAAACTACTCAGATTATTTGTCAGCAGTCTGATCTTATCCCACTCCCAGTGTACTATGGATTCCAGTTTGATAACCCTCTTTACCGCCAAATAGATGGTGTAGCTATGGACGGTCCACTTAGCAATGTTTTAGGAGATATCTTCATATCCAACCTTGAGAAAAAAAGTTAAAGCCTGCAATCGACGAAACAGCTTCTTATTGTCGATATGTCGATGACACATTTGTAGTGTGAAACAATGAAAATCATGCTTCCTACCTACTCAGGTTATTCAACGAAGTACATACAAATGTTGAATTTACTATGGAACAAGAAAACGATGGAAAGTTCCATTTCCTCGACATTGCCATGTAGTGCCTAGAAGCTGGTAGTCTCCAGAGGTCAATTTACAGAAAGCCGACATGGAATGGACAATACTTACACTTTAATAGCTTTTGTTCAAATAGCTATAAACGAGCACTAGTCGAGACTCTGTACTATAAAGCTATAAGAACACGCTCTGCAGAGAAATTAGGGGAAGAATTTACGATTCTCGAAAAGATGTTGAAAAACAACGGTTACCCTCAGAGATTCAGTAACAAATATGGAAGATATGAAGTCTCAAATGTCAGACAAATCACAGTGGGAAAAATGTCTGTCTTCATTCAACTCGATTTTAAAAGTAAAAATATTGCAGCAATAGTCAACAGAAGATTGAGTACATCACTAGCCAGAGCCTATCTTGCAGCTAAGTTGGTTCTCTTCCACCGGACAACATGATATTTAATGCAATCAATAGTTGACAGATACCCCTCTCGTGTTAACTTTAACTGTGTGCACAAATTTACATGTATCTGTGAGAGCAGTTACATTAGGAGAACAAAAAGAAGGACATACCTCCGATTTTCTAAACAGGTACCGAAAAGCCTAATTCTCAAGGTTATAAGAATAGAACTTGTACACTATGGTAGGGTATAATTCCATTATGGAAAACATTTATTCTGACAAATTCTCACAGTGTTATACAGTAATATAATATTCAGTAAATATTACTATATAACACTATGAGAATTTATCAAAATAAATTTTACTTATAATGGAATTACTTCCCAATGGAACAAACGATTTCAACAGTGCCATTACCAGGCACCTCCTTGATCTTGGCATTAGTTTCTCTTCAAACCTTTGCTGGTCGTCTCATATTCTTATAGTTTCTAAAAAGATTTTCTGTCTGACTTATTACATAAAGGAGTTGAGGCACTCAGGTATAACCCAATCTCTTCTCATACAATTTATTAATTCATGTGTTTTGCCCATCATTCTTCATTGTTCTCCTTTATTCTTCCCTGGGTTACTCAAGAAAGACCATATAATACTACGAAGAACATTGAAGGCTGTAAGTAGGGTCACTGCTATCCCTTTGACTCAACTAACCGACACTGTTGTCAATAGGCACATGAATTCTTGTAAACACTTAGCTAAAGTTATCTTGTCTGATAGTGAGCATCCTCTTTATTCACAATTGTTTCCTTGCATCTCTTCGGGTAAGACCAGAAGAAATTTCATAAACATTTATGCTCGTACTACAAAATATAAAAATTCGACCGTACCATATTTGGCACGAGTATTGTGTGAAGAGACGAATATCAGAAAAGAAATTTTACAACTTTTAAATCATTAACTAAACTATAAAATGTAATGATGCATATTAATGCATGTGTTATTTGTTATATTATTTATTTATTATTCACTATGACCTAGCAACGGTGTGATTTTGTTGGGGTTTTATTTTTTCCTATTAACTATCAATATTTTAACATTTACTTAATTATAAACAGAGCTAAACCATTGCAATATGTAAAAGAAACGCTGAAAATTCCATGCTGTAAATTGTTATTGTTGTGGAATAAAGTGATTATTATTATTGTTATATACGGGTCATGAAGTGGAAATCGCAAAATCCTTTAAATTTTCAATGGACGAAAAGCTCAATTCTCCTCAAGTTTTGATGAAGCAATCTGTATCAAACGCCTGAAACCCTACTTCTGTATTCAGAAAGAAGAAGATGTCAGTCTTTCCTTGCCCCGGTAACTTGATGTCTTTATTTTCTCTTTCATTTGATTGTGTAATCTTTGGCTTTAACCTCACCCCTTTGATATTGTGTAATTTTGCTTGTCTCTTGTTTCTATGATTTGAGTTGTGCTCAGTACACTGTCACCCAATTTAATAGTCACTCATCATCTTACGCATCTCTCGTCATTTTTACGTAACTCCTTTAACATTGTATGCATACATTTATTTTGTTTAAACTTGATCTCCCTGCGTAGAAACTATAAAAGCGCAATTTTCTGAGCACTGTTCACTGATTGTGGGACCTTCTGTCAACTGACAAAGTGTAAAATTTGCAAGTGTGTTACAACTTTTCTGTACATAAACTTAATAATTTATTTAAGCTGTAAGCAGGTGATGAGAAGTCAACGAAATAACCGATGGTACCAACTTATTCTGCACAAACCACTGTTGGTCTTACTTTATCCAGATCCCCATAAAAAGCAGGTATCAATCTTTCCTCGCTCTGGTGACTGGATATCATAACTGTCTCTTTTATTTGATTGCGGAACCCCTAGCTTTAACTTCTTCCTCTTCGCTACAATGCAGTTTGGCTTGTTTTTGTTCCTGTAATTTCATTTGAAATCATCACATTGTTGCTCAACTTATTAGTTACTCATAGTCTATCTCTTGTATTTACTATGCAACTGGTTTGCCAGTGTATCCCTGCCTCAATCTCTTTCTAAGTAGATTCTCAATGTTTTCCAACGGAAGCACATAAACCCGATAATCCTCTACGTCCTATATTTTCCATGTGCAGATCCCAAACACATAAACTTCCTAAATGGCTGGTAGAATTATTGCACCCAGTCAAAACACAATTCTGTGTGCATTAAAATACACATTTGAACTGATTAATTATCTTGATGATATTAATATTATGAGTAAAAATATGTACTCTTTTGTTGTAAACTCCTTATTTACTAATGTGTCTTTAATTAAAACAGTTGACATTTTGTGTGATTACATTTCCATACATAACTCTTTCATCGCGTTCCCTTTACCTTGTTTAAGGGATTTATTATTTCTATGTACTGGTAATGTTAGATTCATTTCTGAAGTCAATTACCTCCGTAAAGTCGATGATGCAGCTATGGGAAGTTCGTTAGGGCCCCTTTTAGCAGATATATAAATATATATGTCTTATATTGAAAGTTTATCGGAAGACTTAATCGAAAATGCACCACTTTACAGAAGACATGTTGGTGACATTGTAATCATAAGTGATAAGCCTAGTTCTGCCACCTCAATTTTAAATCGAATGAATGAAGTTCAGAACAGCATATCAACTAAGTCTGTAGAAGAGGAAGATAAGTGTTTCTCCTTCCTAGACATATTGTTTAGTCGACGACCT
Source organism: Trichobilharzia szidati (assembly GCA_944472155.2). Lineage (NCBI taxonomy): Eukaryota > Metazoa > Platyhelminthes > Trematoda > Strigeidida > Schistosomatidae > Trichobilharzia > Trichobilharzia szidati. The sequence continues at coordinate 27,762,848 of OX235271.1, forward strand.
GAAGGATCAATAAAACGATATACTTATAGGAAACATACATTGACAGGACAGTATCTTAATTATCACAGTTTCTGCTCTGTTTGGTACAAAAAAGCCTTGGTGAGTGTGGTGCCTCTTCACTAGAATCCAGCGAATATGCACTGAAGACACATTTGATGAGGAAGAAAGGAAGTTGACACAAACTCTGGTGGATGATGATTATCCAGACAAATTTGTTAGTAAATATAAAGTAGTCACCAAAACCCACTCTCCGACTCACCACTAAGAAATCCGGATACACATTAAGCTAGCTACCCTACATGGATGACCACAGAAGCTTGCTTACTCAACAAAGATTGAACGCTGAGGTTAACATGACTTCTTATACAGCTAAGATCAGAATAATTGAGAATGGGAAGCCTATGCATACATCGAAGCCCTTAGAACATGCGAAAAATGATGTCATATCCCACTGTATTTACCAATTTAAACATACGTGTGGGCGTACAAATACATATGGGGAGGAATCATCTATCTCTGTAAGTAAGGGCTGGCTTCAGAGCACATTCCTAAATGGCTTTAGAAGAAAACTGAAGCCCCAGAACCCATCAGTGGTGAGAAAAGACAACCTAGCTCCTCTGTTGAGAAACACATTTTGGAGACAGGACAGAAAATTGATATTTACACGTCTTTTAAACCTATCGATAAAACGTGTTTGGGGTGTATTCTAAAATCTGTGGAAACCCCAGCTGGAAATTAGGAAGTTTAAACCACCTTCGCGTGTTCAAAAACAATTCATCATCACACTAAACCCTCCTTGTTAAACCCTGTTTGATACCAGCAAGGTTAGATGTACTATTACCTCTGTTATTTGGTTTAGTGATCCTCATTGTTATTTTGACCTTCAGTGTGTCCTTTTAACTTGACCTATGTCTATTTTCTCACCTCTTAACTCTATTAATTTCATATATGTATATATGCTTTTACAAGATATCTGTGTGTGACCAGATTGTTCGAAATGTGTTACGTAAATAAATTACACGATTCAGACAAATTACGTCTTCTTATTGCTTTGTCTAAGTGAAGATTTTGTTACGAACCGAAATCATGTAGAGAGATCATTGAAAGCAAAGGAGCATCTCTGTTTGAGACTCTGAAGCAGTCGACACTCACGACCATGTCAGAGATCAGACCCAGAACCTTCGGGTTATGAGAACAAGGTCGTTGACCATTCATCCACTTGGGCTAGAGTTCAGTGCAACATGAACTCTAACTTCGTCAATTCATGAACCTTCTCTGTAGAAGTTATATTGGATCGGTTACGAGCACTTTTTACTTAGTTTGGAGTCTTCTGTCAACTGACATCATGTAATATTCATATGTCAGAATTGTCCTGGAAATAGACCGTTAATTTTTTAAGCTGTACGCAGACGATGAGAAGCTGATGAGATAAACGATGGTACCACCTTATTCTTCACAAATTATTATTTTACTTTATTCAAATTCATAAAGGGCAATAAGTGCATGGAGACCATTCCTATAAGTTATAATTGACGCATTAATGGATTTTTTCCCAGTAGGTGAATAGTCAGCAAGCTTGCCTTGAAGGTTCTGAGTTCGATTCCTGGCAATGGGATCTCAGGTGCTTAATACGGAAAAGTATTAAACAAGGACGACACAATTGTTCAGTACTGCATGGTGATTTCCATTGATTCTCCAACTTGTGTCATTTCGTGATCTAACTTTAAATCGATTGAACTCCCACAAACTAACACTTCAAAAGAGAAGGAAGATGAACTTAGAGGCCATAACCACTTTTGGTCAAGCCAGTAGACCACCTTGATTCTTGTGGATAATATCAATCTACCAATAGAATAGTGAAGTACGAATATGCCTATCAGAGACATTTAAATTCAGGTCAGTCAATTAATACACTGTAAAGTCCAAACATTTTAAGAGCAAACTAACTCTTCTAACAAGCGTAAATCAGTACTTAACTTAACAGGGCTCTAAAGCAATAGATTATGAATTAAATTCTTATTTGTGAACACCATTATTTTCTTCAATTTGGGTGCATTCATGCATTTGCTCTAATATGTTCGTTAATCCTTATATTCTACCTATTCGTCTTCATCGCTCTCCACTTAATCTTACTTGAGCGACTTAAAAAACACCTTGTTACATCTTGTGAAGGAAATGAAAGCTGTTTGTAGAGCGAGTGGTGTGTCGGTAAACAAATTTGTGAATATTGTTGTAGGTGAACACACTTGAAGTCGTGCAAGATACTGGTGAATACTTTCTTGTCGGACTATGAGCAGCGTCTGAATACTCGATTCTTCCCTCTGATTTCATCCGATGGGACGAGAATCGATTATGGAAAACTTTGTGCTCGTATGCTTAAGTGTAGAAACTCTAGGATCCCTGATTTGGCATGCATTTTATGTGATTGGAAAAAGTGTGTTATACATGTCACTACTAACTTATTGAGGAACACTAAATAAAAGGCCATTTCTAATCTTGCTATCATTAGTCTACTGTTTTGCAATTAATAGTGTTCTCTGAGCTGGTTGGTTTAGTTGCGAAGCTTTCGTCGTCCTTCTGGACAACATCTCCCTTCAGCGCAATATTTAGCACAAAGTGAAATGATTTAAATTTCTTCATGAGTGATATAATTGCGTCTCCTTGTAACCATCTTTACATATGTATTGACCATTTTCTATTCACTTGAATTTTAAACTTTCTACTAGCAATAATTCAGCTACTCACAAACGAAACTATGTGCAGACATTGTTTAAAAGAGTTCAAACACATTGTAGCACTCCAGAGTTGAAAAGAATAGAAGAAAAGTACCTACAAACGGTCTTCAAAAAGAATTGTTATCCACATAATTTCATCAAAAGGTGTTTAAAGTCGAATCAAAACACCAACAAGAAACCATCATCAAAGACCACAAGAAAATTCATTCTACCATGCATGAAAAATATCTCTGAAGTAACAGCTAGAATACTGAAACCGTTGGATATAGATATAGCACACAAGCCAGTCGAGTCGCTTAATTCAATATTATGCAAACCAAGAGATCCAACAGAAAAAGGGGTTAAAATTAATACCATTCACAAAATAAATTGTATGAAATGCAACAAGCATTAGATCGGCTAAAGTGGGCGTCCTCTTCGAATCAGAATTCAAGAACACAAATCAGCCGTGAAAAGACACTATATGTATTCTTTAGTATCAATGCATATAGACAATTATGGTCATCAATTTGATGTTTGGGATAATGTTAAAATCTTAGACAGAGGAAACACCAATAGTGCAGTCAGGGAATTCCTAGAAGCCTGGTACTTAAACGAAAATGCAATTAAAAAACACGTTAATATAGATGAAATATACCAACTACTAAAAAGTAAATCAGGTAACCAAAAAGTTTAAAATCCAAGTCAATAGAAAATGGTCAATACATATGTAAAGATGGTTACAAGGAGACGCAATTATATCACTCATGAAGAAATTTAAATCATTTCACTTTGTGCTAAATATTGCGCTGAAGGGAGATGTTGTCCAGAAGGACGACGAAAGCTTCGCAACTAAACCAACCAGCTCAGAGAACACTATTAATTGCAAATCATCCACCTGAGCTACAAATCTTCTCTATTATTAGTCTATTGTCCCCAATATCTCTGTTTATTTATAATCTATTTTTAAATTTATATATTATCGCCAATATTTTCCTCCTTACAATGTATTATGAAGAATACATCAGATACAATATATTGTACTGCACGCCCAGAATTTCGTACTGTATACTAGTACTTTTTCAAAGAATTACACAAGAGTTCCGCCATCAGCATAGTTCTAGCACTGACTAAAATACGTTCACCTAAACCAAATGACGTGCATCTATGGTTCAGCGGTAGAATGTTGTCCAAACACGCACTTGATTGGGAGTTCGAATATCGGCCGGCGCACATCTCTACCTCTCCGAGCCGGATATAAGCCCGACAGAGAGGGAACGTTAGGATTCAAGCCAGCAACCCTACTCTGTAGGGAAACGCCAATGAGATGGAAACTTCAGAGCACAAGCTTGAAGTCGTATGCTCCACTCGGAATACAAAGAAATAAAACAATCGAAATACCAAATGACGTCATCAGTAGTTAAATGCAGCTGAGATCATAGATGACGCAAATGACTTCAAGTTAATTTCAAAGTACTTCACCTTCACTACAGGTTACGTACCTGACGGTTAGTTACTGAAGTACTCATCAACCTGCTGTTCGCTTCGAATTACTGAAGACTTATACTTTTTAAAGAGTTTTGACGATGTTTAGAAAGAACTATTCTCCACTGGTTCACTGACAGAATGCTGGCCGACCAAACATTTGGTCCGAAGCTGAATTCCTGACAGATGCATTATTAAAACCCGCTTTACCAGTAGAAAGGCCCATAAAGAGGGAGGGTAGGATGTGAAGCTAGCAGCTTCAACCTGTAAATAAATGCCTCTAGTGCTAAAATTTCAAAGCATAATGCCTGAATCCCTAAGTTACATTTGGGACACAAAGGAATGAAAGGAATCGAAGAGAATTACTTGAGATGAAATGAAGAATATCACTAATCAAGTTGGCTTTACCGATGGAATCGGTCGATCGGTCGTCTTTCGGCATAGAACTTTGCACATATGTGTGGCAGTTCAAGTCGCCACACTCCATGTACCACACAAAGCAAGAAGAGAGAAGAGAAGAAAGTAGGAGAAATGCATAATAGAGACAGTAAACAGAGGTGTGAAACAAAGGAATAGTAATAACGAAGAACAAAACAGTTTCATTGGAAATCATAAGTCACAAGGAGTGAATGCATCTGCGACAGACATTGAGAACGATTTTGAGCCATGTCACCAATTGTTTCCAGCCATTGGTTTTTACCGTCCCGAGGACCCCAACCAGTCAGGAAGTCTACACCTTCCTACATGGCTTAAGCTAACTGTTGTGGATTTCATTAACTGGTGCCATGTTTTCGTTTGACCGCCGCTAGCTCTTTTCCAGCCTGGCCCTATGTCAGCTTACATTACCCGTCGAGGAAGGCGATGACTAGGTATACGTAACACATGTCCTAACCATCTCAGTCGATGTAATTTCACAGCATCGTCGACTGATTTCCCCTTCTTACCTAGCACTCGACGCCTAACCTCAATATTGCTCACCTTATTATACCACTTCACGCGGGAGATAGAATGCAGACACCTATGATCAAAGACAGCTAATCTTTTCATGTCTTCCACTCTTAATGGCCAGGTGTCTCAGCCATAAAGGAGGACGGAGCGGACTGATGAGTAGTACACACGCCCTTTGGTCGATAGTCGGATATCACGTCTACGCCAGAGACGGCGTAAACTGGCATATGCAAAACTAGGCCTCTGTATCCGTACTCAGCTGAGATTTCGTCAGAGATCAACCCGTTGGCACTGGCTGATGGTACTTCCCAAGTAAGTGAAGCGGTCAACGTGCTCTACCACTTCACTTCCTATTTGTAATCTAGGGGTCGGTGAAGTCCAATCCTGCAGCATCATCTTACATTTTACAGGGGCGAATCGCATGCCAAACATACGAAGATTGTTGCTCAAGGTGTTCAGTAGACTCTGCATTTTGTCAGCGTCCTCGCCTAGAAGGACTATGTCGTCCGCATATTCTAAGTCGACGAGATTATTCCCTGGTAGCAAGTCAACCGATGGAATACCGCACTATTTAACACCTCTCTCCTATGCACTGTATTTCATGACTGAAAGGCAGCAATATGTTGTGTTTCACTGCATTGCTATTTAGAAGACAAGGGATATGTACCTTCCATTCCGCGATCAAAATACACAAAGCAAGGTTTATTTTGTAGATATATTATTAGGTTGGACCATAGATTGATATCAGCCAGAGAAGCACTGAGGACCAGGGAGAACTGGACAGTGGACTGCATCCAGTCGGGAATGAGAACAAAGTCCCCGCCGATGACATCGTTTGGTGGTTGCACTAAATTTACCATCTGGTGGAAATTAGAATTTATGGACCATTGAATCCGGTCCCAATGGCTGAATGGTATACTAGCTTACCTTGCAACGGAAGGTCCTAAGTCCGAACCCCCTGTTGTGGGATACATACTGATGATGATTCGCAAACGAAGAAGAAACAACTGTCTAGTACTCCCTGGTTCTTAATGGTTCTATAACTGATATCAATCCATGGTCTAATGTGGAACAAACAGAACCTCTACAAAACTAATTGTTGAAGATATATTATCAGTTATTACTTCAACCTGACACAATAATGTGGTACAAATACACGAGAAAGAAATGCCGACAGAAATCAATCATTTCGGCAAAACATTTTTTTAAAACGTTTACTTCATTGCACATGAATGTACTTCTGCATTTGATTTTCTCGACAAGAATAAATGCTTGACATGAAAAAAAATTATTTTTGTTTTACACCTGTATTCAGGAAGCTTAGATAGTTTAATGAGGTTTTCAATGTTTAGATCAATGCGAGGTGCGATTTTGCCACAGGGTTTCACTTGAGAACCGAAATTATTCAGATCACAATATGCGATCTGCTTGATTGTTGGTATTAGATGGTTGGAGGCAATCGGCAGTAAGCCTTGGACCTAGGTTTCGTGCTAGTTGGCACTCATCAGCAAGGCGTATCTGTAACCTTGAAGGAACTGATGTCCCTTCTGAGATTCGAACCCGCGTCACCCAGTGCTGCAGTCAGAGACGTTACCACTGAGCTATTCCAAGGCTTCCTGCCGATTGCCTCCAACCATCTAATACCAACAATTCACAGTGCACCGTAATGGCGAGCCACCTAGCATGGTGGTGACATTGCAAACATGACTGATAGAATTCAGTCTGCACCGAAGATAGGACTAGACACATTTCACTAGTTACTGACTAGTGTGCAATCAAAAGAGATCTGCTTGATTCCATAAATGACTGTCAAGAAAGTGCATAATTGCAAAAAATTATACACTACTGTTTGATTAAAAATAAGTAGTTGGACATCAACCAGTATCTCTAGACAACGAGATTATTGAAGTGATCTGCACACAGTACGGCCGTGTGTCATTCATTTGGGAATGCGCTTATCTGAAGCGTACCGGTTCTGACTCAACTAAGAAAGAAAGTCGAATCATTTCAAACCACCTGGATTCTGGCTTGGTATTTAGGGGAACTGGTGTCTTGTGTTTCAGGATTGTGTTCGACTGAGAAATTGCGTTCAGTCGGGCTTCTGGACATGCCTTTTGTGATGAGTGTCAAGAGATATGAAACACGTTTTTATACCAATTACCTGTTAACTAACACCAGATACTGAGGTAAATTGAACTGCAGGGCAAAGTATCATCGTGTCAACGAGTTCACTGACTAAACTGTCTGCCTGAGTAACTAATTTTCGATCAATGCACTTAAGATTAGATAAATGTCATTAGTGAGTGAATCCTACAATTCGTTAACTCTCGCATTCTGCCTATTATTCTCTATTGTTCCCCCTTAGTTTTTCCCGGGCTACTGAAGAAAGACTATAACATATTAGGCAGGATGTTAAATGTTGTCAGCAGGGTAGGCAACGTGCCACTTAACCAGCTTGTTAATATTCTGGTCGACAGGCACATGGACTCATGTGAAAAATGGGCCAAATCCATTTTATCTAACTCACACCACCCTCTTCACTCACAACTCTCCCCTTCCATCTCATCAGGCGAAACCAGAAGCCTATATAGAAAACTATATGCTAGCACCAGCAAGTACAAAAACTCAATCATACCCTACTTAGGTCGTGCTCTGTGCGATAAAGAAAGCATTAGGCGTGACACCTATAATTCATTAAATAGTCAGTAGAACAACTGAATGTCGTCTTTCCAACTCAAATCATTTATAGGTACAACATTTTCTTTCTTTCTTTTCCTTTTCTCTCTCTCTCTCTTTTCCGTTATGTGCTGCTTTGTTTCTTTCTCGCACTTACGCCAGTAAATATGATAGCAACTACTTTTCTAACACCTTCAAACACTGTTCAACTTTGACTTTGCTACCGACATGCCAATGTGTTGTTGTAATAATGAACTGAGATTTCCTCAATCTATGTAGTATTCTATTTATTGATAATGTACTAACTGGATGCCATACTGTAGTAAAAATGCTGAGAATTCTATTCTGTATCACAAGTACTGTTTTGGAATAAAGTAAATTATTATTATTATTAATTCATTCACGCAGAATTACTAACTTTTCTCATGTTGTTATGTATGAATAATCTGAGGTAGACTTAAACGTCAAAGCATGCATGATGAATAAATTAACACTATATTGGGTTTACTACAACTGCTTATAGTAATTTACATTCAAAACATGTTTCTATATATTTTAGGATTTCATCATGAGCTGACATCAGTTAGAGGACCATTGCAAAACCTGCAGGCAGTACTAGACATCTGTTTCGTCAGCCTAGTTTGGGACTCTTCAACGGTACTCACCCACCGCCAGGGTTAGAACCCAGGACCTTCTAGTTAGCTATCTCGTGGACCATTAAGCCACTGGGACGCGATTCAATGGCCAGCCCATGAATTTCAACTTCTACCAATCCACAATATGGCGCTACCACTAGCGAACGTAATCGGCGAATATTTGTCCTCACTCACACCCGACCTGCTGTACCCCACTGGTCACGACTTCTAACCGATATCAGTTCACGATGAAATCCTGAAACCAATCAAATCCCTGCAAACCAACACTTGAATTTATATTTATACTAATTAATGAAAAAACACTTACCAACCAGCGTTTCAAAGTAAGCGGATTAATATTGAATTCTGCAACCAATCCCAACTCACTATACATGTGCTCCAGTAATGCCAGCATCTAAAAATATTTTAAAAAATAAAATAAAGTTAGATATTGTAAACCCAACTTCTAAAAATAAATTTTGCCGTTCATCATTAGTCACTGCCTTCAAGAGAAATATCCTGAGTGTCCTGAAGTTCTAATGAAAAAGTGGTGACCCGATAGAGTTTCAATAAGTCAGATGTATGGACAAATACTCACTCAACACAGTTATTATTACCACGATAATAGCTTGATTCCAAACAGTACATTTGGTACAAATATGGAATTTTCAGCATGTAATTCAATATTGCATTTAATTTTCTCATTATAGTGGCAATAATTAAAATAGAGCATTTACATTATTTAGATAAAGCAATAAGAAGGCGTAATTTGTCTGAATCGTGTAATGTATTTGCGCGTACAACACATTTCGAACAATCTGATTACACACACACGGACTTGTCATAGGAATATAATTGAAATTAATAAAGAGGTAAGAGGTGAGAAAATAGACTTAGATCAAGTTAAAAGGACACATTGAAGGTCAAGATAACAATGAAAACCACTAAACCAAATAACAGAGGTAATAATACATCTGCTATGGTATCAAAACAAAATTTACCAAAGAAGGTTTAATGTGATGACGAATTGTTTTTGAACGTATAAAGGTGGTTTAAACTTCCTAATTGCCAGCTAGGGCTTCCACAAACTTTAGGATACACCCCAAACACGTTTTATAGATAGGTTCAAAAGATCTGTTAACGTCAATTATATGTCCTGTCTGTATAATATGTTTCGCAATAGAACAGCTGGGTCTTCTGTTCTCACCGTTAATAGGTTCTGAAGATTCCATTTGTTTCTGGAGCCATTTAGGAATCCGCTCTGAAGCCCTTACTTGCAGAGATCGATGAGTCCTCCCTATGTATGTGTGTCCAGCTCTTCTAAAAATTGACGTTAACAGATCTTGTAAACCTATCTATAAAACGTGTTTGGGGTGTATCCTAATATCTGTGGAAGCCCTAGTAATTAGAAAGTTTAAGCCACCTTTATGCGTTCAAAAACAATTCGTCATCACATTAAACATTCCCTGGTAAATTTTTTTTGATACCAGGCAGGTGTACTATTACCTCTGCAATTTGGTTTAGTGGTCTTCATTGTTATATTGACCTTGTATATGCCCTTTTAACTTGACCCAAGTAGTTTATTTTCTCACCTCTTACCTCTTTATTAATTTCATATATATTCCTATGACAAGTCCGTGTGTTTGTGATCAGATTGTTCGAAATGTGTTGTACGCGCAAATACATTACACGATTCAGACAAATTACGTCTTCTTATTGCTTTATCTAAATTCATAAAGGGAACTAATTGTTTTAAATTTACATTATTAATAGTTTACATTAGTAATATTGTTCTATAAGAAGTAAATATAAAATTAAATCAAATGAAAATATTAGTGACAATGTGTGCGTCGGTGGCACAGCGGTTAGGACTCTCGCCGACCATGCACATGGTCCAAGGTCCGACCTCCTGTCGACGCACACCTGATATTAATGGTCGGCCTGCAAAATTTGGGCTGCCGAGACCACATGCTGAAAATTCTATACTTGTAACAAAAATACGGTGTGGAGTCAAGCTAGAGAAAGAAAAACAATAACGTTTACTTAGAGTTTCTCAGTAAATTGGTAATTTCCTGTCTTACAATTTTCTCATCACAGAAAAATTGTATTAAATGAATTATCGTAGAGTATTTTTACTTAGTTGTCCCAGCACACAGTCTTCTTTAGTTTCTCCTAGTTATACCCAATGAGATGTAAGGAGAGAGTTGTGTATGGAGAGGATGTTCAGCAACTGACAGGACAATATTTGCTAATTTCTTGCGGGAATCCAAGTGTCTCTCTACAGTAGTATTGACGAGTCGGTTTAGCGACACCCCACTCGCCCTACTGACGGCCTCTTAGCACCCTACGCACTATAACAAAGTCTTTCTTAAGTGTCCCGGGAAAGTTTAAGGGGGAGTAGTAAAGAAGTACTGGCTTTTCCAATGCTCTATCTTCCCCCTTGTTTTCATGTGTCTGTGTAATCGTTTCAGTTATGAGTGACGCTGGGATAAGGCTATCAGAGTAGTATTCGTTAGCCCATTAAGTTTGAATTACTAGCAGTGAATTACTAAGGAATGTACCTCTGAACACATCCAGCATAATGTGTCAGTCTACCGATGACAGTAACTTATTATGAAGACAGTTTGATCCTGTCTATCTATTTCCACAGTTAACCCCGCCAACTTTACTAGTTCGCTTGTTTTCCAGTCGATCCTAAGCCTGGGAATAGAGGAAAAATTGACCGCGGAACTAGCGACTCTAACCTGGAAAATCAAACCAGTCGCTACAGAAAGTTCAAGACACAATAAAAAAAAAATATAAAAATATCTAATATTCTTCACCAGAATCGGAGAGATGAAATGACACAGGCTGGTGAAAGCCTTCGGAAAGCCAGTCAACCAATGTGTCTTCTATCAATAAAGTCAAAAATAAGGATGGGGACGTGGAATGTTCGTCCATTGTACAAGGCTGGGAAGGCTGCACAGGCAGCCAAAGAAATGAGAAGATACGGCATGGAAATGCCAGGGATCTGTGAGAGCAGGTGGAATGGATGTGGACCACCGAAATTGTCAACGGTTGAGTCAGTAGTCTACTCCAGTCCCTCGGACAACAACCACGAGCCCACAGAGTACAATGCACTGAATAAAGAAGTGAAGAAGAGTGCTAGGAAAGACAAAAGACAATTCTACGACACACTGACAGGCGAGAGAGATTTCAGAACACTGTATTAGGTAAGCAGATTTTTTTCGGGGAAGAGATCGACACAGATGAAACCAGCGAAAAATAGTGAAGGGGACCTAATTAACACAGACGAGAAACAAAGACAATGAGCTGGTCACTTCAAAGGACTCTTGAATCGATCATGACCTGCAACTCGTCCAAAAATACCACCAACAACACGCATAGAAATGCCAGTAAACACTTACCTTCCAACAAAAGTAGAAGTCTTGAATGCAGTCAAGCTAATGAAATCCCAGAAGGCAGCAGGACCAGACGGAATTCTCCCTGAAGCTTTGAAAAATGACGCAGAAACTGCAGCGGATACGCTAAAGCCATTATTACAAAAGCTTTGGAAGAAAGGCTACCTTGTCAAGCTACCAAAGAAGGACGACTTACGCCCCTGCGAGGACTGGCGTGGAATAATGCTCTTGTCCGCATCACGTAAAATACTATGTCACGTCATCATGGAGAAAATAAAGTATGCACTAGATGCAGAACTCAGCCTGACGGAACAAGCTGGATTCAGGAAAGGCAAATCGTGTGCTGATCAAATTGCAACTCTACACAACATCACCGAACAAAGCATAGAATGATAGGCAAACCTGTATCTCAGTTTCATCGACTCTGAAAAGGCTTCCGACAGTTCTGACAGTGAAGTGATTTAGAATTCACTTCAACACTACGGAGTCCCACAAACCTTTATCAACCTTAGTCGACACATCAAGTGATTCACAGAGGAAAATTCAGGGATGACATTGAAGTGAAGACAAGAGCAAGACAAGGCTGACTTCTATCACCGATGTGGTGGTTTACTAGATTATGAGCTGTGCTGTGCGTCGGGAACGAGAATACAAGGGTACGTTAAACAAATAAGAAGACTCTAGAAGATCTGGATTTCCCGAATGATTCATGTCTAATATCACAAAAACGCGAAGACTTACAGGTGAAAACTAACAAGTTGGGAAAATAGACGGGCAGTGGAGACAAGACTTTAAGCTAACATAAAAACGGAGGAGGTAATGAAAATAACCAACCAGTAACAACCAGCTCCAATCATCATGAAATTTAAAAGAAGTCACTTCCTTCACTTATCTAGATAGCATCGTATCAACTACAGGCAACAGCACGGATGAGGGTGTCAAAGCCAAATGGGGTTGGAAAGTCAAGACAGACCTTCATCACTCTGAAATCAGTTTGGAAATCTTCTGCACTCAATATAAGCAAACGAAATTCTGATTTTCAACATCAATGTTACGTCAATTCTTCTATATGGGTCACAAACTTAACGTGTGCCTCACGAAAAGCATTTCTAACCAGTTGAAGGTCTGTCTTCTCTGGCTCCATGCTGAAGATCAGATGGCCAGAAAGAATCAGCAACAAGAAACCCTGGGAATGGACCAACCAAGAAACGATTGCTCAAGAAATAAGCCGAGATGAATGGAGGTGGACTGGACACACTCTGAGGAGACCGTCAGGTGATATCATGTAACAACAGGATCTCGAGGGGAACCCCAATGAGAACAGACCAGTGAAAAATCCAATGCTAACATGGAGGAGGTCCTGTGAGGAGGTAATGAAGGCCTATAGGCAATAGTGGGGCCAGCTAAAGAATAGAATGAAGTGGAGATGCATTGTTGAAGCCCTATGCTGCACTCAGAACCCAAGGGAAAAATAGTTATAATAATAGTCCCTGCCAGTAGGATCACTGTAAACTATGTAAAGATTGAGTTGTTTACACTAACAAAGACAAGTATTCAGCTATTGATAAACACTATTCAGAAATTTGTTGTACAAGGTCATTTAGTTACAAAGGTCACATAATGTTAAAATGTGTCTAGTATTGCTCCTGTGAGCTTGATCGTTTAACATCTTCAGGTCTAACTTCAGTTTGAAGAACACATTAGCATCAAAAACATCCGTCTAAGCTATAAATATGTGCGTCGGTGGCACAGTGGTTAGGACTCTCGCCGACCATGCACATGGTCCAGGGTTCGATCCCCTGCCGATGCACACCCGATATCTATGGTCGGCCTGCTAAATTTGGGCTACCGATATCCATGCTAAAAATTCCATACTTGTACTGAAAATACGGTGTGGAACCAAGCTGTAATCAAAATAAATAAAAATTAAAAACTAAATAAAAATCAAACTCCGGTGGATGAGTGCTGTTGAAGAGTCCTAAACGAGTATGAAAAAGCTCTCCAGTACCCCTTGGTGTTCCAGCGATTCTCTAACTGACGTCAGCTTGTGATCACACTTGTAACAAATCAGCAAAGCTTACAAACGAATAACATGGGTGCCTATGAACTTAAGTATATCTATCTTCACTCAATCAGAGGTGAGTATTTGAATAAATGAAGATTCTAGTGGCTTGCACTTAACAGATGTGAAATCTTTGCCGTTAAATTAACTGTGAAAAACAATTATTCAACTGCCAAACAACTTATTATTTTTTTCGTAAGATAAAATTTCATTTGGTGCTGAAAAAACACCGATTTTGAAATTGATTACGAATTGATTTCAATTACAGTTAATCATTGAAAAACCACTGAGTACTGGACAGCTACCTCATCCTCGTCTGGGATACTTCAACAGTATCCTCCCTTGATACCAAAAGGGGTCGAACCCAGAACCTCAATTTTTTGAGGTGAGCCCATCAACTATTCAGCTAATAGGAGACGGGATCCAATTACCTATCAGTTCTGACTACCAATAATTTGCCATACCTAGCGCGGCAGCCAACCGGTCGCATCGGACAGGTATTTGTCTCGACACCTAACCTGGCGAACCCCGTTGGCGGTGACCGAAACACTGAGATAATTTCAGTTATTTCTATTAATAACTATTTTCTAATCTCCTGCAATTTATAATATTTATGCAACAATAAAGATTGAGGTTTTGCAGATTCTTACCTCATTTGGTTCCCAGTGCCAAATATCAAAGGTTGGCTTCTTTAAAAAGTCAATAGTTGATTGGGTGAGTGTATACTATTGATAAACAGTGAAAAAACAAATCAAGGTGAGATTACGTCAACAAAACTTTAAAAACTAAGATTCCTTTAAAATATAAATTTAAGAAAAACGTTAAAAAATTAACAGATTACCTTTGTCAAGTATTGGTTTGCAGGGATTTGATTGGTTACAGGTTTAGTCAATAGCTGAAATCAGTTACAGGGCCACTGTAAACCTGGGAGTACTGGGTGGCTGTTTCGTCTTAGTCTGGCACTCTTCAGGAGTACGCACCTGCTGGGGTTGCTAGTGGTTGAATTATATATATCACGAGCTGGCAGAAGTAGGAATTTATAAGCCACTGAATTCGGTCCCAGTGACTGAATGGTCTACTAGCTTGCCTTCTAACCGGAGCGTCTTGAGTTTGAACCCCAATGGGTTCTTACTGATGAGGTGTCCCATACTAGGACGAAACAGCTGCACAGTACACCCAGATTACTTTTGGTTAAACATTAGGTAGTAAGTAAATAGTGTCAGCAGTCTAGTCGTTCGTCTTGCGCAGACTGTATTCTGTCAGGTGGCTCTGCATCACAATACACTCTGAATCCCTGTTAGATGGTTGAAGGCAGTCAGCCGTTGGAAGCCTTGTCTGAACTAGGTTTTGCACTTGTTTGCACTCACCTGTGAGCAAGGAGTACTCGTGATCGTTGAAGGAACTCATGTCCCTTCTGAGGTCCACACATTCTGCTGCCTAATCCAGTTCGCATCAGTCAGAAATATCATCACTGATAGTAAACAGCTTTGTCCTACTCATGTCACACATTGAGAAGACTAAATTTTTATTTTGTAATGCCTTCATTTTTAACCTCCTTTGAATAACTGCAAGCAGAACTATTTCAGAAGTTTATATGAAATCTGGTAATCGAGTGAAGATGCATTGAATTGTTTTACATCGTCTATTGTCGAAGTCCATACTTCTTCAAAGTGGACTTAAAGAACACAGCCTAACATTCTTATTCTACAATGATAGTATCAACATTTGAAATATTTAAGTAACCTTCCGTGAAGTGTCAGTCCTGAATATCATTATTGTTATTTATTCCACAAGTTCGTAGTGGAACACAGGGCTTTAAAGACACGTATCCATTGCACTTGGCTCTCTGCCATCGCTTTCAACTGGCTCTATAACTGTCTCGGCGTCCAACAATCATTATATTTCTTGACCTAGAGGCGACATTCGATTGTGTCAACCGAGAGGTTCTCTGGCGATGCTTGGCTGTAAAGGGAATGCCGAGAAAATACATTGCACTGATTAAGGCACTCTACTCGTACTCATGCAGCCAGGTGAGGGCTTATGGCAAGTTGTCATCTGAAGTGGTGACGACTAGTGGCGTCCGTCAAGGATGCCCATTATCCCCATTTCTATTCAACTTCATCGTAGATGTACTAATGGACTTAACCCTAAGTGATTTAAGCGACTCAGGGATTGACTTGATACCAAGGAATAATCTCGTTGACTTAGAATATGCAGACGATATAGTCCTTCTAGGCGAGGAGGCTGACAAAATGCAGAGTCTACTGAACACCTTGAGCAACAGTCTTCGTATGTTTGGCATGCGATTCGCCCCTGTAAAATATAAGATGATGCTGCAGGATTGGACTACACCGACCCCTAGATTAGAAATAGGAAGTGAAGTGGCAGAGCACGTTGACCGCTTCACTTACTTGGGAAGTACCATCAGCCTCAACGGTTTGATCACCGACGAAATCTCAGCACGAATACAGAGGGCTAGTTTCGCATATGCCAGTTTACGCCATCTCTGGCGTAGACGGGATATCCGACTATCAACCAAAGGGCGTGTGTACTGCTCAACAGTCCGCTCCGTCCTCCTTTATGGCTGTGAGACATAACCATTGAGAGTGGAAAACATGAAATGTCTAGTTAGCTGTCTCTGATCATAGGTGTCTGCATTCTATCTCCCGTGTGAAGTGGTTTAATAAGATGAGCAATATTGAGGTTAGGCGTCGAGTGCTAGGTAAGAAGGGGAAATCAGTCGACGAGGCTATGAAATTACATCGACTGAGATGGTTAGGACATGTGTTACTTATGCCTAGTCATCGTCTTCCTCGACAATGGGCAATGTTAGCTGATATAGGTTCAGGCTGGAAAAGAGCTAGCGGCGGTCAATCGAAAACATGGCACCAGTCAATGAAATCTACAACAGTTAGTCTAAGCCACGTAGGAAGGTGTAGACTTCCTGACTGGTTGGGGTCCTCGGGACGGTAAAAACCAATGGTTGGAAACAATTGGTGATATGGCTCAAAATCCTCGTTCTGAATGGCTGGTGCAGATGCATCCACGCCTTGTGACTTATAATTTCCAATTAAACTGTTTTGTTCTTCGTTATTACTATTCCTTTGTCTCACACCTCTGTTTACTGTCTCTAATATGCATTTCTCCTACTTTCTTCTCTTGCTTTGTGTGCTACAAGGAGGAAGTGTGGTGACTTGAACTGACGCACATCAGTGCAAAGTTCTATGTCGAAAACACAGACATAACTATCTACTAGCTTTCATAGCCTCCTTATGTGAACTTCCTCGTGTTCATTTCGTCGCTTTCTATCCTGGTCCAATGGAGAGCATGGTCCAGAATATTAGTATTATAAATAATATCAAAAATATGTTATAATACTATCAAGAAACAACGCGTCTGTGGTTCATCGTTACAATACTCACTAACCACGCCCCATGTGGTCCGGGGTTCGATTTCCTGCCAACGCACTTTCGAACCTCATTTAATCAGTAGTAAGCCAAGTAAAATAGGGAAGGTGGAGCGTTAGGCTAGCGAATTCACATTGTTTTTAAATAATCAACACCACTGCTTCTGAGGCTTCAAAACTCAAGTTTGAAGCCCCGTGTCCCACTCATATTGCAAAGGAATAAGAAAAACCATCGTTAAACTGATTAACTAACCTTTTCAAAAACTGGCAAATTTTGCATTTCTACAATTTTGATACCATTACTGCTCATTCGAAGATTTCCTGGATAAGCACGTTCAGCGCTAAATTATAAAACGTATATAATACAAGTAAAAAAAATATGTGTTGCACTGCATCAATGATACATGGAATAAATTCAAAAATAAACCTGAAATGTTCACGTCTGAATCTATACCCAATAGGGTTCTTCATTAAGCAACAAATGGTCAATCAGCGACAAATAAATAAGTTATTAAAGTTCTCCAGTGGAGAAAAAGACTATGGAACGCTTTCATTCCTTCTTGGTTGAACTAATTCCCCGCTAAAATACTGTGAAACTAGAAATCAGTGTAAGGCCTTGATTTATCAGTCTGGAAAGACTTAAGAATTACAGCTCGTTAGCAGTCCATAAAGTTGCCCCCAAAGGCTTTTTGCTTGTTTAGGGAGGGAAGAACTAGGAAGAATAACGCCATCCTCACACTTTCAGCTGATTAAGGCCCGAAACGTTTCCTGTAATAACTTCACAAAGGCTGGGACTTTGTTGAGTTACTTCAACCAAATATTCCATCTATTAGGAAACCATTCTTCTCTCAGTTTTCCATGAGGCTTTTGTAAACTTTGACGCTGATTAATTTCGTATATTATATCTGACTTATATGAGAACCCATTCAAAATACAAGACCCAGGCAGCTAATTCATGTTTCGCATATTGAAGAGGACGCATTAGAAAGGGCTCGAAGAGAAGCAAATAAATTAACTAAGGGATTTTCAAACCTGTCATATAAAGAGTTGAATAGTATCGACCAGATTTATTTCCACTTTCATACCGGTGGTTGAGAAGTGATCTCATTTTACCACTCCGTATTTTACTTAAAGATTCAGATGTTTAGTTATGCTGTTTACTTCTAGTGCCTCTTGAACTGATGACTCTCGATGACATCACCTCAAAAACCACTGTCAATTGTGAATCAACAAGGTATTTTTTAATTCATTCGAAGTAAGATTAGACCTCCTGTGTCAACGCTTCACAGATAGAACACTCTCTGCCCACCCACATGGTACGGGACTCCACTCCGTTCCAAGCCGATGCATTCATAAACCTCGCTTATCCAGTGGTAAGCCCAGCAAAGAGGGAAGACTGAACTTGAAGCTAGCAACCCTACCCTGTAGAAATAGCACCATCGCTACTGAAACTTCGAAGCTCAAGCCTGAAGTCCCATATTCCACCTGTAACGTAAGGGGCAAAAAAGGACTAGACCTCCACTGTACTGGAAATCAAGGAGATTAATATAGGCTTAAAGCCTACCTCACATTACTCTAAAGGCAATTATTATTCGTAGATAATAAACATTCAGCAGACTTTCATAGGTTAACTTGCTCGGTTCAAAAACACCTATATTATTATGTAAGTTCATTATGCTGTTAAAACACATATATCTGAGTTCATCGTTATTATTATTATCATTATATTACTATCATTCCCTTGCGTTCCGAGTGGAACATAGGTCTGCAACAACATATCTTCACTTTCTTCTATTTTCTGCAATCCTCTTAAGCTGGGCCCAAGATTAACCATTATCTCTCATCTCCTCGTCGCAAGATCTCCTCTATGTCACACTCGCATCAACAACCTACTCATCGCTTCCCATTGAGATTTAACTCAAGATACGGCGTGCACTGACCACAATGTCATTCGACGGCCTCCTCAACGTATGACCGATCCACCTCCATTTTCTTCTACATATTTGTTCAGCAATCGGCAATTGGTTAGTTTGTCCCACCGCAGAGTTTCTTGTTGCTAATTCTTTCTGACCAGCCGGCCGACCACTTCATCCTCAGTATAGAGCCAGCGAAATCTGCAGTAGCAGCTTGTTGGCAGTGCTTTTCGTGATACACTAGCCAAGTTTCTGACCCGTTCAGAAGAACTGAATAAATTCACATTTGTGCTAAAAATCCGAATCTTGTTCTTTGTGCTGGCTGAGTGAGTGCAGAAGATTTCCAAACTGGTTTCAGGTTGATGAAGGCGTGCGTATCTTGCCTTTCCGATTCTGTCTTTGATAACTTCATCCGTGCTGTCGCCTGTGGTTGAAACCGTGCTTCCTAGATAAGTTCATCATAATTCTCCGTAAACAAAATTTGCCCACACTAATATCTTATCTAAATGAAAGTTGTTTTTTTAAATAAAACTTAAACTGTATAAGTTCTTAGAATGTTAATTATTTTCACTGATCAACTGTAGAAATTCTGTTTGTGGTGAATGTGATTTCAGTGGCAAAGTAATATTAAAAGTGAAACTTATTTCGAAAATCGTCTGTCCCTAAAAACCCATTGAGTTTTACCGTGCAGTTCATGAGTTAGAAGCTTTCTGCTTTATACAAGATTGAGATGAGTATTATAGACCTGGAACTAAAATATAGTATCTACTGATGTAAGATGATTGGAGGTAGTCCGTTTAGTACTTATTCGCACTCATCAGTCAGCAAGGCGTATATGAAATCCTGGAGGGACAAATATCCCTTCTAGGATTGAAAACCACATCACCCAGTGTTGCAGTCAAAGATATCACCAATAAGTTTTTTGGGCTTACATCTTGACATCCTGTAAAATTGTAGTGGATACACTGACAGATTACTAAGAGTAGCCATTGTCCCTGAACTAAAATAAATTAATTCTAATTCTCCGAATATTCACATTTTATTAATTCTTTAATACTATTTGATGAGGTGAAATATAATGAAGGAGATTTGTAGTTCAAGGGGATGATTTCGGTGTAGTAGTTTTCTTTGAGCTGGATGCTTTATTTACGAAGCTTTCGCTGTCTTACTAGATAACATCCTCAGCGCCCACTTCAATCTGAAGTAAGCTTTTAAAATTCTGCACGATCTTAGTAATCATCTCTCCTAGTAACCTTGATAATGATTGGTTGGTTTGTTGTGTTTTTTTCTCACCCTTAAATCTACTTGTAATGGCATTGACTGTTTCCTTGACATGAAAGTTAACCTTTTGTTCATGTGGCTTCACCTAATTTAGCCTGAGCAAGTGGGTGGAATCATTGACTCTCACATACTGAAGATAAGTATAGCTCTTAGCTGGGTTCATGAAACAGATGTTGAGATAACTTCAGATTTGAGGATAAGTTCAAGTTTCATTGTCGAATTCAGAGACTTCATGTCGGCCGCATCAGCGTTCGCTTTCCAAACGTATCACAGAACACTTACCAACATGGTTTTTCAAAGGAAAAAATCGATGCCCCCACAGCTCTATCTTAGAACATCTGATAGATTCCGGACACCAAGCTACACCGCAAACAAACTTCAAAGTCGTCTACAGAGTAAGAAGTAGTCTTCCTAAAGGTGTACGAATCAGACTTCCAATTAATAGTGTTCTCTGAGCTCAGAGAATCATCCACCTGAGCTACAAATCTTCTCTATTATTCGAATCAGACTTCTTCAAACTGCAGAAGCAATGGCGATTCACTTGCTAAGTCCTGAACTCTGCATACAAAAGAAGTTCGTTCAATCACTACACTTGCAATGGACGTAATCTATCTTATTAGCCGACAAGTAAATTCTACCTAATCCTTTTCTCTTCTGTCTTTTCATTAGTATTATTTTGTCTTTACAATTGTAATATTTTACATTTTCAACTTTCCTGTTCTCTATCCCCACCCGATTTAATTTTTACACTTCATTACCACTGTTACTGACTTGACCAACGCTCAATTTCTACTCATTTATGTTACGTCATCCAACTTATTTGCTCAATTTCAGTTCTAATTTAAATGGCATTATTCTCTACCCCACCTCTACTTAGTCTCTACCTCTAATTACCTTTGTTGCTACCCTGATCTAAGTTGAAACATATTAGTCAATCATATTACGTCATCTAACTTACTAACTCAATCTTACTTTAGTTGCTGTCTAATTAACCTTGTTTCTATATTAGATCATTCTTGTATTACCTGATTAATTATCTAAACTTGACAAACCTCATGTACACACACACACAAATAATTATGCATAAATGCGATTGTACAGCTATGTGAATGAATTCGCCGGCGAAAAGAATCTCTTCGCTGAACGTCTTCTCTTTTTCATATGACACAATGGGGATTTTTAAGCTACAGAACTATTTACCTGACGAATAAACTTTTATCATAATCGAATATGCTTACAGTGGGTGATAATACATGTACGTATGTTGAGGTGTTAGCCTGCTTGTCGGTGACAGCGGTAGAATGCTCGCCGACCACGCATGTGGTCCGGGGTTTGATCCCCAGCCATGAACGCACTCCTTCACGTTGCTAAGCCAGTAATAAGACTGGTAAAGAGGGAAGGTTAGGCATGCGGCTAGCACACCGACTCTGAAAATACCACTAAATACCACTGCTACCGAAACTTCAAGTCTGTAGGGTTGAAGTCCTATGTTCCACTGAGAACGTAAAGGAATAATAAAATATATCGATTCCTTTGAACCTTCTTCATTCAGTGTACTTACCTACTGCCTGAAAAAGTTGATTTTCTTTCATAAAACAGATTTCTCAATTCTTGCAGTTCTTTTCTAACTCGTTCCAAATCGTTAAGACGATCAGATTCAACTAGAATATGTAACATATTATTTTTTTTAAAGAAAGACAGTAATCAATTTTTATTCAGTGCTTTGAATAAAACACAAATTAGTTAACAAACAAATAAAAAAACGATATCATCAATAACCAGTGATGGAAATCATGTTTTTTTTTTCTAAAGTTAATCATTCCACCTAAAATGATCCTCTAACGGACAGTCGGAACAGTGTCAGTTAGAACCTCGCTTAGATTATTAGCTGGAATTAAGTCGGGAAAAATAGGAAGGTCAATCGTGCAGATGCAGCCATGCGTGGTTCCTCCATGTAGTTCAAAGACTTGGCGCTCATGAGTCACCAGAAGCATTTCCAACAGTCTGTTGTAGACTTTCGTCAATAGCTGACTTGATATTGAAGATTAGTTTGCCGGTTGGAAAGAATCAGCAACATGGAACTTTGGCAGTGAAAAAACCAAGAACTTACTGTTCCATAAACACACAGAAAGAAATGGGGGAGGGTTGTACATATGCTGAGATGACATTAAAGTGACATCACACGAGAGGCAGGCGGTAAAATGGAACCTGAGAGAATAGCTATAATCCAAGCGTGGAGACTACAGTGGTATGAAGAAGGGGTAATACATTCTTGTGAGCCGTCGTAAAACCAGTTAAAAGTCACGAAACAGAAGTCAGTGTAACGGATATGGGCTGTTGAGATTCAGTATTCACGTCGGAACTCAAGGAATGGCTAATAGTAGCAATGAAATATCAGCTAGAAATAAATGTATTCACTCCCGTTATTAACTCTCAATAAAAATTTTAGATGACTTGGGTGTTAGATGACTAAATGATATGTTAATTTATTCAAATAGTAAAAGGTGATGAATAATTCTGCTATATTCTACCAGGTTGGAAAATCCCACATATGAAATAGAAGGAGATAACAAAAGCCCTTAAGCAACTATATCTCTGTGCATTACTCATTCTCACATCGAGTTGTTAATCCTTAGGACTGCCTCTAAGAAGAATTAGTGTTTGAATCCTAATAGCTCAATGGTAGCACCTCAGACTATAAAACTGGTTGACGACAGTTTGACTCCCGAAAGGCAACATCACTTCCTTCTGGGTTACAACTATGCGTTACTAACGAGTGCCAAGAATTCTAAGACCTGTGTCTACGGCTACTTGAGCATAAATTTGATGCTCACTAGCCACTGGCTACATATAGGAAGTCACCTGGAGTTCTGGTGAGAAGTCATAACCAGGATTGTCGACCAAGTCAAACAAACAAAAGAACAGTTGCTGGCCTCTGACATTGGCTGACAGTTGCGCTAAGTATCGCGAATCAGCAGAAATTGGACCAGATTGCCGAACGAAACGTTGGAATTAATCATTTCAATTTCGCTGAGATTTTACAAATATATAATTTTTTACAAATGTCTACTTCTCACTCGGCGCCCAATTATTTTGGAACTATTCGGTCAAATCTTGATCACAGTTCATATGAATGTAGTCATAGAATTGACGGATTGATGCCAGGTCTTGTTATGACCGCCCTGTAAATTCTTTTCAGCTGATTCCTATCTTAGCCAACATTACTAAACAAGATAGGTGACGGCTTAGCCATCTCAATCGACATAACTTCTCAATGTTACACACCAAAGTGTAACATTTAACACAGGAGATAGATAGGACTCAGACACCTCCAGCGAAAGACAACTAAGCTCATCATCTGCAATTAATAGTGTTCTCTGAGCTGGTTGGTTTAGTTGCGAAGCTTTCGTTGTCCTTCTGGACAACATCTTCAGCGCAATATTTAGCATCAAGTGAAATGATTTAAATTTCTTCATGAGTGATAGAATTGCGTCTCCTGGTAACCATCTTTACTTATGTACTGGTCATTTTTTATTGACTTGGATTTTAAACTTTCTGGTCACCTGATTTACCTTTTATTAGTTGGTATATTTCATCTATATTAACGTGTTTGTTAATTGCATATTCGTTCGAGTAGCAGGCTTCTAGGAATTCCCTGACTGCACTTTTCGTGTTTCCTCTGTCTAAGATTTTGACATGATCTCAATCAAATTGATGACCATAATTGTCTATATGCATTGATACTAAAGAATACATATCGTGTCTTTTCACGGCTGATTTATGTTCTTGGATTCTAATTCGAAGGGGACGCCCACTTTGGCCGATGTTATGCTTGTCGTAGTTCATACAATTTATTTTGTGAATGGTATTCATTTTATCCCCTTTTTCTGTTGGATCTTTTGGTCTGCATAATATCGAATAAGGCAATTTGGCTGGCTTGTGTGCTATATGTATATCAAACGGTTTCAGTATTCTAGCTGTTATTTCAGAGATATTTCTCATGTATGGTAGAATGAATTTTCTTGTAGTGTTTGATGATGGTTTCTTGTTGGTGTTTTGATTCGACTTTAAACACCTTTTAATGAAATTTTGTGGATAACCATTCTTTTTGAAGACCGTTTGTCGGTATTTTTCATCCATTCTTTTCAACTCTGGAGTGCTACAATGTGTCTGAACTCTTTTAAACAATGTCTGCACACAGTTTCGTTTGTGAGTAACTGGATTATTTCTAGCATAGTTGAGTATTTTATCTGTGGGTGTGTTGATTTTCTATATACTTGTGTTTTTAAATTTCCTGTGTTGGTTCTCCTGATTAGGACATCTAAAAATGGGATTTTGTTATCTAATTCTTCTTCTCTTGTGAATTTGATGTCTTCAATATGTCGAATCAGAATCCAAGAACATAAATCAACCGTGAAAAGACATGATATGTATTCCTTAGTATCATTGCATACAGACAATTATGGTCATCAATTTGATTGGGATAATGTCAAAATCTTAGACAGAGGAAACACAAAATGTGCAGTCAGTGAATTCCTAGAAGCCTGGTACTCAAACGAAAATGCAATTAACAAGCACGTTAATATAGACGAAATATACCAACTAATAAAAGGTAAATCAGGTGACCAGAAAGTTTAAAATCCAAGTCAATAGAGAATGGTCAATACATATGTAAAGATGGTTACCAGGAGACGCAATTCTATCACTCATGAAGAAATTTAAATCATTTCACTTTGTGCTAAATATTGCGCTGAAGGAGATGTTGTCCAGAAGGACGACGAAAGCTTCTCAACTGAACCAACCAGCTCAGAGAACACTTTTAATTGCAAATCATCCACCTGAGCTACAAATCTTCTCTATTATTTCAAGCTCATCATCATGTTTTCCACCTCTCATACCCCTTTTGCACAATCTCGAAAGAAGAACAAAGTGAACAGATGTACAGAACACGCATGTGGTCGGTGAATTCCCATCAAATAAGACAAAATAACTGCCAAGTTTACGAACCATCTTATCTTACTCATATCCGTTCATAACTAAAACCATTTTTATGCATACAGACGTCTATATGGAGATTATTTCTAACTATTCAGTCTCTAATTTAACTACAAAGATGAACAGTATCTTCACTCACTGTGTGTGTGTGAGTGCAAGTTGTTTAATTAAGCCACAATTTTTATGGTGATGCCTTCCTTGTATAGACAGAAGTGTTGACATATTAAGGTATTACTATTATTATTATTACTATTGTAATCATTATTTAGGTTACATTTACAATTGGGAACACCTTATTCTAGACGAGGTATAATGAAAGCAATTTCTTTCCCCTAACTTGAATTGCTCTCTGTGTGTAAACAAATCATTGAGTGCAAAAACTATTGAAATATAGAATAAAATGAAAAAATAATCCCTACTACTACTATTATTATTATCATCCTCATTATCGTTATTAATTTCACAGTGAACAGCAAAAAAAAATAACGATTGATGACGTTGTTATTACAAAATCTACTTTTGCTAACTATCCTATTGTCCAGTATACATATATATATTTGTGTGCCTATATGCATATGGGTGGGACTTGATTTTTATCTCTCTTTTCCTATATTTATTGTTTCATAATCGGTCCTCAGTTTAGTTAATTTGCTTGTCAGATAGTGAGAAAAAAGTATCTTTTTCCTTATAATTACTTCTTTCCTTCCTTACTTACTAACCTATTTTAGTATACAACAACTCATTTATTAGTCCATCTATGTCTGGTTTATTCGTTCGTTCGTTCGTTCGTTAGATGGTTGCTAAGTTGGGCGCATATCGAAGAGGAGTAGAAGGGACTTTCTTCCACTCCTCCTATCTCCTATTCTATCTCTCGCTCTCTCTCTCAATCTGTATTTTTCTATTCCTCTAAATATTTTTTTTCATTTCATCCTAAACTATTTATCATTATTATTATTATTATTATAACCATTATCATTGCTTTTTTAAAACAAATTTTTGTTTATTTGAATAGTTCAATATTCAATATTTTTGTTGTTGTTGGTTGGTTGGTTGCCAATGACAACCAAAGTCCTTTACCATGTTTGTACTCACCATATAATATATGTATGTAAATATATATTTTTTTCACAATTTTTTAAAGATTTATTTATACTAATGATGATGATAATAGAAATTTCGAATATTGTTAATAACAATGACAATAATATATATAAATAATAAAAATTAATTTAATACTTAGTATTATGATTTTATGACTATTCCCGTAAGTTCCCAGTGGAAATGTAGGGGCTTTAACAGACCACTGCTATTTCACTCTGTTCTCTGTACTGTTCATAAGGAGATAGAAAGTGGCCAGAACACCAAGACCTACTCTGCAACTCATCACTAAGAAAGACGGATACATATTAAGCTAGCTATCCTACATGGATGACCACAGCAGCTTGCTTACTCAACAAAGATTGAACGCTGAGGTTAACAAGACTTCTTATACAGCTAAGATCAGAATAATTGAGAATAGGAAGCCTATGCATACATCGAAGCCCTTAGAACATGAGAAAAATGATGTCATATCTCACTGTATTTACCAGTTTGAATGTACTTGTGAACATATATATATACATATATATATATATATATAGGGAGGACTCATAGATGTCTGCAGGTAGGGGCTTCAGAGCATATTCCTAAATGGATTCGGAAGCAGGTAGAATCCCCAGAACAGACGACCTAGCTCCTCTACTGAGAAACACATTATAGAGACAAGACATAAAACTTACGTTCGCACGTCTTTTAAACCTATCTATGGAAAATTATACTGCAAATGTTGAGAATACATATATCACCTAACCATATCATATCGTTGATATTGTTGTAGACAGACATTTGAGTTCATGCCAGAAATTAACAACCGTGCGCACTCGAAGCACCCGCCTTATTCACAACGATATCCTTGAATCTCATCAGATAGGACTACAGGGAGTTAATAGAGAAGATTTGTAGCTCAGGTGGATGATTTGCAATTAGTTGTGTTCTCTAAGCTGGTCGGTTTAATTAGCTGTGAAAAGACATGATATATATTCTTTCATATCAATGCATATAGATAATTATGGACATCAGTTTGATTGGGATAATGTCAAAATTTTAGACAGAGGAAACACCAAAAGTGCAGTCAGAGAATTCCTAGAAGCCTGGTACTCAAACGAATATGCAATTAACAAACATGTTAATACAGACCGAATCCACCAACTAATAAAAAGTAAATCATGTGACGAGAAAGTTTAAAATCCAAGTCAATAGAAAATGATCACTACAAATGTAAATGGACTACCAGTCACGAAGATGGTTACCAGGAGACACAATTCCATCATTCATAGCGAATTTAAATCAGTTCGCTTTAAGCTAAAACTTGCGCTGAAAGGGGATGTTGTCCAAAAGTGGGACGACGAATGTTCCGCTCAGAGAACACAACTAATTGCTAGAAGGGGTTAGTTAGTTATAAAACATTTTATGCTCGAACAACCAAATATACAGCTCAACGATACCTTCTCTGACACGTATTCTATGTGACACAAAGGTGTTAAGCATGAAACTACTAACTTACTGAGAAATAGTAAGTTTACGAATACAAAGAGGTGAAAGCCTCCCTAGTCTGTGCATACAAATGTAATTTGTTATCACGCCTAACCTGCCTTGACAATCCTCACCTGATTATATAACCAAGCATAGTATCAGATTCGTAATTCATAAACTAATTCAAAATTTACACAGTTTGAGGTGGGATTTTATCACACATTTCTTTGGAAACCTTATTCATATCACAATATGTCATTTGCTTGATACCATTAACGGGTAATCAAGAAACCAAGCACAAATGAATAAAATCACAGGTTATTGATTGACTTAGATGCCTAGTTGCATACCAGTCACGTTTTTACTGTTCTGTTAGTTCTATTACCCAAAAAGTCACTCTGTGACAGTATCTAGCACTGAAAATAATGCCTAGAATGATTTTGGAACTTTTGAAGGATAAATTCAAGTGTGATTAACTTAAAACTCTGAGAAAAGCAGCGAATATTAATTTGGGAGAGAAAAATCTCCATCATTAATAAAGATGCATTCAGCGTCTGTACTGCTGTTAATCGTGCAAAATTGGAGTAGTAGTGTAAGTAAGGCAGTCGAATGCCCTACCACTGAGCTATACCCCCAACCCCAATGTCAGTGGCTTAGCAGTAGAATGCTCACCAGCTATGTGCGTGATGTGGAGGGGGATCGAACCCCCGATCAAAGTGCTCCTAAACCTCGCTAAGCTGAGAGTAAAGATGGTAAAGAGGGAAGGTTTGGCTTGAGGCTAAAAACCCTACCCAGTGAAAGTAAAAAGTCGCTGCTATCGAGACTTCAAACCTCTATCTCGAAACCCTGTGCTCCACTCGGAACCTTAAAGGAATAAAAAAAGATGTAATCACCAAGTCACGTAAGAAAACATTTACTCGCCTATGACACTGATTGGTGGTTGCTCCTCTTCACACGATCTCCTCCATGTCACCCTTCGACGTCCCACTCACCGCTTCCCTTTCAGGTTCCACTCCAGCACTGGCCTGACGCGCGATGTCACCCAACGGCCACCTCAGCGAGTGTCCAATCCATCTCCACTTTCTCCTGCATATTTGTTGGGCGATTGGTTCTTGTTTCGTTTGTTTGTTCCCATAGTTTCTTGTTGGTTCTTGTTCTTTCCGGCCATCTGACCTTCAGTATAGAGCGAACGAATACAGTTGTTGATAAAGGTCTGCAACAGGCTGTTGAAAATATTCTCTGTGACCCACCGCCAAGTTCCTGATCCGTATAGAAGAACTGACTGACTTGACGTTTGTATTGAAAATCCGAATTTTGTTGTTGATGCAGGCTGAGTGACGAGGATTTCCAGATTGGTTTCAGGTTGATGAATGTGTTTCTCGCCTTCCCGATTCTCGCTCGATTTGACATCCTCGTCCGTTCGTCCTGTAGTTGAGACAATGCTCCCTAGATAAGTGAATGAAGTAACCTCTTTCAAATCCCTCCCGTTGATGGTGATTGGCGCTGGATGTTGCTGCTGCTGTTGTTGTTGTTGTTGGTTGGTTATTTTCATAACATCCATCTTGTCTATGTTCACCTGGAGTCCTGTCTTTGCTGCTTCTTCGACCAGTTTGTCGGTTTTCACTTGTAAGTCTTCGATTTTGTGTGACATCAAACATAAATCATCCACGCGCGAAATCCAGGTCTTCTGGGTTCTTCACGTCGGTCCAGGATATCCCTGTCTTCTCGTTTCCCACTGTCTGACGCATAATCCAGTCCACCACAATTAGGAATATCATTGGTGATAATAAGCACTTATTATTCAAACGCCTCGCTAAGTTTTCCGTTGTGGATCACTTGACATGTGCCGATGTCGTACAGCTGTACATGCCAATTCCTGTACCTACAATTAAATTCTATGGATTCTCTGCTTCATACTGTATCTACAAGTTCACCTGCAGTGGCAATAACACATATGTAGGTAGAATAAGTAAAATGTCTCAAAGTCGTCGGAAAGAACATGTTCCGGAGTGGTTAATATGTCATATAGAAATTCTAAGTGTAATTAATTTGAATAGAAATCCACCATCATCCATTGCAAAACATTTGTTAATATCTGGCCAAAAAAATCAATATATTTATGACTGTTTCTCACATATCTATTTCACATGACTTAAATTCAAGGTTATTAAAGGTGATTGAAGTACTTTGGGAATTGATCACATGCATCCCAAGTTATGTATACAGATAGCATTAGATTTCAATCTTAGCCTACTATGAACTACTTGACCTAGTAAAATATGATTGGTTATTAGTATGCACTTTTATTTTATGATAACTGATTAGTTGTTAAACATTCTGTTTTATCATTGTGAACAATATGCTAGTTGTATAGGGATAGTTGTAAAATTACAAAGTGTAATCATCTCACACATAATTTGAAACAGTCAGTCCCTTTTATAAATTTTGATGGCATTATTAGAAGATGGAGATTATCTGAAAATATGTGATGTATTTGCGCTATACATTTCGAACAATCTGATCACACATTTACTTGTCAAGTCAGTATATTTGGAAAAGTTTTTCATTTCCTTTTCCTTTAACTTATTTGAAAGATTTATTACTATTATGTACTGACAACGTCCATTTCACGTTTGAAGGTGAACATTTTAGACAAGTGGATGGCGTTGCTATGGGGAGTCGATTAGGACCTTTATTAGCGGACGTTTACATGTCTTATGTTGAAAACTTATCCTCTGATTTAATTTCTAAATTGCCCTTCTATAGGAGATATGTAGATGATATTATTTTGATATGTGACGATCATGAAGATGCGAGCCGTCTATTAGATAGACTTAACTCTGTACAGAATCATATTAGTCTTACATACGAGGAAGAAAGTCGCAACCAGCTCGCATTTTTAGACATACTTCTGAGTCGAAGAGACGATGGCTCAATAGGACGATCAATCTACAGAAAGCCCACTTGGACATGGCAATACCTTAATTTCCACAGCTTCTGTCCATTACAATATAAGAGAGGCTTGGTGAAGTGTCTATTTAAGAGGATTCAGTGTATTTGCACGGCTGATGTCATAGACAAAGAAAACGAAATATTGATGGATACTCTCGTTGAAAACGGATATCCTTTGAAATTTTTAAACAGGTGTAGAAGTCAACTAGCCTCTAAACCTACAATCCATACCGTCCCTAAGAAAAAGGTTTTCATCAAATTACCATATAACGGGGAAATAAACAGTAGGATTTTGAGACAAAGGTTGAATTCGATCATCTGTAGAACCTATTATGTAGCCCAGCTTGTAATTGTGGAAAAAGCTAAAAAATATGCTTCACTGCAAACCTCAAAAGTGCACAAGTGATTATATCGCATCCCACACAATTTACCAATTTTCGTGTGTGTGTGTGTGTGTGTGTGGACATACATACATAGGGAGGAGTAATCGCGCGTTGCACGTGAGGGTGGGAGAGCATATCCCAAAATGGTTAGAAAAACAGATGAATTGTGACAAGCCAATAGATGCAGGTGTCAGACTACCAACTTCGTCTATAGCTAAACACCTAATCGAGATGAACCATAAGGTTGATGTTAACTCAGCCTTTAAGGCCATCTATAAAAACGGTCAAGGATGTTTACTGAAATGCGCTAAGACTATCCATAAACTTAAGTCCCCCTTGTGTATTCAAAAACAGTTTCTTATTACCCTTAACCTACCTTGGTAATCCTTATTTGATTGGATTACCAAACGTTTGCGTTAATTATTCTTAATTCTTTTTTTTGTCACTTTGTTTAATTTAACATTTTCATATATATATCGACTTGACAAATAAATGTGTGATCAGATTGTTCGAAATGTATAGCGCAAATACATCACATTCTTCAGATAATCTCCATCACACATAATTACCTTCTTAATGATTTATTTAGATATATCAAAGGGATAAACTATTCAACTTAATTTAGATTTTCCCGTCAACTGATTGGACCGAAGTGCTCGGTCTCAGGTTGACATGTCGGCTCATTGTACAGATACTTCGACAATGCCTGGTCATGTGTACCTTGAAGTCAGTTGGTGGATGGTGACTAGTAGTGGAATCCACCAGGATCTGCACTTCGTCCTATTTGGGACTGGTCATTTCAGTGTACCCGCATTTCCCAGTGAGTGATGATGTTCCCACCGTAGCACAAGAGGTGGCTTTCGTGGCCCAAGTGGTCTAGTGGGTAATACTTTGGCGTTTGAAACTACGGACACTGGGTTCGAGCCCCGTTGGGAAAACCATCACTCACTAGGGAATGCAGGTGTATCTGGTTGATGAGTTCCGAACAGGACGAAGTGAACATCCTGGATTCCACTGCTAGTCACCATCGACCAATTGACTTAAAGGGACTAACTGTTTCAAATTTCTAAAACCATGCAACGACTGTGAAGTTGATAACACAGGTCAAACAAATAGACTGAGGTCAATTATATCATCAGAAGGTGAGAATTAAACCAGATACAGAATGACTGGTCACGTTAAGTTAACCAGTTCAAAAGAAATCTCAGCCACTGGAATGCCTTCACTTGCATGTAATCATATAATACGTTTGGACAGGGTAAAAGTATTAAAAGAATATTTCCAACAGAGTTCAGACCTTTATCAACAACTGTCTTCATTCTATACTGAAGATCAGATGGCCGGAAAGAATCACCAACAAGAAACAACTATGGGAACAAACAAAACAAGAACCAATCGCTCAACAAATATGCAGGGGAAAGTGGAGAGGGATTGGACACTCGCTGAGGAGGCCACTGGGTGACATCGCACGTCAGGCCAGTGCTCGAGTGGAACCCGAAAGGGAAGCGAGTGGCGAGTATGACGTCCAATGGTGACATGGAGGAGATCGTGTGAAGAGGAGTTGAAACAGTATGGACTAACATGGATGCAGGTGAAATGTACAGCAGAAGACAGAAGCAAGTGGAGGCGTGCAGTTGAAGCCCTATGTTCCACCAGGAACTCAAGGGAACAATAATAATAAAAGTTTTAAAAAGTAATGCACTTAGGCAGAGGAACAGACAGAGAGGATAGTCACCAAATCTTTGTTCACCAAGTGTGTACAGCTGTACTTCTATTTAATAAAAATAATAACCATGTGTTATTGAATAATGAGTAGAAGTTACATCATTAGGTGTTTTATTAATCTATTTTGTTCCTTTACTTTCCGAGTTGGATATTGGATTTTAGGCTAGAGCTTTGAAGTACTAATAGCCTTGGTTTTGTTTTCACTTTTACGGGGCAGGGTTGCCAGCCTCAAGCCGACCATTCACTCTTTAACGGAATTACTATCGGTTTAGCGAGACACAGGAGTGCACCGGCCGGGGATCGAACCGCGGACTGGATGGCTAGCGTTCTACAGCTCAACTAATGACGTTATAATAGGTAAAATAGGAGACTATGCGAGGTGATTACATGTGAAGGGATGGCAACGAGGTTTAAAATTTGAAAAGGTATAATATGGCGATTTTTTAATAGGGTCTACTAGGTTTGGTATGAGGGAAACCACTCACCGATGACGCTAGTTGGCAGTCGTGCTTAAATCGTCAACTGAAAGAAGTTAGAATTTACGGGCTATTAGATTATGACCCAAGAGAATAAATGGTTAACAAGCTCCACCTCATAAAATGAAGGTCCTGATAAGCGCATCGGTAGGGTCATGGGTGCGTACTGTTGAAGATTGCCAAGGTGAGATGAAACGGCTATCCAGTACTTCCTGATTTTCAGCTATTCTCTAACTGGCATAAGTCTGTCATCAAACTTAAAATGACATTCTGAGAAGCACATTTTGGTGTAGCCTAAGTACAAACATTTAGAGGAGTAATTAAATTTACCGATACACGTTAAAGGGGTTCATAGCAACATCCACTTATCACGTATGACTGAAGAAAGTAACATTACGCGGTTTCTACAGTCACTTCTTTAGTCTCGCCACTTAAATTTAACATTCATGAAAAACAATTTCTTCAAGGCTATGTGGATTTTTTAGTGTGTCACTTAACTCTCATGTTCCTCTGAATACACCCTCTAGGATATTTACTTCATTTCATTAGTGCAAATCTTTGTGATTGCTCAACAGCAGATAGGAATTAGATTTTGGTTTCAACCAATATCTATCCAGTCATAAGAATTAGTGTGTTGTGGACGGTTATCAATGCCTGACTTCGCTGAACAGTGAAGGTCAGATAGGATAAACAACAGGGAACTCCAGGAACAAACCAACGAGGAACCTATTGCCCAACAAATATGCCTAAGGAAATGAAGATGGATAGGCGGACACACCCAGAAGACCGTTGAGTGAAATCATGCGCTAGACAAGTCCCTGAGTGGAACTCCAATAGGAAATGGCGAGTTGGGTGTGAATCATGGAGAAGTTTGTGTGTGTGGAGTAGATGACAGCTTATGGTCAATTGTGGAGCCAACTAAAGAGGACCTCGGAGAACAGAGTGAAATGGAGATGAGTTGCTGAAGCGCTTTGTTCCACTCAGAGCCCAAGGGAATGATGGTGGTAATAATAATAGTAATACTGTAGTAATAATGTCATGTGATAAGTAATTCGTCGATGTATCGATTAAAAAGATGCAAACTCCCGCTTATCCACTGTAATAGGGCACTTTCTAGGCTTGCCATGCTGCACTCTTCAAGCTATAGACTTATTGTTAATGACTTCATCACCATTCGATATGCTTTTCCAGCATAATATATATCAGTCAAAGTTGAAGGTATATCTCAACAGTAATCCTTTAAGATGATAGGTCATTGAAGGCCATAAAGTCACATAGAAGGCGAATAGTTTGTACAAAAACGATATTTGTTGAGAGATCAAGTTTCATGAAGTAGGCCAGATGATTCACTTCAAAAGTTAATTCACTAATGAAATAGCATTATCCTTTCAATTAAATGAGTACAGAAGTCACTGGGTTATAAAACTATTTTACCAAATGAAATAAAAGGCTCCGATAATATATTGAAGGTTCAACCAAGAGCTAACCACAGTTACAGAACCAGTGGAAAACTAGGAGATACTGGTCAGTCATTTAGTCATGGTTTAAGATTCTTCAGCAGCCTCCGAGGTTCGAAACCAGGACTTTACGATCTTCAGGTGAGTAATTTTCCCTACAAACAAACACTTTAAAATGTCTAAGAAGAATAGATACCGCCGACCTTCAGGTCAACAATTATCTACAAATGTTTATCAAAAGGTGCAAAGTGGCTGAGAAGCAGATATCTGAAAAAACATGTAATTCATGTATTACCCCACCATAGATGGAACCTGGGACCCTCAAGCTCCAAAGACAACAGAGTTGATCTCTCAGCCAGTTCGCCTGGATCCACCGATCGGTGAACACTAAATATGTTAATTCATGATATAGTGCTACTGTCAAATAACGCCACCGATGAGAGTCTACTTCACCTTAACACGGTGAACCTCACTATCCATGACTTCTTATTACAACTTGAGGATATTCACACAGTAGCTCTTAATGGACTAGAGATTGAAATTTAGATTATGGGTTTTGTGTATGGATATTGATGAATTTCAGTGTAGATTTTATCAAGAAACAACATCAGTTACGGAGTCATTGAAAACCCGGAAGCTTTTATAGCACGTCTTTGTTTTCAAAAGTATTCGTTGCACTTGATTTTGTGGACAGTGTTCACTAAGTATTTTGATATTTTAATATATCATAATATTTATTGTTGAATATTAACTGATGCATCTTTGTCAATAATACTTACTGGTGTTTCGTCTTGTCTGAGACTCGTCAACTGGATCCACCTGCAACCCTGTGAATGATCAGCATTTTCTCACTGAGACGTAGTTTATTTATCTAAGACAGCTTTAGCTGTCAGACTTACTTATTCATATTTGAGAGTCAAAGTTTGAAGGAGAAGTATATCTGTGTTGAGACGAGATACCTTAAGTGTAATCAGAAGAACGCAATCTGATGCTCACTAGCGACTGCCTCCATACAGAAAGTCACCTGGAGTTATATTGAGAAGCCGTAACTAGCAGTCCATCAAGTTAGGTAAGAGAACAGTCACTCACTGATGACACTGACTGATGGTCGCGCTATATGTTACGAAATGGCGGAAGTTGAAGCTGATAGGTCATTTGACCGGGTACTAGTAGCTGGATGGTCTACGAGCTCGCCTTGCAAACAGAAGGTTCAAGACTCGAGCTGATGAAGAGTCCCAAGCTATGACGAAGCAGCTGTTCAGCACTTTGTGGTTTTCCAATGGTTCTGTAACTGATCTTGGCTCGTTATGAAATCACGCCTGAAATCATACATAACACACTAACTTCATTTAGAGAACTGTTGAAAACTAGGAAGTACTGAAAGGTAGTTTCGTCTTAGTTTGGAATTATTCAGCAATACACATCCATGACCTCACCAGTGGCTGAATGGTCGATGCGCTCACTTCGTAGTTTGAGGGTCCTAAATAAACGCATCAACAATGGGCCATAGGTGAGTACAGATCAAGATTCCCGGTAATTCTTGGCTGACCAAATGAAGTGACTTCTCGGTCAAACTGGAAATCAACAGCAGTCAGGCAATCCAAGGATATGCCAAATAGTTTGATACAAGAACAGAACTTGATCACCGTAGTGGAATATAATTCCATCATTAAGAAAATTTATTTGATAAGGTCTCACAGTGTTATACAGTATTATTTACTTTGCTGCTTTGAGCAAAATTTAGTGCTTATAATCATATCAAATAATTTGGACAAAAGATCATTATTTCGGTTGACAGCACTGGCTAAAATGTGGTTGTCGTTCCATGTCAGTGTAACAAAAACTGTTTTGATTTTTTTCTTAAACATTCTGGGAATATTTTAAATAATTTGTAATGATTCTATCTGACTCGGCACTCAAGTTATCCCGGAAAATTCGTTATACCTACGATCTGGATACTTATAAAAATCAATATACTAATTACAAACAGAAACAGAGGTAGAAGGTGCTGCGTAGTTCCGTAGCTTATCGATTTCGGGCTACATTATCTACAGTCCCTTACCCGAAATTCTTTACGTAGATAGTTCAGACGAATATTTAGTAACTTCATGATTTACTGTCATGTCCTGAAGTGGTAAGTTTTCACCCCCCCCCTTCCAACCTAGTGTTAATTTTGCTAGCACAAAGCAATGTGAGTGTGTCGATGGTTCAGTGGCCTCAGGTTCGATTCCCGATCGACTCACTCTTATACCTCATTTGGCCCTAAACAAAACCCAATGGCCAGACAGCTGAAGTCTTTCTTAGTGGGCATTTTGCCTTTATTGGTGATGTCTTATAGTGAGACCTAGGAACAAGACACATTGTTGTGTTATGTAGTCAACAGTTTCATTGGCGGTTCAGTGATAGAATTCTTTCCAACCAATCATGTGGTCTGAGTTCAACTGTCAGCCGACGGACTCCATTACCTCACCTAGTGGGTTGTCAAGCCCTGGAAAGAGGAATGTTTTGACGTGATCATAACACCTCGCTAAAAGAAACCATTGCTACTGAAACTTCAGAGATCAGATTTGAAGCCCTATGTTCCACCCGGGAAGCAAAGGAATGTATAAACAATACTCAGCAGTCGGTATAAAATCAACTGTTACTCTGGCACTATAAGTGATGTGATTCCGTAAAAGTTAGGTATTTTTTCCAAATCTGTGATAATATTTTGCCAAGCATCATTCTACATCTTCAAAGGTAAGTGAAATCGTGTCGGTGTACTTTGTCAGTTCACTATTCATAATCACAACAGGTATCCATGCAGTCCTGTTTCAAGCAATCTCCTCCTTAAATTTGAGGAGTGAAAAACCCATTCCAAACATACTTAGGTTTTCATTCCAAATATTCGGGAAACTTTACATGTCTCAGTGTTTTCACTGTACTGGACCAAATCGCGCCCAAATAATTCCCCAAACAGTTAATCTCTAACTGACGGAGTCCTAAAGTTTTCATTATCGAACTGAATCGGAGTGGAAAAGTCGTCGTTTCACGGATAGATAAAACCTTCCCATAGGCTTTTTGACCTTTTATGAGGTAAGTCAGAATGCACAGCTGTTTTGTGTGTCTAACCTTCACTAACCTCTCCTCAGAATAGAAAGGTGGTAACTAGACATTAACCACTTCTCGGCTAGTGAAACCTGTCTGGTTATTGACACATACATGTCTGACAACCACGTCAAGAGAACAACTGTCAGTCAACAGTCTGTCTGCAGAAATTGTTTACAAACAATATTATTCTAAGTGTACAAATTTCTCTCTGAGTGTTGACTAGCTAACGTCAAATCTTGACTATCGATCTAATTCCATCGATTATATATGCAATGGGATTGTTAAACTAAGTCATACAATAGTATGAATTATGTTCAATACCAGGTAGGCGTAACAAATGTCTTTCCTCAAACATTAACTTATTCAAATGACTAAATGTTAGTTTTCTGACAATATGCGTCAATTTCTGATAAGAAATGACTCACCTTACACTTTTTTTAAAGATACTGCTTGTTGATCGAGGTAGTAGAAAGTACAAAATGTAATCAAATTTACCTCTAACCAACTGAGGTATATTTGTATTAATTTGAAACACTCTGTTAAGCACAGAATGTGTATTATTACGAGTTTGACCACGGATTGATATCAGTTAGAGAACCAGTGAAGGAAGCTAACTATTTCGTCCTAGTGAATCATAGACAGTACGCACCCACTGGGGTTCGAACCCAGGACCTTCCGGGTACAAGGCAAGCTGGCTCGTATACCATTCAGCCACTGGGACCCGATTCAATGGCCCCCATGAATTCTACCACTTCCACAGAATGTGTACATTCAGAATGATCCATCTGATACTGAAATGCGTTCTCTACGGTTCATTGTGATCAACTGAAGTGATTTACTTCTTGACCAGGAAAGTATGTCGATTGACAGCAATACAGATTTTCCGTTTTATCGCCAAATTAATACATGCACGGTATTCAATTCTGTAGTGATTCATATATTAGAATATATATTACACAGTGAAAAAGTATTATTTGCAGGGTGATATTTCGAACAAAATGTATTCTTAATAATCATATCGAATGTAGCTACACAACTTCTTCTTTCCCAGTCAACATTATTCAATTACTATTCATTCTTTGCCTTTCGAGTAGGACATAAGGCTTCATTAATATATACCTTAATTGTATTCCGCTGTCTGTAATCACTTTCTATTGACTCCACGAATCCACACACAGTCTTCATTGTACATGATTTCCTTCATATCACCCATAGACCGACGTCGAATACGTCGCTTCCCAGCCTGCCCGGTGTGTGATGTCCTTTGACTGTCTTCTCAGCGCATTTTTCCAGTCTATCTCCATTTCCTTGTGCATATTTGTCGGGCATATTTGTCCCAAGACACCTCGTTTTTTGCTTGCTTATCCTTTTCTGTAGATGATCTGATCTTCAGTATCTGGAGAAGGTAAGTGTCAACGGAAGTCTCCAGTGGGCCGATGAAAATGCTTTCAGTGACGTGCACATGCAATAAGCCTCTGAACTATATAGAAACCCTGACCGACATGACATAAGTGTTGAAAACTCAGATAATTTTCCTTGTGTTAGGTGCTTTTCAACTCTGAAGTCATGATTGTCTACCTTGCTTTTCCTATTCTCTCTGTGGCTTCGATATTCCCATCCGTAACACCTGTAGAGTTAAAACGACATTGCCTAAGTCAGGTAAGTGGAAGAAGTAAGTACCTTTAGATTTCTTCCATTGATGGCGGCTGATGCTCTTTTTTCTGTATGCTCACTTGAAGTCTTGTTTTCACCTCTAAATTTTCGACTCTGTGCGACACAAAATACAGACCATCCTCGAAATCCAGATCTTCTAGGGTCTACATCGGTCTGATATATGTCCATCTTCTCACTCACTCCATACAGTCTCTTATATGATCCAGTCCACCATAAACTGAAGAGTCATCGGAGGTAGTGGAGACTTTGCCTTACTCCCAATTCTCTTCGCTTCACAGGCTTCACCGAGCTTTCCGCTGTGAATTTCTTGGCACATGACATATAGCTGTTGAATGAGTTTTATACATGTTTGACAAACTGCTTCACAGTCGACACTGTCGAAAGCCTTTTCAAAGTCGACGCAATTGAAGTAAAAAGTGTTGGCTGTTATTTTAGGCTCCGTTCGATGATGATATGTTAGTATAGTAGAATTATCCAAACCTTCGAGAGACATTTTGAATGATTGGAATCATAGGAAAGAAGTATGAGAACCATAAAAATCGAGTTTTGAAGTTGCATAGTTACAACTGATGACATAACCAAGTATTGGCTTGCAGGGATTTGACTATTTACAGGTTTGAAGAAGAGTTGATATCAGTTAGAGAACCACTGGAAATCCTAGGAGTACTGCAAATCTGTTTCTTCCTAATTTGGTTCCCTTCAAAAGTATGCACTCGCTGGGGTTCGAACCTTAGACTTTCTGGTTGCAAGACAAACTTGTAGAATCTCAAACTAGAACGAAACAGATGTCCAGTACTCCCAGGGTTTCCAGTGGTTCTCTAACTGACAATATAATTATGAACCATAAGTTGTGTGCACAGTATCATCCAGTACAGACAAATTCTTCACCGTCCAAAATAATTATGATCACCAAGTTATTATCTTGTCTCTGTTGACTTCCATGGTGTTATTCACTCTTGTAATGAAACGCCTTCATCAGTCGACGCGTTCAATACAAGGAAATAGACAGTAACAAAATATTAGACTGGAAACAATTAATTAACATAGGCTTTGATTGGAAACTAGTTGGTAACTAGTGTAATGCGTCTAGTCCTTTGTTTGGTGCAGACTGAATTTCATCAGTCAAGTTTGTAAATGGCTGTCATGCTAGCTCAGTGATAACGTTTCTGAACTTTGTTAAGTATGCCGATGATCTAACTATTTCAATGTCTGTTAACTCCCAGCCAGACTGCACTAAGATGAGAAGCTTTCTATCAGGAATTAGCAAATGGTCTTCGTCTAATGGCCTTAAACTAAATCCTTCCAAATATCAGACTGTCAATTTCAGTTTCCGATGTAAACGAAAGTTAAATGAAGCTGTTGGTTCCTATGACCCTTGCAAAATTGATGATACTGATTTAGAAACTCAGTCTGAAGTTAAGTATCTTGGATTAATTCTCTCTTCTGACCTATCCTTGTCCTCCCTTGTCTTAGCGATTTCTAAAAAAACATTTCGTCTGACTTTTTACATTGAGAAGTTGAGGCACTCCGGCATAACCCAACCCCTCCTCTCACAGTTTATCAATTCATGTATTTTACCTATTCTTCTTTACTGTTCACCCTTATTCTCTCCTGGATTGCTTTAAAAGGACTACGTCATACTTCGTAGAACTGTGAAGACTGTCAGTCAGTAGGACGAGTGGTATCCCATAGGGCCATATCGTTGACATTGTCACTGATAGGCAGTTGATGTCATGCAACAAATTCGCTAAAGGAATTTTGTCAGACTCTGAGCACCCACTCTACCCGCAACTCCAACCTAGTGTCTCCTCAGGTAAAACAAGAAGTCTTTTCAGAAGAATTTATGCACGTACGTCTAAGTATAAAAATTCCACTATACCATATTTAGCACGTGCTTTATGTGATGAAAATAGTGTCAGGTATGAACTAACTAACCTTCTTTGCACTATTAAATAAACCATTTCTTCCACCCTTAAAGCATCAAACTTTATTGTTATTGTATTTCTTATATTTATAATCCTCTCAATTTTTTATTTTTGTTTATTTTTTTTCATAAGTGTGGACATAATTTAAACTGTATTATAACTGTTAATTTTGTGTTTCCCCTCACTATACTATATCAACAGAACATTAGACCCAATAATCTATAACATGCTAAAGTTTCCAAACTGAATCGACAATACCGTTTGAAACAAACTCACTATTATTATTATTATTATATTTAATAATCTCAATTCGTGCTTCGAATATTTTTGACTTTATATCATAAATGTGGACAAATTCCTCTGGTTAATTTTGTTTTAATTTTTAATTTTATTTATATTTTGAGTAAATCAGATGCAATATTGTGACAAATGCTGAGAATTCCATTCTGTATTATAAGTACTGTTTTTGGAATAAAGTAGATTATTATCATTATTATTGAGTGACACGGGTTCGAATCTCAAAAGTTCCTTCGTGGTTGCAGATACGCCCTGGTGACATGAAATCTAGGTCCACGGTTTCTTATCGGTTACCTTCAACCATCTAATAATATAGGCTTGAAGCTATCTGTCCTCAAGATAAGCATTTTCATTATTAATGTCAAATCAATGCTTCTGTATACTTCCAAAACTTGACACATGCGAGCGCATCACCAAACGTTTTTCCAACAGGCTAGTGTAGACTTTTAACAATAGCTGACCTTTTACTCGATACAGGAGGTTGGATAGTCAGCTAGAAAGAATAAGTTAGCAACAAGGAACTCTCATAATGACTCAGTCAATCACTTATTTATGGTCCAACAAATATGCACGAGGAAATGGAGATAGAATAGATAAGTATTCCAAGGAGACTTTCAAGTGAAATCCTACGGCATGGCCCTCGAGTAGCACCCGAATTGGGAAACAACCAGTTGGGTATGGATCCAACAGTATTACAGAGAAAAACATGCAAATAGGGAAAGAAAGCTTCTATTGAGTCATGGAGCCAGTTGAAAATGATGGCGGAGAAGTGAGAGGAATGGAGGTGTTCCGATGAAATCCTACTTTCTCACTCGAAACGTAATGGAGGAATTGTAATAATAACTGCTATCCTTAATCAATAGACATGAAAGAGTAGGAAACTGTATATGCTTACTTACCAACCATTCGTTTTTCTAACAGCTGCATTCGATCTGCAAATTCATTTTTCAGATCAGTAATTTTCAGAGTACTAGAAAAGGGAGTAAATTTCAACAATGAAAAAAAACGTAATTGTATTCACTGGATACACTTCGTATGTGATAATTGCATTCTAAATTGATGAATACTTTTCGGATTCATTAGTAAATCTTAAAAAAAACATTTCCAATAAAATGCAGTTGGGTGTGGAGCAGCCTAAAATGGTTAGCTAAAAGAGCATTATTAGTGAAGAGTGGCATTTCAGCTTTCATTTCCTCCTGACGCAGTCTCCCAGGTTCCAGGTTCCACTCGAGCGATAGCTTGGTGTGTGGTATCACCCAGCGGTCTCAGAGTATGTCCAATCCATCTATTTCCACCTCCTTGTGTACATCCACTGGGAGATAGGTGGCTGGTCAGAGTTTCTTGTCGCTTATCCTTTCCCACTACTCATCGAATCTTCATTAGTGAGTGAAGGTACCT
The DNA here is from genome assembly GCA_944472155.2 of Trichobilharzia szidati. NCBI lineage: Eukaryota > Metazoa > Platyhelminthes > Trematoda > Strigeidida > Schistosomatidae > Trichobilharzia > Trichobilharzia szidati. Next base: position 27,806,312 of record OX235271.1, read on the forward strand.
GATCATGATAGTCTGCAGGAAGCTAGATAATAAGCGTGCCAAGTTTATTAACCATATAGAAGCACTGATTGACTTGAAATTATTGGTGAAAATTTAGATCTAATTTCTTGTGCTAAGTGATGTGGATCTCCACACTGATTTCAGAGGAATAAACGCCCTTTTTTATTTGAGTTATCCTGACTGGGTTTGATATCATCATTCATGCAACACACTTCTACTTTGAAACAGTACTGTTCAGATGAAGTGAAAAAAGAGAGACCTTTTTCCCCTAATTTCCACTGGAGTATAAATTGTTCCTCACCTAATATATCTATGTAAATGGAGGAGATTTAGTCGAGAACAACACTAATTACAAAGGAGTATTTGAATGTCTTGGGTTTCGATCTAAGGTAGGATCATCGGTATGTATGCCTGAACAGTTTGCAAACTAGAATAAAGAAACCCATCTGTTCAGAGGTTTCACGGTCCCAGTAAGTCTCAGATAGACTTCATTGCGCGACTAAATCTATCTTGAAAATAATATTGTTCGCTAACAAGTTCTCTTCTGAATTTCACTATAAGAATTATTACTAAACCATTATTAGGTAATCACAATGAAATAAATAGTTGTTCAGCTGTAGAATAGTCGTCAGTAATCATGCATCTGAACCAGAGTTGCCGAAGCTAAACTCTAGGCACCAAAAAGTACCAAAGCAGTGCTACCAAACCAATTGAGCAATCAGATTCCCCACATGAATTCAGGATATTATTCCGCTTGGTTCAAGTCAAATGCCTACTCTAACAGACGCCTGTCTGAAATTTTGGTGTATGTGGAGTGTTCCAGTGTTGTTTAGATGTGATTTGTTCTTTTGGAGGTAATAATGAGTATAAAAACCTTCAGTAGATCTGTTGATGGACATGTTCAATTTCGTGAAGTTTTTTCTGAGTTGAGTCAGGGTGACAGAAGGTAAGCTGATGATTGTATTATTTCGTAGGAAAATTCTTTGTTACTTCACACCTTTCATTCAGTCACATTTCATAAATTCGCAATTACCGGGTATTAAAATATGCTGTAAGACCTACATCTGCTGAAACCGTTCACTGGTATCAGCACTATAAATAAATAATATCATCGTGGAAGACGGAGAGACGAACTTCTTCACTGAGAGATGTTGTTGTTCACATAGATGAAAGATTCCTGATAAAGATGTCATACAACCAAGCTCGTGAAAATGCTAATAACGTTTGGTTCTTTGGATTGTATGATACCAACTTACGGAAAAGATTCATCGAAAGTCTACAATTTCATCAATACCGGAATTTATAATACACAGCGATGAATGGAAAGGATATAATTTATTTTCATCCCTTCGTTATACTCATGACAGGGTAAACCATCCTAAAGTTTTATGGATCCCACTACAGTCACCCACAACAATCCCATTCAAGAATTTCCGGGAGAGTTGAAGAGAACAGATTCAGAGCTACTAATGGATCTCAAAAAAAGGACATCATCTACAGTCATCTAGACGAATTCATGTATAGAATGAGGTTTAATTCCACCGTTGAGAAGCCAATACAAAATCTGAGTGGTATTTTCGTGACATATTGGAGAAAGGTATCCTGTGCAACAGTTTCATACCTTTTTTATTGATTACTTGATATCAGAATAAAATTTGGGCACTGTGGTAGAGCGTAATTTCATTATGGGTAAATTTTGTTTTGATAAAGTCTCACAGTGTTATACAGTAATATTTACTGATGACGTTTCATCATATCAAGGTAATCACACGACTTCCTAAATTCATTTATATAGCTCCGTTGTTTTTCACTTGATTTGATTGGTAGTAATATTTTCCATATTTCGGGTATGATTGATGAATCATTCCTATTGCATGTTTTGGGTGTAGACTAGATGAACAAAGATTCAGTAATCAACCTCTCTCTCCACCTACCTAGATTACTTTTTAGAATTTTAACCCTCTCCCACCCTATTGTGTGGTTGTGTGTTAATGCATGCATTGCGATTGCCGAGCTTTTTTCTAAATTACTTATCTTCTCTGGGTCAACCATTCTTACCTTAGCTAAATTCTTATGTTCCAACAATCTGACTACCCCTGACCTACCAGTTTGACCTATGTAGTTGACCTCACAGTCATTGCTGGGTATTTTGTAAATTATATTATTTTGTCTGATTGGGTCCACTGGGTCCTTTAACCCATAGAGCTTGTCCCTGAGTGAGTTTGTAGGTTTAAACGCCATCCTAATTCCTGCTTTATTTAGAATCCTACGTAGGGTCTCAGATGTCCCCTCTTTATATGGTATAACTGTAGATGACTTATATTCTGTCTAATTTATTTTATTATTACTAGGTTCACAATTATTTTTATTCTTCTTTTGGCCTTTTTCAATCTTCCCAATGAATTTTAAAGGATAGTTATTTAGAACCAACGCCTCTTCTATCTGTTTTATTTCATCATTTAGGTCTTTTTTGTGCTACTTAGTGCCATTGCTCGGTTTGTTAAACAATTAACTAAGCCTGCCTAAACAGTTAAAAGATGAGATGAATTAAAGTCTAAATATCTATTAGCAGAATGCGTTGGTTTTTTATAAACACTAGTGTGTAGTTTACCTTCTTCTATTCGTTTTATTTTACAATCTAACATCACCGCTAATTCTCGTTGTTCATTTACAGCTTCAAATGTGAATTTTACTCCCTATACTATTGAGTTTATGTGTGTCAAGAAGCTAGAGATATGTTCTGTTTTTAACACTGTGAAAGTGTCATCCACATATCTCCACCATATTTTTGGAGTAGGATTAAATGTATTAAGTGCCATATTTTCCCAACTGTTCATAAATATATCTGCTACGATAGGGGATATTGGTGATCCCATTGCTACACTTTCAGTTTGTCTATATATTTTGCCTTGGAATTCAAAGATAATAGATGTGAGACATAACTGAATTCCTAACATAATTTCATCAATGGGTAGTCTCGTCCTATAAGTGAGTTCAGGGTCTGCAGTTAATTCTTTTTTAACTGCTTCTAAGGCCATATTGATTGGTATGTTAGTATAAAGACTGGTTATATCAAAACTAACCATTGTTTCATCATTCTCTAGTTGAATGTCATTTAGTTTATTTTTCATTTCAAGTGAATTAGCCAGTCTTCCCTATACATTTATTTATTTTCTATGTATAAATCCTTTTTTCAGGTGATTCGTGAGTTTAAATTTACTTGTCATTTGCTACATTTTGGTACTTAAAGTTTAAATTCGCTGCAGGGTTCAACCCTTAGACGATGAACTCTTAAACCTCGCATAACCGGTAGTAGTAAGCCAAATAAGTAGGGGAGGTTGGGTGTGAGGTTAGAGACCTCCAATCTACCCCATAAAACATCCTATTTACTGAAAAGTCAAAGTTCAAAGCTTGAAGCCCTAGGCTCCACAGGGATTGCAAATGAATAAAATAATAATTATTTATAATAATTATGAATAAAAGTAATAAATGGTAAAAAATAAAACAGAATTACTCATTTAACTGTACTGTCAGCGATTCAAACATACGAGCAATGAGGCTAATTTCACTCGGTTCTGAACTGTGCACAACTGTCACAGTATATGGTGTACTAAAAGAAAGAATGCATACAGGAAAAAGAAAGTATATGAAGAAGGAAATGAGAATAACATCTGTAACACTTATAATAATAGTAATAATAATAAAAGAGACAACATTTTTCTCCATGATTATTACGTAATTCAAGCTTGTACTCACGCATATACGTCATTATGATTATTTTGTGTATACATATACATGGTTTCAAGTGATTTACCTGTGAATTCGTAAATATTGGATTTTCAACGATAAATTCATTGATGAAACTACGTAATCGCATAGTTTAACTGACACAACTGAGAGCATATGACTGAGTTTACTTGTGATTTTCACATACACACTCAAACACCTATACATACATATATGAGTGAAAGACTATGCCGATAGCTGAATCTAAAAAACTTGATAATCCATAGAGAAGCATGTGGTTTTTAGAAATAAAATGATGCATTGATAATCTACAATATCCATAGTAATAATAAGACATATTACTGATTATGATTACGAGTAGTTGAAAACCACTCTGCCTGCTAGACAGATCATCAAAGTGATCCCTAGTCAATGGACTGCAGTTTCACTCTTTTATAGGTCTAAGTGCATCGGCGGTGTAACTCAGTTCAAAGAGCGGAATCACTTCAAACCATGAGAATTACAGCTAGCTACTTGGGTGAGTAGAGAATATTTATAAAGGACTATATTCGTCATTTACACGCTATTCTAGTTAGAACCCGTTGGCCAAGAAACATGCTGAAGGAAATGGGGTTGGATTGGACACAGGCTGTGGAGACCGTTGCTTGACATCACGTGCCAGACAAGCCCTGGAGTTGAACTCAAATGAGAAATGGAGGGTTGAGCGTGGTGGATCCAAAGGAGACATATAGGAGACTGGGTGAAGAGGAAGCGGCTAAAGAGGACTGAAGAATACCACATTGAATAGAGATGTGCTTTTGAAGCCCTGTGTTCCGCTAGTGACCTAAGGGAATAACAGTAGTTCGTGATATGAATTTACCACAAATCCCCTAGGAAAAACAACATATATGTGGATGTGATCCGATTGATACCACGAGTGATAAACAAGAAAGCCAACATAAGTGTGAATGGTGTGAATGGTCTAGTTGCTCATGTCAACTAATCCGTAGTAATACAACAAGATGCATTTATGCTTGCTACGCTTATTCAATATTGTGATCTAAATATTTCCAGTCTCCATAGGTAACTGCCGGTGAATATTCAACCTGAACTGTATGATTTTTGAACTGAGAATAGGATTTAATCTGTAGACATACTTTATCGTCATTTCCTTGCGCGCTATGAAAAGCATGCAAATTAAAATACAGTTTCGACTTTACTCAGTGTTTGCTAATCAGATTAATGGATTCTTGACGCCATCCGAAGGCCTCAAATCGACTTTCGAGCCATCTGAAGACTATGTGGAAATCTTGCCAAAGGAGTAAAGCTGAGGCTTCTTTGAACTGCAGAATCTATGACAATTTTTTTTCCTTCACGTTCTCAGTGGAACATAGGGCTTCAAGATAGAGGCTTGAAGTTTCTGTAGCAGTGTTTATTTTTACAGAATGAGGTTGCTAGCCTCATGCCCAACCTTTCCTCTTCACCATCATTATTTCTGGCTTAGCGAGGTAAGGGAGTACGTCGGCCGGGGATCGAACCCCTGGCCATGTGCATGGTCGGCGAGCGTACTAACCAATGTGCCGCCGACGCTTGAAGCTATGACAATCCACATGTTAAATCCTGAACTCTGCATACAGAAGACGTTTTTTTAGTAAGTGAACCTACAACAGACTTGGTTTGTCTTAATAATAAATACATAATTTCCACTAATCCTAATTTAATAGTTTTTAATCGAAAATTTCTCCTTACGCAGGCCTCTCTATTATATTTCTACTTCTTATGACACTTACCTGAACCTGACGCTTGTTCAGTTTTTACTGAGTTCTGTTCAATCCCTACGTCACACAAATTACTTATTTAGTATTGGTTTGTAGGGATTTGACTGACTGGTTACAGCATTTCATCATGAGCTTATGATGGTTAGAGAACCACTTGAAAACCTGCAGGGAGTACTGGACAGTTGTTTAGTCCTAGTGTAGGACTATTCGTCAGTACGCACCCACCACAGGGGGTTCGAACCCAAGACCTTCCGGTCACAAGGCGAGCCAGCTCGTAGACCATTAAGCCACTGGGACCCGATCAACCCTATGAATTCCAACTTCTGCTAATTCACGACATAGCACGACCATTAGCCAATGTCTTTGGCGAGTATTTTTCCTTACACCTGACCTGCCGCTTTATTTTAGTTTCTAACAAATCAATGCTTTCTGTTCTACCTAACTGTTATCTAAAGCTTATAATTCTAGTGATATATTTTTGGAAAATACAGCGTATAAATTCTGAGTTTGATGAGGTATATGTAGTATGAATGGTGTAAACTTTTGATTGATGAAGACCTGTTTTACTAGTCTAACGCCAAGTTCCTCAGTCAAAAATTGGATGACCTATTCAATTCGAACAAGTTGTCTCATATGTTCACTTCTATATGCATTTATAATAGTTCATCTGTTACTGTGTAGCTAGGCGCATTCGTCGTTCGACGCTTATCCTATCCAAAAGGTTTCAAGAACACTCTCCCGCATGGTTGCAGAAAGGTAGTAGTGGCTGTATAAGGAGTGCGTGCTATAATCAAACACCTTGTGTACACTGGCTATGCCCTCTCGACAAATGCCTCCTTGAAAGTAATCTACAGAGTCAAGAATAACCTACCAAAGGTAATACGCTTTTGTCTCCTTTTTACAGCTGAAGCCGTAGACATTCAGTTGGTGGAACCAGAGTTATGTATACAAAAGAAAATCATCCAACCACTTCTACTATAATGGTAATAACTGTGTTGACCACAATTGTGACTTGATATTTGTGTGCTTGTTTCTTCTAACTCCTTATAACACTTGTAATTTGTGAAGCTCTTAAATAATTCCATATTTTCCTAATGTACACACGCATACAAAAATAAGTGTGTATATAAGTGCGATTGTACAGCTAAGTGAATGAATTCACCGAAAAGAGACTCTTCGCTGAACCACGTGTTTTGTTTTCTATTCGGAAAGGTAGACGTTTTGAATGAGCACTGTATATTTCTCCCATCCAACTTTTTTTTTTATTCCTTCACGTTCCCAGTGGAACATAGGGCTTCAAGCTAAAGTCTTGAAGTTTCGGTAGCAGTGTTTAGTTTTACAGGATGGGGTTGCTAGCCTCACGCCCAACCTTTCCTCTTCACCAGCTTTATTTCTGGCTTAGTGAGGTAAAGGAGTGCGCCGGCCGCGGATCGAACCCCGGACCATGTGCATGGTCGGCGAGTTTCCTAACCGCTATACCACCTTAGATCTCATCAACCAATATTAAAATCCGTAGACCTTTTAGCACTTAGAAACGAAAAATTTCAACGAATGACTCGACTACCTCTGAACAAACAATACCAGCTTAAATGATTCGATAAAATCTTCCCTGTTACTCATTCGACGTTCAGGTCGTCTTGGTCTGGTTAACAAATACTACTACAACTGGACATGAATAGTTCCCAACTAAGCACATTAATCAAGAAGTAATGTAATGTGACTATTCAAATGAAGTGTCGTCAAAATTTGACAGAAGAAGTAGACATTTGTAGAAAATTGTATTTGTAAAATCTCAGCGAGATTGAAATGAGTAATTCCAACGTTTCGTTCGGCAATCTGGTCCGAACTTCTTCAGGGAAATTAATCGAAATTAACATAACAGACGTTTATATATAAAAGGAACATCAGTTGTTTTAAAAACTTTGTCCAATCATGAGTCATTCAACGAGTATCAACTAGTATAATAAACAAAATTTTATGAGCTGTGATCAGAGTTTGACCTCGGACTTAAAAATATTGGTCTACCTTTGTTAAACACTTTAAACAGAGTGTGTATGTGTGTGTGGGTAAACAGTCGTAAAACATTTCTTAACGTCTCCATAAGATGACATAGACAGTCGGGAATTTTGACCAAGTTTTAATAATTAGTGATACATATCCATTTTTTTATTTATTAATCAGGATTTCCTATGCATCAGCTAACATCACGCCTTCATGTCTGTTCAAACTGCTAGTATCTAGAATTTTATGATTAGACGTATTTTCAAAATTATGGTGTTTACGATTAGAGTTTAGTTGAAGCACCCTGTCGGACTTATTGCTTTGTCTTCTTTCTGAAGATTGAGCTGCTTTATTCGACCTACTGGAGTTGTCAGATGACTCGAGAGCTACGGATTTGGGATATGCATTCTGTTGCAGACAACGGAGAGTGAAAACACGATGATTGTGCCAGTTATACAGTTTCTTTGTTAATTTAATTCGATAGCAAAATAATTCAAATGAACTGTCATCAAGATTTGACAGAATAGTTCTAAAATATTTGGGCGCCGAGTGAATGACTCATGATTGGACAAACTTTTAAAAACAAGTGATGTTCCTTTTATATATAAACGTCTGTTATGTTAATTTCGATTAATTTCCCTGAAGAAGTTCGGACCAGATTGCCGAACGAAACGTTGGAATTACTCATTTCAATCTCGCTGAGATTTTACAAATATAATTTTCTACAAATGTAATTATTCCTTCGGGTTTCAGGTGGGGCCTACAGCTTCATCAGAACATCTCAATTCCACCGCATTCTCAGAAATCTCTTTTTTTTAATCTGACTCCACAATTACCCACAAGTTGTTAGTTAGTTCCTCTTCACACGATCCCCTTCAAGTCATCCTGGAATGGATAGATTCGTGGTTGGTTTGTTGTTAGAGTTCCTTTCAGAAAGGAGAATTATGTCCTTTCTGGAACCAGCGAAGGCAGCTGTTGCAGTAACATGTACATCATGTTTGCTTCAGATACTGTCTACTGCATACACGGGATTTTATCATTAGACCAGTGATAACTTTTGAAACCGAAAGATAAGGACTATTTTTGTATCGATGGAAAATGGCTGCAGCAACAGGAAATGCAAACGAGACGAACGCGTATTATTTTTTGATGGATTGTTCTTCACTTTCTAGATTACTTTGCAGAAGGCGTCTGTTGACAACACTGGTCAATCCATCTCAATAAAGACCTCCTTCAAAGTAATCTACAAAGTAAAAAACGATTTGCCTAACCCAATACACTTCCAACTCCTTTGCACTACTGAAGCTTTAGCTATTCAGTTAAAAAAACCAGAGTTATGCATACAAAAGAAAATTATATAACCAATTCCACTATCATGGTAACGACCTTGTTGGTGTTTCTACTGACTTGATTTGCTTTTCCAACACCGTTTGACGTTTGAATGTAGGATTTTAGCACTCTTACATGATTCAGTATTTTCCATTCATTTCTATGTGCATCCTGACTACCAATCAATGACTAAATCACTCATTTTATTACGTAACACTAATACACTGATTCAACTCCTCTGGTGTATTGGCTAATATTGAGAACTATGATTACGATAACTCATCACTATTGTTACTCCTCTCCTTTCTTGAAAACAGAGAAGAAGATCTGAAGTCCACGAATAATTTATATCGAATATTCCATAAAGTCAAAGATATGCAGGCAAACAATTGATAACTGGGCAGAAAAAGCAGTGTAGAAAGGACTGCCAGGGAACATAAAGGTCATGAAGAAACCTGACAATCGGCAGCAGGTGCCAATCACCACAAATGCTAAAAATCAATAAACAGAAGGTCACCACTTTCACTTGCCTGATCTGGGCAACACCGTTTCAACTACAGGTGACAATTTAGATGAGGATACCAAAGCCAAAAAGAGGCAGAAAAGCAAGACAAACCTTCATTCTTCTCAAATCAATGTAGGAAACTGTTGCACTCAGTATGAAGAACAAGATTCAAGTTAATCAGTGCTTCTATATGGTTAAAGAAATTGGTGTGCGTAACCCCGAGAAGCATTTGCAAAAAAGGCAGTTGCAGACTTTCATCAACAGCTTAGACAGAGCTGCCTTCGCTATCTCAATACTGAAGATCAGTTGTCTAGTTGGAAAGAACTGGAGGTAAGTAAACCAACCAAGAACTTATCACCCAAGAAATATGCCGAAAGAAATGGCGATTAATTTGACATATACTGTGGAGACCGTTGGATGAAATCAGACTCCAAGTAGTCTGTTGGACTCGGTCGGAGTGAGAAATGTGAGTTTGACACGGATCCAAGGGTGACATAGAGCAGATCGTGTGGGGAGAAAAACAGAAGTTCTATGTTCCGGTCAAATAACAGTAATAATAATGATTATTATTATCAAAACAGATAATAATATTAATAGCGATCAACTTACTTATATGTATTCGCTGGCATTGAACCTGAACAAGGCACATTTAATCCATTCACATCAGTGATCATCACATGAGACGACCTAAAACAAAAATAAAATAGAAAGGAAAACCCAAAAACAAATGAAATCAAAACAGCCAGTTAACAGATCGGATAAAAATCTATCATCTGTTTCATATATGCAATTTTGATTTACCTTGGAACATTTGACAGAAGGCATAATAACTCGTGAATTTCACAATGTGAACATGACAATGAGATCATCAACTATAGATTGAGATTAGTACATTTTTTTTAATTGCTTTTTTTCACAAATTACCCTTTCAATATTTCCATTGATTGAAAAATAAATCACTTTTGGTGTTAGTGCTGATGTACCACTCCCCATAATCCGTTTAATACAAGCGAATATTTTTGTGGATAGAATTTTCGAAGATTATTATTATTAGTTTTTGTATTATTCTTATTATTAATAATAATAATAGCTTTGGATGAAGTATTCCTCAAATCATAAAATTCGTAATTGATGATAATCAAAAAAAGTCGAAATCAAAAAAATGATAAACTGGACTAATAGAATTCATTCAATAATTAATGCTCCATTCAATGTACATATATATTTGTTTTAATAAATCTCTGTCTGAAATTTGATTGGTTATCTGATGACCTTCAGGTGTAAACTCAGTTGACTAATCAGAGTGCACCTCCTGTAATTAACTCAAATTTTGTTTTTCTATACATCAATCAAACTAACTAAAAGTTAAGTATATCTGTACTTATGAAAATAACAATAAAAACCTCTTCATGTTATCATATATTACATAAAGTCTTCTATTAATTAATTAATGATCCCCAATGAGATACAAAACAAAGATTTCAGCGAAGAAAATTCTCTTTCCGATGATTTCATTTCCGTACCTGTACAATTATATACACATATTTGAATTTAAACAAAGCAGTAAAAAGACGCAGTTTGTCTGAATCGTGTAATGTATTTCCGCACAACACATTTCGAACAATCTGATCACACAAGGACTTGTCGTAGGAAGATGTATACATGTGAAAATAATAAAGAGTTAAGAGGTGAGAGAATAGACTTGGATCAAGTTAAAAGGACACAATGAAAGTCAAAATAACAATGAAGATCACTAAACCAAATAGCAGAGGTAATTGTACATCTACACTGGTATCGAAACAAAGTTTACCAAGGAAGGTTTGTTTTTGAACGCATAAAGGTGGTTTAAACTTCCTAATTGTCAGATTGGGCTTCCACAAACTTTAGAATACTCCTCAAACACCTTCTACAGATGAATTTAAAAGACATGTAAACATCAGTTGTATGCCCTGTCTCTATAATGTGTTTCTCAATAGAGGAGCTGGGTCACCTGTCTTCACCATTAATGGGTTCTAGGGATTCCATTTGCTTCCGAAGCCATTTAGGAATATTCACTGAAACCCTTAACAGCAGAGATCGATGATTCCTCCCTAAATATATATATGTGTCCACACGTACATTTGAATTGGTAAATACAGTGAGATGTGACATCATTTTTCTCATGTTCTAAGGGCTTAGATGTATGCATAGGCTTCCCATCTTCAGTTATGTTGATCTTAGCTTCCTGTGAGGTCTTTTTTAATGTCAGTGTTCAATCTTTGTTTAGTTGTCAAGCTGATATGATCATCCATATAGGGTAGTCTGATATAAACGTCTTTCTTAGTGGAGAGTTGAGGAGTGGGTCTTGGTGTTCCGACCAATTCATATCTCCTAATGAACTTGTCTGGATAATTATTATCAACCAGAGTTTGTGTCAACTTTCTTTCTTCCTGATCAAGTGTGTTTTCGATGCATATTCGTTGGATTCTACTGAGTAGGCAACCTAATCACTAAGGCTCTTTTGTACCAAACAGGGCAGAAAATGTGATAATTTAGATATGTATGTTTTCTATAAATAGATTGTTATACTGATCCACCAGATCGTCGACTAATCAATATATCCAGGAAAGATAAACAATTATCTTCCTCTTCTACAGGCGTAGTTGATATGCTGTTCTGAACTTCACTCATTCGATTTAAGACTGAGGTGACAGAACAATGCTTATCTCTTATAATTACAATGTCTTCGACATACCTTCTAAAACAGGCCCCAACGGGTTTCCCATAGTGACACGATCGACCGACCTGACAGAAGTAATCGCCTTCAAATGTGAATCTAACATTTTCAGTACATAGAAGTAATAAATCCTTCAAATAGGGTATAGGGAATAGGATGAAAGAGTTATATGTGGAAATGTAATCACACAAAATGTCAACTGTTTTGAGCAAAGGCACATTAGTGAATAACGAGTTTACATCACAAGAGTACATCTTTTTACTCATAATTTAATATCATCAAGATAATTAATCAGTTCAAATGTGTATTTTAATACACACAGAATTGTGTTTTAACTGGGTGAAATAATTCTACTAACCATTTAGGAAGTTTATATGTTGGGGATTTGGACATGGACAATATAGGACGCAGAGGATTAATGGGTTTGTGTGTCATTGGTAAACCATACATATGCGGAAATTCGCATTCAGATGGTTTTAAAGAGTCAAATGTTTCTTTACTTATAGCACTTAGGCCAAGAAGCTTCACTAGATTATCTGTCACTATGCCTTACAACAACTAAATACCTTCTGAAGAGTGGTCACGGCTGAATTGACTTCTATCATCGAGAATAGATGACATTTTGGATTTGTAGTAACTTTTAATTCATGATGACGACTCCAGAACCTTTATCAGGTTTCGTAATTGTTATATTAGGGTTTTCCCGTAGCTCTTTCAAAGCTTTTAAATGCTGGGAATTTAAAAAGCTTTTCTCTTTAGGATTGCTGTTTGAAAACTGGTTGGCTAAAACCAGCATTTCGGTTTTAAACCAACCAATCCGATGCTCATCGGATGTTGCAACAAGACATTGGGGTTTTTTTTGGTAGAAGTTTTCGAACTCAGCATGCTTGGCTAAATCCGTGAACTGCATACGAGGAATACAGAATTTAAGTCCAAGGGATAAAGCTTCTTTCTGATGAGTAAGTAGAGTAACACCGGCAAAATGTGTCACATATTTACCCAATGTGAAGTCAGTGCTACTCACCATACGGATCAGAGACTTGCACTGCACGTCATGAAGAGCATCTCAAACAAACTACAGACCTTCATTAACAGTTGTCTTCGCTCAATACTTCGCTCAAGATCAGATGGCCGGCCAGAAAAGATCAGCAACAGGGATCTCTGGGAGCGAACCAATTCAGCAGGAACCGATTGTGAAACAAATAGGCAGGAAGAAATGGAGGGAGATGGATTGGCTGGCCATACTCTGAGGAAACCAACCATCAAGTGACATCACTAGACAAGCCATCACCCGAGTGGAACCCGAAAGGGAAGCGGCGAGTTGGTCGTCAGTGCGAGGGTGGGTGACTTGGAGGGAATGATGTGAAGAGTAGATGAAAGCGTGTGGGCAGACTTGGAGCCAGGTGAATACTGTAGCAGAGAAGCGAACGCAATGGAGACGTTTGGCTGAAGCCCTATGTTCCTCTAGGAATTAAAGGAAACAATAATAAATATAATAATTTATTGGACTTCACCAGAAAATTATCTATGCGGTTTCTGTCATCATCAACTGAACTCTTCAAATTACTTTTTGTATGTTTGTCCTTGTTTACTGAGTAACACTGCTACAAAACTGAAGAAATTTCATTTGACATATAACTGATGATTCATGTATTTGAATTAAAATAGAGGATAATAATATTAGTTTTCTTGTGTATGAGTGAAAATTTAACTGTAAGTGGAAATATTAAGGTGTGAGAGAAACTTTCTTACAGGATGACTATACAGTATGCTTCATTCAATCCAATAGCAAATCATAAAACAGAAATACAGAGTGTGGGACAAGGTGTAAAGGAGTACTTGCTTGAAAAGTCCCCCCTCCTCGATGATCTAATCACAATATTTGTACTTATTTCTATGTCTCGACCAACTTTAGGATTATTTGAACAAAGAGAGAAGAAACATTGGCGCAGAATAATCTGGATCCATTTTATTTCGTTGGTTCTCATCAGCTGCGTACAACCTGAATTTTTTAATTAAAAATAAATAGTGTACAATTTTTTAGCAAACCTCTGTCCATTAGCAAGCATAGTGTCACAGCGTTATAGTAAAATAAGGCATTGAGATATACAGGGTGTCTAAAGTGTCACGACATACATATATCTTGGTAGAGAGAAGTTTCTTGAAAAAATTAGTTAACAGTTGTGTTGTTAAGGTGGTAACAAAAGACAATTAGCAACAGTCGCGTAATTAGATAAGAGAAGATCAAAATTTTTTTTTAATTACGGTGCACATGAGGTCAGATGAGAAGTTGATGATGTAATACAGTGAGCAGAACTCAGAAGATCAAGAAAAATTATCTGTTAAGAGAGTCAAGAGAAACATAAAGGGGAGGGGCGGAGTGAAAAGATAAGTTAACAAAATTAGAAAACAAAGAGTTACTAAGAAGTCAGTTACCAGGGTAATTGAAGTCCAACGACGGATTCTTTTTGGATACATAAGTCAGGCTTAAATCGTTTTATTGCTATAGCTTCAGCAAACCTGAGAAGACTTGAGGTACTTTGTCTGTTAATTATTTTGAATAATTCCATCTACATCTACTCTGTGTCCTGTGTCAATCAGATGTTTGGCGATTGAAGAGCTTAAATAACCCGGTCTCTTTAACCGGAGGCTCCTTGGTACATGTTCGCAGAATCTGACGTAGGCCCTCCTCTCTTTTCTTCCAATGTAACTGCTCCAGCAGATACATGTGAATTGGTATACACAGTTGGAGGTAACACATGCTACATGTTAAAATGGATCCAGATTATTCTGTGCCAATGTTTCTTCTCTCTTTGTTCAATTTTATAAAAGGGAATCACTGTATGAAATTCTTTAGGATTATTATCCATTTTTCTACTATAGTGTATGTCATCTTCGTAATGTTGGTATATTATATGCTGATATGATCCTCGTAATTTGTCTTTGTCCCTTTATTAATCTATAATATGAATGCTTCTCTTTGTGACTGTATGATTTTGTTTGAGTGAATGAAGGTGATACTGGCCTTAAACTCTCTGAGGGAATTGGTGGTAATGGGTAATTCTTGTGGACAGAATTGTTGATCCCACCTTGTCTGGGAATATTCTACTTGATCCTAAGGTACTTCTCATAGGTGAATTTTGATTAACTAATTTTGTTCTACAGTACACTTGTTTTGTACTTAGAATATTAGCTGACCTCTACAGCTGCTTAACGGCACTGTTAAGGTGATTTTGAGTTTTTGATGTTCAAAAGTTGGTTTGTAAGGATTAGATTTATTTTTACGAGTTTGACCACAGATTGATATCAGTTAGAGAACCGTTGAAAACCAGCACTGGAGTTCTGGACAGCTGCTGTTTCATCCTTGTTTGGGAATCATTGGCAGTACGCACCCACCACCAGGGTTAGAACGCAGGACCTTCCGGCTACAAGGCAAGCTGGCTCGTATACCATTCAGCCACTGGGACCCGATTCAGTCGTCATCCCATGAATTCTAACTTCTACCAATTCGTGATTTAGCGCGACCACCAATCAGTGTCATCGGTGGGACAAATCTAATCCTTACAAACCAACTATTGAAAATCAATCAGATGCTCGCTAGTGACTTGCTACAGGACGGAGTTTCCTGGAGTTCTAGTGAGAAGTCGTGACCAGTGAGGTCCATCCAGTCAAGTATGAGGATGGATATCCCATTGACGACATTGATTATAGTCGCGCTAAATCACGAATTGACTGAAGTTAGAATTCATGGGTTGGCCAGTGGCTGAATGGTATACGAGTTTTTGATGCTGTTACTCTTGAATAGGATAACGGATTTTACGACGAATAAGTGTGGTTTTGCCGTTTTTGGAGTGTTTCGTGATTGTGGGCGTCTGAAGGGAGTTTTGTTCAGCTACACAGTAGAACGGGAAGATCAGTTTCCTGCGTTCAGACCACAATGAGTTGGTTTTCGGTCGTAACACAAGGTAGCTGAAAATGTGCTGCATATAAACTTAGAAGTCGGTTGATAAGATCATTAAGAAAAAAATGTTTTCTCACCCACTCTAAGAATAACCTACTCTAGACATCCACTGGCATCGCCTTAGTGTTAAAGAAATGTCACCACGATGGTTCAATTCCATAAGTAGTTGTGTGTTCACGTGTTCCTGAAGACCCAGTTACATAGGACACTTGTTGAGAAACATATCCCACCGTGTTCAGGCTGAGCATCTCACACCTCGGCCGAACAAATAAGAGAGTAAGACCATTAATTCGCCTGTATTTCAACATGTGACCACATAGCACCTGATGCATTCTTTAAGATAGCTTACAAAGTCCAAGGAAGTCTGTCGAAATGAACATGAATGAATCTTCGTAGAACAACGGAGGCTTTGGTAATACATAACATAAAGCCAAAACTTTCTATACAAAAATAGTCTGTACGATCTCTTTCGTGACCATGGTATTGATTTTATCATGCGATTCACCTTTCGTTATCACATTCTGACATTTTATTTACTTTAACTTTTTCAACTCATGATATAAAGCTACCCTCAGCCAATGTCTCTGACGAGCATCCCCTTCACTTTGCAATTGTAGACGCCACTGGTCACGACTTCTCAATACAGCTTCAGGAGATCCAACTCGTATTCATCAGTGGCTTGGAGACTAATTGACTGATAGATAAATTATGGGGTTTGAATCAACTTAATTTCAATAATTAGACTTCATTACATCACTCATCTAATTTTCCAATCTTACCGCCTTAAAACATGAGAAATTCACGGCATGTTGCTAAGATATAAGAGTGGACTGGCTGTGCCTGAATGTGCGTCAATGATTCAGTGCTAGAATACTCTCCAACTATGCTACATGTAGTCCAAAGTTCGATCCCTAGTCGATGCACCGCCTAAAAACTTGCTCAGCTGGTAGTTAGCCAGGTAAAGGCGGAAGGTTGGACGTGAAGCTAACATACTCAATCCGCAAATAATAAATGCTACTTCCACTGGAACTTCAAAGCTCAAGCTTGAAGCCTTATTTTCCACTCGACAAGCAAAGGAATAAAGTAATAATGAATCGTCTACACACCAGTATTACCGTACTTTAGTATTTCCACTCCCTATCGAATTTTAACAATATGTACACCATAAAAATAATTACTGTCTATCGTAACTCATATATATTATTATTATTGTTTCTTTTAATTCCTAGAGGAACATAGGGCTTCAGCCGTGCGTCTACATTGCGTTCTGTCCTCTGCTATAGTCTTCACCTGGCTCCAAGTCTGCCCACACGTTTTCATCTCATCTTCACATGACCTCCTCCAAGTCACCCACCCTCACACTGACGACCAACTCGCCGCCTCCCTTTCGGGTTCCACTGGAGCAATGGCTTGTCTAGTGATGTCACTTGATGGTTTGTTTCCTCAGAGTATGGCCAGCCAATCCATCTCCCTCCATTTCTTCCTGCCTATTTGTTTCACAATCGGTTCCTGTTGGGTTGGTTGGTTCGTTCATTGCCAGAGATCCCTCACAATTGCTGATCTTTTCTGGCCATCTGATCTTGAGTGGCATTGAGCGAAGACAACTGTTAATGAAGGTCTGTAGTTTGTTTGAGATGCTCTTTATGACGCGCAGTGCAAGTCTCTGATCCGTATAGTGAGTTGAAAATTCGGACCTTATTTCTGATATATTATATATATGTATATATATATATATATATATATATACGACAATATAATAAAGTACTCCTATATAACGAATAAAAAGTCGATCTTAACTCAGAATATTCTTCTCAATGAATTCTCCTCTTCAGGTACTAACAGTTATAAAATTTATAATTTTTATTATTGTTACAATAATGACCAGTTATGCGAGGGATACATTTACGTAGAATAACAGATTAGTATTTATATTGAATGACCAAATAAGTAGTAAAAGTACAGGATTAGTAGGCAAATAAAAAAGTTATATAACATCATGTGAAATTTGAAAAGATAGAATTTAATATTGTCAAAGAGAACTCTGATTTAGAAATGAGAAGTGTAACAAGTGAAATAATACGGGAAACATTGTGGATAAAATTTATTTTGATAAAGTCGCACAGTGTTATACAGTAGTATATTTACTGATGACCACGTTTCGAGCACAATTCATTGCTGCTCATAATCATATCAAGGCACTACTCACACAACTTTCTAACTTCGTTTATGTAATCCCATTGTTTTTCATCGCTTGACTTGATTGGTAGTAGTATTTTCCATATTTCCGGTATGAGTGATGACTCATTCCTATTGCATGAGTTGGGCGTCGACTCGATGAACAGTGATTCAGAAATCTCTCTCTCTCCACCTATCTATATCACTTCTTAGAATTTTAATCATCCCCCACCCTATTATGTGGTTGTGTGTTAATGCCTGTAGCGCAATTCCTGAGCTTTATTGCAAATTACTTATCTTCTTCGATGGGGTCAATCATTCTAACCCCAGCTAAATTTTCATGTTGTGATAATCTCACTACTCCTGATCTACTAGTTTCACCCATGAAGTTGACTTCACAGTCGACCGACGGGGTCCTTTAACCTGCAGATCTTGTCCCTGAGTGAGTTTGTAGGTTTAAATGCCACTCTAATTCCTGCTATATTAGGAATCCTGCATAGGGTTCCAGATGTCCCCTCACACCTTATATGGTAGAAATGTAGATACCTGATATTCTCTCTTATTTGTGTTTTCATTATTAGTTTCACTGTTATTATTTGATCTTCCTAATGAATTTCGTAGGATAGTTATTTGACAACAACGCTTCTTCTATCTGTTTCATTTTATAGTTTAGGTTTTCTGATGTACTACTTAGTGCTGTTTGTTAGACACCTAGCTAAGGCTGCCTTTACAGACAAATAACAGATAAGATGAATTAAAGTCTAAATATCTCTTAGAATGCGTTGGTTTTTATAAACGCTAGTGTGCAGTTTACCTTCTTCTATTCGTTTTATTTTACAGTCTAACATAGCCAATTCTCCTTGTTCATTTTCCGATTCAAATGTGAATTTTATTCCCTTTACTATTGAGTTTATATGCGTCAAGAAGCTAGAGCTATGTTCTGTTTTTAACACTGTGAAAGTGTCATCCACATATCTCCACCATATTTTTGGAGTAGGATTAAATGTATTTAGAGAGCAATATTTTCCCAGCTGTCCACAGAGATATCTGCTATGATAGGGGATATTTGTTATCCATCCCATTGCTACACCTTCTGTTTGTCTGTATATTTTGCCCTGGAATTTCTTCATTTATTGTGTTCTCCTTTTCTGTTGGTTTGTTGAATTGTTTAATTTGCGTGGTTTTTGATTTTCTTAATGCTGTTTCTCTAGCTTTTTTGAAAACAATCCAAAATGAAAATAAAAAATAACAACTGACATAATAAGGGAATAAGGATATACAAACTGAGTAAACAAGACGAAAAACAAACAGGGCCAAACCGTCATACTTTGACATAGACGGATTAAGACCATGAGAGTTGGAGGGGCTGGACAAACACTATCTGTATAAAGAGATCTACTTTTTCTATTTCGATGACCAAAGCTTCACCGACACAGATGAGTCGGATACATAATGATTTGGGTAGGTTATTTTTCGCCTTAATGGGATAACTTTAAAGGAAGAGGTTGTTGAGATAGAGTGACCAGTGTCGACAAGAAGTTCATTTACTGCGCTTCACATAGCATCACTTCCACCTCTTCGTAACTATGTAGGATAGTGTTCTCACAACCTCTTGGACAAAACCCAACCTGAACGACCTATATACCTAGTTCCACACAAGCAGGTAAAGTGATAAAAGCACAGAGTTGGTTAACTGGGTGACCGTGTCCTTCAGGTTATTGAGCATTAATGGTCGATTAGAAAACGCTGTTCTCAACAATGCTAGAGGAAATTTCCTTTTTGGGCATTTTGCAATCCTTATTCTAAGGATATCGGCAGCTAAGTCACCTTTGGATTTAAGGTTTATGTACAGCGGTTTCTCAGTTACAGACGTTATATCATGTTTCATATGTTTCAACTGTATGTTCTTGTCTATAAAAAGTGGTGGAAATCCATTTTGCATTAAGAATTTTCTCAGAAGGTTTAACTCTTCCTCTACAATATGCACCCAATGCAAGTGGCAAGTGATCGAATCAGGTTTCTTTATCGACCAATGGGTACACAGCTGCAGAAATTTTTCAGCAGACCATTTCGTAACAGCTTTCTAGAGACTGATCTCTTCACACTTCCGTCAGTCCTCCTTGATAAGTCCACATTCAGAAAATGAATATTAGACTCGTTCTTCTTATAGAGCGTGAATTTTGTGGCTGGATGGCAACCATCAAATGCATTTAACATATTACTCTAGTCACTATCACAAATAACAAAGATGTCATCTACATACCTTTTATAAAACTGAAAACTTTGGATTGTTGACTTCAGTTGATCGTTTTCTAGACTGGTCATAAAACAATCTGCAAGGAGAGGATCCAAAGGAAAACCCACTGAAATACGATCCTTTTGTTTGTACTTGTGTGACGAATGTGCTGATCTGAAAGCCATTAGAAAATATTGTGAAATGTGAGATGAAGAGGGAGAGGCACTCATATAGAGGACAGGAAATTTCAATTCAGGTTTGGCCACGACAGGAACACCTTCTGAACGTGTTCTGTTTGAATACAGAGTTCCAGCGTAGTCTATCTTATTGCGACTGCTTCAGCTATATGTTAAAGTAGTAGATGAACTATATGTGGTAATAACTTAGGAATGTGATGTATAACCTTGAAGGCTATGTTTAAGTCAATGGAATGTCCTCTATCCGCCAAGTGTCGTAGGACTGAACTTTTTATATATATTCAGTTTCACCCTTAATGAACCAGGCTGGTAAATACTCTCGAATTCGTGGATTAACCTGCCTAGTCGTAAGTTCCATATATCTTGAACCACAGGAACAGATGAAAGGGTATATTCATGTGTAGAAGCTAAGATTAGGTAAGACGTGTTTCAGTTTCTATGTGGACATTCGACGGCTAATGAAGAATAATAGAAAGATGTGAAGACCAACACATTTGTCGCACAAAGACTACTTATTTTGTCGCTCAAAATAACTACTAATCTGTTATTCTAATTAAAATGTGTCCGCTGCATAAATAGCCATTATTTTAACGATAGCAAATTATATTTTATAATTGTTACAACCCAGGTAACTACCTACCTGGGTTCCGCTGGGAATTCGGGATCAGTAGGGTGCAGCAGGTCGAGTGTGAGGACAAATACTCGCTGAAGACATTGGCTAGCGGTCGTGATATGTTGTGAACTGGCAGAAGTTGGAATTCATGTGCTGGCCATTTGATCGTGTCCCAGTGGCTTAATGGTCTACCAGCTAGCTAGACTTGTAACCATAAGGTGCTGGGTTTGAACCGTGGTGGTGGGTGCGTAGTGTTGAACAGTCCTAAATTAGGACGAGACAGCTAGCTGCCCAGTACTCCCTGCAGGTTTTCCGATGGTTCTGCAACCGATGTCTGCTCATGGTGAAATTCTGTAACCAATCAAGCAAATCCCTACAAACCAATACACGAATAAAAATAAGTTTTTTTTCCCTGCGTTGAAGTTTCTGTAGCATTAAGATTGGCTTTCCGGGATAGATTTGCTAGCGTTCATGGCCAACCCTCTTTTGCCAGACTTGGAACCGGCTAAAAAACTAGGGACCGACCAAACTAGGTGGGAGAAATTTGAAAAAGGTTGCTTCCTCTTCTTATCCTGCTAGGAAGCATCGTTTCAACCACAGGTACATGACATGGGTGTAGATGGCAAAGCCAGTCAGAGTCGGAAAATCAGGATACGCCTTCATCAACCTGAAACCAGTCTGCAAATCTTCTGCACTGCACTCAACATAAACAACAAGATTCGGATTTCCAACACAAATGTGAAGTCAGTCAGTTATTCTATATGAGTTAGAAACTTGCACTGTGCATTATGAGAAGCATTTCCAACAGCCAGTTACAGACTTTTATCAATAGCTGCCTTCACTCTATATCGAAGATCAAATGGCTGGTCAGAAGCTACAAGAAACTCTGGCATGAAACCAACCAAGAGCCGATTGCTCAATAAATATGTAGAAGAAAGTGGAGATGGATCGGGCATACATTGAGGAGGCCGCCGAATGACATCGCGCTCAGTGCAGGCCATCACTTGAGTGAAATCCCAATGGGAAGCGATGAGTGGGTCGTCGGTGCGAGGGTGACATGGAGGATATCGTGTGAGGAGGAGATGACAGAATATGGGCGATCGTGTGGCTATCCAGCTGAAGAGGACAGCAGAAAATATACGAAAGTGGAGATGTGTTGTTGAAGGCCTATGTTCTACTCGGAACCCGAGGGAACAATAATACCGGTTGAATATTTACTCTTTGTTTCTGGAACTCTTCAAGAGTACACAACCAGGGATTGAATCATAGAACCTTCTATTTAAGATGCTAGTATTTTGTCAATCAGCCAATGAAACGGTATCCTATGGCCAATGATCCCCAAAAGTCGATTCGTGAAGAATGAATTCAGATATACAGACCCACTACTCAGAAAACTAAAAAGAAAAACTACACCACATTCGACGTGATTAGTCGTTTTTTTTCAAATGTTCATTCCCATTTATCCATTGTCTTCATCCTACTCAAACGAAGCCATCAGATAAAACAACTCAGGACCAGTATAAACATCAGATAAACATTATGTCTGATTGGTTAGCCAACAAGCTGGCAGATAGATTTAAGCCCAATGCAGACACCTCTGCGAAATCTCTCAATTTCATCAGGTAGACTTATGGCGTCTGTTACTGATAAGATTTATCAGTAGTTTGTATATAAAGAGACGTTCAATGGCATAAACACATAAAATAACAGGGACATAGATTTGATGTCAGAGAAAGAAAATAATACAGCTTTGCAAAGTTACATGGGAGATGGGAAAGGAACACAAAGAAACACAATATGAAGGCCAGAAGTAGCACAGCATGGAAAATTTGTGCAAATGGTGCGTTGAAGATAGGGTGCACATAATTTCCCTATATAGAGACACCTATACCAAGTCTCTCGACTTCTAACTTTACGCACTGACTAGCCTAACTTACCTAAAGAAACGAAAAAGAATCTTATTTCAGGATTTTCATCATGAGCTGACATTAGTTAGAGAACCATTGGAAAACCTGGGAGTACTGAACAGCTGTTTCGTCACACTAGTTTGGGACTCTTCAGCAGTACGCACCCACCGGCCAGTTCGAACCCAGGACCTTCTGGTTACAAGGCGAGCTCGTATACCATTAAGCCACTGGGACCCGATCCAATGGCCAACCCATGAATTCTAACTTCTGCCAATTCACGACATAGCGCGACCCCTAGCCAATGTCTTCGGCGAGTATTTGTCCTCACACCCGACCTGCTGCACCCTACTGCTTACGACTTTTCACTAGAACCCCAGGTAACTACCTACCTGAATAGGACAAGTCGCTAGTGAGCATCTCATTGATATTCAAGTGTTGGTTTGTAGGGATTTGATTGGTTACAGGATTTTCATCATGAGCTGACATTAGTTAGAGAACCATTGGAAAACCTGGGAGTACTGGACAGCTGTTTCGTCCTAGTTTGGGACTCTTCAGTAGTACGCTTAATGGTATACGAGCTCGCCTTGTAACCAGAAGGTCCTGGGTTCGAACTCCAGTGGGTGTGTACTGATGAAGAGTCCCAAACTAGTATGACGAAACAGCTGTTCAGTACTCCCTGCAGGTTTTCCAATGGTTCTCTAACTAATGTCAGCTCATGATGAAAATCTTGTAACCAATCAAATCCCTACAAACCAACACTTGAAAAATCTTATTTCAGGTTAATAGGACGGTAAATATGAGAACACACATATGTAGACTACAAATTTTATAAGCATAGAATTCTAGGTGCCTCACCATCACGGTGCACTCTGAATCCTTGTTAAATGGTTCGAAGTAACCGGAAGGATGCCTTGGCTAGACGTAGGTCTCATGCTTGCTGATACTCGTCATCAAGGCATATCTATGATCTTGAAGGGATTGTGATTCGAACCCGCATCACTCAGTGTTGCATTCAGAGGCGTTACCACTGAGGCATCCAACCATTCTGCAAATTAAAAGACAGAAGACGAGTAGTTCAGTGAAGAGTCAAACGAAAATTCAATTAGTAAGTTCAGATGAATTGGATGTTGATATAATAATAATAATTTGCTTTATTCCAGAAACAGTACTAGTGGTACAGTGTGGAATTTTCAGCACATATCTACAATATTTGCATCTAATTTTTCAAACATTTAAAAGGAGTACTAAACAAACAATAAATAAATAAATCTAAAGACACCAACAGCAAAAAAGACAGGATAAACACAAAATAATTATAAATGCGAAAAAGTACCGAGAAGTAGAAAGGAAAATAAACATCATATAATAATAACTCAGTATTGGGTAGTGGAAGCTATGATGTGATTATGCATGGTGACAGTAAAGCTATAGTCATACAAGAAGTTATGAAATGATATTTAAGAATGTTTATCGCCAAGATGGTCAGTTAATTTGGTTGAAACAACTCTAAACAATCATAAAATAACATTTCAGGGTTGTTGTTTTGTTTTTTATTGTCAGGTTTAATGCAGTGTTTGTAGTGGTAGTGTGAGTAATCCTGAATAATACAAAAATTTTAAGGTGGTGACTATGGCGTTCACAACCAATGATTGTCAGTTAATATTGCCGAAAAGTATAGAAAATAAGAAAAAACAACCACAAAACTAAAATTACATGATGGTTAATGACAGGACAATTTTGTAATACTCATAGTGCTAATAGAGTCGGAACCAGTGGATACACAAAAGAAGGAATACAGTAAAGTACAAAAAAGGAAGCCAATGTTAATAATTTAGGTAGCTAAGTATGTTGAAGAAGGAGTTCACTATAGAATACAAAATAAGAGAGAAATAAAAGAGCCTAAAATTATGTTGTTAATAACAAAGCAAGTCATAGGTTTCACGCTTAACATTGTCTCTGTCGCTTAGAACACGGGCCAAGTATGGTATCGTTGAGTTCCTGTACTTGGTTGTACGAGCATATATTATTTTATACTGATTTCTGGTTCTACTTGATGAGATACAAGGCGAGAGTTGGGAATAGAGGGGGTATTGGGGGTCTGAGAGTATGGTTTTAGACCATTTTTCGCATGTATTCAGATGCCTATCAACTAAAGTAGTGACGAGCTGACTGAGTTTTACACCACTAGTCCTACTAACTACCTTCAACATCCTTCTCAGGATGGTGTAGTCCTTTTTCAGTAGACCAGGAAAGACTAACGGGGAGCAGTAAAGTAGAATAGGTAAGATACAAGAGTTGACAAATTGTGAAAGTAGAGGTTGGGTGATTCCAGATTGTCTTAGTTTCTTAATGTAGTAGGTTAGACAGAACACTTTCTTAGAAATCGTTAGGATATGAGATGTCCAAGTAAGGTCGGAAGATAGAACTAGACTGAGGTATTTTTCATTAGACTTAGTTTCAATTTTAGTCCCCTCAATGGAACAGTCTTCGTGAGAACTTACTAGTGTTTGTATATCTCGTTTATGCCTAAAGGAGAAGTCAATAATCTGGCATTTTGAGGGATTCAGCATGAGATAAGAGAGAGAGAGTAACGAAAGTGAGTAGAGTAGTAACAAAAGTGATGAGTTGTCACAAACGACTGTTAAAGAATAGTTACGTAATAAAACGAAATTACAATTATTAAGTTTAGGTGAATTAAGTGTTGATATAAGAGGGTAGTAACAAAAGTGATGAGTTGTCACAAACGATTGTTAAAGAAGGGTTGCGTAATAACATGAGTAGTTTAATGAAAGAGTTGTACTCAGGGTGTACATGGAAACAAAATATATGGAATTACACAAGGGTTTTAAGTAGAAAAATAAGCATACAAACAAAAGTCAAGTCAAATCAAACAAACAAAGAAAGAAAAGTTAAGTCAAATCAACACAGTTGTTACCATGGGAGTAGAAGTGGTTGAATAATTTTCTTTTGTATGCATAGTTCTGGTTCCTCTAGCTTAATGGCTAGGGCTTCTGCAATGCAAAGAAGACGGAATCGTACTGTCTTTGGAAGGTTGTTCTTCACTTTGTAGATTACTTTGAAGGAGACGTTTGTTGAGATGGAATGACCAGTGTTCATGAGGTGTTCTATTATTGCACTCCTTATGGATCCATTACTTCATTAATATATGTGTAAAACTTGGGCACTGTGGTAGTAAGTAATTCCATATTAGTTTGTTTATTTGATATATCACACAGTGAAACAGTATTATTTACTGGATGACGTTTCGAACAAAATTTATTGTTCATAATCATATCAATTATAATCACACGACTTTGACACTTGAGTTTTATAGTTTTGTTCGAAACGTCATCCAGTAAATAATACTGTTTCACTGTGTGATATATCAAATAAACAAACTAATATGGATCCATTACTTCCTTTCTGCAGCCACGCTGGATAGTGTTCTTTGACCCTTTTTGACAGGATACGCGTTGAACGACCGATTCTGCAAATGACTCCTCTTTTTCATAACTCACATTCTGATGAAGTTTGGCCTCATAAAAAGTTGTCTTAGATTGTACAAGAAACTATCAAGTCTAGATGAGTACAGCTCAACTAAAATATTTTCTCTCTCTTATTATAAACATTCTCCAACATTTCAGAGGTTTAATCTTTTAAAAGAAATAGCTGAAGTCTCTTTCTAGGCCATATCTAATATTTACACCCACCCAGACACACACACAACGCATACACACAGTCATATACTGACAACAGTTTTAAATGTGTTAGACAGTGTCGGTTAAAAATAACGAGAATCAAAATATAAACTGAGTGTTTCTGTCTTCTGCCTATCCCTATCTATATACAGACAATTATCACAGTTTCTATTTGTTTGTTTGTTTTTTCTCGCATAGACGGGAGAATTAGCTTACACTATAATTATACGTTCTTTATATATTTTATACAACTATTCACAGCTGTTTAGACTTTTAAACTTTTCCTCAATACTACGTTTGATCTTTTACCCTTGTAAACTGCTACCCCTGCCCAAAATGTTTCATCACAAAATCCATGAAATCTAAACGGCTAAAACCGACCCCCCCCCCATGAGACTTTTCTACCTGAATCTACAATTCACTGGAGACTTATTGGCAGAAATACTGAGGAACCATGTGTCCCTGGAGAAAACTTTCTACGCGACTGAGCTCTGAAGAACTTTCTCTACAAATCAATGATTCGAATGTAATTTTTTTATTTTTATTTTTTTATTTTTGATTACAGCTTGATGCCACATCGTATTTTCAGTACAAGTATGGAATTTTCAGCATGGATATCGGTAGCTCAAATTTTGCAGGCCGACCATAGATATCGGGTGTGCGTCGGCAGGGGATCGAACCCCGGACCATGTGCATGGTCGGCGAGAGTCCTAACCATTGTGCCACTGACAAGCTACCATTGCCGGTCTCATCAATGCGTGTCTATCAATTCCCCTACTCTTTTGTGGAGCTAGGTATGTCGGCCGTCTGCTATCGAAACATATCATCGAATACTTACCATCATGGTTTTATAAAGGAGGAACAAAAAGACCCCCTCCCCGCACCTCTATCCTCAGACACCTGATCGTATGTGGACGCCAAGCTAACCTGAAAACTAACTTCAAAGTCATTTATTTATAGAATAAGCGGAAATCTTGCTAAAGGAGTACGAATTAAACTTCCTCAAACGACAACAGCGACGGCAATTCACATATAAAATCCTGAATTCTGCATACAGAGGCTTTTTCAGTCACTGAATCTAAAATGGACCTGATCTATCTTAACACTGGATGTGTAGTTTTCTTAACTGTGTTATTTTCTTCCCTCATTCCCGATCAAATTTCTACCTCCTTATTGTAACTGTTGCTAACTTGACTCAAGATTATTTTGGATTCAATTAAATTTACTTATTTAACTTCTTTATTGCGATTTCAACCCGGTTGATTCTCTATATATTATGTAATTTGTTACCTGAAACTTACAATTCTAATGACACATTTTTGGAAATATTCCTCTTGCTCCTAAGAAAATTTACTGTGTATATATGCGGAAGAAATGGAGATGGATTGGCTGGCCATACTCTGAGGAAACAAACCATCAAGTGACATCACTAGACAAGCCATTGCTCGAGTGGAACCCGAAAGGGAAGCGGCGAGTTGGTCGTCAGTTCGAGGGTGGGTGACTTAGAGGAGGTGATGTGAAGAGGAGATGAAAACGTGTGGGGAGACTTGGAACCAGGTGAAGACTGTAGCAGAGAACGGAACGCGATTGAGACGCACGGCTGAAGCCCAATGTTCCTGTGGGAATTAAAGAAAACAATAATAATAATCCTTATTTTTGCTTTCATCGAAAGGAGGCACATCGGCTGACTGGCTTCCCGAAGTCTTTCACCAGCCTGCGTCATTTCACTTCCCCGGTTACAGCGAAAAATAAGGTTATTGTTCTTATATTTAATATTTTTGATATATTTATGCGTTGAAGTTTCTGTAGCAATTTAGCTAAGTTTTGGGGGTCGAGTTGCTAGCATCACGCTCCGACCCTCCCTCTTTATCCGGGCTTGGGACCGGCTAGAAAACTAGAGAGCTAGTAATCTAGGCGAGATCAGATGGAATAACATGGATGCAGGTGAAAAGTACAGCAGAAGATAGAAGCAAGTGGAGATGTGCAGTTGAAGCCCTATGTTCCACTAGGAACCCAAGGGAACAATAAGAAGAAGAAGAAAATTTACTGAGTATATTATATCCGGTTGTACAACTTGAGAATGATATCGCGGAAAAGAGTAACCCTTCGCGAAACATCTTTTCTATTATATGTGTTTGTTGACATCAATTTTCAAACAAAACTCAATGAAGAATTCATGCCTACCTATTAAAGATGTCAATAAGTTGTCAATTGTTGAGTTACTGTAACCGTAATTCACTAGTATAGGCGCTTGATAATTTTAACCACCACTTAATATCACAGGTGTGAAACCCAACCCACTAACTGAAAGGCTTTCAAGTCGCCATAGAATACCGTGATATGAATTTGTAAGTAGAATATTTGAGTGATGCCTTTGAGTAAAGCATAAACAACAGTTTGTGCAGAATACGCTTACATCACCGCCTCTTTCAGCGAATTCTCATCAGCTACGTACAGCCTGAAGAAATTATTGGGTTTATGAACAGAACAATTTTAACGCATTTTAGAAAATGTTTTTTGATGTCTATTGACAGAAGACTCCACAAATGGTGCTCATAAACCATACTCATACTGCCAAAAACACACAAAGAACATTTCCTCCTGAGGTTTATACTTTCTATGATCAACTTGCCTCATCAAAAATTCGCCAATTCGCTTGAAGAGAAGTTGGAATGCATTCGTCAATGGCTAGCTTTGTACCCCGTGAAAGACACGTTTTCTTTTGCAGTAAGCGTGAACCAAATGAAAGTTTCATTTAGGTTCATGGAGTCATTTGATGTAACCTCCTCGTGTACAAAGATCTCAATCAATAAAACAATCAAGATCATACATTAACATTCTGATCTTCTCCTACTCGCAGTGTCGGACTTCAAACGCCTGCTAGTAATGTGTACCATGGATGCGCAATTCCAGTTTGACAGCGCTCTTTACCTCCAAACAGATGGTGAAGCTATGGGCAGTCCACTTAGCCCTGTTTAAGCAGAAATCTTCATAACAAACCTTAAGAGGACGAAGTTGAAGCATGAAATCTACGAAACAACTTCTTATTGTCGATAAGTAGATGACACATTTGTAGTGAAAAACAATGAAAGTCATGTTTAAGTGTTGGTTTGTAGGGATTTGAATGATTACAGGATTTCATCATTAGCTAACATTGGTTCTCTAACCAATGTCAATGTAACCAAACAAATCCCTACAAACCAACATTTAAATATCGATGAGATGCTCACTAGCGACTTGCCCTATTCGGATAGGTAGTTACCTGGGGTTCTAGTGAGAAGTCGTGACCACTGGGGTGCAGCAGGTCGGGTGTGAGGACAAATACTCGCCGAAGACATTGGCTAGGGATCGCGCTATGTCGTGAATTGGCAGAAGTTAGAATTCATGGACTGGCTGGCCTTTGAATCGGGTCCCAGTGGCTTAATGGTCTACGAGCTCACCTAGTTACCTGAGAATCCTGGGTTCGAGCCCTGGTGGTGGGTGCGTACTGCTGAAGAGTCCCAAACTAGTGTGACGAAACAGCTGTCCAGTACTCTCTGCAAGTTTCCCATTGGTTCTCTAACTGATGTCAGCTCATGATGAAATCCTGTAACCAATGAAAGTCATGCTTCCTACCTACTCGGATTATTCAACAAGGTACATACAAATGTTGAATTTATTATAGAAAATGAAAATGATGGAAAGTTTCCTCATATTATGATCGATTTATCGCAAGCTGTCATGGAATGGTCAACTGACAAATTTCTACAGCTGGGTACCCATTGGTCGAAAACGAAACCTGATCCGGTCGCTTGCCACTCGTATTCGGCGCATATGTAGCCCTGATACTGTGGAAGATGAGCTATACCTCTTGAGGAAAATCCTAATAGAAAATGGATTTCCACCACGTTTTATAGATAAGAATATTCATTCAAATCCTAAAAAACGTGAGTTATCAACCGTACCCAAGAAGGTACTTTACATGAGCTTGGAATTCAAAGGGGGCTTAGCTCCCGATATCACGAAACGGAGGACATCACAATCCCTGAAAAGAACATTCCCTGCTGCATCCCTGAGAATAGCCTTTTCTAGTCGACCATTATTGTTCAATAACCTGAAGGACAAGATCCCACTGTTGACCAACTCTATGTGTGTTTATCAATTCACCTGCTCGTGTGGAGCTATATATATCGGTCGTTCGACACGAGTTTTGTCCAAGAGGGTGCAAGAACACTATTCTGCATGGTTACGAAAAGGTGGTAGTGGAGCAATAAGAAGCGCGATCATTGAACATCTGGTCGATAATGATCACCCTATCTCTATAGCCTCCGCCTTCAAAGTCATCTACAAGGCAAAGAGTAATTTACCCAAATCCCTACATACCCGACTCATCTGTATTGCTGAAGCTTTGGCTATCGAAACAGAAAAGCCAGATCTCTGTGTACAGAAAAAGTTCGTTCAACCCCTCCAACTTTCATGGTCTTAATCCCTCTATGCTAAAGTATGGTAATCCCCAATCATATTTTAGCTCTACCAATTTTTCATTTTTGTCTATTCAATTTGTATACTCTTCCTTATTACGTCAATTGTTACTATTACTACTCTCACTTTTAACTGTCCCCGGTATTATTTCACTTGTTCCACTTGTCATTCTAAATCAATTCCTTTTTACAACATTAAATTCTATGCTATTAAATTTCACACAATATTACGTAACGTTTTTATTTTTTCGATTTGTCTACTAATCTTATAATTGCACACCCTTTTTCAAGTTCTATCCATCCTATGAATTATTCTATATATGACATTAATTTGCTTTGCCACTTGACATTTAACTACGATTATAATCACAAACATTTTAGTTTTAATTGCATTTCATATTATTATTATTATTTCATGCATTCACACCTATGTTTCAATTCCCTCACCGGATATAACTTCTTAAAAACCATATATATATATATATATACGATTGTACAGCTTGATGATAAATTCGTTGAAAAGAGTCTCTTCGCTGAATCATTTGTTTTGATTTTCTATATGTTACGATGGGAATTTTCCATGATTCATCAAATAACTCCTTTGCCATTGTGTGCATACATTTACTTTGTTTAAACTTGTACTTTTTGGGTAAAAACTAAATAAGTGTAATTTTCTAAGCACTGTTCATTAAGTTTGGAGCCTTCAGTTAACTGACACCGTGTAAAATTTACAAATATGCCAAAATTGTTCTGTTCATAAACTTTATAGTTTATTTAGGCTGTACACAGCTAATGAGAAGTCCACTAAATAAATAATGGTACCATATCATTCTGCACAAAATGCTGTTCTTGCTTTAATCAGTGTCCATTTTATGCATTTACTTGACGTGGTGGTAAAAACTGGTAGAACGACAAGTGTGATTGAGTAATTTTGTAATCTAGAAACTGGCTGATGAATTTCTTAGGCTTGATTTACTTTTATTTGAAATACATTTGCTACTTATTATTTGTTAGTAGTTAAAGATTTAAACTAAAAGTTTAATGCTGACTTCGGTTGAAATCACATATTTTCAAGTATTGGTTTGCAGGGGTTTGATTGATTTTAAGTTAGATGACAGGGAGACATCATTTAGGGAACTACCGCTATTCAGGGAGTACTGGTAACGCTAGACTCCTCAGAATTATGCACCCATAAACCCAGAGCCATTAAATGAAATCCCTACAAATCAACATTACTGCTAATTAGTAGATGATAACAGGATGAAGTTACCTAGGGTTGTAGTGAAAAGTCGTGACTGGCAGCATCCATCAAGCAGGTGGTTGTGAGGAAAAATGCTTTACACTCTGAGGCGCGTCATCCTACATATTATTCCAGTTTACATACTGCTAGGAAATTTAGCCCATTGACTTTACCGAGCCTAATTAACAACTGGAGAGAGGAGGGGCATATTTCGTCCAACAACAATGCACCTTCTGAACTCATAGCACTCAGCTTCATTTCATAAGTCTTTGAAAACCCTACAAATGGTCTAATCAAGCCTATCAAAGGAACTGAGATCATGATATCAAAAAATGTTTACTCAGATTAATCTGAGCATTTCACTCCAATATAATCAATCAACCGGGAGATACAGTCTCTGTTGACATTTGGGCTCCAATTGCGAACTCTTCAACTGTTTCTGCAGATCAGCATGATGTTATTTGGTTTATGATGATGACTGGCAATAGAATCCAGAGTGCGTACTTCATCCTATCTGGGATTCGTCAAATGGATACACCTACTGAGAGTTGAATCCAGTACCCTTCGTTTCAAACGCCAAAGCATTATCCAAACTGGAGGAAGTGTACATCCTGCATTTCATCAGTGTTAATCCTCAGACATCGTTCAAACTTCCATACCAGTAGCCAAATCAATCAATCAATCAACAGGAAAAGTAAAAATGGATTAAAACAAAATAAGAACTGAGGCCAGTTGCACAAGAGCTGGCCCTCGCGGCCCAAGTGGTCCAGTGGGTAATTCCTTGGCATTTGAAACGACGGCTAGGTGCAGGATTTCAGTCTGGTTGATAACGCTATCACTCACTGAGGATCACAGGTACACTAGGTTGACGAGTCCGAAGCAGGACGAAATGCGTATCCTGGATTCCACTGCTGGTCACCAACCATCAAATACGATAGGACCTAAACGTTTCAAGTCATTGATGTATCTAAACAAGGTACCTCTAACCTTTATATCTGAAGTAGCCGTCATAACCAGTTTACTTCTCGGATAAAGTTATTATTACTCAAATATGTTAATTCTCTTAATCCCCGTTTATTCTTTTATTACGTATCCATACTTGTATTAAGTAACTTCATTTTGTTATTTGATGTACTTTGATATGTTACTGAGAATAATCATAGGTTTCGTTTTTCACCTTTTATTATTTATTAGCGAATTTGCAGTCTAGCAAGTTAACTCACATTAAATAAAAGTGTGTTTTTCCCCTCTATAACCGTCTTTTTGTCACTGGTTACCTTAAAAGCAACTTTATTTCCTGATGGTGCTTCTGGTTTCATGACGGTGTACTGCGTCAAACTCATGTTAGACCTTCAGAGTCCTGGACCGGTGTTTCATGCTTACTACCGTAACGACAGAAGACAAGGGCCAATCAACAGATCGTTTATTTTTGAGAAAATCAAGAGATTTTTATAGATTTTTATGTACATTATTATTCGTTAGTGTTAGGAGAGAAGCAACGTCTTCTGATTGGTTGTTTTCCTGCTGAAGGTTATTCTGTCATCTCTTTGTTGCCGTTTCTTAGACAGTCTGGTGATATATCTGCACATCGTATCCGCCCAGGCTAAGTCTGCTGTGATTGGTTGGTGAGTTAGTTCCTCAAGGTTAGGCTTTGTTCTTGTTTTTTCTCATGACCCCGATTAGGGGGTCATAAACATTGACGTAAATTGTTGTTTACAATTTTGGCTTGCAGACAGCTCTCACCACACTACCGCCTGTCAGAAGGCTGGACATGAAACATCAAAGGAATTGATGTACCATTGAAGTTCTTGCCATTAAATGGCACAGTCAGAAGTGGTACCATTTAGCCATTTTATCTAACTCACAATACCCTCTTCACTCACAACTCTCCCCTTGCATCTCATCAGGCGAAACCAGAAGCCAATATAGAAAACTATATGCTCGCACCAGCAAGTACAAAAACTCAACCATACCCTACTTAGCTCGTGTTCTGTGCGATAAAGAAAGCATTAGGCGTGACACCTACAACTTATTAAATAGTCAGTAGAACAACTGGACCTCGTCTTTCCAACCCACATCATCAATAGGTACAACATTTTCTTTCTTTCTTTTCCTTTTCTCTCTCTCTCTCTTTTCGTTATGTGCTGCTTTGTTTCTTTCTCTCGCTTACGCCAGTAAATATGATAGCACCTACTTTTCTAACACCTTCAAACACTGTTCAAATTTGGCTTTGCTACTGACATGCCAATGTGTTGTTGTCATAATGAACTGAGATTTCCTTAATCTATGTAGAATTCTATTTATTGATAATGTACTAACTGGATGCAATACTGTAGTAAAAATGCTGAGAATTCCATTCTGTATCACAAGTACTGTTTTGGAATAAAGCAAATTATTATTATTATTATTATTATTATTATTTAGGATCGATACTTAGTACAGGTATTAGATTCTCAGGTTTATAATTCAAACGTAGCTCTATAATCCCAATAATTTCACACCAATAAGCTGTAGAAATTTTTATTGTCTATTAGTTCAGGAGACAGTTTGATTATATGAACACTATTCTAAACTAGTACAAAATGATTTATTCCTTCAGTAATAGTTTTTCAAGCTAAATATATGATAACGCATACTACTGGTCAGTTGAAATGAGTAATAGGATACCACTGACACCAACCAATAGTGCTTGCCAGACCCATAAAAGTGACCTAAACGCCTGATGTTGCCACCGACAATTATGCATCAGATCCACAAGTGAAGACAGGAGTAAGACAAGCTGGTTGCCTACTATCACCAATGATTTTCCTGATTGCAGTAGACTGGATAATGTGACAAACAGCGGGCAATGAGGAAACAGGCATAAAGTGGACTAACACAAAAAACCTGGAGGATCTGGACTTCGTTGATGATGACATACGTCTGATTTCACACAAACTGGAAGATATGCAAGTGAAAAGCAGTAAGTTGGCAGAAGAAGCATCCAGAGAAGATAGGCCTTCACGTTATGAGACCGTGCTCACTGACCATTTATCCACTTCGGCTGGGAGCAAAGGACAGCTTTTTCTCCTCTTTCCTCCCATCTGTGACTGTCACAAATTTTTCCCTGCCCCCACTATTTATTTAAAGAAAGGTTGCATATTGTTATATTTGAACAAAAATGAAGGCATTCGTCATTTGACTACTTAATACTGTATTAAAGTAGTGTAAATACAATCAGTTCAATTTTTAACATATGCTCAAAAAGGAAAGAAAGGAACCGCCTCAAAAGCTGCTCAATATTGGCCTGAAGGCCAGAGATGCAATTCCACACATATTCCAATTATTTCGCAATACTTTAACATAACCTCCTTCACCCCATTTTTTACCCCAATTATTTTGTAATATCCAATAATCAGTACCATCATTATCATAACCATAGCCAACTAGCAACATACTTTGATTTAAGTTATAGTGTGTACACGTGTCAGATTGGTAAATACCAGATCTAAAAATTAAAAATAAACAAACAAAAATACTGTTAAAAAGTCAACAATAATTATTTTCAAGACCCACTCTCCAACTCGCCCCTAAGAAAGACGTATACATCAAGCTTCCCTATATGGAGCATCAAAGCAGCTTGATAACTAGACAAAGACTGAACGCTGCTGTCAAAAAGACTTTTTATGCAGCCAATATCATAATAATAGAGAATGTTAGGCCAATATATCTATCTAAGCCCTTCGAACATGCGAAAAATGACGTCACATCCCACTGTATTTACGAATTTGAATGTACGTGTGGACACACATACATAGGGAGGACTCATGGATCTCTGCAAGTAACGGCTTCAAAGCATATTCCTAAATGGCTCCAGAAACAAATGGAATCTTCAGAATCCAATAATGGTGAAAACAGGAGACCTAGCTCTTCTATTGCGAAACATATTATAGAAACAGGACATAAAATTGACGTTAACAGATCATTTAAACCTATCTATCTATGCAACGTGTTTGGGGCGTATCCTGAAGTTTGTGGAAGCTCTAGCAATTAGAAAGTTTAAGCCACCTTTATGCGTTCAAAAACAATTTGTCATCACATTAAACCTTCTTTGGTAAATTTTGTTTTGACACCATAGCAGATGTACTATTACCTCTGTTATTTGGTTTACTGGTCTTCATTGTTATTTTGACCTTCAATATGTCCTTTAAACTTGACCTAAGTCTATTTTCTCACCTCTTACCTCTTTATTAATTTCATATATATTCCTATGACAAGTCCGTGTGTGTGTGATCAGATTGTTCGAAATGTGTTGTACGCGCAAATACATTACACGATTCAGACAAATTACGTCTTCTTATTGCTTTATTTAAATTCATAAAGGGAACTAATTGTTTTAAATTATTTTCAAGTTAGCTATTCTATGTACTCTTCCCTTATTACTACGATTATTATTATTATCATTATTATTATTACTATTCTCACTCTGAATCTTTTCCACTTGACCCACTTGTCATTTTAAACACAAAATTATTAAATTTTATATTTTTATTTTTATAATATTGAATTCTATCTTATCAAATTTCACACCATGTTATGTAACATTTTATATTCGTCTACTAATCTTATAATTATGTACCCTTTTCCAAAATCTATACACCTTATGTATAATTCTATACATGACATTAATTATTTTGCCACTTGACATTAAACCATGATTATAATCACAAATATTTTAATTGCATTCCATACTATTATTATTTCATGTATTCACACGTTTGAACTAATTACCTGACCGGATATAATTTTTATAATAAAACCATATATATACGATTTTACAGCTTGATAATAAATTCGTCGAAAAGAGTCTCTTCGCTGAATATTGTGTTCTTAGATTATGAACTGACATCAGTCAGAGAACCTTGAAGACCAAAGAGTATCAGTCAGATGTTTCGTCCTAGTTTGTGACTCTTCATCAGTAAACCCCTGTGACCCCACATGAGATCGAACTCAGAATCTTCGGGTTATAATACGACCCCGTTGACCACCTAGCCACCAGGATGAATTCCAGTAGCTCATGAATTCTAACGTCTACTAATTCATGATACATAGTGCCACCACTGGTCAATGTCACTGGCAGGTATCTACCACACCTCCAACTTGGTAAGTGCCACTACTCTCAGCTAGCTACTACAACTCTAGGCAACTTTATCGTTCAGTCGGTCACTAGTGAGCACCACTCATTTCTACTTAGTCGAGTGTGAGGACAAATACTTGCTGATGACATTGAATGACAGTTTTACTATATTTGGCAAATTTTCAGAAATTACAATTCATAGGCCTCGTAATATGAATGCACAGTATTTGATTCATGACGGGACCATAGGTGAGTGGTTTTTCATAGTTCTTCGAATGATGTGATTCCTACACCTAACTTAAAATCCATCAAAACCCTCCCAAGCAACGCTTGGAAACAACCGTTTTATTCAAAACAGAATTTATTTCATACATTTGGTTCCCTTGATAAATTTCTATAGAGAAAGAAAGACCAGATTTGCAGTATTAAATGATATTCTATTTCACAGGTTCTCATCAGTTGCAGACTACCTGAAATCACAATGGTTATATAGATGATAATAACATACTTTAATGTTTAAGTGGTAGTAGAGAAGAAATACTATAAAACTGACGCATCCAAAAGATGTAAGCATTACAATTTTTGGTTTAAGTTTTCATCATCAATTTATACGCTTTCAAAGTAGAAAAGAGGGGTGGGGAGTGGAGGGGTAAGACAGAAAACAGAAAAAATTAACAGACAATGTTAGCTTGTAGGTTCACATAGCAACTCAAAAACCAAAAGCGGTTACGTGCACTTGCGGGAGCAAGTACATTGGAAGGATGGAAAGAAGGGCTTCAACCCGGTTTTCTGAACATATTCCAAGAAACTTGTGCCTGAAAGGAAGCAAATATTCCCAGAGTGCAATTACCAGACATATTGTTGATATTGGTCCTCTAGTAGAGATTTCTAAGTTCTTCAAAATATTAAACAGACAAAGGACAGCAAATTTACTACGATTTGCCGACGCGATCGTAATCAAACGATTCAAACCAAACTTATGCATACAGAAAGAGAGTGTGATTAATCTCTTACTCCCTTAGTAACTGAATTTTGATTTTGATTACATTAATTAGTCATCTAATCCGGTGATCTCAACTCACTGAGCAAATCACGACCTTATATACTGTAACCGCTTTTGGTTTTTGAGTTGCTATGTGAACCTACAAGCTAACATTGTCTGTTATTTTTTTCTGTTTTCTGTCTTACCCCTCCACTCCCCCCTCTTTTCTACTTTGAAAGCGTATAAATTGATGATGTAAACTTAAACTAAAAATTGTAATGGTTACATTTTGGATTCGTCAGTTTTATAGTATTTCTTCTCTACTACCACTTAAACATTAAAGTATATTATTATCATCTATATAACCAATGTAATTTCAGGTAGTCTGCAACTGATGAGAACCTGTGAAATAGAATGATATCATTTCATACTGCAAATCTACTCTTTTTTTCTCTATCGAGATTTATTTCAAGCTCGATCATGGAGAACCATTGAACCGGAAAACTGCTTCGTCCTGGTTTGGAGCTCATCAACAGTACGTACCCACCTTAGGGTAGAACTCAGGACCTTCCATTTACAAGGCAAACTAGTAGATCATTCAGTCACTCGGACCTGAGTTAAAGCAAATTTCTCGGTAGGGAAAATACAGGTTTCGGTGTGGTTCACTTGAAGTATACAATGAAAGTTTTTCAGCTAAACGACCCAGTTCAGTGAACACAACTACACACCAAAATCATCTGCGTGAGCTACATACCTCTTCAATTATATCTAAAATATGGCAGGTTCAGTAACTGATGCTAAGTAGTAGAACACTATGTCATGGCAGCATAACAATTAAAAAGGGGAAGCCAATGAGCAAGATGCTCCCAACACATTATTTATACCTTCTAGGTACTCATTGGAAAGATATGTTCAAGACACTGAAGAAGTTGATGTTCCCTGTATATGATTTGGTCATCAACTCATTGAATACTTAAGTCATGACCCACTACGTTGGAAAGTTGGATTATTTGCACAACTTCATCACTGAATGACAGAAAAAAGTTTTTTTAAGTTCTTAGTATGTCTCTAAATGTTGATCGGCTGCCTACTATCGCCAATGATTTTCCTGATTGCAGTAGACTGGATAATGCGACAGACAGTGGCAGGCAATGAGGAAACGGGCATAAAATGGACTCACACAAAAAACTTGGAGGATCTGGACTTCGCCGATGATGACATATGTCTGATTTCACACAAACTGGAAGATATGCAAGCGAAAAGCAACAAGTCGGCAGGAGAAACATCCAGAGAAGATAGGACTTCCTTCAGGTGAACATAGAGAAAACAGAGGTGATGAAGATTCCTGGCCAACACCACCACCAACAAAAACAACAGACAACAATCAGCCAGCATAAATGGAAGGAACCTGAAAGAAACAACCTCTTTTACCCACCTACCTACCTACCTGGGAAGCATCGTCTCAACTACAGGCCGACGGAACTGACGAGGATATCAAAGCAAGAATCGGAAAAGCAAGACAAGCTTTCACTACTCTCTAGTCTGTGTGGAGATAGATCAACAGCACTCAGCATCAAAAAGATCAAAAGATCCGGATTTTCAACTCCAATGTGAAGTCAGTGCTACTCACTATACGGATCAGAGACTTGCACTGCACGTCATAAAGAGCATCTCAAACAAACTACAGACCTTCATTAACATTTGTCTTCACTCAATACTTCGCTCAAGGTCAAATGGCCAGCCGGCCAGAGTTGATCAGCAACAGGGATCTCTGGCAATGAGCGAACCAACTCAGCAGGAACCGATTGTGAAACAAACAGGCAGGAAGAAATGGAGGGAGATGGATTGGCTGGCCATACTCTGAGGAAACAATCCATCAAGTGACATCACTAGACAAGCCATCGCTTGAGTGGAACCCGAAAGGGAAGCGGCGAGTTGGTCGTCAGTGCGAGGGTGAGGTGACTTGGAGGAGGTGATGTGAGGAGGAGATGAAAGCGTGTGGGCAGACATGGAGCCAGGTGAAGACTGTAGCAGAGAACCGAACGCAATGGAGACGTTTTGCTGAAGCCCTATGTTCCTCTAGGAATTAAAGGAAACTATAATATAATAATAATGAATGTTGATCGTGTAATGCAACTGTTATGGTAGGTTACCTGCATCAACTGTTCTAAATGACGTTATTTATTTCAATAACAAATGATTGACAGCTTGTTACGTGGGTTCATCTTTCTGCGTATTTACTATTTGACGGGATTCTATAGAGCTGAGTTTACACTGAGTACTATTGGCGGTCCTTCTAGAAGCTGGCTGACTACTAAAGGTTTTAAGGGTCAACACTGATTAGACATTGAAGATTAGTCAGTGTCATGAGTATGATTCTTAATGCTAATGATTAGCAACAAACAACTCTAGGAACGAGCCAACCAAGAATCTATTGGTCAACAAAGATGGCGAAGGAAATGAAGATGGATAGGAGACACTGAGGAGACTGCTGAGTGGCAGGCATCGTACACCAGGCCATCTCTCCATTGGAACCTACTACTTACCGATTATGGTGGAATGAATCAAAGTTTAAGAGTGTTTCGGTAACCAGAACGTGTAATGCATGGATTGTGAATTTGATTCCACCTTTATTGGACACTAGTTACTAACTAGTGTTTTAACAACAGAAGACAACGGCCAGGCAACAGATCATTTATTAAAGAAATCAACACACATTTATAGATTTTCATGTACATATTATAGATTATTGTTAGCAGAGAAACACAGTCTTCTGATTGGTTGTTTCTCACAGAAAGTTAACATTTCATCTCTTTGTGTCTGTTTCTTGAATGTCAGATCATCTATATATGCTAACTGTATCCGCCTACGCAAAGTCTTTGTTCCTATTTTTCTCACGACCAATATTTGGGACATAAACCTTGACGTAAATTAATGTCTATCAATTTGGCTAGCAGCCAGCTCTCACCACAGTGTAATGTGTCTAGTCCTCTCTTTTCTGTAGAGTGAACTTTATCAGTCAAGTTTGCAATGTAGCCACCAACAAGCTAGGTGTCTTGCAATCATGGTGCACTGTGAATTTTTGGCATTAGAATGTTGGAGGCAATCGACAGGAAGCTTTGGCTAAACCTAGGTTTCGTGCTAGTTGGCACTTATCATCAGGGCGTATCTACAGCCTAGAAGAAACTCATGTCCTACATTGGAAACTTGAGTGATAGAATTCAGTCTGCAGCAAGGACAGGACCACACACACACACACGTTACACAAGTTACTGACTAGGCTGCAATCAAAAATATCCAATACAGTCCCACAGAAGGTCAATTGCGAGCCTCAATAGTTCGGTGGTAACGTCTCCGACTGCCGCACTGGGTGACGGGGGTTCGAATCTCAGAAGGGACATGAGCTGTTCCTTCAGGATTGCAGATACGCCTTGCTGATGAGTGCCAACTAGCACGAAACCTAGGATTAGCTAAGGCTTCCTGCCAATTGCCTCCAACCACCCAATACCATCATCTTGTTTTCGTTCTAATTTACAGTCTAGCATAGCTAATTCACTTTCATTTTCTAACTCAAAAGTGAGTTGGGTTCCACCTACTATGAATTCATATGTGTGAGGAACTAAGAGATATGTTCAGATTTCAACTCAGTTTATGTAACATCCATGTTTTTTGACTGCAGCCTAGGAGGGGGATAACACGTTCTTAGGGCTTTATGTTCTCACCTATCCATGAATATATCTAACACTACTGGGGATAGTGGTGATC
The DNA here is from genome assembly GCA_944472155.2 of Trichobilharzia szidati. Classification (NCBI taxonomy): domain Eukaryota; kingdom Metazoa; phylum Platyhelminthes; class Trematoda; order Strigeidida; family Schistosomatidae; genus Trichobilharzia; species Trichobilharzia szidati. The sequence continues at coordinate 27,848,717 of OX235271.1, forward strand.
CCATTGTCATCCAATCTGTTTCTTAGTATATTCTATTTTAGAATTTGAATACAGTGGAGGTTTGACATTAGCTGAGAGTTTTTTCCTATTTCTGAGTTCAGGATCAATGTTCAGTTCATTCCAAACTGCTTCTAAAGCTGTATTAATTGAGGTATAAGTGTACAAACTGGTCACCTCAGAACTGATCATTTTTTCATTCTTTTCTATTTGGATTTCCTCTAGCTGCCGTTTCATTACATAGAAATTAGTTAGCCTAAAATCTGAAAATTGCGATAAACAACAAGGAGGGGGGAGGAGAAGCAAAATACATAAAGTAAACAAGGAAACCATGTGAGTACAATGATATGATTATGAGCAATAAATTGTGCTGGAAATGTCATCCAGTTAATTATAATGTATCCGAATAAATTTATCCAGCATTGAATCTGTAGCTTCAATAATACGATTTTGACTAGGGTAGTGTCGTTGTTGTTGTTGTTGCTGTTACAAATCAAGAACGCCTTTCGTCCCAACAAAGACTCATCAACCAAATATACCAACATTTCAGTCTGATGCTTTTCTCAACTGAGACTCGAACCTAGAGTCTACCATTTCAAATTTCAAAGCATCATTCACTCAGTTACTAAGTCAAGAATGAAGAAAACTTGTCTAAGGGGAATATTTCTTTCTAAAAGATGCTTTTCACCAGGAATATTGTTAAAAAAATAAAGTTAAAAACTTTCGTAAAACTTTGTTCATCACTTCACTACACTTACTTATAGAATAAAAATTTCTGATCAATATTCATTGAAATAACATATGGACCTTCATTGTATAATGCCCATTTCAAGATAGTTTCATAACCATGACGATGTAGTTTAAATCCAATCGACTGGACGACAACATCTGAACTATTTGCCATACAGTCTTCATCCTAAATAAGATAAAATATATATGTATATATTTTTATGCACAATTCCTAAAAAGTTACAAGGAAATCATGATCTGGCTAGGAGTTGGATCTTATATTTCATCTGGCAGACTGTCAGATTATTAATCCAAAGGCCGCTAATTCAGATTCTGCTTAGACCCAACTTCTGGTTTCCCCGATTATATCAAACAAGAAAACAGACCTGGAGGACGATTTATCCTTGATTTCAAAAGCTTCTGCCCTATAAATTATAAAAAGGGATTGGTGAGAGCAGTGTCTGATCGTGTAAGAAAGCTTTATTCAGAATAAAAAGTCAGGGAAGAGTTATCCATTGTGGAAAAGTGCCTGCGTAATAACGGTTACCCACAGAAGTTCATTGAGAAACATCGAAAATATAGTAGACAAAAAGTCTACTGTTGGATATTGCCAACAGTGGGACATTCTCTTTGACGTTGTTATCAATAAATCAATTCACTTGCTCCTGTGAAATTTAAGTATATAGGTCGTAACAATAGAATACTGCCTAGACGCACAAAAGTACATCTCTCAGTATGATTGGTTGTTGAAAGGAGGAATCAGACAGACCAACAGTCCAATTCTTGAACATCTTCTAACACATATCATTCCAAACCAGTAGAAATGATTTTTCAAAGTGATATATATATAAGGTAAAGCAAAGTTCTAGTGAGAAGTCGTGACCAGTAGGGTGCAGCAGGTCGGATGTGAGGACAAATACTCGCCGAAGACATTGGCTAGGGGTCGCGCTATGTCGTGAATTGGCTGAAGTTAGAATTCATGCACTGGCCATTGGATCGGGTCCCAGTGGCTCAATGGTCTACGAGGTCACCGGCCTTGTAACCAGAAGGTCCTGGGTTCGAACCATCGCTGTGGGTGCGTACTGCTGAAGAGTCCCAAACTAGGACGAAACAGCTGTCCAGTACTCCCTGCAGGTTTTCCATTGGTTCTCTAACTAATGTCAGCTCATGATGAAATCCTGTAACCAATCAAGTAAATCCCTACAAACCAACACTTAAAGCCAAGTTACTGGAAGGGTTTCTGACTTCATCTCCTGTTCACAACAGAAGCTTTTGCTCAATACACAAGGAAAACTCTGAATGCTGAGAATAATACAGAAGTGGTTTATCTGATCCCTTTTACCACCATGGCCTTAATTATTTCCCTTCTTGATTCGAAGTTCTGTCAGTGCATCATACACCGCTACAATCAATAATTCAATATAAATAAAAAGAATGGACACGGAACAAAGAGTACTCTTTTCGATAAATTCATCATCACATTATAGTGAATGAGTGAATTAGTCTTATGAACGACATTAATGTTTAAATAACATCAAATCAATACTATTGATAGATTACAGCTGAACAGCATCAACATAAAATAAGCTGAATGTCAGAAGAATTAGGAAAGATAATGGTACAAATTCATGAATTTACAGTCTCTACTGAGGGCCAGGGCAGTAGTAGGGGCTGGACTTGTTCCTTTCGGACACAGAGCACTGGTCGTTTGAGGCGAATTGCAATAGCCTTTGCTGTTTGGAGCATGCGGTGCTTCGATGATTTTGGTAATTTGTTAGGCACCCGGTATATTATAGAGAAGGATTCTTCTACGCTGGCTTTGTGACCGGTTTGCACCAGATGGTCTAATATTGAGCTGTTAATAGTTTTAACTACACCTTTACTTAGCCATAGTGGGATATGTTCTCGAGTGAGCACGAAAAATCAAGTTCCTAGAGCAACGGCCAATATAACTCGCTCCACAAGTGCTCGAGAACATATCCCACTATGGCTAAGTAAAGGTGTAGTTAAAACTATTAACAGCTCGATATTAGACCATCTGGTGCAAACCGGTCACAAAGCCAGCGTAGAAGAATCCTTCTCTATAATATACCGGGTGCCTAACAAATTACCAAAATCATCGAAGCACCGCATGCTCCAAACAGCAGAGGCTATTGCAATTCGCCTCAAACAACCAGTGCTCTGTGTCCAAAAGAAACAAGTCCAGCCCCTACTACTGCCCTGGCCTTCAGTAGAGACTATAAATTCATGAATTTGTACTATTATCTTTCCTAATTCTTCTGACATTCAGCTTATTTTATGTTGATGCTGTTCAGCTGTAATCTATCAATATTATTGATTTGATGTTATTTAAACATTAATGTCGTTCATAAGACTAATTCATTCATTCAATATAATGTATATATAACTGTAGAGCCTGATGATGAATTTATCGAAAAGAGTACTCTTTGTTCCGTGTCCATTCTTTTGAAAAATTTAATGGGCATTTTTAATCAGATAAATAAAAAGGTCAAAACAAGCTTAAAATCTTACCTCAGCAGTAAATGGATAACTCTCTTCTGTTTCTAATCCAAAATTTTGTAAATAAATAAACAGAGTGAATGTATAACCACCATGACATCCCATATTCCCGTATATTCGTGTACAATCAATAAATTGTTGTACAGACAAGTTAACCTTTTGTGATGTACGTAATGCATATTGACTTTCAGTTGCTGCTGTCACAGCAAATGCATAGGAACCAATACATGAACCCTAAAATTAATCAATAAATGATTGGATTGATTAATTAATCAATTAAAAGTGGGATTAACAGCTGGGGGGGTGAGGGATGGAGAGTTAAATTGTCAGATTGACATTGTATTTGTTGAAGTCAATTTGATTTTTCCCTTTGATTGAGTGAACCCAAATGCGAGGACCACTGCTGATATTTTTGAAAAAGACGGTTGTAGTGAAGAAATTTTTTCCCACGAAGTCCTTTGACATTTCTCTAGTGAAAAGGACTGGTGACACAATCGAAAGATCTATATTTAGAAAGTCTTCATGGACAGGACAGTACATGCATTCAAGAGCTTTGTTCCAATCCAGTATAAAATGAGCTTAGTCAGAACACTGTTCAATAGATCACGAAAAATTTATTCTGACAGTACAAATGAACATGAAATAAAGGCTCTGAAGGATATTTTATCTGCCCCTGCGAAACTATCTAAACAGTTCCGAAAAAATCTGTCTATATCAGTTTGCCATTCAAAGGAGATGATTTACAAGAGGTGGTCAAACGAGGACTCAATAAAACCATCAAGAGAACTTATTATGCTGCAAAGCTCATCTTCCTTAACACCTCTAAGCGAGTGCTTCAACAATTTAGGAAAGGTCAGTCGCCAGTCCTCGACAATTCAAACTGTGTATGTCAATTTGAGTGTGTTTTTGGAAGCAGATACATAGGTCGTACAGCAAGGAGATTGTCTACTTGCAAGATGCAGCATTTGCCAAAGTGGTTGAAAACAGCTGAATGCAAAGTGCCAAAAACCTCAATAACGAAATATCTTGTGGACTATGGACATGATATCGACGCTGTCAAGTCATTCACTGTTATTGTCAGCAGACAAAGAAACAGGAAGATGCTTGCAACTGCAGAGGATTGTGCAGTTCGAGTTTATAAACCAGGTATCTGTGTACAAAAGAAAATGATCGTCACTCTGAATCTACCCTGGTAAGACGTTTAACTTATTAGCTGTTACTATTATTATTAATATTATTAACACTTTGTTCTACCTCTTATTATTATTATTTCTGATTCATTTAAAACTATCTATTACCGTTACCATTACCTTAACTCGTTTCAGCAGTATTATTATTCCTATTATTAGTAATATTACTCAATTCGCAATTCTTGATATATATTTATATATTCTTTCTCTAATGACTAATTGTTTATCTGAATGATGTAATTGAAGCGTAATACACTTAGGTCTTAATTTTAATCTCTCATTCTCCCTTCTCCTGTTCTATTTTTGAACATGACCTGAAAATCATTCGCACCTGTCTTTCTGCATGACTAATTCAATGTAGTTTGTTTACTTATCAGTCCTATATCTCCCAATGTAATTTCAAAAGTACATATAAATATACCTGTATGTAGGGTATTCCACTAACTAATTGCCCAAAATATATGCCAAAAATTGGAGGTGGATCGGGCATACTCGAAGGAGAGCGCTGTAGGACATCACGAACCAGGCAGACTCTATAGTGGAACCCTAAGTGAGAAGTGACAAGTTGGGTGTATGTCCAAGGGTGACATGGAAAGGATGGTGTGAGGAGCGAATTAAAGCTTTTGGGAAATTGTGGAGCCAGTTAGAAAGGACTTCAGAGAAAAAGATAGAATTGAGATGTGCCGTCGAAACCCAAGGGAATAATAATAATAATTGTGGGGTTACATACAAGTGAATGCATTCCAATGGTCATGCTTTTTTCTAGATTACTATAACTGACAGACGTCTCAAAATCTAGGTATTTCAAGGATTTCTTTGGATCACCCCCCTTGCAATCTGACATTATTCAATTTGCTACGTCTCAGTATTACTTTAATTTGTATTATTTAATCACTACCAATGACAAGAAAGATGCACACAGTCTACTTTCTATAGTGTAACATTAACTTGTAATTCAGGGGTGTTGGAACAGCAGCAACATCCAGCGCCAATCACCATCAATGGGAGGGATTTGAAAGAGGTTACTTCATTCACTTATCTAGGGAGCATTGTCTCAACTACACGAGGAACGGACGAGGATGTCAAATCGATCGAGAATCGGGAAGGCAAGAAACACATTCATCAACCTCAAAACAATCTGGAAATATTCGTCACTCAGCCTGCATCAACAACAAAGTGATTCGGATTTTCAATACAAACATCAAGTCAGTCAGTTCTTCAATACGGATGGATCAGAAACTTGGTGGCGGGTCACAAAGAATATTTCCAACAGTCTGTTGCAGACCTTTATCAACAACTGTCTTCGTTCGCTCTGTACTGAAGATCAGATGGCCGGAAAGAATCACCAACAAGAAACATATGGGAACAAACAAAACAAGAACCAATCGCCAAGCAACAAATATGCAGGAGAAAGTGGAGATGGATTGGACACTCGCTGAGGGGGCCGTTGGGTGACATCGCGCGTCAGGCCAGTGCTCGAGTGGAACTCGAAAGGGAAGCGAGTGGCGAGTGGGACGTCAGTGCAAGGGTGACATGGAGGAGATCGTGTGAAGAGGAGTTGAAACAGTATGGAATAACATGGATGCAAGTGAAAAGTACAGCAGAAGACAGAAGCAAGTGGAGACGTGTAGTTGAAGCCCTATGTTCCACTAGGAACCCAAGGGAACAATAATAATAATAATCAGGGGTGTTGGGGTAGAATGCCCGGCAGCCACACATGTGGGCTGGCCCTGGTTCCATTCCCGGTCGATGTACATGCTAAACCTCACCGAACTAAGATTAAGCTTCGTGAAAGAGGGAAAGTTTAGCGTTTTTGAGGCAAGCAACCGTACACCGCGGCTGCAACTGAAACATCAAAATCTAAAGGCTTAAAGCTCCATATTCCACTCGGGGGGTGCATCAACTTACCTCATCTCTTGGTTCATTGACAATATTCAGATTACGCCAATCATATGTATCCGGCGTCCAACCAACATTATTAACATCATAATTTTCTTCAATATATGACGATGAAGATGACAAAGATTTCAGTAAATCTGGTTCTTTATTCAATGATGTAAACTTTTCTGTATATTCAGTCCAGTCAACATCTGAAAACTGATTCACTCCCATGGTGAATGTTTCCAGCCCCAAGTCATAACGTAAGTTGTGCAACCAAATTTTTTCAATATTTTCAAGCCATTTTGCTTTACGACTTTCTTCTTCTCCAACAGTGGTATATTCTTTAGCATAATGTGCTTTCCATTCACTCCATAAATGATTACGTTGATAATTTTCTAGTAATTTATATGAATCAATAGTATCGGTGACTACTTGTAATAATATAAGTAGTATTAGTACAACACGCATAATTAACACTGATATTGTCAATTGAGAACAGAATGATATTTTTTGAGGTTTATATATATATGAATGTTTTTCTCGAAACAAATAGCTGAAAAATACCACAAAAAAAAGATTGACCTTTGAATCTATTGATAAGGAAAATAAGTAGTATGATTCATGAAAAGAAATTTTTCATTGAGTATCACTAAAAAAACAAGGTCCATCCCCTTTTGATGTTATGAATTTGAATGAACTTTGATCCAAAAATTTGAGATAAGTGTGTGTGTAATCAAGTGGAAATTTTGGTAACAAAACAAAAGTATGATACCTGTTCAATGTTTCAATCTTTGTTTGTTTGAATGAGGTTATTGAAATTTAAATTCGGCGCATTCTTATTGTTTCTTTCATTTGTTTGTTTGAGTTTTTTCTTATTTCATGAATGTTTAGTTATCAATAAACATGATGTTTTTAGAAAATGGTCTGATCAATGGACTTTGTTCAGTGTTCTAAGGGTATGTCTATTCACCTTATCGTTCAAATCGTATGAATAATTTTAGTGAATACAATATGAATGTGAACTGTGAATGAAGCAATTCAATTGAATAGGTAAATAATATTATGAGCTGACATTGGTTAGAGAACCATTGGAAAACCTGGGAGTACTGGACTAGCGGTTGCGCTATATCGTGAATTGGCAGAAGTCAGAATTCATGGGATAGCCATTGGATCGGGTCCCGATGACTTAATGGTCCACGAGCTCACCAGCCTAGTAACCAGAAGGTGCTGGGCTCGAACCCCAGTGGGTGCGTACCGATGAAGAGTCCCAAAGTAGGCTGACGAAACAGCTGTCCAGTATTCCCTGAAGGTTTTCCAATGGTTCTCTAACCAATGTCAGCTCATGATGAAATCCTGTAACCAATCAACCAAATCCCTACAAACCAATACTTGAAAATAATATTATGTTAACCTTTAGATACCGTCTAAGTTGTTTAAATTTGTATTATGCAGATTACTCACACTACCACTACAACTGCATTGTTAAAAAACATGCATAATCATATCATAGCTTCCACTACCCAATACTGAGATATTATATATGCTGTTTATTTTCTTTCTACTTCTTGGTATTTTTTCGCATTTTTTAATTATTTTGTGTTTTTCCTGTTTTTTTTTGCTGTTGTTGTCCTTATATTTATTTTTTTTGAAAATACTCCTTTTAAACGTTGGATAAAATTAGATGCAAATATTGTAGATATGTGCTGAAAATTCCACACTGTACCACTAGTACTGTTATTGAGATAGGGACCAACAATGTCAGCAGGAGGTGAGCACTTTGGTTCATAAAAATCAATCAATGGGATACATGAAAAGTACTGTCAACAAGTAATAACTGATATTGATTGCACGAGGAGTGGTACTCGTAGCCCAGTGACGTTTGAAACGATGAGTATTTGGTTCGGACCTCAATAGGAATACTACCTCTCACTCGGGATACGAGCATATCCGGTGATGAGTTCGAAATGAGACGAAATCCGTATCCTTATTTCTACTGCTCTCCACTGTCAACTGGATGTCATCAAAAATAACTAACTGCTCAGAACAAACGTCGTTGGTTCAGGGGTAGAATGTTCATAGACTATACATGCGGTCTGGGGTTTGACCCCTGGGCAACTCACGCCCTAACCTCACTTAGCCAGTAGTAAGCTCGGTAAAGAGGGAAGGTTGTACGTCAGCCTAGCGACGTCAATCCGTGAAAAATAAACACCACTGCTATTGAAACTTAAAGCTCAAAGCTTGAAGTCGTATGTTCCACTCAGAATGCAGTGGAATAAAATAACTCAGAACAAGACCGTACTACTTATGCATACGATTCTGTATTTACTCAACCGTACAGGTATATATGTTCACTTACGCACATGACTAAGGGCCTCTGAGTATGGCCTATGGAACTGGCTATTCAGGAGAAGTTGAGCTCATAGATGTACACTGATGACGCCATCATCCATTAAATCGTCCTTGACTCACTGTGTAAGTACTGACTTGTTTAGTTGAGAAACTGAGTACCAGTTTAGATGTAGGGAATGTTCTCTAGGTTTTGCGAGGTATTTTTGCTCCGCTAATCTGACTGCATCTGTTCTACTACTCTGACCTATGTATTTGACCTGACAGTCATTGCAGGCAGGATATTAGATAAACTAAATTGTTTCGTTTAATTGGCTGCTTTAACCTGCAAAGCTTGTTTTAATTGAGTTTGTTGGTTTGAATGCCACTTTTACTCCTGCATTTTAATGGGAATTCTCCTTAGGGTTTCCGAGGTTCCTTCTTTGTATGGAAGTACTACCGATGATTTAGACTCCCTATTGTTGGTGTTGTCATTATCCTGTGCATGTTTGACATGCATGCCGTCATTAATAATATTATTATTTCTATTACCACTATCACTACTATTATTACTTATTTTATTTTTACATTTCCTTGCATAATTCCTGGTTAATTTATCAGGGTAACTATTAAGTTGCAAGGCTTCTCTGATATACCTCACTTCCTGTCTTAGATTTTCCTTGGTACTACTTGGTTTTTGTGCCCTATACATTTCACCAATTCTATTTTTACTGACATAGGGCAGGAAGATCCTAAATCTAAATATCGGTATGAATGTGTGAGTCTTCCGTAAGTACTACTTACTGTTTAACTTCCCATTTTCTTTCCTTTTTACGCTACAGTCTAACACTGGAAGCCCCCTTCCTGACTTTCCAATTCATAAATGAATTGAATTGCCTCTACCTTCGAATTGATGTGTTCGAAAAATTTATTCACATCTTGTATTTTTAGTACTGTGAATGTGTCATCTAAATACCTCCAACATATGTTAGGGGTGGAGCCAAGCGTTGCAATCGCTATGTTTTTCCATCTATGCATGAATACATCTGCTGCTATGTGGGATATTGGTGACACTATGGCGACTCTCTCAGTTTGTTGGTTGTCAAGGTACTTAACCCTAAGTTCCTATTATTTGCGAAGACGCTCCGAATCGATAATTACTAGTTACGATTATCGACTTTAACTCCAAAACACAAGGACCAATAAAAACTTGTATTCTTCTGCAGTTAAATTCGATATTTCACACAGAGTTTTTATTCGTATTCTTAGAGAAAACAGAGGTGATGAAGATTCCTGGGCAACAACAACAACAGACAACAATCAGCATAAATGGAAGGAACCTGAAAGAAACAACCTCCTTTACCCACCTACCTACCTGGGAAGCATCGTTTCAACTACAGGCGGACGGAACTGACGAGGATATCAAAGCAAGAATCGGAAAAGCAAGACAAGCTTTCACTACTCTCAAGTCTGTGTGGAGGTCAACAGCACTCAGCATCAAAAAGATCATCCGGATTTTCAACTCCAATGTGAAGTCAGTCATGCTACTCACTATACGGATCAGAGACTTGCACTGCGCGTCATAAAGAGCATCTCAAACAAACTACAGACCTTCATTAACAGTTGTCTTCGCTCAATACTCAAGATCAGATGGCCAGCCGGCCAGAAAAGATCAGCAACAGAGAGGGATCTCTGGCAATGAGCGAACCAGCCAACCGAGCAGGAACCGATTGTGAAACAAATAGGCAGGAAGAAATGCAGATGGATTGGCTGGCCATACTCTGAGGAAACAATGCATCAAGTGACATCACTAGACAAGCCATTGCTCGAGTGGAACCTGAAAGGGAAGCGGCGAGTTGGTCGTCAGTGCAAGGGTGAGGGTGACTTGGAGGAGGTGATGTGAAGAGGAGATGAAAGCGTGTGGGCAGACTTGGAGCCAGGTGAAGACTGTAGCAGAGAACCGAACGCAATGGAGACGCACGGCTGAAGCCCTATGTTCCTCTAGGAATTAAAGGAAACAATAATAATAATTCGTATTCTTTCATCTTCTTCCAACTTGTACACGATTGAATCATTCGCGCCTTCGAGTTGCCCGCCAATGACGACCAAGGCCAATGAACCAACGTTCAATGTTCACGTTCATTTACATTGGTATATTTTCCTTTGGAATTTAAATACTGGCGAAGTTTCGAAGTTGTGTAGTTTTAGTTGATGATGAATATGAATAATAGTATAAATAATAATAAAGCGAGTTAGAAACGTCGTCCCATTAAGTAATACTGTTTCACTGTGTGTGTGATGTATCTAATCAACAAACTGGCAGAAGTTGGAATTGATGCGTTGGCCACCGGATCGGGTCCCAGTGGCTTAATGGTCCACGAGCTCACCAGCCTTGTAACCAGAAGGTGCTGGGTTCGAACCCTAGTGGTGGGTGCGTACTGATGATGAGTCCCAAACTAGTGTGACGAAACAGCTGTCTAGTACTCCGTGCAGGTTTCCCAACGGTTCTCAAACTGATGTCAGCTCATGATGAAATTCTGTAACCAAACAAACTAATATGGGATTATATAATACCACAGTGCCCACATTTTTCACATATATATATATATATATCTTAAACGATGATCAAAACTGACTGACTATTACTCCATCGTATACTTTTTACACAATACACTTCCTTCTACATACTCCTAATTCGCCTCTACACTGGCCATCATTGTATGCTAAAACAATGAATTTATAATTGTAGAGAGTCTGAACAGGAAGTAGAATTCACTGAAAACAATTATTATTCATTCTAACCATTCTTGTTCTGAATAGAAAAAACAATAAGGATATTCAAATAACTAACTGATTGATAAAGTATGCGAATTAAGCATTAGCTCGAGCAATCTACAACCTTCTACAGAACATGATTATCCTATAGTCTGCAATTAATAGTGTTCTCTGAGCTGGTTGGTTTAGTTGCGGAGCTTTCGTCACCCTTCTGGACAACATCCCCCTTCAGCGCAATATTTAACATAAAGTGAAATGATTTAAATTTCTTCATGAGTGATATAATTGCGTCTCCTGGTAACCATCTTTACATATGTATTGACCATTTTCTATTGACTTGGATTTTAAACTTTCTCGTCACCTGATTTACTTTTCATTAGTTGGTATATTTCGTCTATATTAACGTGCTTGTTAATTGCATTTTCATTTGAGTACCAGGCTTCTAGGAATTCCCTGACTGCACTTTTGGTGTTTCCTCTGTCTAAGATTTTGACATTATCCCAATCAAATTGATGACCATAATTGTCTATATGCATTGATACTAAAGAATACATATCGTGTCTTTTCACGGCTGATTTGTGTTCTTGGATTCTGATTCGAAGGGGACGCCCACTTTGGCCGATGTAATGCTTGTTGCAGTTCATACAATTTATTTTGTAAATGGTATTAATTTTATCCCCTTTTTCTGTTGGATCTCTCGGTTTGCGTAATATCGAATTAAGCGATTTGACTGGCTGGTTTGTGTGGTATATCTATTTCAAACGGTTTCAATATTCTAGCTGTTATTTCAGAGATATTTTTTCTACATATGGTAGGATGAATTTTCTTGTGTTCTTTGATGATGGCTCCTTGTTGGTGTTGTGATTCGATTTTAAACACTTTTTGATGAGATTTTGGGGATAACCATTCTTTTTGAAGACCGTTAATAGGTATTTTTCTTCCATTGTTTTCAACGCTGGATTAGTGCTACAATGTGTTCGAACTCTTTTAAACAATGTCTGCACACAGTTTCTTTTGTGAGTAATTGGATTATTGCTAGTATAGTTGAGTATTTGATCTGTGTGCGTTGATTTTCTATATACTTGTGTTTCTAAATTTCCTGTGTTGGTTCTCCTGATTAAGACATCTAGAAATGGGATTTTGTTATCTAATTCTTCTTCTCTTGTGAATTCGATGTCTTCAAATATGTTGTTTATTATCCTATAGTCTTTTCACCAGAACTCTGGACTGACTGATCCCCAACACTTAATCAAAGTATACTTTAGCAGGTATATTGTATGCTCGACTAAATGATTTTGTTGGGGATTTTGATTTAGTGAACTTATATATATATATATATCTTCAAAAAGTTTATTTTCTTATAGTGAGATGTGTAATAGTGCTGCAAATAGAGTTTAACAGAGTAAAACAGATGGGTGATTCATACTACTGACTGATTAATATAAGTAGTTGAAAACCAAACACTTCAGAAAGCAATTCCTAATAGCCTGATCGAAGTGATATCAACAGCCCATAGTTATTTCTTACGCTTTTAGAGCTGAACACATCAGCTAAAAGAGAGCCGAATCAGTTCACACTCGCCGAATTTTGACTTGCTACTTAGGCGAAATAGATAGACTCTGTACCTCGGTCTCTCTTGCTAAGTAAGCTTGCTGCAACACAGAGTGAGAGCTGGACAAATAAGTGGTTACATTCCTATTTTTCTTACAGGAAGCAGTACACCGTCTACAATGGAAAGTCCTCCACTACCTCACTTACTTTAGCTGGTGTTCCTCAAGGTGCTGTTCTTTCTCCTTTTCTGTTTTCTTTTTTCTTACATGACTTGCCCCATTCTGATGTAGCTAGCCACTTTTGTCAAGTATGCTGATGACCTCTCTGTCTCCATGCCTGTCAACTCTCAGTCAGACTGTTCCAAATTAAATAACTTTCTCTCGGAAATTAGTCAGTGGTCCTCTTCAAACGGTCTTAAGCTGAATCCGTCTAAATGTCAGGTAGTAAATTTCACTTTCAGACGAAAACGTGACCTACAGTAACTAGCTAGCTCGCATGGCCCCACTATCATTGACGGCATAGAGGTTGAAACTACATCTAATGTCAAGTACCTTGGACTGAGTATTTCCTCCGATCTTTCCTGGTCCTCTCACATCTTGCTAGTTACTAGAAAGATGTTTCGCTTAACGTTCTACGTTAGGAAGTTAAGGCAGTCTGGTATAAAGCAGTCTTTGCTTTCTCAGTTTGTCAACTCTTGTATTCTACCCATCCCTCTTTACTGCTCCCCATTAATCTTTCCTGGACTACTTAAGAAAGACTTTGCTTCGCTGCGTAGGGCACTAAAAGCTGTTAGTAGGGGAAGTGGGATATCGTTAAACCAACTGGTTAACACTATTGTGGATAGACATATAATGTCATGTAAGAAACTAGCGAATACTATATTGTCAGACCCCGAACATCCTCTCTATACGCAGCTCTCTCCTTGCATTTCATCTGGTAGAACTAGAAGCAACTATAGGAGGCTATATGCCAGGACTACCAAGTACAAAAACTCCACAATACCTTATCTGGCACAGCTGTTATGTGATGAGAAATCCGTTAGGTATGACATGATCAACTTACTGCAGCACTCTAACAAATAGTTCCCATTAGCTTTTGTTCTCCTTTCTTTGTTACTATTATATTGTTGCTCACATATTCTATTACACACTAATTTTATATTTCATATCCTGTGGTGCATTGTTTAAATATGTGAATGCAATGCTGTTCTTTTTTATTTCTTTTATTTTTCTTTTTTTCTTTTTGTTGTTGTTGCTTTTTATTTTTAAAATCTTATAAAATTTATGAGGTAATTAGATGCAATATTGTAATGCACGCTGAAAATTCCATACCTGTACCACAAATACTGTTTGGAATAAAGCTATTATTATTATTATTAAAAATATTCGTGATATTACCAGTAGCATCGAAGACACTCATGAAGTGGGAATCAGTCTCCTCTTAAAACCACTGATAGCAAGATTCAACTGAAAAGCAAGGAAAATTACAGGTAGACAACGCTGTTTACGTACATACAACTCAGACACATCGGAGATGAAAGGTGATTTCTACAAACAACTGAAAACAGTTAACTATATAACCCTAGTCACATGGAAATATCAAAAATTTTAAAGGTTGATATGAATTCCAGCTAAAGCAGGAGCTGGTAACACTGGAAGAGAACTGATCATATGTCGAGAGCTGCTCACCCACTGAAGTGAATGAGAACGTAGAACAGAAGGCAAATCAGACTGAGATGAAGTCAATTTGGTTTCTCGTTCGCCCATATGGTGACACCCATGTAGCCTTGTGGATATCCTTGTGTTTGTATACGCTGCCACCAATCACTAGTTCATTGAAGGAGCAGAAGTTGGCGAAGAGTTCTCCGTATTTATTCATTTCCCCGAGAGCTCCTCTACCCATGATGAGTTCCCTTCCTGTGTTGTCTGATCCCAGTTTGGCGTTCATGTCTCCCATTAGTATTTTAATGTCACCAGCTGGAGTATTGTCCATTATTGCCTGTAGTTGTCTGTAGAATTCTTCTTTCGTTTTGAGGTCTGCGTTGTTTGTCGGTGCATAGCATTGTATAATTGACACTTTCCTTCCTTTGGAGCTGAATCTGGCGGTCATTATCCTGGGCGAGATCGTCTCCCATTGCATGAAGGCCTTGGTTGCCGTTGGTGACATCATGATAGCCATGCCCTTGGTGTGCGAGTGGTTATCTTGTGGGTGACCGTAGTAGATCACTGACTCACCCGTTGACAATTTGGTGAGTCCATTCCCGTTCCATCTGCTTTCACATATCCCCAGTACTTGAATTCTGCATCTTTTCATTTCGTTTGCGATCTGGGTAGCTTTGCCAATCTCGTACATGGTGCGGAAATTCCATGTCCCAACACAGACTTTTTCTTTTGGCACAAGGAGGTTCGTCGTGCTGAAGATTTTGTAGCAGCTTTGTTTACAGGGTGGGGTTGATTGCCTCACGCCTGAGAAGGGGAGAGAGAGAAAGTCAGTGTTGCGTGACCGCAGAGCCCAGGGGACAACTGCTTGATGCTGGCCGGTCACACGCAGCCTGTTTTTGTTTGTTTTTTTTGTTTGGTGTGTCTCAGTAGCATATTTATCGCTTCTGCCCTGTGACACGGCAGCAGGAAGCGCGGTCGTAGTTAATCCGGGCCCCGACCGATCCGGCATGATATTTTGTGAATTTGTTTGAATCATAGTGTTCGATTGGGTAGCTGCTTTTTGTCTAACCGCTATCCAAACAACGTTTCTGGCATGGTAGGACCTATAGGAACATAAGTTCCAGCCAGTGTAGCTCGTTGGGTCATTGCGATATGCAAGCCCGACCACCATGCCAAGGACCTTCTGGTTACAAGGCGAGCTCGTATTCCATTAAGCCAGTGGGACCGCCAAATCAAGGAAACCAAGGTATGTTTTCCATTGATCAAACCGCTGTTTATATATATGTACAGTTTCCATACTTTAACCAAGCACTGAGTGTGCGATTTCGGTTTACATCAAACAACACTAAATAGAATATTCAAATATACTAATTATTCTGTGTGAATAATATTCTGACTCCAGCAACAAACAGAATGTTCAAATAGATATATCGTATTTTGTTACTCATGCCGGATTGAACTGTGAGAATATGTGAGAATAATATTCCGTTGGCACACTCACTGTCTGTATCGCACCACCACAGAACTATATTTGCAGACTTTTGGGCCTTCATTGATTTTGTAATTGGATACAGTGTTTGCAGGCGACACTGTGTCCAAAAGTCGAAATGGGATTCACCAGATAGACACACTGAATGTTTGAATGTTATTCAAGAAAGTGTAGACACAGCCTACAAGTTACAAAATGGAGAAGGAGATTAAATGTAGGATCAAGCCACTATCTAGTTCAAGGAACCTTCAAGGTTAAGTTGAAAGCCTTCCAAACAGCTGCATATAAACCAAAATTTGAGTTCAACACCAAAAGACTGAAGGACGAAACCAAAAAGAGCACCTTCACTGCAGTCATCAGAGCAAATCTAAGAAGCGCTATATAGCATCACCAAAGAAACCTGTGTGAAAGAACATTGGAACTCTCTGAAAGTGATATTGACGGAAATCTGTGTAGCTGTTTTAAGAAGACGAAGAAGTAGGATGGTTCTCTACACACTCATGAAAGCTAACAGAGCAGAGAGGGGTCGTGAACCAGAAGATAAACTAGCGCAAAGATGAACAATGTAAGGAGAAAATGAATACAGTCTACAGAGCACTGAACAAAGGAGTAAAGAAGACAAATAATAATAGTGAAACAATTTGTCCCATTGATAAATTTGTATTAGGCATTTAGAAGACAAATTTCGCGAGATGATATCATTTCGTAGTTTCTTTACAACCGCTTTACAACTAACATGGTTAACAATAATAAAATAAAGTTCATGACAATTACTCAGTTAAATAAAAACAAAAGTACATACTAATGACCAATCATATTTATATAGGTCAAGTAGTCCAGGGTAGGCGAAGATTGAAGTCTATTGATTTTTGTACACACAGTTTAGGCTGTATGTGATTAATCCAAAGTGCTTCCATCACCTTCAATAACCTTGAATTAGAGTTATGTGAAATAATTGTAAAACAGTCATTAATATTTATTTTGTGACCTGACATTAATAAGTGTTTTGCAATGGATGATGCTGGGTTTCTATTCAGATTACTGGCATTGGGATTTTCTATGTGATTTAGTAGCCATTTTGGAACATGTTCTTTCCGACGACATTGGAACATTCTGTTGGTTCTACCTATATAGGTGTCACCGCAGCTGCAGGTGAACTTGTAGATACAGTTTGAAGTAGAGTCCACAGAATTTCGTCCTTTAATGGTAGGTACAGGGATTGAAAATGTTCGGCAAGTGAGGAAAAGAGATGCGGCGTAGAATGTGCGTTTGATGGCTGACCGGAGTCTTTGAGCTGTCAATTGCATAATCTGATCACCCTTGAATGGTAGGTTAATAAAGATAGCTTTCTTTGGTACCGAAGCTGTCTTTTCAAGATGTGGTCTTTCTTTACTGTGACAAGTGATAAAGTTTTCCGGATAACCATTAGCTAATAAAACTGAATGTATATGTCGAAACTCCTCCATCACTGTGTCACTCGTGCATATTTTTCGGGCCCTTGAAAACAAACATTTCACTAGGGAACGTTTATACTGGATAGGAACAAAACTGGTAAAATGAAGATATTGTCCACTCCACGTTTGTTTACGAAAAATAGATCTCTGAATCGTACCATCATCTCTCCTGGTCATTGTAATATCGAGGAACCCGAGTTTGTTATTCGATTCGCGTTCGGAAGTCACTCGGATATTTGGATGAATATGATTAAATAGAGTAATAAAGTTTTCAATAGATTTAATATTATCACCAATAATGAGAGTATCATCTACATAACGTTTGTACAGTATAAATTCTCCAAGCATACCTTGCATTTGTCTCTCCAATTTCGACATGAACATATCTGCCAACAGGGGCCCAAGAGGGCTACCCATCGCAACACCATCAATTTGTTTGTATGCCTTTTCTTGAAAGGTGAATCTAATATTTTCTGTACACATTAAGATGATGTCTCTGATGTAAGTTACAGGAATAGGTAAGTTTATCCCACTGCTTGTGATGTAATCGCAAATGAAATCAACAGTTTCATTAAGGGGAACATTGGTGAATAAAGATTCTATGTCAATTGAACACATAACCTTATCCTTGATGTTCAAGGTGTCTAGCGTATCTGTTAGATCAAATGAACTTTTTAAAGAATGATTTGATAATGAGTCTCTTACAGGCGTAAGGACTTCTGTAATCCATTTTGCAATTTTGTGGTATGGAGAACTCGACATGTCTAAGATGGGTCTCAGCGGGTTTCCAGTTTTGTGGATCTTCGGAAGGCCATTATTTCACATAACTCTAATTCAAGGTTATTGAAGGTGATGGAAGCACTTTGGATTAATCACATACAGCCTAAACTGTGTGTACAAAAATCAATAGACTTCAATCTTCGCCTACCCTGGACTACTTGACCTATATAAATATGATTGGTCATTAGTATGTACTTTTGTTTTTATTTAACTGAGTAATTGTCATGAACTTTATTTTATTATTGTTAACCATGTTAGTTGTAAAGCGGTTGTAAAGAAACTACGAAATGATATCATCTCGCGAAATTTGTCTTCTTAATGCCTTATTCAAATAATAATAGCTAAATTCTAAAACTGCATTTACACACAATATAGAATTTCCAGCGAGTATCATCGTAAGGTATTTACTCCTTTCCAGAATCTTCAAATAATACAATAGTTGGCAGAAGAAGCATCAAAGATAGGACTTCCTTCAGGTGAACATAGAGAAAACAGAGGTGATGAAGATTCCTGGCCAGCATCACCAACAGCAACAACAACAAACAATAATCAGCCAGCATAAATGGAAAGAACCTGAAAGAAACAACCTCCTTCACACACCTACCTACCTGGGAAGCATCGTTTCAACTACAGGCGGACAGAGTTGACGAGGATATCAAAGCAAGAGTCGGAAAAGTAAGACAAGCTTTCACTACTCTCAAGTCTGTGTGGAGGTCAACAGCACTCAGCATCAAAAAGATCAAAAGATCCGGATTTTCAACTCCAATGTGAAGTCAATCAGTGCTACCCACTATACGGATCAGAGACTTGCACTGCGCGTCATGAAGAGCATCTCAAACAAACTACAGACCTTCATCAACAGTTGTTTCCGCTCAATACCACTCAAGATCAGATGGTCAGCTGGCCAGAAAAGATCACCAACAGGATGGGATCTCTGGGAGCGAACCAACTCAGCAGGAACCGATTGTGAAACAAACAGGCAGGAAGAAATGGAGGGAGATGGATTGACTGGCCATACTCTGAGAAAACAAACCATCAAGTGACATCACTAGACAAGCCATTGCTCGAGTGGAACCCGAAATGGAAGCGGCGAGTTGGTCGTCAGTGCAAGGGTGAGGGTGACTTGGAGGAGGTGATGTGAAGAGGAGATGAAAACGTGTGGGCAGACTTGTAGGCAGGTAAAGACTCTAGCAGAGAACCGAACGCAATGGATACGCACGGCTGAATCCCTATGTTCCTCTAGGGATTAAAGGAAACAATAATAATAATAGATAATGTATTATCTCAAGCACTATTCTTTCACCTGAAGATCGCTCAGTAACCCTTCAAAATGTTCTTCCTCCATTCCCTCCTAGTTGTACGTAGACACTTATTTGAAATAGGGCATGTGTACGAATTATGACTCATCCTGGCAATCATATCATTAAAACAATTTGCAACGGAGTAAGCACGATCCATTTTATGGGCTGCAAAAATTTGGGTACCCCAGTGATCTAAGCAGGCCTTCTTACCGCTACAGTCACAGATACACTTTCGATGCACTACACACTGAAACCGAATAGGCTGCAAGTAAGACATCTCAGATCACTACGTCAGACAAACAGTTATCTATCCATGTGGGAAGAAATCAACACAGATGAATCCAGTGAAAGATAGTGAAGAAAATGAAGTTTCTGTACAGGAAACTCTGAGTCGATGAACTCAAAGGATTCTTGAACTAACCATCGGCTTCATCCTTTTGCAGATACATCAGCAGCAGATACAGGACAACCAGTGATCACCAAACCTCTGACAAAAGTCAGGAGGCTTGTAGGCCATAAAGTTACAAAAGCCAGTCAAGACAACAATACCGGATGGAATTTATATGAAAGCACAGAAACCTCAGTGGGCATGCTAACCGGACTACTGCAGAAAGAGTAGAAGAAAGGAAAGATATGAGCCTATTAGAAGAAAGGCTAACAACCATATAACCTGCCAGAGAAAGACAACTTAAGTCTCTACAAGGACTCGTACGGAACCATTCTCCTGTTCACACCAAGCAAAATATTAAGTCACATCATCTTGGAAAGACTAAAAGATACCGTGGATGGAACGCTTCACCCCGAACAGACTGCGTCAGTACCAAAGAGTAAATTGCTAAAAAAAACATCTATAAACCTCATGCAACACCTACGTCAATAAAATTAGTGTTAACTGTCTTATCGGAAACTCAACAATAAAATATCCAATCAAATCACTGCAAACCAATACTTGAATATTGATCTGATGCTCACTAGTGACTGGCCCTATTCGGGTAGGTAGTTTCCTGGGCTCTAGTGGCAAGTGGTGACCAGTAGGGTACAGCAGGTCGAACATTAGGACAAGTACTCGCCAGGAACGTTGGCTAGTGGTCTTGCTATGTCGTGAATTTGCAGAAGTTGGAATTCAAGTGTTGGTTTGTAGGGATTTGATTGGTTACAGGATTTTCATCATGAGCTGACATTCGTTAGAGAAGCACTGGAAAACCTGGGAGTACTGGAAGCTGTTTCGTCCTAGTTTGGGACTCTTCACCAGTTGGAATTCATGGGCCATTGGGTTGGGTCCCAGTGGTTTAATGGTATACGAGCTCACCAGCCTTGTAACCAGAAGGTGCTGGGCTCGAACCCCGGTGGATGCGTAGTGGTGAACAGTCCCAAACTAGGACGAAACAGCTGGCTATTCAGTACTCCCTGCAGGTTTTCCAATGGTTCTCCAACCGATGTCAGCTCATGATGAAATTCTGTGACCAATCAATCAAATCCCTACAAATTAACACTTGAATAAAATATCCATAATTAAATTTTTGATTACGACTATAAATGAATAATTTCCATTCACGTGTAATATTATTATCATTTCCTTGGGTTCCGAGTAGAACATGGGGCTTCATCAGCATATATATGTTTCACTTGACTCTCTGCAGAACTTTTAAGTGACTCCAGGACTGTCTATTGGAATTGCTAACTCACTTGACACTAATGCTGAGTGAGTGCAGTAGATTTTGACATTAATTCATCCGTACTGGTTTAAGCTCACTAATTTTTCTTTGAAATTTTCAGTTTCATATACTGGCTACTTTTTTCCATTTGTCAGTAGTCTAAAATTCATTCAGCAAAAACTTAACCCCAATGCACCATACATTAAGCCACTATGGTATATTGAGAGAGGAAAAGTAGGAAAAGCAGGTAACTTCGAGGTCCTTAAAGTTACACACATTCTTTAGATATAGTCTAGGAATGCAACCTTATGGTGAATTTATAAAAGGCACAAAATCGAAGTCCGGTAAATGCTCCTCTGAATTGGCTACTTCTGATGTGATAAGCTACTTTAGAGTCTATCTAAGTGAACTTCATCGATTTATAAATCGTTTGATTGTTGAGAATCGAATACGATAAAGCCAAAAAGGTTACATGACCCTAAGAATAACCTATCAAACCGCTCAAACAAAAACTACACTAATCGCAAGTCACAACCTTCGAGGTAAAAGAATAAAAAGCTCAACACAGATATCTTCTCGACGCTTTTATCCTGCATACCTAAAAATCTCCACGAGATGTCCGGTATCAACAATATGTCTGGTAATTGCACTCTGAGAATATTTGCTTCCTTTCAGGCATAGGTTTCTTGGAATATGTCTTTTTGGAGTTGCTATGTGAACCTACAAGCTATCACTGTTTCTGTTAATCAATTCTTTCTGTTTTCTGTCTTACCCCTCCATTCCCACCTCCTTTCAACTTTGAAAGTGTATAAATTGATGATGATAACTTAAACTAAAAATTGTAATGCTTTCATTCATTTTTGGATGCGTCAATTTTATCTCTTCTCTACTACTACTCAAACATTAAAGTATGTTATTATCATTTATATAACCATTGTAATTTCAGGTAGTCTGCAGCAGCTGATGAGAACCTGTGAAATAGAATGATATCATTTTATACTGCAAATTTCGTCTTCCTTTCTTTATCGAAAATCATGATTTCCTTTTTCACTCTCGTTTTCTGAATGTAAAGCTCTAGCTCTTATGAAGAGCGTTTTGATCAGACTCCATTTGAGAAAAAACTGTGATCATCTGATTATTGACCAGTTCACGTTTCTTTTCCATAGATAGATTTTTCAATCGTCCAATCATCATTTCTTCTTCTTCCTCTTCTTATGCCGAGATCTAGGAAGTTGGATTGATTTCCATTTTCATGATCCATTGTAAATTTATTCTGAATGTGAACTGCATCAAGTTTTTCAAACATCGTCGATGCGTAGTTCATATTACTGCAAACCACAAATGTATGTATGTATGAAAAGGCCTTCGACAGCGTCGATCGAGAGGTGCTTTGGCAACTACTTCGCTACTACGGGGTGCCACCGACAATTATACATCTCATCCAACAGCTGTATGACAATGCTGCATGCCAAGTAATCCACAACGGGAAACTCACTGAATCCTTCGAAGTGAGGACAGAAGTAAGACAAGCTGGCTGCCTACTATCGCCAATGATTTTGCTGATTGCAGTAGATTGGATAATGCGACAGACAGCTAGACGGGCAATGAGGAAACAGGCATAAGACGGACTCATACAAAAAACTTGGAGGATCTGGACTTCGCCGATGATGACATATGTCTGATTTCCCACAAACTAGAAGATATGCAAGTGAAAAGCAACAAATTGGTAGAAGAAGCATCCAGAGAAGATAGGACTTCCTTCAGGTGAACATAGAGAAAACAGAGGTGATGAAGATTCCTGGCCAACACAAACACCACCAACAGCAACAACAACAACAACAGACAACAATCAGCATAAATGGGAGGAACCTGAGAGAAACAACCTCCTTTACCTACCCGCCTACCTGGGAAGCATCGCTCCAACTGCATGCGAACGGAACTGACGAGGATATCAAAGCAAGAATCGATCGGAAAAGCAAGACAAGTCTGTGGAGATAGGATAACAGCACTCAGTATCAAAAATAACATCCGGATTTTCATTTCCAATGTGAAGTCAGTGCTACTTAACATACGGATGAGAGACTTGGTGCGCCATAAAGAGCATCTCAAACAAACTACACACCTTCATTAACAGTTGTCTTCACTCAATACCACTCAAGATCAGATGGCCGGCCAGAAAAGATCAGCAACAGGGATCTCTGGCAATGAGCGAAAACAAATAGACAGGAAGAAATGGAGGTGGATTGGCTGGCCATACTCTGAGGAAACAATGCATCAAGTGACATCACTAGACAAGCCATCGCTCGAGTGGAACCCGAAAGGGAAGCGGCGAGTTGGTCGTCAGTGCGAGGGTGGGTGACTTGGAGGAGGTGATGTGAAGAGGAGATGGAAGCGTGTGGGCAGACATGGAGCCAGGTGAAGACTGTAGCAGAGAACCGAACGCAATGGAGACGCACGGCTGAAGCCTTATGTTCCTCTAGGAATTAAAGGAAACAATAATAATATATAATAATACAAATGTATGTCGTCAACTTACCTACATTAATAGGTTGTCCCTTCTATTTCTTATTTCATTCATATCTATTTTGAGTATATCCCTGAAAAATCTTTATATGAAAGTTTGCAAAGTGTTGTTTCAAGTACAACAGTCAGACGCCTGAATGATACGAGATATACAGTTGAAACTAATCAGGCTTTCCAAAAAATCAATAAACAAAGAAAACCTTGGTTACCTCGTTTCGTAGAAGTCATTACTCTATCAAAAGAGTTTTTTCTTACTCACCACGACCTGAATTCATTGCCTGAAACTGCAAGACATAATCCACTAGACCACTGATTCAACAAAGACGTTACACTCAGATGACAAGTCCCAGTGAGGACGAAACCCACATCCTAGATTCCACTTCTAGCTAGCTACCACCAACCTATTAACTTTGTGTGTTATTAATCCTAGAAATATCGAGGCTTCTATTCAAAGTATCCATTTGTCCAAATTAGGCTGATGAGTTCATTCCAGATATATAAATGTCAACGGACCAACACAAATTCGAATAAATAATCAATAAGATATGCTTTGTGAGCAAACAGATTAAAAATCAATTAGTTAGCTGACAACAGTAAGATACCATTTATGCATAAGAATACTAAAAAAGGCTATATACTTGTTATACAAACCTTTTTTTCTAAAATACTGCATTTATCTTTACAGTACATAGCTGTTGTATTCCCCCCCCACCCACCCAAACACACGCTATGACCTTGGAATCCTATTGGTCATTGACTGTTTTAATCTTTCAATGTAATGAGTGTCTCTCAAAGGCCATCTAGAGCATATATATATATAAATACGCAAGCGCTGTCAACCCTTTTTGCTGTTGATTTTTTTCCTTCACGTTCCCAGTGGAACATAGGGTTTCAAGCTAGTGCCTTGAAGTTTCTGTAGCAGTGTTTATTTTTACAGGATGGGGTTGGTAGCTCCATGCCCAACCTTTCCTCTTTACCTGCATTATTTCTGGCTTGGCGAGGTAAAGGTGTGCGTCGGCCGGGGATCGAACCCCGGACCATGTGCATGGTCGACGAGCATCCTAACCGCTGTGCCACCGACACTGTGCCACTGATGCTGTTGATAAGAGACAGTAAAATCTCTCTACGTGAACGATCTATCTTCTTGTCTTCCTGCGTCGTCAATTCACTGGTATCGTATAGTGTCGTTTTTGTTGCTAACAGTTATTAGAACAGTAGGCTTGCAAATCGACTAGGTAGGTAGGCAGTTCGTTAGCACAAACTACCAAGTGTATTAATAGTCATATCACATACCATGAGTTGGTTTCAACCATGTGAGGATGAAACGAAAGTATACGGGCAGTCGTGGAGCCAGCTAGAAAAAAGTCTACAGAGGACAGAATGAAATGAAAGTGTGACTCGGCTGACGCCGTATATTCCACCTGGAACTCAAGGGGATGATAAAAATAATAATAATAATAGCAATATGGTACCAGACCTTGGATACAGGGAAAACACATTCTACAATAATAAATTACACGCTGAGAAGACAGAGGTGATTTTTAAACAACACCTACCTAATCGATAATACTTGAGTAACTATTGTGAATAACCGAGCAAGTCTTCACTTGATCAATGAAAACGTTATCCGGATTACCCAAACTCTTGTGTACTCCGTTTCGTGTACACAACTAGTGCACGATATTTTTATACGTATCTCTATCTAGTTAGCGCTACGCATCACTTCACACCAACCGGTGACATATAAAACTTACTGACTGACTGATATGAGTAGTCACCATTAGACTGTTAGAGGCAGTCGGCAGGAAACATTGGTTAAACCCAGGTTTCGTGCTTGTCGACACTCACTAGTTAGCAAGGAGTACCTGCAATCCTGAGGGAACAACTCATATCCCTTCGGAGATCAGGACCCGTGTCACCCAGTACTGCAGTCAGAGATGTTAACGCTGAGCTATTCAAAAAATAAAATAAAACAATTAACTGACTACCTGATAGGAGTGGACTATTTCACTCTATCCTGCTGTATAGTTGTGACCATTATAAGTAGAACACTCCCAAAGGCATAATATATTTAACGATTTCTCTGTGTTGTATATGCTGCTTATAGGTAGTTATGAGTAGTATATAACGTAAAGTCTGTGGAAAAGCAATTTTAATTATGTCATTGGAAAAAAGCAGGAAAAATGGCAAATTCAAGTGTTGGTTTGTAGGGATTTGATTGATTGGTTACAGGATTTCATCATGAGCTGACATTGGTTAGAATTGGCTGAAGTTAGAATTCATGGGCCATTGGATCAGGTCCCAATGGTTTAATGGTCTACGAGCTCGCCAGTCTCATAACCAGAAGGTCCTAAGTTCGAACCCTGGCGGTCGGTGCGTAGTGCTGAAGAGTCCCAAACTAGGACGAAACAGCTAGCTATTCAGTACTCCCTGCTGGCTTTCCAGTGGTTCCGTAACTGATATCAGCTCATGATGAAATCCTGTTACCGAAAATTGGAAAGCTGGAAGTTATAATCCTAAGAAGAGTCCAGTAAGTGAGACACAGTGAAGAACAAAATTTCTGTAATAAACAATTTACTATTATTATTATTCCACAGGGTTCTCATAAAAACATCACTATTCCAGTTCACCCTTGTGCGTGATGTCACTCAGTGTTCTCCTCAGAGTATGTCCAATCTATCCCTATTTCCTTCTGCAAGTAGTAAAATCTATTCAAAGTTTTTCACATTGTTAATATTCAATTTATTCTGTCCTTATAGATAATATACCTGATCTTTGCAGTTGGTGTCCCTACCTCTGCTGAAGAGTTTGACAGTCCTGAAGACAGATAAAGAGAGTGCGCAGCAGAAATTTTCGTTGCCTTTTGGCTTAGATGAGGCGGAGATCCACTGGTTTCTGTTGCAACTCTGATAAATATTCTGTGACCTTTCCTATCTACCTTGAATGACGTCGATTTACAAGAGCTGTCACTAGCCTTCTCCGTGTTTAACGAATATGTCCATATGGCTATCCTTACTGGCTATAGTTAGTGAATGCATCCCAAATGGTGGACAACAACGAACTATCGAAGATAAAAAGACAGCTGGTGACTTCAACAATGGTACTAGTGATGAATGAACGCACAATAAGTCAACAAAACTGTTATCTTTACTATGAGAACATAAGGGTGATCAACTTGACCAAACTTGACTGACAGAATTTAGTCAGCACTAATACAAAGTCAACTAGAAACAGAGACAATGTTAAGCGCGAAACCTATAACTTGCTTTGTTGTTAATAACATAATTTTAGGCTCTTTTATTTCTCTCTTATTTTGTATTCTATAGTGAACTCCTTCTTAAACATACTTAGCTACCTAAATTATTAACATTGGCTTCCTTTTTTTGTACTTTACTGTATTCCTTCTTTTGTGTATCTACTGGTTCCGACTATATTAGCACTATGAGTATTACAAAATTGTCCTGTCATTAACCATCATGTAATTATTAGTTTTTGTGGTTGTTTTTATTATTTTTTTAATATTTTTTTCGGCAATATTAAACTGACAATCATTGGTTGTGAACGCCATTATTCACCATCTTAAAATTTTGTATTATACAGGATTACTCACACTACTACAACAAACACTGCATTAGACCTGACAATAAAAAACAACCCTGAAATGTTATTTTATGATTGTTTAGAGTTGTTTCAACCAAATTAATTGATCATCTTGGCGATGAACATTCTTAAATATCATTTCATAACTTCTTGTATGACTATAGCTTTACTGTCACCATGCATAATCATATCATAGATTCCACTACCCAATACTGAGATATTTTTATTTGTTATTTATTTTCCTTTCTACTTCTTGGTATTTTTTCACATTTTTTAAATTACTTTTGTGTTTTTTTTGCTGTTGTTGTCTTTATATTTATTGTTTTTTGAAATACTCCTTTTAAATGTTTGATAAAATTAGATGCAAATATTGTAGATATGTGCTGAAAATTCCACACTGTACCACTAGTACTGTTTCTGGAATAAAGCAAGTTAGTATTATTATTAAACATGACATTGGTTGCTCCCTAATATAATCAATACACAGATAACAGAAAAAGGCTTAGAAAACTAACAGTAAGATTACATAATACCATATTGCAAAGGAGGTTGACAGACTGTTGAAAGAGTACACTTTTGGGCAATGTGATAAATTATCATTATGATGACCAAAACCGAAGTGTAGTGATCTGAACTCAGAAAAACTATCTCTCCGTGTAGCTGAACAAAACTTCCTTCAGACACTCAAAGTCACAAAACGTTCCAAACACAGCTAAAACACACACTCATTCGTCGTAAAATCTGTGATCCTCTTCAACAATATCAACATAAAAATTTCAAATTTACCTCAATTTAGTTAACCGAAAATTCGACTGTAAGAGGTACCTTAGGATAAAGTAGAATATTCCCAGGCAAGGTGGGATCAAAATTCTGCCCACAAGAATTACCCATCGCCAACAATTCCCACAGACTGTCCAAGGTCAGAACCATCTTCATTCACTCAAACAAAATCCTAGTTGTATGACAACACACCAGGAATATACACACAACCACCACAACAGGGACAAAGACAATCTACATATAATATGCAAATATGCAAATGTCAGAATATTTATATACAGTCCAGGAGAAATCGGATAGTAGTTGCAAAGTTAGTTGAAATATGCAAATAAGTATAAACATTGTGATTACATTAATTGAGGTGGGATTTTGCAAACAATTTTTCCTTTACCGTTTGTTTTATTTGTGATATTTTTTTACTGAATAAATAAATAAACCAAAATTTTTCACTCTTCTCGTTTTATATTTTAAAAAATTCCTTCCAATTCTTGTCTGATTATCTCCATTTCCAACGCTTTAATCTTTCTTTGAATGTATCACAGAATATCTTCACTCTTGAATTAGAATTAGAAGTTTTGATGTATTTATTGACTGCTTGAAATCGAAACAATCAGCTTAATTCTGATTGGCTAATTACGGCCTACCTGAATTTCTATTGGTTAATTCAAAAAGAGTCCATCTATTTACCAAATATTTTTAACTGTATTGACATTATCTAATCAACTCAATTTATTATTATGATTAAGAGTAACTTTTTAATTTCTAAACCATTAAATAATCAATATTATTATTATTCAGCTGACTAATATTCACAAGATGTATCTTGAATGTATCTTGTCCTAGAAAAATCTTCTAAAGATAAATCAAAGTCAATCAGAAATATGTTGTGTGATAACTAAATTGTTGAACATTGTTGAACTCCATTCACACAGTTATTTTGAACATTTCCTACTTCATTTCAGCTTCAGTAAATCAAGACTATGCAAAATTACTGGCAATATAAATGAAGTAAAATCGAATTCCAAGGCTTTTCTTCTCTGTTTCAAAGCGGGGGGAAATAACTCCTTCATGTGTATCAGTGTACCTGTCTTAGTTCTGCCCAAAATAAAATGAAGTGAGGTGAAGTATATACTCAAAGGATTACCTTTTTTTCTGAAGACAATTTGAATGCTTAATGTGAGTTCTGCAATTAAAATACAAATAATAAAATGAAATATTTTTTAGTTTGTTTTTATGTTAGCATTAAGAACTCCGCTTCCCCCTCCTCTCCTCCTCCTCCACTTATCCAACTTTCATCTCATTGTATTCTCTTCAACTGTTTCACACTATAAAACCACATACTACTGATTTATTTGAATAAGTAGTTGTCTACTATTTATATGAACCAGTAGTGCTTGCTAGTCAGAAATCGAGTGGTTTAAATTGATTCGGTCCCCTCAGCTTAGTCAAACCGGGTACACCGGACGGATAAGCTCGGCTACCAAGCACTTCTGGTCGATATGAGGGGTAGACTACTACCCATCTTAGTCAACCATTAGTAATATCACGTGATGCACCTGTACTTGCCTTCTTGACTAACCTTTATGCTTTCAAGCAGATGATATATTGTGGTCAAAGTGAAACTATCATAGCCAAAACCACAGTGACCTTGAACAACCAATCAGAATTCAGATGGAAAAAATTCGCATAATCGTTGAAAAATACACTAAAAAATATTGCAAACTTGATATATACAGTGTATAGTTGTAGCTTATGTGTTTTAAGAATGTCTCCCAGTCAATACACAGATGATCTATAGAGAAATCATACCATGCGCGATATACCCATTCATCCAGGTGACTGTAGGTTATGGTACTTTGAGATCCATTGATATTTCTGACACTATTCTTCAACCTACTCCTAACTCTAACCATAATCCTACCCCCCCCCCTAATTGTAAATTTAACCCTATAACCCAAACCCTATCTAACAGAATAGATTTGCAGAAAAGTACCTAGTAAATAAGTAGAATACTGTATCTATCCTCTCCAGGTCCAAAAAGGCAGGCATGATTTAATTACTGAATGATATTTGGAAACCCTAAAGAATAGAAGCCCAAACCGAAACGACCTACGTACGCACAAACGACCTTGAAAAACCAACCAGGTGACTCTGTTGTTTCTAGAAGTAGTTATGGATGCTATACACCTTTTGCGTTGTAAATCCACTCCGGATCTTGTTTTTGATTACTGTTTGGATAAGGGATTGACTGCAAGGGCGAAAATTTGTCAGTGCGGAGGTGATATGCGTATACAAAAATACACAAACTGCATTGATGGGTTTGTTTACAGGTGTAATGAGTGCAGGAGGAGAAAATCA
Organism: Trichobilharzia szidati; assembly: GCA_944472155.2. Lineage (NCBI taxonomy): Eukaryota > Metazoa > Platyhelminthes > Trematoda > Strigeidida > Schistosomatidae > Trichobilharzia > Trichobilharzia szidati. The sequence goes on from OX235271.1 coordinate 27,879,286, forward strand.
GTTCGAGAGGGTATGTCGTTCTTTTTTAGTTTACAGATTCCTTAGGCACTTTCTTCTCCAAGTTTAAATTACCCTTAACAAAATCCAGCGCTTAGTGCTACCTGGGACCACTATTCACACAGACGAATGGAGCAGTTACGGTCAATTGTCGAATCTCGGGTATATTCATAATGTAGTCAACCACACAAACGGTTTTCACGATCCCTTGGATGGAACTCATACTAATTCAATCGGAAGATTCTGGGGTCACCTAAGAAACGGATTAGATTGGTAAATGTATCTAGAAATCTAATGATATACAGTTAAGTTGATGAGTTTATGTATAGAACTTGGTTTAACATCAGTATGAAGACACCTATGAGAAATTGTGAGCTTTTTTTGCAACATATACGAGAACGTTATCCACTGTAACTATTTTTTTAACATTGCATTACTTTTATACAAACGATTTTTTATAATTATGCGCCGTTTATTTTGAGCCTTCTGATTGGTCGAAGTTGTCCTTGTCAAGGTCGTTTGTGCGTTCTTAGGTCGTTTCGGTTTGGGCTCCTATTCATTAGAGTTGCCTGATATTTTTATAGCATTCCCTGTGACTGATAGGCTCTTGGAGATCAACTTTTGAAAGACCTTGACTTTGGCCGCTACACTTTAACTTCGTCTGAATAAGGTTTCCAAAAGAAAGTGTAATTGAAATCCCACCGCAAACTGCATGCCAAGTATTCCACAACGGGAAACTTACGGAATCCTTCGAAGTGAGGACAGGAGTAAGACAAGCTGGCTGCCTACTATCGCCAATGATTCTCCTGATTGCAGTAGATTGGATAATGCATCAGAAAGAGGGCAATGAGGAAACAGGCATAAAATGGACTCACACAAAAAAAATTGGAGGATCTGGACTTCACCGATGACATATGTCTGATTTGCCACACTGGAAGATATGCAAGCGAAAAGCAACAAGTTGGCAGAAGAAGCATCCAGAGAGGATAGGACTTCATGTGAACATAGAGAAAACAGAGGTGATGAAGATTCCTGGGCAAGAACAACAACAATAGACAACCATCAGCATAAATGGAAGGAACCTGAAAGAAACAACGTCTTTTACCTACCTGGGAAGCATCGTTTCGACTACAGGTAAACGGAACTGACGAGGATATCAAAGCAGTGAGGATCGCAAAAATGGGGGACAAGCTTTCACTACTCTTAAGTCTGTGTGAAGATCAACAGCACTCACCATCAAAAATAAGATCCGGATTTTCAACTTCAATGTGAAGTCAGTGCTACTCACTATACGGATCAGAGACTTGCACTGCACTGCGCGTCATAAAGAGCATCTCAAACAAACTACACACCTTCATTAACAGTTCTCTTCGCTCAATACTCAAGATCAGATGGCCGGCCAGAAAAGATCAGCAACAGGATGGGATCTCTGGCAATGAGCGAACCAACCAATCAGGAACCGATTGTGAAACAAATAGGCAGGAAGAAATGGAGGGAGATGGATTGGCTGGCCATACTCTGAGGAAACAATCCATCAAGTGACATGACTAGACAAGCCATTGCTCGAGTGGAACCCGAAAGGGAAGTGGCGAGTTGGTCGTCAGTGCAAGGGTGGGGTGACTTGGAGGAGGTGATGTGAAGAGGAGATGAAAGCATTTGAGCAGACTTGGAGCCAGGTGAAGACTGTAGGAGAGAACCGAACGCAATGGAGACGCGCGGCTGAAGCTCTATGTTCCTCTAGGAATTAAAGGAATTATTGTTATTATTATTATTATTAATAATAATAATAATTATGGTCGATAACGGGCATGACAGTCTACCAATCAAATGTCAGTCTCATCATGTCAACCGTGTCTTACAATCAGATTATCATGCGACATGCTCATTCCACTTACATACACCTCCACGGACTAGAGTTGACCACATGAGTCTGTTATTCTTTCGCCAAAATACATATGCAACCACGTCTCACTGAGATTAAACACAATGAAATCTTTAATCTCCCATGTTCACAAGACTCATTGTCTGTTTCCATCTTTCTTTGTCTCAAGGTCAACTATTTTGTATCTAGTATTGATGTTTTAACAAATATTATTTAGATTTTATCGATCTGAAAATAAATGACATGTTGCTAGGCTATATTCACAAGTGCACATTAGTGTAAATATGTCCACAAATACCAGTTTTCTACTCATCATCATCATCATCTCATGTCTTGTCAATGACTCACCAACTTGTCTCATACATACTACACCATCCGTGTTACTGCTTTTGAGAGTCAGAAGGGTAATTTTAAGATTGGTCATCTTAGGTGTATATATTTCTAAACTGTGGGCCGTTGGAATTAACTGTGATGAGGAGTAGAGAATCTGTAGGAAAAGTTCACTCCTAGACACAAATTTTTCGCAATTATTTTGGTTGCTAGTACTTACCAGTGGAATCGATGGCGTGGCATTTCGTCCTATACGTGACTCTTCAATCGATTGCAATTCTACCCAGTCAGTGATGACAGAGTTCCTACTGAAACTGGAGACCAAGCAGACTTCATTTCAAACATTACTGGGCCATGAGGAAGACGTCTTTTACTACATGTATCAGTCAGTCGACCTACCGTATGTCTGTCTGTCTGTCTATCAATGAATTACGACAAAATAATTTGTGATCATAGTCGTAGACAGAAAGTCGGCGATGCACCTTATAATATAGTCCATGAAATGCATAAATCCCATTTGGGAAGGGGAAGGATAGGAATTATAAGGTTAGTTGGTAATTAAATCATTACGCAACAATGTGATAACTACGATAAGACAACATTGTAAAAATAATTGTACTGAATTAAATAAATAATGGTGACAAGTGACATAATACCGGAAATTGTTCAACGTAAAATTAATAATTGATTACAGGATTTCATCATGAGCCGACATCGGTTAGAGAACCATTAGAAAACCTGCAGGGGGTACTGGACAGCTGTTTCGTCCCCGTTTGCGACTCTTCATCGGTGCCCAACACCGGGATTCGAGCCCAGCACCTTCCGGTTACAAGGCTGGCAAGCTCGTAGACCATTAAGCCACCAGGAAGTCGTGACCAGTACGGTACAGCAGGTCGAACATGAGGACAAAAATCCCGAAGAAATTGGCTTGTGTGCTATGTCGTGAATTGGCAGAAGTTGGGATTCACAGACTGGCTATTGGATTGGGTCCCAGTGGCTTAATGGTCTACGAGCTCGCTAGCCTTGTAAACAGAAGGCCGTGGGTTCAAATCGTGGAGGTGGGTGCGTACAGTTGAAGAGTCCCAAACTAGGACAGAGGAAACAGCTGTACAGTTTTCCCTGTGGGTTTTCCAACGGTTCTCTAACTGGTATCAGTTCATGATGAAATCCTGTAACCATTCAGTCAAATCCCTACAAACCAATGCTTAAATCTGAAATTAATAATACCGATCAACACAATAAAGGAAGGATATACAAAGTGGGCAAGCCTAATGAAAAATAAATAGGGCTGAAATAGGAATAGGGATTATGACACTTTAGCATAGGTGGATTAAAGCCATCCGAGTTGGAAAGATTGAACGAACTTTTTTGGATGCAGACATCTGATTTTTATTTCTCGATGGTCAAAGCCTCTGCAATAGAGATGAGTCGGATACGTCATGATTCGGGTAAGTTATTTTCCTCATGTAGATAACGTTAAAGAGGCTGTAGGGAAAACATGATCAGCACCGACCAGATGTTCAATGATTGCACGTCTTATAGCCCCACTTTCACCTCTCTTCGTTACTACGCTGGAGAAAACCCACGTCAAACGACTGATATATACAGCTCCACAGGCGAAGATGAACCGGTAAACACATATACAGTTGGTCAACAAACTGATGCATGTCCTAAGGAACATCGTTCACATGTTTCAGTAGCTTTAAAAATGAAGCGTGCTTGGATTTGAGTCTCATTGGGAACACCGTTATCACTCACTGGGGTACAATGACACCCAGCCGAAGAGTCCCAGATAAGATGAGACACCACATCTCAGATTACACTGCTAGCCAGTATCAACCAAAATAATTACGAAATGGAGAAGTTAAAGTATCACAGCAATCTTGAACAACCAGTTGGAATTCAGATGTAAAGAAGTAGAATAATCGTTAAAAATGTATCAAAAAACCAAACAAACATGATACCAGACTGGATAATTATCTCCTATGTGTTGTGAAAATGTCTTCCACTTACTCCAGGCATAATCCATAGAGAAATCATACCAAGAGTGATGGATCTACTAATCCACTTGACTGTAGATCATAATAGTTTGAAATCCGTTGATATTCCTGACACTGTTCATTAACCTACCCCTAATCTTGACCTTAACCCTAAGAACCCTAACCCTATCTAACAGTATAGATGTACAGGAAAAAGTACCTAGTGAATAAGTAGAATACTGTACCTACTACCCTCACCAAATCCATAAATGCAGACATAATGCGTCCGTGGCACAGTGGTTAGGATGCTCGCCGACCATGCACGTGGTCCAGGGTCCGATCCGCGGCCACTGACGCACTCCCAAACCTCGCTAAGCCAGTAATTAAACTGGTAAAGAGGAAAGGTTGGGCATCAGGCTAGCAACCTCATCCTGTAAAAATAATCACCACTGCTACCGAAACTTCAAGCCACTAGCTTGAAGCCCTATGTTCCACTGGGAACGTGAAGGAATAAATAGGGAAAAATATGGTTTATCCCTTCTTTGAAATGGCGCCATCCGCTTTATCCGGTGGGTATTACAGCGTTTCAATAAATAGGCAAAAAATATATCAGCATGATTTTATGAAAAATCAATCATGTACGTTTAACTTTTGAACTTACTGTCTACTTTAACCTATTATTATTATTCAAATGAACTGTCGTCAAGATTTGACAGAATAGTTCTAAAATATTTGGGCGCCGAGTGAGAAGTAGACATTTGTAGAAAATTATATTTGTAAAATCTCAGCGAGATTGAAATGAGTAATTCCAACGTTTCGTTCGGCAATCTGGTCCGAACTTCTTCAGGGAAATTAATCGAAATTAACATAACAGAGGTTTATATATAAAAGGAACATCACTTGATTTGTAAAACTTTGTCCAATCATGAGTCATTCAACAAGTATACAGTATAATAAACAAAATTTTATGAGCTGTGATCAAAATTTGACCTCGGACTTACAAATATTGGTCTACCTTTGTTAAACACTTTAAACAGAGTGTGTATGTGTGTGTGTGGGTAAACAGTTGTAAAACATTTCTTAACGTCTCCATAAGAAGATATGACAGTCGAGAATTTTGACCAAGTATTAATAATTAGTGATACATATCCATTTTTATTTATTAATAAGGATTTCCTATGCATCAGCTAACATCACGCCTTCATGTCTGTTCAAACTGTTAGTATCTAGAATTTTATGATTAGACGTATTTTCAAAATTATGGTGTTTAGGATTAGAGTTTAGTGGAAGCACCCTGTCGGACTTATTGCTTTGCCTTCTTTCTGAAGATTGAGCTGCTTTATTCGACCTACTGGAGTTGTCAGGTGACTCGACAGCTACGGATTTAGGATATGCATTCTGTTGCAGACAACGGAGAGTGAAAACACGCTGATTGTGCCAGTTACACAGTTTCTTTGTTAATTAATTCGAAATAATCAAATGAACTGTCGTCAAGATTTGACAGAATAGTTCTAAAATATTTGGGCGCCGAGTGAGAAGTAGACATTTGTAAAAAATTATATTTGTAAAATCTCAGCGAGATTGAAATGAGTAATTGCAGAGATATCAATAGCAAGTAAGCATTTTCTGATAAAAGGGCAGAAAATGTAATGCAGTTCAAGAATATAATGCCACTGATCAAATGGACGCTAAGAAAAAGAAATTTTAATGCGAAGTTTCATTTAAAAAGCAATACAAAAATATATATATATATATAACTTATCATTAAACCACAATAGGAATGGACTACGCTGTTACAATTAGCGGGGATATGCAATTAAGCCACTCTATTTGGATATATTTACACTAATGTGCACTTGTGAATATAGCCTAGCAACATGTCATTTATTTTCAGATCAATTCTGCCTATACGATATTTGGTACAACATCAATAAAATAGTTGACCTTGAGACAAAGAAAGGTGGAAACAGACAATGAGTCTTGTAAACATGGGAGATTGAAGATTTTATTATGCTTAATCTCAGTGAGACTTGGTTATATATATATATATATATATATATATATATATATATATATTGGCGAAAGAATAACAGACTCATGTGATCAACTCTAGTCCATGGAGGTGCATGTAAGTGGAATGAGCATGTCAGATAATCACGTGATTGTTAGACATGGTTGACATGATGAGATTGACATTTGATTGGTAGACTTTCATGCAGGTTAACTGTCATAATGATCGATACATACTATTTATTTATTGTCAATGTAAAATTTATATTTATATAAATCTCAACGAAATGAAAAGAAGTAATACTCTTATAGTTAGTTTGTAGGTATCTGATTGATTTGAAGGTTGATCACTAACTGACCTCAGTTAGCAGAGAACTGTCTGTCTGTCTATCTGGATTCAAAATAGAACTTGGCACCGAAGTGCAGCAGTTCGAGTTGCCACGTTCCAAATAGCACACAAAGGTAGACAAGAAAATAAGTGAAGAGAATCAATAGAGTTTTGACAAGTATAAGAGTGAAACAGAATGAGTAATGGTAGAAAGGAATATGAAAGATTACAGAGACTGAATACATCTGCGTAAGCCATTGACAACGATTTTTAGCCATGTCACCTATTGTCTCCAGTCATTGATTCTTAGAGTCCCGAGGGTCCCAACCCGGAAGTCTGCATCTCCCTACCTGACTCAGTTTAACTGTCAAGGATTTCATGGATTGATGCTATGTTTTTGTTTGGCCACCACTTACTCTTTTCCAACCAACCTGCACCTATATCAGCTAGTAATGCAGAGAACCATTGAAAAGAACTAGGGAGAAGTGGACAGCTGTTGCTTCCTTGTTTGGAAATCTTCATGAATACTCACTCACCCACTGTTCCACCCTGAATCGAACTCAAAAACTCTGATGATGTTAACTGGCCGTGGCATTACATATGTATATATATATGGCGAATTGACAGAAGTTAGAATTCATAGACCATTGGATTCCATCTCAGCTGCATCCATCTGGGGCTCCTCGCTTCTATCCCCAATGGTGCGATCGTGGATGAGTACAACTGAAGAGTTTCTAACTGGGACGAAACAGTTATACTGCTGATCTGGAACTAATTCGTGATCATTCTTGAAATAAATAAGTACTTCCTTTGGGCTTTTAATTCTCGCATCGTCCTCCAAATGGACTGAGAGTCTAAATGAATCAATCGATAGATTATCTGCCACTGTCAACACAATATCCTGAAGAACTAATAGAGGAGATTTTTAGCTCAGGTGAAATAAATATAGCACACAAACCAGTCAAGTCACTTAATTCGATATTATGCAAACCAAAAGATCCAACAGAAAAAAGGGGATGAAATTAATACCATTTACAAAATAAATTGTATGAACTGCAACAAGCATTACATCGGCCAAAGTCGGCGTCCTCTTCGAATTAGAATCCAAGAACACAAATCAGCCGTGAAAAGACACGGTATGTATTCTTTAGAATCAATGCATATAGACAATTATGGTCATCAATTTGATTGGGATAATGTCAAAATCTTAGACAGAGGAAACACAAAAAGTGCAATCAGGGAATTCCTAGAAGCCTGGTACTCAAACGAAAATGCAATTAACAAGCACGTTAATATAGACGAAATATGCCAACTAATAAAAAGTAAGTCATTTGACCAGAAAGTTTCAAATCCAAGTCAATAGAAAATGATCAATACATATGTAAAGATGGTTACCGGGAGACGAAATTCTATCACTCATGAAGAAATTTAAATCATTTCACTTTGTGCTAAATATTGCACTGAAAGGGGATGTTGTCGAGAAGGACGACGAAAGCTCCGCAAGTAAACCAACCAGTTCAGAGAACACTATTAATTGCAAATCCTGAAGAACTGCTAAATGAGGGTTCAGGCTTCTAGCTCCTAATATTTACACATCAAAAGGGAGAATAAAAAAATCAGATAACCTGGAACAAATAATCTGAATAAAGGACTGTGGAAACTTTCTGAGTTTGTTGTTAAATTTGAATGTATATTCAAACGGTTTAAACAGTATCATTCAGCAGTTGGTTAAAAGTCTAAGCCTATCAGAAGAGAGTACTTGAACCTCACCATGTGCATACTGCTAAAGAGTCACTGGCTTGGATAAAGCAGTTGGCCAGTACTCTTACCTGGTTTTCAGTGGTTCTCTAATTGATATGTCATTTCGTGATCAAACTTGAGACCAGTCAAATGCCTAGAAACTAAAACTTGAGAAATATACCATTAAGATAGTGCGTCGGTGGTATAAAGGATAAACTACCTAAATTCGCCTCTTCTATGTGCATCTGCTCAGTCTTTCTGTTTTCTAAATGTCTAAATGGGGATTTTTTCTGCATTGAAATCTTCCGAGGAAAAGTTTGCGTTAAAGGTACTCAATGAGTATCTGAAGTACAGCGCAAGGTTCAGTGAAGCGAGAATTTCTTTAGACTTCATTCTTGAAATTGTTTTTTATCACATAAAGGCGGTTAAAACTTCCGAATCGTTAGAGGCTCAATAAACTTTAGGGTATGTCCCAACATGTTTTATAAATAGGTTTAAAATACGTATAAACTCCAACTTCATGCTTTATATCTTTGATACATTTCTCAGGGGAAGAGCTAAATCGTTTCATTTCACCATTAATGGGTTTGGGGAAATTTGAAACCATTTTCCGTAGGTATCCACCTAAGCCCTTAGAATGCGTCACATCTCACTGTATCTATCATTTTAAATGTACATATGGTGACACATACATAGGAGGAACTCCTCAATCTCTGTAATTAATGGCCTCAGAAATAAACTGAGTCCCTGAAATCTATTGATGTGAAAACAGACGGCCGAGCTCTTCCCTTGAGAATCATATCATAGATACAGGACATGAAATAGGTGTTTACAAATCTTTTAATGTTTGATCACAGATTGATATCAGTTAGAGAACAACTGAAAACTAGCTGGGAGGACTGGACAGTTGTTTCTTCCTAGTTTGGGACTCATCGGCAGTATGCACCCACCACCAAGGTTCGAACCCAGGACTTTCAGGTTACAAGGAAAGCTTATAGACCATTCAGCCACTGGGAACCCAAGTCAGTGGCCAGCCCATGAATTCTAACTTTACCGATTCGTCATTTTAGCCCAAATGGCACCAGCTAATGTCATCCACGAGTATTTGTCCTCACTCTCGACCGGATGGACCCCACTGGCCACGATTAATCCATGATTAAACTCGAAACAAATTAAATCCCTACAAACTAGCTCTTGAAAATGTCTTTTAAACTTATCTGCAAAAGGTGCTTGGGGCTCTAGTGATTAAGAGATTTAAACCACTCTCAGGTGTTCGAAAACCTGTCGTCACATTAAACCTTCCTTGGCAAACTCTGTTTTGTTATCAGGATCAATGTACTATTATCTCGCTTCTTTAGTTTTTGATATCCACTTCTATTTCGACTTTTGGTAATATAGTCTTTTAACTTGACCACCTATGTCTAATCTCTCACCCCTAAACGCTTTATTATTTTCATATTAATTCCTATAGCAGTTACATGTTTGTGATCATATTGCTTGAAATGAGTGTTCAGCAAATGCAGCATTACCCATTCAGATAAATTACATCCTCATTATTGTTTGTTTTTTCTTGTGGTTAAACTTTATTTTTATGTACAGACATTAGAGATAGAACACGTTTTCTCTTCCGTGTTCATTCCTTTCCTCTAGAGTATTAAAAACTGAATTTCTCACGTTTTACTGTTTTTCTCCCAGTCAACCGGTTTCCAATCCCAATCCATGCTGATAGAAAAACACACATTAACGAAGTAACTGGTTTATCTTACGTCATCATATTACCGCTAAATGTAATTTGGACACAGGTAAATTTCAAATTTTTTAAATATATTGATTTTCTTCAAGGTAATACTAGACGTGTGGATAATCTGATTGGTTGAAATTCACGTGACCAATAGTGATAGAGACTAGCAATGTTCACTGTTGTTGTTTGCCTGTCTAGTATACGATTTTGTCCGTTATCTAGGTCAACAAATATATATCAAAGCTAGACAATGCGATATATTAATGTTTATATTTGACTACTCAGTAATATTGTCGCCAAAATTATCCAGCTGAGTTTGAAAAATAAAATAGCCTACAAATCTGAATATTATAATAATAATTAACATTCTCTTTCTAGAGCTAGAGCTGGCTTGCCATGAATCTTGAATTATGCAGAGCCTAGCTGAGATTTCTCTACCATTCAAAGATGAACTAATCGCGTTGAATGTATATATATAGTCTGAAAGCGGTTGGTTGTCAAGCCAACCATAGCACTAAGGGATACTACGATTTCCGAGAATATGCCGATTTCCCTCCCCTTTTTGGATAGGGATATTCCATTCTGAACCATTACGTCATCGTGGTCAGTAAGACCAAGTATAAATAGATATAAGTAATATACAGAGGAATGTCTTAGGTGATCGAATGTTCGCCTCACCTATTCAGTCTACATACAAACTCGTACAGAGGGAAAACTCGGTCAACATGTTGAAGTTTTCGACAACACCTGAGTGTATAATCCTGATATTTCCAAGATTTGTTTCAATTCTTTTTTAAATAAGAGGTTTATCTTTATTATTTTTTTGTTCCCTTGGGTTCCTAGTGGGACATAGGGCTTCAACTGCACGCCTCCACTTGCTTCTGTCTTCTGCTGTACTTTTCACCTGCATCCATGTTAATCCATGCTGTTTCAACTCCCCTTCACACGATCTCCTCCATGTCACCCTTGCACGTCCCACTCGCCGCTTCCCTTTCAGGTTCCACTCGAGCACTGGCCTGACGTGCGATGTCACCCAACGGCCTCCTCAGCTCAGCGAGTGTCCAATCCATCTGCACTTTCTCCTGCATATTTGTTGGGTGATTGGTTCTTGTTTTGTTTGTTCCCATAGTTTCTTGTTGGTGATTCTTTCCGGCCATCTGATCTTGAGTATAGAACGAAGACAGTTAGTTGTTGATAAAGGTCTGCAACCCGCTGGAAATATTTTTTGTGACCCACCAAGTTTCTGATCCATCCGTATAGAAGAACTGACCGACTTGACGTTTGTATTGAAAATCCGAATCACTTTGTTGTTGATGCAGGCTGAGTGACAGCGGAAGATTTCCAGATTGGTTTCAGGTTGATGAATGTGTTTCTCGCCTTCCCGATTCTCGCTCGATTTGACATCCTCGTTGTCCGTTCCTCGTGCAGTTGAGACAATGCTCCCTAGATAAGTGAATGAAGTAACCTCTTTCAAATCCCTCCCGTTGATGGTGATTGGCGCTGGATGTTGCTGTTGTTGTTGTTGTTGGTTGGTTGGTTTGTTATTTTCATAACCTCCGTCTTGTCACCTGGATTCCTGTCTTTGCTGCTTCTTCGACCAGTTTGTCGGTTTTCGCTTGTAAGTCTTCGATTTTGTGTGATATCAAACATAAATCATCCACGCGCGAAATCCAGGTCTTCTAGGTTCTTCACGTCGGTCCAGGATATCCGTGTCTTCCCGTTTCCCACTGTCTGACGCATAATCTAGTCCACTGAATTAGAGGTTACATTGGTTTTAATTATTAAGATCCTCTTGGATAATGATTTTATTCCTCCATTTCCTACCGTATAATCCAGAAGAATGACACTTCGTTGTCAATACATAGTTCGCATTCTTTAGTACTCTTTCAGATAGCTTCAATACAGTCTCCTTGATCACTTTTAGTTTCACTACACACAGTTGGGTCGTGTTCAAGTACCTCAGGATTCATTAGATTCCTCAGTAAGTGTAGATGGTGAGCCTGTCAAACTAAATGATTTTTTTTCATTTAAGCTGTTTTGCTCCAGTTGGTGTCTGTCAATAACCTCATCGTAACTCCGAAACTATGAATACCTTTCTGCTGGCAGTTTGGCGTCTCTGTCATGGGATTGACATGGCGAATTGGTTTCAATTCATTCAGACTAATATGCTCTGTAAAATCAACCCAAAATTTATATTTTCTGTTGTCTTCCTTCAAGAAGAAGACCAGACTAGTGAGACATAGAAGCCACTTCTAGACAGTTGATGTGCTGATTAACGGACATTTGTGTAATTTTGTCTCCTCTGACTTGTGGGGCTTACTTGAGAACCTTTCATTGTCTCATTAGACAACATCTTCAGTGCAGAGTTCATACTGAAGTCTTTGCAGATGTCTAGTTATTGTCTAGAAAGGCAATGAAAGCTTCACCATTACACCGTCCAGCTAAGAGAACACAATCATACCAGCATAATCTGTGTTTGTTACAAATCTCCTCCATCATTTCTATACATGTAACTGATGTACATGATGGGTGAGCATTACTCGTAAGGAACGCATTGGGGGGGATGGTCTGGTTACCATCAGCTTTGTTGCGTAACTCAACTAATAGAGCAAATACCAATCATCACCGATTACATATCAGTCCATGACTAGCCCAGATCTCCTACTTATTCAAAAGCACTGATAAAGGAAATACAGTCGGATAATCAATGGTGCACACATACACACGCTGTATCTTCAGAAAATGATCACTTAGTAAAGTTAAGGAACAGACAAGTTAAGGTATGGATACCCAAGAGGCGCGAATCTGCTGACGACCCTGGAATGAGTAGTCGCGTTAGAAAGCAAATTTGGGTCCCAGACTTAAACATAACTCTAACCTTCCGCCAACCTAACCTCAACCTAGCACTAATCTATCCTTAACCTATCCCTATTATTATTTACTTGGGTTCTGAGCAGAGCATAGAGATTCGGTAGCACATCTCCATGTCACTACGTCCTCTGAAGTCTATTGTAGCTGGTTCCATGATTGTCCATAGGCTTTCATTTACTCCTCACACTATCTTATCCATGTCAACCTCGGATCAACACTCAACTCGCCCTTCATTCCCCAGTTGGGTTCCACTGGGGAGAGAGTTGGCCTGGCGTGTTATGTCACTCAATAGTCTCCTCAACGAGTATGTCCAATCCATCTTCATTCCCTTCAACATATTTTTTGGGCAATAGGTTGGCTTGTTTCCAGAATTACTTGTTGTCTAGCGAAGACAGCTGTTAATGAAATGTCGCCTCGCCTAACTTACTAGTCAGAAAGTCAAGCCAATCTCTACGATAAATTCAAAGTGCAGAACACCCATCCTTAGCCTAACCGTTACCCTAATTTTACCCCAAGCTAACTAGATATCCTATTTGATATTCTTACACTTGTTTCAACACTCTATTTACTAATCCAGTGTTATTTACTTAGTTTCAATGCCTTCCTCCTGCCGAGCACTTCAAGGTCACTGATATATTCGTAGCCCTAACTTAACCTGAGAGTAGCCTTACCATTGTCAAGTCCTTTTGAACCATTATCACACTATGTCAAGACTGTTAGTGTGTCATATATAGCGATACGAGTGCGTCGGCGGTGAAGCGGTAGAATGCTCGTCAACCACGTCTTACATGGTCCGAGATTCAATCCCCGGCCACTGATGCACTCCTTTGCCTCGCTAAGCCAGTAATTAGACTGGTAAAGAGGAAAGGCTGGGCATGAGGCTAGCAAACCCATCCCGTAAAAATAAACACCACTGCTACCGAAACTTCAAGCCTCCAGCTTGAGTCCCTATGTTCCACTGGGAACGTAAAGGAGTAAAATTTAAAAAATATAGCGACACAAATTAAGAATGACAGCTATTCAAACATTCTGTTATTCTCATGTCCGAAATCTAGGGCACTTAGACACATGTTCTAATGTATTTAAATATATCAATCGATTACCTTCAAACTACGCAAATTTAGAATCATTTGATTGGTTCAAATTACACCTTTTATGTGTGTATGTATGCACACATACATACACATATATCAGTTATCCATTGAATAGAATAAGGCATATTTTTTGAATCTAATAGATTTGTACACTTACAAAAGTAGCAGGTATACGCAACAAGCTGAGAAAGTACTCAACTGACAAAATCATTGATTTTTGGCTTCTACAGCAATTGAGAACTACACCTCAACACTGTAGTAAGGCCAATTCCAACAATGACTGGTTGAAAAAGTTCAGAAAAAAATCAATACCATGCAAACATAACAATATTGTATTTCAGTGTTTTCCGACGAAATCTCAATCAATGGACGTGGGTACTGAGAAACAGCTCCCTTTGTCCTCCTTCCGTGTGACTGTGAGACAGAAGTTGAAAGTGTAAGGTAATAAAAGACTAACTGACTATGACGACAGATGTTTGTGTTCCATCTCTTCTGTTAAATATAGTATAATATGGTAAGCAGCATTGAGGTTACGACGCAGAGTAATAGGTGATGTGGTAAGAAATCGTTCTCAGTGACTCAGATGGATTCACTCTTTTTCACTCATTTCCACTAAATCATAATGTGTTTCCCATGTGACTGTTCTTTCTTCCTTACACTACTGTTATAATTCTTTTGAATTTGGTTCTTCTCTTCTTCCTCTACCTTTGTGTACTACTTGGAATGTGGTAACTTTAGCCGGCAGACTAGCGTGCAAAGCGTTATTTTGAAATTTAGCAAGTCATTCAGTCATACATGTTATCGACAAACCATACCATGTTAAACTTGTCTCACAACAACTGGTAACTATCATGACCTAGTCGTCTAGTGGATACCGTCTTTACTGCTTGAAACACGATGTGTGTTAAGTCCAACTCTCAGTACGAATACTAACACTTACTGAAGATGGAGGTATATCCATCTTGATCAGTCCCAAAAAGGACGAAGCCCATGTCTTGGACTCTACAGGTAGTTATCATCTTCAACCAAAATAATAACATATATTTAATACGGCTTCCAATATATATATATATATATATATATATGCCAAGTAATCCACATCGGGAAACTTACAGAATTCTTCAAAGTGAAGACAGGAGTAAGACAAGCTGGCTGCCTACTATCACCAATGATTTTCCTGATTGCAGTAGATTGGATAATGCGACAGACAGTGGCGGGCAATGAGGAAACAGGCATAAAATGGACTCACACAAAAAACTTGGAGGATCTGGACTTCGCCGATGATATATGTCTGATTTCCCACAAACTGGAAGATATGCAAGCGAAAAGCAACAAGTTGGCACAAGAAGCATCCAGAGAAGATAGGACTTCAGGTAAAGATAGAGAAAACAGAGGTGATGAAGTTTCCTGGTCAACACCACCAACAGCAACAACAACAACAGACAACAATCAGCATAAATGGGAGGAACCTGAAAGAAACAACCTCTTTGACCTACCCACCAGGGAAGCATCGTTTCAACCACAGGCGGACGGAACAATATTAGTGTTTTTTAAATAATATCGATTTGTACAGTAAGATCAATGCTATTACAGTTCATTAAAATGCTTAAATAATAATAATAAAGTTATAACAGCGAATAGAATATCAACTAAAATTAGGGAAATTTCACAAAAATTCTGGATTATTCAAACCTGGATGGCCAAGGTAATGATAATGACTGAACTAACTTCTTTTGGGTGCATAAATTAGACTTGTTAATATGGATCCCCACAGCCACAGCAATATTTAGAAGTCGAACTCTCAAGGCGAACTTGAGATTTGTTGGTATGCAGTAAATGACTCTGAAAACATGATTAACGTCAATCTTGTGTTCTGTCTCCACAAGATGAGCCAGAATAGCGCTGCGAATAGATTTTGTTTGTCCTTTGCTTAACCAGGCAGGATGATGATCGGAAATTCGACGCGAAACACGCCTAATTGTACGGCCTATGTAACTTGCTCCACAGGAGCAGTTATAGATTTTTACGTACATTATTGTCAGCGGAGAAGCAACGTCTTCTGATTTGCTGTTTTCTCGTTGAAGTTTATTCTGTAATGCTTGTGACCGTTTCTTAGAAGATTAAGTCATATATATTTGCACACGTTCAGTCTACTGTGATCGGTTCATGAGTTCCTCAAGGTTAAGCTTTGTTATTGTCTTCTCAAATGACCCCGATTTGGGACGTAACATTGACGTAAATTGCTGTCTACAATATTAGCTTGTAGCCAGCTCTCACCACAGTGCTGCCATCCGGCCTTCTTGTTAGTAGAACATGAAGAAATGATAAAATATTGCCTTCCCTTTGTTTTGAATATGAGCTAAATTTATGAGTAAGGCAATAGTGAATACTTTGATAAGGACCTCAGTATCGATCTTATTCTTATGCAAGATAAAAGTATCACCTGCGTATCTGCAGTAGAACGAGAGTTTGTTGAATACACTTTTCAGGGGACGATTCTCTCATTTTGATATAAACCTATCGTCCAAGAGAGGATCCAGAATGTTGGGATATCTGTCAGTGACGTTGATTAGTAGTTATAAAGGGGTGAATGATAATTAATGATCTAAATAACCTTAGTTTGACAATAAATAGCTGCTTGTTGCGTATAAGTATAAAACTTGGGCCCTGTGGTAGAGTGTAACTCCATTATGGATAAGATTTTATTTTGATAAATCACACAGTGTTACACAGTAATATTAACTGATGACGTTTCGAGCACAAATTGATGCTCATAATCATATCAAGTTACTCACACAACTTTTTCCTTCATATATATATATATATATATATATATATATATATATATGGAATTGACTAGATATTTGAATAAAAATCAATATGAGTGTTATTGATCAAATACAATTAGATGGGAAACAAGAGGAATGTTCTTATAGTTATAATAAGTAATTTGTTAAATGTTGTGATTTGCTTGAATTGAAAATATGAAAATAAAATCTTATCCATAATGGGGTGTCTGTTGAGTACTCATTTAACCCTTTTCCAAACTTAGAAGAACTGACCGTCCTTGTAATGATGAGTTCTGACGAATACAGGAATAATTTTAGGTTCTGACCCTTTTGAAAGCTACTCGAAATGGATGGATGGAAGTCAGCTCAGTGTTGTTCTTAAGCGAAGCCACTGTTATTCCTAGATTTAAGACTTTTGCAGCAACAACGACCCCAGTCTTCTTATTTGGTCATTAGAAATAATCATCATTTTTTCTCGTGTAACAGCTTTTGGCCATTTAATACATTTGGGATTGATCAGGTCACCACACTCTCTGTACACCAGTTAATTGTTACGTAATACCAAGTTTCACTTGTATAACTCCCCTTCTAGATTATTCCTCCTACCCCCACCCATCACATTATGTGAAAAAGTTTCTAGAATATAATCACCAGGGTTTGACTAGTTTAATGAATTCTGTGCTAAATATAATAAGTATCGATTATACAGCAACTTTTGCGAAAGAATTTCAACTGTTAGTTTTCTCCACGAATCAACATTAGTTAGAGAGTGGGAGACAGAGATATGGAGTCGTTGAAAACCAGGAAACACTGTTTTAGACAACTGTTTTGTCCTATTTTTGGTGGAGGGGGGCGGTGGACTCCTTGGTGAGCAGTGTACATCCCAGGACACCACCACCACGAGGGCCTGAGTCCGGCAACTTCAGGTTACGAGATCAACCTCATGGGCCATTTTTAGCCATTTAGGCTGGATGGAATTCACTGACCCCGTGAATGAATCTCATAATCGAAACACCAATCTCCAGCTCATTGATGGCTACTGATTGCATGTCCTGAAGCTGTAGTGACAAGTCACATGACCAGTAGGCTCTAACATTTCAACATGAAGTGGATGCTCATCAAAGGTACTGGTGAGGGTAGCGCTATATATATCACGTGTTAACAAAGTTATCTTGATTTGACACTAGTAACTAGTGTCAAATCAAAATATCCACCACAGTCCTACAGGAGGTCAATCGCGAGCCCGAATAGCTCAGTGGTAACGTCTCTGACTGCAGCGCTGGGTGACGCGGGTTCGAATCTCAGAAGGGACATGAGTTCCTTCAAGGTTGCAGATACGCCTTGCTGACGAGTGCCAGCTAGCACGAAACCTAGGTCCAAGGCTTCGTGCCGATTGCCTCCAACCATCTAATATTAACAAAGTTAGTTAGAATTTTTACAGGTCATTGAATTCCGTCTAATCCAAGTGGATAAATGCTTTTCCTGGTAACCTGAAGGTCCTGAATTCGACCCCTGGCGATAGAGTTCCCAAAAATAGGACAAAACAGCTATCCAACAGTGTTTCCTTGATTTCAATGACTCTCTAACTGATTTTAGTTCGCGAAGAAAGTCTAATGATTGAAATTGATCCAAATCCCCGTAAATCCCATAATCTGAGTAAATGGTCTTCTTCTTTAATAATAATAATAACATTGAGTTTGTTTCCAACGGTATTGTCGATTCAGTTTGGAAACTTTAGTATGTTATACAGTATTGAATCTAATGTTCTGTTGATATAGTAAAGTGAGGGGAAATACAAAATTAACAGTTATAAAACAGCTTACATTATGTCCACACTTATGAAACAAAAATAAAATAAACAAAACGAAAAAATTGAGAGGATTATAAATATAAGAAATACAATAGCAATGAAGTATGATGCTTTAAGGATGAAAGAAATGGTTTATTTAGTAGTGCAAAGAAGGTTAGTTAGTTCATTTCTGACACTATTTTCATCACATAAAGTACGTGCTAAATATGGTATAGTGGAATTTTTATACTTAGATGTACGTGCATAAATTCTTCTGAAAAGACTTCTTGTTTACCTGAGGAGACACAAGGTTGGAGCTGCGGGTAGAGTGGGTGCTCATAGTCTGACAAAATTCCTTTAGCGAATTTGTTGCATGACATCAAGTGCCTATTAGTGACAATGTCAACGATATGGCCCAATGGGATATCACTCGTCCTACTGACAGTCTTCAGAGTTCTATGAAGTATGACATAGTCCTTTTTAAGCAATCCAGGAAAGAATAATGGTGAACAGTAAAGAAGAATAGGTAAAATATACGAGTTGATAAACTGGAAGAGGAGTGGTTGAGTTATGCCCGAGTGCCTTAACTTCTTCATGTAAAAAGTCAAACGAAATATTCTCTTAGAAATCGCTAAGACATGAGAAGACCAGGATAGGTCAGAAGAGAGAACTAATCCAAGATACTTAACTTCAGACTTGCTTTCTATATCAGTATCATCGATTTTGCAATGGTCATAGGAACCAACGGCTTCATTTAACTTTCGTTTACATCGGAAACTGAAATTGACAGTCTGATATTCGGAAGGATTAAGTTTAAGGCCGATATACGAAGACCATTTGCTAATTCCTGGTAGAAAGTTGTTAATCTTAATGCAGTCAAGCTGAGAGTTAACAGACATTGAAATAGTTAGATCATCGGCATACTTAACAAAGTTTATTTCATCAGAGTGAGGCAAGTCATGCAAGAAGAAAGAAAAGAGAAAAGGAGAAAGGACAGCGCCTTGAGGGACACCAGCCTCAGTAAGCAATGAAGTGGACGACTTTCCCTGACATACAGTGTACTGCATTCTTCCTGAGAAATAAGAATGGAGCCATTTGACAACCCAACAGTCAGTTTGAGTATCAGCAAGCTTGTTTAGCAAAATGTCCCGAGGTACTGAGTCGAAAGCAGATGTATAATCTAGAAAGGTGCAGCGAACAAATTTAGCCCCTTTGTCTAAGCTGGAGACAATGTTATGATTCTTTATATAACTGTATAGAGGAATATTTTTGTTCATCAAGTTGAGAAAGTCTGATTATTTTCCTATAAAAGCTTATAATTTATGTGATTTATTCAAATACTCACAGATTACCAAAATGAGGTGTAATTCTCAGTTATGTCGATGATCGATCACAAGTTGTGATTAAAAGTTCAGTGGTCACATTTTTCATCGCACCACCACTGGAGGACACAGGTCTGAATAACCTATGGGGGGATTAGTATTAGTATTGTTCCCTTGGATTCCAAATGGAACATAAGGCATCAACAGCATACTGCCATTTCTTCCCGTTCTCTGCAGTCCTCTTTACCTGACTCCATGATTGCCTGTCAGCTTTCTCCTCCATGTCACACTCTGACGCACACCCAACTCTCCGTTTCCCATTCGAGTGGAACTCGAATGGTATCTATCAACGATTTCCTCAGTGAGGATTTGGTTCTTGGTTGGTTTGTTCCCAAAAATTTCTTGTTGCTAATTCTTTCTGGCCAGCTGGCTATTCGATCTTCAATATAGAGTCAGAGAAGTCATAGTGTTGATAAAAATGTGTAATAGCCTTCTGGGAATGCTTTCCGTGACGCGTTGGTCAAGTTTCTGACCTATATAGAAGAAGTGACTTCACATTTGTACTAAAAATCTGAATTATGTTCTTTGTGTTAAGTTCAGAAGATTTCCAAAATGATTTCAGAGTGTTGAAGGTGTAACTTGCCTTACCGATTCTGATTTTGACATCCCCATCTGTTCTGCTTGCAGTTGAAACAGTGCTTCCTAGATAAGTGAAGAAGGTAACCTCTGTTGATGATGTTTGGTGCTGGTTGTTGTTGCTGTTGGTTGGTTGATTTGTTATCTTCATCACCTCAATCTTCTCTATGTTCACCTAGAGTCCTGTATTCACTGCCCGCCAGCCTCTTCTGCCAATTTCTTGGTTTTAGCCTGTGAGTCTTCGAGTTTGTGTGACATCAGGCATAAATCATCCGGGAAGTCCAGATCTTCTGTGGTCTTCTCATCACTCCAACGTATTCCTGTCTTCTTGCTCCCCAAGTACGGTGTGCGGCATAACCCAGTCCAACACAATTTGGATTATTTTTTAAATTCCTTTACGTTCCCAGTGGAACATAGGGTCTCAGGCTAGAGCTTTGAAGTTTCTGTAGCATTTATTTATACGGGATGAGGTTGCTAGCCTCATACCCAACCTTCCCTCTTTACCAGTCTTATTACTGGCTTAGCGAGGTTTGGGAGTGCGTCAGCGGCCGGGAATGGAATCCCGTACCACGTGAGGCGAGCATCCTACCGCTGTGCTACCACCACACACATAATTTGCACACTAGTTACAAATACATCTTGTTAACCAGCACTAACGAAGAGAAAATCAAGAAAAATCCATAGAATCATCTTAGTTGCCTCCAATCCCTCGATAATATCCACACAATATCAAGTCATCAAACTATGCTTGGTTGGTCACATTACAGTGGCTTAATGGTTTTCGAGCTCGCTAGCCTTGTAACCAGAAGGAAGGTCCTGGGTTAAAACCCTGACGGTGGGTACGCACTGATGAAGAGTTCCATACTAGGACGAAACAGCTAGTTGTCCAGTACTCCCTGCAGGTTTTCCAATGGTTCTTTCTAAATGATGTCAGCTCATTATGAAATCCTCTAACATTACAAACTTGACTGACACAGAATGGACTCCGGCTACTCACTACTACTATTCGATTCATTTTCTGTCAAAGTAACTGGTTTTTATCTTACCCAACAATTGTTGACTGGAACTTGTTACGTGAATTCACAATTTGCAATCTACAAAGGTCCGAGGGGTAAAATCCCACTATAGTTTCTATTTCTATTTGGAAACCAAATTATTCTGACCACAATATGTGAACTTTCCAAGTATTGGTTTGGTAGGGATTTTGTTTAATTGCATGGAGGATTTCATCATGAGCTGACATCAGTTAGAGAACCACTGGAAAACCTGGGAGTACTGGACAGCTATTTCGTCCTAGTTTTGGACTCTTCATCAGTACGCGCCCACCGGGATTCGAACCCAGGACCTTCTGGTTACAAGGCGGGTCCCAGTGGCTCAATGGTCTACGAGCTCGCCTTGTAACCAGAAGGTCCTGGGTTCGAATCCCGGTGGGTGCGTACTGATGAAGAGTCCAAAACTAGGACGAAACAGGCGATCGTCCAGTACTCCCAGGTTTTCCAGTCGTTCTCTAACTGATGTCAGCTCATGATAAAATCCTCCATGCAATATGTGAACTGCCTGATTTCATACCAAACCGGGTAAACCGCTGATGAGCTCAGCCGCAAACGAGAAAAATTGACATCTGGTGTTTAGATCACATTGATAATTTGGCTGACTAGCAAGTACTACTGGTTGATATGGTTGGTATACAACTACTCACCTCAATCAATCAGTAGTACATGGCTCTATGCAGCAAACTTGTTACTCAGGCAAAAATTGTAGCTGATTTAGAAAGACTAAGACTTTATCTATTTTAAGTAAATATATAATTACAAGAAATCGATAGTTAACAATCCGTATCATTGAGTGAGGCTTAAAATACAGATCAACAAATTAACTACACACCCACAAACTCAACCCGCTTTAAGCACACGTAAAATATGACATACAACAACTGCACTGTGATTGGTCAATGTGAAGGTCAAATTACCTTACACCAGCACCGATACGGATAAGGATGACCTTGGCTTAAAAAAACAAGACGATAAATATTATGCCAAATTGTTTGGCGTGAACTAGAATATAGACATAACTCTGTTTCTCTCTGTGTCAATGTACTGATACACGGCTAACAAGGCTTATTTATAAATTACAAAAAGCAGACACGATAGTCGGTCAGGAAAAAAGAATATTAGTAAAATTTGGAATTCATAGGCAGGCCACTTGATTGTGTCTAACTGGCTAAATAGTCTACGAACTTATGTTATAACTAGAAGAACCCCAGTGGTGGGCGTGTAGTGCTGAAGAGTCCCAAACAAGGACGAGACGGTTATCCACTTGGTACCCACCTCCTGGTGGTGGTGAATAATTAAACTTGAAACAAGTCAAATCCTTACGAAAAACTCTTGCAGGCAAAGTTCAACAGTAGCGTCCCAAGGGATGCGAACGCACGAGTGGCCTTCAGTCGACCAATCATAGAAATAAGTGACTTTTGCACATAAAATGATGCTTATTTACAAGAAAATGCATGAAAATACATTAAAACAGGTTACCTATCTCTGACATGACTTACAAAAATATGTCCCAGTTATAATGAGGAGTATCAGTTGCCAAGTTAGACTAGTTTCTCTACATGTATTCACCGAGGTGACTGAAGATGAGCCGCTTCTGCGAATTGTTTATCTCTCTTATCCTATTGTGCATTCTTCCCCAGCAGCACTCGGTTGAATTACTATGATTGACGGTAAGAGGATCGACGACCACTTACCAGGAAAAAGTGGATAAGAAAACAAATTCAAATAAATGACATCAATTCTAAATCTATCCCTAGACGTTACCCTAATCGTAACGCTAACGAGCTATTAACACATTGTCTAAACAGTACTAAAAAACGTGATCTGGGTGGAATTCGCTCCTTAGTTGGTGAATGCCGTTGATATTTCAGCGTTCGCACTCCTGCGACGCTATTGTTGAACTTCGCCCTCTTGAAAATAAGATCAATTGTTTGTATAAGTTGGTAGCATTAACACTAAAAGAAAAATAATCAGTTGGGTAAACCTAGAAATCGCGAGATTTACAGATAACACCACAGGATGGAAACAAGAATTTAAAAAGCGGTTGCAGTGGAGAAAGCTTTCTTTTCGACGAAGTCATCCAACTAGTGGCGATAAGTTTGTTACCAATAATTAGTCAGTGTCAAAATGTCAATGGGTTGATAATAAACGAATAAAATCAATACACACAATTAAAAGGTAGAAATAGTTAGAATAAATTAATTTTACAAGGATAATACGTAATTAAAGATGAAGTGGTCAAAATAAATAAAAATAAAATGGAATAATTTGGACAGTTATAATTTTTAAATGTTAAGGGGGAGGGTGGCGAAATAGTCCGGTTTATACATTCATGTAACGATGGCCAAGGCAAGGAAAGTGGCTGTACAAATTTCTTCTGAACACACAGGTTTGGCTTCTTCAGGTGGATTCCTATTGTTTCAGCTGTATGTAGAAGACGAACTCGTAGAGCAAAATTAAGATCAGTAGGAATGTGATAAATAATTTTAAATGCAATATTAACGTCAACCTTATGCTCAGTATCTACAAGGTGTGCTACAATAGAGCTACGAATAGATCTTGTTTATCCCTTGCTTAACCATGTTGGATGATGTTTGGAAATACGATGATGAACCTGCCTAATTGTACGCCCAATGTAGCTGGCTCCGCAGCTACAGTCAAACCGGTAGATACACATAGAAGAGGCAAATTTAGGTAGTTTATCCTTATTTCTGGAAAATATAGTAGGGGTGGTTGTGAAGAGACAACGTACCTCTGCTACATAATAAGCTCTTTTAACTGCATTCTTCAGGTGTTCGCTGTGTTATTATTTCGCTGATGTTGTCACAGAGGAACTGCAGTTTTATGAACATTGGATTTTTCAGAACTGTTGCCATACTGACTCGCCATTTGATTGGTAAACTGTTGTGTATTGTAATAAAAATGCTATATATATATATATATATATATATATATATATATATATATATATATACTAGAGTAGAGCCAGAGATGAGGATCTAATTGAAAAGTAAATATTTCTTCGCTCAATCTTTCTGTTTTCTAAATGTCTAAATGGGGATTTTTTCTACATTGAGACCTTACTCACTCTGAAATCAATAAGGGAATCTCCTGCACTCTGCATTAACAACATAATTCGGATTTCCAACACCAATTTTTAATCAGTCATTTCTTCTATGGAAAGCATTTCAAACAGGCTATTGCACACAGCTGCCACCTTCTCTGGCTCCATATTGAATATCAAATAGCTGGCTAGAAAGAACTAGCGACAAGCAAGTCTGGGGACAAACCAATCAAAAAACTTATTGCTCAACAACAAATGCTGACGAAAAAATATGGGTGGATTAGACACACATTGAGGAGATCATCGAATGAAATCGCACGCCGGGCCACTGCTCGAATAGAACCCGAATGGGAAACGGCAAGTGGGGCTGGTGTCCAAGTGTGTGACATGAAGGAGATCTGACCAGTTGGAAATGAGAGAGAGACCATGAGCAAATCATACGGCCAGCTAAAGAGGATCGTAGAAAATTGGACGAAGTGCAGATATGCCCTGCTTCACTCGGAACCCAAGGGGAGAATTATATATATATGCACATGAATGTCGCAATAAAACATACATATTTATAAAAAAAATTAGATGTCTAATCATGAATGATATTCCTGAGAGTTAAAATTGCCCTTACGCATATACGTATACATTCACTACTACTATTACTTAATAATAATAATAGTAATAATAGTAATGACTATGTATACATACGTACAATTGCTAGAGCAATTATCAGTCTCAGGGATTATATTCATGAGGCTAAACTATCGATAGTATTAATAATAATAATAATAACATAGCCATAGCAACAATTATAATAAATACAAATCAGAACTAACCTTCAGTTATATTGATTCTTGTTGATGGAGGGTTATTAACCCTTCCACAATGTGTAATACAGACCGATCGATGAAAAACATCACAAAATTATCTAAGATAATGATGCAAGAACCCACTAAGTAATCGAATATTGTCTAATCGCATAGGAATTGTATAATCCATGTCTGGAAAGAACGATATTATTAGTAGTACTATTACTAGTTAACCTCGTTTTTGGACAAAGGTTTTTTATTGGTTGAATACAGACAGCTGAAATCGATTAACATTGTCGGATAAATGAGTTGATATATATATATATATATATATATACATGTTAAGAAATAAGAAAATCGTACCTTTGAGACGCACTTACGGGAACTGACTTACGCGTTCGCTTACTTTTGAAGGCAACTTCAATACTGATAGAAAAATTGTAGAGACATAAGTAAACTCATAAACGATATGCCAATATTATATTATCTATACTATACTATATTTACTCTTTGACTTCTGACAGGGCTCTATTGACGCATCTCTAACGATTGTCTCTATGTTATCCCTTAGACCCATACTTAGTCGAGTTTGACTTGACTTGACCTGTCTGTCTCTTTTCCTCGCTATCTCCATTTCTTCTTGATAATAATATGTTGTTCAATATGTTGACTCACTTGTTGTTAGAGTTCTTTCTGATGAATTAAGCGGAAAGTGTAATGTAATAATACTTAGACATAAAGTGCGGTTTCATTCACCCTTATATAACACCATTAAAAATAAAATTTAAGAAAACTAACCTTTATCTTCTTTATACGTGAATTGTGTTCATAACCAGTGCAGTGAACCACAGGTTCAAGAAGAAACTCGAAATACTGCTTCGACTACTTCGCCTCCAGAATAATGAACAAATATATAAATTGATAACATTGAGAAAAAAAATTAAATCCCGTTGCGATACAGTCCAACCAATAGTTGCTATGCTGTAGTAGTATGGAAGGAAAACAACAAGGGTAGCAGCAAGAGGGGTGAACAAACCCTCACATACTACTCCACTGGATACGACAACAACGAGATACGGATGAAGATCACCTCATGTTATACAGACTTTAGTTTTTATATTATAATTTACAATAATTTACAAATGAAATTAACCCCTCCCCCGCCCTCTACCATAATAAATGACGCGAATTCATTCGACTAGCCAATGAAAATTAAGCAAATCTCTATTTCTCTCTAGAGTTTCATTGGCTAATTACATCGTAATAGGGAGGGGTGGATCTGACTATATATTTATAGTAGTTGGAAAGGATGAAAGGGGTCAGGGTGAGAGAAGAAAAAAAACAAAGTCAGACAGAACTAGAAATAGACAAGTGATTATTGGTTTCTTAATCGGTTGACAGTTTTATTATTTTTTTATTCGTGCTTTTTTTATACTCCCCTTTGGCTGTTGTTTTTCTTGTTCCCCTCCTCTTTACTAAGGCATTAGTGTGATGTATGCATGTATTCCCATTGAGAATCTGAAGTGTATTCAGTATAGCTCTCACAGAGAGTGAATTTTAACCGAAGGGGCCAGCCAACTGATATAGGCTGTACATATTTTTTTAAACCTACGCATCATTTATGTTGGGAAAGCGCTGTAAGTGAAATTAGATAATCCCTTTCCCATGGATTTAAGCTAAATTATCTGGTTAATTAGTTAGTTATTAGTTAGAAAAAATCCTGTGATGAAGAATTAGAATTCATAATAGTAACCTTACAGGGTCTTCATTCTTCATTCAGCCTACAGTAGATCTCTTCTTATATGTCGAAGTAAACTGGGCGTTCAGTGAATCAGCATCAGTTAGAAAGCTTAAATAAAATTCAACCTAGAAGACAAAAGAAAGTTTGAGCAAAGAATATTTATTCTTTTCGATAACTTTATCATCATATATGTCCAAACCAAGTTCACTTTTAACAGTTTGAAAAAATTTGGGCATTGGGTATATGATAAAGTTCATTATAATAAAGGTTTTTTGTATTTCCCAATGAATGAAAAACAAAACGATATTGCTGCTTTTACTGACGTTGCGCTATTTAATGCTTCTGCTAATAGCTTTATCAAAGTATTATTAAACCGGAATTTACAAAATCTAAGCATATATATAACAAACAGTTAGGGGGTGAGAAAATAGACTTAGGTCAAGTTAAAAGGATATATTGAAAGTTAAAATATCAATGAAGATCACTAAACCAAATAACAAAGGTAATAGTACATCTGTTATGGTATCAAAACAAAGTTTACTAACTTTATCAAGTCTTCTTAGACAAGCACACTCTCTGATAACCGACGAGAAAGAAAAAGAAGAAGAAATATTAAACATTACTGAAACTCTCAAGCAAAACAACTACCCAAGGAACTTCATCAACAAAATCAACACAGACATTAAGTATGGCCGAAAACGCATTCCGAAAACATGGACCTCGACAGTCGTCATCCCATATAGATCAGAGACGTCAAATGATATCAGAAGAGTACTCAATCAGCTCAACATTAGAGTTTTCTTCAAAATATCAGACACACTACGAAACAACCTTGTCCATATAAAAGACCAGATCCCTAAAGATTCTCTATCTAATTGTGTCTATAAAATAAAATGCTTAGAATGTGATGCGATATACATCGGACAAACATCTCGGGAAATCGAAAGCAGAAGAAATGAACACCGTAGAGCATCTGTTCGACCACCGAGAAATACAGTTGAACTACAAAAACTTGAAAAATCATCAGCCATAGGTCTACATGCTATAGAATCAGGCCACAAAACTGATTTTGACAATATTGAAATAATCCAGAAAAACTTCAGAAATCACAAAGAACGTCTAATATCAGAAGCACTTCATATCAAGTGGAATCAAAATTGCCTGAATAGGAATGATGGACTAAAACAGAATCTGACCTGGTTACAACACCTCCCTCCCCTCCCCCATGAAGTGACAAAATCAACACGAATGTGATAAGCAAGTTCATTATATAAACACACACTACTTTTATAATTTTACACACCGATCAAATCCAACAATCCACACTTGATTTTGTTATCTTTACACAATTGACCAACTTGACAACGAAAAATGACTCCAGATAGACAAACGATGATCAAGTTAGTAAACTTTATTTTGATATCATAACAGACGTACTATTACCTTTGTTATTTGGTTTAGTGATCTTCATTGATATTTTAACTTTCAATATGTCCTTTTAAATGACCTAAGTAGTCTATTTTGTCACCCCTTAACTCTTTGTTATATATATGCTGAGATTTTGTAAATTCCGGTTTAATGATACTTTGATAAAGCTATTAGCAGAAGCATTAAATAGCGAAACGTCAGTAAACACAACAATATCGTTTTGTTTTTCATTCATTGGGAAATACGAAAACCTTTATTGTAATGAACTTTATCATATACCCAATGCCCAAAATTTCCTTTCTCTTAACTAGGCAGTCTAGAAATGGTAGTTCACCAATGTCTTATTCTGCTTCCGAAGTGAGCTGGATTTTGTAAATTCCGGTTTAATAATGCTTTGATAAAGCTATTAGCAGCAGCATTAAATAGCGCAACGTCAGTAAAAACAATATCGTTTTGTTTTTCATTCATTGGGAAATACAAAAACCTTTATTATAATGAACTTTATCATCAGATTTCCAAACATCCATCATCCTGCGTAGCTAGTTAAGTAAGGGATAGACGAGGCGTATCCGCAGGCCTATTCTAACTCATCCTGTTGTAGATACTGAACACAAAATCAATGTGTTATCAAGGTCTTTAATGTTATCTCGCAGTAGTACAACTAATCTCAATTTGGCCTTATGAGTTCGCCTTCTACATATTAGCTAAAGCCACTGGAATCCATCTGAAGAAGTTCGTATGGCCAATTTGCTCACCTTGAAGCCATCAAGATATATTGGCTTTATTTATTCTAGGGACTTGGTTTTTTCGTGCTCGGGAACACACCTACTAGTGTGACTAAATAAGGGTGTAGTGTAGTGAAACGCCATCAAGAGTGAGAGATTAGTTCACCTGATTCAAATAGGCCATAAAGCTAAAACATTGAAGAATCGTTTCCTATCATCCATCGGGTACCAAATAAATTGCCAAAAGCCTCTAGATACTGAATACTCCAAAACAATAGAAGGCTATTGAAATTCGCTTAAGACAAACAGACCCTTGTCTACAAAACACAAAGTTACAGTTACTATGACTAACCAGACTTAATGGGGGAGGGGCTTGTATATTCAAAAATTCTGTTTTATTATTTTTCTTAATATTATCTAATATTCAAATTAGTATTATATATTTCTATGCATATATTGAGGAGGTCATGTGAAGAGGAGATGAAAGCATGTGGGCAGACTTGGGGCTAGGTGAAAACTCTAGCAGAGAACCGAACGCAATGGAGACGCTCGGCTGAAGCCCTATGTTCCTCTAGGAATTATTAAAGGAAATAATAATGATGCATATATTATCACTTACATTTGCGTTTGTGAGCTGGAACTCTCTTTTATTTTATTCCTTCAGGTTCCCAGTGGAAGCTTGAAGTTTCTGTAGCAGTGTTTATTTTTACAGGATGAGGTTGCTAGCCTCATGCTCAACCTCTCCTCTTCACCAGCATTATTTCTGGCTTAGCGAGGTAAAGGAATGCGTCGGCCGGAATTCGAACCCCGGACCATGTACATGGTCGGCGAGCGTCCTAACCGCTGTGTCACCGATGCACAGCTCTCTTTACTTAAGGAAACATAAATGTTAACAATTACAATTACAACACCGGTGGGTGCGTACCTCTGAAGAGTCCCGAACTAGGCTGATGAAACAGCTGTCCAGCACTACCAGCTGATTTTCCAGTGGTTCTCTAACTGATATCAATCCATGGGCAAACTCAAAATTATATATATATATATATATATATAAGAACATGCGCAATGGCAGCAAACAATGGTTTCAATAACTTCGTCTTCTTCAGGCTTTATAACTATAAATCCATGAATATTATTGAAATATTTAATCCCTTTGATAAATTTGAATAAGGCATTTAGAAGATAAATGTCGCAAAATGATATCATTTCGCAGTTCCTCTACAATCACTTTACAACTAGTATGGTCAGTTCACAATAACAAAATAAAGTGAATGAACGAGAAACTACTTAGTAAAATTTGCACGAGGGACACATTAGTGGATGAGCTACATTCAGTTTTGTTGGCTGATGGATATTCGGAAAACTTCATCGCATATCATAGTAAAGAGAGACTGTCCCTTGGAAAAAAATAGATTCTATCATGCAACTGATAGTTCAATTGCTTCGGTCAGTCGTCAGGCGCCGCATCACTTTCCCTCACATCTCGAACATTTTCGACTCTTGTATCGACGATTACGGGATGAAATTCTGTGGAATAGCTACTTCATACTGTATCCACAAGGTTAACCTACAGTTTCGGTGACGCAGATATAGATTAAACCAGTAGAATGTTCCAATATCGTCAAAAAGAACATGTTCCAAAGTGGTTATTAAGTCACATAGAAAATCCCAATGCAATTAATCTGAGCAGAACAAGAAGTGACTTCAGAAAACTGTATGCTTGCACGTCTAAGTATAAAAATTCTATGATACCATACTTGGCACGTATTTTATGTGATGAAAATAGCGTCAGGCAAGAATTGACTAACCTTTTTTCATCTAGTAAATAAACAATCTCCTCCATCCATCCATCTTTATATACCTTCAAGTTTTACTTTTATTATTTCTATTACATTTATGGTCCTGTTGCTTCTTTGTTTTACTCTCATAAATGCAAACACCAACTTATCTCTATGACTCCTGTATTCTTTGTTTTTCCCCTCACCATATCATGTAAAGAGAACATCATATTCAATATATTTAATCATGCAAGGATTTGTATACAGCATCGACGATACTGTGTGAAACAAGCCCACGGCAATTTCCACTTGTATTATTATCATTACCTTAGCTGCTATCATTATTATTATTTCCATTTTATATGCTGCATGCTTTTTTGACATTACCCCTATTGTAAATGTGGAGGAATTTTCTGTGTGATTAATTTTATTTATAATTTGAGGAAATTAGATACAATATTGTGATTAATGGTGAAAATTCCATTCCGTATCACAAGTACTGTTTTTGGAATAAAGTAAATTATTATTATTATTATTATCCATTGCAAAGCACTTATTAATTTCATGTCACAAAATCAATGTTAATGAATGACTACTTCTCAGTTATTTCACACAACTCTAATTCAAGGTTGGTTATTGAAAGTGCTGGAATCACTTTGGATTAATCACATACATCCAAAACTATGCGCAGAGAAAAAATAGATTTCAATCATCGCCGTAGCAACCACACAGGGAGCAGACATGTCAACAGAGGTCGAGTACTTCAACCCAATCAATCAATCAACAGGAACGTCCAAAATGAATTAATTAATAACTGATACCCATTGCACAAGAGGTGGCTCAAGTGGTTCATTGGAGTTTGAGACGATGGATACTGAGTTCAAGCCTCAGTGGGAATGCAGACACATCCAGATGATGATGAGTCTCAAGTAGGACGAAATGTGCATCCTGATGGATTCCACTGTTAGTCATCCATCCAACAAATGACACCAATTTCTGCCTAACACAGACTACTTGACCTACTTAAATATGTGACTGGTTATTAGTATGTACTTTTGTTTTATACACAACATGAGTGATTGTCAGCTATTATGAACCATTCTAGATCGTAAATCGATCGTAAAGAAACTGTGAAATGATATCATCTAAGTGATATTTGTCGCCATGATTATTAGAGAAGAATAACAGGTAAATGCCAGTAAATACAAATTATTTATTTCTAATTTTTTAAATTTTTTATTACAGCTTGATTCCACACCGTATTTTGTGGTGCAGGTATGGAATTTTCAGCATGTGATATCGGTAGCCCAAATTTTGCAGGCCGACCATATATATCAGATCAGGTGTGCGTCGGCAGGGGGTCGAACCCCGGACCATGTGCATGATTGGCGAGAGTCATAACCGCTGTGCCACCGACGCACGACCATTATAACAGAAACTGTACTAGAGGGGGAGGGATACAAGTACAAGATGGCATAATAATAATAATAATAATAATAATAGTAATAGGCATTTCGTTTCAATTACCAATCTTGATGCATAACCCTAGGTTTACGTAATGCTTTATAAGTTTGTAATTGTACTCTTTATTACCTCATAATCGTTCACTTATAGTACTTTTAAGTTTTATATCATGTCATTGTTATTGTTATTATTATTATTATTAGATTTGATAGTGTGGAAAATTCCCATATTATGAATTAAAAGTCAATCTGAACGAAGAATATTCTTTTCAATAATTTCTCCTCTTCAGGTTCTTACAATTATAAAATATAATAATTTTATAATTGTAAGAACCTGAAGAGGAGAAATTATTGAAAAGAATATTCTTAGTTCAGATTGACTTTTATTATTATTATTATTACGAGTTTAACCACGGACTGATATCAGTTAGAGAACCATTGAAAACCACCACTGGAGTACTGGACAGCTGTTTCATCCTTGTTTGGGAGTCATCGGCAGTAGGTGCCCACTAGGGTTCGAACCCATGACCTTCTGGTTACAAGGTAAGCTCGTATGCTATTCAGCCACTGGGAACCGTTTCAATGGCCAGCCAGTCCATGAATTCCAACTTCTACCAATTCGTGATTTAGCCCGACCACCAACCAATATCATCGGTGGGAAATCCATCCTCACAGGTTGCTAGATGTACCATGCTGGTCAAAACTTCTCCAGGAAACTCTGTCCTGTAGCAAGTCACTAGCAAGCATCAGATTAATTATCAAGAGTTGGTTTGGAAGGATTACATTTGTTTTTACGAGTTTGACCATGGATTGATATCAGCTAGAGAACCATTGAAAATCAGGGTTCGAACCCCAGTGGGTGCGTATTGCCGATGATTCCCATACTACGATGAAACAGCTGTCTAGTACTCCAGTAAATACAAAAACTCAACCATACCCTACTTAGCTCATGTTCTGTGTGATAAAGAAAGCATCAGGCGTGACACCTATAATTCATTGAATAGTCGTTAGTACAACTGGAACTCATCTTTCCAACCCACTTCACCAATAGGTACAACATTTTTTTCTTCCTGTTCCTTTTCTCTCTCTTCTTTTTCCGTTATGTGCTGCTTTGTCTCTTTCTCTCGCTTACGCCAGTTAATAAGACAGCTCCCACTTTTCTAACACCTTCAAACACTGTTTCAGCTTTACCTTGCTACTGACATGCCAATGTATTGTTGTAATAATGAACTGCGGTTTCCTCAATCTATGTAGAATTCTATTTATTGATAATGTACTAACTGGATGCAATACTGTAGTAAAAATGCTGAGAATTCCATTCTGTATCACAAGTACTGTTTTGGAATAAAGCAAATTATTATTATTATTATTATTATTATTATTATTATTATTATTATTTCAATGGTTCTCTAACTGATATCAATCCGTGATCAAACTGGTAAAAACAATTTTAATCCTTACAAGCCAACTCTTGAAAGTTATTATTACTGTTATTTGCCACCCCATGAAATTACACTTAACATTTCCCATTTGTTGGTTTATTTCTTTTTGTAGTGTATTTATATTATCTCATACACAACTAACTGAATACACTCACCCCTTGAAACCTTTCTGTTGGTTATAATATATACAGATATGAATAAGGCATTTAGAAGACAAATTTCGTGAAATATTATCGTCATTTCACAGTTTCTTTACAATCGCTTTACAACTAACATGGTTCATAATGATAAAATAAAGTACTTTCATTGGACACTAGTAACTAATGTGATGTGTCTAGTCCTTTGTTTAGTGCAGACTGAATTCTATCAGTCCGGTTTGCAATGTGGCCACCACTCGAGGTAACACGCCATCACGGTGCAATTTGATTTGTTGATGTTAGATGGTTGGAAGCAATCGGCCACAGGGAGCTTTGGACCTAGGTTTCGTGCTAGTTGGCACTTATTAGCAAGCCGTATATGCAAACTTGAAGAAACTCATATGCTTTTCTCAGATTCGCCCCCGCGTCACCCAGTGCTGGAGTCAGAGACGTTGGTGAGCTACCCAGAATGGTGGCCACATTACAAACTTGACTGATAGAATTCAGTCTGCATTAAAGACAGGACTACACGGACACACACACACATTACACTCGTTACTGACTAGTGTCCAATCAAAAATATCCAATACAGTCCTACAGTAGGTCAACTGCAAGCTCAAATAGCTCAGTGGTAACGTCTCTGATTGCAGTACTGAGTGACACGGGTTCGAATCTCAGAAGGGACATGAGTTCCTTCAAGGTTGTGGATACGCCTTGCTGACTGGTGAGTGCCAGCTAGCACGAAACCTAGGTTTAGCCAAGATTTCCTGCCGATTACCTCCAACACCTAACATTAACAATAAAATAAAATGCATGACAATTACTCAGTTATATAAAATGAAAGTACATACTGATGATCAATCATATTTAAGTAGATCAAGTAGTCCATGGTAGGCGAATGTTGGAGTTTGTTGTTTTTTGTACACATAGTTTAGGACGCATATAATTAATCTTCAAAGTGCTTCCATCAACTTTAATAACCTTGAATTAGAGTCATGCGACGAAATAAGTGAGCAGCAGTCATTAATTAATATTGATTTTGTTACCTGACTTAATAACCACTTGGGAACATGTTCTTTTCGACGATATTGGAACATTGTATTGGTCCTACTTATACGTGTCACCAGAACTGCAGGTAACTGTGTAGATACAGTGTGTAGTAGAGAGTCTACAGAATTTCGTCCTTCAATGGTAGGTACAAGAATCGAAAATGTTCGAGATGTGAGGGAGAGAGCTGTGGCGTAGAATGTGCGTTTGATGGTTGACCGAAGTCTTTGAGCTGTCAACTGTATAATTTGATCAGCCTTAAATGGTAGGTTAATAATAAAGATAGCTTTCTTTGGTACAGAAACTGTCTTTTCAAGATGCGGTCTATCCTTACTGTGACAGCTAATAAAGTTATAAGTTTCCAAACCATAGATGTTACAAATTTCCTGGAAATCAAAAGACTATATTTTCTGCTAACAATAATGTACGTTAAAATCTATAAATATGTTTGAATAAGGCATTAAGAAGACAAATTTCGCGAGATGATATCATTTCGTAGTTTCTTTACAACCGCTTTACAACTAACATGGTTAACAATAATAAAATAAAGTTCATGACAATTACTCAGTTAAATAAAAACAAAAGTACATCCTGGCAGCGACATACTGACTTTTTTTGAGTAATTGTCATGAACTTTATTTTATTATTGTTAACCATGTTAGTTGTAAAGCGGTTGTAAAGAAACTACGAAATGATATCATCTCGCGAAATTTGTCTTCTTAATGCCTTATTCAAATTTATCAAAGGGACTAATTGTTTCACTATAAATATGTGTTGATTTTCTTTAATAAGCGATCTGTTGCCTGGCCCTTGTCTTCTGTTGTTACAATATATATAATTTCAACTAAATCCCTTCTAAGTGATGCTGGTTAGTGATGAAATTCTAACGGTTGAAAGTAATTCTTTAATTATTATAGCCATATTGTGTCAGTAGAAGATAAGAGAATTGGGGATGAACTGTATTTACTATGGAAAGACGCATAATATTTACAAATTTTTAACCACATTAAGTCTTTTCACACTTAGTTACCGTAGTCACAGGGGAGACCTCATCACCGTCTATAAGATCTTAAATGACCAGGCCCACCCTAATAAGAGCATCCTGCCATTAAGTGATTATAGGCTTCCACGAGATAACCCGCTAAGGATAGCACACCAGAGACCAAGGACTCGAGTGCGTTCACATTTCTTCTCGCTTCGAGTTTGCCATCTCTGGAACGCTTTACCGGCGGCCGTAACTACAGCTCCATCTGTGGAGACTTTTAAGCGGAAGCTGGACAATCATGCAGAAATGCATGGTTTGTGTCTCAATGGCTTACCCTCTTAAAATTTGAAACCACATTGTCAATGGATAAGCATACAAGCTAAATCCCCACGACCCGTCCTGTCTTCTCCCACTGTACCGACTACTCTATCCTTTCTTTCTTTCTTTATTATTTCACTTATCTCAACCTATATTATCTACACTACAACCTATTATTATTATTACTATTCTACTTTTATGACTATACCGAATGACCAACGGGTGTTAGGTCAAACTCCATTCACGGCAGCAGCTGAGTCCTAACATACTGCACACTACAAACCACAATCTTGACCAATCCTCGCACCACTCCTCTTGGAGTCTACCAGAGCTAAAGCAGTCGAGTGGCGGGATTTACTACGCATAAGTTCACCGAAGATCTGGAACCTCTACCTTACAATCAAGAAGCGAGCTCAAAGAAATCACTGGTTTATACTAGCTCGTAATCAGGATATTGGATATTGGATAGGTCAGAGGACAATAATCTGTCCTGATTGGTTGGCGCTCGGCTAGCACAAGGTTAAACAGTTGGACAAAAAGTTATCCAATGGAATTATTTCCTGACCACAACGTGGACTAAGTACAGATTTGAGGAATAAACACTTCTACCTTTTCAGTCATTGACTTATAATTTTGTTTTGAATTTTGGCTGATTTTTATCAGTCTCCATCTATGTCGCAAACATCACAGTAGAACTGTAGAATCTGAAGTTATCGAAAAGAATGTTTTTTGTTTATTAATCTCACTTTTTGAAGTTGTTTAAACTGCGTGAGGTGGGGTGGAGGCTAAGTGAATTTCTATCGAACATAGTGCAGCAAGTTACCTGTTTATTTTTTAATCATTCAGTTGTGTCATTGGGTTACTAATTGATGTGGATTTCTAGAAAGAGGCGAAACAAAGAGTATCATGAGGAAGACAGAATAAATGAAATCAGCCCACCCCCCCCCCTGAATATCACCGAAGAATATCTTTACAGCTTTAGATTTGAGTCAATTTTTACAACCTACACCCTCCTACATGCTACCACCTACAATCAGACACTTCCAATCTTAGCGTGTTTGTGAAATAATAATAATCATAGTAATAATGATAATAATACTAATCATAATAATTTAGCTAAGACAAAACGATTTGGGATAAAGCGATATTAACTAGGCATATATGTATCAAAACATAATCCATTATCTGTCTGTCTGAAATGGTGGAGGATTTTTACAATTTCATAAACCAATTTACTCTGTGTCTAACATCTGCTGACTAAATATGCCTAAAGGTTTTACAGACTAACTAGCAGTGGAGACCAGGATATGCGTTTCACCCCATTTGGGACTCATCAGTTGGATGTATCTGTCCTCCCCCCTCCCCCAGTGAGTCAGTGACTGCATCCCAACTGAGATTCAGAACAAACATCCATGAATTAAAATCCCTGAAAAGAATGACCCTCATGGTCTAGTGGATGGCTGGGTACAGGGTTCGAATCTCAGTGAGAAGACCATCAGTCACTGGAGATATGCAGGTAAATCAAGAGGATGAGTCAGTTTTAAATAGGATGGAATATACATCCTATATTCCATCACCAAGCAAAATCGTCAAAGCGTTTGTACTAGACGCCGACATGTTAACAGTGGACGAGCCTTTTCGGTCTAATAAAAAACCGGTCAATCGGAAGTGGAAAATTAACCCTATAGGAAATAAGGTTAACTAAGCTAAAAAGGTATGATTGCATGGAGGATTTCATCATGAGCTGACATCAGTTAGAGAACCACTGGAAAACCTGGGAATACTGGACAGCTGTTTCGTCCTAGTCTGGGACTCTTAGGCAGTACGCACCCACCGGGATTCGAACCCAGGGCCTTCTGGTTACAAGGCGAGCTCGTAGACCATTGAGCCACTGGATGGGTGCATACTGATGAAGAGTCCCAAACTAGGACGAAACAGCTGTCCAGTATTCCCAGGTTTTCCAGTGGTTCTCTAACTGATGTCAGCTCATGATGAAATCCTCCATGCAATCAAACAAAATCCCTACCAAACCAATACTTAAAAAAGGTATCTTGGGATCGTCACCTGGTGGGATCATGAGTGCATACTGATGAAGAGTCATAAGCTAGTACGAAACAGCATCCTAATACTTCCTGGTGGTTTTCAGTTGTCCTCTAGCTGGTGTTGTTTTGTGATCAAACTTGGAAATAAAGTGATTTTTCGTAAGACAGTAAAGGAGGAAGAAACTTAAGGTCTCACTAACAGAAAGCTCAGTAGATAAACAAAAAAGCCTACTCTCCTCTCCTGTTCAGTAGTAGTGGAATTCTCGCCAACCAGGCAAGAGGCCCAGGGTTCGATTCCTGGCTGACTCACTGTTGAAACCTCGACTAGTTTACTAGCCGATAATAAGCCTCGGGAAGAAGATGGAGTTGGGCTAGCAACCCCACAACTTAAAATCAACAACACCATAGTTAATGAAAGAAACTTCAAGGCTGCAAGCTGTGAGTCGTATATCCTACTCGGAATGTAAATGAATAAAAGACACTTTCCTGGTAAATTTAAAATTACTAGAGATCACATAGGAAGTATTACGAAATATCAATGTGTAAGTTGTCAAAGGGAGAACTTAGAAAGAAGTCACCATTTCCGCTTATCTAGCCAGCACTGTTTCAACTACAGGTAACACAGATAAGGATTTCAAAGCTACCCAGGATGGTCAAAGCAGGACAAATGTTCATAACTGTAATGAAATCAGAATGGAAGTCTACTGGACTCAGTTTATGTATGGAACAAGATTCTAATTTTCAACACTAATATCAAGTCGGTCAGTACTTCTATATGGTTCAAAGACTTAGCACATGTGTCGCCCTAAGCATTTCCAGCAGGCTGTTGTCTTGCAGACTTTTGTCAACAATTAGCTGTCTACTATGGTTCCATTCTGAAGATTAGATGATTAACCGGCAGGAAAGAAAATATCAACAAGAAACTTTGACGACGAACCAACCAAGAATCCATCGCTCAGCAAATATGCAGAAAGAAATGGATATGGTCTACGAACTCACCAGCCTTGTAACCAGAAGGTCTTGGGTTCGAGCTCTGGCGGTGGATGCGTACTGCTGCTGAAGAGTACCGAACCAGGGTGATGAAACAGCTGTTCAGTACTCCCAGCAGGTTTTCCAATGGTCCTCTAACCAATGTCAGTTCGTGATGAAATCCTGAAATGGAGGTGGATAGGACACACGCTGAGAAGACCATTGGGTGACATGATGCACCAAACCATTGAGTGGAACTAGAATGGAAAACGACGAGTTGGGCATGTGTCCAAGGTTGACTTTGAGGAAGTTGTGTGAGGAGGAGATGAGAGCTTACGCGCAATCGTAGAGCTAGTTAAAGAGGACTTCAGAGGACAGGATGAAATGGAGATGGCTGTTGAAGCTCTATGTTCCACCTGGAACCTAAGGGAATAATAATAATAACAATAGTGTAATTGTGCTAGTAAGTTATTATTTGAGTGAACATGCTCTTAGAAAGTGATTTTTCAAATTTCTCCTAGATCGATTTTTATTCAATCAAAATGCTCAGTTTCTGTTGACACATCAGCTCCTGTTATAGAAATTTTGATGGTAATCTGAGACTAACATGATATCACTTGGCTGACTGGAGTCTCATTGGGGGACACTATCATAATTGCTCACTGGAATACTTGTACATGCAACTAGTGAGTGCCAAATAGGACGAAGCGCACCTACTGAATTCTAGTGCTTGCTAGTCACCACCACCAACTAAGTACACATATTCTCGTTAATCATGAAATATTAATAGTATAAAAATTTGTTTAACTTTTGAAACTTTCTTTTTGTTTCTTTTCTCTCTTTTGTACTAGTTATTCCATCCAGAAATCTTTGATTCTGGTGAGGAGTTTTCACACCTATGAAACAATGCATATCTGCAATGTGAAGGAATCTTATGTTTTGCCTGACAACAACAACAACATTCTAAGGAGGCTGTATACAAACGTGATTCAAAAGAGTCAGTACTGTTGACTTAAGAAGAATAATAGACGGAAAGCATTTTATGACGGTCTTTCATGAATGAGAACACATATCCACAAAACTTCGTCGAAAGATGTCTACACTGTCAAGCCAACAGATCAACTTGAGATTTTCAAATGCAACTGGGGTGAGAGCTGTCTACTAGCCAAATTGGTAGACAGTAATTGACGTCAATGTTTACATTCTGAAGATTAGTCGTGAGAAAATATGAACGAAGACTGATTCAACAACCAACCACAACAGACTTTGCGTAGGCGGATACAGTTAACGTATAGATGATCTGACATTCAAGAAACAGTCACAAAGAGATGGAAGATTAACTTTCAGTGAGAAACAACCAATCAGAAGACTGTGTTTTTCTGCTAACAATAATCTATAATAATAGACATGAAAATATACAAATATGCCCTGATGTCCTTGATATATGATCTGTTGCCTGGCCCTTGTTTTCTGTTGTTACAAAACTACTATGGAAATCATTCAACCAAGCGAACCTGCAAACCAACTTCAAAGTCAATACACAGAATACACAGGAATCTTGCTAAAGGAGTATGAATCAAACTTCTATATACAACAGAAGCAATGGCAGTCCATATATGAACTCCTGAACTCAGCATACAGAATAAGAAGTTTGATATTCAAGTGTTGGTTTGTAGGGATTTGATTGGTTACAGGATTTCATCATGAGGTGACATTAGTTAGGGAACCATTGGACCCACGGGGATTAGAACCCAGGACATTTAGGTTACAAGGCGAGCTCGTCCTGGGTTCGAATCCCAGTGGGTGTGTACTGCTGAATAGTCCCAAACTAGGACGAAACAGCTGTCCAGTACTCCCAGGTTTTCCGATGGTTCTCTAACTAATGTCAGCTCATGATGAAAATCCTGAAACCAATCAAATCCCTACAAACCAACACTTGAATATCAATGAGATGCTCACTAGCGAATTGCCCTATTCAGGTAGGTAGTTACCTGGGGTTCTAGTGAGAAGTCGTGACCAGTAGGGTGCAGCAGGCCGGGTGTGAGGACAAACACTCGCCGAAGACATTGGCTAGGGGTCGCGCTATGTTGTGGATTCGCAGAAGTTAGAATTCATGAGCCGTTGGATCGGGTCCCAGTGGCTTAATGGTCTACAAACTGGCTCGCCTTGTAACCAGAAGGCCCTGGATTCGAATCCCGGTGGGGGCGTACTGATGAAGAGTCCCAAACTAGTGTTACGAAACAGCTGTCCAGTACTCCCTGCAGGTTTTCCAATGGTTCTCTAAATAATGTCACCTCATAAGAAGTTTGATTGGTTGAATGATTTCATCATGAGCTGATATCAGTTAGAGAACCATTGGAAAACCCACCAGGAAGTACTGGACAGCTAGCTGTTTCGTCACACTAGTTTGGGACTCTTCATCAGTGTGGTGTCCAGCTGTCCAGTACTCCCTGCAGGTTTTCTAATGGTTCTCTAACTGATGTCGACTCATGATGAAATCCACCAACCAATCCAATCCCTGCAAACCAACACTTTAATAATAATAATAATAATAATAATTTGCTTTATTCCAAAACACTACTTGTGATACAGAATGGAATTCTCAGCATTTTTACTACAGTATTGCATCCAGTTATTACATTAACAATAAATAGAATTCTACATAGATTAAGGAAATCTCAGTACATTATGACTACAACATATTGACATGTCAGTAGCAAAGCCAAAGTTGAACAGTGTTTGAAGGTGTTAGAAAAGTAGGTGCTATCATATATACTGGCGTAAGCGGAAGAAAGAAACAAAGAGAGAGAAAAGGAAAAGAAAGAAAGAAAATGTTGCACCTATAAGTGATATGAGTTGGAAAGACGAGGTTCAGTTTTTCTACTGATTATTTAATGAATTATAGGTGTCACGCCTAATGCTTTCTTTATCGCACAGAACACGAGCTAAGTAGGGTATGGTTGAGTTTTGTACTTACTGGTGCGAGCATATAGTTTTCTATATAGGCTTCTGGTTTTGCCTGATGAGATGCAAGTAATATTTTTTGTCATTCTTAGTTGCATTATTATTTTCTTCCCACAACCCTCCTATATATTAAATTTCTTCCCCTTATTAT
This sequence comes from Trichobilharzia szidati, assembly GCA_944472155.2. NCBI lineage: Eukaryota > Metazoa > Platyhelminthes > Trematoda > Strigeidida > Schistosomatidae > Trichobilharzia > Trichobilharzia szidati. The sequence goes on from OX235271.1 coordinate 27,921,900, forward strand.
CACTATTGTTAATTTGACCGTCATTCAATCTTGTCAATTATATTACGTCACTCAATTTACTTAGTGAATTTTAATTTCAATCCCAAACCGATTAGCGCTTTCTGTATTACTGTAACTTGTTATCAAACAATTTACATTCCTGATGACACATCTTTGAATGATATTACAGAGAAGAGTAACTCTTCGCTGAACGTCTTTTCTTTTATTATATAACCAACCAATAATGTGGAGAATAGTCCCGAAGTTACTGTTGGAGTGTTGAAATCTTTTGGAGTAGATACAGCCTACAAATCGATGCGATAGCTTCACTTCATATTCTGTCTGCCTGTTTTCGACATAGAACTTTGCACATATGTGCGGCAGTTCAAGTCGCCACACTCCATGTAGCACACAAAGTTAGAGAAGAAAGTAGGAGAAATGCATATTAGAGACAGTAAACAGAGGTGCGAGACAAAGGAATAGTAATAACGAAGAACAAAACAGTTTCATTGGAAATCATAAGTCACAAGGAGTGGATGCATCTGCGCCAGCCATTGAGAACGATGATTCAAACAAATTCTCAAAATATCATGCCGGATCGGTCGGGGCCCGGATTAACAACGACCGCGCTTCCTGCTGCCGTGTCACAAGGCAGAAGTGATAGATATGCTACTGAGACACACCAAACAAAAAAGAACAAACAAAAACAAGCCGCGTGTGACCGGCCTCAAGCAGTTGTCCCCTGGGCTCTGCGGTCACGCAACCAACTTCCACGGTATGGGCAGCCGGGAACTAACAACCGCCCACACACTTACCAGGGCACACGAAGCCTTCCTGGGCATCACTCTCCCTTATTCACATCACCTTCCTCATTTTGCTTCTCTACTACAGTTAGCACTATTCTGCAGGCTAGCGAGTCATCTTCACTTCACTTCATATTATGTAGTCGAAAAATAATTCAGCAATGAGAAGGATGACGATACCAAAATCAGTTATAAGACAGATTACATCAGCTGTGAAAAATGCTATAATTGCCAAGGTACATATGTGTGTGTGCGCGGGGGTGGGTGGGGCTGGTCGCCTTCATTTTCGCTGACACGAACATTGACTAACATTCAAAAGACTTAAAAACTACACACAAGCACATATACGCATTCATATGAATTCCTATGGACGACTATAAACATTAAATCGACATGGAAAATGTGTGATAATCTCCTTGGTGTTTAATGATCTCTCCAATTGATTTTGGTTCTGAATTGAAATTAATCCACATCTCTACAGGAACCCTTTAATGTAAATATCAATCGTCAGTTCATTGATGACTGTTGGATAGATATCCTGTAGGTGTATTGACAAGGAGTGACGACCATTGAGGTCCACCATATCAAGATGAACTGGATGCTCACCGTTGATACTGTTTGAGGGTGGTGTGCTATATCACGAGGTGACAAATTTAGAATTTGTCAGTTGACCATTCCATGACAGCTTACGATAAATCGATCTTGTCAGAGTTCCATTGGTCCTCCTTGATAAGTTCACATTGAAGAAATGAATGCTAGACTCTTTCTCCCTTTCGAGTGTGAATTTTATCGCCGGATGGCAACCATTAAATACATCTTATATATTATTCAAGTTACGATCACTATTGCAAATAATAAAGGTGTCATCTACATACCTTTTATACATTTGAAAACTTTGGATTATAGGCTTCAGCTGATCATTTTCTAGACTGGACATAGAACAGTCTGCAAGGAGAGTACCCAAGGGAGAACCCATTGCAATACCATCCTTCTGTCTGTAGATTGCTTCATTGAAAGTAAACTGTACATTCAATGTACATCTCAGAAGTAGTTCTTTCAGATCTGTAGTAGGTATCCCTATATTCAATTTGTTGTCTTCAATATATTTTTTGTATATAAAGCATATGGTTTCTTTTAGTGGAACGTTCGTAAATAGGGATTCTACATCCAAAGACAACATATATTTATTCGACGCATTTATATCCTGTATACACTCAACAAATTGGAAGGTGTCCCGAAGGGAATGATTAGATAGCTGTCCCCTGACAGGTTCGAAGATCTCAGCTAGCCACCCAGCTACTGGATGATAGGGCGATCCAGATATATCCAAGATAGGGAGGAGTGGAAGGCCAGCTTTGTGTATTTTCGATAAACCGTAAAGTCTTGGTATTAGAGATCCTGTTGCTCTGATCTTTTCATATAATTCTTCACGAATGAGATGATTGTTCTTCATTCATAGGGATACCCACTAAAGATCTGAAAGAACTACTTCTGAGATGTACATTGAATGTACAGTTTACTTTCAATGAAGCAATCTACAGACAGAAGGATGGTATTGCAATGGGTTCTCCCTTGGGTACTCTCCTTGCAGACTGTTCTATGTCCAGTCTAGAAAATGATCAGCTGAAGCCTATAATCCAAAGTTTTCAAATGTATAAAAGGTATGTAGATGACACCTTTATTATTTGCAATAGTGATCGTAACTTGAATAATATATAAGATGTATTTAATGGTTGCCATCCGGCGATAAAATTCACACTCGAAAGGGAGAAAGAGTCTAGCATTCATTTCTTCAATGTGAACTTATCAAGGAGGACCAATGGAACTCTGACAAGATCGATTTATCGTAAGCTGTCATGGAATGGTCAACTGACAAATTTCTACAGCTTGGTACCCATTGGTCGAGAACGAAACCTGAACCGGTCGCCTGCCACTCGTATTTGGCGCATATGTAGCCCTGATACTGTGGAAGATAAGTTATAAATTTAGAATTCACAGGTTATTCGATTTCGACTCAAGTGTCTAAATCCCTATCGAGTTTGGTCTCGTGACTGGAAGGACCTGGGTCCTAATTTTTGGTGGAGTCTTGGGTGCTTGCTGCCAAAGAGTTCAGAAGTATGACGAAACAACTAATTGTCAAATGCTCCTCTGGTTCTCAGTGATCTCTCTAACTGTTGTTGGTTAATGACGAAGTATACATTGAATTGCGTCGATATTGTCAATCAATAATGAATAGTTCACACGATCAAAATGTCGAATATCAGGTCACCAAGACAATCAATATCAACTGGTGTGATGGAGATATTAGAAAAAACAGTGGTAGTCAATGTCATGGGTTGGGGTGGGGAGGCGAATGGATATTTTAATCCATGGCGGATTCTGAATGATCACCGCACATTGAAGTTTGGCACTGAATATGTTGTCTAGAAAGACAATGAAAGCTTCACAGTTACATTATTCAGCTGACAGAACAAAACAGCACCAGTTCTTGATTTAATGTCACAAAACAATGAAAACAGGCTTTAACACTATACTATACCATTCCAAAGCCCCCATAAATGAATGACCTGGTACTTTCATGAGTGAGAAGACTTCAGTCTTCCTGTCGAAATGCTCTCTCATGTAACCACGCGTTCATAGCCTCTACGAGGTGATTCCTATACACTGCCTTCACGTGGCACAGGTGTTCCTGACAAAAGTGGGAGAGTGAATCTGAACGTTCGGCACTAGCAAACAGACTGCTGAACATGCAGACCTGATCCAAAACCTATGATATTCATGGGCTCCAGAATGCGAAAGGATTGAATGTCGTACGAACCTGTTTTGACCATTGGAATGTAGCTCATGACCCTGTTCCACTGCCTTGTATATCAGATCTCAAGTTAAAGGCTTCAGAGGGAGCTAGCTCCTTAAGTCGGTCATGTGCATCGATCTGTTCATCCAGGCAGCATCCCAGCTCTCTCACAATCAATGGAACTGTGTAATTTGAAAATCGCGAATTAATTTACAAAGTGGAAATTTGTCCCAGTGTGTTGCCAGTTCGCCCAACTAGTTAGCCAAGATCCGGGTGGTTTGAACTGATGCGACTCACCCAACTCAGAAAAATCCTGGTACACCAGTGATGAGCTCATCATCGAACAAGTGAGATGGTCGCTGTTAAATGTGTAGATCACTTCGATATGGCTATCAAACATTACTAGTTGATGGTATACAACTTCTCATCTCAATCGAGCAGTAGTATAAAACTTCAGTATCAGTGTGCGTCGGTGGTATGGCGGTTAGGACGCTCGCCGACCATGCACATGGTCCGGGGTTCGATCCCCGGCCACAGACGCGCTCCTTTACCTCGCTAAGCCAGAAATAATGCTGGTAAAGAGGAAAGGTTATGTATGGGACTAGCAACCCCATCCTGTAAAAATAAACACTGCTACAGAAACTTCAAGCCCCTAGCTTGAAGCCCTATGTTCCACGGGGGAACGTGAAGGAAACAAATCAGTGTCATACCTATTTGAATTCATCGTTAGTTTGATGATGGAGGTTACCAGGTTAGGTTGACCAGGAACAAATGATTACTTGAGCAGAACTGTAGAAAATGATCACCGTTGTTCATTCGACGACATAGAATTCTACAGGTGTCAACAACATAATTCCCTGACTAGCACGGCTTCTCTACTTGAGCATTAAAGTAACCTACTAATAGGATTATATCTGAGTGTTTTGTTTCTAACACAAAACCAGATAACGTGTGTACTGCATAGCAGTTCGCTTTTCATACTTTATGGATATGAGACGTCATCATTAAAAGTGGAAGATTCCAAAAGACTAGCTGTCTTTGATCACAGATGTTTGCGTTCTATCTTCAGTGTTAAATGGCACAATATGGTGAGTAATATTTAGGTAAGAAGTAAAGTATTAGAGGTAGAGACAGCAAGCCAAACGAAGAGCTTGTAAAGCTGTATTGATTGAGATAGCTAGGACACACATGTTAAGCACCCCGAGACATCGCCTTCCGGGACGAGTAATGTTAGCCAATATAGGATCAAACCAAAACTTGGTATCAATCCATGGAGACTTTAACTGTTGGTTTGAGCCAGTAGACTTCCTGATTGAAGTCTCGGGATGTTGAGAACAAATGGTCAGAGGCTGTCTGTCATTGATATAACTTGAAGTCGTTATCCTTGATGCACATACATTCACTGTTAATAATTTTCCAGAGGCATTAAATCTTTATGTTTCTCCATGTTACTATTCTCTCTTCCGTATATTTCTGCTCAGGATAGTTCCTTTGAATGCTTTTCTTTTCTCTACCTTTATGTGCTACACAGAGTCTGGCAACTCAAACTGCTAAACTTCTGTGCGAGATTCTACGTTGAAGCTCAGTTAGTTATCTCCGTCTAATAAGAATCAATCTGAAGAGAATTTGAAAATTTAAACTAATGACTTGCAACACCTGTTGAACAATAGATGACTCCCATGGTTCTGTAGCATAGTATATGACACTTTAGTGTTCGAAACGATGGGAACTGGGTTCGAGTCTCAGTGGGAACATCATTACTCACTGGAAATGCCGATACATCCAGCTGATAATTCCCAATTAGGACAAAGTGCGGTTAACGGACATCAGTTAAATAGTACAAAAAGACTTTGTATGGTAAAATAATTGGCATATGACATTGTATATCTCCTGACTAATAGCTGCTATCTTGACGTGGTGTTTCGACTTTCATATCGGTGGCACAGTGGTTAGGACTCTCGCTGACCATGCACATGGTCCGAGGTTCGATCCACCGCCGACGCACACCTGATATCTATGGTCGGCCTGCAAAATTTGGGCTACCAATATCTTTTTTTTTGTTTCCTTCCGTTCCCCAGTGGAACATAGGGCTTCAAGCCAGTGGCTTGGAGTTTCTGTAGCAGTGTTTATTTTACGGGATGGGGTTGCTAGCCTCATGCTTAACCTTTCCTCTTCACCAGCATTATTTCTGGCTTAGCAAGGTAAAGGAGTGCGCCGGCCGGGAATCGAACCCCGGACCATGTACATGGTTGGCGAGCGTCCTAACCGCTGTGCCACCAACGCACGCTACCAATATCACATGCTGAAAATTTCATACCTGTACCAAAAATACGGTGTGGAATCAAGCTGCAACCAAAAGTAAAAAAATCAATGATTCAGTAGGGTATAGCGGTTGGAACTGAGGTTCCTGCAGATCCTACAATACCAGAAATATCGCCTGAAAAGAGGTTAGACTCAAAACAGTAACCAAATTGGTGCAAGCTATTTACACTGTTGGGAGTCTGTAGGCGAATCCGTACTGATTGCGAATAACAATGTAACAGCAGCAAGGTATTCCCCCCACAGATGACCAGAAAGCCAGCTTTGTCTCTTATTCTCTCTGGGGACGGGTTTAGAAAAGGTTGACCACGAAAATTGTACATCCCGAGCTATCTTGCGGCGGTCTGTAGCCGGTGGTAAGATCTTAGTAAGTACATAACTCCGAGAATCACTTCAAACAGGCTGTGTGTAACCGACCTCCAGCAGTTATCCCCTGAATTCTGAAGTTACGCAAGAATAATGCTGCTTTTGTCTCAGGTACTCCAACTTGAAATCAACTTCCATGGTGTGGATATTTAGGAAGCAATAAACACACACATACTTCCATAAGCACACAAAGCTTTTCAGTCAGTCAGTACCCATTTCTCTACATCCTGCTTGGACAAGTTTGGTGAATAAAATATTGTAGTTGTTAATTTTAAATATTTAAACCCTACCCAACTGATAGCTGCTACCTTGACATGGTCGTCGGGCTTGCATATCGCCATCACCCAACAAGCTACACTGGCTGGAACAAATATTCCTGAAGGTCCTACCCTGCCAGGAAGATTGCTAGGATAGCGATTGGACTAAAAGCAGTTACCGGCATAGTGTGAGATTTTGTTGTTTTGCACTACTCTGGGGGTCTATATGCAAAGTCATACTGCTGGGGAACAGGGATGTAACAGCATGAAGCTGTCTCTCTCAGATGACCAGCATGTCAGCTATGCTGTCTCTCCACTCTGGAGAGAGGGTGTCAGAAAAGGTTGACCCCGAAAATTGTACATCATGACTTACCCTACGGTGGTCCTTATCCGGCGGTAAGTTACTAGTATGGAACCAAACCAAAAAGCCAGTTCAGACAGTTCGTGTGTGACCGGCCTCCAGCATTTGTCCACTGGGCTCTGCGGTCACGCAACACTAATTCTCTTTCTGTTTCAGTCACCCCAAGAAAAAATCAACTTCCATGGTGTGGGCAGCCGGGAATTAACAACCGCTCATACACTTCCAAAAGTACACAAAGCCCTGCTGATCATCCTCCTCCTCTTGGCATCACTGGCCAAAACTCTGGCATCTCGAGCCATGGATGTATGTTGTGTTTTGGAGGCATGCATACAATACCCGAGTGGGATTATTCACTTAATCCCATCCTGCCAACAAGGTGAGTCTAAAAATTTACCTTAAAGGTGTCAGGAGACTCTTCAGCTAGTTCGTGAGGAATCTCAGGTGTAGGGACAGCATTGAGTGTTAAGATGAAAAAATCACCTCTTGACTGGACCCCAGTAGATAGTCGTATTTGTGCGGTCCGTCTGAATGGATCCGTTAGAAGAAGGAAGGACAGCGTTACCCATCGCTTTCTTTTCGTAGTCCTCGCTTACACCCCAACAGACTGCAGTTCGGATGAACTAAAGGATGACTTCTACCTGAAACTGTCTAGTCTGCTGCAAAAAGCGAAATGCCCAGATATAGTTGTTTTGGCAGGCTACTTCAATGCCCAAGTAGGGAAGTTATGCCAGACTGAGAAGTATGTAGGTGGTACGTACGGAGTTCCCTGCCAACGAACCGACAACGGTGATCGCCTTCTACAGTTCTGTTCAGATAATCATCTATTCCCAGTCAACGTTAACTTTAGGCCCAAAGACAGACGTTGCGTAACCTGGTGACCTCCATCACCAAATTAACGTTGGACTCAAATAGACCAAATAGCAATATGCTATCGTTGTAGAGGGTCAGTAGAAGACTGCCGCTCCTTCTGGCACACGTGCATATAAATCCGATCACGCCCCGATTCGAGCACGTTTATGCTTACGATTAAACGGACATAAAAACTGTTAGCAGTGAAGCAGTTACGTCCCCGACTAGATCAAGACTCTGAGTCCCTATTTAAGGAAGAAATGGCGAAACGAGTACCTGAGGTCGACAGCAGGACTCCTCCTGAGGTAGCCTGGCACAAAATACAGTTACCCGTAGACAGCTGTAAAAGCTGTTTATAACCTGAAACCTAAAGTTAGTAACAGCCACTGGATTTCTACCACCTCATCCGAACTGATTGACACAAGAGGACTGATTCCGGCGAGCTCCGATTATGATGAGGAGCGAAAGCTATTCGAACGCAAACTAACAACAAGCCTTCGTAACGACCATGAGCAGTGGTGGGCGAGAAAAGCGAAAGAGATGGGAAAGGCATTGGCGATTGGTAACACCAGACAACTGTTTAGCCTTATCAGGGAAACAGGTGGTAAAAAGCAAATGATAAGTGAAACAATCCCCGAGAAAAATGGCACCCTAATCAGCTCTCAGGATAGACAACTGGAACGTTGGAAAGAACACTTTGGGGAGCAATTAAACTGGCCTACAGTCACGCTCAACTTACCCAGCATCCAACAACTCCATGAATGGGATATAAACACCAATCCTCCCTCCCTAAGTGAGGGTACAAAAGCTGTCACTAATCTGAAACGAGGAAAAGCAGCGACCTAATCAAATGACTCCAGAGGTGTTTAAGGATGGCGGAGACAGTTTACTGTCTGAGCTAACTAAGGTATTAGGCAGCACCTGGGAAGCAGAGATAGTTCCGTCGGGTTGGTGTAAGTCATTGATTATCTCGGTATACAAGAAGGGAAACAAGTCTTCCTGTGATAATCGCAGGGGGATTAGCTTGACTAATATGTTAACTAAAGTTCTAGGCTCAATAATAATGCGTAGACTAAGTGGTGCTTGGGAGGAACAAACACGAGAGAATCAGGCAGGCTTTAGATCAGGAAGAGGGTGTGTCGATCATATCTTCACCATTCGACAGATTTTTGACCTGAAAGCGGCATTCGATTCTGTAGACCAAAAGGTACTATGGCGATGTTTGGCTGTGAAGGGAATGCCGAGAAAATACATCGCACTGATCAAGGCACTTTACTTGAACTCATGCAGTTAGCCAGGTGACAGCCTACGGAGAGATGTCATCTGAGGTGATGATAACCAGTGGTGTTCGTCAGGGATGCCCATTGTCCCCGTTTCTGCTTAATTTCATCATAGATGTACCAGTGGAATTAACTCTAACTGACTTCAGCGACTCAGGGATTGGACTGTCACTTACTTGAAAGTATGCAGGTGATATAGTCCTCCATACTAGGTGAAGACGCTGACATAATGCAGAATCTTCTGAACACCTTGAGCTGCAATCTTCGAATGTTTGGCATGAGATTCGCTCCCGTCAAATGTAAGATGATACTACAGGACTGGACTACATCAACTCACTCCTAGCTGAAAGATAGGGAGTGTCACCAGCCAGCACCAACGGGTTGATGGCTGACCAGATCTCAGCACGGATACAGAAGACTCGTTTCGCATATGCCAGTTTACGCCATCTCTGGCTTAGTAGACGTGATTTGCGGCTGCCGACCAAAGGGCGTGTGTAGTGCTCAGCAGTCTACTCAGTCCTCATTTATGGCTGTGAGACATGGCAGTTGAAAGTGGAAGACATGAAAAGGTTAGCTGTCTTTGATCATAGGTGTCTGCGTTCTATCTCCCGTGTTAAATGGTATAATAAGGTGAGGAATATTGAGGCTAGGCTTCGAGTGCTAGGCGAGGAGGGGAAATCAATCGACGAGGTTGCGACGTTAAACCAATTGAGATGGTTAGGACATGTGTTACTCATGCCTAGTCATCGCCTTCCTCGACGGGCAATGTTAGCTGACATGGGATGGATCAGGTTGGAAATGAACCAGTGGTGATCAAACCAAAACATGGCTTCATCAGTCAATGAAATCCACAACATTTAGTTTAAGCCAGCCACGTAGGGAGGTGTAGACTTCCTGGTTAGGGTCCTCGGGATAGTAAAAGCCAATGGCTGGAGATATTTTGTGAAATGGCTTAAAGTTGTTCTCAATGGCTCAGATGCATCCAGTCTTTATGATTCGCCATATCCAATAAAACTCTATTGTTCTTCCATATTACTATTCTTTTTGCCTCATATTTCTGTTTATTATCTCTGTTTTGAATCTCTCTTTACTCTCTTCTCTTGTTTTGTGCGCTACAAGGAGGGAGGGTGGCAAGTTGAACTAGCGCACATGTGTGCAAAGTTCTATGTTGAAACCAGTCAGTCAACCATTTAAACCTTGCTTGTTTTCATCTTTGAATGCTGGGGTTTGAAGAGATCAACTGCAAGGGGGGAGGGGGAAACTAGACTGCTATTTTGTCCAAGTCTCGGTGAGGCCTCGAGCTAAGCACTTTGGTGTGTCGGTGGCACAGTGGTTAGGACTCTCGCCGACCATGCACATGGTCTGGGGTTCGATCCCCTGCCGACGCACACCTGATCTGATATCTATGGTCGGCCTGCAAAATTTGGGCTACCGATATCCATGTTGAAAATTCCATACTTGTACTGAAAATACGGTGTGGAATCAAGCTGTAATCAAAAATAAAATATAAATAAATAAAGTCAGAGACTTGTTATTGGTGCATTCTCCAAGAAGTCACAAGAGATCGAACTCAGGAATTTCGGTTGTGATCATGAGCACTTCTTGTTGGAGAGTCATAGATTAGAACAAGATGAATATACAGTGATTCTTGGTTTCTATCAGTTCATAGTGGAATCTGCCTTAATTCATTTGTTCCACACTGTAAGTTTCAAGTTGAATCATCAACTGTCATTGGGTCCTTGGAAATCAGGGAGTACTGGACAGCCCATTTCAAGCCAGTTTGAGATTCTTCAGTGAACAGTAAGCCCCCATGACACCCACCGGAGATAGAATCCAGTACCTGTAGGTTACGACGCCAGCCAACTGAGTATTCAGCCGCTGACTTGCAATCCAATGACTCGTGAATTCTAACTTCTTTTTTTTGAATCTCGGTGGATGCGTACTGCTGAAGGGTCTCAAACTAGGACGAAACAGCTGTCCAGTACTCCCAGGTTTTCCAGTGGTTCTCTAACTGATGTCAGCTCATGATGAAATCCTCCATGCTATCAAAAAAAATCTCTACAAAACCAATGCTTGAAAATTAACCTGATGCTCACTAGTGACTGGCCTATTCAGGTAGTTAACCTGGGGTTCTAGTGGGAAGTCGCGACCAGCAGGGTACAGCAGGTTGAAGATGGGGCAGTAACTCATCGAAGAAGACATTGCGAAATGGTCGCGCTATATCGTGAATTGGCAGAAGTTAGAATTCAAGGACCATTGGATCGGGTCCCAGTGGCTCAATGGTCTACGAGCTGGCTAACCTTGCAACCAGAAGGTCCTGGGTTCGAATCCCGGTGGGTGCGTACTGCTGAAGAGTCCCAAACTAGGATGAAACAGCTGTCCAGTTCTCCAAGCTGGGTTTCCAGTGGTTCTCTAACTGATGTCAGCTCATGATGAAATCCTACATGCCATTCTAACTTCTGTCAATTCATGATATAGTGTTAACGTCAGCCAATACCGTCAATGAGCATATCTATCTTGTGGAGATGGAGAAGATATTGTCGCTGATCATTATAAGGCGAATCGAGACAATTGATTATATTAGGTTGACATCCTCAAACTTGGAAGCCAGCGTTGTTGTCTTACAGCATAATTATAGAATAGAATAAGTAAATTACACGATGATGACAACTGCCTTTTGTTTAACCACTATCCGACAGACTTGCAGCAACATTCCTTCCAATACAGTATAGGTAGTTGGATCATTGCGATATGGAAGTCTAACCAAGACGTTAAATCAACAACTATTGGCTTAGAATTGTTTTTGCAGAATGCGGTATCTTACAATTCTAGTCCTAGTGATGAAGACCAAAGGGCTTTAAGCCCGTGGTTTGTAACTTGAAAGTAAAGTTCCTGGACAAGAAAGCTACATATCTAGGCTATCTGTTAGATAAAAAACGAATGACTCCAGTGGTCAGCTGAAAAGTTTACCTACAGTGACATGATATTCAGATATCTAGAATGCTTTTACCCAGCTGATGATACCTGAATAACAATATGAAGGATTTCCAATTACTGGTTTTGCTGTAGTATCATATTTCCGTAATCTCAGTTTAATCAAATAATTCCGAGATTTCATTTGCCGTTAACCAACGAAGATTACAAATAAAATTCCCAACGTACCGTATTCTTCAATCTTTTACCTTGCCAGTGGAACATAGGGCTTGAGGCGTTAAGCTTTGAAAATTCCAGTAAGGCTTGTGTTGTTTTTACGAGGGAAGGGGGTCGCTAACCTTATTTCTGACCTTCCTTCCTTTTCAGAACAGAGTCAAATAACACTTTTAGGTTAAAAAGTACAACTCACGCAGAGCATGTGTAGGCCTGTGAGTTCGTGGTTCAATGACAGAATCCCTACCATTAATGCAACTGGCCTGGGTTCGATTCCCAAACGATGCACTTCTAGCTTACTTGACGATAGTAAGCCTGGTAAAGTGGGAAGGTTGAGTCATAGGCTACCAACCTCATCCCACCATAAAAAACAAAACATCACTACTCCTGACACCTTATAAAGCTTAAACCTCGAAAACCTATCTATCAAGGAATGAAAAAAAACACCAACTCAATAAACACCTGCTTCAGGTCAGTGACAGTGTTTTTTGAAGGTTACTCATGTGAACAGCTGTATGAAATGTTGAACTGCACAGATTCAACAAAGTTTATTTCTGGTCTTTTCTTTAAAAAAAGGTGAATGATTAACAGACAAAATTAATCCACTAGAAGTGGGAAATACATTTTTGACAGTAGTGGATAGAGTAAAACTTCATCTTCATCAACAGAGACCGAGTATGTCGGTTCAATATAATCGATCAACGGGAATACAAAATCCACTTCAACAAATAATAACTGATACACGTTGCACAAGAGGTAGAATCCTCATCGCCCAAGTGATCTAGTGGACAACACTTTGGCGTTTGGAACGATAGGCACTGGACTCGAGTCTCAGCGGGAACATCATCACTCACTGGGAAATGTGTAGACATCCAGCTGATAAGTCCTTAGTAGGACGAAACACACGTCCTGGATTGTAATACAAATTTATAATCCATCGTATAAAATAGAACATTCAGGTATTGGTTTGTAGGAAATTGATTGGTTACAGGATTTCATCGTGAACTGACATCGGTTAGAGAACTATTGGAAAACCTGCAGGGAGTACTGAACAACTGTTTCGTCACACTAGTTTGGGACTCTCCGGCATTACGCGTCCACCGGACCCAGGACCTGCTGGTTACAAGGCTGGCGAGCTCGTAGACCATAAAGCCACTGGGACCCGGTCGGGTGTGAGGACAAATACTCTCAGAAAACATTGTCGTGAATTGGCAGAAATTGGAATTCATGGGTTAGTTGGCCATTGGATCGGGTCGGGTCCCAGTGGCTTAATGGTCTACGAGCTGGCTAGCCTTGTAACAAGAAGGTCCTGGGTTTGAACTGTGGTGGAGGGTGCGTACTGCGGAAGAGTCCCAAACTAGTGTGACGAAACCGCCGGCTGTCCAGTACTTCCTGTTGGGTTTTCAATGGTCCTCTAACCGATGTCAGTTCATGATGAAATCCCGTAACCAATAAAACAGAACAAACTGTTGTTCATTGTACAAACACACATACACAGACAAACCATTTATGGTAGGTAACTGGATACCAAGCTACAGACCTTCATTAACAGTTGTCTTCACTCAATACTCAAGATCAGATGGCCGGCCGGCCAGAAAAGATCAGCAACAGGGATCTCTGGCAATGAGCGACCCAACACAGCAGGAACCAGTTGTGCAACAAATATCAAGGAAGAAATGGAGATGGATTGGCTGGCCATACTCTGAGGAAACAATCTATCAAGTGACATCATTAGACAAGCCATTGCTCTAGTGGAACCCGAAAGGGAAGCGGCGAGTTGGTCGTCAGTGCGAGGGTTGTTGACTTGGAGGAGGTGATGTGAAGAGGAGATGAAAACGTGTGGGCAGACTTGGAGGCAGGTGAAGACTGTAGCAGAGAAGCGAACGCAATGGAGACGCACGGCTGAATCCATATGTTCCTCTAGGAATTGAAGGAAACAATAATAATAAATAACTGGATATCAGACTACAGCGAAATATAATCCAAATCGTTAAATCCCCAAAAAGGACTTTGTGTTTATGCTAAGATGGAGAGTTAGTAATTACTTCACATTAGAGCCTAGGCAACTTTCCGAAACAGTAAAGTAAAAACAACTTATTTGATCAGTCATTAGAAGATACTCTCGTGTTGTACAAATCAACAGGGAGTAAAATTTGCAAAAAAAGAGTATTTGAGTTGTTCAACCGATTTGTTTTTTCCTTCATTTGCATTCCGAGTAGAACGTACGGCTTCAATTTTCTGAAGTTATTTTTCACCGGATAGGGTTGTTAACCCCATACCACCTACTGGATATACAGATCAGAAACTTGGCGTGTCACGAAAAGGATTTCCAACACGTTACGGCAGACTCTTATCAACTTCTGCAGTCTTCATTGGCTGGCTCCATACTGAAGATCGAATGATCAGCCAGTAGGAATTAGTAACATGAAACTCTGCAGTGGAACAAACCAACCAAGAGCCATTTGTGGGAAATATACATTTGATCATAGGGAACTGCAACTGTCTTTTTAAATATGTGGGGAAAAAAAGTAGATGGATGAGATATACATTGAGGAAACCGTTAAATGACATCGCGCACAACGCAGGAATCAAAATGGGAGGCGATGAGTGGGTCGTCGATGCAAAGGTGACATGGGGGAGATCATGTGAGGAGGAGGAGGTCAGAGATTATGGGCAGTCGTGGAGCTAGGCAGCTGAAGAGGATGGCGGAAAATAGAAGAAAGTGGAGATGTGTTGTTGAAGCCCCATGTTCCACTGGGAACCCAAGGGAGTAATAATAATAATACCTACCTACCGGCTATTAGACTGGGCGAACTTTTAAGAGTGTGTCGGTCTGGGATCAAACCTCAGATCACATGAGCGGTTCGAGGAGATACTGCCACTGAACCACCAACGTACCTGACCAACCTATACACATAAAAAATTATGAAGAAAGTAATTTACACTGATTGATTACTAGGTGGGATGGGAACGTGTGGCAAGTGGTACTATTATTATTATTCCCTTGGCTTCCCAGTAGGACATAGGGCTACAACAACACATCTCCACTTTCTTCTATTATCTACCGTCCTCTTCAGCTGGCTTATTCCACGATTGACCATAATCTCTCATCGCCTCCCACTCGCATGATCTCATCCATGTCACCCTCCCACCAACCACCCACTGGTCGCTTCCCATTTGGATTCCACTCGATGGCTTGGCACGTGGTGCCCCATCCATCTCCACTTTCTCCTATATATTTGTTGAGCGATCGGCTGTTGGTTTGAGTTCCTTGTTACTACTTCTTTCTGACCGGTTGGTCATTTGATCTTAAGTATGGAGCCGGCCAGCCAGCAGAAGGTGGCAGCTGTTGATAAAAGTCTGTAGTAGCCTGTTGGAAATGCTTTTCGTGACGCTCAGTGCAAGTTTTTGACCCATATAGAAGGACCGACTTGACAAGTAGCAAGTAGTAATTATACTGTTAATGGTTATAGTTTTGATGTGTACTAACTAGATTATCTTCGAAACGTTATCCTGTTGACGATGCAAAATTATTATTATTATTGTTTCCTTTAATTCCTAGAGGAACATACGGCTTCAGCCGTGCGTCTCCATTGCGTTCGCTTCTCTGCTAGAGTCTTCACCTAGCTCCAAGTCTGCCCACACGCTTTCATCTCCTCTTCACATCACCTCCTCCAAGTCACCTTCACCCTTGCACTGATGACCAACTCATCGCTTCCACTTCAGGTTCCACTCGAGCGATGGCTTGTCTAGTGATGTCACTTGATGCATTGTTTCCTCAGAGTATGGCCAGCCAATCCATCTCCATTTCTTCCTGCCTATTTGTTTCACAATCGGTTCCTGCTCGGTTGGTTCGCTCATTGCCAGAGATCCCTATCTGTTGCAGATCTTTTCTGGCCGGCCATTTGATCTTGAGTAATGAGCGAAGACAACTTTTGATGAAGGTCTGTAGTTTGTTCGAAGTGCTCTTTATGACGTGCAGTGCAAGTCTCTGATCCGTATAGTGAGTAGCACTGACTCGATTTCATATTGGAGTTGAAAATCCGGATCTTATTTTCATTTTCGTGCTGAGTGCTGTTGACCTCCACACAGACTTGAGAGTAATGAAAGCTTGTCTTGCTTTTCCGATTCTCGCTTTGATATCCTCGTCAGTTCCATCCACCTGCAGTTGAAACGATGCTTCCTAGGTAGGTAGGTGGGTAAAGGAGGTTATTTCTTTCAGGTTCCTCCCATTAATGGTGATCGTCGTCTGTTGTTGTTGTTCTTGTCCAGGAATCTTCATCACCTGTGTTTTCTCTATGTTCACCTGAAGTCCTATCCTCTATGGATGCTTCTTCTGCCAACTTGTTGCTTTTCGCTTGCATATCTTCCAGTTTGTGGGAAATCAGACATATATCATCGGCGAAGTCCACATCCTCCAAGTTTTTTGTGTGTCCATTTTATGCCTGTTTCCTCGTTGCCCGCCACTGTCTGTCGAATTATCCAGTCTACTGCAATCAGGAAAATCATTGGCGATAGTAGGCAGCCAGCTTGTCTTACTCCTGTCCTCACTTCGAAGGATTCCGTAAGTTTCCGGTTGTGGATTACTTGGCATGCAGCATTGTCGTACGGGTGTTGGATGAGATGTATAATTGTCGATGGCACCCCATAGTAGCAGAGTAGTTGCCAAAGTACCTTTCGATCGACGCTGTCGAAGGCCTTTTCAAAGCGTACAAAATACGAACTTTAATATTACATACATAGTCTGCATAGTATTACTATAATTATTATTAGTAGTAATGCGTTCAAGTAAATTCCATCTAAAAGGTTCACTATCATCTTGTAGGAAGAAGGAGAGAAAGGCAAAAAAGAAGGAAGTTTGAATTTTGATGAAATTGAAGGGCACACGCATATTTATTTCTTTAAACAGATGTGCTGCATATATAATAGGACTAATTCTCATTTAAATTTTTCCTTCATATCTTTAACTGAACTGTCTGTCTGCTAAATATATATACATATATATAATAGAGGGAATGTTCTACATTTTAGACATTTGTTCACATTGTCGCATAATTGGGTCATTTTATAAAAACAAACAAGGAAAGCAAAAAGGATATTCTGTATTTTCAGATATAAAATTTAAGTAGTAATAATACTACTACTACTACACAATATAAACAGCCTCAACATAATAGTAATAACAGTAAGACTGAATCGAATTCAACCGAACTGAACTGAACTGAACCGGATTTTCAATGGTGTGCTAAACATTCTAAAAAAGGTAGAGAATTTTTTCAACATTTTGACGACTCGAAGTCAATTGGTAGATGGTGACTAACAGTGGAATCCAGTACAATGTGCACTTCGTCCTATTTGGGACTCGTCATCGGATGTGTCTGCATTCTTTAATGACTGATAGTGTTCCCGTCGGGGCTCGAACCCAGTGCCTATAGTTGCAAACGCCAAAGTGTTATCCACTAGACCACTTGGGGCACGAGAACCACCTCTTGTAGATTTTCTCATCAACTGATTGGACTGAAGTGTTCAGTCTCAGTAGAATCCAGTGCTAGTCACCATCCACCAGTTGACTTCAAGTTACATGATCAGACATCGTCGAAGCATCTGCATAAGAGGCTGACATGTCAACCGATTGGACCGAGCACTTGGGTCCAATCAATCGACGGGAAAATCCGAATAGAATTGAATAATTTTGACAACCTATGCTTCGATAATATCTGAGGACTAACTTGAAGTAATTCTGTGGTTAGTGACTGCTGTGGTGAGAGCTGTCTGCAAGCCAAAATTGTAGACAGCAATTTACGTCAATGCTACGTCCCGAATTGGGGTCATTTGAGAAGACAATAAGAAAGCTTAACCTTGAGGAACTACTCATCAACCGATCACAGCAGACTTAACGACGTGTGCAAATACGATTCACAGATATACGGCTTAACTTTCTAAGAAACGGTCACAAGCAGTAGAGAATAACCTTCAACGAGAAAACAACCAGTCAGAAGACGTTGCTTCTCCACTGACATTGACATGCATAAAAATCTATAAATATCTCTTGATTTTCTCAATAAAGGATCTGTTCACTGGTCCTTGTCTTCTGTCGTTACACTGGTGTTGGAATCACTGGACGCGCGTTTTGTTCTATTCCGGACTCGTTGCACAACAAGTGGCTCTCATGGGCCAAGTAGTCCAGTGGGCAACGCTTTGGTATTTGAAATGATAGGTAGGTGAAGGGTTCGAGATTCAGTGGTAACACCATCACTCACTGGGAATGCAGGGACCCGACCCAACCCAATGGCCAGCCAGCCCATGAATTCCAATTTCTGCCAATTCATGACATAGCGCGACCACTTCGCAATGTCTTCTTAGATGAGTAACTGTCTTGATCTTCAACCTGCTGTACCCTACTGGTTAGGGCTTCTCACTAGAACCCGAGGTAACTGCTAGAATAGGACCAGTCGCTAGTGGGTGCGTACTGATAAAGAGTCCCGAACTAGGACGAAACAGATGTCCAGTATTCCGTGCAGATTTTCCAATGGTTCTCTAACTGATGTCAGCTCATGATGAAATCCTCCAACCAATATACATATTACTTTTGAGTCATATTTAAGTAGTATCTTCACTCCGCAGTTAGGAAACTACGCATTTATAGACATGTATTATATTGTTATACCCTTGGGTCTGTGGAAACGCTTCAACAGCACAACTCCATTTTTTCCTATTCTCTGCGGTCCTCTTTATCTGGCTCCACGATCCTCCATAAGCTTCTGTCTCCTCCTCACACAAACTCCTACATGTCACCTTTGGAAATACGCAAAACTCGTCGTTTTGCATTCAAATTCCATTTGAGTGCCAGCCTAGTGTGCAATGTCACTCAACGCTCCCTCTCCTCAGTGTATGTTAAATCCATTTCCATTTTCTCCGGCATATTTATTGAGAGACTGGTTGCTGATTGGTTCATTCCCAGAGTTTCTTGTTGCTTATTTTTTCTGGCTAGCCATCTGATTTTGACTACTGAGCTAGTGAAGGTAGATTTTGATGAAAGCTTACAGTCGGTTGTTGGAAATGCTTTTCGTGACGCGCCAACAGAGGTATTTTAAATATAAATAATCTAAAGTGGATCTAAAGCCTTCAACATTCATTGAAATTATAATCATTGACGACTTCCAAATGGCATTGCACTGATAATGCTGTCTAGTATGGTAATTAGACGTCTGCACACATTCCTGTGGAGTTGAAGTGTTGAGGTTGCTAGCCTCACACCCAACCTTCCTTCGTTTACAGGTTTACTATTGGATACAGGTTCGATTACGAACTGATATCAGTTAGAGAACCATTGAAAAACCAGCTTTGAGTACCGAAAAGCTGTTTCGTCCTATTTTGGAATCTTTCAGCGGTACACACCACTGGGGTTTGAGCCTGGGACCTCCCAGTTTTTATGGCGAACTCGTATACTATTCAGCCAAAGGGACCTAGTTTAGTGGTTCCTGGATTCCAACTTCTGCCAATTCTTGACATATAGCGCAACCAAGATTCTCGCTTTGGGTGCTAGTGGTCCCGGGTTCGAATGTTGGCTGGGCCCGTGCTTTGTGTGCGTCGGTGGCATAGTGGTTAGGACGCTCGCCGACCATGCACATGGTCCGTGGTTCGATCCCCGGCCAACGTACTCCCTTACCTCGCTAAGCCAGAATTAAAAAGCTGGCGAAGAGGAAAGGTTGGGCATGAGGTTAGCAACCTCATCCTGTAAAAATAAACACTGCTAAAGAAACTTCAAGCCTCTAGCTTGAAGCCCTATGTTCCACTGGGAACGTGAAGGAATAAAAAAAAGAATAGTACCATGGAAAATAATAAGGATTTAATGAGTCTGGGATATTAAAAAGACTGAATACAGTAATCAAGGTAGCTGCTTAACAGCCTATCTAGAGTTGGTATCTAAAGTGATGACAACCAGTAGTGTGCGTCTGGGATGCCCAATGTCTCCAATTCTTTCTAATTTAATTATAGATGAACTAATGGAATTGACCCGAACTCACAATGGTGACTTAAGGATTGACTTGCTACCACCAGTAGACAGCCTTGTGAACTTAGAGTCCACTGATGATATCATCCTCCTAGGTGAAGACGCTGACAAAATGAAGAGTCTTCTGAAGGCATTTGGCAGAAATCTTCGAATGTTTGGCATGTGGCTCGATCCTAATCGATCTAAGATGATTCCTCAGGAATGCACTACGTCGATAAGGATAAGGGGTGAAATGGTTTGAATGTATTGACTGCTTAATTAGTTTAGTAAGTTGTATCAGCCCCAACAGACTGATTTCTGACGACATCTCAGTGAGGATATAAAAGGCATGTGTGGTATTCGACAACTTGCAGTATCTCTGGAGTAGGCGTCATATCTGGCTATCGATCAAAGGATACGTGTACTGCACAGCGGTTCGCACTTTCCTTCTTTATGGCTGTGAAACATGCTTATTGAAAGTGGAAGACATGAAAAGGTTAGCTGTCTTTGATAAGACATGTTTATATTTTATCTCCCATTTTGAGTGGTATAATTTGGTAAGCAATATTGATGATAAGTGTAGAGTGTTAGGCAAGGAAATGAAGCCTGTCAGCTAGGACATGTGTTAAACATCCTGGACTATTGCCTTCCTCGGTGAGCAATGTTAGCTGACATGAGATTAGGTTGGAGGAGGGTTAGAGGTGGTCAAACTAAAATCTGAATCGGTCAATGAAGTCTTTGACAGTTGGTTTAGGCCAGCTATGCAAAGAAAGGAGACTTAAGTCAATGCAAGAACTGGCGCGGAGTTATGCTCCTGTCTATCCCAAGCAAAATACTAAGCCGCATCATCCTGGAGAGAATCAAACATGCTCTGGATGAAAAACTTCGACGGAACAGGCTGGATTCTGGAGAAACAAGTCATGCATTGATCAAACCGCCACATTACGGATCATCATTGAACAAAGCTTGGAATGGCAGTCACCTCTCTATCTCATCTTCATCGACTTTGAAAAGGCTTTCGATAGCGTCGATCGAGAGTTGATTTGGAAACTACTTCGCTACTATTGGGTGCCACCGGCAATTAAACATCTCATCCAACAGCTGTACGACAATGCTGCATGACAAGTAATCCACAACGGGAAACTCACGGAATCCTTCGAAGTGAGGACAAGAGTAAGACAAGCTGGCTTCCTACTATCGCCAATGATTCTCCTGATTGCAGTAGACTGGATAATGCGACAAACAGCGGCCAATCAGGAAACAGGCATCTTATGGACTCACACAAAATACTTGGAGGATCTGAACTTCGCCGATAATATATGTCTGACTTCCCACAAACTGGAAGATATGCAAGCGAAAAGCAGCAGGTTCGCAGAAGAAGCATCCAGGGAACATAGGACTTCAGGTGAACATAGAGAAAACAGAAGTGATGAAGATTCCTGGACAAGAACAACAACAACAGACAGTGATCAACATAAATGGAAGGAACCTGGAAGAAACAACCTCTTTTACCTACCAACCTGGGAAGCATCGTTTCAACTACAAGCAGACGGAACTGATGAGGATATCAAAGCAAGAATCGGAAAAGCAAGACAAGCTTTCACTACTCTCAAGTCTTTGTGGAGGTCAACAGCATTCAGCATCAAGAATAAGATCCGGATTTTCAACTCCAATGTGAAGTCAGTCAGTGCTACTATACGGATCAGAGACTTGGCCAGCGCGTCATGAAGAGCACTTCGAACAAACTACAGACCTTCATCAAAAGTTGTCTTCGCTCATTACTCAAGATCAAATGGCCGGCCAGAAAAGATCTGCAACAGATAGGGATCTCTGGCAATGAGCGAACCAACCAACACAGCAGGAACCGATTGTGAAACAAATGTGCAGGAAGAAATGGAGATGGATTGGCTGGCCATACTCTGAGGAAACAATGCATCAAGTGACATCACTAGACAAGCCATTGCTTGAGTGGAACCCGAAATGGAAGTGGCGAGTTGGTCATCAGTGCGAAGGTGGGGTGACTTGGAGGAGGTCATGTGAAGAGGAGATGGGAACGTGTGAGCAGACTTGGAGCCAGGTGAAGACTGTAGCAGAGAACCGTAGGCGATGGAGACGTACGGCTGAAGCCCTATGTTCCTCTAGGAATTAAAGGAAACAATGATAATAATAATACGCAAGGAGGTGTAAGCTGACTGGTTAGGGTGATCAGGATGCTAAGAACCAATTGTTGGAGACTACTGGTGATATAGCTTGAGACAGTTCTTAATCGCACAGATGCATTAGACCCTCATATTTTTCCATGTTACTCTTCTTTCTCCCATACATTCCTGCTCGTTATAGTTCTTCTGAATCTCTTTCCTCTATATTTGTGTGCTACATGGACTGTGGCAACCTAAGCTGCTGAACTTCTGTGGAAAATTCAATGCTAAACCTCAGTCAGTCGATCAGAATGCATCTCGCTTAATGAAAATGATTCGAGCCATTTCACTGAAAGTCTCCAACTAATTGTTCTTACAGCCCCGAAGGCCCTAGTTAGGTAGTCTACGCCTCCCTAAATGGCTCAAACCCATAGTCGAAGGCTACACGAATTGATGCCCCCTTCCAAATGTTCTTGAAAAACCAAGTTTTACTATTACTGATATTGTTCTTCCCTTGGATTTCGGGTAGAAAATTTTATTCTGTTCTCCACTGCCTTTTCTCCTCAGCTCCATAAATGCTCACTGATTTTGATTTCCTACTCTCATAATCTTCTCTATTTCACCTTCGAAAGCTCAACTCGTCGTTTCCTATTCGCGTTCCACTTGATAGCCTGGTGTTTGGTGTCACTTAAGTATCTTCTCATCGTTTGTCTAATTCATCTCTATTCGCTTCTGCATAATTGTTGTACAATATGTTCTGGGCTACTTTGGCGACTGCTAGAGTTCTGTGTTGCTTATCCTTTGCTACTGACTGCCTGGTCTTTAGTATCGAGCGAAGACAGGTGTTGATAAAAGTTGGCAGTGGACTGTTGGAAATGCTTTTGGTGACGCTCCGAGTTTCTGAGCCATATAGATGCATTGATTTGACATTAGCGTTAAATCTTTGTCCTCATGTCGAGTGCTGTACATTGCCACACTGATCTTCGAGTAATGAATGCCTGCCTTGCTTTCTTGATCCTGGCCGACTTCAACATCACCATCCATGTCCCCTGAAGTTGAAATGACATTTCCAAGATCAGTGAAGGAGACCGATTCCTGGTACTGCACTCTGTAGTGTTGAAACATTTTCCAAATCACTTCACAGTAGACAGACACCGTAGCAAGCTTTTCCAAACCCGATGAATTCGACGTAGAGAGTTGCATGCATTTCTAAGCTCTGTCCCGTGATGGTGCTCTGTATTGCAATTCGGTCCACGCTTGGATTGTTACTCCCGAGTCCAGTATTTCCCGGACAAAGTCTCCCATTCAGAGAACCTTTTAGTCTTTCTACAATGATCTGTATTAATATTCTGATTGGTATGGACAGGAAAATAATTCCGCACCAATTTTTACATAGTTGTGAGTCACCCTTCTTTGGTAGTTTGATACGGTATGCTTTCTCTCAATTAGTAGGTAACTTTCTTTCCTTCCACACCTTCCGCAGTAGAGGGATGAGCATTCCGCCGAGGTGTTTTGATAGTTCTGTGTCTGCAGGTGATATCTCTGGACGACTTGCAGGTGGCGGCCGATTCGTTAGTTTTTTGAAGTGATGAGATCGGCCTTTCGTCTGTTCCACCTCTTTAGTAATTGGGTTTCCTTCATTACCTTTCACTGGCTTCATCGGCGTTGATATCTACTTGGATAATGAGCTACCTGATTACTTAATATAGTGTTCTGAGGTCTCTCTTACCTGCAGTCTGTTCTGCTTCATTTGCCAGTGTGTCGCGCAGTTGCCTTTTGTTTTCCCTAGTAATCTTCTCCGCTCCCTTGTACAGCGCTCTGTAGACTATACTCAGCTTCTCCTTTCGTCGTTCCTCTTCTGTTTTACTATCCTTCTCTCCTACTCTGTCCATAGTCAGTTATTTCTTGTCTTGTCTCTTCTTCTTGTTTAAGATGTCTATACAGGTTTCCCTCCATATCGCTTTCATAGAGTTCCAATGTTCTTCCATACAGCTTTCTTTAGTGAAGCTGATTAGTGTCTCCAACTTTTTCCCCATGACTGCTTTGATGGTGTCCTTATTACTTTCTTCATTCAGTTTTTGAGTGTTGAACTTGAATTTTGGTCAACCTTCAGCCTCTTTGAAGACTTCCAAACTAATCTTGAATGTTCCTTGCACTAGATAGTGGTTTGATCCTATAACTACTCCTCTTCTCGACTTTTTCGAGTAGGTTGAATCTCTACTTTCTTGAGAGACATTGAGATGAGGTCTATCCGAGTTTTGGTGTGTCCATAAAGTGAAACCCTTGTCGTCTTGTGTATATACTTGTGCTTGTATACGCTACTTCCAATGAGCACGCCAACACGGAGTCCTCCTTTCTCATTCATTTCGTCCAAAGCTCAATTCTCGACCAGTGTTGAGTTGTTTTGTAGTGTCCAATCTCAGCTTGACGGTCATTTATGTAAATCAGTAGAATTTTGATGTTCCCATTTGGATGGGGCTTTGTCCATTACTGCTGGCAGTTGTCTGTATAAGTCATCCTTCATCTCCACTGTGTCTGCGTTGTCTGCAGATGGGTAGCTTTGTATAATTGTAACTTTCCTATTTTTTTTTGTTTTGAACTCTGTTGTCATCATCCTAGAAGAGACTGATTTCCGCTGTATAGAAGCCTTCAAAGCTGCTGGTGATATCATAATAACAAAACACCCTCCCCCAGGGTGTTACTAGTTGTCGTGTGGGTAACTGGTGTAGATTACTGACTCACCAGTTAACAATTTGGAGAGTCTACTTACATTCCATCTGCTCTGTTAGATTTGTAACACTTCTTTACAATATCTTTTCAATTCTTGTGTCATCTAAGCAGCCTTATCAGCCAGTCATAAACAAGATGATGAGAACATTCTGTGTCCGTATGCTTGGTTTCACTTCAGTAGGAAGAAGATACATTGGCTAACTGACTTTTTGATGGTTTTCATCGGCCTACACGAATCTAGCAAAGGATGAGTTTACTTTCTATATTTTTGTTGTGCTTTAAAGTTCCTGTAATGCGAATCATCTGTGTTCAGTCGCCGGCCGACGCACTCATAAGCCTCACCTAGTTTACCAGTTGGTATTATGTCTGCAAAAGAGGGGAAGTTAGGCATGAGACTTGCAACCACCGCTCCGTAAAAGTAAATACCAATGTCACTGAAACTTTAAAGTTTAAGCATGAAACCACTTGTATCACTTAGCACAGTTACACACAATTTCTGGCCAAAAAACTATTATCTAATCTGTATGGAGAATAAAAAATCGATGAGCTAGAAATATTTATCTCTACACATTACTTCTTTATCAATATATCAATGCAAACAACTTGACAAACCAGAAAATTTAATTTTCTATAGTTTGGTTTGTAAGGGTTAGTTATGTTTTTAAGAGTTGATCACGGACTGATATCAGTTAGAGAACCATTGAAAACCAGGGAGTACTGGACAGCTGCTGTTTCATCCTAAATTGGGAATCATCGGCAGTACTCACCCACCACTAGAGTTCGAACCCAGGACCTTCCGGTTACAAGGCTAGATCGTATACCATTCAGCCACTGGGACCCGATTCAATGGCCAGTGCATGAATTCTAACTTCTACCAATTCGTGATTTAGCGCGACCCCAACGATTGTCGTTTGTGGAACATCCATCCACACACGTGACATTTAATTGGAACTCATTGGTCACGACTTCTCACTGGAACTCCAGGAAACTCCATCCTGTAGCAAGTTACTAGTGAGCATCAGATTAATTTTCTATAGTTTGGTTTGTAAGGGTTAGTTATGTTTTTATGAGTTGATCACGGACTGATATCAGTTAGAGAACCATTGAAAACCAGAGTGCGTTCTGCCGATGATTCCCAAACTAGGATGAAACAGCAGCTGTTCAGTACTTCCTGGTTTTCAGTGGTTCTCTAACTGATATCAATC
This sequence comes from Trichobilharzia szidati, assembly GCA_944472155.2. Classification (NCBI taxonomy): domain Eukaryota; kingdom Metazoa; phylum Platyhelminthes; class Trematoda; order Strigeidida; family Schistosomatidae; genus Trichobilharzia; species Trichobilharzia szidati. The sequence continues at coordinate 27,948,121 of OX235271.1, forward strand.
CATGATCAACTCGTAAAAATACAATTTAATACTTGAATTGAAATAGACACATCGATATCGTACACATTCAGCACTAAATTCTAAGTTCAGATCATATTTAAATTCACCATTTGCAAATTAGTCAACGGTGCGCAGTGTACACAGTTCAAGGAAGTGAAATTTCACCGTAGTTTCCTTTGGAAACTAAGATACTGAGGTCACAATATGTCATAGTATGACCAGTTTGCCCAACCGGCTAACGAAAATCCCGGCGGTTTGAAGTGATTCGGCTCTCTCAGCTTAGTCAAACAGAGTACACTGCACTGACGAGCTCTGCCTTAAACGAAAGAAACAGCAATCTGGTGTTTCAGTCACCTCGATCTGGCTAGCTGGCAAACATTACTACTCATCTCAATCAATCAGTAGTATATAGTTGAATGCAGATCATTTTCATTATGAACAATACATTATATTAGATAACTGAGATGTAATTAAAGATGAATTAAGCATGGTATATGATAATTTAATCGAAAATGGCTATCCTGACAAATTTATCAAGAAACATATGACGAAGAAGGCCGAAAAGGACTACCCACTATCTGTAAACAAGAAGCCACTTTATATACGACTACAATTCATGGGCGATATACCAAGCGAGTTAATTACGAAGAAATTAAGAAAATCAGTTCAAAGAACTTTTAATGCTGGCGAACTACACGTATCATTCTCTACACGACCGATGGTGCTACCTCGACTGAAAGATGAAGTACCTAGACTAGCCACTTCAAATTGTATCTATCAATTCAACTGCGCTTGTGGAGCGAGTTATATCGGACGTTGCTCTAGGAACTTGATTTTGCGTGCTCGAGAACATATCCCACTATGGCTAAGTAAAGGTGTAGTTAAAACTATTAACAGCTCGATTTTAGACCATCTGGTGCAAACCGGTCACAAAACCAGCGTAGAACAATCCTCCTCTATAATATACCGGGTGCTTAACAAATTACCAAAATCATCGAAGCACCGCATGCTCCAAACAGCAGAGGCTATTGCAATTCGCCTCAAACAACCAGTGGTCTGTGTTCAAAAGAAACAAGTCCAGCCCCTACTACTGCCCTGGCCCTCAGTAGAGACTATAAACTAATGAATTTGTACTATTACCTTTCCTAATTCTCCTGAAATTCAGTTTATTTTATGTTGATGCTGTTCAGCTGTAATTTATCAATATTATTGATTCGATGTTATTTAAACATTAATGTCTTTCATAAGACTAATTCATTCATTCATTATAATGTATATATAATTGTAGAACCTGATGATGAATTTATCGAAAAGAGTACTCTTTGTTCCGTGTCTATTCTTTTGAAATGTTAGTGTTCTTATTTTTTAAAGTTAATTCTTATACTTCTAATTGACTGACTATATTGCAGCGAATAGTGTTCAGTCTTTATTGACATGTTGGTTCTCTATTACAGATGTTTCAACGATGTTTGAGGATTGATATGATGTTGTTTTGGATGGTGGTTACTATCGGTGGAATCAAGTTTTACATTAAATAACATTTTCACATCTTTATCTACCTTTCCCCTGAAATCTGTTTGACTGATAGCCGTGTTAAGTGAGTAATGTTGGGGTTGCTTGTAGAGTGTTAGGTGAGCAAAGGATGTCAGTCGATAAGGTTGTGAAGCTACATCGATTGAGATAGCTAGGACGTCCGTTGCGTATACCCAGACAACATTTTCCTCGTTGAACAATGTTAGCTCACACAAGATTGAGGTGGAAAAAAACTATGCGTGATTGAACCAGAATATAGCATTGGTCTATAAAGACGTTGACAGTTCCTTTGGAGATGTAGAGTGCCTGACTGCCATCCTCGGACTACCAATAACCAGTAGCTTGAGAATGTTGGTGATATGGTTCCGAACCGTTCTGAATGAAGCAGATGCATTCCCACATAAAGTAATCTCCTAAATCCATTAAACCCCCAAGTTTTTTTCGATGTTACTATTCTTTCTACCTAACACTTCTGCTCATTATAGTCTCATATATAATGCTGGCGTTCCATGTCCCAACAAATACTTTTTCTTTCATCGCAAGGAGACTCATCGTACTGAAGTTTCTGTAGCAGTTTTGTTTACAAGTTGGGGTTGCTAGACTCACGCCCAAGAAGGAAGTTGTTACATAGAGATTTAAGTTACAGAGGAGCGACTTTTTGGGTGGATTGGCCATACTCTGAGAAAACAAACCATCAAGTGACATCACACACACGACAGGCCATCACTCGAGTGGAACCAGAATGGGAAGCGGCGAGTTGGTCATCAGTGCGAGGGTGACATGGAGGACGCGGTGATGTGAAGAGGAGATGAAAGCATGTGGGCAGAGGTGGAGCCAGGTGAAAACGTTGGCAAAGAACCAAACGCAATGGAGACGTGCGTCTGAAGCCCTATGTTCCTCTAGGAACTAAAGGAAAAAAATAATGATACTGATAGTAACTTTGAATTTCGATTTTTACTCTCCGGACTGGGTCTCAACATAGAACTTTGCACAGAAGTGCAGTAGTTCAAGTTGCCACATTCTATGTATAGAAATGAGATGTAACAACTTGGATGATCATCAAAAGTGCTAGATAATGCCTCCCTGTCTATCTACTATACTATTATACCATAAATTTGTATTTAGATATTTAGAAGGCAACAGCAAAAGATCGAGGATGTTATTTAAAATAATATTCTTTATTATTTCACTGGTTCTAGCCACTGAATGGTTAAGAAGATTGCCTTATAACCTGAAGGTAATATGTTTAATCCACAGTGGATCCCTTGGCGTATACTGCTAGAGTGTCAAAGTAGGACGAAACAGCTGTTCAGTACTTTCTCGTTTAGTGCCTCAGTGGTTTGGGGATAGAATGCTCATCAACGTCGAATATGATCGATACCTGGCTGCCTACACACTCCTAAACCTCGCCTAGTCAGTAGTTAACCTGAGAAAGAAAGGGTTGAATGTGATTCTGGTGACCCCAACCCTTTAAAAACAATACCACCTCTACTGGAAATTAAAAGCTTTAAGTCTGATGCCGTATATCCCACTCGGAACGTAAAAAAATAAAATAAAATGAACAATTTAATTGACAGACAATAGATCAAATGAAAGCTAACTGAAATGAACTGAATTTTCAACGTAGAACTTTGCACTAGAGTACAGAGACTGACGTTTCCATACTTCATAAAAGTACACAAAAAGGTTGACAGAAACATGAATGTAGAGAAACTATGATAAACGGTAGAAAGTCAAAATGCATAGAGAACTATGCGGATTTAATAAGTCTTGGAGATCACAAAGAGTCTCTGAGACCAACCTTGAATCATGTCACTAATAGTTCCCTTGTAACAACAGAAGACAAGGGCCAGGCAACAGATCGTTTATTAAGGAAAATCAACACATATTTATAGATTTTAATGTACATTATTGTAGATTATTGTTAGTAGAAAATACAGTCTTTTGATTGGTTGTTTCTCACAGAAAGTTAACCTTGCATCTCTTTGTGGCTGTGTCAGATCATCCATATGCTAACTGTATCCGCCCGCCTACGCAAAGCCTTTGTTCTCATTTTCTCACCACCAATATTGGGGACATAAACATTGACGTCAATTACTGTCTACCAACTTTGGTTAGCAGCCAGCTCTCACCACACCCTAACATTTCGAGGATCCCAACCAGGCAGTTTACACCTCACTACGTGACTGGCTCAAAAAAACTGTCAAAGACTTCATGGATTGATGACAGATTATGGTCTGACCACCGTCACCTCTTTTCCAACCTAATCCTATATCACTTAACATGGCTTGACGAGGAAGGCGACGGCTAGGTATACGTAACACGGCTCCTAGCCATCTCAATCAATGCAACTTCACAATCTCATCGACCAACTTCCTCTCCTTCCCTAACACTCTACACCTAACATCAATATTGTTCACCAAATTATACCACTCAACACGGGAAAAAGAACACAGACATCTGAAGTCAAAAACTGCTAGTCTTTTCATATTTTCTACTTTCAATGACCATATCTCACAGTTATAAAGAATGATAGAACAGACTGACGGGCAACACACGCGTCCTCTGATCGACAGTTGAATATCATATCTACACCAGAGTTGACGTAAGTTGTCAAACACCATACAGGCCTTCTACATCACTGCTGACAAGACAGAACTGTAGGCCCAGACTATCATATGAGTGATCAAACTTAAGGCTACCAGATCTTGTGATTAACAAATGACCGTGCAGGTGTGGTGAGAGCTGGCTGCTAGCCAAAGTTGGTAGACAGTAATTGACGTCAATGTTTATGTCCACAATATTGGTGGTGAGAAAATGAGAACAAAGGCTTTGCGTAGGCGGGCGGATACAGTTAGCATATAGATGATCTGACACAGCCACAAAGAGATGCAAAGTTAACTTTCTGTAAGAAACAACCAATCAAAAGACTGTATTTTCTACTAACAATAATCTACAATAATGTACATTAAAATCTATAAATATGTGTTGATTTTCCTTAATAAACGATCTGTTGCCTGGCCCTTGTCTTCTGTTGTTACAAACTTATCAAATATAATGTAACCGAAATAGTCAAAACTTTTCACCTATTATGTAAATACTGGGTTGTAATTCAATGAAGAAATTGATGGGAGAAGTTAAAGTATAACAGGTGTACACCTCCAATGCTCCCCCAACCCCGATTAACCTTTTTCATGACTGACACTGAGCAACTAATCATAAGTAAGGAGAAAATAAAAGTTGAAAGATTGTTTAAAAAAAGATGACTATAGATTATTGTGATCTGAGATCCGTTTATATTTCTGATTCTATCTCTAATATCCCCTCCCCCACCTCCAAAAAATCCCAGTACTCCCGAAAGTCCAGGTATCCTGTCAAGCTATAATTTCACATGACTGAGAAATTGATATATATATATATATATGTTTAGTGCCATACAAACTAGATGGTTTTCAAGCGAAAACCAAGAATCTGGCAGAAGAGGTAGGCAGCGAATACAGGAATTCAAATGAACATAGAGAAGACGGAGATGATGAAGATTCCCATTGACCAATAACAGCAAGCAATGGTTACTTTCAACGGAAGAAATTTGAAAGTCACCTCTTTCACTTATTTAGGCAGAATCTTTTCAACTACATGTGGCACGGATAAGGATGTCAAACCTAGTCAGGATCAGAAAAGCATGACAGACCTTTATTATTCTGAAATCAATGTTGAAATCTGCTGTGTTCAGCATAAAGAACGAGATCCAGATTTTCAATACTTATGTCAAATCAATCAGTGCTTCAGAGGTGCTTCAATCAGTGGTTCAGAGACTTGGTGTGTGTGTGTGCATGTGTGTCACGAAAGGGATTTCCTACAACTGGTTCCCTTGATAAATTTCGATAAAGAAAGGAAGACGAAATTTGCAGTATAAAATGATATCATTCTATTTCACAGGTTCTCATCAGCTGAAGACTACCTGAAATTACAATGGATAAATGATAATAACATACTTTAATGTTTGATTAGTAGTAGAGAAGAGATAAAATTGACGCATCCAAAAAAGAATGAAAGCATTACAATTTTTAGTTTAAGTTATCATCATCAATTTATACACTTTCAAAGTTGAAAGGAGGGGGGAGGGGTAAGACAGAAAACAGAAAAATTGATTAACAGAAACAGTGTTAGCTTGTAGGTTCACATAGCAACTCCAAAAAACAAAGGCGGTTACAGTTTATGAGATTAAGATTGTATGAGTTGAGATCACTGAATTAGATGACTAATTATTGTAATCAAAATATCAATCAAACGATTTAAACCAAACTTATGCATACAGAAAGACAGTGTGATTAACCTCTCACTCCCTTGGTAACTGATTTTTGATTTTGATTACAATAATTAGTCATCTAATTCAGTGATCTCAACTCACTTAATCTCATAAACTGTAACCGCCTTTGTTTTTTGGAGTTGCTATGTGAACCTACAAGCTAACACTGTTTCTGTTAATCAATTTTTCTGTTTTCTGTCTTACCCCTCCCTCCTCTTTTCAACTTTGAAAGTGTATAAATTGATGATGATAACTTAAACTAAAAATTGTAATGCTTTCATTCTTTTTTGGATGCGTCAACTTTATCTCTTCTCTACTACTACTCAAACAATAAAGTATGTTATTATCATTTATATAACCATTGTAATTTCAGGTAGTCTGCAGCTGATGAGAACCTGTGAAATAGAATGATATCATTTTATACTGCAAATTTCGTCTTCCTTTCTTTATCGAAAGGGATTTCCAACAGGCTACTGCCAATTTTCGTCAACAGTTACCTTCGCTACGTCACTACTGAAGATAAGGTGGCCAGCCTGTCAAAAAGGATAAGAAAGGAGGAATTTTGACCACGAACCAACCAAGAATCAATTCACCAACAAATATACAAAAGGAAATGGAGAAATACTGGTCCTAGAGTTGAACTCAAATGGCAGAGAACTAGTAGGTTCCAGGTTCCAGTGTGACATAAAGGAGGCCGCGTTAGGAAGAAATGAAAGTATATGGGCAGTCATGCAGCCGGCTAAAAAAGGACTGTACAGAACGGAGTGAATTGGGGATGTATCCAGGCTGAAGCCGTATGTTCCACTCGGAACCCAATGGATTAATAATAAAAATATACAACGATATGTACATAAATTAAATTTAACGAAAGATATACTCACCATTTTTCTCATTCTGACGATAATGATAATCATAGTAATATACAATGTGACATTAAATTAATTTTTTGTGGTATTTTTAAAATTCGAATAAAATTATCCTTGAAAATGTCAGTTAGACCCATCGATCAAAAGTACATTTTAACGTGTGTTATATTAAAAGTAAACTATCTCATTGTTGGAAATAATTTATTTATTGATTAGGTCTGAATTTATTGATTCACTAGCTATGTAAGTATGTATGTATGTAAGCATGAATGACCTTGATTTACGACGTGCGTAGGACATGCATACATACGTCATATTATATTAAATGTACTACGCTATAGAGAAATACAGGTATATATATATATATATGTAAATCTGTCTTGAAACAATGTGTGACATGCCTGTTTGTATGATGAGGTGATAGGTACGAGAGGGATGCGTTAAACTCAGATTAACTAAATGATTCGCAGAGAGCTAATCTGTAAAAAGAGTGTCTACATCTTATTATTATTACAACTATGTATTGCTACCAGTGTGGTTTCTTCATTGAGTCCTACAGTATGTTTGAAATACAACATTTCGCTAGCTATCCAATAAAACTGTCTTTTTTCTAGTTCAACGAACCAATAGCACAGTTTTGTTACATAATAAATATCCTTCTATTTTTATACTTTTGAGTTTTTTTTTACTTCGTTTATAATCAATAAGACAAGGAAAGAAAGGAGAATTGTATTTCAGGCTTTTTTATTGTTCCCCTCTTTTTTTGAATATATAAACAGTTTCTCTTGTCTTGTTCTTCTTTTTTTAGTAATTACTCCGGTAGTTACGTAATACGCTGTATCATGTCACTGATATGGACATAAACACACCATCTGTGTGTGTGTGTGTGTGTGTGTGGATTTTGCCTACAGATAGTCCTAAAACTAGGACAGACCGATTTTTAAAAAAAGAAACCCGACATATATTTATTGTATGTTTGAAATTTTTCTATGGAAAAATTCCTACCCTCTTAACCCAATTATATTACTACTAACTAGCTGCTTAGGTAACAGATTTGTCTTCATTTCCAGACACAGACATGCAAATAAATGAGAATTCATTTACGTCATTATTACTCTTAGATGTTGTCTTTAACAGTCTGCATTATACTACTTTTTTATTGTCAGTATTAAGGTTCATATTCTTTGGACTGAGTATTGCGTTCCCTTGACCGGGTGGTTTAATCGCGAAGCCTTCGTTATCCACCTAGACAACATGTTCAATGCTCGATTCATTTTGAAGTGAGCCTTTTTTAAAAATATTCCGTCAATGATTTGATCTTCAAGTATCGGTTTTGTAGGGATTTTGTTTGATTGGATGGAGGATTTCATCATGAGCTGACATCGATTAGAGTGCCACTGGAAAACCTGCACGGAGTACTGGACAGCTGCTTCGTCAGCCTAGTCAGGGGCTCTTCGTCAGTACACACCTACCGCCAGGTTTCGAACCCATGACTTCCTGGTTACAAGGCTGGTGAGCTTGTAGATCATTGAGAAACTGGGACCCGATCCAATGGACAGTCAGCGCATGATTTCTAGCTTCTGTCAATTCATGACATAGTGCGGGCACTTTGCAGTGACCAGTAGGGTACAGCAGGACGAAGATGAGGCAGTAACTCATCGAAGAAGACATTGTGAAATGGTCGCGCTATGTCGTGAATTGGCTGAAGTTAGAATTCGTGAGCTGGCTGGCCATTAAATCGGGTCCCAGTTGCTCACCAGCCTTGTGACCAGAAGGTCGTGGGTTCGAACGCTGGTGGTGGGTGCGTACTGCTGAAGAGTCTTAATCTAGGCTGACGAAACAGCTATCCAGTACTTCCTGGTGGGTTTTCCAATGGTTCTCTAAATGATGTCAGCTCATGATGAAGTCCTCTATCCAATGATATAATTATCTCTTCGTATAATCTTGATTATGATTGGTTGCTTATTGTATATTAGTCTAGATGGTATACAGGTGAATGTATCACTATACCACCTATAACAAAAAAACCAACTCGTTATTTTCTGAACGCAGAAAACCGATCTTTCCGTTCTGTTGTACAAATGAACAAAACTTCCTTCAGATACCCAGTCACAAAACGCTCCAAAGACAGCTAAAACGCGATTGTTCCCTGTAAAATCTGGTTCCTATTCAACGACAATAACATCAAAAACTCAAACTTACCTCAACAGTGCCGTTAGGCGGCAATAGAGGTCAGTTAAGTTTCTGGTACGAAAAAAGTACTACAGAACAATATTATTATTTATTATATTATTATTCCCTTGGCTTCCCAGTAGAGCATAGGGCTATAACAACACATCTCCACTTTCTTCTATTATCTACCGTCGTCTGCAGCTGGCTAACTCCACGACTGACCATAATCTCTCATCGCCTCCCACTCGCATGACCTCATCCATGTCACCCTCCCACCAACCACCCACTGGTCGCTTCCCATTTGGATTCCATTCGATGGCCTGGCGCGTGGTGTCGTTTGACGGTTTCCTCATTGTATGTCCTATCTCTTTATCTCCATTTTCTCCTATATATTTGTTGAGTGGTAGGCTGTTGGTTGGTTTATTGCCAGTCAGAGTTCCTTGTTTCTACTTCTTTCTGGCCGGTCGGTCATTTGATCTTCAGTATGGAGCCAGCCAGCTAGCCAGCCAGCGAAGGTGGCAGCTGTTGATACAAGTCTGTAGTAGCCTGTTGGAAATGCTTTTCGTGACGCTCAGTTCAAGTTTTTGACCCATATATAGAAGGACCGACTTGACACTGGTGTTGAATATGAGAGTCTTGTTGTTCATGCTGAGTGCACTTCAGGGGATTTCCAAACTGGTTTCAGGTTGATGGAGGCGTATCCTGCCTTTCCGATTCTGGCTGGTTTTGATATCTTATTTCATCCCGTCTGCAGTTGAAATTGGGCTTCCTAGATTCGTGAAGGATGTAACTTGGTTGAAATCTCTCCTGTTGATGATGGTGATTGGTTCTGGTTGTTGTTGCCGTTGGTGTTGACTGGTTATCTTCACCACGTTTGTTTTCTCTATGTTCATCTTAAGTCCTGCCTTCGCTGCCTGCTTCTTCTGCCAGTTTGTTGCTAATCACCTATATATCTTCGAGTATGTGTGATGCTAGGCATATATCATCTGCGAAATCAAGATCTTCGAGTGTTTTCTTATCGGTTGTCCAGTATATTACTGTCTTCTCACTCCCAATGCACAGTGTGACGCCTAATTCAGCCCACTGCACTTAGAAATATCATGGGTGATAGTTGGCAGCCTTGTTTTGCTCTTGTATTTACTTCGAACGCTCCGCTGAGTTTTCCGTTGTGGACCGCCTGACACGTGGCATTTTCATATAGCCAGCTGTTGAATGAGGGCGATAAAGATTTGAGAACTGCACGCCGTAATTTTGAAGTAGTTTTCAAATTACTTCTTGGTCAACGCTTTCTGTCGAAGGCCTTTTCGAATTCGATGAAGTTGAGGTAGAGTAGCTGTTGACTGTCATTCTATTCTAGACTGTGTTCGATGATGATGCGTAGAGTTGCAATTTGATCAGCACATGATTTGGTTTTCTTGAATCCAGCTTGTTTTGGTCGGTGTGGTGGAGTTCTGTATCCAGTGCATCTTTGATTCTCCCCAGGATGATGCTATTTAGTATTTTATTTGGCGTGGACAATAACATTATTCCACGCCAGTTCTTGCGCAGTCCTAGTTTGACAAGGTAGCCAGCCTTTCTTCCAATCTGTAGATACCTTTCCTTCTTTCCAAAACTTTTGCAGTAATAGAGTGAGCAAATCTGTCACAATCTCTGGGTCCGTTTTCAGTGTTTCGGAGAGGGAGAATTCTGTCTGGTCCTCCCGCCTTCCCAACTGGATTTCAGTAGCTTGATCGCATTCAGTATTTCTTCTTTCGTTGGGGGGTTGGTGTCCACTGGCAGGCAGTTTTGTGCATGCATATATATATATATATCAGCAAGATGATACCGTAATATTCTCACCGATAAAATACTTTGTAAAACCTGAGGCAGTATGTGGTAATACTCAACATTAATGTTCAACGATCTTCCGCCCCATAAATCATGAATACTCGTTGTTGATTAAGCGTTGAAGCATGTCCTCGAAACAGTCAAAAGTTAAAAAGTTCAACTTTGTTTTCATCAGTTCTCGAAGAGAATCAATATGAAATGCAAACCACTTACCTACAATCCATCAAAGTTTAAATGACAAGTTAGTTTAGCAACATATATATATATATATGCTTAATTATAAATTAAAGGATCGGTGAGTATTCTGCGTCGGTGGCACAGTGGTTAGGACTCTCGCCGACCATGCACATGGTCCGGGGTTCGATCTCCTGCCGACGCACACCCGATATCTATGGTCGGCCTGCAAAATATGGGCTTCCGATAACCATGCTGAAAATTCCATACTTGTAATGCAAATACGGTGTGGCATCAAGCTGTAATCAAAATAAAAAATTTAAAAAATATTTGGAAAATATGAGAGATGATAAAAAAATTAAATGGAAACTCAGACTTTCTGAATAACGATTGACTCGAGTATTTACCTTTTAGCAATGGTTTCATATCCGCTTAAATAATTTGGGGTCCATTAAACATGTTATTGCATTGTGGTGTGTTCTGCTGACAAGATTCTTCAGTACCATATAAAGCTTTCACTACTCTCAAGTCTGTGTGGAGGACAACAGCACTCAGCATCAGATATAATAGAGAAGATTTGTAGCTCAGGTGGATGATTTTGGTGTGGTTGTGTTCTCTGAGCTGGATGGTTTGGTTGCGAAGTTTTCATTGCTCTACTGAGCAACATCTTCAGCGCATACTTCGATGTGAAGTGAGCTTTTAGAGTTCTCTATGAGTTTATTAGTCATCTCTTCTAGTAACCTTGAACGTGATTGGTTGTTTTCGTGTGACTTCTCACTTTCTAGTTCACTTGTTTTGGTGTTGACTGTTTCCTTGACCTGAAGTTTGACTTTGTTTTTGTGTGAATTTCTTCGTATGGATTGGTATATTTTGTCAATCTCTATGTGTCAATTGATTGCTGATTCATTTGAATACCAGGCCTCTAGGAATTCTCTGGCATTTTTGCAGTTCCCTTTGTCTAAGATTTGAACATTGTCCCAGTCGAATTGGTGCCCGTGGTTGTCTGCATGTAGTGATATGAGGGAGTGGATGTCGTGTCTTTTGACAGCTAGTTTGTGTTCGTGAATGCGAAGACGAAGGGGACGTCCACTTTGGCCAATGTAGTGTTTTTCGCAGTTGTTACAATTTATTTTGTCTTCTTTCGCTGTTGAGTCTTTTGGTTGACATAGAAATGAGTGAAGTGATTTTGTCGGTTTGTGTGCGACGTCAATTCCTAAAGGTTTGAAGAGTCTTGTAGTGATTTCTGATATATCCTTTATTTATGGCAGGGCGACTTTCTTTTTGCTTTCTTTGGGGGCTTTTGGTTTGATAGGTTGGCTTGGGGGTATATGTCTTTTGATGAAATTCCGTGGATATCCATTCTTGTGGAAGACGTCTATGAGATATCTTTCTTCAGTTTTCCTTAAGGTGGGAGTGCTGCAATGAGTTCTGGCTGGCCCTCTTGAATAGTGTTTGTATGCAATTCTTTTTGTGTGTTATTGTATTGTTGCTGTTGTAATTCAGGATTTTGTCTGTGTGTGAGTTGGTTTTCCATAAACTTTGGTTTCTAATTCCCCTGTGGTTGTTCGCTTGACTAAGACGTCTAAAAATGGGATCTTGTTCTCGGATTTCTCTTCTCTTGTGAATATGATGTCGTTGAAGACGTTGTTTATTAAGTTGTGAGTTTTATCTAACTCGTTTCTTTTGATAATTACAAATGTGTCGTCCACGTAACGTATCCAGATCTTGGGTGTTATCTTTGGTAGAAAGAAAGAAAGAAACCTCACACACAAAAAGTCAAAGTTTTAGTTAAAGAAACAATCAGTTCCAATACAAGTAGCCTAGAGGGTATGAAGACACACAAAACAACCAACCAAGTACAAGGTCACCGACTAGGAGAGATGATTAATAAACTCTCGGAGAAATCTGAAAGCTCACTTCAACAAATTGAAGTATGCGCTGAAGATGTCACCTAGTAGGGCAATGAAAGCTTCGCAAATAAACCATCCAGCTCAGAGAACACAACTACATCAAAATCATCCACCTGAGCTACAAATCTTCTCCATCATATCTAAATATCCTGTTAGCAAATCTCTTGTCTTCTGCCGTTACAATCTGACAGAGGAGGTGGAAGTGGTTCATTAATAGAATGCTTACTAGACACACGGGAGGTCCGTGTTTGTTTCTCCGCCAATGCACTCCTAAACTTCATCTAGCCTTCTGGCTGGTAGTAATCAGGGAAAGGATGGAAAGTTGAGCATGAAGCTATCGATCCCACCTTGTTAAAACAACACTAACCGGGTTCGAATCCCGGCAGAGACGTAAGACCCTTCAAGATTTCAGATACGCACGCCTTGGTGACTGGTGAGTGGCAGGCAATAAGGATGAAACCTTAGTCCAGATGGTCCTATCGACTGCCTCCAACCATCTTACAAGGTTGATGTTAATTTTATATCATAACTTCTTTGATAAAATAAAGAATTTATGTAATTTTTAAAGAGAAAATGAACCTTAGATATACCATATTTGAAGTTTTACTGTTGATCGTCTTATGTAACAATTCAACATAAATTGAAAGTTCAAATATCCCACAATGTTAGAAGAGAAGATGTAATGGGAACAAATTCAAGTTCCTCTCAAGACACAGAATCGCTCGACTGCTACCTGTACACATGCACCTATCGTTGTCTGACAGAAAACGACTGACAGTTAAGTCATTTTTCACACATCCGGACATAACAGTATGTAAGTGAACTAGTATTTGGACATACAATGGTTCTGATACGTATGTATATATATTTGTTGGAATGCACTACTGACATATGCATTTGTTCTACAATCAGCCGACTTTATCTGCTGATGTATTTTTTTTGTCCGAATTTTAGTTCACCATTCTATAATCCTTCTTATTTTTTTAAAATTTATTTATTTGAATAACCCAATTACCTGTCATTAACCAAAGTAAGTACAGAGGATACGTGGGAGAATGATGTGAATACTCAAGTTCAGCTAAGATGCTCTAAAACAATTTTTCCCTCAGAAACTTACGCAAAAACTATCGTCTGACTGGTATGATATCACTGCAATTTTTGTATGTCTTCAATCTGATTTGGTCTGGTCTGGTCTGGTTTGTCTGTCTATTTATCTATCTGTCTAGCTATTTTTTATCCTGTGTTGACGTCATTACTTCCGAGGATCAGATAGGCGGGTAGACACACTTCTGGATAGACGGATGGACAGACAGACAAATAAGAGCAAACATTAAAAAAATCTTTACCATTTAGAAGACAATTATACTCCAAAATAGGAATGTCAAAGGTATCCAATCCAATAACACACAAAAGCAGTTGTATGCAGATACTATTCAAGTGGGCCAGAACTCATTGCAGCACTCCCACCTTAAGAAAAATTGAAGAATGGTATCTCATGGACGTCTTTCAAAAGAATGGATATCCACGGAACTTCATCAAAAGACATCTACTCCCAAGCTAACCTATCAAATCAAAGGCCCCCAAGGAAAGCACAAAGAAAATCGCCCTATCCTAAATAAAAGACATTTCAGAAACCACTGCAAGATTCTTCAAACCTTTAGGAATTGATGTCTCACATAAACCAACAAAGTCACTTCACTCAACTCTATGTCAACCAAAAGACTCAACAGCGAAAGAAGACAAACCAACATCATCTAAAAAATAAGTTGCGACGACTGCAAAAAACACTACATTGGCTAAAATTGACGTCCTCTTTGTCTTCGTGTTCATGAACATAAACTAGCCGTCAAAAGATATGACATACACTGAATCGCTCATATCACTGCATACAGACAACCACTGACATCAGTTCGACTGGGACAACGTTCAAATATTAGACAGAGGAAACAGCGAGAAGGCTAGAGAATTTTTAGAAGTCCGCCTGGTATTCCAGTGAATCGTCAATCAATAGACACACTGACATAGACAAAATTTACCAATCGATCAGAAGGAAAACTCCCACACAAAGGGTCAAAGTTCAAGTCAAGGAAACAATCAGTACCAATACCACAAGTAGCCTAGAGGGTGTGAAGACACACGAAAACAACCAATCACGTTCAAGGCCACCCATCAAGAGAGATGACTAATAAACTCGTGGAGAAATCTAAAAGCTCACTTCAAATTGAAGTATGCGCAGAAGATGTTGCTTAGTAGGGCAAAGAAAGCTTCGCAAATAAACCCTTCCAGCTCAGAGAACACAACTACATCAAAATCATCCACCTGAGCTATCCATTATATCTCTATCTATCCTTAACCTTTTAAAAGTGGCAAAGGTGAAGGCAAATACTCGCCCACTGTCATTGGTTGTCGGTCGTGCTAAATATGCTGTGAATTGGCAGAAGTTAGAATTCGCAGGCCATTGGATTCCCTCTCATCGGCTGAATGATATACGATCTCTCCTTGTAACCTGAAGGTCCTTGATTCGATCCTCAGTGATGGTTTCACGGGGTGCCTACTGCTGGAGAATGTCAAACCAGTACTTTGAGATGGCTTTCAGTAGTTCTCTAATTGAAGTCACTTTGTGGTTAATCTTGAAAGCAGAAGACAGTTATTATTTGGTTGGTGTTGGATAGTAAATGGATCCAAGACCTGAGTTTCGCGCTATCTGGGTCTCTTCATCTGAGTGTACTCGCATTTCAGTGAATGATGATGGTGTTTCCATGACGAGAATCGAAGTAAACATCCATCGCTTTTCACAAGCGAAAAGAGTTATCCAACGGGCGACTAGGTCAGTATAATTTAGTTGGCAAAGGTTTTCTAATTAACTTCAAGAATAAGACATAAATAAGACAAAGGTGATGAAAATATCCAACCAGCCACAACAAACACCAATCACTATCAACGGAAGAAACCTGAAGGAACTGACCTTTTTCACTTTTCTAGGCGGTGACACAGCTAGGGATGTCAAAACCAGTCAGTATGAGGAAAGCAAAGGGAACCTTCATTGCTCTAAAATCAGTGTGGGAATCCATTGCACTCAACATAGAGGAAAAGAACCGGATTTTGAACACCAGTGTCAAATCAGTGCCTCTATATCTTTTCTGGAAACTTGGAGCGCGCGTCGCGGAGAGCATTTCCATCAGTCTGCTACAGACATTCGTCAGCACCGGCCTTCTCTCCATATTGAAGATCAGATGGCCTGAGAGAATTAGCAACAAGGAATTTATTGCAGTCTGCGAACCAATCAAAACCTAACACCCAACAGATATTTAGAAGGAAGTGACAATGAACTGGACACATAGACTGAGAAGAATGTTGAGTGACATCATTTACCGTTCAGGGCATTGAGCAGAATCCGATTGGAAAAGAATGAGTCGAGCATCCTAGAGTTACTAGGAGGATGTTGAAAGAGAAAAGGATGGAAGAATATAGGCAGTTATGCAGCTGGCTAAATGGGACTCATGTAAGACTGTATTGGATATTTTCATTGGACAATACTTAGTAACTAATCTGATGTGATCTAGTTCTTTGTTTAGTGAAGATTGAATTCTTTCAGTTAGACGAGTGACAACAAGTGCGAAACCTTGGTTCAGCCAAGGTTGCTTTCCAGCTGCCTCACGCCATCAAACAACTATTGTTCAGAGCGCACTATGATGGAAAGCACCTAACATAGTGGCCACATTTCAAACATGACTGATGAAATTTAGTCTCTACCGAGCCAAGGACTAGATACCTGACACCAGTTACCAACTTATTATCATTTTAATTGCACGGAGGATTTCATCATAAGCTGACATCAGTTAGAGAGCCACTGGAAAACCTGGGAGTACTGGACAGTTGTTTCGTCCTAGTTTGGGACTCTTCATCAGTACGCACCCACCGGGATTCGAACCCAGGACCTTCTGGTTACAAGGCGAGCTCGTTATTATTAATTATTTATTAATGTCTCTTTGGGATCCGAGTGGAGCACAGGGCTTCAGCAGAACGTCTCCATGTTTGCTTAAAAACGACAGAAGACAAGAGATTGGCTAACAGGATATTTATTTGGAATTCGGTATGTCTATATGGACAAACTGTACATACCTTATCTGAAAATTGTCATTTGCACAGATCTCCCATGTTGTGCCACGTCTGCTATTCGTATTGTCTTTCTTTGCCTTCTTTTGGTGTCTCCGACGTTAGGTTGCAACGCTGATTCATTTGTTCTCTTAGATGTCAAGTCTGTCACTCCACGATTTGATACTTTTGTGCTGATGAACATCTCTTTATACGGTACTGATGAATCTTTACAGTAGCACACACCACATGCCCATCTCCTCCTTGCACCATCTGCTCCATTTCACCCTCGGATCCATACACATTTCGTCGCCCCCCGTTCGGGTTCCACTTGAGTGATGGCCTGCATTGAGCGCGATGTCATTCAGCGGTTTCCTCAGTATGTGCTCTATCCATCTCCACCCTCTCCAACATATTTGTTGAGCGATAGATTCTTGGTTAGTTTATTCCCAAACTTTCTTGTTGCTAATTTTCTCTGGCCACGCAATGTTCAGTATGGTGCCAGCGAAATGCGTAGCTGTTGGTAAAATTTTCCAGTAGCCTGTTGGAAATGCTTTTCGTGACGCGCAGTACAAGTTTCTGACCCGTATAGAACAAGTGACTGAGTTTAAATTTGTGTGGAATGTATGGATCTTGTTCCTTCTAGTGAGTTAGTGCAGAAGATTTCTATACTGGTTTCAGGTTGATGAAGGCGTATCTTGCCTTCCCGATTCTGGCCAGCTTAGACATCTTCATCCGTTCCCAATTTCTGTAGTTGAAATGATGCTTCCTAGATAAGTGAAGGAGCTAACCCCTGTTAAATCTCTCCAGTTGATGGTGACTAGTGCTGGTTGTTGTAGTTGTTGTGGTTCGTTGGTTATCTTCATCACCTCTGTTTTCTCAATGTTCACCTTAATTCAGATCACAATATTCGATGTGGTCTGCTTGATACGCTAAAAATATTAATCAAGAAAGCAAACATATTTCCATAAAACTATATATACTACTTATTGGTTGAACTCACTCGGTTTCTGAGCTAAGTCAGAGAGGGGTTACACCACAGTGATGCTCTCTGAACCTCAGATGAGCGAAACGCAGTCTGGTGTTAAGATCATCTCGATATGGCTAGCTGGCAAACATTACTACTCATATGAAACAATCAGTAGTATGTAGTTTGATACAAATACGCTTTCTTTCTTCATTACCACTTATGGTATCAAGTAGATCAGACAGTGTGATCGAGGTAACTTGGTTTCCAAAGAAAACTATGGTTGAATAATCATTTTGAACTGTGAAAATTGTGAACTAATTAACAAATTGTGTATTTGATATTGATTGTACTACATGCTGAGAATTTCATACTGTACCGAATGTACTGTTCAAAATAGAGTCATCATTAATACCGTTATTACAATTATCATCAAAATCGGTACAGAAAAGTTTTCAGTAGTCAACAGATATATTTAACATTGATCGAAAAGTGTTCTAATCAGTTGATCAGTAGAAATCAATTATCATATTCCAAATTATATTAGATAATTCTGTTGTTGACAGGACAAACAAAGGCTAACTACGGACACTTGGAGACTGACAGAAGAGAATGGGATCGTGAAACAGTGCATCGACGAGAAACAAAAACAGAATTTGAATGCAAACTACAAGACACTGAGCAAAAGAGTAAAGAAGAGTGCCAGAGAAGACAAAAGAAAGTATTATGAAACCATGGCAAGCGAAAAGAAACAAGTTGGGAGAAGAAGCATCCAGAGAAGATGGAACTTCAGGTGAACATAGAGAAAACAGAGGTGATGAAGATTCCTGGGCAACACCACCAACAGCAACAACAACAACAGACAACAGTCACCCAGAATAAATGGGAGGAACCTGAAAGAAACAACCTCTTCCACCTATCCGAGTAGCATCTTTTCAACTACAGGAGAACGGAACTGACGAGGATATCAAAGCAAGAATCGGAAAAGCAAGAAAAGCTTTCAATACTCTCAAGTCTGTGTAGAGGTCAGCAGCACTCAGTGTGAAAATGAAAATAAGATCCGGATTTTCCACTCCAATGTGAAGTCAGTGCTACTCACCGTAGGGATCAGAGACTTGCACTGCGCGTCATAAAGAGCATCTCAAACAAACTACAAACCTTCATTAATAATAATAATAATAATAATGGCTTTATTCCAAACAGTATTTGTGGTACAGGTATGGAATTTTCAGCGTTCATTACAATATTGCATCTAATTACCTCATAAATTTTATAAGGATTTAGAAATATAAAGCAACAACAACAAAAAGAAAAAGAGAAATAAAAGAAATAAAATAAAAAAGAACAGCATTACATTCACATATTTAAACAGTGCACCACAGGATACGATATATAAAATTAGTCTGTAATAGAATATATGAGCAGCAATATAATAGTAACAAAGAAAGGAGAACAAAAGCTAATGGGAACTATTTGTTAGAGTGCCGCGGTAAATTGATCATGTCATGCCTAACAGTTTTCTCATCACATAACAGCTGTGCCAGATAAGGTATTGTGGAGTTTTTATACTTGGTAGTCCTGGCATATAGCTTCCTATAGTTACTTCTAGTTCTACCAGATGATATGCAAGGAGAGAGCTGTGTATAGAGAGGATGCTCAGGGTCTGACAATATAGTATTCGCTAGTTTCTTACATGACATTATATGTCTATCCACTATGGTGTTAACCAGTTGGTTTAACGATATCCCACTTGCCCTACTAACAGCTTTTAGTGCCCTATGCAGCGAAGCAAAGTCTTTCTTAAGTAATCCAGGAAAGATTAATGGGGAGCAGTAAAGAGGGATGGGTAGAATACAGGAATTGACAAACTGAGAAAGTAAAGACTGCTTTATACCAGACTGCCTAAACTTCCTAAGGTAGAACGTTAAGCGAAACATCTTTCTAGTCACTAGCAAGATGTGAGAGGACCAGGAAAGATCGGAGGAAATACTCAGTCCAAGGTACTTGACATCTGATGTAGTTTCAACCTCTATGCCATCAATGATAGTGGGACCATGTGAGCTAGCTAGTTGTTGAAGGTCACTTTTTCGTCTGAAAGTAAAATTTACTACCTGACATTTAGACGGATTCAGCTTAAGACCGTTTGAAGAGGACCACTGACTAATTTCCGAGAGAAAGTTATTTAATATGGAACAGTCTGACTGAGAGTTGACAGGCATGGAGACAGAGAGGTCATCAGCATACTTGACAAAACTTGCTACATCAGAATGGGGCAAGTCATGTACGAAAAAAGAAAACAGAAACCGTTGTCTTCGCTCAATACTTCGCTCAAGATCAGATGGCCGGCCAGAAAAGATCAGCAACAGGGTGGGATCTCTGGCAATGAGCGAACCAACCGAGCAGGAACCGGTTGTGAAACAAATAGGCAGGAAGAAATGGAGGGAGATGGATTGGCTGGCCATACTCTGAGGAAACAATCCATCAAGTGACATCACTAGACAAGCCATCACTCTAGTGGAACCCGAAAGGGAAGAGGCGAGTTGGTCGTCAGTGCGAAGGTGGGTTGACTTGGAGGAGGTGATGTGAAGAGGAGATGAAAACGTGTTGGCAGACTTGGAGCCAGATGAAGACTCTAGCAGAGAAGCGAACGCAATGGAGACGGACGGCTGAATCCCTATGTTCCTCTAGGAATTAAAGGAAACAATAGTAATAGTAATAATTGTTGTTTATCGTGCGAAAGTCCATTTAAATGCACTGACTACTTATGCAAGATATCAGCTAATAAGTGGGTGAGTACTGATGAAGAGTCTCAGAATGGGACAAAACAGCTGTCGATTTTCCTTTGGTTTTCATTGGTTCTCTGACTAATGCCACTTAATGATCTAACTTGGGATCAGCTGTGATATGAACAGCTTTTCAATTATCTGCTGAATGTCACATAGGTTTTCAGGGAAGATTTTGAGGCTCCCAGAATACCTTACTAATAAGCACAAATTAACAAGAAACATTTAAATTGATGTCAGATAGTTCAAGACAGTCAACATGAAGCCCGGTATATAGATTTTTTTCTTATTGATTCTTATTAATGAGGTGTATCTCCAAACTTGAAATGATCTATGTCTCCTTTGAGATTCATAACTGTATCACTATACCGTGTAGTATTGTGGTGAGAGCTGGCTGCAAGCCAAAATTGTAGACAACAACTGACGAAAATGTTAACGTCCCGGATCGGGGTCATGAGAAATAACAATTAACAAAGCTTAACCTTGAGAAAATCATCAGCCAATCATAGCGGAGTTAACATGTGGAAATAGGATTCTCAGATATACGACTTGATTTTCTGAGAAACGACCACAAAGAGATAAGGGAATAACCTTAGGCAAGAAAACAACAAATCAGAAGACGTTGCTACTCGGCTAACAATAATGCACATAAAAATCTATCAATACCTCTTGATTTTCTCAATAATAAACAATCTGTTGCCTGGCCCTTGTCTTCTGTCGTTACAGCAGGACAACTCAGCACTGACCCGTTCAGCTCTACGGTGTGAATACACCTTATTGGCTAGCACCAGTAAGAATGAAACCCAGGTCTATAGACTCTATCCGACATCAGTCAGTGGTCAGAGCCTAATAGTTTTACGTTAAATCCGTTCAAATATCAGACACTTAATTTCACCTTCAGGAATAAACGTGATCTTGACCAACTCACTGGTTCATATGATGCTTTTAGCATAAAGGGCACTGATATAAAGAATAAGTCAAGCATAAAATACCTTAGTAAAGTTCTATCCTTTCACCTTTCTTGGTCTCCCCATATCCTGCTTGTTTCTAAGAAAATGCTCCGTTTAAACTTCTATATTATGAAGGTCAAACTACTACAATTTGTTATCTCTTGCATCTTACCTGCTATTCTTTATTCCTCCCCTTTAGTCTTTCCAAAGCTACTCAAAAAGGATTATGTCATATTGTGAAGGGTATTAAAGGTTGTAAGTAGGGTAGATTGTGTGCCGATTAGTCACCTCGTCACTATCATAGTAGACAGACACGTCAACTCATATGACGAATGGTCTAAATCAACATTGTCTGACTCAAAATCCTCTCTGTTCATAACTAGCCCCTTGCGTCTCATCAGGTATAACTATAAATCAGTATAAAATACTATATACTCGCACAAGCTAGTATAGAAACTCAGCGATACCCTATTTGCCTTGCGTTCTGTGTGTTGAAGATAGTGTTAATCGTGAAACTTGTGACTTAATGTGTAATCCGGAATAAAAAGTGGCTCAGTCATTCTCCCATATTTGTAATTTTATAGTGAAGTGACAACTAACCGCATTATCTAATAGTTTTGTATAATTAATATTATTATTGTTATTCTTATCATTTTATATTTGTACATTTTGATCCCACTGTTTCTGCTGATGCCGAAAGTTGCTGTTATCAATCGATTTTGGTTAAATATACCTTGTAATGCATTTTTCTGTTGTTGTTGTTGTTGTTCAGTAAATTAGACTCAGTAGTGTTCAAAATGCTGAAAATTCCTCACTGTATCATAAGTAATGTTTTGGGATAAGGCAAATCATGACTGTCATCAGAGAGACTTGGCACGTCACGAAGGACACTTCAAACAAACTACAGACTTTCGTCAACAGCTGTCTCTGCTCAATACTCAATATCAGATGGCCAATCAGAGAAGATCAGCAATAGGGAGGGATTTCTGGGAGCGAATCGACCACGAACCGATTGTGCAACAAATATCAAGGAAGAAATGGAGGTGGATTGGCTGGCCATACTCTGAGGAAACAAACCATCAAGTGACATCACACGACAGGCCATCGCTCAAGAGCCACCCGAATGGGAAGAGGCGAGTTGGTCATCAGTGTGAGGATGACATAGAGGAGGTGGTGATGTGAAGAAGAGATGAAAGCATGTAGACAGATGTGGAGCTAGGTGAAAACGTTGGCAGAGAACTGAATGCAATGGAGACGTGCGTCTGAAGCCCTATGTTCCTCTAGGAACTAAAGGAGATAATAGTAATTGTCATTATTACCACTATTAATTATTATTATTATTTCAGGTATAGAATCGTCCTTTTATGGTGAGTGCTACTGATAAGATTTATCAGTAGTATATGAAGAGACGTTCATCAGCACAAAAACATCAAATAGAAGAGAGATAGATTTAATGTCAGAGAAAGCAAATGATGCTGTGTTGTGGAGATACATGGGAGACATGGAAGGAACAGAAACAAACACAATATGAAGGCCAGAAGTAGCACAACACGGAAGGTCTGTGCAAATGACGATTAAGAGATAAGGTGTACATAATTTTGCTATATAGAGATACCACTCTCCAAATAAACATTCCATTACCAAATCTTCGTCTTCTGCCGTTACACTCTGAATAAAGGAGAATAAAACCACTATTCATAAATTAATTATTCCTGTAAATTTTTAGACAAATATATGTGACAATTTTTCATTAAGAGTTAAATTTCCAATTGTTGGCTTTTATAAACTCCGATTGATCTCAAGGTCGCATGTTGAATAGTTCCAAAAACTGGTACGAAACAGTGAGATAGTTTCATTATTGCATTATTATTCCCTTGGGTACCGATTGGAACGTAGGGCTTAAACAGCACGTCTCCATTTAATCCTATTCTCTTGAGCCTTCTTTATCTGGGTCGACGACTGCCCATCTCCTCCTCATATGACCTCCTCCATGTCATTCTTGACCCTATGTACAACTCAGCCCAGCAGATTTCTAAATTAATTTCAGATTGATGAATGAGACTGTCTTGCTTCTCCGATTCTGGCTAGTTTTGACATCGTCATCTATTTCGACTGCCTGTATTTGAAACGATAATGCTTAGATAAGTGAAGGAATTACGCCCCTTCAAATTTCTCCATTGGTTGCGCGGTATCTTCATCACCTCAGTCTTCTCTATGTTCATTTAAACTCCTGTCTTCGCTGCTTCTTCTGAATGGTGAATTAATGGTAATAATAGTAACAATAATAATAATAATAACAATCACTTTACTCCAAACAACAATAACAGTTATACACAATGAAATTCTCAGAGTTGTACCTAATTCAACAATCTATGTCCTTCGACAAATACATAACTAGATACATAAAATAGTAAAAATATTAAAAAAGGTGGAAAACTTGAGGGTCAGTAGAAGAAAAGTACATATAATAATTAATCCTGGTTTATTTGCTGATTAAAAAGATTTTAGCTTTTTTCTGACACTTACCTCTTCATACATCTCATCCAACAGCTGTACGACAATGCTGAATGCCAAGTAATCCACAACGGGAAACTCACGGAACCCTTCAAAGTGAGGACAGGAGTAAGACAAGCTGGCTGCCTACTATCGCCAATGCTTTTCCTGATTGCATTAGACTGGATAATGTGACAAATAGCGGTCAATGAGGAAACAGGCATAAAATGGACTCACACAAACTGCTTGGAGGATCTGGATTTCGCCGATGATATATGTCTGATTTACAACAAACTGGAAGATATGCAAGCAGAAGGTAACAAGTTGGCAGAAGAAGCATCAAAGATAGGACTTCAGGTGAACATAGAGAAAACAGAGGTGATGAAGATTCCTGGGTAACACCACAAATAGCAACAACAACAGACAACAATCAGACAGCGTAAATGGGAGAAATCTGAAAGAAGCAGCCTCCTTTATTTACCCACTAACCTGGGAGACATCGTTTCAACTACAGGCCAGCGGAACTGACGAAGATATCAAAGCAAGAATCGGAAAAGCAAGACAAGCTACCACTACTCTTAAGTCTATGTGGAGGTCATCAGCACACAGAATCAAAAATAACATCCGGATATTCAACTCCAATGTAAAGTCAGTGCTACTATACGGATCAGGGACTTGGCCAGCGCGTCATAAAGGGCATCTCAAACAAACAACAGACCTTCATTAACAGTTGTCTTCACTCAATACTCAAGATCAGATGGCCGGCCAGCCAGAAAAGATCACCAACACAGATCTCTATCAATGAGCGAACCAACACAGCAGGAACCAATTGTGAAACAAATAGGCAGGAAGAAATGGAGGGAGATGGATTGGCTGGCCATACTCTGAGGAAACAATCCATCAAGTGACATCAGTAGACAAGCCATTGCTCGATTGGAACCCGAAAGGGAAGCGGCGAGTTGGTCGTCAGTGCGAGGGTGGTTGACTTGGAGGAGGTCATGTGAAGAGGAGATGAAAACGTGTGGTCAGACTTGGAGGCAGGTGAAGACTCTAGGAGAGAACCGAACGCAATGGAGACGGACGGCTGAATCCCTATGTTCCTCTAGGAATTAAAGGAAACAATATTTATAATAATAATAATAATACCTCTTCACATAGAACTCGTGCTAAACAGGGTACAGTTGAATTTTTATATATTTTGCTGTAGGAGCACAAATTCTTATGAAATTTCTTCTACTTGCGAATAAAAAGGATGTTCAGTGGTATCAGATAAGATAACTTTAGTCAAATGTTTGCAAGAATGGAAGTGCCTTGAGACAATGATGTCAGTTAGTTGAGTCAAAGGCACACCACTAACCACTGCTTACAATCTTCAGTGTTCTACGTAATATGACACAGTCATTTCTGAAATGTTCAGGGAAAAATAAGAGGGAACAATAAAGAAGAATGGACGGAATACACGAATTGTAAGAGAAGAGGTTCGATTATACCAAATAGTCTGCATTTCTTTATGTAATAATTTAAACGAAAGACTTATTATTTAGAAATCGACAGGATATGAGACGACCAGTAAAAATTGAAATAGAAGCTGATACAACGATAGGTAAAATATTCGACTTGTTCACCACCACAGTGCCGTTGATATATTACGAGAATCATGGGACTGAATCTCTGGGATACCAGTTAGTTATGCTTTTTGAACAACTTCAAACTCGCCTCAGGTTGGCTTCAATTAGAAATAAAGCCTGTGATTGTTGTGTGGCCGTCTATCCTGCTAGACTCGAACTTTGGTCACACTACCTGCTGACTTTTTAAACTAGCCATCCTAACCAGTTAGTGTAGTCAGAATATAATCTTCATGGTTGTTCGAAGAAGTATTTATTAACGATGGTTTGAAGAGAGAGAGTGTAGTGATATACACGACAACGCAGCAGGTATGCACTTCTTCCTTAAAAAACCCAATTATCCACAATGTGATTCAATCCCAAAAAATACTGATTAATTGATCACTGAAGGCGAAACAGCTAAGGTTCAGTTGATTTTTGATGAACTTTTCCTGATGTCCTACAAATCATTCCACGCAAGTCTTGTTTTTTTATCTGAAACTAAAATTAATATTCTAACACGATGTTTCCCCAGCTGCGTACGTGGTCAGTGTTCGATTCCCAGCAGTCAAACTACAAAATTCGACTAGTTTACTAGCTCACAGTAAAACCAGAAAAGCGGGAAGGTTCGGTGAAAGGCAAGTAACCACACTTCCTGAAACTTTAAAGCTCAAAGGAATGGATACAAAAACCCAGTGGGATTAGACATCTGTCTAGCATAATACTCCTTAGTTTCTTCCCATAACTCTCTCATTGATGTTTGGGGAAAATTTTACAATCGAATGAAACCAACTACTCGAAAACAACCAAAAACTGCAATTAGAACCACAAAAAAATGCATTACGTCGTACATGTCTCCATGAAAAAAAGTATTTTCTCCATTTTTTTGACATTCAAATAATGAAACTACTAGTTAATATTGTGAGTAGCTGTAAAAGTTTTTTTCAAATGAATAGAACATGTGAAAAAATAGAAATTAGAATGATCCATTTCTTCGGTGTTCATGTTGTTACAGAGGGGGGGTGAGAGTGTGGGTGGAAGGTATGCGCATGGTCACAAATCAATATGAATTCACATTCATTCTATCCTACATACTGGACAAGGATTAGAAGTAATGTGAAGCTTTATGAGTATTGCAAGCATTCGGAGAGATTTTTAGATTATTTTTTTTATCGAAGTATTATCATCTTACACCGTGTATAGTCCTACTAAGCTATTCCATTATTGAGTTTCAAGCTAGTACAAAAATCCGATAACCACGTGATCGTGTAGGCTTCATGTTTATACACTTGCAGGGGAATGGAGAGGACAGAGTTAAACAATCAAGTACCTTCTAAATGAATCGGGTTCGCAGTTTGAAATTATTTAGATCACAGAATATGTGATCTACTTGATACGACAAATGGTAATGATGAAGGCAAGCATAAATGCACGCTGATATATACTACTGATTGTTTGATATGAGTAGTTGGATGCTGCCAATCAAACCAACTGGTAGTGTTTGCTAATGAGATGGATGTGGTATAAACCTCCAGGAGGTTGGGGGAGGAGGTTCACTCTTTTACGGCTGAGGTCATTCATGTTGTTTCTTGGTTTGACTTGGCTCATAGAACCAAATCAGTTGAGACCACCTGATTTCTGTTTAGCTCTTATGGCAAACTGATTCCGCAATACTAAAATCAGCTACTTCAAAACTCTGTTGAAGTGTAATATCAGCTCAAAGAATTTCTCCTTTAAACTTAATGTATGAATACATCATATTTCTATTCTTCATAAGCATGTTTCACTCATCTAGCTAGTCAGAAATCATACGGTCTGGACTGATTGAGCTGTTTGACCCAAGTCAAACTGGGTACATCATGGATGAGCTCAACTGCAAGCGGGTGAAACGGTCATCCGAACTGGCTAACAAAAAATATTAGTTCATTTGAGTGCTACCTAACTACTGATGCCAGTCGGTCAGTAGTATATAATGCCATGCGGACTAAATATCCATGAAAGACCAATCATAGTAAAAAGACGTTAGGATTCATAAATTTGTGATTCCCCCTTTAGTGCTATAATAAAGTTTCACAGTCAAACATAATAGGTAGTTCAATATTTAGACAAAGCCAGAAAACCGGATCGTGAGTGAACTATGCACGTAATACATACATGATACTTAGCATGAATGATGTGATCAGTCTTTTTGAGGGTTCTTCGGTGGACTTATTGGGTAGTGGCTGTTATAGTTATATATAGGGTATCTTATGAGTCTCAGAGGAAACGGTAATTCCTTGAAGGTTGCAGATACGCCTTTCTGCCTAGTGACTATAAGCATGTGCCAAGGCTTTCTACCAATCAACTCCTATCGTCTCATATCCCTTAAAGTGTACTGAAATTGGCGAATCCCTTAGTATGGTGGCAATACTTATCAACCTTGACTGAGAAGATTCACGAAGAACAATATTATCCCACTTGGCTACGGAAAGATAACAGTGGATCAGTAAAGAGTGCTATAATCGAGTATATATTCAACACTACTCACTCAGTATGTAAGGAGAATTCATTCAAAGTTATCTATGCAGTGATAAGAAGCTTGCCGAAAACGGTGAGCTTCCGTATACTTTACATTGCTGATGCCTTAGAGATTCGGATGGAAAACCTCGATTTATGTACACTGAAGAAACTTCTTCATTCTGTCCTTCTACGTTGGGTATAACTAAAAGTTTGACTAATTTTTTACTAATACTATTCTGTGGATTTTTTAGGATAACATTTAAGTAACATCTTCTTCTTAACTTAATGCCAATTTACTCTTTTTACCTACTACATAACCAATTTTGGACACTTGTCTTTATGTCCTTTCATTAACATCCTATTCTTCTGGATGTCTGTCATATTAGTTTTCAAGTATTGGTTTTGTAGGGATTTTTTGTTTGATTGGTTGGAGGGTTTCAACATGAGCTGACATCGGTTAGAGAACCATTCGAAAACCTGCAAGGAGTACTGGACAGCTAGCTGTTCCGCCCTAGTTTGGGGCTCTCCAGCAGTACGCACCCACCACCAGGGTTCGAACCGAAGACCTGCTGGTTGCAAGGCTAGCGAGCACGTAGACCATTAAGCTACTGGGACCCGATCCAATGGCAGAAGTTAGAATTCAAAGATTGACCATTGGGTTGGGTCCCAGTGGCTCTATGGTTTACGAGCTCACTAGCCTTGTAAGCAGGAGGTCCTGGATTTGAACCCTGTTGGTGGGTGCGTACTGCTGTAGAGTCCCAAACTGTGGTGGAACAGCTAGCTGTCCAGTAATCCCTGCAGGTTTTCGAATGGTTCACTAATTGATGTCAGCTCATGATGAAATCCTCCAACGAGTCTTTCATATTATTTGACCCTAGTCAAGACTTACTAACCTCCGGCCACCCTAGTTACAGTTAGATTATTTATGACATCTTGATGGTAGTGTATTCTCTAATCTAAACAGTTAATTTATGAAATAATCATAAAGAATAGGAGCTTGTAAGAACTTCCTCACAACTACTGAGGGAAGTTGGTCTCATCAAGTGAATTTCAGCATGTTTGTATTAGGTTTGGGTCAGGAATTAACATAAGCTAGAGAATCACTGAAAACCAGGGGTAGTATATAAGTGTTTCATCCCAGTTTGATACTCTTCATCAGTATGCATCTACCGGAGTTCAAACCCAAAACCTTGAGGTTATGGGGCAACCCCTCTGAGGTGTAATCTAATGCCCCATGAATTCTAACTTCTGATAACAACATTTATCTCCACACCTGATATCCTAAAGACCACTGGCTGCGACTTCAAACTAGAACCCCATGAACTCCATCTCGTAATCAATCACTACTAAGAAGTCGAGTGTTGGTTTGTAAGGGAATGTTAAATTTCAATTTAGATCCTGATGATTAAATCAATGATCTGATCTCGATACCTGACCAGGTTAAGAAATAACGTTTTGGCTTTTTTTTAACTTGATGGGTACTGGGTTCGAGTTTCATTAGAATGCTATCATCACTCCTTAGGCATGCAATTTCAGTCGGCTGACGAGTCCGAAATAGGTTGAAACACGTATCTTGAATTTCACTGCTAGCCCCCATGAACCATAAAATATCTTAACATTTAAATCATTGAAATACAAGATCAAATCGTTATTTCAGTGACCGAATTGTTATTGAAGGCATCTGAAGTAAGATCTTTTGTTTTATCACAGGTGGATTTTAATTTAATGGGTAAAAGACTGACGGTGAAAAGAATGCTTAAGTAGTATCAGAATTCGAACCATCAGCTAGTCACCCTTCGCCTACTGATTTGTGAAATCCAAATGCTAACTGGATTTTCACTTCATTGAATTAACCATTCTGTCGTTTTCATTGGTATACATAATTTTATGCGTTATATTATACTGCCTATTCGTTTGCATAAAAAGTTATTCAAATGTTGGTATGCAGGGATTCGAGTTGACTTCAAGTTTGTTCTCAGGCTGACATCAGTTAGAAGACTACTAAAAATAATGGAGTACTTATCTAGCGAGGATTGTCTCAACTACAGGAGGAACGGACGAGGATGTCAAATCGAGCGAGAATCGGGAAGGCGAGAAACACATTCATCAACCTGAAACAACCAATATGGAAATCTTCCGCTGTCACTCAGCCTGCATCAACAACAAAGTGATTCGGATTTTCAATACAAACGTCAAGTCAGTCAGTTCTTCTATACGGATGGATCAGAAACTTGGCCAGTGTGTCACAAAGAATATTTCCAACAGCCTGTTGCAGACCTTTATCAACAGCTGTCTTCGTTCACTCTATACTGAAGATCAGATGGCCGCCGGAAAGAATCACCAACAAGAAACAAACTATGGGAACAAACAAAACAAGAACCAATCGCCAAACAACAAATATGCAGGAGAAAGTGGAGATGGATTGGACACTCGCTGGCTGAGGAGGCCGTTAGGTGACCTCGCGCGTAAGGCCAGTGCTCGAGTGGGACCCGAAAGGGAAGCGGTGAGTGGGATGTCAGTGCAAGTGTGACATGGAGGAGATCGTGTGAAGTAGAGCTGAAACAGTATGACTTATCATGGATGCAAGTGAAAAGTACATCAGAAGACATAAGCAAGTGGAGACGTATAGTTGAAGCCCTATGTTCCACTAGGAACCCAAAGGAACAATAATAATAATAAATACTCTGAGACTCTTCAGGGGTATGCAACTGTGTTTTCACCAGGAGTTGGACAAAACATAATCTAAAGCTCACTAGTGACTAGCTACAAATTGAGGTTATCTGAAGTATTAGTGAGCAGTTGTGATCACTGGGTTCCACCAAGTTGAATGTGAGGATCAATACCGAGTGATGACTTTAGCTAGCTGTGGGGCTATGCATGGAAAATAGGCGAAAGTTAGATTTAGTGGGTCACTGAATTCTATTCCAGTGGCTGAGTGGTCATCTTCCAGCCTGAGGATTCTCAGTTCACTTCCCAATGAGGTCATGCTTAGAGTTTCTAAAGGTTTCTAAAGGTTACCTAACTGACGTCACCTCGTGACACAACTTGAAAATATTAGTCTCCTACAGTTGAAATATTTTCAGTATCAGCCTAGAGAATCAATGAATTCATCTAAAATCAATCAATAACTATCTCACATTTATTTATTCATGTGACTAAAGAATACAAACATCAAATCTATATGATCAGTGTATGGCGTGTGTCTATGATAGGAATGCAAAAAGATGAAGGTGCACTTATGAAAATATGTAAACAATTATTACTCCTTGGAGGTTAATTTCTTTTCTTTTACGAGTTTGACCACGGATTGATATCGGAACAACCTGCAGGCAAAGGAGACCTCGCAACACTCTACCAAACAACTAGGTTCCTATCGGGCAAAAGTTTGACAGAAATCAAGCCAGTGAAAAATGAAAATGGAAAGTCAATCACCAAAGAAGTGGAGCAAAGGAAATGCTGGGCTAAACACTTCAAAAGACTCCTAAATCGACCACCACCTACAACGCGCCCAACAATACCAACAACAGAGACAGAGCTACCAGTGAACACCAACCTCCCGATGAAATCAGAAGTCCTGAAGGCAGTCAAGATGCTAAAAGCTGGAAAAGCAGCAGGATTAGATGGAATCCCAGCAAAAACATTGAAAATGGACCCCGAGACATCATCAGGCTTGATGACACCACTACTGGAGAAGGTGTGGAACAAGGGCAAGTTACCTGTGGACTGGAAGAAAGACTACTTATTCAAACTTCCAAAGAACTGAGACTTGAGTCAATCCAAGAAATGGCACGGCATAATGTCGCTGTCTGTCCCAAGCAAAATACTAAGCCGCATCATTCTGGAGAGAACCAAACAAGTCCTGGATGAAAAACCTCGACCAGAACAGGCTGGATTTAGGAGGAACAAGTCACGCACCGGTCGAATTGCAACACTACGGATCATCACTGGACAGAGCTTGGAATGGCAGTCACCTCTCCACCTCAACTTCATCAACTATGGAAAGGCCTTCAACAGCGTCGATCGAGAAGTTATTTGGAAACTACTTCATTACTATGGGGTGCCACCAACAATTATACACCTTATTCAGCAGTTGCACAACAATGCTGGATGCTAAGTAATCCACAACGAGAAACTCACGGAATCCTTCGAAGTGAAGACGAGAGTAAGACAAGCTGGCTGCCTACTATGGCTAATGATTTTCCTGATTGTGGTAGACCGAATAGTGTGACAGATAGCGGGCGACGGGGAGACAGGCACAAAATGAATCCACACAAAAAACTGGGAGGATCTGGGTTTCACCGATGGCATAGTGGTTAGGACGCTCGTCTACCATGCACATGATCCGGGGTTCGGTCCCCGACTGACGCACACCTGATACTAATGGTTGGCCTGCTAAATTTGGGTTAACCATATCACATGCTGAATATTTCATACTTTTATCAAAAATACAGAGTAGAGCCAATCTACAATAAAAAAATGTCTGATTCCCGACAAAATCGAAGATATGCAATTAAAAAGCAACAAGTTGGCAGAAGAGGCATCCAGAGACGTAAAGACGTCGGGTGAACATTGAGAAAACAGAGGTGACGAAGATTCTTGGCCAACAGCAACAACAACATACAACAATCAGTATAAATGAGAGAAATCTGAAAGAAGCAACCTCCTTTACCCACCTACCTACCTGGGAAGCATCTTTTCAGCTACAGGCGGACGGAACTGACGAGGATATCAAAGCGAGGATCGGAAAAGCAAGACAAGCTTTCATTATTCTCAAGTCTGTAAGGAGATCAACATCACTCAGAATGAAAAATAAGATCCTGATTTTCAACTCCAATGTGAAGTCAGTGCTACTATACGGACCAGAGAGGTGGTGCTGCGTCAAGAAGGGCACTTCGAACAAACTACAGACCTTCATCAACAGTTGTCTATGCTCAATACTTCGCTCAAGATCAGATGACCGAACAGAAAAGACCAGTGAAATGGAGAGATCTCTGACAATGAGCGAACCAACCCAGCAGGAACCAGTTGTGCAACAAATATCAAGGAAGAAATGGTGGTGGATTGGCCATACTCTGAGGAAACAAATCATCAAGTGACATCACACGACAGACAATCGCTCAAGTGCCACCCAAATGGGAAGAGGCGAGTTGGTCATCAGTGCGATAGTGACATGGAGAAGGCCATGCGAAGAGGAGATAAAAGCATGTAGACAGATGTGGAGCCAGGTGAAAATGTTGGCAGAGAACCGAACGCAATATAGACGTTCGGCTGAAGCCCTATGTTCTTCTAGAAACTAAAGGAAACAATAACAATAAATAATAGTTTTTTGTAACATTCTTTTAAGAAAAATCTTTTTCCGTTCTGTTTTTCATTTCTGTGTGCGTGCATGACATCCACGTTCTAGTTTTGGCTTAGATTACAGGACAAAATGTGAAGAAAAAGAATTAAGATGATGATAATAACAATAATAGTGTGGGGTGTGTTACTCACAAGATTTATAAGTAGTATATTGTTTGAAGAAAAACATGTTTCAGTGGGCATTCCTTAGGGACATTCAGAATGACCTTGAGGGAACCTATCACATGACTAATTATAAATTATTTGTATACTCTGCTTTTAAAGTTAGCTGGCTAGTTAACTGCTGATCAGCATATATACAGTTTTATGAAAATTAGGTTTAAGGAAGATTTATCTCGTTAAGACGTCTATAACATATCATAAATTTAATATTTATTGGCTGTATTTCTGGGCCTGATTGATTGTTCAAGGTTGTTTAACAGGGCTGTAGTCTCAGCCTCAGTAGCGTCTGACCTGTAAGAATACTTAACTTTCAGATTCAATGTACAACAGATGTAAGTGTGTACATATAAATGTTGACAATATAATGATGAATAAGTAAATATTGTCTGTTGTAACCACGATACAAAGGATACGAAAATCTGTATGTTAAACTTAAAAGATTAGGTGACATGTTTACACACGTTTTGTTAAGTTGTGAATATTTAGGCATAGCTCAATAGACAGACAGACTGTGTCCAAAAAACAGTTTTCTTGTTTGTTAAAGCACATCAATCATCCCAGGTTTTTATTTTTTTTAAATGCATATGTGAAAGGTTTTGTCCGCCATTTTATATTCAAACATTACTACATGTTTGTTTTGTTAATATATTGGTAGCCATATTATTTATTATATGATGCTGTTATAACTTGTTCAATTGTCTGAATGCATAATTTACAATTGTCTTATCGAAATAAGCTTCATATGAAAAATATTTCTGAAGAAACGTTAAAAGTTAAACTGGATGGATGTAATAATGTTATTACAGGTTCTATGAATAACTCGATGAAGCTTTCTTTTCAAGGTCGGTCGGTCGGTCGGTTTTCGACACAGAACTTTTCACATATGTGCAGCAGTTCAAGTCGCCACACTCCCTTCATGTAGCACACAAAGCAAGAGAAGAAAGTAGGAGAAATGCATATTAGAGACAGTAAACAGAGGTGTGAGATAAAGGAATAGTAATAACGAATAACAAAACAGTTTCATTGGAAATCATATGTCACAAAGAGTGGATGCATCTGCGCCATTGACAACGACGATTTTGAGCCATGTCACCAATTGTTTCCAACCACTGGTTTTTACCGTTCCGAGAACCCCAACCAGGAAGCCAGTCTCCACCTTTCTAGGTGGCCTAGACTAACTGTTGTAAATTTCATTGACTGGTGCTATGTTTTGGTTTGACCGCTGCTAGCTCTTTTCCAGCCTGACCCTATATCAGCTAACATTGCCCTTCGGTCGAGTAAAGCGATGGCTAGGCATACGTAACACATGTCCTAACCATCTCAGTCAATGTAATTTCACAGCCTCGTCGGTTGATTTTCCCTCCTTACCTAGCACTCGATGCCTAACCTGAATATTGCTCACCTTATTATACCACTTCACATGGGAGATAGAACGCAGACACCTATGATCAAAGACAGCTAATCTTTTCATGTCTTCCGCTTTCAATGGCCATGTCTCACAGCCATAAAAGAGGACGGAGCGGACTGCTGAGGTGTACACCCGCCCTTTTTTTGATAGTCGGATGTCATGTCTACGCCAGAGACGGCGTTAACTGGCATATGCGAAACTAGCCCTCTGTATTCGCGCTGAGATTTCGTCAGAGATCAACCCGTTGGCACTGGCTGATGGTACTTCCCAAATAAGTGAAGCGGTCAACATGTTCTACCACTTCACTTCCTATTTCTAATCTAGGAGTCGGTGAAGTCCAAGGTAGTCTCTAAATAGTTCAGTTCAGACAGACACACAATTCAACAAGAAATCACTGTGAAAGGCAAATAGACTTGGGAATTCCCCGGGTTAGCCTCAAAGAACTACTCTTTAAATACACGATGAATGTACATTTTGTATTTAGTAACCATACACATAACCGACAAGTAGAGGAAATCGGTATGCATTCATCATTAGACCCGATCTTAGAAGACTTCTCCGTTGGAAAACTTGAAAATTGGGAGATGGAAGATTGATGTCATCAATAAATTCGACATCTGTTATCGTAATGTCAATGATACATTTGCAAGTATTGGTTTCGTAGGGATTTTGTTTGATTGGATGGATGATTTCATCATGAGCTGACATCAGTTAGAGAACCACTGGAAAAATTGAGCGTACTGGACAGCTGTTTCGTCCTAGTTTGGGACTCTTCAGCAAGACGAGCTCACCTTGTAACTAGAAGGTCCCGGGTTGGAACCCCGGTTGGTGCGCACTGATGAAGGGTCCCAGACTAGGACGAAACAGCTGTCCAGTACTCCAGGCAGATTTTCCAGTGGTTTCCTGACTCAAGTCAGCTCATGGTGAAATCCTTCATCCAATCAATAATACATATATCTTAGTTAACGAGAAAGTAACTATAGATAAATCACTGATGAAATTTAGTAACGTCCACTTCTTCACTTACATTCATTCACTTGTGATGCGAAGCATTTTCTGGATGTTTTGCTAAGTTGGCGAGAAGATGGATCACTTGAGAGAAGAGTGTATAGAAAAACCACATGAATAGCAGGACAATACACGCACTTCTTTAGTTATGTGCCCGTTAAGTATAAAAGAAATATCATTGTCTCATGGTAAGAGCAATTAAGATATGTATGGATGATCGCTTACACTTACAAAAGGAATTTGAATATATTCATGATTCCTTGAGTTGATTTATAAGGATGCATCAGTTACAACGAAAGTCAGCAATTGCAGTGCATGCCTGCTTTAACATACAACCACAAAGTACGTTGGGACAGAGTCAAAATTCTAAAGAGTAATATAGGTAGGTGGAGAGAGATTGATAACAGAATCTTTGTTCACTGAATTTACACCTAACAGATGCAGTAGGAAGAATGACTCATCATTTTTTAATAATAATAATAATTTGCTTTATTCCAAAACAGTACTTGTAATACAGAATGGAATTCTCAGCATTTTTACTACAGTATTGCATCCAGTTAGTACATTATCAATAAATAGAATTCTACATAGACTAAGGAAATCTCAGTTCATTATGACAACAACATATTGGCATGTCAGTAGCAAAGCCAAAGTTGAACAGTGTTTGAAGCTGTTAGAAAAGTAGGAGCTGTCATATTTACTGGCGTAAGCGGAAGAAAGAAACAAAGCAGCACATAACGGAAAAAGAGAACAAAAGAGAGAGAAAAGGAAAAGAAAGAAAATGTTGTACCCATAAATGATATGAGTTGGAAAGACGAGGTCCAGTTGTTCTACTGACTATTTAATGGATTATAGGTGTCACGCCTAATGCCTTCTTTATCACACAAGACACGAGCTAAGTAGGGTATGGTTGAGTTTTTGTACTTGCTGGTGCGAGCATATAGTTTTCTATATAGGCTTCTGGTTTTTCCTGATGAGATGCAAGGGGAGAGTTGTGAGTGAAGAGGTTGGTGTGAGTTAGATAAAATGGATCTGGCCCATTTTTCACATGAGTTCATGTGCCTGTCGACCAGAATATTAACAAACTGGTTGAGTGGCACGTTGCTTACCCTGCACAGATATAGAAAATATTACTACCAATCAAATCAAGAGATGCGAAGAAATGGAATTATATAAACGAAGTTAGAAATTTGTGTGAGCACCTTGATATGATTATGAGCAGTAATAAATTGTGCTCGAAACGTGGTCATCAGTAAATAAACTACTGTATGACACTGTGAGATTTTATGAAAATGAAGTTTCTACGTAATGGAATGAATCTGTCGGCATGCAACAAGTACAACAATTAATTCAAATGCTTACAATCATCCCATTCCTATGTGTTCCGAGTTGAACACAGGACTCCAGGCTTCAAGTCTTTAATTTTTAGTATCTGTGGTGTCGTTTTTACGAAGAGGGGTTGATAACCACATCTACAATCTTTCCTCTTCCCTGGACTAACCATCGACTATTTAACTGAGCAAGGTATAGGAGTGTGTTGGAGAGGAAATGAACTCCGGACCACAAGTGTGATTGGTGATGATTACTTCCTGTAATGTGCGTCAGTGGCGTAGCGGTTAGGACGCTCGCCGGCTATGCACATGGTCCGGGTTTCGATCCCCGGCCGACGCACTCCTTTACCTTGCTAAGCCAGAACTAAAAAAAGCTGGTGAAGAGGAAGGGTTGGGCATGAGACCAGCAACTCCATCCTGTAAAAATAAACACCGCTGCAGAAACTTCAAACCCCTAGCTTGAAGCCCTGTGTTCCACTGGGGAACGTGAAGGAGAAAAAACAAAAAAACTTTCTGTAATATGATTCAACACACAGATAGGCTGTTTAAATATATAAATTTCAGATCTGAAGTTTAAAGGAACTTGAGTCTTTTAGAATATGGATGTCTCAAGCTTCTACTTAGAAGTCGTTATTCATTGGTTTCACTGTGCCACATTTTAAGTGGATAATCATCAGGGGCATTAGCTGAAGATGGAACTACTTCGTTGAATAGGAATTCAAAGAAGGCTCGATTACAGTCTAGTGGTTGAAGGGTCACGTACCTGCTGTCGGGACCTCAAGGTATTGGCTCCAGCTCCTGATGGATTCGTATGACTTCACTAAAAGATCATCTCAGCGTTAGTTCTATCCATCTTTATTTCCTTTTGTATGTTTGTTGGATGATACGTCTTTGGTTGTTTCGTTACCAGAGTTCCATGTTACTTATCCTTTCTTCACTATCGAGATGGCGAAGACAACATCTGTTGATGGAAGTCTTCAGTAGGCTCTTGGAAGTGCTTTCGACGAGGCCTTCAATGTTCGAAGCATATAGAAGCACTTAAAAATACCAGCACAGTATGACTGTTCGCTTTTTCATTTGTTTTATCTAGAGTTAAATTATTACTATTGATTAGGTATTGATTTTCAAAAGTACCAAATTTGTATTTGTCTGTATTTGTTCAACTTTATCCCAGACAGTATCAACAGAGTGTATAAAATGAATTTGTTGATAAGATTGATTTTTTCAATTAACATAAAACAGAGATTATGCCTTTTATAGGTTATTCTTGTATACGTTGATGCTTCAACGATAGAATTCTCAACAGCTACGCAGATGGCCTGGGTTCGATTCCCAGCGGCCTAGTTTACTACCCAAAAGTGAACCTAGAAAAGAGGGGACATTAAGCGTGAGTCTAGCAATCTCCCCGCGTTAGTTCTCTTTGTCAGTGGGCTGTATCGCCACATTTTATGCAGACGTTTAATCATCATACTGGAGAGCATTATCAAAGCAATGCCATTTGAGAGATATCAGTGACTATAATATCAATAAATTAAACAATATTGAACACTTTAGATGCACTTTAGGTGATATGCATTTGAAATGCCTCAATTGGTGCGTCATGAATGGTGTTTCCAGCAGTCAACTGAGGACTTTTATCAACACCTGTCTCTGCTGGCTAGATACTGAAGAACAAATGGCTAGCTAGAAACAATAAGCAACAAGAAACTTTAGAAACGAAGTGATCAAGAACCTATTGCTCGACAAATAATCCAAAGGCAGTGGAGATGGATAAAACATACACCGAAGGGACCCTTGGATGAAATCGCCTTTGAGTGGAACTTAAATGAGAAGCAAAGACTTGGGAGTCGGGTAGATGTTGACATGGAGGAGATCACGTAAGGAAGAAGTGAAAGTTTCTTGGCAATCATAGAGTTAGCTAAAGAAGTTTGCTGAGGACAGAGTGAAATGGAGATGTGCCCAAGCTGAAGCAATATGTTCCACTAAGGATTCAAACGAATAATCATATTATTTATGCATATAAATGTATAGTTTTCTAAGTGTGATGTGCAGATACTACTTAAATATGATTCAAAAGTAATATGGGCAACTCTAAAGAATAGGAGCCCAAACCGAAACGACCTACGAACGCACAAACGACCTTGAGAAAGCAATCAGCTGACTGTGTTGTTTGTAGAAGTAATTATGGATGCTCTACACTTTTTGCGTTGTAAATTCGCTCCGGATCTTGTTTTTGATTACTGTTTGGATAAGGGACTGATTGCAAGGTCGAAAATTTGTCAGTGCGGAGGTGATATGCGTATACAAAAGTACACAAACTGCATTGATGGGTTTGTGTACAGGTGTAATGAGTGCCGGAGGAGAAAATCAGTTCGAGAGGTCATGTCGTTCTTTTTTAGTTTACAGATTCCTTAGGCACTTTCTTCTCAAAGTCTAAATTACCCCTAACAAAAATTTTAACGATCTGTAATTTCTGGATACTGAACAGACCAGTTACAGCAACGGCTTATGAAACGGAAAATTCAGAAGTGTCTGCAGTGCAGTGGTACCAATATTGCAGAGACATATCGTCCTGGAAAATGAACAGCCTAACTCAAGTTCTTGGAGGAGTTGGCGTAATCATTCAAATTGATGAGACCATATTAATAAAAAGGAAATATAATCGCGGCAGATTACGAGCAAACCAACAATGGATATTGAGTACCTATGACACCACTCTCCAAAAAGGATATATTGAGGCGATTCCAAATCGCAGTGCAGGTGTGTTATTGCCTATTATCCAGCGCTTAATGCTACCTGGTACCACTATTCACACAGACGAATGGAGCAGTTACAGCCAATTGTCGAATCTCGGGTATATTCATCATGTAGTCAACCACACAAATGGTTTTCGCAATCCTTTGGATGGAACTCATACTAATTCAATCGAAAGTTTCTGGAGTCACCTAAAAAAACGGATTATTATTCCTCAGACTGCCTTCTCTCCGCGCTGAAGATAAGTTGGCCATCTGGCCAGTTAGAAAGAATAAGCAACAAGAAACTGTGACAACATAAGCCAGACAAGAACCTGTTGATCAACAAATATGCCAAAGAAAGTGGATATGGATTAGACACGAGCTAAGGAGACCGCAGAGAGATTTCTTGCTCCAGGTAGAGCCTCAAGTGGAACCTGGATGGGAAGGTGACATAGAGGAGATCATGTGATTAAAGAGGAAAGGAAATCTTATGGCGAATCGTGAAACTAGCTGAAAAGGGCTGTAGGCAACAGAGTGAAATCGTGATGTACAGTTGACGCCCTATTTTCCTTTAGGAACCTAAGGGAAGGACTTATTTCATTGATTATTCTTTGTGTCTGCGATATTGTTTTACAATGAGAAAATCCAACCGCACGACTGATAGTTCACTAGTGACGTCATTTTGTTAATCCTTCAATATAATATATATATAAGTTAAATTTCATACCCTAATTTTATCGGCTCTATCCATATGTGATGCTAGACTGAAACATGCATGAAAAAACCACTCAACAAACTATTTCACGATGATAAAAAATCGAACTAGTCATATGCATTTCTAGACCATAAAAACTACACCAAATTAACACAAACTACAGAAAGCTTGTTCATATTCAGTGTTGTTAGCTGGAGTTATTTTTTCTTCGCCTATTTCGCTGTGTACACTCCACACATTAAAAAACCTACGCATTTCTAGTCTGAACCGTCTATCTGAGCGTACACACTCACTCGTGAAAGCTCAATACGTTTAAATGTCTTTTAACTGGATCTCCCACTATCTCTCTCTCTCTCGCGCGCGCGCACGATCGCTCTGTCTGTCTTTCATTGCATCTGGATGTCCAAAATTCAGGTTGATTGAATTTTCGCGCTACACACACATGTATATAGATGGATGGATGGATAGACAGACAGGCAGATTGCTTAGATTGATGCAAAGGAAAGACACACGATTGCACATACAATTTGTCTGTCTGTAGTCAGACTAACTAATAATAACCTAGATATGTGACATATCAGTGCATTAGAAAACAGTAAAGCGAATTGAGACTATTCACCTGGATTTCGACATACGGTACACACACACAAACTGTAATTACATGTCACTCCCTTCATGACACTCTCTCCTGTCTATTTCATTATGCAGTAGTTTAATGTTCTAATAAAAAGACAATCAAGGTCTACATTCACAATTCTCAACTGGTCAGTATAGTACACTTTACCAAGGTCAGCAATAAATCGATTTATTACAGACTATACAGGTTAAGCAGAAGTATTTGAACTTAATAGTCGTCTGTGCACACAGACAGGCAGAGGGAGATAAATGCAGGCGTATGACGTAGACAGAAAGAGTGGTGGCGAGATCTCCTATTTACAAATTATCGATAAAAACCAATTACTATTATTCAACACAAGGTTGTCTGGTTGATATATGTGTATTTTTAGCAATGAGAGCAGTCCTTGATGTCTGTTGTGTCTTTCTATCTCAATCTTTCCAAGTCTTTTTTCTGACTTTAGAATTGTGTTATCAGTTTACTATAGCAATGACCTTGATGTGATAATGACCACAACCAGAGTGAGAAATACCCAATGAGAATGGAGAGTTTAACAATTCACCAATGAAAGGCGAATAATAAGTAGAATTACAGTATTTCTCCATTAGCGTCATTCTACTGTCAGTTTCTCTCTGTAGCTGGAGTTGTCTGGATAAGATATTGTCCTGTTCAATCGAATCTTTACTTGTGATTCTTGATAATTTTACACATTGAGGGAATAATTTTGGATAAATGCGTCAACTGAATTGAAAGAGAAAACTACAGCTGGTGTTTTGACTGCCGCTGAGATGGTCTTGGTTTAGCAGACTGATAGTTAGTTGGTGGTGAAATAAAAATTTGGGTCGTCGACAGCAGGGTTTCAATCGTATGTCTTCAAACTACTCGATTTTATTTTAAATATAACCACTAGTCAGTAGTGAATGACGGCCTACAACAGTTTCTTACTTACTTAAAAGCCTAGTCATTTGATTCTCAGCGGTGATTCTTAGATTTGGGTACTTATTGGTTCGTGCGCATTAGCTTCATCATATCAAAATTATTATTATTATTATTATTATTATTATTATTATTATTATTCCCTAGGGCTCCTAGTCAAACAAAGGACTGCAACAGCATATCTCCATTTCGCGTTGTTCTCGTCAGTCAGTCCATAAGCCTTAATTTCCTTCTCATACGATCGATCCCATTTCATCCTTTTTGGTAGATGA
The DNA here is from genome assembly GCA_944472155.2 of Trichobilharzia szidati. Lineage (NCBI taxonomy): Eukaryota > Metazoa > Platyhelminthes > Trematoda > Strigeidida > Schistosomatidae > Trichobilharzia > Trichobilharzia szidati. The sequence goes on from OX235271.1 coordinate 27,990,844, forward strand.
CCAGCTCATCATTCCCAATTTAAATCCCACTTGAGGGCAAGACTGGCACTTTATTTCACTCGGGGGTCTCCTCGGCATGTCTTGCCTGGTTCATAATCTGTCAGTCCCTTGTTGCTTACCCTTCCTAGCCGGCTGGCCATCTTATTTTCAGTATGGAGCGAAGAGGGTATCTGTTGACGGAAAACCCCAGCAGTGACGCAAGCGCCAAATCTCTGAACCACAGAGTGACTTGAAACTAGTGTTGAAAATCTTGATCTTGGTCCTTATTTTGAGGGAAGCAGATTTCTACACTGTTTTCGTGGGCTAAACGCTGTCTCTGCTGACAACTTGCTGGCTTTCACTTGTAAATGTTCAACTTTGCGAGACACGAGGAATAAATTATCCGCGAAATCCAGATATTTTATGGTCTTTTTGTCAGTCCTTGCGTATGCCGATCTCCTTACTCCCCAAATTCTGTTAAATGATGTAGCTCACTTCAATGACGAAAGTCATCTGTGATAGTAAGTGGCCATGTCTTACTCCTGTCCGAAATTCAAACACTTCACTGAGCTTTCTCTAGTGAATTACTTGGTACGTGACATAATTATTATTCCCTTGGGTTCCTAGTGGAACATAGGGCTTCAACTGCACGTCTCCACTTTCTTCTGTCTTCTGCTGTACTTTTCACCTGAATCCATGTTAGTCCATACTGTTTCAACTCTTCTTCACACGATCTCCTCCATGTCACCCTTGCACCGACATCCCACTCGCCGCTTCCCTTTCAGGTTCCACTCGAGCTATGGCCTGATGCGCGAATTCACCCAGCGACCCCCTCAGCGAGTGTCCAATCCATCTCCACTTTCTCCTGCATATTTGTTGGGCGATTGGTTCTTGTTTTGTTTGTTCCCATAGTTTCTTGTTGGTTCTTGTTCTTTCCTGCCATCTGATCTTCAGTTTAGAGTGAACGAAGACAGCTGTTGATAAAGGTCTGCAACAGGCTGTTGGAAATATTCTTTGTGACCCGCCGACAAGTTTCTGATCCCTCCGTATAGAAGAACTGACTGACTTGACGTTTGTATTGAAAATCCGAATCACTTTGTTGTTGATTCAGGTTGAGTGACAGCGGAAGATTTCCAGATTGGTTGTTTCAGGTTGATGAGGAATGTGTTTCTCGCCTTCCCGATTCTCGCTCGATTTGACATCGTCGTCCATTCCTCGTGTAGTTGAGACAATGCGCCCTAGATAAGTGAATGACGTAGCCTCTTTCAAATCCCTCCCGTTGATGGTGATTGGCAGTGGATGTTGCTGCTGCTGCTGTTGTTGTTGGTTGGTTATTTTCATATCCTCCATCTTGTCTATGTTCACCTGGAGTCCTTTCTTCTCTAGCTGCTTCTTCGGCCAGTTTGTTGGTTTTCGCTTGTAAGTCTTCGATTTTGTGTGACATCAAACATAAATCATCCACACGCGAAATCCAGGTCTTCTAGATTCCTCACGTCGGTCCAAGATATCCCTGTCTTCTCGTTTCCCACTGTCTGACGCATAATCCAGTCCATCACAATTAGGAATATCATTGGTGATAATACGCACCCTTGTCTGACTCCTGTGTTAACTCCAAACGCTTCGCCGAGTTTTCCGTTGTGGATCACTTTACGTGTGCCGTTGTTGTACGCTTGTTCGTGAAATAATTATATACCTGCTAAGTGTTCTTGGCACTCCACTCCATAGTGCTCGAGTAGTTTCCGAACTGCTTCACGGTCAACGCCATCGACGACCTTTTCAAAGTTGATAGAGTTGAGGTATAGATCTGACTGTTATTCTATGCTCTGTTCTCTGATGATTATGCATAATTTGATTTCTTCTGAGTCCAGCTTTACCTAGGCGGAGGCTTGTATCTTGAGAATCTTTTCATCTCTCCATGAGGATGTGGCTTAACACTTTCCTTGGGGTGGAGAGAAGCATGATTCCACGCCATTTCTCGCAAAGTTTCAATTCACCCTTCTTTGGTAGTTTGACAGTAGGTACCTTCCCTCCCTTCCAAAACTCCTTCAGTAGTGCGGTGAGCATATCGAATAAGATCTCTGTGAAATTTTAACATACATTGGTTTAAACTAATACTAAGTTTCAAAGTTGACTATTGGAAGAAGAATTGAAATCACCTAAAGAATACTTAAAAGCCAAAGGGAGTATGACAGATCTAATTATTCTTAGATCATACAGAAGAGCAATACTAGGACCTGTAGGTCTACCTATGGGCATATTACTTTTCAACCGCGGGATTCAGTTAGGTTGACTATACTCGTCACAGTACTTTACTAGAACCTTAGAAAGTCCATTTCAAAATTAGTCAGTATCATAATTAGTAGTAGATTAGTCTTATTCAGTAGCAGAATACTCGTCAGACGCCCGAAAGGTCCAGATTTGATTCTAGGCCTAGTAGACAGTAAGTTCAGTAAAGGTGGAGGCTTGAATGAGAGATTAATGACTCCACCCTATAAAACAGCGACACCATCACTACTGAAACTTCAAAGCCTAAAGCCCTGAGGTTCCACTGGGAATGAAAAGCAAAACCATTTGGTTCAATAATAGTTCCCAAATTGGAATTCAGTATGTACTACACAAATTTTAATCCTTAACTTTATCAGTTGGTTACTCAACCATCGGATAACTTATAACGACTACTACTATGTGTACTCTTAGCTGGATAGTTTATTCGCGAAGCTTTCATCGCCCTACTAGGCAACATCTTCAGCGCATACTTCGATTTGAAGAGCTTTGTAATATGAAAACACTTATTGATGCTAAAATTAGTCAAAATAGGCGCAAATTCAACTGAAATAAGCATTTCGAACTGTAGAATGTACCTACTTAAATTTTATCACCACTTTGGTTGAGGTATGCCACAAGCTAAGTTAAACAATAGCAGCCACCTCAACTACATGACCTTCGAAATGACCGAATAGAGTTACATATGGCATAATCGAATCAAATTATGTCTACTGTTCTGAATCCCAAGAAGGCCGATCGTTTGATTACTGTGTGAATGAATAATCGACTAATTAGAGTTACTCAATTATGAATATGCCTGATAGGAAGCTTGACTTGATAATTTGAATTTCGAGGTAGAAAATAAAGAATAGAATTAGAAGTATAAACGAGTACCAGAACATCATGATCTCTACTCATCTTTTTAACAGTTTTGAAGCTTTTGTTGTCCAACAGTTCTGATTAGTTGTTAAACGTTCATACGGTGAATAGCTGCTATAGTTTAACTTCCTCAAGGCATTCAGAAGTCTGGAATTCCTTCTTCCTTTCACCTTCTTCTCTGCTGTCCTTTTAGATTGGCTCTACGAATGCCTATTATCTTTCGTCTCCTTCGTCTTTCTCTTGGACTCACGCCCAGTTTGTCGCTTTCCCATTGGGTTCTACTCAATGGTTTGTCTGGCGTGCCATGTTATTCAACGATCTCCTCAGCGTACTGTTCCCTATCTTTCTCCATTCACTTCGGCACACCTTTGTAAGTCGATAAGTTCTTGATTAGTTTCTTCCTAGAGTTTCTTGTTGCGAATTCTTTCTGGCAGGCCATTTTGATGTTCAGCATGGAACCAGTGAAGTCTGGTGGTGTCAATAAAAGTCTGCAACAGACCGTTGAAAATGCTATTCACGACTCGTGCTCCAGGTTTCTGATTCTTATATAGAAGTGACTTAACAGTGGTGTTGAAAATCCGAATCTGGTTCTATAATGTAACCGAGCACAGTAGATTTCTAAAATGATTTCTATTTATTATTTATTATTGTTCTCTTGGGTTCCTAGTGGAACATAGGGCTTCAACTACACGTCTCCACTTGCTTCTGTCTTCTGCTGTACTTTTCACTTGCATCCATGTTAGTCCATGCTGTTTCAACTCCTCTTCACACGATCTCCTCCATGTCACCCTTCGACGTCCTACTCGCCGCTTCCCTTTCGGGTTCCACTCGAGCACTGGCCTTACGCGCGAGGCCACCTAACGGCCTCCTCAGCCAGCGAGTGTCCAATCCATCTCCACTTTCTCCTGCATATTCGTTGGGCGATTGGTTCTTGCTTTGTTTGTTTCTTCCCATAGTTTCTTGTTGGTGAATCTTTCTGGCCATCTGATCTTCAGTATAGAGCCAGCGAAGACAGCTGTTGATAAAGGTCTGCAACAGGCTGTTGGGAATATTCTTTGTGACCCACCGCCAAGTTTCTGATCCCTCCGTATAGAAGAACTGACTGACTTGACGTTTGTATTGAAAATCCGAATCACTGTGTTGTTGATGCAGGCTGAGTGACAGTGGAAGATTTCCAGATTGGTTGTTTCAGGTTGATGAATATGTTTCTCGCCTTCCTGATTCTCGCTCGATTTGACATCATCGTCCGTTCCTCGTGTAGTTGAGACAATGCAATGGCTTTGACATCGTCACTTGTTTCGACTACCTGTATTTGAAACTATGATGACTAGATAATTGAAGGAAGTGATCTCTTTCAAATATCGCCGATCTGTAATGATCCGGGTGCTTGTTATTGTTGGCTGGTTGGATATCTTCACCCCCTCCGTCGTCTATATATCCACCTGAAGTTATGTCTGCAATGACTGCCTCTTCTGTCCATTCGCCAGTTTTCGCCTGTAAGTCTTCGAGTCGGTGTGTGACATTAGACATAAATCCGGATCTCCTAGTGTTCTTATCGGTCCAACGTACAGTGTTCCACATTATTGATTCTAAGACAATTAGGAATAGTATCAATGATAGTAGTCAGCCACCTCTACAAAGGTTTCGCTGAGTTTCCTTTCCGTAATCACCTGATATGTGACATTGTCATATAACTATTGAATGAGGTTGATAAAGATTTGGAGGACTCTGTGGTGTTGAATGAGTTTCCGAATTACACTGCAATCAATGCTGTTGAAGTCCTTTCCAAAGTCGATGAAATTGAGGTAGAGATTTGACTGCCATTCTATAGTTTAATCCAGCTTGTTCCCCCGGCCGAAATTCTGCATTCAGTGCATCTTTTTTAATTTTATTCAGGATCACGAGACTTAGTATTTTGTTAGGCGTTGACATCAACATGATTCCTCGCCAGTTTTCTCTGAGGCCTAAGTCACTTCTTCTTTGAAACTGTTTGGTTTCTTTGAAATTCACTGAAAAAAGCCTGTTGTCCAGATCAACCCATAACTCAACATCACATTAACAAAAGGGTGACCAAAAGGTCAAACTTCAGGTCAATGAAACGATCGATACCAGTACAAGTTAACATAAAGTTAATAAAATGTCTGAAGACAATCACTTTATTTTATTTTATTTTGATTCTGATTACAGCTTGATTCCACACCGTAATTTCAGTACAAGTATGGAATTTTCAGCTTGGATATCGGTAGCCCAAATTTCAGGCCGACCATAGATATCGGGTGTGTGCCGGCAGGGGATCGAACCCAGGACCGTGTGCATGGTCGGCGAGAGTCCTAACCACTGTGCCACCGACGCACAAGACAATCATGTGAGACAATTATTACATCATTCATAAAGAACACGAAAATATTTATTCCTACTGAAGCAAACACAGAAGAGGTTTCCTGCCTGGAGGGACGTCGAAAGCTCTGCAGTTAAAAAAATCAACCACAGCTTAGAGAACATGAAATCACATCAGAAAACGTTAACACTTGAACTACAAATTCTCTTCCCTATTTCTCGATATGGACTTTCAAAACAAATCGAATTAAAATGCTGTCATCAAGTAACTTACTGTTGTGAATCAAATCAGTTGAAGTGATAACTTGAAAAACATAAAAACGAAAACAAAACCAAATAGAATATTAAAAAAGAATTTAGAACAATTAGTTCTCTTTATGAATTTAGATGAAGCAATACGAAGACGTAATTCGTCTGAATCTTGTGTATGATTTATTTGCGTAACACATTTCGAACAATCTGACCACACACACACGGACTTGTCATAGAAATATATATGAAATTAATAGAGAGTTAAGAGGTGAGAAAATAAACTACTTAGGTAAAGTTAGAAGGACATATTGAAGGTCAAAATAGCAATGAAGACCACTAAACCAAACAGCAGAGGTAATAGTACATCTGCTATGGTATCAACACAAAATTTACCAAGGAAGCTGGTTTAATGTGATGACGAATTGTTTTTGAACGCATAAAGGTGGTTTAAACTTCGTAATTTCCAGCTAGGGCTTCCACAAACATTAGGATACACCCCGAACACGTTTTATAGATAGGTTTAAAAGATCTGTTAACGTCAATTAGATGTCCTGTTTCTATAATATGTTTCACAGCAGGTGGAGCTAGGTCTCCTATTCTCACCATTATTGGGTTCTGAAGATTCCATTTGTTTCTGAAGCCATTAGTAAGGTGCCTCTTCAGTAGAATCCAATGAATATGCACTGAAGACACACTTGTTGAAGAAGAAAGAAAGTTGACACAAACTCTGGTTGATAACAGGCATCCAGACAAGTTCATCAGGAGATATAAAGTAGTCAGAACACCAAGACACACTCTACAACTCGCCCCTAAGAAAGACGTGTACATCAAGCTACCCTATATGGGGCATCATAGCAGCTTGATAACTAGACAAAGACTGAACGCTGCTGTTAAAAAGACTTTTTATGCAGCTAATATCATAATGATTGAAAATGTGAGGCTAATATATCTATCTAAGCCCTTCGAACATGCTAAAAATGATGTCACATCCCACTGTATTTACAAACATACATAGGGAGGACTCATCGATCTCTGCAAGTAAGGGCTGGTTTCAGACCATATTCCTAAATGGCTCCAGAAACAAGTGGAATCTTCAGAACCCATTAATGGGAACATATTATAGAGACAGGACATATAGTTAACGTTAAAATCTTTTAAACCTATCTATAAAACGTGTTTGGGGTGTATCCTAATGTTTGTGGAACCCTAGCTGGCAATCGGGAAGTTTAAACCACCTTTATACGTTGAAAAACAATTCGTCATCATATTAAACCTTTCTTGGTAAATTTCGTTTTGATACCATAGCAGATAGCGTCGGTGGTATAGCGGTTAGGACGCTCACCGACCATGTATGTGGTCCGAGGTACGATCCGCGGCCGAAGCACTGCCTTATCTTACTAAGCCAGAGCTAAAGCTGGTGAAGAGGAAAGGTTGGGCATGAGGCTAGCAACCCCATCCTATAAGATAAACATTGCTACAGAAACTTCAAACCACTAGCTTGAAGCCCTATGTTCCACCTGGGGAACGCGAAGGAAAATAAAGGTAAAAAAGTAAAAAAAAACCCATAGCAGATGTACTATTACCTCTGCTATTCGGTTTAGTGGTCTTCATTGTTATTTTCACTTTGAATATGACCTTTTAACTTGACCTAAGTAGTTTATTTTCTCACCTCTCACCTCTTTATTAATTTCCTATGACAAGTCCGTGTGTGATGGATCAGATTGTTCGAAATGTGTTGCGCAAATACATCAGACAACACGATTCAGACAAATTACGTCTTCTTATTGCCTTATCTAAACTAAAAAAGAACTCAGAAAAATAGAAACAGCAGTTGTATGTTAGAGAAATCCAACATCTTACTTCAAAGTTATGCACTTTAGCTTACATAAAGTGAGTGAAGTTAGCTCAAATGAATAAGAGTAGACAACTGAAAAAGTTTGACTTAAGGGACTGGAAGTCAGGGAAGCAAGAATAATGAACATATGTCAAATGACAACGACGACGGTAATGATAAACAAAACAGAGTAGTGCTCACCAAGGACTGACTACAGGATGAATTTGCCTAAAGTTCCAGTGGGAAGTCGTCACCAGCGGGGTTAAATACGAGCCGATGACATTAGCTTACGATGGCGCTATACACCGCAAACTGGAAGAAATTAGTGTTGATGAGTTATCAGATTCCATCCAAGTGGTTGAATGGTCTATAAGCTCACCTCGTAACCTGAAGGTCTTGGGGGTTTGGTCCCTAGTAGGGTTGTGGGTGCGAATTGCCGGAAAATCCTAAACAAGGAGGAAACAGTACTCCAGTCCAGAACTGCCTGGTGGTGTTCATTAGTTCTCTAACTGTGATGCCAGTTGGGGATCAATCTTGAAATCAATCAAATCCCTGGAGGCAAACACTCAAAAACAACCTAGTGGTATTGACTCTAGAAATTCATGTTAAGCATTCGTAAAGACTATGCTTAATCTAATATCTTTGGAAGCACTGAAGAGATCTAACCCTGAGGGAGGGACATTGAAAGCTTCACGCTTAAATCATCCGGGTCAAAGAACACAATCCTATCTAGAATGAGCATATATAATATGCTATATGGCATTAATTTCTGAAGAATATTCACCTTACCTTGTGGTTACTGCTCACACAAGCAGATTAGACACTAGATAGACGTCAACCATCTCAACTGGCTCAAATCAAAAGTCAAACAATACAAAAGTGGTAACATGCACTAGTCTGATCAAAACTGACTCACTTCCAAGCTGTGCTAATACTGATTCTGGCTAATATTTATCGTCAGTGAGCACAAAGTCTTAAACGGAAAGTCAGCATTATTCACTGTAGATAAGAAGAAATTCTTAATAAGTCTTCGTAAACATATACGGAATCTACACCTTTGTGAAAATAAGTTAATTGATACGGATGGAACATGCGTTACACAGGTAAGGATTTCATCTACCGTAACTTTTATACTAGAGACAACTAGCTTAGTCTACAGATGGTATTCTCTTCAAGGATGAACGATATCAAGTGAATGTTTGCCAGAAATATTCAACAGTTAGAGAGCTGAAAGTTCTAAGGTCAGTATTCTACGATTAAGTCACTAGATCGGAATTCCAACAACTACAATGAAGTCATGAAATCACACTGATGAAGAATCCCCAGTTATTACTAAGAAAGATATGACCGACAGATATTTCCAGGTGCCTTACAAACCTTAGCTGTGCTTCAATTTATAAAAGTTCTCTAACTGATATTAACCCTTAATGAAGATTGACTTCAAAGAAGGATTTGATTGAAATGTGAAGCCCAAACTGCTGTCAGACAGAAAAGGAAATGATTAAATGAAGTTGTCGAAATTTACTCCTCACCCCGACAGTTTCCTGTCACCCTTGATAACTCCAATATTCGAATGTATCCTTAGGAAGTATCACTCGAAAACGACCATGACGGTGAGAATGAAACAATCACTCCAGAACATGAAAGATGTTTACGTCCTGTGGTGGTGAGACATGGCCATTGAGAGCGGAAGATATGAAAAGATTGTCTGTTTTTGACCACAGATGTTTACGATCTCTTTCTCGCGTTAGGTGGTATAATAAAGTAAGTAGTGTTGACGTTAGGCGTAGAGTGTTGGGCAAAGAGGGAAAATCAATCGAAGAGGCTATAAAGTTACATAGATTGAGATGGTTAGGTCACGTGCTGCGCATGCCTAACCATCACCTCCCCCGACGGACGGGCATTACTAGCTGATATAGGTGCAGGTTGGTTGGAAAAGAGTAAGTGGTGGCCAAACAAAAACATGGCCTCATCAATCCATGAAATCCCTGACAGTTAAACTGAGTCAGTCAGGTAGGGAGATGCAGACTTCCGGGTTGGGGCCCACCCTCGGGACTCTAAGAATCAATGGCTGGAGACAATAGGTGACATGGCTCAAAATCGTTGTCAATGGCTTACGCAGATGTATTCAGTCTCTGTAATCTTTCATATTACTGTGTTTCACTCTTATACTTGTAAAAACTCTATTGATATTCTTCACTCATTTTCTTGTCTACCTTTGTGTGCTCTTTGGAACGTGGCAGGTCGAACTGCTGCATTTCGGTGCCAAGTTCTATGTTGAATCCAGCCAACCAGCCTGTTCTTTCATAATGACGAATAGGCAAAGAATAACTTCAGTAATACAATTTACACTGAACCGTGTCTGAATACAAGCTTAACTTCATCCAACATTTTAAAACCGTTACGTCCGTGCTTGAACAGGAATAGAAGACACCTGCAGACAACACTGCCTATTGAGATACTAGCAATGGTCAAAATACCTAAAGTACAATTAGAAAAGAAACAAACATCGAATGTTGAGCTTCTCCGACAACATCAATGAAAATCACCAAATGAGTGAAAGTGACACACATTCAAATCATACCTGTACTCATATTCTGAAAAACAAATAAACAGCGAAAGTATAATGAAAAATTATACAAAACTACAAATCACAAATCCACCCACACTCATCAATCTCTCACTCACACTGTCTCGTCGAATAGTCGGATCTCCAGCAAGGTAGTAGGGTGTACGGCTGTCACGCAATAACTCCAACTAACCAGTTGACCAGATAAAACATGCAAGTACCTAATACGTGCATGAATGACTGGACATACTGGATAGTTGATTGCAGTGAATCACTTCATCAATACAGTCGTACATCTAACTACCTCACTGATTCTGATACGACACAATACAACTACTATCTGCAACACCTAACCAAATCACCACCGTCGAATTCGCCGTCAAATCTACAATGGAAGAAAACACAATACATTAGTCGGAATAAAGAACTGCTAGACACCAACCAACTTACTCAATACAACACATAACAATCTCAAGAGAGAAAGCACTATCGATGGAGATAGAAATCAAACATATACCACCTTCATTAGTATCCCAAAACAAACACCCATTTGTGTTCATCTTCTCAATGTGATGAGTACAAATACACGGGATGATACTGGTCACCTTCCGTTCCTTCCCTTGCTTCCTCGACTTCTCAGTAGAACATACTACATCAGCCAAACATCTCCTTCACACTCGGTTTACTGCGTCACATTCACTCACCACGATCACTGCTTAACAACCTTCATTTCATATTCATATGATATTCTCCATATCACTCTCACTTGATGCTTCACATCCAGCTTCCACTCAACAGATTGATGAGTGAGTGATGTTCAATCCATCTCCGTTAGCTTCTGAATATTTTTTGGGTGAAAGGGTTCAAGGGTGATTGATTACCAGAATTTCTTGCTGATCACACTTCTCACTTGGCCATTGGATTTTCAGCATCGAGAAAGAGTAGGCAGCTAGCTAGCTGTTGATGAATATCCCCAGGAGACTTTTGGAGTCGATTTAGGCAATGACCACGCTAAGTCCCTGAATCATATATAGAGGCACTGACCAACTTGACATAAACGTTGTAGACCTTCACACTGATTTCAGAGTAATGAACGTCATTCTTGCTTTCTCAATCACGATTGTGTTTGAAATCTTAATCCATGTTACCGGCAGGGGTTGAAATGATGCAGGTCATATCAGATAAGTGGAAGGAGATAATCTTGTTTGGATTCTTCTTGTAGATGGTGATTAACACTTGTTGATAGGCTCATCTGAAGTCCTATTTCCACTGCTTGCCTCTTCTACCATCCTGCTGGTTTTCGCTTGTAAATTATCTGAGATGTCTGGATATTCTGGGGTGTTTTTGTCAGTTCAAAGTACGGCTGTCTTCTCGCTTCTGGGGGCTTTTACATGGCCGACTATCTGATATTCAATATCGAGGCTAAGAAGGCGACCAGCAATTGATGAATGTCTGCAGTAACCTGTTGACAATGCTTTTGAGCGACATGTGCAGCGAATCTCTTAGCTAGAAGTTATAGAAGCACAGACTAACCTTAGATTAATACTGAAAATTCAGATCCTTTTCCTCGAGCTGTGTGCTACGGATCACTACACAGTGACTTCAGAATAATGAACAGTCTTGCATTTCCGATGCTATTTTTATTATTATTATTGTTCCCTTGGGTTCCTAGTGGAACATAGGGCTTCAACTGCACGTATCCACTTGCTTCTGTCTTCTGCTGTACTTTTCACTTGCATCCATGTTAGTCCATACTGTTTCAACTCCTCTTCACACGATCTCCTCCATGTCACCCTTGCACTGACGTCCCACTCGCCACTCGCTTCCCTTTCGGGTTCCACTCGAGCACTGGCCTGACGCGCGATGTCACCCAGCGGCCTCCTCAGCGAGTGAGTGTCCAATCCATCTCCACTTTCTCCTGCATATTTGTTGTGGCGATTGGTTCTTGTTTTGTTTGTTCCCATAGTTTCTTGTTGGTTCTTGTTCTTTCCGGCCATCTGATCTTCAGTATAGAGCGAACGAAGACAGCTGTTGATAAAGGTCTGCAACAGGCTGTTGGAAATATTCTTTGTGACCCACCGCCAAGTTTCTGATCCATCCGTATAGAAGAACTGACTGACTTGACGTTTGTATTGAAAATCCGAATCACTTTGTTGTTGATGCAGGCTGAGTGACAGTGGAAGATTTCCAGATTGGTTGTTTCAGGTTGATGAATGTGTTTCTCGCCTTCTCGATTCTCGCTCGATTTGACATCCTCGTCCGTTTCTCGTGTAGTTAGGACAATGCTCTCTAGATAAGTGAATGAATGAAGTAACCTCTTTCAAATCCCTCTCGTCGATGGTGATTGGCGCTGGATGTTGCTGCTGTTGTTGTTGTTGGTTGGTTGGTTATTTTCATAACCTCCGTCTTGTCTATGTTCACCTGGATGGAGTCCTGTCTTTGCTGCTTCTTCCACCAGTTTGTCGGTTTTCGCTTGTGAGTCTTCGATTTTGTGTGACATCAAACATAAATCATCCACGCGCGAAATCCAGGTGTTCTAGGTTCTTCACGTTGGTCCAGGATATCCCTGTCTTCTCGTTTCCCACTGTCTGACGCATAATCCAGTCCACCACAATTAGGAATATCATTGGTGATAATGAGCACCCTTGTCTGACTCCTGTGTTTACTCAAAACGCCTCGCTTGGTTTTCCGTTGTGGATCACTTGACATGTGCCGTTATTTCCGATGCTAGATAGACAAATATACACAGTCTTCATATATCAATCGAACATTTGATGAAGTTAGCAGTTAACTGAAATGCTTTGAAATGATTGGAAACAGTTATCACTTTCACTAGAGAAATATAAATCAACCCTTTATAGGAATCGAATTGCACAATGCACTCACCATGATTCAGTTCCATTGAGTGAATAGTGAACAATGAAGTATAACAATTGAAGCCATGATTCACACATACGTGACCTTGAACATTCATTTAAACACTTTAAACAAAGGAAAGTTTCAAATAAGTCAAAGATAGACTTACCTACATTCTATGGCAGCTTTTTCGTTATAAATTAAATTATTATATAAGTTAACAATAGTTCATAGTGTGATAAGAATGACACATTGCTTGGCCTAATTGTTACACCTCCAATGTGTACAATGGCATAATTTAAACCACATTATAAGAATAGTGTTTGTGTGAATATTGATTGTAGGACAAGTGAGAAAAATTCAGTTAAGAAGTCTTTTTCACTGGTGTCAATCTCACATTGAGGGGCTAATCTTGTCCTACTCTCTCTCTCTCTGACTGCAAATAACTGACCAATAAGAATACAGACCTCTATTTCTGCTTTTGACTCATATACCTTCCCCCCTCTCCCAAGACACTGTTTAGGAAAAAAAGAGAGTGGAAATTGGCCAACCATTGACAATGTGTTCATCCTTATTTGGACAACCTTGATCCGATTTAGTTAAGTGCCCTTTTGTTTATAGTGTGAAGGACATACATACCAGTTATACTATGAGCTCGAAGTGTCTATCTGTATATGAGGAAAAGTGAATGCAGCTATACTGGTCATATAAAAATTAACTGATAATTTATCCAGCCAACTTTTTAACAGATAATAGGATTTTTAACCTGGGAAGAATTCATTTTCAAGAGTTCTTTTCGAAGAAAATTTTCACTGATTCCATGGGAGTACGTTGAAGAATCAAGTCCGTCCTCGTCCAAAAGGAGTGAACGAAACAGCTTTTCAATACTATTTAGGCAAAAGGTTAAACTACAGCAGCCACGAGAATATATATAACTACTTTTGACCTTCTGTTCCAGATACGATTAACGCTTTTGAGGAGGGTCAAATGTTCGATTACTGTATGAATAATAGAAATTGAGAGAAATTATTTAAACATGCATGTGCTCGGGTAAACCTCGCCAGGGATGGGATAACTAGTCGTCTTGTGGGAGGATTGGGTGTTTTTGGAGTAGGGAGGGAAATTAGAGACTGGATTCAGAAATATAAACAGATCTGAGAATACTATAATTTATAGAAACCCCTTCCACAATTTTGGTGCTTTTAATGCTTCATAATTCAGATTAGTTTTTTTCAAAGTCAATGGAAAGGTCTACCTCCATGGCTGTTATAGTTAGTTTAACTCCCCTCCTTTAGTTTACAGTGGTTTGTTGAATGACATTAGTTTTGGTTGTAAAAGACTCTGAAGGCTTATTTCTTTATTTATTCACTCAGTTAGTCAGTCAGAATACTTCACTATTTTGAAGATGAGATGTATGGAATACATTCTGTTACTCCGTAGACTGATGATATCGTCTTATTAATTTATCATCCAAGAGTTTGAAAGCGAAGCAGATGACTTGATGTTTGATTTATTGTGAAATCGATTTATCGATCGATCTAAAAATGACTGTAACTTTCTATTACCTAGAGATGGTTGTAATCACTTTCGAAGTAAATGAATGAGCAAAGAAGTTCTCCCATTCAGCCTAAACAAAATCCTGTACTCAGCATCAAGAAAGAAGAAAGAACAAGGATATATAGGAGTACATTTCTGTCAACTTGAAGTCCACTATCCACTCAAAGTAAGTTTATATATATTATTCCTTTAACATATACCGGTTTCTAGTCCCGATTAAAATACAGTCAGTCATGATCTGTACTCAAATGAAATTTCAACTGTGCTGCACTAAAGTGAGAAAAAAAGAATAATTTCCTGGGGGATAATAAATATGGGAGAGTAATTGCACCTGCGTCATTTTAGAACAATTCGAACGATGTCACCAACAGTCTCAAACGATTGATTCTTACCATCCTGAGGATCCCAACAAGGGCAGTCTACATCTGCACACATGGTCAAAACCAACACTCAAAGACTTCATGAACTAATGACAAGTTTTTTGGTCTGACCATTCCTAACTGCTTTCAAATCTATTTCCATGTTAGCTAAGATTTCTGTGCAAGAAAGACGACGGCCTGACATGCATGAAAAATGTGTCCTATCCATCTCAATCAATGTCACTACACAACCTGATGGATTGACTTTCTCTGGTCATGGTCACATAAGCTCAAAATACTGCTACCAAATGTCATCATGATGTCTCCTGTTGAATGTCTATCTTTTACTTCAGGATAGTCGGGGATCTACTTCATGTGAAACACTAGATCACGAAGTTGTCATTTTCACTGAAATCCTTACTTCAGGAATTCGACTTCGGCGTAATCTGTCACTCAGTTATCTGATAGTGTCATATCCACTAAAATGTGGCCAAATATTGAATAAAGTGATTGTGTGTTATCAACATAATATTGGAGGTAGACTGGCGTGTCATTGTGTTCATTAGAGACTAGGGATGTCTCTGTGTGAATGAGTGAAAGTCAGTAGGTATGTCTTCCTCTTGTGACAGTTTGAGCAGTAATGCAATGTTGTAATAGTTTGTAAATGTTTTGCAAGTGAGGGTAATGTCATCATTTCACCCATGTTAATCATCCTCATTCGAATGTGCTTTAACTTCCGAAATCCATTTTCTGTTAAGATTCTATATGTTAACCTGTTCAGCATCGGGAATACGAGACAGATCTGCATTACTTAGGAATTAGTATGGAGATCTACAGTAATCAGTACAACGGATAAGATCTCACTCCTAAACACTGACATCAAGTCAA
Source organism: Trichobilharzia szidati (assembly GCA_944472155.2). Taxonomy (NCBI): domain Eukaryota; kingdom Metazoa; phylum Platyhelminthes; class Trematoda; order Strigeidida; family Schistosomatidae; genus Trichobilharzia; species Trichobilharzia szidati. The sequence continues at coordinate 28,006,619 of OX235271.1, forward strand.
TTGTTCCTTCTGTATGCTTCGGAGAGTTCATGTGCACGTTACTGAAAGCATTTCTAACAGCTTGCTACAGGTCTTATCGGCAGGTAACTTCCTTTTCTCTCTCAATACTGAAAATCCAATGGCCAACCGGGAAGTGTGATCAGCAAGAAATTCTGGTAATGAATCGCCCTTGAACCCTTTCACCCAACAAATATTCAGAAGCTAACGGAGATGGATTCAAGATCACTCATGAATGTGTTGAGTAGAAGCTGAATGGGAAGCATCAAGTGAGAGTGATATGGAGAATATCGTATGAATATGAAATTAAGTTTGTTAACCAGTGATCGTGGTGGGTGAGAGTGACGCAGTAGACCGAGTGTGACGAAGATGTTTGGCTGATGTAGTATGTTCTACTGAGAAGTCAAAAAAGCAAGGGAAGTAACGGAAGACGACCAGCATCACTTCGTGTGTTTGTACTCATCACACTGAGAAGATGAACACATATGGGTGTTTGTTTTGGGAAAGAAATGAAGGTGGTATATATCGGATATCTGTGTCTATCGATAGTGCATTCTCTCTTGAGATTGTTGTGTGTTGTATTGAGTAAGTTGGTTAGTGTCTATCAGTTCTTTATTCCAACTAATGTATTGTGTTTTCTTCCCTTGTAGATTTGACGGTGGTGATTTGGTTAGGTGTTGCAAATAGTAGTTGTTTTGTGTCGTATCAGAATCAGTGAGGTAGTTAGATGTACGACTGTATTGATGAAGTGATTCACTGCAATCAACTATCCAGTATGTCCAGTCACTCATGCACGTATTGGGTACTTGGATGTTTTATCTGGTCAACTGGTTAGTTGGAGTTACTGCGTGACAGCCGTACACTCTACTACCTTGCTGGAGATCCGACTATTCGACGAGACAGTTTGAGTGAGAGATTGATGAGTGTGGGTGGATTTGTGATTTGTAGTTTTGTTTAGTTTTTTCGTTATACTTTCACTGTTTATTTGTTTTTCAGAATATGCGTACAGGTATGATTTGAATGTATATCACTACAACGCATTTTGTAGTTGACACTGAGGTAGCGAAGTAGATTTTATATACGGTGTTTGTTTCTGTTCTGATCATACTCCATTTATGTCGGCTATTAATTATGTTCTTAATAGACTGTACTATGTAGAGATACCTTCCGTGCTTTGGCTAACATACGTCTCGTGGTGTTAAAATGCTGGCTGGAGATGTGTTATGTTTGTGTACCAGATAGTTTTGTCGTCATTCAGCGATGGCTTTTATCGTTTCTTTGCTCAGAGCTTTCAGCTCTGAAGTTTCTTAACTATAGTGACTTTCGTACTTGGTGGAGTTGCTAGCCTCTCGTCTAACTTTCCCTCTTTATCGGGCTTACTACTGTCCAAGTGAGGTTAAAGAGTGTGTCAACCGATAATGGAACTCAGAACCTTTGGCGTAGTCGCTGAACATTCTACTGCCTAACGATTGGTGCACAGATTCAGATGCGTATAGATTTGTAATATTTGTGTTAATAATAATACTTAGACATTATTATCTTTTTGTGTTCGTTTACGTTCCCATTGGACCATAGAGCTTCAAGCTAGAGGCTTGAAGTTTTGGTGGCAGCGGTGATGATTATTTTTACGGGATGGGGTTGCTAGCCTCATTCCCAATTTTCCCTCTTCATCGGTCTTATTACTTGCTCAGTGAGATCAAGAAATGCGTCGGCCGGGGACCGAACGCTGAACCACCCTCGTGGTTGGTGAGCATCCTATCGCTGTACCACAGATGCACTTAGACACTATTATTAGCATTATTATTATTATTCTGTTGGGTTCTGAGTGGGACATTAGGCTTCTGTAATATATCACATTTCACCTTGTTCTTTCCAGTCTGTCTTAGCTGACTCCAAGACTGCCGATAAGCCCTTATTTTCTCCCTAGATGATTTCCTCTTTTTGAACTCCACAACCACGCCCATCTCTTCAATCATCAGTCACGTTCCACTTAGTGGCTAGCCTGAAGCTTGGTTTCACTCATTAGCCGCCTCCTTAGTGTGTCTAGTCCATCTCTAGTTGCTTCTGCATATTTTTCAGGCAGTAGGTTCTTGGTTAGTTTGTTGCTAGAATTCCCTACTGCTGATATATTAAGTGGCCGTTCATCTGATCTTCATTAGTGAGCCAGCGAAGATACCTGTTGACGCAAGTCTGCAGTTGGTTGAAACCGCTTTGCGTGACTCAGAATCCAAGCCTTTGAAGCGAGGTGGAGGAGGAGGAGCACTGATTTAACATTAGTGCTGAAGACAAAGATCTTCTTTCTTTACTATGCGCGAAGTAGTTTCCCGTTGTTTCCTATTCTAAACAGTTTAGGGATGAGATAAAACAAAGATGTCTCACATTGTTCTAAATCTGTCTTTCCATTCCCTTCCCAGTCAGCTAATTTAGGCCGTGTTTTGTAAGTATATATATCTGGAAATCAATGTATCAATGTTGTTGAGAGAAAACTGTCAGGTTGAGGAGTACATTTCAATGACTTCATTTTAGTATTCTGGTTGCCCTGTCTGGCAGCATGTTGTTTCAAGAGAATCCTACTTGAAAGTAGATTTCGTCAACTTCAGTTGGATAACTTTTGAGAACTGAGGGACGTGAAATTTATAGGAGTAATTCTCGGTGGCTCAGTGAAGTACACAGGTCATCTGTGTCTTAGTGTTTAGAGATTGTTCATCAGTGTGCAATCACAACTTCAAGGTAGTGGTAACGTGAAACGTTTCTAGTCATGGATTTATCTTGGGTTTTAATCGATTTTCTGACTAATGATCGTTTTTTGATGAAAATTTATTTGTAAACATTCGAATACAACTAAGCCAACACATAAATGCTATGTATGCTTACCCCAGTATTAGAAGTTCATGGTTTGGTGAGGTGGAGACATGCGTAACACACATGTTCCAACTGCATTAGTCACCTCAGTCTCACAAAAGTGTAGATTCTGCATACATTTTACGACCACTTAATGACAAATCATCTAATCTAGAGTGAGTAACTCTAACTTTCTGTCCAGACTTAGCATTAATTGATGATGGATGTTGGTTAGCTTAAGAGTACTTTGGAAATGAACTAGTGTTGATCAGAACAGTGCACAGCAATATTTTTTGTAGTGTTTAGCTGTTAATTTGAGCATCTGTCTATCTGATGTCTTTAGGATTTCAAAGATGGCGCAGCGTAGCAACTGATGTGGTCAATGATCAGTTTACTAGTTTACTGACTCACTCCCGTTAAATAAGTGAAGTGTTGAACACATTCACTATTTTCACTCTCTATCCTTAAGATGAGGAGCATTGCTTTTCATTTGAATGGGTTCAATACCCTTCCGAAATATAGCTGTATTTTTGCTCAAGATGTTCAGATAGGTGTGTTTTATCAGTACCTTCATCTAGGATGACTATGTTATCTGCGTTTCCTTGAGCAATGAGACTTTTCCCTAATTATAAGTCAATTTCTGAGACTTCAAAGTCTACCAGAGTCTCATTCGTTAGTACAACACAGCTTCTTGTCTTCACTTCAGACGACGTCTGTCCATAAGCTTCTACCCAACTGAATGAGTTTGAGTAGTATGCAATATATATGTTACTTCCTTGGCACCCCCTTCATAACTAGATGTTGCTACAGAACCTTTCGACTGCCTAAGCCAAATGCAGGTTGGTTAGTATGCATCTGTTCTGGAGTTTGTCGACTGGAGAAAATATGATCAACACACCCTATTCAGGGCCTATATCTTGCCTGACTTCCTACGGGTTTGTTTTTAACCAACCCAGCTTAGTCTTTAAAGAACTATGGAAGCTAGAATCTTAGACAATGTGTTTGTTAAGATGCTCCCTCTGTGACTACTTTAGGAAAACTTGTTCCCTTTTTTTATAGACGGAGCTTGCCAACAATAGACACCGGCTGTATAAAACTACCTTGGAATCGTTTGCGCTAGTCAGCATTTCATCAGTACCAGTGAAGTCAAACCATCAAAACCGGCTGATTTGCCACCGTTTAGATTAGAGACCGCTTTTGTAACCTCAGCTATATTTTAGGGGGTCTATGTCTACATGCCACTTATATAGGGATAGTGAACATTTGTACTGTAACTGTATGCCAGCAGAGCTACTCCACAAACTATCCTTCTTAAAGTTCTAGCGATCAGTCCTTAGAAGTCATTAAAGTTCAGTCCTTCTTGAAAATCATTTTACCTCATATGATTCGTTAATATCTTGTTTACCATAGAGAAAGTAACGATAGTATCTCATTCCTAGACGTCTTCATGGCAAGGAAAGAAGATGGCACACTAAGAAGGAGTGTGTATAGGAAACCTATAACAACAGGTCAGTATACTCATTTTTTGAGTTTTGTACCTTTGAAATATAAACGTAACCTGGTTAAGTGTCTGGTTCACAGAGCTAAGTTAATCTGTTCAGACGACTGCTTCAATCAGGAGCTTAAGATTATTAGAGAATTACTTAGAAAAAGTGGTTATCCAGATAAATTTATTGAGAAGAATATGAATTCAGCACCTAGGAGAGTCAGTATGGCAACAGTTCTGAAAAAACCAATGTTCATAAAACTGCAGTTCCTCGGTGACAACATCAGCGAAATCATAACACAGCCCCTGAAGAATGCAGTTAAAAGAGCTTACTATGCAGCAGACGTACGTTGTCTCTTCACAACCACCCCTACTCTACGTTCAAGAAATAAGGATAAACTACCTAATTTTGCCTCTTCTATGTGTATCTACCAGTTTGACTGCAGCTGCGGAGCCAGCTACATTGGGCGTACAATTAGGCAGTTTCATCGTCGTATTTCCGAACATCATCCAACATGGTTAAGCAAGGGACAAACAAGATCTATTCGTAGTTCTATTTTAGCATACCTTGTTGATACTGAACATAAGGTTGATGTTAATACTGCATTTAAAATTATTTATCGCATTCCTACTAATCTTAATTTTTCTCTAGGAGTTCGTCTTGTACATCCATTTCCACCTTTTAAATGTGGATTGATTTTCTTCGTTAATTATCAACCCATTGAAATTTTGACACTGTTTAATTATTGTTAACAAACATATCACCACTTGATTGGTAAACTGTTGTGTATTGTAATAAAAATGCTATGTACATTTGAGTAGAGCTCAATCTTTCTGTTTTCTTAAATGAACCAAAATAGTTAACAGGTATTATCTACCTCAGATTACTTTTATATTTCTCTCACTTTCGTGCTCCATCATCTTTATAAGTCATTCAGAAACACCTTTAATCAGCTTACGGTTGGATAGATTTCATTCCTCGTCCCATTCGAAGCCTTTCACTACCAGTTTTTCTGAGTTGGGTGAAACTACAAAAAGTCGATTGGTACTTGGTAACCTTTGGCTACAGGTTTTCAGCAGCCTTCACCACGGTATCTGTAACAGGCTAAATATGATGCCAAGCTTCCAAAAGATGGGTATTGCTGCCAATCTTAGAAAAGCCGTCAGTTACCTCCACTGTATGGCTAGAGGTAGGGGGAGGAGGAGATGGGTTTCGTGGCTATTTGTCTTCTGAGTTAACTCAATCACAGGCAGGGATGCCCATGTTTTAATTATTGAATAACTAGTGTTGACACAGATATTCAGAAGCAGAGCAAATCATTGAAGGAATCTCTGAATCAATAGCTTATTACGAAATGGTCTATATTTGTCCCTGTGTCAATCTGACGTCTCAAGGCAACCACGTGAGACAATTTCACTCCTTTTGTTTGACACTAGTTTCCATGTCTTCTTATGAAATCGTGGTGCAAACATCCATATACCTCAGTGGATGAAAGTAAGTGGGAAGTCTAACTCACTAATAATGACAGTATGACAGGGATGCACATCATACACTCAGTGTCCAACATTTTTAAGCCTTCAGGTGTTGGGTCCAGGGATTCCCAGTTGGGTCACCAAGTGAAAAATCAAATCCGTGCCTGGCAACATTCGAAAAATTAATCAAATTCTCGCTAATGATTGGGTACACGAGGCGGTCATCTGAAAAAGAAGTGAAAAGTCATAAACAAACAGCTTCCAACAAGTTAGATCACAAAGGTGATATCAGTTAGAGAATCGTGCTCGAGAACACATCCCACTATGGCTAAGTAAAGGTGAAGTTAAAACTATTAACAGCTGGATATTAGACCATCTGATGCAAACCGGTCACAAAACCAACGTAGAAGAATCCTTCTCTATAATATACCGGGTGCCTAACAAATTGCCAAAATCGTCGAAGCACCGCATGCTCCAAACAGCAGAGGCTATTGCAATTCGCCTCAAACAACCAGTGATCTGTGTTCAAAAGAAACAAGTCCAGCCCCTACTACTGCCCTGGCTGGCCTTCAGTAGAGACTATAAACTCATGAATTTGTACTATTACCGTTCCTAATTCTCCTGACATTCAGTTTATTTTATGTTGATGCTGTTCAGCTGTAATCTATCAATATTATTGATTCGATGTTATTTAAACAACATTAATGTCGTTCATAAGACTAATTCATTCATTCATTATAATGTATATATAACTGTAGAACCTGATGATGAATTTATCGAAAAGAGTACTCTTTGTTCCGTGTCCATTCTTTTGAATCACTAAAATTACTGGAAGTACTGGACACCTATTTCATCCTAGTTTGAGACTCTGCATTAGTATACACCCATTTTACAGACCAATAAGTCTAAACTTCATTATTACTTCTACAAAGTATGAATGTGTTGTTTTTTGACAGAATAAAATGACTGGCGAATAGTCTTATGTATTAAACATTGTAACTCTTTTCTTGAGAAGAAATATACCACGTTCATATTCCTATTCAAAGCAAGATAATAACTGCGCTATGTTGTTACTTCCTGTCTGAAACAATCCACTATTGTGAGATGGTTGAAGGCAGTTGGTAGGTAGCTCTTGACCTTGGTTTCGTCCTCATTAGAGTTAAGAACACTGACTGATCATCCTAGCGACTAATTACTGTATGCAACACAGTACCACAGGAAGTCAACTGCGATCTCGGATAGCCAAGTTGTAATATCTCTGACTGCAGCAATGAATAGCAAGGTTTTGAATGTTGGAGGGGACATAAGTTCCTTCACTGTTGCAGCACTCCCTACTGACGGGTGATAACATGTACGAAACCTAGGTTTAGCCAAGTCTTCCCGCCGATTACCGAAAAACATCTAACATCAGTTCGGAGTGCACTAGGATAGCGAACTACCTAGCATGATGACCACCTTACCACCTTACCTCAGCAACAAGGTCTAGATACATGACATTGATTACTCTCTATTTACCAATCAATTCTCCAGGTTTAAGCTATAATTTGGTTTCTGCACCAAGGAGTTTGTCCTTCAGGCGATTTCTGTGCTTATTCGCGATCTACCTGTCAATTATAATGTCAGTTTTAACAGTTCATCTTGTTTATGAATGGTCATCCAGTAGTACACAATACAGCCTCTTATAACTAAGTGTCACTATATTGGACTGATAAAGTTTATAATGCCGCTACTGGAATAATGAAGATGATTTGAAGCTTAGGCGGTTGTTTCCAGCGTGGCTATATTCTCTAAAGCAAACACTGAAAATGCTGTCTAGTAGAACAACCAAAGCTTTGCAATTAAATCGACCAGGTCAGAGGAGAAAACTAAATCAAAAAGTATCACACATTGTTTAAATTTTAAGTTGATTGAAGACATAGGCATACATACTGGTCAGGATTGAAACTTATTCATCTGACTGGGTTACGTTTCACTGGGTTCACGGACGGCTACAGACGAACAAGACTGCCATCCAGTGATTGGATCACTTTGAACTAGCTACTAAGAGAGGTTGTGGTTTATTCGTCTGGGTAGTCGACTCTCCTGCATGTCACCCTCCAGAAACTAAATCATAGCTTGCCATTCGCGTTTCCCTCTGGTAGGTCATCTGGTTTTCGATAACAAGCGAAGATATCTGTTGATGAAAGTCTCCACCATACCGGAAATGCTTTCAGTAATGCAAGAGTCAAGTCGCTGAACCATATGGAATCAATGAATGACTTGATATTAGTGCTGAAAATCCGGATCTTGTTCTTTATGCAGACTGCAACAGATTTCCATACTGATTTCAGATTAATGAATGTCTTCCTTCCTTTTCCTGTCGTTGTCGGCTTTGACATCTTCGTCTTTAGCACCTGTAGTTGAAACAGTGTGGTCTGGATAAGTGAAAGAGGTGATTTCCCTTAGACATCTCCTAATGATAATGATTATCGCTTGTTGATATTGGTTGGACATTTCCATCAGCTGTCTTCTCTATGGTCACTTGAAGTGCTATCTTCCCTGCTGACCTCTTCTGTCAACTTTCTACTTTTTGCCTGTACATATTCGAGCTTGTATAACACCAGACACTAGTCATTCGCTGAGTCCATGTCTTATAGGGTCATTTGTCAGCCTACCAAATGATCCAGTCCTCCACAATCAGGAGTATCATCTCTGATACTAGAAAGTCTTGTCTTATTCATTCCTCTCTTCATTCAAAGCCTTCAGCGAGTTTTTTGCTGTGAATTGCTTGGCATGTAGTTTCATCATATACCTGTTGAGTGGCGTTTAAGAATATTTTTCGCGCTACACTCCTTAGTATCAAAGCAGTCCCCAAATTACACTATCAGACACCTTTCCGAAGTCCATGAAGATGTATAAAAGAGTTTTTTATCACTCTATGCTCTGTTCGAAGAGAATAAACAGTGTTATAATTTGATCCTCACATGATCTACTCCCTCTCTGAATCCAGTCTGTTTCGAGATAAAGTTTGTATTCAGGATGTGTTTAAGACTTTCCCGGATGGATGCCCCTTAATTTTTTTCTTTCGGTGAACAGGAGCATGCTTCTGCAACAGTTCTTGCATAGGCATGAGTTATTTTTACCCGATAGTTTAACAAGGTAGCCCTTCTTCCAAATGGCAGATAACTTTCCTTCATTACGAACCTTCTACAGTAGTAGCGTGGGCATGTCTTCTGAGTTCACTGGGTCCGTTTTCAATACTTGTGAAGGGATCCTATCTAGACGTTCTGCTCTCCCAGGTGGCTCTCTGTAAATTTGTGGCATTCGATACTTCTGAATTTGTTGGGGGATGGTGTTTACTGGTAGTTCTGCGTTTGCTGGTGGTATTTCTGGATGTGTTGCAAGTGGTGGTCGATTTGATGGTCTTTCGAAGTGATGGCACCAGAGTTTCCTCCCTTCTAGATTCTTAGTAATTGGCTTTCCTTCATATTGTTAACCTGATTGCTTGAAACAGTTTTGTGAGATCTCTTATCTGCAGCCTGTTATGCTTCAGTAGGTATTGCCACATAAAAGTGTCTTTTGTCTTTCCTAGGACTCTGTTTCATCACTTCTTTCTTCACTGTTGTGTAGATTATATTCCTTGTTCATCTCTATATTAGTCCCTCTTCTGTTTTACCATCCTTCTCTTCTAAATGACCTTCTAGGCGTCCGTAGTGAGCCATTCTTTGTCTTTTCTCTGTTTCCTTCCTAAGGCCGCTATGCAGGTTTCTCCCGACGTCACTTTTGAAGAATTCCAGTGTTCTTTCAGGCTGGTTTTCTTGGCCATGTTGCTTGATGTCCCCGACTTACCTCTGATGCAGGCTGTGAATGTGTCCTTTGTATTTTTGTTCTTTAGTTTTTGAGTGTCGATCATGAATTTCGGTTTATCACCAGTCGTTATGAGAACTGTCAACTTGATTTTGAAGGTTCCTTGCACAAGAATGTGGTATGAACGCGAATCTGCTCCTCTTCTCGTTCTTGCGTCCAGTTGACCACCTCTCCCTGCTTTCCTCAGATTAAGGTGAAGTCTGTCTGATTCTTGATGTGAGTGTCTGGTAAAACTGACGTCACCTTTTGTTTGTCCTTGTGCTATCCCCAATCACAAGATGATTAAAGGTGCAGGAGTCTGCCAAGAGTTCTCATCCATTTCCATCAGTGAGTGCCTCTCTCTCAGTGTCCCATGATAGGTTCTCTTCATGTATTGTCTGCTCCCAGTTTTGCATTCATACAACCCACCAGGGTTTTGCTGTCACCATTTTGGGTCTTGTCCATTACTGTTTGTAATTGTCTGTAGAAGTTTCCCTTCTGCATGAGAGCCATGGAGGCTGTTGGTTATAATTTTGGGCGTCCAATTCCATTCTTTCTATTCTCACAGGTACCTAGTGCTTCTGTACCACATCTAATTTCTTGCGCAATCTGAGGAGGCTTTTCAACATCAGATACGGTGAGGGACATTCAATATTACTTTGCAAACTTTCACTTTCGTTGAAAGAAGATACATCTGTCAACCGGCTACTCTTTGGCGTCCTCCTGAATTCAAGTGGCGGATAATTTTCTCTGTGCTTTGAAGTCCAAGCTGAGATGGCGTTGTTTTTTATTGGGTGGGTCTGCCAGCCTCACACTTACCTTTCCCTGTTTTCTGAGCTTAAAACCAGACAGTATACTAGGAGAGGTTCTTATTCTACTTATTTAGATATTTTATTATTATTATTATTGTTTCCTTAAATTCCGAGAGAAACATAGGGCTTCAGCCGCGCGTCTCCATTGCGTTCGGTTCTCTGCCACAGTCTTCACCTGGCTCCAAGTATACCCACACCCTTTCATCTCCTCTTCACATCACCTCCTCCAAGTCACTCCACCCTCGCACTGACGACCAACTCGCCACTTCCCTTTCGGGTTCCACTCGAGCAATGGCTTGTCTGGTGATGTCACTTGATGCATTGTTTCCTGAGAGTATGGCCAGCCAATCCATCTCCATTTCCTCCTGCCTATTTGTTTCACAATCGGTTTCTGCTGAGTTGGTTCGCTCCCAGAGATCCCACCCTGTTGCTGATCTTTTCTGGCCGGCTGGCCATCTGATCTTGAGTAGTACTGAGCGAAGAGAACTGTTAATGAAGGTCTGTAGTTTGTTTCAGATGCTTTTTATGACGCGCAGTGCAAGTCTCTGATCCATATAGTAAGTAGCACTGACTTCACATTGGAGTTGAAAATCCGGATCTTATTTTCATTCTGAGGCTGAGTGCTGTTGACTTCCACACTGACTTGAGAGTAGTGAAATCTTGTCTTGCTTTTCCGATCCTTGCCTTGATATCCTCGTCAGTTCAGTCTGCCTGTAGTTGAAACGATGCTTCCTAGGAGGGTAGTTAAAAGAGGTTGTTTCTTTCAGGTTCCTTCCATTTATGCTGATCGTTGTCTGCTGTTCTTCTTCTTGTCCAGGAATCTTCATCACCTCTGTTTTCTCTATGTTCACCTGCAGTCCTATCTGCTCTGGATGCTTCTTCTGCCAACTTGTTGCTTGTCGCTTGCGTATCTTCCAGTTTGTGGGAAATCAGACATATATCATCGGCGAAGTCCATATCCTCCAAGTTGTTTTTTGTGTGTATCCATTTTATGCCTGTTTCCTCACTGCCCGCTGTTTGTCACATTATCCAGTCTACTGCAATCAGGAAAATCTTTGGCGATAACAGGCAGACTTGTCTTACTTTGACCATTTTTAATCAATGATTTCGTGAGAACAGAATCATGTTGTTTATACTTTAGTGGTAAATCCCCCGTCATACACAGCCATAAAGCAGGTCAGTCGTGACCGAGCTTGCACACTGGTAGGGTGTCTGTTTGTAGCGTCGAATAAGTAATGTCTGAGTCGTAGAAGAGACATCAATCCCTTCATGGTTTCTCATATACCTTGCTGGTGACTGTAGATACTTATATAAATATGGTCAAGAACTCTCTTGCTCTCAGTCACCTCACCTACTTGTCAATATTATTCGCCATTGACTTACATCCGGTTGTGTGACTAGTGAAATCAGATCAGATCGCGTAAACACCAATAATATTAACTGTGAGGAAATCTATAGTCTCTTCGTAAGTATCATCTCCATAAATCCTAAGTAGGCTTTACCGGGCAACAAAGCGAACTTTCGAAATTTTTTAGAGGACTTTTCAACAGTGAACATCCATAAACGCATTACCAGGAATCAAATCGGGAACCCACAGGTTACGAGAGCAAGTCCGTTGACCACTTAGTCACTTGCGATGGAATTCATTGACACCCGAATTCCAAGTTTGTCACCTCGCGATAGATAGCACTGCCCTCGTCAAAGCCACCGATGAACATCCAGTTCACTTTGACATGATGGACGTTACTGGTCACGACTTTTCACTACAGATTCAGGAAGCACATTCGGTAACCATTAGCAGGCTGGTGATTGGTATTCCAATCGTAGGAATGTCTTGGGTTCTATCCCTTAAGGGGTTGTGGTTGTCTATCATTGAGGAGTCTCGAAATAGGATGAAACTGCTACGCAGTGGTCTCTCTAACTGATGCTGATTCGTGACGAAAATCCAACAATTGAGATCTTTCTTCATATATGCTTATATTGAGATTTAATGCGGAAGGGATAAATCCATTCAGTTGAATGTAGGTTTTCAAATAGGTTATCTGATTGAAGCTTCTAACTGATTCAAACCTCATGCAGCATAAACTACTCCAGCTGGTGGCAAAGTGCTTCAGTATTAGCTAATATTCCTCCTTCGTGAAAGCGTTTGTATACTTTTTTTTATTTCCTTCACGTTCCCCAGTGGAACATAGGGCTTCAAGCTAGGGGCTTGAAGTTTCTGTAGCAGTGTTTAGTTATTTTACAGGATGGGGTTGCTAGCCTCATGCCCAACCTTTCCTCTTCACCAGCATTATTTCTGGCTTAGCGAGGTAAAGGAGTTCGTCGGCAGGGGATCGAACCCCGGACCATGTGCATGGTCGGCGAGCGTCCTAACCACTATGCCACCGACGCAAAGCGTGTGTCGGAGGTGGGACAATGCGAATTCACTGAAGAGTAGTAGTGAAACCAATGATGATGTCAAGTAGTTGAGCACTTCCTGGTCAGATCGAAATGATCGAAACACCGGACAGGTGTTTCCCTCACCTCAAACAGTGAGATTTGCAGATAACGAATACAATTTTATGCATTATCAGATCACCGACGTAGGTGGCTAGAATTTGAGGTTGTCTGAGCTCCTAGTAGACCACTCATGAGCTATGTTGAAAACTAGCGTAACAGCATGTTTAGTGTTAAAATCATTTCGATCTGATTTCTAGCTGGTCATAGCAATCAGTTGTCGTGGTAGTAGTAGTGCATAGCATCATGACATTTTCAGTTTCCCCCTGAAGTTACTGAAAAGACTAAATTTTTGATGGGCAACATGCTTCCAGTCGAATCCCCTAATATCTTTATACAAAAAGCTGAATACGAATGGAAATTACTTGTTGACTGATAGAAGTCATTCTGCATCAAATGAAGAACTAGACGCATAATATAAATCAAATCAAAGTACCCTACTGGAGTCCAGTTGCCAGCCCAAATAGCTCAGTTGTAAGGTCTTTGACTAAAGAACTGGGTTACTTGCGTTCGAACCTCAGAGATGACATGACTTCCTTCAAGGTTGCAGATACTCCAAGCTAACGATTACCAACAAGTATGGAACCTGGGTTTAACCAAATCTTCCTGTAGATTGCCTTCAACCACCTAACAACAATTTAGAGTGTACCGCCACTGAGAGCCACCCAGGATAGTGGCCAGATTGCAAACATAACTAATGGAATTCAAGTTTGATCCCTACCTGACGTCATTTAGAGAACTACTGGAAAACTGGCTGTGAGTACTCGCCAGCTGTCTCATCTTAGTTTGGGACTTTTCAGCAGTAGGCACCAACCAGCGTTCGAGCCCAGGACCTTCCAGTTACAACGCAGGCTCGTACAGCATTCAGCTATTGGGACCAGATCCAGTGGCCTATGAATTCCAACTCCACCCATTTCGTGATTTTTCACTAACTGATATCAGATCATGAACAAACTTGAAGCAAATCGAATTCCTACAAAGTATCTCTGTTAACATATCAAATCCTAGTGTGGATGATTCGTCCCATTCGGGATTCATCAAGTGAATGTAACTGGATGTAGGAATAAAAATCCATTTCAGAAACCATCAACTGTGGTTACTGTCAGATAATGTATGGATATAGGCTTTCAGAAAGTTGAATGACTTCGACTAAACGACGAGCAGTACTCATTTCGTTGCTGTAGTTATTCTTCCTGGGATTCTTCTAATAAATAGTTATACAGACTTCCATAAACACACAGTAGACAATTCTCAGTGTGTTTCATTGCAGAATAGTTATTCCTTGTATAGAATCTTCAAGTAAAATAATAATTTTCGATAGTTTGGTTTGTAAGGATTAGTTATGCTTTTACGAGTTGATCACGGACTTACAAACCAAACTATCGAAAATTATTCTGATGCTCGCTAGTGACTTGCTACAGATTGGAGCTTCCTGGAGTTCTAGTGAGAAGTCGTGACCAGTGAGGTCCAATTAGAAGTCACGTGTGTGGATGGATGTCCCACCAACGACAATAGTTGGGGTCGCGCTAAAATCACGAATTGGTAGAAGTTAGAATTTATGAGCCATTGAATCGGGTCCCAGTGGCTAAATGGTAACCGAGCTTGCCTTGTAACCGGAAGGTCCTGGGTTCGAGTCCCAGTGGGTGCGTACTGCCGATGATTCTCAAACTAGGATGAAACAGCAGCTGTCCAGTACTCCCTGGTTTTCAATGGTTCTCTAACTGATATCAGTCCGTGATCAACTCGTAAAACATAACTAATCCTTACAAACCAAACTATCTAAAATAATAATAATAAATGACAGTACGCCATTTGACACAATATTGTTCTCTCTCTCCCCCTCTCTCTTTGAAGAACGCCGTAATTCTCCGCGAGATCAGTTTTTATTCATTTCCTATGAAAAAAACTGCTTAACAATGTAACTGACTGGCATTTAGGGCTTTCCATGTGATGAGTACAGATTATAGCGTTACTGAATGACGAAACTCATGTGAATCCATGAAAAGTTTTATCCAGTATACTGGATGCAAACAGTAATCAAGTGCGTCTTAATTATTATTATTTATTATTGTTTCCTTTAATTCCTAAAGGAACATAGGGCTTCAGCCGTGCGTCTACATTGCGTTCGGTTCTCTGCTACAGTCTTCACCTGGCTCCAAGTCTACTCACACGTTTTAATCTCCTCTTCACATGACCTCCTCCAAGTCACCCACCTTCGCACTGACTTCACATTGGAGTTGAAAATCCTGATCTTTTGATCTTTTTGATGCTGAGTGCTGTTGACCTCCACACAGAGTTAGGAGTAGTGAAAGCTTGTCTCGCTTTTCCGATTCTTGCTTTTATATCCTAGTCAGTTCCGTTTGCCTGTGGTTGAAACGATGCTTCCCAGGTAGGTAGGTGGGTAAAGGAGGTTGTTTCTTTCAGGTTCCTTCCATTTAATGTTGATCGTTGTCTGTTGTTGTTGTTCTTGTCCAGGAATCTCCATCACCTCCGTTTTCTCTATGTTCACCTGAAGTCCTATCTTCTCTGGATGCTTCTTCTGCCAACTTGTTGCTTTTCAATTGAATATCTTTCAGTTTGTGGGAAATCAGACATACATCATCAGCGAAGTCCAGATCCTCTAAGTTTTTTGTGTGAGTCGATTTTATGCCTGTTTCCTCATTGCCCACTGTGCGTTTTAAGAAGACTAAGGAATTAGCATCACACTTTTGATTCCTTAACTTTTAATATCCCGTACCTCGAAGGCTGACTTTATTTTAAAAAGAAACTATTATCATTAGCTTGAACTACTCCTAAAAACTATTGGCTAGGCAACATTTTTGAGTATTAATCAGCTTTTCAAACAGGTGGTTCACTTTGTGAGTTTCTTTCAAACACTAAAAGGACGTAATATATACTGATATCTACTAATACATACTACTGATTAGCTGAAATGAGTAGTTGTATACTAATCACATCACCTAGTAGAGCTTGCCAGGCAACGAATCAGATCGAAGTGATGCAGATAGCGATAGGGTCCATTTTGCTTTGTTTGGAGGCAAGCACATCAGTGAGGTGTACCTGGTTTGATTCACCTCAGAGAACGGAATCAACTCAAACCACCTGTGTTCATGTTGATCAGCTAGTTACTTGGGTCAACTGACAATTTGACAAATCCATTTTGCGATTTGCAATTTACACAGTTTGAGAAGGTGAAGTTTCCCTGCAGCTTTCTTTGAAAGCCGAAATTATTAAAACACAATGTGATGTAGTCGGCTTGATACCGTAAATGACAATGAGGGAAGCAAGCACAAGTGTACACCACTATATACCACTGCCTATTTCATATAAGAAGTTAGATGCCATAGCTCACATCACCCATCTGCATAGTGTATTCACACAATAGATTCGCATTCATCTGATAACACAGTTACTTATTATAAGAATTTTTATGAAAAATAACGAAGTGCTTAGCAGTGAAACAAGGAAATATAAGAGTACATGTATTTCAGTTTCAAAAGCGAATTTACCAAAGAAGATGAACTGATATCAGTGGGAGAGCCTGTATCGCCCTCGTTTGAGACTCTTCAGCAGTGCTCACTTTAAACTTAAAACTAATCATATTCCTTCAGATCAACACTTGAAGACATATTAGGTGCATCGGAATCTCTTAGACTTGCATAAACTTTAAATAAGACCCTAAATGCTTTAATTATTATTATTCTTTCACTTTTATCCTAAGTGGAACATATGTTCTCAATAGCACATCTCCACATCCCTGTGTTCTGTTTGGTCTCTTTTGGCTGGCTCCATAACTGCCCATAAGCTTTCATCTCCTCCTCACACGATCTCCTGTATGTCACCTTCGGATTGAAAACTGACTCATCATTTCTCATTCAGGTTCCAGTCAAGCGAGATCCTGGCATGTGATACCACTCAGCGGTTTTCTTAGCGTGTTTCCAATCAATCTGCATTTTCTTCGGTATGTTAATTGGGTGATGGGTCCTTGTTTTATTCGCTGCCAGGATTACTTGTTACTTATTCCTTCTAGTCGGCCATCTGATCTTCAGTATGGAGTTAGAGAAGGCATCTGTTGTAGACACGCCAAGTCTCTGAACTATAATCGTTAATAGGTTTAACGGAAGAGTTTAAAAGACTTATAGGCAAATACTTTATACTTCACTTTTACAATACTTTTCATTATTGAGGTGCTTCAGCGTTCATTCTGCACCAGTAGTAAGTTCCTCAGAGTTGATCTACTTCCGAAGCGTCTAAGATGTTTATTCTGTTGTCTTATGTATTTACAGAGATGAATTTAAAAAGATGTATAGATAGCCATTTTCATGGGTTTTCATTTACATGATGTCAACTTGATGATTCTTAAGAATTCTTTTAGGAATTCTTTTTACTTTATGTCGACAAGATGAACTGTGAGTAAACTTGATATATGTGTAAAACTTGGGCACTGTGGTAGTAAGTAATTCCATATTAGTTTGTTTATTAGATGTATCACACAGTGAAACAGTATTATTGTTTACTGGATGACGTTTCGAACAAAACTTTCTTTGTTCACAGTCATATCAATTATAATCAAGCTTTGTTGGTTAAAGGATCCTGTAGAGCCTTTAAAACAAAACAATTTAGTTTATCTAATACGCTGCAGGAATGAATGTCAGGTCAAACACATAGGTCAAACTAGTAGAACAGGGACAGTCAGACTAGCTGAACATAAAAACTTAGCAAAATCTAGATTGGTTGATCCAAATAAGATAAGAAATCTAGAGAATAGTTCAACTATAGCGTTCACTACAAGCAGTTACACACAACCATACAATAGGATGGGTTAGGTTTGTAGTTTCAAAATCTAATGTAACAGGGTGGAGGAAGAGATTGATAACAACGGAAGCTTTGTTTATCGAATCAACTGCAAATACGTGTAATAGGAATGATTCAACATCTGTCCAGCCAGATATCTGGAAAATTCTACTACCTCAACGACGACAAATAGGAGAAAACAAAGAAAACTATAGAACTCAAGTTTCGAAGTTGTGTGATTATAATTGATATGATTGTGAACAATAATAAATTGTGTTGTCATCCAGTAAACTTTATTACTGTGTCACTGTGTGATACATCTAACATAAACAAACTAGTATGTGAGTAAAATTCATTATCTTAACAAAATTGTGCACAGTAGAGACATCACATTTTACAATTAAAGCTTCCAGCTTAAGTTACAGGGGGCATATTGTTTATATACTGAAAAATTGTGGCTGTTGAGGTGTTTCTCAGTGTCTTCGTGTACTCATGAACTGGGTGGTTTAATTGAGAAGCTTCCATCATTCTTCTTCTTTTGGACATCTTCCAGAATAAGTTAAATGCGGAAAGTGAAAGTTAAGTAATTCTCTTCATGGATGGAAAAAAAAACTTTCTCTACGATTTTAAAATCCTACAACCGGTTAACTTTTCTATTTGAGGCTTTGTTTCAAAGAATTACTGGTCCAGATCAACTGCCTAAAAATAAATTTAATGTTACGGTACTTTGGAGGTATTCAGATTTATAAACGCTTTTTGTTTTGTTTTTTTCCAATTCGTTTGCATTCAGAGCTTCGAGTTTTGAAGTTGTAGCAGCGGTTGGTATGACTGATTTACGGGGTCGGTTATGGTAACTTCAAACTCAACCTCCTCGTTTTTTCCCTGGGACTCACTATTGACTAGTGGGAGTGCTTCAGCTGGGAATCGGACTTAGCCCTTATGTGTGGCTCAAGGAGTATTCTACGGATGCACCATTCTTATTACGTTTCAGACTGCCTCTAACCATCGAATATCATCAAATCAATGTCCACCATGATGGCGAGCCACCTCGAATGGTGGCCACATTGGAAACCTGATTGATACAATTCAGTTTGCACCGTCGATAGGACTTGACACATTACACTAGTTACTTTTTAATGTCTAATCAAAACCATAATACTTTTCCATGTTACCATTCTTTCTCTCGCACATTTTTGATCGTTATAAGACTTTTGAGTTTTTTCCTATTTTTTTTCTCTGTTTGCGTGTGCTACAAGAAGTTTGGCGAATTGAAGAGGTGCACTTCTGTGCAAAGTTCTATGTTGAAGCCCAATCAGTCAGTCAGTCAGTTAAGCATATTTCCAAGTGATTGAGTATTTTTTTCACCCGTATTTTGTTTTCAGTACTTACAGATTCGGTAACCGACTGATTAAACAGGTATTGGAGCACATTCATAAGTGTATTTGATGTAACGCACACTGTGCGTCGGTGGCACAGCGGTTAGGACGCTCGCCGACCACGCACAGGGTCTGGGGTTCGATCCCCGGCCACAGACGCACTCCTTTACCTCGCTAAGCCAGAAATAATGCTGGTGGAGAGGAAAGGTTGGGCATGAGGCTAGCAACCCCATCCTGTAAAATGAACACTGCTACAGAAACTTCAAGCCACTAGGTTGAGGCCCTATGTTCCACTGGGGAACGTGAAGGAAAAAAGAAATACTGATCCAGTGTGTCAGTAACTGAATGACGTTTCCAGATCAATTTGATTATCCGTAATCAAATCATATTGATATTCTTTTTAGTAAGGTGAATTAAGCGTTCAGTAATCACAGCATTTTCAGTAACTTGCAGATAGAAGGAATATACATAGAATTTTGAATGCTCTTGAACTAAATCTCCTTTCGTTTTATACAAATACATCCTTGTGAATGAATACAACATTTCATCAAAAATAATACAGCTGGTAGAGAAGAGAGCAAGAGGTGTAACAACAGAAGACAAGGGCCAGGCAACAGACCGTTTATTAAGGAAATGAATACATATTTATAGCTTTTCATGTACATTATTATAGATTATTGTTAGCAGAAAAACACAGTCTCCTGAGTGGTTGTTTCTCACTGAAAGTTAATCTTTCATCTCCTTGTGGCTGTTTTTTGAATGTCAGATCATCTATATGCTAACTGTATCCGCCTATGCACAGTCTGCTGTGGTCGGTTGTTGAATCAGTCTTTATTCATATTTTTCTCAAGACGTAAATTTTGACGTAAATTACTATCTACCGATTTGGCTAGCAGCCATTTCTCACCACATTCGTCAAATCGTTTGGACTGAAGTCGGCTTGATCTTCTTGATGCTGGCGTGTTCGTTGGTTTGTCTCGCTCTATCCACTTCTGGAGCTCGCTGACGTTCACCCGCTTCTCCCTGTTTGCATTTTTGATGGCATATACGTTACCCCGTCTCGCGGTGACCGTGTATGGTCCTTCCCACTTTGGTAGCAGTTTTCGCGCCCCTGGCACGTATCCGCCGGTGTTCCACCTATCTCTACATTTGACTTGATCTCCGATCTAGAATGCAAGGCACTTCCCCTTTACCCTGTGTTCGGCTTTCCTAGCGTCCACTTTCTGCTTTCGTATTACGTTGTTGATGGCTTCTTTCCGCTCCGTCCGCCATCTCGTCACACTCCAATGCTGCTGGAGGGTCCAGGTCTTGTTATATATCGGTAGTCGTGGTTTCCTCCCACACATCAACTGAAACGGTGCTTTCTTCGTCGTTTCTTGCGCGGACGCACGATGTGCTAGCAGAATCAGTGAAAGCTCTGTCTCCCAGTTACGACCCTTTGTGGCCAGCCACTCTTTCAGCTCTCACCACAGTGGTACTTGACAGCTGTTACATCTCTGTTTATGACTCCTCAGCAGCAAACACCTGTCATTCCACCGGGAACCTTCAGGTTACGAGACTACTTAGGTCATTGACTATCCAGCCACTGGAATGGAATCCGCTAGCTGAATAACTTTTGAAATTTTGCCTATTCTTGGAACAATAATGGTGTCTGATTAAAAGTATTCCTGCTTATTTTAAGAAAAACTTTCTTGTCCTTTTTAGTTGTTAAAAACTTTTCATCACTGTTTTGATATAAAACAGAAAGGCTAAGATGGACATCATTGCGTAGTTGATGTATATCTGGCGGTCTGCTACCAGGATTTCCATCCATCAAAGTGCTGCTTAAACTCTTCTGCACTTCTTATTGTTTTATTTTTATAATTATATCAAATGATCAATATACATGAACTCGCGCGCATATTTAATTAGTTTCCCACTATTGTGCTGTGCAATTTTCGACATATAATGTACTTCAGATTATCGCTTTACATGTAAATTCTGTATGAAGAAGAAGGATTTTGGAACTACATACGCTGAAAATTTCTGTAATATATGTTTTGATATATTGTCTGAAATAAAGCTTTACTACTCTTGTTATTGTGCGTCGGTGGTATGTGGTTAGGACGCTCGCCGGCCATGCACGTGGTACGGGGATCGGTCCCCGGCAGACGCACTCCTTTACTTTGCTTAGTCAGAAATAATGCTAGTGAAGAGGAAAGGTTGTGCATGAGGCTAGCAACACCATCCCATAAAATAAACCCTGCTAAAGAAACTTCAGGCCGCTAGCTTGAAGCCCTATGTTCCACTGGGGAATGTGAAGGAAAAAAACTCTTATTATTATTTGCTCAAAAAGATAACTTTGAAAAACTCAGAATAAAACTAGGACCTTTATTTTTCTGAAAGCCTTTTTTGAAGTAATGAAATAACGAGTTATGTCATACAGAGGTTGACTTTTCAACTGTCAGTCTTTTAGGAATTCAGTCCATCTAAAAGCAGATTGCACAACGCAATGTCTTAACCACTAGACCATGGCGGCGTCGGTGGCACAGTGGTAGAGTGCTTGCCGACCACACCTCACGTGGTACAGGGTTTGATCCCTGGCCTCGAACGCGCTCCTTTATCTCACTAAGCCAGTAGTAAGACTGGTTAAGAGGGAAGGTTGGGTATGAGGTTAGCAACCCCATCCTGCAAGAATAAATACCACTGTTACTGAAACTTCAAGCCTCTAGCTTGAAGCTCCGTGCTCCACTGCATACGTAAAGGAATAAAAAAAGGCAGACTGCATCACTTGTCCACACATTACTCTAAGGAACTACTGTGCATCAAGGACATCTAAGCAGCTGTTCCCAAGACTCTTCATCGAAGAATATTCAAAGAATACGGTGGAACTGTGCAATTTGTAAGTGACAAATTTGATTCAATGTATTACCATTTTGTCCAAGTGCCTAGCCAACCCCTTTAGAATTTGGGTAGTTTGAATCGATTCAGCTTATTGAGCTCTGAGTAGAAGTGAGTACACTGTTGATAAGCTCAGCTCAGAATAAATAGAATATAGGATATATATATATATATATATATATATATATATATATATATATATAGAATATATTTATAGAATAATTCACAGGATCTATTTACCGAGATCACTACGTACCCGACTCATCTGTATTGCTGAAGCCATCTTTGACTATCGAAACAGAAAAGCCAGATCTCTGTGTACAGAAAAGTTCGTTCAACCCCTCCAACTTTCATGGTCTGAGTCCCTCTTAATCCCCAATCATATTTTAGCTCTACCAATTTTTCATTTTTTCATTTTGTCTATTCAATTTGTATACTCTTCCTTATTACGTCAATTGTTACTATTACTACTCTCACTTTTAACTGTCCCCGGTATTATTTCACTTGTTCCACTTGTCATTCTAAATCAATTCCATTTTACAACATTAAATTCTATGCCATTAAATTTCACACATTACGTAACGTTTTTATTTTATTCAATTTGTCTACTAATCTTATAATTGCAAACCCTTTTTCAAGTTCTATCCATCCTATGAATTATTCTATATATATGTCACATTAATTTGCTTTACCACTTGACATTGAACTATGATTATAATCACAAACATTTTAGTTTTAATTGCATTTCATATTATTATTATTATTATTTTATGCATTCACACCTATGATTCAATTCCCTCACCGGATATGACTTCTTAAAAACCACACATATACGATTGTACAGCTTGATAATAAATTCGTTGAAAAGAGTCTCTTGGCTGAGCCACTTGTTTTGATTTTTTATTTGTTACAATGAGAATTTTCCATGAATCTTATTCAGCGCAACATTTTTGTCTTTAATTAAATCAAAGTGACTTAGAGCTTATAAAGTGTGGTATATAAAAAATAGGTTGTACCACTGAAAGCTGTATCATAATGCTTTTTAGACATACTTTAATTTGACCATCGATTCATTTTAAAATCTTATCTGTATGTTTCAACTCCCTTCACTTTTCTACGATTTCGGTTTTAAGCTACTTACAAATAAAAAGTAGTATAAACATAACTGTTTAATGTGCTAAATTATCTAGTCCGCTACATAATTTCAGAGATAATTTTGTTTATTAATATCGTAATATGTTTGAAGTTGGATCGCGAACCGATAACTTTGAGAAAGACACTGAAGAATAGATCAGATGTTGTGATCCGAATCATTTTGATTATCGGATGTAAGTATGTTGAAATTTCAGTTCCTCAAACTGTGCAAATTGATTTAAGGTGTTACCAATTCAGTTCACCTCGGTAATTAGTCAGAAATCAACTGTCTGAGCTAAATGCAAGACTGGGTACACTACTGATGAGGTTGGCTCCAAAAGGGTGAAACGGCAGCCTGGCTAGCAAGCACTAATGGTTGACATGGTGGCATACATCTACTCATTTCAATCAATCAGTAGTATACTGTTTTAAGCGAAAATTTTGCTACTGTAGTCAATAACATCAAGTAGATTACATAATGTGAGGTGAATAATTAGGCTACCAGAGGAAACTGTCGTAGAATGTCACCCCGTCATGTTGTGTAGATCGTAAATGATGAATTGATTTGCAATTTGCGGATTTTTACCACACTCACTAACATTGGATCACTTGATTTAAGAATCAAACTGATTCAACCAACACGGGGGTCTATTTGACATAAATTTATTTCACAAAACACACAGTAAAACAATGCTTTAATAACTGGTTGATGTTTTGAGCACAGTTTATTACTCATAGTCATATCATCAATATGTAATTGCTGGGCCTCCTAACTTCCTGTTACAGACCTATTCTCCCTTGAGTTTATTATTGCTAACATTGGTGTTGTCTCACTTCAGTTGCATGCATTTTGGTGTCTATGCGATGTAAAAAGATTCAGTGATAAGCTTTTCTCTCACCACCTAGTCATATAATTTTCTTTTTAATAATTTCATCCTATATCACCCTGTTTTGTGACCAAATGAAAGCGAATGCATTTCAATGGCTGGAACTTTATCCAGATTGTTTAGCATCTTAAATCAAGCGAAATTCTTATATTCTAAAGAAAGGATACTTATTCAAACTACCAAAGAAAGGAGACTTAAGTCAATGCAAGAACTGGTGCAGAATTATGCTCCTGTCCATCCCAAGCAAAATACTAAGCCGCATCATCCTGGAGAGAATCAAACATGCCCTGGATGAAAAACTTCGACCAGAACAGGCTGGATTCAGGAGGAACAAGTCATGCATCGATCGAATCGCAACACTACGGATCATCATTGAACAAAGCTTGGAATGGTAGTCACCTCTCTATCTCAACTTCATCGACTTTGAAAAGGCCTTCGACAGCGTCGATCGAGAGGTGATTTGGAAACTACTTCACTACTACGGGTGCCACCGACAATTATACATCTCATCCAACAGCTGTACGACAATGCTGCATGCCAAGTAATCCACAACGGGAAACTTACGGAACCCTTCGAAGTGAGAACAGGAGTAAGACAAGGCTGACCACTATCGCCAATGATTTTCCTGATTGCAGTAGATTGTATAATGCGACAGACAGACACACCGAAAGCTGCTACCTTGACGTGGTGGTCGGGCTTGAACACTGCAATGACCCAACAAGCTATACTGGCTGGAACTTATGTTCCTGCAGGTCTTACCATGCCAGAAAGGTTGTTTGGATAGCGGTTAGACTAAAAGCAGTTACCCAATCCAATCCTATGACTTCAAACAAATCACAAAATATCATGCCAGATCGGTCGGGGCCCGGATTAACAACGACCGCTCTTCCTGATGCCGTGTCACAGGGCAGAAGTGATAAATACGCTACTGAGACACACCAAATAAAAAAGAACAAACAAAAACAGGCCGTGTGTGACCGGCCTCAAGCAGTTGTCCCCTGGGCTCTGCGGTCACGCAACCAACTTCCACGGTGTGGGCAGCCGGGAAGTAACAATCGCCCTCACAACCCGAAGAGCACGCGAAACCTCTCTGTTCCTCACTCACCTTTGTCTTCATCTTCATCTCTATTATCTTACCTTCCTTCTACTAATGCAACTCCTCTACTTAATGGCTCTTCACTTCCTCTTCACTCTGTGTGCACTGATAACGATGGAAGCCAAAAAGCCACCATCGATAGTCTCCTAAAGCCACGTCATCAATTTCATATAGGGGCACTTAATGTTAGGACACTTTGCCAAATAGGACAACAGGCATCACTAGCCAAGACTCTGGCATCCCGAGCCATTGATGTATGTTGTGTTTCAGAAACACGCATACAGGACCCAAGTGTGGTTATTCATCTAACCCCACCTGGTCAACAGGATGAATCTGCAAAATTCACCTTGAGGGTGTCAGGAGATGAGACGGCTAGCTCACGAGGATTAGCTGGTGTTGGGATAGCTCTGAGTACTAGGGCAGAAAAGACATTACTTGACTGGATCCCGGTAGATAGCCGAATGTGTGCTGTCCGTTTGAACGGATCAGTGAAAAGGAGAAAGGACTGCACTACTCGCCGATGCCTTTTCGTAATCTTCGCCTACGCCCCCACTGACTGCAGTTCGGATGAAACGAAGGATGAGTTCTACCAAAAGCTGTCTAGTTTGCTGCGAAAGGCTAAACGCTCAGATATAGTCGTTTTAACTGGTGACTTTAATGCTCAAGTGGGGAAATTGTGTCAATCTGAGAAGAATGTCGGTGGCACATACGGAATTCCGTGCCAGCGAACCGACAACGGTGACTGTCTCCTACAGTTCTGTTCAGATAATCACTTGTTTCTTGTAAGCACTAACTTCAAACACAAGGAGAGACACTGTTTGACCTGGCGACCTCCATCATCAAACCAACGCTGGACACAAATAGACCACATAGCAATAAGCTATCGTTGGCGTGGGTCGGTAGGGGATTGTCGCTCCTTCTGGAACATGTGTGTAGATACCAACCACGCACTGGTCCGCGCTCGTGTGTGCTTACGACTGAACGGACGTAGGAAACAGCTGGCGGTAAAACCATCACGTCCCCAGCTCGATCAGCAAACTAAGTCCCTATTTGAGGAAGAACTAGCTAAACACATATCTGAGTTTGACAGCTGCGCTCATCCTGAAGAAGCCTGGAAAAATATTCAGTCAGCCATAGATACAGCTGTAAAAGCTGTGAATAAGGTAAATCCAAAGGTGAGTAAAAACCATTGGATTTCGACTGCCTCATCCGAACTGATAGATGCTAGAAGACTTATTCCGGCGAGCTCCGAATTCAATGAGGAGCGAAAGCTGCACAAAAAGAAACTTACGAAAAGTCTCCGCAAGGACCGTGAACAGTGGTGGTTGACAAAGGCGAAAGAGATGGAAAAAGCATCGGCGATAGGCAACACTAGGCAACTCTTTAGACTCATCAGGGAAACGGGTGGGAGAAGGCAAATCATAAGTGAGACTATTTGTGAGAAAAATGGCTCCTTAATTAGCTCTCAGGATAGACGCCTCGAACGCTGGAAAGAACACTTCGAGGAACAGTTTAACTTGCCTACAGCCACACTGAGCCTCCCCGCCATCCAGCACACACCCGAATGGGACATAGACACTGGCCCGCCGTCTGTAAGTGAGGTCACCAAAGCTATCTGTAATTTGAAACGAGGCAAAGCGGCAGGACCCAACGGAATTATTCCGGATGTGTTTAAATATGGGGGTGACATGCTAGTATGTAGTTTAACTAAGGTACTAGGTAACGTCTGGGAATCAGAGACGGTTCCATCAGACTGGGGTAAGTCACTTATCATACCAGTATTCAAGAAGGGAGACAAGTCCTCATGTGATAATCATAGAGGAATCAGCCTAACGAACATAGTCTCTAAAATCCTAAGCTCAGTTATCATGAACAGACTAAGCCGAAATAGGGAGGAACAAACGAGGGAAAATCAAGTGGGCTTTAGGCCAGGTAGAGGGTGCATAGATCATATCTTCAATCTCCGACAGATCCTAGAACATAGGCACACTTTTAGGCGTCCAACAATTGCCATATTTCTTGACTTGAAGGCGGCCTTCGACTCCGTGGATCGACAGGTTCTATGGCAATGTTTGACTATGAAAAGAGTGCCAAGAAAGTACATTGCACTAATCAAGGCACTCTACTCAAACTCACGTAGCTGTTTAAGGGCTTATGGGGAATTGTCATCTGAATTGATAACAACCAGCGGTGTCCGTCAGGGATGTCCACTTTCCTCATTTCTGTTTAAATTCATCATAGATATCCTAATGGAACTATCCTTAACCGAACGTAACGACTTAGGAATCGACTTGTTACCAGGGAATAGTCTTATAGACTTAGAATGCGCAGACGACATAGTCCTGTTAGGGGAGGACGCTGACAAAATGCAGAGTCTTCTGAACACCTTGAGCAGCAATCTTCGTATGTTTGGCATGCGATTCGCCCCTGTGAAATGTAAGATGCTGCTACAGGACTGGACTACGTCAACTCCAAGCTTCGTGATAGGGAGTGAAGTGATAGAACATGTTGACCACTTCACCTATTTGGGAAGTTGTATCAGCACCAACGGATTGATTGGTGACGAAATTACAGCACGGATCCAGAAAGCTCGGGCTGCTTTCGCTAACTTACACCGTCTCTGGCGTAGGCGTGACATCCGGCTGTCAACCAAGGGACGTGTATACTGCTCAGCAGTTCGCTCCGTCCTTCTCTATGGCGGTGAGACGTGGCCATTGAGAGCGGAAGACATGAAGAGATTGTCTGTTTTTGACCACAGATGTTTACGATCTCTTTCTCACGTTAGGTGGTATAATAAGGTAAGTAATGTTGACGTTAGGCGTAGTGTTGGGCAAAGAGGGAAAATCAATCGACGAGGCTATAAAGTTACATAGATTGAGATGGCTAGGTCACGTGCTGCGCATGCCTAGCCATCGCCTCCCCCGACGGACGGGCATTACTAGCTGATAAAGGTGCAGGTTGGAAAAGGGTAAGTGGTGGCCAAACAAATACATGGCATCAATCCATGAAATCCTTGACAGTTAAACTGGGTCAGGTAGGGAGATGCAGACTTCCGGGTTGGGGCTCTCGGGACTCTAAGAATCAATGGCTGGAGACAATAGGCGACATGGCTCGAAATCGTTGTCAATGGCGGAGATGTATTCAGTCTCTTTAACCTTCATACTCCTTTCTACCATTACTCATTCTGTTTCACTCTTATACTTGTCAAAACTCTATTGATTCTCTTCATCACTCATTTTCTTGTCTACCTATGTGTGCTATTTGGAACGTGGCAACTCGAACTGGTGCACTTCGGTGCCAAGTTGTATGTTGAATCCAGACAGACAGACAGACAGACAGTGGCGGGGAATGGGGAAACAGGCATAAAATGGACTCACACAAAAAACCAAATTGGAGGATCTGGACTTCGCCGATGACATATGTCTGATTTCCCACAAACTGGAAGATATGCAAACGAAAAGCAACAAGTTGGCAGAAGAAGCATCCAGAGAGGACAGGACTTCAGGTGAACATAGAGAAAACAGAGGTGATGAAGATTCCTGGCCAACACAAACACCACCAACAGCAACAACAACAACAGACAACAATCAGCATAAATGGAAGGAACCTGAATGAAACAACCTCCTTCACCTACCCGCCTAGCTGGGAAGCATCGTTTCAACAACAAGCAGACGGAACTGACGAGGATATCAAAGCAAGAATCGGAAACGCAAGACAAGCTTTCACTACTCTCAAGTCTGTGTGGACGTCAACAGCACTCAGTACGAAAATGAAAATAAGATCCAGATTTTCAAATCCAATGTGAAGTCAGTCAGTGCTACTCACCATACGGATCAGAGACTTGGTCAACGCGTCATAAAGAGCATCTCAAACAAACTACAGACCTTCATTAACAGTTGTCTTCTCTCAATACCCAAGATCAGATGGCCGGCCGGCCAGAAACGATCAGCAACAGAGATCTCTGGCAATGAGCGAGCCAACCTAGCAGGAACCGTTTGTGAAACAAATAGGCACGAAGAAATGAAGGGAGATGGATTTGCTGGCCATACTCTGAGGAAACAAACCATCAAGTGACATCACTAGACAAACCCGAAAGGGAAGTGGCGAGTTGGTCGTCAGTGCGGAGGTGGGGTGACTTGGAGGAGGTGATGTGAAGAGGAGATGAAAGCGTGTGAGCAGACTTGGAACCAGGTGAAGACTGTAGCAGAGAAGCGAATGCAATGTAGACGCACGGCTGAAGCCCTTTGTTCTTCTAGGAATTAAAGGAAACAATAATAATAATAATAATAGAATCTGTCTGGTCATTAGTCCAACAAATTTTGTCTCTGAGTGAGTTGGTTAGTCGGTGTAAATGTCACCCTGAGTACAGCCTTATTAAGTATCCTACTGATGTTACTTCTTTATATTAGTAATACTGTTGAGGTTTTGAATTCCTTATTATTTATATTATTTTCAATAATACTCTTATTTTCCTTACGGATCTTCATATGTTTTCGAATGAATTCTTTTAGGCATTTATTCACTAGTAATATTTCCTTTTTTTGTTTGACTTTGTTATTTCTTCATTGCATTGACTGAGAAAAGACGCATTAAGATAGTCTTTATGCAGATTTTCAGTTATTATCAAAGGTATCGATTGAATCAGTAAGCCATTCGAATTTATAAGAACTCAAATGACTTAGAGATAACTGTTATGACTAAACTGAACTGAATAAACCTGTTGCTACTTTGTTATGTCTGCAACTGTTAATTAATATGATGGTAATGAACTCGGCTGACACGCTAATACGTCTCTATTTGTCCGTTGTACTTTCTGATTCACTGAGCCACGCAAATATCAAAAGACAAAGGCTGACACCTGTGACTGTAAGATATTGTATTATTGTACATTTTAGGAAACAACAAATGATAATCATTACATTTTCTTTACCATAGTAAAGTCGGCCCATAACCGTGAGAGTGGATTGTTCGTATTGTCTGGAAACGGTTATTCTCATTGGTTGGTGATCCTACACAGACCAAGGTGAGACAAAAGACGATAAATTGATCGCACACACAAAATCCCAATATGCGTGATATATGATACATTCACATAGTAACTCCATTTTCTCCTACATATTTGTTGAGCAATCGGTTCATAGTTGTTTTTTCCTTAGACAGGGTTTCTTGTTGTTAATTCTTTATGGCAGGTTGGCTGTCCGTTTGACCGTCATTATGGAGTTAGTGAAGGGAGCAGCTTTTGATAAGAGTCTGCAGTAGCCTGTTTGAAATGTTTTTCGTGACGCGCTGGCCAAGTTTTTACCGGTATTGAAGAAGTGACCTCACATGAAATACATTTGTTCAACCAAAAACACTGATGTAGCAATTTAACGAGTTACTTATTAGTTACTGATTATGGGATACACTTCGTGCAGTTCTGATGGAAGGGAGTGACTGCTAGGGTCCCGAAGGTCAACCAGATACTCACCAATGGTATTAAAAGGTGACGGTACCATATTACTAATTGGGAGAAGTCAGCGCTCACAGGTCATTTGATTCTTCCATTCATTGACTGAATGGTCAACATACCTAGCTTGTAGTATGTAATCTTTGATGAGCTGTCGAGTGTGTACTTCTGAGGAGTTCTAAACTAGAATTACGCACCTTTCAGGAGCTTTTCTCATTCCTAGTATTCCAAATGGGTCATTGGGCCTCAGCTGGCTGCAGTGTTACTTTTCATGGAGTAGAGTCGCTAGCTTCACGCCCAGCCTCCTCTCTTTTCTAGACCTACTACCAACTAGGAAACTAAACGAACCTTAGGAGTACCTTGATCGAGAACTGAACCCGGATCTCCCACTTGGCTAGCTAGCATTCTACTATCAAATGTATGAACGGTTAATTTGAGGGAAACCTGAATGAACCAGTACTTTCTGTTTTTCGATAGAGAAAGAAAGATCAGATTTGCAGTGTAAAATGATATCATTCTATTTCACAGGTTCTCATCAGCTGCAAACTACCTGAAATCACAAAGGTTATAAATAATAATATTATAGATAACCATTGTAATTTCAGGTAGTTTGCAGCTGATGAGAACCTGTGAAATAGAATGATATCATTTTACACTGCAAATCTGATCTTTCTTTCTCTATCGAAATTTATCAAGGGAACCAAATGTATGAAACTTTCTTTTTCCATTGATAAATCTATTTACAGATTCTTCCCGATTAAATAGTAGAAGAAAAAGTAAAATTATTGACACATCTTCGTATACATAAATTACCAATAAGTTCACTGACTGATCACCACGAGGAGTAATCATTGTCAAAGTGTATTGACTGTATTTTATTAAGTCAAGTTGACAATGTGGTTAAGAAGTTGAAAGGAATAGCTGTTGTAGTGCACTTAAAATTAGTGTCAGATAGAGGCAGATGATATGAAGACCTATATTCACTGCCTATGAACAATTCGCATCGAAACATATGTATAATATTGAAGGGAGGAGAACTGGAACTCGCGTCGACCAGTACTGTAGACATTAGTCTTTCAAGTTAACTACTCTTGTCATTATTCACCTCATAAAAACAGTCATAAAGCAATATCTAATATCGTGTTGTCGAATAATTATTACTGAACGAATATTTTAAGTCAGGAAAAAGTTCACACAGGCATTAGAAACAATAAAAATACTGTGTCCCAGTGTCTGAATGGTCCTAAGGCTTGTATGTAACTTAGAGGTTCTGGATTCGATCCTCAGTGATCTCATGGACGCATATATCTACAAAGTGCTACTTAGTTTTAAATATTCTTCTAATTGATGGCGGTTCACCATGAAATCTACAGTGAAATCAGTCAGTCCTTATAATTTAATACTTGAGAAATTAGTTTTCAGATTTAACCTTCGTTAAATCGAAACGCCCATTATTATTTCGGATATTTTTAGCTACTCATTAGTAGTTAAAAAGTAATATTAAAATAATGGAAATTTGACATTTTGAATGACAGGGATATGGATGTCTTCATTATAGATAAGGTTTTATTTTGATAAATCACACAGTATTGTACAGTAGTAGTAATTGATGACGTTTCGAGCAATAATTTTGCTCTATCTATCTATGTATCGCTGTTTCCCTTTTTAAAATATATTGTAACTTTCCGTCTCGTCTTTTGTGTGCTCTTTCTTAAGAAGTGGACTGAGAGATCGCTTAGCTGTTGTACCCTTTTTTGGAATAGACAAGCGATACTCGTGATTACCGCATCTGTCATCCGCTTGGCATTCCTGTCTCAACTCAAAGTTTCTGCAAAATACGATAAATTTATCCTTCCAGATGAGACTAACAGTTGGGTGGTTGAAGGCAAACTGTAGGAAGATTTATACATATATTTCGTGCTTATTGGTACTCATTAGCAATGTTTATTCTCAACCTTTAAGGAATTAATGTCGCCCCCTTGAGTTTCGAATCCATATGACACAGGGCTACAGTCAACAGCACAATCTTCAGTGAGTATGGATGAAGACAAAAAGAGATGATGATAATGTGGAGTCTAAAATGACACTGTCAAAATTGATTGAAGTAACAATTCATGGAAAATTCCCATTGTAACATATAGAAAATCAAAACAAATGATTCAGCGAAGAAACTGTTTTTCAACGAATTTATCATCAAGCTGTACAATCGTATATATATGGTTTTTAAGAAGTTATATCCGGTGGGGGAATTGAAACATAGGTGTGAATGCATGAAATAATAATAATATGAAGTGAAATTAAAACTAAAATGTTTGTGATTATAATCGTAGTTAAATGTCAAGTGGCAAAGCAAATTAATGTGATATATAGAATAATTCATAGGTTGTATAGAACTTGAAAACGGGTGTGCAATTATAAGATTAGTAGACAAATCGAATAAAATAAAAACGTAACTTAATTTTGTGTGAAATTTAATGGCATGGAATTTAATTCTGTAAAAAGGAATTGATTTAGAGTGACAAGTGGAACAAGTGAAATAATACGGGGGACAATTAAAAGTGAGAGTAGTAATAGTAACAATTGACTTAATAAGGAAGAGTATACAAATTGAATAGACAAAAATGAAAAATTGAAAAAATGGAGAGTTGGTAGAGCTAAAGTATGATTGGGGATTACCATACTTTAGCATAGAGGGATTAAGACCATGAAAGTTGGAGGGGTTGAACGAACTTTTTCTGTACACAGAGATTTGGCTTTTCTGTTTCGATAGCCAAAGATGGTTTCAGCAATACAGATGAGTCGGGTACGTAGGGATTTGGGTAAATTACTCTTCGCCTTGTAGATGACTTTGAAGGCGGAGGCTCTAGAGATAGGGTGATCATTATCGACCAGATGTTCAATGATCGCGCTTCTTATTGTTCCACTACCACCTTTTCGTAACCATGCAGGATAGTGTTCTTGCACCCTCTTGGACAAAACTCGTGTCGAACGACCGATATACCTAGCTCCACAAGAGCAGGTGAATTGATAAACACACATAGAGTTGGTAAACAGCGGGATCTTGTCCTTCAGGTTATTGAATAATAATGGTCGACTAGAAAAGGCTATTCTCAGGGATGCAGCAGGGAATGTTCTTTTCAGGGATTGTGATATCCTCCGTTTCATGATATCGGAAGCTAAGTCCCCTTTGAATTCCAAGCTCATGTAAAGTGTCTTCTTGGGTACGGTTGATAACTCACGTTTTTTAGGATTCGAATGAATATTCTTATATATAAAACGTGGTGGAAATCCATTTTCTATTAGGATTTTCCTCAAGATGTATAACTCATCTTCCACAGTATCAGGGCTACATATGCGCCGAATACGAGTGACAAGCGACCGGGTCAGGTTTCGTTTTCGACCAATGGGTACCCAACTGTAGAAATTTGTCAGTTGACCATTCCATGACAGCTTGCGATAAATCGATCTTATCAGGGTTCCATCGGTCCTTCTTGATAAGTTCACATCGAGGAAATGCATGCTAGACTCGTTCTCCATTTCGAGTGTGAATTTTATCGCCGGATGGCAACCATTAAATACATCTAATATATTATTTAAGTTACAATCACTATTACAAATAATAAAGGTGTCATCTACATACCTTTTATACATTTGAAAGCTTTGGATTATAGGCTTCAGCTGATCATTTTCTAGACTGGACATAAAACAGTCTGCAAGGAGAGGACCCAAGGGAGAACCCATTGCAATACCATCCTTCTGTCTGTAGATTGCTTCATTGAAAGTAAACTGTACATTCAATGTACATCTCAGAAGTAGTTGTTTCAGATCTGTAGTGGGTATACCTATATTCAATTTGTTGTCTTCTATATATTTGCATATAAAACATATAGTTTCTGTCAGTGAAACGTTCGTAAATAGGGATTCTACGTCCAAAGACAACATATGTTTATTCGACGCATTTATATCCTGTATACATTCAGGGAACAGCTATCTACTCATTCTCTCCGGGACACCTTCCAATTTAGTGAATGTGTCATGAGTTTCTTGACGATTATTCAGTTTTCCTACTAGTTCTATGATTCCACGCCCCTTCCAAGTTCTATACAACCTATGAATTATTCTATATATGTGACATTAATTTGCTTTGCCACTTGACATTTAACTACGATTATAATCACAAACATTTTAGTTTTAATTGCACTTCATATTATTATAATTTTATGCATTCACACCTATGTTTCAATTCCCTCACCGGATATAACTTCTTAAAAACCATATATATACGATTGTACAGCTTGATGATAAATTCGTTGAAAAACAGTCTCTTCGCTGAATCATTTGTTTTGATTTTCTATATTAAGTAACAATTAACAAACAAATGCTGGTTTGCAGGAATTTGAATTACTTCAAGTTACGGACTGATATGAATTAGAGAACCATTGATTACCAGAAGGGAGCTACATCTTCCTATTTCGGGACTCTTCTGTGAGGCGCATCCACTACTGCACCAGGGGTCGAATCAAAACATTAGGTTATGAAGCCAATCCGCTGAAAACTAAAATAGGTTTCTATAGATCGAGAAGAGAAAGACTAAACTAAGCCGTTGTGTGAGCGTCGGTGGCATAGCGGTTGAGACGCTCGCCAACCATGTACATGGTCCGGGCTTCGAGCCTCGGCCGACGCTCTCCTTTACCTCGCTAAGCCAGAAATAACGCTGGTGAAGAGGAAAGGTTGGGCATGAGGCTAGCGACTCCATCCTGTAAAATAAGCTCTGCTACAGAAACTTCAAGCCAATAGGTTGAAGCCCTATTTTCCACTGGGGAACGTGAAGGAAAAAAAACAAAACAACAATCGTATATATGGTTATTTTAAGAAATTATATCCGGAGTGGGAATTGAATCATAAGTATGAATAACATAAAATACTAATAGTAGCACGAAATGCAATTAATCCCCATTTATATTTTGGTTATATTTATCTTTCGTTTTGTTTATTCAATTTGTATACTCTGCCTTTATTACATCACTTGTTACAATTACTATTCTCACTTTGAATTGTCCTCGATATTATTTTACTTGACCCACTTGTAATTCGGAATCGATTTTATTTTGCAACGATAAATTCCATGTTGTCATATTCCACACAAAACCTAAGCAACATTTTGATTTTTCAAAAGAATGGTTACTGAACAAAGAATATTCTGTTCGATAACTCCTTCTACATCAGGTTCTAAAGTTATACATACATATTAGTGAATGCATTAGTGTTATTAACAACAATAATGACGTTTGAATAACAACGAATCAACAATAATAAAAATAAAAGTAATAATAATGGATTACAGCTCAATAAAATAAAAAAAAACGATAAACTGAATAAAGATTTCCAATTAATAGTGTTCTCTGAGCTGGTTGGTTTAGTTGTGGAGCTTTCGTGATCCCTCTGGAAAACATCCCTCATCAGCGCAATTTTTAGCGTAAAGTGAACTGATTCAAATTTCTTCATGAGTGATAAAATTCCGTCTCCCGGTAACCATCTTTACATATGTATTCATCATTTCCTATTGACTTGGATTTGAAACTTTCTCGCCACATGATTTACTCTTTGTTAGTTGGTATATTTCATCCATATTAACATGTTTGTTAATCGCAAATTCGTTTGAGTACCAGGCTTCTAGGAATTCCCTGACTGCAATTTTGGTGTTTCCCCTGTCTAAAATTTCGACATTATCCCAATCGTCAAATTGGTGTCCATAATTATCTATACACATTGGTATGAAAGAACATATATCATGTCTATCTATAGAACTTTTAAGGAAATTAAATTACCTAACAGAATCATGCAACCATTTAATCAATTCGTCAATCCAATTTTTAGAGAAAATCAGAAAGCATTCAAGTAGAAGACAATGAAATAATGGTGTACTTTGATGTCACAGCATTATATACTTCAATTAGTCCAAAACTAGCAACAGAAACTATGCAACAATTACTCTATTGTGATGAAAACATAAAAACGCAATGTTCAACTTCGATAGAACTCATAAAATTATGCCTTACAACATACTTCCAATTCAATACTCGAATATATGAACAAATAAAAGGAACACCAATGGGATCATCACCCATATCAGGATTAATAGCTGAAGCCGTCAGGCAATGATCAGAATTAATAGCTCTACCTATAATTAAACCAAAAATCTCTGTACCTTACGTTGATGATACATTTGTATTAATTAAGAGAAACGATTTAGAATATACGCATAAATTAATAAACAACATATGTGAAGACATCAAATTCACAAGAGAAGAAGAATTAGATAACAAAATCCCATTTTTAGATGTCTTAATCAGGAGAACTAACACAGGAGATTTAGAAACACAAGTATATAGAAAATCAGCACAACCACAGATCAAATACTCAACTATACTAGCAATAATCCAGTTACTCACTCACAAACGAAACTGTGTGCAGACATTGTTTAGAAGAGTTCAAACACACTGTAGCACTAATCCAATGTTGAAAAGAATGGAAGAAAAGTACCTACAAACAGTCTTCAAAAAGAATGGTTATCCACAAAATTTCATCAAAAAGTGTTTAAAGTCGAATCACAACACCAACAAGGAACCATCATCAAAGACCACAAGAAAAATCATCCCACCATATATAAGCAAAAATATCTCTGAAATAACAGCCAGAATAGTGAGACCATTAGAAATAGATATAGCACACAAGCCAGTCAAATCACTTCATTCGATATTGTGCAAACCGAAAGACCCATCCAACAGAAAAAGGAGATAAAATTAATACCATTCACAAAATAAACTATATGGACTGTAACAGGAATTACATCGGCCAAAGTGGGCGTCCCCTTCGAATCAGAATCCAGGAACACAAATCAGCTGTCGAAAGACATGACATATATATTCTTTCATATCAGTGAATGCAGATAATTATGGTCATCAATTTGATTGGGATAATGTCGAAATTTTAGACAGGGGAAACACCAAAATTGCAGTCAGGGAATTCCTAGAAGCCTGGTACTCAAACGAATTTGCGATTAACAAACATGTTAATATGGATGAAATATACCAACTAACAAAGAGTAAATCATGTGGCGAGAAAGTTTCAAATCCAAGTCAATAGGAAATGATGAATACATATGTAAAGATGGTTACCGGGAGACGGAATTTTATCACTCATGAAGAAATTTGAATCAGTTCACTTTACGCCAAAATTTGCGCTGAAGGGGGATGTTGTCCAGAAGGATGACGAAAGCTTCGCAACTAAACCAACCAGCTCGGAGAACACTAATAATTACAGATAAACTGAATGTCAGGGAAATTAGTAAGGATAATAATACAAATTCATGAATTTCTAGTGTCTACGGAAGACTAGAGTAATAGTAGTGGCTGGACTTGCTTCTTTTCCATGCAAAGCACTGGTTGCTTCATGCGACTTGCTGCAGCCTCTGCTGTTTGTAGCGTGCTGTATCTCGATGTTTTCGGTAATTTATTTGGTACCCCGTAGATGATCGAGAAGGATTATTCATTGATGGCTGCCTTTGTGGCCAGTTTGGACCAGGTGCTGTAATGTCGAAATGTTGATGGTTTTTACTACACCTTTACTTCACCATACTGGGAAATGTTCTCAAGCACGAAAAATCAAGTTGCTAGGGCAATGGTCAATATAACTCGCTCCACAAGTGCACACAATTAAAAGTGGCTAGTCTAAGCACTTCATCTTTCAGTTGAGGAATCGCCATCGGTCGTTTAGAAAATATGACTTGTAGTTTACCAGCATTGAAAGTTCTTTGAATAGATATTCTTAACTTGTTATTAATTATTTCACTAGGTGCGTCACTCCTGAATCGCAGTCGTATAAATGAAGGCTTCATATTTACAGATGGAGAATAGTCATTTTGTGCTTTCTTGATCATGTGTATCTTGACGATTATTCAGTTTTTCTACTAGTCCTATGATTTCACACCCTTTCCAAGTTCTATACAACCTATAAATTATTCTTTATATGACAGTGATTGTTTTGCCACTTGACATTTAACTATGATTATAATCACAAACATTTTAATTCCACTTTATACACCGATTATTACGTCATGTATAAGCACTTATGATTCAGTTCCCTCACTGCATATAATTTTGTGGTTCATCAGAAGGGCAGTATAATCGTTGTGTGTATCGATTATTTTTTCGCATTTGGGTAGTCGCATCTTTATTAATGGACTGAATGCTGATGCAGGCACTCGGCAGCTTGTGCCATTTTTGTTCCGGTGTGAGACAAGTGATGTATGTTATGCTGCTTCCCTCCTCTCTAACGTACGTCAATGAGTCGTGGCTGTCGAAAGAGGAAGGTATAAACAGTTGAATGTAACACAACCGCGATAAACTGTTTTTCTGTGGCGAAGATGATGGATTTCACTTGTTTTTTAAGTCTATCACAGGTACCGTGGTGTGTTAAAAACGGGCGAATTATTTCATAGGCACTTTTGTCGCGTATAATTAAAATATTGTGAGATATTAGGTAGTTTTGTTGGATAATGATGTTGGGTAGTATCCGTCTCATTTCCTCAGCAAATGGGCCACACACAAAGAGAGTGTATTAACAAAGTAGGATCTGGATAACTGACCATCATACTAATAACTCGTAGGAAGATGTTTGCATCTTTCAATCATCACCCAAATGGCAGACCATCAGTTAGCAGATCTGACTTTCGATTACTGCCTAATTTGGGCTGTATCATCACTTGTGAAATTTCAGTTGTGTGAACTACACGAAGGATCTGCACTCAGGAGACCGTCGGATGACATTATACTCCATGAAGGTCATCAGGTTGGACACGAATGGAAAAAGGCAAATTGGGCTTGATCTGATTGTAACACGGAGAAGATCTTATGAGAAGGGAATACATTTTGTTGGTAGTCGTGAAGTCAGCTAAAAAAGATACCAGAGAAGAGGATACAATAGCAACATGCTGTCGAAGCCCTATGATCCATCCAGGGGAATAATGATAACACAGTTGCATAATCTTTAATAATAATAATAATTTGCTTTATTCCAGAAACAGTACTAGTGGTACAGTGTGGTATTTTCAGCACATATCTACAATATTTGCATCTAATTTTATCCAACGTTTAAAAGGAGTATTTCAAAAAAATAATAAGTATAAAGACAACAACAGCAAAAACAAAACACAAAAAACACAAAATAATTTTTAAAAAACCCGAAAAAATACCAAGAAGTAGAAAGGAAAATAAACAGCATAAAATAATATCTCAGTATTGGGTAGTGGAAGCTATGATATGATTATGCATGGTGACAGTAAAGCTATAGTCATACAAGAAGTTATGAAATGATATAAAAGAATGTTTATCGTCAAGATGATCAGTTAATTTAGGTTGAAACAACTCTAAATAATCATACAAAAACATTTCAGGGTTGTTGTTTTGTTTGTTATTGTCAGGTCTAATGCGGTGTTTGTAGTGGTAGTGTGAGTAATCCTGAATATTACAAAATTTTAAGATGGTGATAATGGCTTTCACAACCAAGATTGTCAGTTAATGTTGCCGAACAAAAAAAAACAAACAACAACCACAAAACTAATAATTACACGACGGTTAATGACAGGACAATTTTGTAATACTCATGGTGCTAATATAGTCGGAACCAGTAGATACACAAAAGAAGGAATACAGTGAAGTACAAAAAGTGAGCCAATGTTAATAATTTAGGTAACTAAGTATGTTTAAGAAGGAGTTCACTATAGAATACAAAATAAGAGAGAAATAAAAGAGCCTAAAATTATGTCATTAATAACAAAGCAAGTCATAGGTTTCACGCTTAACATTGTCTCTGTCACTTAGAACACGGGCCGAATGTGGTATCGTTGAGTTCCTGTACCTGGTTGTACGAGCATAGATTATTTTATACTGATTTCTGGTTTTACTTGATGAGATACAAGGCGAGAGT
Source organism: Trichobilharzia szidati (assembly GCA_944472155.2). NCBI lineage: Eukaryota > Metazoa > Platyhelminthes > Trematoda > Strigeidida > Schistosomatidae > Trichobilharzia > Trichobilharzia szidati. Next base: position 28,047,149 of record OX235271.1, read on the forward strand.
TGGGAATAGAGGGGTTGTTGGGGGTCGGAGAGTATGGTTTTAGACCATTTTTCGCATGTATTCAGATGCCTTTCAACTAATGTAGTGACGAGCTGACTGAGTTTTACACCACTAGTCCTACTAGCTACCTTTAACATCCTTCTCAGGATGGTATAGTCCTTTTTCAGTAGCCCAGGAAAGATTAACGGGGAGCAGTAAAGTAGAATAGGTAAGATACAAGAGTTGACAAATTGTGGAAGTAGAGGTTGGGTGATTCCAGATTGTCTTAGTTTCTTAATGTAGTAGGTTAGACAGTAAACTTTCTTAGAAATCATTAGGATATGAGATGTCCAAGTAAGGTTGGAAGATAGAACTAGACCGAGGTATTTCGCATTAGATTTAGTTTCAGTTTTAGTCCCCTCAATGCAACAGGCTTCATAAGGACTTACTAGTGTTTGCAGATCTCGTTTATTCCTAAAGGAGAAGTCAATAGTCTGACATTTTGAGGGATTCAGCATGAGACCATTTAGTTTAGACCACTGACTGATGTCCAACAGGAAGCTATTTAATTTGAGACAGTCTGACTACGACTTAACGGGAAGCGAAGCAGTCAGGTCATCTGCATATTTGACGAAGTTGATTTCGTCTGAAAGAGGTAAGTCATGTCAGAAGAAGGAAAAGAGAAACGGAGAGAGAACAGCACCCTGAGGGACTTCAGCTTCAGTAAGCAAAGGAGAGGAAGATACACCATTATATACCGTGTGCTGTATCCTATCTGCTTATTCAACAATCTCATTTGCATTTTTCATGCGATATACTTGAAAAAAGTTTTTCAACGCTTATTGCCTTCTTTGAAAACCATCATTTTTTAATACTAATTAAAATTCAACAATTCAGACATGTTAATTTTTAAACTTTTGCGTCGAATTTTTGTTCAATCATTCTGTTTGTTATCTGGTAATCCTTTCAAGGTTAATATACCTCCTGGAAATAGAAAGATAAGTAGAGAAAATGCTAATGAAGAAGTGGGGTTTATTCATTGTGATTATCATTCATCTAGCTGTTTATTCCTGATTTATTAATTTCATTTTAAAAATATCAATGTAAACAAAACAAAAGTTTGTTTTCAAATTCGAATATATGACGCGAATTTAGTTAGACAACTAGTGACATTAATTGTTCACGCCACTTCAAACTGAACTATGATTATAATCATAAATATTTTAATTGCATTTCACACATGGATTATTATTGAGTGTATTCCTACCTATGATTCAGTTCCCTCACCGGATACAATTTCTTAAAAAAACCCATTTATATACGATTGTATAGCTTGATAATGAATTCGTTGAGAAGAGTCTCTTCGCTGAATCAGCTGTTCTGATTTTAAGTAAGCACCTGAATCGAAGACTTACAAGCGAGAACCGACAAACTGGTCGGAGAAGCAGCAAAGACAGGACTCCAGGTGAACATAGACAAGACGGAGGTTATGAAAATAACCACCACCACCACCAACAACAACAGCAACATCCACCGCTAACCACCATCAACGGGAGGGATTTGAAAGAGGTTACTTCATTCACTCACTTATCTAGGGAGCATTGTCTCAACCACAGGAGGAACGGACGAGGATGTCAAATCGAGCGAGAATCGGGAAGGCGAGAAACACATTCATCAACCTGAAACCAATCTGGAAATCTTCCGCTGTCACTCAGCCTGCATCAACAACAAAGTGATTCGGATTTTCAATACAAACGTCAAGTCAGTCAGTTCTTCTATACGGATGGATCAGAAACTTGGCCAGTGGGTCACAAAGAATATTTCCAACAGCCTGTTGCAGACCTTTATCAACAACTGTCTTCGCTGGCTCTATACTCAAGATCAGATGGCCGGAAAGAATCACCTACAAGAAAGTAAGGAAACAAACAAAACAAGAACCAATCGCTCAAGAAATATGCAGGAGAAAGTGGAGATGGATCGGACACTCGCTGAGGAAGCTGCTGGGTGACATCGCGCGTCAGACCAGTGTTCGAGTGGAACCCGAAAGGAAAAAGGCGAGTGGGACGTCCAAGAGTGACTTGGAGGAGATCCTGTGAAGAAGAGTTGAAACATTATGGACTAACATGGATGCAGGTGAAAAGTACAGCAGAAGACGGAAACAAGTGGAGACGTGTAGTTGAAGCCATATGTTCCACTAGGAACCCAATGGAACAATAATAATAATAAACACCTGAATCTTTTTTTTGCAACAGTAGGTTTCGGGATTACACCATACTCACTTCGTCATGAGAGCAATATTTCAAAATAATGGAGTAGATGTATGGTTTAGGCAGGTGTGTTTTAAGTGAGATTTAATTGCGAAGCTTTCATCGTCATTCTCTGGCGGGCACCATCTTCAACGCTAATATCAATGCGAATTAAGACTTCGGTATTCTCCATCAATGAATGATATAAGTGTCTCTCCTAATGACCTTTTCTGTGATTGGTTGTCCCCAGAACGTCTCACCCTGAGTTTTAACTCAGGTGGGTGCGTACTGATGAAGAGTCCCAAACTCGGACGATACAGCTGTCCAGTACTCAGAGCCAATTTTCCAATGATTCTCTAACTGGTTTCAGCTCATGATGAAATCCTCCAACCTATTTCTCACTGTATTATAGGTACTGTTTTGTAATAAAGCAAATTATTATTGTTGTTTTTATTATCGACTAGAGAAATCTGAAAAAATTCAGCTACAGGCGGTACAGATGAGTATGACAAAGGCGAGATAGGTGAGTCAAGGTAGATGCTGACTATTCTGAAGTAACTATGGAAATATTCTGCAATGAGAATAACGATAAGATTCAGATTTTTGCTACTGGCGTCGAACTGCTGCTTATTTATGGCTCAGATAATTGGCGTGTTATTTAGAGCATTTCCAAAAGTAGACTTTTATCAACAGCTGCTATCACTACATAATACAGATTAGATAACCGCCCAGAAAGGATAAGCAACAAGGAATAATAATAATTTGCTTTATTCCAAAACAGTACATGTGATACGGAATGGAATTCTCAGCATTTTTACTACAGTATTGCATCCAGTTAGTAATTATCAATAAATAGAACTCCACATAGATTAAGGAAATCTCAGTTCATTATGACAACAACATATTGGGATGTCGGTAGCAAAGCCAAAGCTGAAGTGTTTGAAGGTGTTAGAAAAGTAAGAGCTATCATATTTACTGGCGAAAGCGGAAGAAAGAAACAAAGCAGCACATAACGGAAAAAAAGAGAGAAAAGGAAAAGAAAGAAAGAAAATGTTGTACCTATTGATGATGTGAGTTGGAAAGACGAGGTCCAGTTGTTCTACTGACTATTTAATGAATTATAGGTGTCACGCCTACTGCTTTCTTTATCGCACAGAACACGAGCTAAGTAGGGTAAGGTTGAGTTTTTGTACTTGCTGGTGCGAGCATATAGTTTTCTATATAGGCTTCTGGTTTTGTCGGATAAGAGGCAATGGGGGGAGAGTTGTGAGTGAAGAGGGTGGTGTGAGTTAGATAAAATGGATTTGCAACTGTGACAATGAATTAACCAAGGACCTATTACCCAACAAATATTCCGAAGAAAATGGAGATGGACTGGATACACACTGAAGAGAGACATTTGGATGGCGTCAGACGCAAGGTGGCCTCCCTAGTTAAAAAGTAGAATGAGATACAACTGTAACGACAGAAGATAAGGGCCAGGCAACAGATTGTTTTTTAATGAGAAAATCAGGAGATATCTGCAGATTTCTATGTACATTATTATTAGCGTAATGGTTAGCGGAGAAGCAACGTCTTCTGATTGCTTGTTTTCTTGCTGAAGGTTATTCTGTTATCTCTTTGTGGCCGTTTCCCAGAAAATTAAGCCATATATCTGAGAATCGTATTTGCACACGTTAAGTCTGCTGTGATTGGCTGGTGAGTTCCTCAAGGTTAAGCTTTGTTATTGTTATTTCTCATGACCCCGATTTGGGACGTGACACTGATGTAAATTGTTGTCTATACATATGATAGGGAAGATTTGTAGCTCAGGTGGATGATTTTAATGTGGTTGTGTTCTCTGAGCTTGGTGACTTCAGTGAATCATCAATCAATAGACACATCGAGATAGACAAAATTTATCAACCAATAAGAAAGAAACCTCACACACACAAAGGGTCAAAGTTCAAGTCAAAGAAAGAATCATTTCCAATACAAGTAACCTAGAAGGTGTGAAAACACACAAAAACAACCAATCACGTCCAAGGTCACCCACCAGGAGAGATGATTAATAAACTCGTAGAGAAATCTGAAAGCTCACTTCAAATTGAAGTACACAGATCACTAAATTACTTAATTATATAAATCTAGATTTATTGATCTAGTCTGAATTACACACATTCAGCCGTGACTAATTAACAATCTCGTGTATGATGGATGAACCGATATGACATCTACTACAAACACACGCACACCCATGTCTATAGGCATATTTCTAAATAAAGGTAATGTAATAAAAATAGTATTCTTCTAAAAGATTATAAATGCATAGAAGATCTTTCGGGAAATATCAAAATTAGCCTACTACTGTTAAGCATGGTAGTAACAAAACCAGTTGAAAAGTAATACTGGCTTACTGACTGACTGACTGACGAGGTAATAAACAGCCTTGTACAGAAGTTCATCAACTCAAATTGTTACTTGCCCACAGTAATAGATGACTGATGAAATAAGGATGTTAGGAAGATGAGCTGATATATGACAATCTGTTTGTGGTGAGAGTTGGCTGCTAGCCAAAGTTGGTAGACAGTAATTCACGTCAATGTTTATGTCTCCAATATTGGTGGTTAGAAAATGAGAACAAAGGCTTTCTGTAGGCGGATACAGTTGGCATATGGGTGATCTGACACAGCCACAAAGAGATGCATGGTTAACTTTCTGTGAGAAACAAGCAATCAGAAGACTGTGTTTTCTACTAACAATAATCTACAATAATGTACATTAAAATCTATAAATATATGTTGATTTTCCTTAATAAACTATCTGTTGCCTGACCCTTGTCTTCTGTTGTTACACTACTACACAGATTAACACCTCCTATGGTCGCTACGGGCTGGAGACAGTATTCGTATACTTGAAATGATTAAGCTGAAAATCATGACTAGCTATCTGAGGGGAATCGGCAGTGCATAGCATATAATCCACCACTTTTGAATTACACAATTTAAGGTGGAGGTTTATTACTGTCTTCAGCGAGGAAACAGGCATAAAATGGACTTCACCGATGATGTATGTCTGATTTCCCAAAAACTTGAGCATATGAAAGTGAAGAGCAACAAGTTGGCAGAAGAAGCATCCAGAGAGGAAGGGACTTCAGGTGAACATAGAGAAAACAGAGATGATGAAAATTCCTGGCCAACAGCAAAAACAACAGACAACTATCAGCATAAATGCGAGAAATCTGAAAGAAGCAGGCTCCTTCACCACCTACCTACCTACCTACCTACCTACCTCGGAAGCACAGTTTCAACTACAGGCTGATGGAACTGATGAGGATATTTATTTATTTTTTTTGATTACAGCTTGATTCTACACCGTATTTTTGGGACAGGTATGGAATTTTCAGCATGTGATATCGTTAACCCAAATGTTGCAGGCCGACCATAGATATCAGATGTGCGCCGGCAAGGGATCGAACCCCTAACCATGTGCATGATCAGCGAGAGTCCTAACCGCTGTGCCACCGACGCACAGCGAGGATCGAGAAGGCAAGGCAAGCTTTCATTACCCTCAAGTCTGTGTGGAGGTCAACAGCACTGCTCAGTATCAAAAACAAGATCCGGATTTTTAACTCCAATATGAATTCAGTGCTACTTACCATACGGATCAGAGACTTGGCGCGATGTCAAGAAGGGCAATTCAAACAGACTACACACCTTCATCGTTAGCTGTCTTTGCTCAATACTATAGATCAGATGGCCAGCCAGAAAAGATCAGCAATAGTGAGAGATATCTGGGAGCGAACGAACCCAGCAGTAACCAATTGTGCAAGAAATATGCAGGAAGAAATGGAGATGGACTGGCTGGCCATACTCTGAGGAAACCATCAAGTGACATCACACACCAGGCCATCACTCGAGTGTAATCAGAATGGGAAGCGGCGAGTTGTTCATCAATGTGAAGGTGACATGGAGGAGGTCATGTGAAGAGGAGATGAAAGCATGTGGGCAGACTTGTAGCCAGGTGAAAACTCTAGCAGAGAACCGAGCGCAATGGAGACGCACGACTGAAGCCCTATATTCCTCTAGGAATTAAAGGAAACAATAACCATATTATAGTTATTACAGTCTTCACTGGAAATTCAAAGTAGGTCACACACATTATGATGTGAATATTTAGTGTTGCCAAAACAAAAACTGCGAGGAATTTAACATACAGCCATATACTACTGATTTATTTAGGTGAGTAGCTGTATATTACTCACATCAATCAGTAGTGACTTCTAGCCAGATAATCGAAATGATCAACTCATAGTGCGAAATCAATTCAAACCATCCGATTTCTGGCTAGCAAGCAATACTGGTTGACATGAGTACTATACAACTACTCACCTTGATCAATCAGTAGGATACAGCGTTATGCAATGATGCATGCTTTCTCGACTGCCACTTGTAGTAATAAAAGCAAACGACATCACTAATTGTGGTTTGAGTCATTTCGGTTTCCAAAGGAACGTGTGGTGAAATAAGCACCTTCAATTGTATTAACAGTAAATGCTTTACAAAACTGCGAACTAGATTTACGGAGAGTTTTCGTGCAGAATGATGTAATTTATAAATGATAAATAACACCCATTTATGCATCAGTGGTCCCATGGTAGTATGCTTGCCAATCACGCACCTGTTCCGATTGTCCGATTCCCGGTTGACGCCTACCCTAACCTCGCCTAGCTGATAGCAATCCTGCAAAATAGGGGTGGGGGGTGAGGCGTTGGGCTAGCAACCACAATGAATAAACAGAACGCAACCGCCACTCTGACATCTGAAATTCCCCATTTCACACTTGTTTAAATTATCGTCGGGTTGAAGATGACCTGAGTGGATGGCATCCTGGAGTAGTGAATCTGTCACAAACACACCCACAATCTCATATACATGTACAACCACACACACACACTGATTCTGTCGCCCACAGACGCCATCCTTCAGTCCACTCTAATTCATCGTATTCATGCAAGAAGTTGTGAGAAATGAAGAATCTTTTTAAGTCATGGAAAATTCCTATTGTAACATGTAGAAAAACAAAACAAATGATTCAGCGAAGAGACTCTTTTCAACGAACTTATCATCAAGCTGTACAATCGTTTATATATGGTTTTTTTAAAGAAGTTGAATCATAGGTGTGAATGCATAAAATAATAATAATAATATGAAATGCAATTAAAACTAAAATGTTTGTGATTACAATCGTAGTTAAATGTCAAGTGGCAAAACAAATTAATGTCACATATATAGAATAATTCATAGGATGGATAGAACTTGAAAAAGGGTGTACAATTATAAGATTAGTAGACAAATCGAATAAAATAAAAACGTAACTTAATATTGTGTGAAATTTAATGGCATGGAATTTAATGCTGTAAAAAGGAATTGATTTAGAGTGACAAGTGGAACAAGTGAAATAATACCGGGAACAATTAAAAGTGAGAGTAGTAATAGTAACAATTGACTTAATAAGGAAGAGTATACAAATTGAATAGACAAAAATGAAAAATTGAAAAAATGGAGAGTTGGTAGAGCTAAAGTATGATTGGGGATTACCATACTTTAGCATAGAGGGATCAAGACCATGAAAGTTGGAGGGGTTGAACGAACTTTTTCTGTACACAGAGATCTGGCTTTTCTGTTTCGATAGCCAAAGATGGCTTCAGCAATACAGATGAATCGGGTACGTAGGGATTTCGGTAAATTACTCTTTGCCTTGTAGATGAATTTAAAGACGGAGGCTATAGAGATAGGGTGATCATTATCGACCAGATGTTCAATGATCGCGCTTCTTATTGCTCCACTTCCACGTTTTCGTAGCCATGCAGGATAGTGTTCTTGTACCTTCTTGGAAAATACTCGAGTCTAACGACCGATATACCTAGCTCCACACGAGCAGGTGAATTGATAAACACACATAGATTTGGTCAACAGCGGGATCTTGTCCTTCAGGTTATTGAACAATAATGGTTGACTAGTAAAGGCTATTCTCAGAGATGCAGCAGGGAATGTTCTTTTCAGGGACTGTGATATCCTTCGTTTCATGATATCGGAAGCTAAGTCCCCTTTGAATTCCAAGCTTATGTAAGGTCGATAAGTCACATTTTTAGGATATGAATATATATTCTTATCTATAAAACGTGGTGGAAATCTATTTTCTATTAGGATTTTCTTCAAGAGGTATAACTCATCTTCCACCGTATAAGGGCTACATATGCGCCGAATACGAGTGGCAAGCGACCGGACCAGGTTTCGTTTTCGACAATTTCAATTTCAAGAAGCATCCGTATCAATTTATTCATGATGATGATATAGCTGAATAATTATATGTTTAAATAAAAACAGGTGATTCAGCGAAGAGACTCTTTTCAACGAATTTATTATCAAGCTGTACAATCGTACATATATATATATATTCATTCCTTATATATGTATACGGACTCTCAGATATTATATCCGTTGATGGAATTGAATCATTGGTGTGAATGCACAAAATAATAATAGTAGTCTGAAATGCAACGAAAATATTTGTGATTATAATCATAGTTAAATGTCAAGTGGTAAGACAATCAATGTCATATATATATATGTATATATATATATATATATATATATATATATAGAATAATTCATGGAATGTATCGAACTTGGAAGAGGTATGAAATTCTAGAATTGGTAGGCAAATACTGCGTAGCATTGTGTGAAGTTTGATAACATAGAATTTAACACACTGCAAAACAAAATTGATTTAGAATGACAAGTGGGATAAGTGAATTAATACTGGAGACAATTCAAAGTGTGAATAGCATTAGTAGCAATTGACGTAATAAAGGAAGTGTATACAAACTGAATAAACAAAATGAAAAATAAGTAGATGCAAATATGATTAGGGATTACCGTACCTTAGCAAAGAGTGATTAAGACCATGAAGGTTGGAGAGAGAGGAGAATATGCTCTATAGAGAAATTAGAGGAAGAATTTGAGTTTCTTGAAAAGACATTGAAGAGCAATGGGTACCCTCAAAGGTTCATCAACAAGTATGGAAGATCTGAAGTCAAAAATGAAAAACAAATAACAGTAGGAAAAAAGCCAATCTACTTTGAGCTTGATTATAAAGGCGAAAACATTGCAGCGGTGATCAACAGAAGGCTGAGTACATCACTCATTAGCCATAGCCTATCCTGCAGCTAAGCTCGTCCCTATCTATCGAACAACATGCTCTTTGATGCAATCAAAAATCGATAGATATCCTTCTCATGTTAACTCCAACTGTATATACAAATTTACATGTATCTGCGGGAGCAGTTACATTGGAAGAACAGAAACAAGAAGTGCATATCTACGATTTTCTGAACGTGTACCAAAAAGCTTATGTCTAAAAGGAACAAATGCTTCAAACAGTGTCATCGCCAGGCATCTCCTCAACACGCGTTGGTCATGAGGTGGACGTCGAAAAGTCGTTCAAAATCATCAATAGGTAAAAGAACTAAATTGTCCTCAAGTTTGCTGAAGCCATTTCCATCATGCGCCTGAAACCTGATTTGTGCGTTCAGAAAGAAGCGGTTTTCAGTCTTTCTTTGCCCTGGTAACTGGACATTTTTCACTCGAATGCGAGATGCTGAAAAGTTTTCATTGTGTACGATTATTATTGTTCGGAAGTGTGTTTAATACAGCATATATATGTACGTATATATTATTAGTGTATGCGTATATTGATCGATTGATTTTTGTTTAAAATGAACTCTGTGCAAGTATGTTATTTTTGTAGATACTTTTGATAATGTCTTTGCCCTTTAAGCGGCTGACGAGAAGGCAATGAAATAAAGGATGGTAACATTTTATTCTGCCAAAACCGTAGTTCTTGCTTTGTTCAAAGTTGGAAGGACTAAACAAACTTCTTCTGAATACAGAGATCTGGATTTTCTCTTTCGATGGTCGAACTTTCAGCAATACAGATGAGTCGGATACTTGCTGAATACTTGGGGCAAATTACTTTTCGCCTTGTAGATGACTTTAAAGGCGGAGGCTCTAGAGATAGGGTGATCATTATACACCAGATGTTCAATGATCGCGCTTCTTATTGCTTCACTTCAACCTCTTCGTAACCATTTTGCAGGATAGTGTTCTTACACTTTCTTGGACAAAACTCGAGTTAAACGACCGATATAGGTATGGGGTGAAACAACTAGTAGCATTTTAGCAGGCTGCTATGTCTACCTTCGCTTCCTTCATGCTAGAGGTCAGATGGTCGGCTGGAAAACACAGGCTCAATAAACATGTAAAATAAAATAGAGATGGATTAGACATACACTACTGAGGAGACCTTTGAATGATATCACATGCCAAGCAATCTTTCGAGTGGAACTCGAATTGTAACCCTAAGATTGGGTTTGAGTTTGAGTGTCACATAGAGGATGCCATGTAAGGAGGGGACAACAGTTTGTGGTCTGTCGTTGAGGCAGATGAAAATGACACCAGAGGATAGCGTAGAACGGAGATGTGATCATAAAGCTTTATGTTCCACTCATGAAACTTTTTTAAGATAAAGTCTAGATATTACTTAAATCTAATCATCATATACTACTGAGTGAAGTTACTAAAAGATTATAAATAGCAGTCATTAAGTACAACAGAATATTGTCACATATTTCTTTTATTGAAATCAATAATTAGACGAATTAAAAGGCGAAAGTTTTTGATGGCTCAAAAATAAAAATATAAACTATCGCTTTTTTTTCCTGAATTCAGGTAAGTAGCGTTACATACACAGCTCAGAATTTTCCATCTATGCATCGGTTTTAGAAAGAAAAGATAGAATGGTGGGTTTTTTCTATATTGCTCCTTTAACTCTTTCAGTCTTTTCTTCTGCTAACAATCAAAGGTGTGTGATAAAGGTTTCCAACAGTACACCAAAATGGTACGATAGTTTTAATTAGCATCGGTTTAAAACAAAATCATAAAAACACTTAATCATAATAAAGTGATCATGACTGCGCCACAAAATTCAATAATCAAAAATAAATTTCTTCGAATGCATAAAAATATGTTTATATGTGTAATAAATAGCAAGTGTTTAGGTGTTGGAAAGATTCAATGTGCCAAAATTATTAATTTTCATAAGATGCGGAGAAGTTTTTGTCATCAAAGCTTAAATTGATATGAAATAGAGAAACTATTATTATAATTGCTTCCTATAATTCCTAGAGGAATATAGGGCTTCAGCCGTGCGTCTACATTGCGTCCGGTTCTCTGCTAGAGTCTTCACCTGGCTACAAGTCTGCCCACACGTTCTCATCTCCTCTTCACATCACCTCCTCCTGCCTGTCACCATCGAACTGACGACCGACTCGCCGCTTCCCGTTGGGGTTCCACTCGAGTGATGGCTTGGCGTGTGATGCCAGTTGATGGTTTCCTGAGAGTATGGCCAATCCATCTGCATTTCGTCCTGCAGATTTTTTGCAGACTTGGTTCCTACTGAGTTGGTTTGCTCATTGCCAGAGATCTCTGTTGCTGATCTTTTCTGGCCGGCTGGCCATCTGATCTTGAGTGGTATTGAGCGAAGACAAGTGTTAATGAAGGTCTGTAGTTTGTTTGAGATGCTCTTTACGAGGCGTTGACCAAGTCTCTGATCCGTATAGTGAGTAGCACTGACTGACTTGACATTGGAGTTGAAAATCCGGATCTTATTCCCATTTTTATGCTGAGTGCTGTTGACCTCCACACAGACTTGAGAGTAGTGAAAGCTTGTCTTGCTTTTCCGACTCTTGCTATGATATAGAGAAAAACTGCTTTAAATCAGAAGGAACTCAAGACAAACACACGCAAACACACACACAGACACTTTAATACACTTTTTCACTATTCAACGATACAGACGTTCAGTACTGCAACAGCGGTCAAAACAAGTGGACCAGTGAACTTCATTCACTGGGTCTGAATGCAGCAGATCTTGATCTATATAGATAGGCTCGTGAACCACTGGTGGTGCAGTCGACTTTTAGTTAGACCACTGGCTGTGACTGGTTCATGCAGATTCATCACAGAAATGAAACACTCTGTGTTGGCTCGTTCTGAATGAGTTTCATTGCAGAACTTTTGTACAGAATTGCAGCTTACGACACTCCACCAAGCACACAAGGGTGTAGGAGAGATTCTAGAACATAGGCATTCCTACCGGCGTCCAACAATCATTATATTTCTTGACCTAAAGGCGGCATTCGATTCTGTCGACCGAGAGGTTCTCTGGCGATGCTTGGCTGTAAAGGGAATGCCGAGAAAAAACATTGCACTGATTAAGGCACTCTACTCGTACTCATGCACCCAGGTGAGGGCTTCTGGCGAGTTGTCATCTGAAGTGGTGACGACTAGTGGCGTCCGTCAAGGATGCCCATTATCCCTATTTCTATTCAACTTCATCATATATGTACTAGTGGACTTAACCCTAACTCACTTCAGGGACTCAGGGACTGACTTGCTACCAGAGAGTAATCTCGTTGACCTAGAATATGCAGACGATATAGTCCTTCTAGGCGAGGATACTGACAAAATACAGTGTCTTCTGAACATCGTGAGCACCAATCTTCGTATGTTTGGCATGCAATTCACCCCTGTAAAATGTAAGATGATGTTGCATGATTGGATTACACCCACTCCTAGATTAGAAATAGGAAATGAAGTGGTAGAGCACGTTGACCGCTTCACTTACTTGGGAAGTACCATCAGCCTCAACGGGTTGATCTCTGAAGAAATCTCAGCACGAATATAGAGGGCTAGTTTTGCATATGCCAGTTTACGCCGTCTCTGGCGTAGACGTGATATCCGACTATCAACCAAAGGGCGTGTGTACTGCTCAACAGTCCGCTCCGTCCTCCTTTATGGCTATGAGACGTTGCCATTGAGAGCGGAAGACATGAAAATATTAGCTGTCTTCGATCATAGGTGTCTGCGTTCTATATCCGGTGTTAGCTGATGGTATAATAAGGTGAGCAATATTGAGGTTAGGCGTCGAGTTCTGGGGATGGTGGGAGGGGAAATCAATCGACGAGACTGTGAAATTGCATCGACTGAGATGGTAAGGACATGTGCTACGCATATATGCCTAGTCATCGCCTTCCTCGCCTTGACCGGCAATGTTAACTGACATAGGTCAGGCTGGAAAAGAGCTAGCGGCGGTCAAACCAAGACATAGCACCAGTCGATGAAATCTACAACAGTTAGTCTAAGCCACGTAGGAAGGTGTAGACCTCCTGGTTGGGGTCTTCGGGACGGTAAAAACCAATGGTTGGAAACAATTGGTGATATGGCTCAAAATCCTCGTTCTCAATGGCTGGCGCAGATGCATCCACTCCTTGTGACTTATGATTTCCAATGAAACTGTTTTGTTCTTCGTTATTACTATTCCTTTGTCTCACACCTCTGTTTACTGTCTATATTATGCATTTCTCCTACTTTCTTCTCTTGCTTTGTGTGCTACAAAGAGGGATTGTGGCGACTTGAACTTCCGCACAAATATGCAAAGTTCTATGTCGAAAACAGACAGACAGACAGAAGGGAGAATAAAGAAATTTAAAAGACCTGTAATTAGACAATGAATAGTAACATGAAGAGACAAGAGGGATTTAAGAGATCTAAGAGACAACAAGTAGTGAATACGTCTGAGCTACCGAGAACGATTTTGAGCCATACCATTAGTAATTTCTAGCCATTGGTTGTTAGCAACCCGAAGACCCCCATAGCTAGGCAGTCTAAACCTCTTTGTGCGAGTAGTTCAAACAACTGTCCAAGACTTTACCAACTGATGTCAGATTTTGATTTGACCGCCACTTATTCTTATCCAATCCCACCCTAGCACTTCTCATCGAGGAAGGCTGTGGCTTAGCATGCGCAGCATGTGTGATCGATTCAGCTGATAAAGTGCATCTTATAACAAGATAAACATCCAGTTAATAGGTATGCCTAACAACAAAATGAGCGCAGGAATTCCTTTTCAATTAGAACTCCATATATTATATATGTTATACTGATATATTTATAGTTTCACACTAAATTTGTACCTATCATGTAGTGATACATTAGTCAGCAAGAATCGTCAGTTTTAAGGTATAGGAGGCGTGAAAAGAATTACTAGATTCAGAGTCATTTAATTGATAGAGGTTAGCAAGACTAATTTGTGAAATAATGACAATTAGCAAAAAGAGAGATGAAAAATATACAAAAGAATATCAAGATACGAAGGTATGTTAATTGAATTAACTAAAATAGTAGTAATCAATAAAATAACAATATTTTAGAGACTGAGGGTGTTGACGTTAACGGATAGTACGAAGTATACTGACTCAAAAAGATCTAATACTCACAACTTCTAAAGTATTCATTCCACGTAGACCAAAGGCAAAGCAAAACACCGGAATTTGATAGGCTAAATTACGAATTATATTTCGGGAGGAAATCGGAGTGCTAGATGGCCGCTTAACTAGCTAGGGATAGTGCAAGAACGAACGAACGTAACACGATGGCGTGCCAGATGGCGAAAATGCTTGGCCTTAAGCCTTCAGCTCAACAAATAGACTTAAACAGTGAGGATCAGTATCCAATGTTCAGTGATGAATGCTGTGGCTAGTAGTTCTGGGGAACTACCTACTGCTACAATATCAGATGATATGCACAGAGATAGAAGAAGAGTTTCGACAGCCGATGAATGATCAGTAGATTTGTGAAGGATTAAATTTCGCTTCGGGCCAATTCAATGTGTGCTTATAAATTCACCAGCTCCTATGGAGCTAGTTATATTGGCCACACGCAGCGCACAGTTTCCAACCACATCTCTGAACATCATCCGCCATGGTTAGCAAAAGGACAATGCAAGACAGTTACTAGCTCACTTCTTGAGCACTTGGTGAAGTCAAGCCACGTAGCTCTTCAAGAGTCGTCTTTCAAGATTATCTACAAGGTGAGGCTAAATGGTACAAAGGGCGTCAGGCTTTGGCATTTGTGCACGGTGAAGGCGTTGGTAATTCGTCAATATACCCTTGAACTCTGTATACGGAAAATGTTTGTCCAGTCTCTTATTCTGCCATGATCTTAACCTCTTCATTAGTCGTTCCCTGTACATTTTTTTGTTTTCTATTTTTAGTGATTACTTTGCTTTTACTTTAATAATTTATTCACTACTATTACTCTCACATGTTCCTTTTGTACGTCTTCTTACCCTCTTGACACTTTTTAAATGGACACTCAGCTACCTTTCTTTTCACTAAATAACAATTTTAACCTTATCTAATTTCTAACGCTTTCTTCCTTTGTGCTGCTGAATTTTATATAATTTTAATTTTACCTCAGAAGTCACTTCTGAGAAATTATATCAATTATGTCACCCTATTACTCATTAAAGAAGAACTTTACACTTTTAGTAAATATAAATACAACCGTACAGCCTGTGAAGATGACTTCATCGATAACGAAAATTTTCTTCCCTGAATTGTCTTTTATTTTCTTCAGAAGAATAGTTGATTTGTAAGACTCTTTACGTGTTATGTCGACAGACACACAAATTTCTTACAAATACAGAGAGAGATTTAACTTGTTCAAATGAATTCTAACTGCTTGTGTTGTATGCAATGTTGTACTGGTAGAGGATGCCATCAGTGAGGTGAATTAAGGTTAATAACTTTCTAAGCTCCGTCAGTGTTGACTTGATATCCTATTTCGACGATATGAGATAGTAGAGAGTTATGTATCACAACATTCAGCCTGCAAAATTTGGGCTACCGATATCCATTCTGAAAATGCCATACTTTTAATGAAAATACGGTGTGGCATCAAGCTGTAACCAAAATAATAATAATAAAAAGATGACTAATATTCAGATGCTCGACAACGAACGTGCTTAAAATGCAATAATTAGTGTTCTCGGAGCTGGTTGGTTTAGTTGCGGAGCTTTCGTCATCCTTCTGGACAACATCCCCCGTCAGCGCAATTTTTAGCGTAAAGTGAACTGATTCAAATTTCTTCATGAGTGATAGAATTCTGTCTCCCGGTAACCATCTTTACATATGTATTGATAATTTTCTATTGACTTGGATTTTAAACTTTCTCGCCACATGGTTTACTTTTTATTAGTTGGTAGATTTGGTCTATATTAACATGTTTGTTAACCGCGAATTCGTTTGAGTACCAGGCTTCTAGGAATTCCCTGACTGCACTTTTGGTGTTTCCTCTGTCTAAAATTTCGACATTATCCCAATCGAATTGATGACCATAATTGTCTATACGCATTGATACTAAAGAATACATATCATGTCTTTTCACGGCTGATTTATGTTCTTGGATTCTGATTCGAAGGGGACGCCCACTTTGGCCGATGTAATGCTTGTTGCAGTTCACGCAATTTAGTTTGTAAATGGTATTAATTTTAACCCCTTTTTCTGTTGGATCTTTTGGTTTGCATAATATCGAATTAAGCGATTTTACTGGTTTGTGTGCTATATCTATATCTAACGGTTTCAGTATTCTAGCTGTTATCTCAGAGATATTTTTTCTTATATATGGTAGAATGAATTTTCTTGTGTTCTTTGATGATGATTTCTTGTTGGTGTTGTGACTCTATCTTAAACACTTGATGAAATTGTGAAGATATCCATTCTTTTTGAAGACCGTTTGTCGGTATTTTTCTTCCATTCTTTTCAACTCTGGAGTGCTACAATGTGTTTGAACTCTTTTAAACAATGTCTGCACACAGTTTCGTTTGTGAGTAATTGGATTATTGCTAGTATAGTTGAGTATTTGATCTGTGTGCGTTGATTTTCTATATACTTGTGTTTCTAAATCTCCTGTGTTGGTTCTCCTGATTAAGACATCTAGAAATGGGATTTTGTTATCTAATTCTTCTTCTCTAGTGAATTCGATGTCTTCAAATATGTTGTTTATTAATTTATGGGTATATTCTAAATCACTTCTCTTAATTATTACAAATGTGTCATCAACGTAATTTATCCAGATTTTCGGTTTAATTATAGGTAGAGCTATTAATTCTAATCTTTGCATGATGGCTTCAGCTATTAATCCTGATATGGGCGATGATCCCATTGGTGTTCCTTTTATCTGTTTGTATATTTGAGTATCGAGTTGAACGTTTGTTGTAAGGCATAATTCTATGAATTCAGTCGGAGTTGAACATTGCGCTTTTATGTAGAGTATTTGTTGCACAGTTTCTGTTGCCAGTTTTGGACTAATTGAAGTATATAATGCTGTGACATCAGAGGACACCATTATTTCATTGTGTTCTACTTGAATGCCTTTGACGCAATTCTATCACTCATGGAGAATTTGAATCAGTTCACTTTACGCTAAAATTTGCGCTGATGGGGGATGTTGTCCAGAAGGATGACGAAAGCGCCACAACTAAACCAACCAGCTCAGAGAACAGTAATAATTACAAATCATCCACCTGAGCTAAAAATCTTCTGTATTATTTCAGTTTATCGTTTTGTTGATGCTATTGAGCTGTAATCCATTATTATTATTATTACTATTTTTGTTATTGTTGATTCGATGTTATTCAAACAACATTAATGTTGTTCACAGCACTAATTCAATCACTGTTATTTATGTATAACTTTAGAATCTAATGAAGAAGGAGTTATCGAAAAGAATATTCTTTGTTCAATAACCATTCTTTTGAAAAATCAAAATGTTGCTTAACTCTTGTGTGGAATTTGACAACATGGAATTTATCGCTGCAAAATAAAATCGATTCAGATGTCAGGTGGAAACTCAACTACCTCTCTTCTCGTTCGATAAAAATTCTCATCTTATCAAAGTCGCTATTTCCTGATGGGATTTTGCTTGACTGGTTGGAGCACGATATCCTTTAATGGTCTCGTCAGAGCACGTGCAGTCAGTTTTAATTCTCTTCTGCATATTTGCTGACTGGAAGTTTGTTGACTAGTTCGTTAGCAGAGTTCCTTGTTACTTGTCCATGCTGGCCGGTTATCCGATCTTGAGTATAAAGCTTGCAAAGGCACCTGTTTGGGGGTAGTATTCACTGTGCTGGAATTATCTTCATGAAGTATGCACCATGTCTCCAAACTGTACTGAATTATTGATTTGAGTACAATTAAATAATATAAAGCAAGCAATAAAGGTTAATAAAGCAGGATTTAATGAATTCATCAAATTTCGGTAGAAATCGTCAGCTGAATACTCTACATACACGGATATATGCTTTTGAAATTACATTGGGAGATAAAGGACTGATAAGTAAACAAACTACATTGAATTAGTCATGCAGAAAGACAGGTGCGAATGTTTTTCCAGGTCATGTTCAATTAGATAAGGGGAGAGAGAGTATGGGAGATCAAAATTAAGATAAATTGCGTTACGCTTCAATTACATCACTTAGATAAACAATCAGACATTAGAGAATTTAACAAGAATTGCAACTAGAGAGACGTCAATAGTAATAGTTATAATAACAATAATAATAGTGTTGAAGTGAGTTAAGATAATGCTACTGATAAAGGATAGTTTTAAATGAATCAAGAATAATAATGAGAATAATAATAATAAAAATAATAATCATAATAAGAGGTAGAATAATAAGTAAAACGTATTACCATGGTAGATTCAGAGTCACGACCATCTCCTTTTGTACACAGAGACATGGTTTACAAACTCGAATTGCACAAGCCTCTGCAATTGTAAGCATCTTCTTGTTTCTTTGTCTGCTGACAATGGTGAGTGACTTGACTGCGTCGATTTCATGCCCGTAATCCACAAGATGCTTTGTTATTGAGGATTTTGGCACTTTGCACGCAGCTGTTTTCAACCATTTTGGCAAATGCTCCATCATGCAAGTAGACAATCTCCTTTCCGTACGACCTATGTATTTGGTCCCACAAACACACTCAAATTGATATACGCAGTTTGAAGTGTCGAGGATTGGCGACTGGTCTTTCCCAGATTGTTGAAGCACTCGCTTAATGGTGTTAAGGAAAACAAGTTTTGCAGCATAATAAGTTCTCTTGATGGCTTTGTTGAGTCTTCGTTTGACTATTTCTTGTACATTGTCTCCTTTGAATGGCAAACTGATATAGACACATTTCTTTGGAACTGTTTGGATAGTTTTCCAGAGACTAATTTCTTTGGAGTATTTATTAATGAACTTCTCAGGATATCCATTCTTCGATAAAATCACCTTCAAAGCTTATATTTCATGCTCAGCTGTACTGTCAGAATAAATTTTCCGTGTTCTGTTGAACAATGTTCTGACTAAGTTCTTTTTATAGGATGTATTTTCTTGTTCTGATAGGAGTAGATTTTCACGTTGATTTCGAAGGGTCTGTCTTGGTTTTTTCCATCCCATCCTGATCTCACTGCCAGTAACTGTCAGCTAAATAACGTCATGCGCTAATCTGACGGGTTATGATCTAGAAGATGCAATTTCAACAGGAATCAAACGTCCGAGTCCAGTAAGATAAACCAGAAGGAAATTCAGAATATCCCCTATAAATGATAAAAATATTTACTACTAACAAGACTGAAACTTTAATACCACTTTTTCATGTCTTCTGAATCACTCATGCACGACATTACGTAATCTCTGTCTCTAAATGTCTTGTTGCATTTTATATCTTCCAGTGTTAGTTTGTAGGGATCGGATTTGTAACAGATTTGACCACAGATTGGTAACAGTTTGAGAACCACGAGAGAGTAAGTGGTACTAGACAGCTGTTTCGTCCTATTTTGGGATTTATTGGCAAGGCGCAGCCACCGGGATTCAAATTCAGCACTTAATAGTTGGGCTAAAATCACAATTGGTAGGAGTTGGAATTCGTGGGCCATTCAGTTGTGTCCCAGTGACTGAATGGTCTACGAGCTTGCCTTAAAACCGGAAGGTCTTGGGATCATATCCTGGCGGTGGATGTGCACTACTGAACAGTCGCAGGCGCTAGAACGAAACGGTTTTCCAGTACTCCAGTGCTGGTTTTCAGTGATTTTCTGTCTGGTATCAGTCCGTGGGTGAATTTGAAGCATCTTTACTACATATTATGTGGCAAACAGTTGGTTCTGTGTCACCATTGGCAGACGCATAGATTGATGAAGAGAATAAAAGGCAATCTAGCGGTGAAAAAATTTCTTAATCGAGGAAATCCTCTTCAGAGAATGTATGAACAATCATATTCTTATTCACCGAAACACTATTATTGTTATTATTATTGTTCAGTAGTAGGGGTTTACTCAGGATTATTTTCTAACGTTAAATGTGAAATTGTTCCAGTAGTCAAGATCACAATGAAATAAAGAGTAAGAGCTTTGATAAGGTGAGAATTTTTAGCGAACGAGAATGGAGGTTGTTGAGTTTCCACTTGGGAAGTGTGTAGAGGGAGAGGAAATGTACAGAAGGAATGTGTTTGTATGATAACATAGCGAGTTAATTGCTCAGGACTAAAGGCCAACTATCATGGAAGAGATTAATACCATGGTACATTAGGAGATGGGGCAAACATTTTTTGTATAAAAAGTGAGGATCTATATTCGCGAATAGCAATTTAAATACAATACAAGAAATTTTACCAATCTAGTGTTAGTGACAAGTCTGTTAACAAAGGTCAAACAAAATCTATTCGCAGCGCTATTCTGGCGCATCTTGTGGAAACAGAACACAAAATTGACGTTAATCATGCTTTCAGGGTCATTTACGGCATACCTACGAATCTCAATTTCGCTTTAAGAGTTCGACTTCTAAATATTGCTGAGGCTGTGGGGATTCATATTAACAAGCCTAATTTATGCACCCAAAAGAAATTAGTTCAGTCATTATCATTACCTTGGCCATCCAGGTTTGAATAATCCAGAATTTCTGTGAAATTTCCCTTATTTTAGTTGATATTCTATTCGCTGTTATATCTTTATTATTATTATAATTTAATCATCTTTAATGAACTGCAATAGCATTGATCTTACTTTACAAATCGATATTATTTAAAAAACGCTGATATTGTTATTAACTACTAATTTAAAATATTTTGTGTATATAAACATATATATAATTGTAGAGCCGGAAGAGGAATTTATCGAAAAGTATATTCTTTGCTCGATTATTTTGTGTTTTATAGAATTCTTAGTTACTCTCAGCATGTGAAATTGAAATGATAGTTAACTAAGAAAATTCATACAATAATCAAAGGGTAGGGATAAATGAATTATGTAACGCATAATTTGGGGAAAATGTAGCGTGACTAAAATACAAGTGGGTGTTCGAGACGATTACGTGATGCGTTTTATTTAAGCACATCTTGTAGACAGTGAACTTGAAGCATTTGAGGTCATTTGTTTCATTCCAACTCATATTAATTTTGCTAATTGATTTCACCTTCTACATACAGCTGAAGCCATTGGAATTCAACTGAAAGAGTCATACCGATGTGTTCAGAAGAAATTCGTTCAGACACCTTTCCTTATCTTGGCCATCGTTACATAAATGTAAGATCCTGATATTTCCACCTTTCCATGTATTGGTTTTGTAGTGATTTTTTGTTTGACTGGTTGGAGGATTTCATCATGAGCTGATGCCAGTTAGAGTACCATTGGAAAACCCACCAGGGAGTATTGGACAGCCAGCTGTTTCGTCAACCTAGTTTGAGACTCTTTATCAGTACGCATCCACCAACGGGGTTCGAAACCAGCACCTTCTGGTTACAAGGCTAGCGAGCTCGTAAACCATTAAGCCACTGGCACCCAATTCAATGGCCAGCCCATGAATTCCAACTTCTGTCAATTCACAATATAGCCCGACCACTAAGCAATGTCTTCGATGAGTAACTGTCCTCACCTTTGATCTGCTGCACCGTACTGGTCACGGCTTCCCAAAATATATATATATATATATATATATATATTACATTAGACAACAACAATCAGTTTCCTTGTGCGTGTTAAAGTGTGACAATGAGTGGAAATACTAAAGTGCGATAATATTGATGTATAGGATTATGAGTGACAAACAGATTAGATATATGAATGAATAACTAAATAAATAGAGGTCAACCTAAGGGTCAGTAGACATGTGTAAAATAGATGATCAGAAAATAAAGTACATTCGGAAGCGTGAATACGTGAATATAATATGATGGCGACACAGGATGAGTGAAATGCTGTCAAAATAGTGGACTAGATAAAATTTTAGAATACGACAACATAAAATGAAACAAAAATGGAACACGGAATAAAGAAGGATATATGCGAATTGCATAGTAAAATCAAGACCATGGTAACAAGAAAGGTCGTACAAGCTGTTTTTGTACACCAAGTTCTGGTTTAAGGAAATATTAATTATTAAATTCAATTTTACATTTTCCCGTCGATTGATTGGACTGAAGTGCTTGGTCTCAGGGTGACATGTTGGCTTCTTGTTCAGATGCTTAGATGATGTTTCGGCATGTAATCACAAGTTGATTGGTGGATGGTGACTAGCAGTGGAATACAGGATGCGCATTTCGTTTGAAACTATGGGCACTTAGTCCGAGACTTGGGAACATCATTACTCACTGCGGAATGCAACGACATCCAGTGGATGAGTCCTAAAATGGACGGCTAAAGACCGCCGTGATTACGCCGTTTGGCCCATTCGAATTTCTTCGAATGCCTTTCGGTCTTCGGAACGCTGCCCAAACTTTCCAGCGATTTATCCATCATGTTTTGCGTGGTCTCGATTTCGCCTTTCCCTATCTGGATGATATTTTGGTAGCTAGTCCAGATGAGGCAACACATCGACTTCACTTGCAGGCTGTTTTCCAAAAGCTTACAACACACTCCCTCACACTCAGCTTAGCAAAGTGTGGGATAGGGGTCACTTCTTTGAATTTCTTGGGACACAGGATAGATGAGGATGGGATCTATCCGTTATCTGAACGGGTAGAGACTATCCAAAACTTCCCTCTACCCACATATCTCAAAGCATTACGCACCTTCCTTGGAACGGCTAGCTACTACCGGCGCTTTATTCCCCAATGCGCCCACATCTTGACCCCCTTGACTGATATGCTTAAGGGGAAATGTAAGTCCATCGTGTTCACTGAGGAAGCCTTGACAGCTTTTGCAACTATCAAGAAGGCTATTGCTGATGCCACAATGTTAGTCCACCTGGATGTCCAGCTACCGCTCAGCATTTCCGTTGATGCCTCTAACACTGCGATTGGAGCTGTCCTTCAACAGCGTGTGTTCAATGCTTGGTCACCTATTGCTTTCTTTTCTCATAAACTTACTGCATGCGAATCTAGGTACAGCACTTTCGGTAGAGAACTTCTCACTGTTTATGCCACTGTCAAGCCCTTTCGCCACTTCGTGGAAGGCCGACAATTCACAGTATTTACCCCTGACGAACGCCCTGCACACTACTACAGATAGATATTCTCCACGTGAATTGCGTCACTTGGACTATATCTCACAATTCACTTCGGACATTCGACATATTTCAGGGGTTGATAATGCTGTGGCGGACGCCTTGTCTACGATATGTACCATGTCGGCGCCACCAACCATTGACCTGAAACAAATGGCACAACGTCAGCTTACAGAGTTAAATCTCGATAAGCTCTCGTTAAATACCTCCTTGCATATCAAGCGTATACCGCTTGTTAATAGCGAGGGTACCATCCTCTGCGATCTGTCCACCGGCACCCCGAGACCCATCGTTCCACTTTCATTGCGCCGTACAGTATTCGATAGCCTCGACAACCTTTCCCACCCAGGTATCCGGGCAACGGAAAAACTAGTGTCAGCTAGATTCGTCTGGCCTGGTATAAATCGCGACGTGCGTATCTGGGCACGTGCCTGTGTGCCGTGTCAAGGAGCTAAAGTCTACAAACACAACACCACTCCAGTGGGTTCCTTCGCCACACCTGATGCTCGCCCTAGTCACGTACATCTAGATATAGTGGGTCCCATACCACCATAAAATGGCCACTCTTACTAGTTGACATGTGTTGACCGGTTCACTCGTTGGCCAGAAGCTATCCTCATAGCCGACACGACCACGGAAACCATTTGCCGAGTGTTCATGGAACGCTGGGTAGCTCAATTCGGATGCCCATCTACGGTGACTACAGACCGTGGACATCAGTTTGAATCAACCCACTTCAAGAAGCTCTTAGAGCTGCTGGGGTGCAAACGCATCTGAGCAACCGCATACCACCCAGCAGCAAATGGAATTGTAGAGCGTTTTCACTGCCAACTGAAAGCTTCGTTAATGGCTACCGAGAATACTAAGTGGACCGAGTCTCTCCCCCTAGTTTTACTTAGGATCCGTTCCACGCTCAAAGCTGATTTACAGTGCACCTCCGCAGAGTTGGTGTTTGGTACCACCCTCCGTCTACCGGGTGAAATTATCTCATCTGAAAGTGGTGAGCCAAGTGTTACGGATGTACACTGTTATGCTCAGAACCTCAAGCGCCTTATGCAGCGCCTGCAACCAACTCCCACACGCACACAAAACAAGAGAGTGCAAGTAGACGCTAGGCTCAATGACTGTACACACGTTTTTGTGCGTTGCGACGCCGTTCGTAGACCGTTACAATCCCCTTATGATGGACCATTCAAGGTCGTTAGTAGGAAAGAAAAATTTTTTGTTATTGATCGATTTGGCCGTCAAGACACCGTCAGTGTCGACAGGCTTAAGGCGGCCTACATGGAGGACTCTTCACCCTCCACGCCTACACCACCAGCAACTACCTCTACATCCACATACCAGCCAGGTTCTGTGGTTGAAAATCCTACTAAACCTAGCAGTTCTCCGGATATAACAAGTAAAGCACCAGTTACACGCGCAGGTCGGCGTGTGCACTGGCCTAAGCGATACTGTGAATTTGTTAACTAAACACTTTTACGTACAAGAGTAGTTCATACCCTCATGTCTTTTCGCAGGTTACATTCATTTTTCATGGTATTTACCCTTTTGGTTTAGTTTGTGGGCAGTAGCCACTTTTCCAGTTACTAACCCTGTTAGATTTCTTTCTCTTTACAGAGTGTTCTAACATTTTATTTTTGGGCGTTGCACTCGAACCGCTAGCTAGACCAGTCAACTTTAATGTCGTATAATGGCTCCCAACACTTATGGAATTGGAGCAGAACAAAATATATATAAATAAAATAGATAAAAAATATCAAAAAAAGCAGAGAGAATTCATTGTTGCTTTACTCAATCTAAACTGTCAGACTTTTTCCTGTTCATTACTGTAGCAATTTGTCACTCTAGTGTGGTTAAATTCTTTTTTGCAAGCTTTGACTGTAAACATTTTTCACCATGTTCTTTTTTTTCGGCTCGCCATTTGCTTTTACCTAAATGTAAATGTCTATTCTCTCCCAGCTATTTTTCCTTTACCACATGCCCTGTAACCCACATTCATTACCATGTTGTCGAAACTTGCATTTATTTTAATTCAACCTGGAGTAGCTTTGATATTTTCCCCACATTTCTGCGCTTCCGAGGCCCCAGTTTTTGCGACATATGTATATATTTTTAAAAAACCGACTTTGCGAATTTCTACATCACTTTCCATTTTTCTTTTCTTTCGCTTTGTTCCTCTCCTACGCTGATATATTTATTGTCCTCAGTGTTGATGGATGCTCGCTGATGAAGTGGAATTGTGAAGCATTGGGTTAAGACGAAACTTAGACCTAATGAGTCACACTCCTATCTCAGCCTGAGCACAGGGGTGATACATCAACCCCCAACACAATCAGTGTGTGGTTCGTAGCTCATATTTATACAGAGTTCAAAACATGTAAATATGTAATAAAAAAACATTAAAAAAACAATTATAAAAAAATATATAACATAAAAAAATTATAACAAAAAAATTAATAACTTGAAACTCTGTCCAACCACACTAAGATAACCAGCGTCTTTTCTTTCATATTCCGATTTACTTCATACATCATGTACATACCATTCATCCTTCTCCTTAACCTTTTTTTCGTTTCGCTCTCTTTTTAAAATAAATTTTCTTTTTCTTTCTCCATTTCTTTTCCTTCCTTTTATTGTGCGAATCTCCTACTGCATACCTCTTATGTTCTTGGATCGAAGGTTGTTGGTTTCCCCACCAACCTTCTAAGGGGGGGATAACCTGTAGTGTACACTGAACTTTTGTTTTAACTCACTCATCCAAGTTTTGGCGCTACTCCACTTCGCTTGCTGCACTTCGCTTCTTGTACATTTTGGCACTTGTACGCTTTCTCCCTCGCTGTACTCTCACACAAGCATACTCCTCGTGTTCCCTACTCTTACGGGTACAGATAAGTGGTAAACCTGTTTTTAGATTATTAAATTCTAATAACATTCGTTATAAATATACGTTTGGTTACAGGCAAGTAGCGAGTCCTTTTTATTTCTGCTTTTTACTCGTTCCTCAGTACTTGCAGGATAGGCAGAGTACTGATTAAGACCTAGGCAAAAGAAGTTAGTCTTTTTGTAAGTGTGACAGGCAAACTCACCTGAGGATAAAAATCTGGCACTTACAAGTGGTGAGCCCGTGTTTTCACCGTTTGCCTCCATAGTAGCTTAACGTGTTAATAGTTCTTTTTCATATTGACAATTTGTTTATTTTTCACGTAGAGTTATAAGATTTTACTCGCCTTGTTTTTACTTATATTTTTTGCTATCACTCTGTTAATATGCCACCTTTTCCGCGGGATGGCCGACAACAGTTCCCCTTCGCAGATGGCTATCACCTTGCAACTCCCAGCATTCTGGATCCATAGTCCTGTTGCATGGTTCGGCCACATAGAAGCTATGTTTGCCCTCAGACACATACACTCACAAGAGACAAAAGCAAACCTGGTACTCGTGAGTCTTCCGGAGAATGTTATGGAAGAGGTGTCTGACGTAATGATATACTTTGGTATATATAAATGCGATTGTACAGTCAGTCTCTGAAGATGATTTTGTCAGTTTTCTTCGCTAATTAACTTTTCATTCCAAATGTTTATTTGTTTTAACAGACAGAGTAAAAAATTTATTTTCCTAATTGTTTTTGTGATAATCACTATTTTTACTACCATTTCATTTTGTTTAAATTGAAAGATTCTTCACTACTCACGCTCTAGCTATTCGCATTCTTTTCACCAAGCATAAATATATATATGTATACATATATACATGATTGGCTGACCTTCAACTACCAATCAAAATAAAGCAAAAATATTGACTAGTAATATGATTGGTTGTTATCAAATTTTCTTCTTTGCATAACCTTGAACATTTCTGGGGATTTTCATAACGCGTGTATTTTATGATATTAGAGTATATGGAGTATCATTTTGTATCACTTTTGATTGATATGGTATAATGATGGATGAAATAGGCGAATCAGTTGTAATATCTCCGACAGGAAAACGATTACTTCGTTTTCGAAAGACTATTCATGCCAAAATAGCTAAAACAAGTGCACTGTGCTTTACATGGATTTGTTTAGTAAGTAAAAGCAAATGGGAATAAACGTTATTGTATTCTTGTGATTTTTAACTATTACATGACTTATTTAACTTTGCTAAGTGATGTATGGGAAACAGTCTGAACTATACAAAATCAAAATTTCAACTGTTTTTTTTTCACAAATATAAGGGTAGAATATACTACCATAAAATTTTATTCCATAGAATTCCGAGTAGAAAATATGGCCTTTAAAATTTTGATGATGGCAAAGTGGATTTGCCATCCCTCGTTTATAGCCTTATTTCTCTACTAGACGAGGTTTAATAGTGTGTCAGTCGGGAGTAAAACCTTGGACCACGTGTACAGTTGCCAAGACTTTTAATTTTGAACCACCCACGCACTCTCTGTTATCTTTTATTCCAAATTTCCATGTATCAGCCATAGACGTTATTGCAATTTCACGTGTTTATTGTTGATTTTACATACAAAGATTAAGATGACTGCACTATCTCTTCACCTAACTATATTACATGTTAATATTTGGACCCTGTCTCATCCTAATGTGTGTTTACATGCAGGCGCATGTGTAGGACTGACTTTGTAAATTATTCAGTAGTATCATTCGTGTCAGACCTAACTGGATTCCTATATTCTATTGATTTAACTTACATCGATTTGTTCTGATAGATCACACAGTGTTATACAGTAATATTAACTGATGACGTATTATTTTGCATTAATCTAATTTAAAACAATTAGTCTCTTTTATAAATTTAGATAGTGTTATTAGAAGACGGAGATAATCTGAAAAATGTGATGTGATGTATTCGCGCTATACATTTCGAACAGTCTGATCCCGCAAACACATTTACTTGTCAAGTCGATATATATATGAAAAAAATTAAGGGCAGTTAAATTAGACAAAGTGACAAGAAAGGATTTGGGAATGATTAACACAACGTTTGATAATCCAATCAAATAAGGATTACCAAGGTAGGTAAAGAGTAATAATGAACTGTTTTTGAATACACAGAGAGGGGGACTCAAGTTTGTGAATAGTTACCACAAACTCTTATTTTTGTGGAATATCTTGCCGAAAGGTTGCAAAAAGCTACTGCAATTATTTGACTTTGAAACACTGAATCTTTGGATATAAATTTTGTTGTTGGATAACACCTATAACTATCTATTTGCCACTCTGTGCTTGTTTAACACTGATTAATATTTATAATTGTATATATTGATGGATTTACATGTTAACACAGCCTTTAAGGTCATCTATAAAAATGGCGCTTACTGAAATATGCTGAGGCTATATCTATTCATCTGCTTTCACATATCCCCGGTACCTGAATTCCGTATCTTTTCATTTCGTTTGCGATCTGAGCAGCTTTGCTAATCTCGTACATGGTGCGGACATTCCATGTCCCCAAAAAGACTTTTTCTGTTGGCGCAAGGAGATTCATCGTGCTGAAGTTTCTGTAGCAGCTTTGTTTACAGGGTGGGGTTGCTAGCCTCACGCCTGAGAAGGGGATTGTTACATTAAAATATAGTTTAGAGAGAAGTGACCTTGTGGGTTGCTCCCCTTAAAACCAGGAATAAAACAATCAGAACAACACCAGCACAGGAAAATAATTCATAAAAAGAAGGTTAACAAGCGACAACAACAATAATAATATCACAGTCAAGTACAGTTAACCAAAATTATACCAAAATCATAGACTCACTAACTTGAGCCATCTTGAACATGTAAATCCATCAATATATACAATTATAAATATTAGTTAGTGTTAAACAAGTACAGAGTGGCAAATAGATAGTTATAGGTGATATTGATATACAATATTATATCCAAGGATTCAGTGTTTCAAAGTCAAATAATTGTAAAAGTTTTTTGCAACCTTTCGGCAAGATATTCCACAAAAATAAAAGTTTGTGGTAACTATTCATAAACTTAAGCCCCCTCTGTGTATTCAAAAACAGTTCATTATTACTCTTAATCTACCTTGGTAATCCTTATTTGATTGGATTATCAAACGTTGTGTTAATCATTCCCAAATCCTTTCTTGTCACTTTGTTTAATTTAATTGCCCTTAATTTTTTCATATATATCGACTTGACAAGTAAATGTGTAGGGGATCAGATTGTTTGAAATGTATGGCTCAAATATATCACATTTTTCAGATAATCTCTGTCTTCTGTTATTTAAATTTGTTAAATCCTTAAGCCAAGAGATTTTGTCTCTGGGTGATTTGGTTAGCTGGTGTAAATGCCACCCTTAAGTACAGGCTTATTAAGAATCCTACCTAGGGCGTCTGATGTTCCCTTTTTATAATGGCAGTACTATCAAGACAATGACTTCCTAATTGTTTATCTCATTTTCATTATTGATATTACTATTCTTAGTTTTCTTAATAAGTCTTCATATATTTTTGAATAAAATCTGAGGGTGGGGGGGAATTTATTCATTAATGACGATTTTTTTATCTGTCCGATTTCATTATCTTCTAAATTATCAGCTAAGCTCTTGGTCCGATTACACATAATCATTTAACTAAGCCTTCTTATAGTGATTCTGGGTGAGATGAATCAAAGTCTAAGTATTTTTATTAGAATGCATCAGTTTTCAAAAGATACCTTCATCTAATCTATCATTGTGTCTGTCGCCTTTGAACGCTCAACTTGTCGCTTCGAATTTGGGTTCTATGTAAGGGCTTGAGGAGTGATGTCACTCATCGGTCTCTTCAGAATATGTCCAATTCACCTCCATTTTCTCTTGAATATTTGCTGAGCGATGAGGCTGTGAAGTTAGATCGACTGAGATGGTTAGGACATGTGTTACGTATGCCTAGTCATCGCCTTCCTCGATGGGCAATGTTAGCTGATATAGGGTAAGGTTGGAAAAGAGCTAGCGGCGGTCAAACGAAAACATGGCACCAGTCAGTGAAATCTACAACAGTTAGTCTAAGCCAGCCACGTAGGAAGGTGTAGACTGGCTTCCTGGTTGGGGTCCTCGAGACGGTAAAAACCAGTGGTTGGAAACGATTGGTGACATGGCTCAAAATCGTTCTCAATGGCTGGTGCAGATGCATCCACTCCTTGTGACTCATGATTTCCAATGAAACTGTTTCGTTCTCCGTTATTACTATTCCTTTGTCTCGCACCTCTGTTTACTGTCTATATAATGCATTTCTCCTACTTCCTTCTCTTGCTTTTTGTGCTACATGGAGTGTGGCGACTTGAACTGCTGCACATCGGTGCAAATTTCTATGTCGAAAACAGACAGACAGACAGGTTATTGGTTGGTTCGTCACCAGATTTCCTGGTTGTTTATACTTTCTGACTACCCATCTACTCTTCTCTGTCGAATGTGGACAACTGTTGATGAAGGTTTGCAGCCACATCTAGTTTACAATCCGGTTCTATGTTCAGAAGAAGTAGGAAGATTCGACGGAGGGCTGGCCACTGTACTCTGGCAAAATTAGTCCAATTTCTAATTAAATTTCAAAGCACAGGAAAACCTAAAATAATCAGCCAGATTCATTTTACACCATCCTACTTTTTTGTGTGCATTATTTCCACCTTGTTTGCAACAAACTTCATGTTATCTTTAGATATAAACAATTTCGTAGATTAATCGTGAGAAGAACTATTCATTTATACTTTTTTTATATTTTTAATATAGAAAAAATCCCCATTTAGACATTTGGAAAACAGAAAGATTGAGCGAAGAAATATTTACTTTTCAATTAGATCCTCATCTCTGGCTCTACTCTAATATACATAGCATTTTTATTACAATACACAACAGTTTACCAAACAAGTGGCGATATGTCTGTTAACAATAATTAGTCAGTGTCAAAATGTCAATGAGTTGATAATTAACGAAGAAAGTCAATACACACAATTAAAAGGTAGAAATGGTTAGAATAAATTAACTTTACAAGGATAACACGTAATTAAAGATGAAGTGGTCAAAATAAAAATAAAATAATTTGGACAGTCATAATTTTTATAGGTTTAGGGGGAGGGAGGCGACGTGGTCCTGTTTATGCATTCTTGTGACGATGGCCACGGTAAGGAAAGTGGCTGTACAAATTTCTTTTGAACACATAGGCTTGGCTTCTTCAGGTGGATTCCAATTGCCTCAGCTGTCTGTAGAAGACGAACTCGTAGAGCAAAATTAAGATTAGTAGGAATGCGATAAATAATTTTAAATGCAGTATTAACATCAACTTTGTGCTCAGTATCAACAAGGTGTGCTAAAATACAACTTACTTAACCATGTTGGATGATGTTCAGAAATACGACGATGAACCTGCCTAATTGTACGCCAAAGTTAGCTGGTTCCGCAGCTGCATTCGAACTGATAGGTACACATAGAAGAGGCAAAATTAGGTAGTTTATCCTTATTTCTGGAATATAGAATAGGGGTGGTTTTGAAGAGACAACATACCTCTGCTGCATAATAAGCTCTTTTAACTGCATTCTTCAAGCGTTGTGTTATTATTTCGCTGATGTTGTCACCAAGGAACTGCAATTTTAAGAACATTGGTTTTTTTCGAAACTGTAGCCATACTGACTCTCCTTGGTGCTGAATTCATATTCTTCTCAATAAATTTATCTGGATAACCATTTTTTCTAAGTAATTCTCGAATAATCTTAAGCTCGTCATTGAGGCAGTCGTCTGAACAGATTAACTTAGCCCTATGAACCAGACACTCTACCAGAGATGAGGATCTAATTGAAAGTAAATATTTCTTCGCTCAATCCTTCTGTTTTATATTTTTGTTAAGACACTTGATAGTGTTGTATATTTAACTCTTCTGATCAGTGATTCGAAATCAGTCAAGATTTATGAGACAAACTGAGGCTGAGTTTTCAGCATAGAACTTTGTACAAAAATGCATCACTTTCATTTATCACACTCCATATAGCACACTAAGGTAGAGAGAAAAAAACACTGAAGGGAATTGCAGGAAACGGAGATATACCGGAGGGAGAGTAGTAACACTGAAAGTAATGAGAATTTATTTAATTTAATTTAACACACACCAGTGGGTAATCGCTGATGACGTTAGCTAGTAGTTGCTCCACATCATGAATTGGCAGAAGTTGAAATTTATGGACTGGTCATTGGATCGAGTCCCAGTGGCTTAATGGTCTACGAGCTGGCTTGTCTTGTAACCAGAGGGTCCCGGGTTCGGACCCCCTCTTGGTGGACGCGTACTAATGAAGAGTCCCAAACACAAGAATGAAACAGCTGTCCAGTACTCTCTGGAGGTTTTTCAATGGTCCTCTAACCAATGTCAGTTCATGATAAAATTCTGAAAAGGATTTAATGAATTCGGGAGAATTACTTAGAGTGAATCCATCTGCGCAGCTGAGGATGATTTTGAACTAACTCCATCAACAACCTTAAGTCAATGATTCTTAGAGTCTTGAGAACTCTAGTTAATCAGTCTAGACCTCTTCAGATGTCGAAGACTTTGTGGATGGATGGAATATTTTAACACTTAACCACCTGTAATTCCTGTTCAACCTATTGGCTAGCTATCTCAATCGATGTAGCCCCACAACATTGTAGATTAGCTTTACCTCCTGACATAACATCTTAATGCCTAACCTTAATAATATTATACTTTATATTGTGCTAATTGTCACGAGGAATATAACGCGAAAATCTGTGGTCAGTACAGTCATGTAAGTCGAATACTCTTCAGTCAGTCAATCAGACCAGTCACCATCAAGTAGCAAGATATGAGATTTAAGCATTCAGGAAGCGAGATGAAATCTAATGTATATTGGTATCAATCTTGCATACATTTATAGAAAAGCCTTTATTTAAACTAAGGCGCTTATTCATATTCGTAGGATTGTCACTAGAATGTGGTATATATATATGTATCAATTAATTAACCATATTTTTTAAGCATCCACTTGTTCAGTTGATATGTTTCTCCTGCTGTCTGTAATTTCTACCTTCCTCCCCAATTTCTCTCTTTCTTTCCTACTTTACGTCACAGTCTATGTAGCCAAGTGCCTAGGGTATTTGTCTGGTTCATTTTCATGAGAAATTTGTAAATTCTTTACATCTGTTATTTTTTTTATATGTGTTCTTCATCTTATGCATTAAAATTCGTGTACAAACATACAGATAAATGGATAGATATACTGAGTTTGTAGGGTATAATGTTTGTATCTATGAGGTTATTTGGTTAATGGTGGATAGCGGTAGTATCCACGACAGGCGTTTTGTTCTGTCTGGAACTCGCAGACTGCCTCCAAGTGCATTTACATTCAGTGAAGATGTTCCCAATGACACTCGAAGCCAATACTTGTCATTGTAAACGTCAAGATATTATTTACTAGGCCAGAGGGGAACCAAAATCTTTTCATGTACAACAACTACTACTATTCGTTCTTTGCATTTCGAATGGTACATTCGGCTTCAACTACACATCTTGATTGCATTCTCCTCCTTTCCATCTTTTTTATTTCGCTCCACAACCGCCCATAAGCTCTCATTTCCTCTTCATATAACCTCGCCAATGTGTCTCTTATACTTATAGTTCGTCTGTTTTGCAATTAATAGTGTTCTCTGAGCTGGTTGGTTTAGTTGCGGAGCATTCATCGTCCTACTGGACAACATCATCAGCGAAATTTTTAGTAAAAAAGAACTGATTTAAATTCTCTGTGAGTGATAGAATTCCGTCTCTCGGTAACTATCTTTACATATGTATTGAACATTTTCTACTGACTTGGATTTCGAACTTTCTCGTCACATGACTTACTTTTCATTAGTTGGTATATTTTATCTATATTAACGTGTTTGTTAATTGCATATTCAGTTAGAATTCAGTCTGCACCAAAGAGAGGACTAGACGCATCACACTGGTTACTAGTGTCAAATCAAAATAACTGTATTTTCGTTTGAGTACCAGGCTTCTAGGATTTCCCTGACTGCACTTTTGGTGTTTCCTCTGTCTAAAATTTCGACATTATCCCAATCAAATTGATGACCATAATTATCTGCATGCACTGATATGAAAGAATATATATATCGTGTCTTTCGACAGCTGATTTGTGTTCTTGGATTCTGATTTGAAGGGGACGCCCACTTCGGCCACCGATGCAATGCCTGTTACAGTTCATACAATTTATTTTGTAAATGGTATTAATTTTATCTCCTTTTTCTGTTGGATATTTCGGCTTGCACAATATCGAATGAAGTGATTGTGCTGGCTGTCTTGTGTGGTATATCTATTTCAAACGGTTTCAATCTTCTAGCTGTTATTTCAGAGATATTTTTGCCTAGATATATGGTAGGATGAAATTTCTTGAGGTCTCTGATGATGGTTCCTTGTTGGTGTTTTGATTCGAGTTTAAACACTTTTTGATGAAATTTTGTGGATATCCATTCTTTTTGAAGACCGTTTGTAGGTACTTTTCTTCCATTCTTTTCAGCGCTGGATTAGTGCTACAATGTGTTTTAACTCTTTTAAGCAATGTCTGCACACAGTTTCTTTTGTGAGTCATCGGATTATTCCTAGTATAGTTGAGTATTTGATCTGTGGGTGTGTTTATTTTCTATAAACTTGTGTTTCTAAATCTCCTGTGTTGGTTCTCCTGATTGAGACATCTAGAAATAGGATTTTGTTTTCTAATTCTTTTTCTCTTGTGAATTTGATGTCTTCAGAGTACACTATTAATTGCAAATCATCCACCTGAGCTACAAATTGTCTCTATTAATTTGTCTGTTCTCATTCAAGGTCTACTCGAAATCCTACCTGGCGTGTGTTATGAATGGGATGTCTCGTCAGATTGTGCCTAATCTATCCATTCATTCATCTCCATTTCCGTTTGGCTATTTTAAGTAGTAGATTATTGGCTAGCTCTTCACCAATCAGGCTTTCTTGTTTATTCCTTATCCTTTTCGGCCAGCCATCTGACATTCACTGTCGATTGAAGGCAACTGTTTATGAAAATTTGCAGTCGCCCGTTTTCTATGATTTTGATGATTTGCGAACAAAATCTTTGGACCATATTGAAGCATAAGGTTTAAAAATTAAGATTTTTTTAACTTTTTTAAAGTGTTGTGGATATCTGTATTGATTTCAGAGTAATGAACATCTGTCTTGGTTGCCTATCTTACCTGGCTCTTACATTATCATTCATGCCGCTTGTAGTTGAGATGCTGCTGTTCAGATTTCATAACTGAAAGAGATGGCTTCTTTTAGATATCGTCTTTCAATGGTGATTGATACTTATTGTCGTTGAGATTAAGTGTCTCCACCACATCTATCTTCTCCATAGTCACGTGAATTCCTGCCTTTGCTTTCTCTTATGCCAACTTATTGGTCTACAGTGAATACAGTTTTAACCTAGAACGTGATTACACGTTTAAAACTAGATAAGTTTCAAACTGTAAAGAAAAAACAGGAAAAAAGCATTGATATAAGATTGCATGGAGGATTTCATCATGAGCTGACATCAGTTAGAGAACCACTGGAAAACCAACACGGAAGTACTAGACAGCTGTTTCGTCCTAGTTTGGGACTCTTCACAGTACGCACCCACCGGGGTTTGAACCCAGGACATTCTGCGTACTGATTAGGAGTTCCGAACTAGGACGAAACAGCTGTCCAGTACTCCCAGGTTTTCCAGCGGTTCTCTGACTGATGTCAGCTCATGATGAGATCCTCCATGCAATGAAACAAAAATCCCTATAAAATCAATACATGAATATTGATATTAGAATAAATTTTGTGCATTGTGTTGGAGTATAATTCCATTATGGGTAAAATTTGTTTGATAATGTC
Source organism: Trichobilharzia szidati (assembly GCA_944472155.2). Lineage (NCBI taxonomy): Eukaryota > Metazoa > Platyhelminthes > Trematoda > Strigeidida > Schistosomatidae > Trichobilharzia > Trichobilharzia szidati. The sequence goes on from OX235271.1 coordinate 28,083,648, forward strand.
TTACAGTGTTATACAGTGGTGTTTACTGATGACGTTTCGAGCACAATAACTATCCTATACAATTCATTAGGAAGATCAGAAAAGGCCAAGAACAAAATAAAAATAATGGTGAAACTAATAATGATAACATAAATAAGTAAGAGTATTAGGCATCTACAGTTTTACCATATAAGGAGGGAAGGGACATCTGAAACCCTACGTGGGATTCTAAATAAATCAGGAATTAGGGTGGCATTTGAACCTACAAACTCACTCAGGTTGGAAAAGCTCTGTAGGTCAAAGGACCCTGTCTGTTGACCCAATGAGGCAAAATATTATAACTTTGAAAATACCTTGCAATGAGTGTGAGCTAATTTCACTACATAGGTCAAACTAGTAGATGGGGGCTAGTGAGATTATCAGAACATAAGAATTCAGCCAAGGTTAGAATGGTTGACCCAACCCGGAGAGATAAGTAATTTAGAAAGTAGCTCAACAACTGTACTGGATGCATTAACACACAGCCACACAATAGGGTGGGAGAGGGTTAATACTCTAAGAAGTAATCTAGGTAGGTAAAGAGAGAGTTTGATTATTGAATCCTTGTTCATCGAGTCTACACCCAACACATGCAATAGGAATGACTCATCACTCATACCCGAAATATGGAAAATATTACTGCCAATCAAATCAAGTGATGGAAAATAATGGAATTATATAAATGAAGCAAAAAGGTTGTCTGACTGACTCGATATGATTATGAGCAGGAATAAATTGTGCTCGAAACATGGTCATAAGTAAATATACTACTGTCTAACACTGTGAGACTTTATCAAAACAAATTTTACCCATAAAGGAAAAAGCAGTTTTTTCTCTTAGTCTGAAGAGAGTTATTTGGAGTCATATGAGGATATCACAGATATATATATACATATAAGTAGTATCTTAAATTTACACTGATATGAAATAAGATTTAGTAATTTCATTGACTCACCTGAAGAACAGGATTCGGAAGTTCAACACTTATGTAAAGTCAGTGAGTACTTCTTTATGGTTTGGTCACTTGGGACATGTGTCATCATTTCGAATAGATTTTAGGCTTTCATCAACATCTGCCTTTGCTATCTGTATATTAAATATCAGATAGCTGACAAGAAAGGATAGGCAACATGGAACTATATGGCAAAGCATCAACCACGAACCTCTGGAGTGAATAATCTGCCGAAGAAAATGGAGATAGATTGGATAGGCAAGCTGAGGAGACTGTCAGGTGACATCGTACTCCAGGTCGTCTAGTGGAACTTGAATGAGAAATAACCAGTTGCGAATGAATTATGAGGGTAATATGGAGGTGATCATATGACGATGGGATTACAGTTTATAGGCAGCTGGGGAGCCACATAAAGGTCTTCAAAGAACAGGGTAAAATGGAGATCTGCTGATATCCTATATTCCATGCCCTTGGAACCCAAAGGGAGAATAATAAACACAATAATTAGGCGGAATACGCCTTATCTATTTGTCTGTGTCAATTTCACTATCACCACCATCATTATTTTTAGCTTTTTCTCTCTATACTACTGAAATAAAGTGTGCCAAAAAGACAAAGGATAGACAGTGTTGTCAGATTTGTGTATATTTTGTTTTGAACATTTAGTTGTCTCTATATTTTTAGAAAACAACTTATTTCATGTACATATACATACATAAACATGTATAGATATGTAGACACAACATTTTAGAATTAATTGCTTTCGTTTAAATAGTTTACATACAAAAAATATTTTATAATCATATTTTTTTGATTTAATTATTTTTCAAAAAAGGAAGAAAAAAAATCAATAGATTAATTATGAATGGTATTTAACTATTTGACAAATAACTAAATATTGTTTGTCAGTACAAGTTAAATAAAAGTTCTCGTTGCTGGGTCTCTTTGCACCTAAACGCCGTCTATTAGCTTTTGATACGGATGCTTCGTGAGTCCCTCTTTCAATGATAGAATTCCCACTAGCCATGTATAAGATTCAGGTTTGATCTTCCGGGTGAAAACTCGCAAACTTCATTTAGTTTATTAGGTGATAGTAAGCCCGAAAAAGATGGAAGGTCGTGTGTGTGTGGCTAGGGACCACACCGCTGCTCTTGGAACTTTAAAGCCTGGAAGTCCATGTTTCACTCAGAATGCAATGGAATTAAGGAATGTGGATGTCTCAGTGGTGTATTAAAATGAATGTTAATTATTTAATTGGTGGATGGTGACTAGCAGTGGAATCCAGGATGCGCAATTAGTCCTATTTGCGACTTGTCATCTGGATGTACCTTCATTTCTCAGTGAGTGATGGTGTTCCCACCGAGGCTCGAACCCAGTGCCCATAGTTTCCAACGTCAAAGCGTTATCCACTAGACCACTTGAGCCACTTGAGCCACCTCTTGTGCAACGGGTGATATATCGATTTAATTGAATTTTAGGTTTTTCCCGTCGATTGATTGGACCGAAGTGCTCGGTCTCAGGTTGACATGTCGGCTTCTTGAGCAGATGGGCACTGGGTTCGAGCCTCGGTGGGAACATCATCACTGACTGAGAAATGCAGGTACATCCAGATGACGAGTCCCAAATAGGACGAGATGCGCATCCTGGATTACACTGCTAGTCACCATCCACCAATTAAATTCTAATTACATGCCCAAACATCGTTGAAGCATCTGCACAAGAAGCCAACATGTCAACTTAAGATCGAGCACTTCGGTCCAATCAATCAATTGACGGGAAAATCTCAAATTCAATTAAATGTTAATTACTGTTCGACATCTGTGGAAACCGGAGTATGAGTCTGGTCTATTCGTGACTAATCAGGGGGGGGATGTTCCTAAATCTCAGTCAATGATGGGTATTCTCATGGGATTCAACTGATGCTCCCATCAATAAAATAAATGACACCTACTATCACTGATGATATTCCTAATGGTGATTGACTGGAACACATGGAGGAGGGTCGTTGGGAGCGAGGAAACAGGAATATGTTAGACTGACTAGAAGATAATTTCGACTTCCCCGATGGTTAATAGCCTGATGTCACACATATATGAAGGTCTGGAGGCGAAAACAAACAGGTTGGCAGAAGAAGCAAAGAAAAGAGAAATTCAAATGAAGAAAGAGGTGATGAAGACACCTTATCACTGTCAACAAAAACAAGTGCCACTCGGCACCAGTGGGAGAAATCTGACGGAAGTCACCTCTTTCACTGCAGACAGAGTGGATGAGGATGCTCTAGAGTGGAAGCCAAATGAAATGCGATGAAGTGGGCGTCTGCATGTAATATGGATAAAACTGTGTGAAGAGATAATGGAAGTTTATAAGCAATCATGGAACTAGCTAAAAGAGACTCCTGAGAACCAAGTGTATAGAAGATATTCTGCAGAAGGTCTATTTTAGACTCGGGGCCCAAGGGAATAATATATATATATATGTATATACATATATATATGATATAATTTTATTGTCAGGTGGACTTACATTTTATTTAGTAATTCCATATTGGATCACGAACCAATCTAAATTAGGGAACAGTCGGAAATCAGGGTATACTCGGCAGTTGTTGCGTCCTCGTTTAGGACTCCTCGGCTTTAGGCACCTGCCTATTCGTCGGAGATGGAATTCAGAGCCTTCAGGTTACAATTTAAGCCTACTAACCATCCATCCAGTGGGTATTAGCCCATGTATTCTAACTTCTGTCATTTCGCGATATATACAGTGTCACTGTAGGCCTGCTTTATAACTTGGGGGTCCTGGGTTTGGTCACTTAGCCAAATAATACACGATGGTAATATTCTTGGGTTTCAGTCAGTAGACAAGCCCGCTTAAATTAATTATGAGGTGTTCGACTCTGTGGAGATTTGGTTCACTTTTTCATCAACAGCCACTTGATCTGAGCTTCTAGACTCATCAGCAGTTCATAATGAAGATCATTTGAGGTACTGTAGAATTCCTCCAATATAAAAGACAAAAGGGCCTTTTAGTGTCTCTTGGTTCACGTTGATTTTTCAGTTTTTATTTAATGTTTTGACCAAAGTCACTTATTTCTGTTGCAAATTAGCAGTCAGTATTACTATTTGTTCTGAAGGAAAACTGAAGTCTACACCACTGATTTTAAGGGTTTGTGAAATTCGTCGCACTCTGTTTCAGGCTCTAATTGATTTCTATAGGAGTGAGTTGGGTTTCCTAGTCGACTGACAGTTGAAACAACCTACGCTTTTACACCGATCCTAGATTGTTTGAGAGATGTGTCTAAATTAGGTGAATGATTAGAAAGGCAAAAAAGACCTTCATTAATAAATGAAATCAATTTGAAAATCCGGTGCACTCAGCGCATAAAGAAGAAGATACGGTCAAGTTGATGAGTACTTCCAGATTGTTCAGAGACTTAGCATACACGTCTCTGAAAGCATGTCCATTAGACTGCAGACAGTCACCTTTGCTCGTTACTTGAAGATCAAATAGCTGACCAGAAAGGCTTAGCAACAAAGAACTCTGAGAACGAATCAACCAACAAAGTATCACCTAAAAAATACGGAGAAACAAATGGAGATGGATTGGACAGGCGCTTTGAGGAGACCATTAAGTGGCATTACACATACGGTCGGCTAGAATGGGGAATGACGATTTGTACATGAGTCCGAGGATGATATAGAGGAGAAAAGAGCTAATAGGTAATTCTGGAGTCAATTTGAAGAGGACTGTAGGGAACAGGATGCAATAAAGATGTTCTCTTTAGGTCCTACACTCCGCTCGGAATCCATAGGAATAATAATAAATGAGAAATCCATGAATGGAAGCTTATATATATCTCTCTGACTCTGTGTTTATTATAATAACAAATTACTTGTTTCTGTCTATCCTCACAGTGACAAAGTCACCAATACTCTTTTGAGGAATGTCTGTTTATTCATATGTAATGGATATCTAATATAGTAATTTGTAGGCTTGAATTTTATTTAGGTAAATAAATAAATACTAATAATAATTTCCTATAGTTTGGTTTGTATTGGTTAGTTTTGTTTTTACGAGTTGATCACGGATTGATATCAGTTAGAGAACCATTGAAAACCAACCCTGGAGTACTGCGCAGCTGTTTCATCCTAGTTTGGAAATCATTGGCATTATGCACCTACTGTGGCTCGCTAGTGACTACTGGCTACAGGATGGAGTTCCCTGGGGTTCAAACTTAGGACCTTCCAGTCACAAGGCAAGCTCGTATACCATTCAGCCACTGGGACCCGATTCAATAGCTCATAGATTCTGGCTTCTACTAATTCCTGATCAACTCGTAACAACAAAACTAACTCTTACAAACCGAACTATAGAAAATTAATCTGATGCTCGCTAGTGACTTGCTACAGAATGGAGTTTCCTGGAGTTCTAGTGAGAAGTCATGACCAGTGAGGTCCAATTGGATGTCACGTGTGAGGATGGATGTCCCACCAACGACAATGGTTGGGGTCACGCTAAATCACGAATCTGTAGAAGTTAGAATTCATTCGTCGGCCACTGAATCGGATCCCAGTGGCTGTAACCTGAAGGTCCTTGGTTCGAACTCCACTGGATGTGTACTGCCGATGATTCCCAAACTAGTATGAAACAGCTGTCCAGTACTCCAATGCTGGCTTTCAATGGTTCTCTAACTTATATCAATCCGTGTTCAACTAGTAAAAACTAATAATAATTTACAGATTCTGACCTCTACAGGAATTTTGATTAGGCTGAATGTAGATGTCACCATAGGTTCATGGAAAACCAAGGAAAACTGGCTAGTCGTTCCATCTTTTTGTTAGCTAGGCTGAAGTAGATTGTCGATGGTATCTCTCTACTGTGAATTGATAGAAGTCGAAATTCGCATGTCACGGGGTCCCTAATCAGTGGCTGAATGATCAGTAATTCCTGAGTTAGACTCCTGGAGGAGGGATCATCGGTGAAACTGCTGGAAGGTCGAAAATTAGAATAAAACAGTAACTTTTTTCAGTCTATGACGCGATCTACACTGCAAAAAGTGTTTTTATTAGAACTTATTTCGCCTAGACACATTTTACATGTAAAAAGCTGTAAGCTACGTATGTGTATTGTCTGGCTATTGGTGATGACACGTAGTTGTTCAGAATAAATTAGGTTAGGCTGGATTCTCACCTGCAATCTGTTGATTGGAATTCGAGTGCTTAAATAAGCTTTTCACATTTCCACCTCAGTTTGAAAATGATGATCAAATGTAGAACACTGAGATCCTAGTCAGAACAGTAGTCCAATAAAGCTTTCATTTCAGCTATCTAATATACCTGTCTACTTGTCATTTCAATGTTGTGTTTTTTATGTGTGTAACCGTCATTTCATTCTCACCTTACTGACTGCATCACTGAGTATGTTTATTTTTTTAAATTTTAATTTTATTTTATTATAGCTTGATTCCACACAGTATTTTGGTACAAGTATGAAATTTTCAGCGTGTGATATCGGTAGCCCAAATTTAGCAGGCTGACCATAGATATCAGGTGTGCGTCGGCGGGAGATCGAACCCCGGACCCTGTTCATGATCAGCGAGAGTCCTAACCGCTGTGCCACCGACGCACAGCGGTGAATTCTAATCGCGACAGATTAAATGGAAAGTGTCATTGAGTGGTCATTGGTTAAGTTATCTGATCATAAAGCTGAGCAATATGGAGGTTAGGCGTCGAGTGCTAGGTGGATGGGAGGGACAATCAATAGACAAGGTTGCGAAGTTACACTGATTGAGATGGTTATGATATGTGTTTCGCCTGCCTAGATATCACCTTCCTTGATGGGCAATGTTAGATGTCATAGGATCGATGAGTGGTGGTCAAACAAAAACATGGCCTCATCAGTCAATGAAATCCACAACAGTAAGTGTAAGCCAGTCACGTAGGGAGGCATCGACTGGCCTCATGGTTGGGGTCTTTGAGATGGTAGGAACCAATGAATGCTGGAGACAAGCGGCGATATGGCTCAAATTCCTCGTTCTCGATGACGGCGCAGATACATCAACTCCTTGGGATTTATAATTTCCGATAAAATTATATTGTTCTTCCATATTACTATTATCTTTGCCTCTGTCACATTTCTGTTTATTACCTCTCTTTTGAATCTCTCTTTACTTTCTTCTAATGCTTTATGTGCTGTATGTAGGGAGTGTGGCGATTTGAACTGCTTGACGTCTGTGCAAAGTTCGAAGTTGAAACTAGTCAGTCAGTCAGTCTAAAATTATAGTAAACTACTAACACATACTAGGAGTACTTACTAGTCCACATTGGATTGCCCAACCACCAGCGTTTGCGATTGCAGTTATCAACGCTGCACGTGGTTCAAATCGGCTGAGAAAGCTAACCGCTGCTTACCGTACTCAGCAGTTCATAGATTATTTATTATTATTATTGTTCCCTTGGGTTCCTAGTGGAACATAGGGCTTCAACTGTACGTCTCCACTTGCTTCTGTCTTCTGCTGTACTTTCCATCTGCGTCCATGTTAGTCCATACTGTTTCAACTCTTCTTCACACGATCTCCCCCATGTCACCCTTGGACGTCCCACTCGCCGCTTCCCTTTCGGGTTCCACTGGAGCTATGGCCTGACGCGCGATGCCACCCAATTGCCTCCTCAGCCAGCGAGTGTCCAATCCATCTCCACTTTCTCCTGCATATTTGTTGGGCGATCACTTCTTGTTTTGTTTTTTCCAATACTTTCTTGTTTGTGATTCTTGAGTATAGAACGAAGACAGTTGTTGATAGAGGTCTGCAACAGGCTGTTGGAAATATTCTTTGTGACACACTGGCCAAGAAGAACTGACTGACTTGACGTTTGTATTGAAAATCCGAATTTTGTTGTTGATGCAGACTGAGTGACGAAGTTTTCCAGATTGGTTTCAGGTTGATGAATGGGTTTCTCGCCTTCCCGATTCTCGCTTGATTTGACATCCTCGTCCGTTCCTCGTGTAGTTGAGACAATGCTCCCTAGATAAGTGAGTGAATGAAGTAACCTCTTTCAAACCCTCCCGTTGATGGTGATTGGCGTTGGATGTTGCTGTTGTTGTTGTTGTTGGTTGGTTCTTTTCATAACCTCCGTCTTGTGTATGTTCACCTGGAGTCCTGTCTTTGCCTCTTCTTCGACCAGTTTGTCGGTTTTCGCTTGTAAGTCTTCGATCTTGTAGTTCATAGATTACAATCTGAATATTCAGAGTTGATTACACTGATGTCATCATGTGTGCATCTATTGTGCAATGGCCAACCACTCACGTGTTCCATGTTCATTACCACCCGACACACTTCTAAGCCTGGCCCATCTTATTAGTCCGTAGTAAGCCCGGAAAACAGGAAAGTTTGAGTGTTAGTGGCTGGTTAACCCACCACCGCATTCAAACCACAATACTACTGCTACTGAAACATCAGAAATCTTGAAGCCGCATATCCCTCTCGGAATATGAAGCAATTAGAACTGTTTTTCAGTGTCACCATGTTTAACAGTACTACAGTGTAGAACAAAAACATACTGACGCCAGTAATCTGCAACTACTATTTTTCAAGTATTTGTTTTTTAGGAATTTAGTTTGATTGGTTGGAAGATTTCATCATGAGCGCCTGGCCCTATTCAGACAGTTAACCTGGGCTTCTAGTGAGAAGCCGTGACTAGTAGGGTACAGTAGGTTGAAGATGAGGCAGTAACTCATCGAAGAAGACATTGCGAAGTGGTCGTGCTATGTCATCAATTCTTGGCAGAAGTTAGAATTCATGGCATGGCCACTGGATTGGGTCCCAGTGGCTTCTGAATGGTTTACAAGCTCGCTAGACTTGTGACCAGGAAGTCCTGGGTTCGAACCGTGGCGGTGGGTGAGTACTGATGAAGGGCCCTAAACAAGGACGAAACAGCTGTGCAATGGTTCTCTAACTGATGTCATTTCACGATGAAATCCTCCATCCAACCATATTTTTCACACGATTAGTTATGATTTCAAAACGGAAAGACGATGTATCTATCCATTCAATTGCTCATGTAAAGCAAGTTATAGTGACAGTTGCTTTAAGAGGAACGTGTTTCGTACTCGAGAACACCTTTCAGTTTGGCTTAATAAGTGTGTGGTAGAAACCATGACCCAGAAGGGTCATAAGCCTACTATTGAAGAATCCTTTCCTATTAGTAATCATATACAAAATAAACAGCCAAAAGCCCTTAGGCAACGAATTCTGCAATTGTCAGTGGTCACTGAGATTTGCTTAAAACAATTGAAGCTCTGGTTGTCGAAGAAACATGTTCGACCACTATTACTACCCTCGTCTTTTGTGGAGCCAAAAAATTCATAAATTCTGTGTTACCATCTTTTCTAATTTATCTGGAATTCACTTCAGTGTTATTATTACTATATTATTGTTTCCTTTAATTCCTAGAGGAACATAGGGCTTCAGCAGTGCAACCTCATTGCGTTCCGTTCTCTGCTAGAGTCTTCACCTGGCTCCATGTCTGTCCACACGCTTTAAATTCCTCTTCACATCACCTCCTCCAAGTCACCCACCCTCGAACTGACGACCAACTCGTCGCTTCCTTTTCGGGTTCCACTCGAGTAATGGCTTGTCTAGTGATGTCACTTGATGGTTTGTTTCCTCAGAGTATGGCCAGCCAATCCATCTCCCTCCATTTCTTCCTGCCTATTTGTTTCACAATCAGTTCCTGCTGTGTTGGTTCGCTCATTGCCAGAGATCTCTGTTGCTGATCTTCTCTGGTCATTCATCTGATCTTGAGTAGTGAGTAGAGACAACTGTTAACGAAGGTCTGTAGTTTGTTTGAGATGCTCTTTATGACGCGCAGTGCAAGTCTCTGATCCATATCGTAAGTAGCACTGACTGACTTCACATTGGAGTTGAAAATCCGGATCTTATCCTCATTTTCATGCTGAGTGTTGTTGACCTCCACACAGACTTGAGAGTTGTGAAAGCTTGTCTTGCTTTTCCGATTCTCGCTTTGATACCCTCGTCAGTTCCACTGGCCTGTAGTTGAAACGATGCTTCCTGGATGGGTAGGTAAAAGAGGTTTCTTTCAGGTTCCTCCCATTTATACTGGTTGATTGTTGTCTGTTGTTGTTGCTGTTGGTGGTGTTGCCCAGGAATCTTCATCACCTCTGTTTTCTCTATGTTCACCTGAAGTCCTATCTTTGATGCTTCGTGTGCCAGCTTGTTGCTTTTCGCTTGCATATCTTCCAGTTTGTGGGAAATCAGACATATATCATCGGCGAAGTCCAGGTCCTCCAAGTTGGTTTTTTGTGTAAGTCCATTTTATGCCTGTTCCCTCATTGCCCACTGTTTGTCGCATTATCCAGTCTAGTGCAATCAGGAAAATCATTGGCGATAGTAGCAGCCTTGTCTCACTCTTGTCTTTACTTCGAAGGATTCCGTAAGTTTCCGGTTGTGGATTACTTGGCATGCAGCATTGTCGTACAGCTGTTGGATGAGATGTATAATTGTCGGTGGTATCCCGTAGTAGCGAAGTAGTTTCCAAATCACCTCTCGATCGACGCTGTCGAAGGCCTTTTGAAAGTGGGTGAAGTTGAGATAGAGAGGTGACTGCCATTCCAAGCTTTGCTCAATGATGACCCGTAATGTGGCGATCTGATCAATGTATGACTTGTTTCTCCTGAATCCAGCCTGTTCCGGTCGAAGTTTTTCATCCAGGGCATGTTTGATTCTCTCCAGGATGATGCGGCTTAGTATTTTGCTTGGGACAGACAGCGGCATAACGCCGTGCCAGTTCTTGCATTGACTTAGGTCTCCTTTCTTTGGTAGTTTGAATAAGTATCCTTTCTCCCAATCCTCGGGTACTTTGCCTTCTTTCCACACCTTCTCCAGTAGTGGCGTCATCAAGTCCGCAGTTGTCTCTGGATCAATTTTCAATGCGTCTGCTGGGATTCTATCTGGTCCTGCTGCTTTTCCAGCTTTTAGCATCTTGATTGCCTTCAGGACTGCTGATTTCGTCGGAGGGTTGGTGTTCACTGGTAGCTCTGTCTCCGTCGTTGGTATTGTTGGGCGCGTTGTAGGTGTTGGTCGATTTAGGAGTCTTTTGAAGTGTTCAGCCCAGTGTTTCCTTTGCTCCACTTCTTTGGTGAGTGACTTTCTATTGTCATCCTTTATCGGCTTAATTTGTGTCAAACGTTTGCACGATAGGTACCTAGTAGTTTGGTAGAGTGTTGCGAGGTCTCCTTTGCCTGCAGCTTGTTCTGTTTCACTTGCCATGGTTTCATAATACTTTCTTTTGTCTTCTCTGGCACTCTTCTTTACCCTTTTGTTCAGTGTTTTGTAGCTTGCATTCAACTCCTGGTTTTGTTGCTCATCGGTGCACTGGAGAATCTTTTGTTTCACCATCCTTCTCTCTTTCATCAGTCTCCAAGTGTCCGTAGTGAGCCACTGTTTGTCCTGTCTCCTCTTTCTGCCTAGAACTTCCAGGCAGGTCTGACTCCCCACTGTTTTCAAGTTGTTCCATTGCTTTTCGCTGACCTCTTCGCCAGTGTTGGTTTGTGTCTCGGCTTTGTCCTTTATGCTTGCAGTGAAGATGTCCTTTGTGTCCTGGTCCTTCATTTTTTGAGTGTTGAACTTGGCTTGTGGTCTATCTGCAGCTCCTGTTTCTCTGAAAGCTTTTAATTTGATTTGGATTGTCCCCTGTACGAGGTAGTGGTCTGAGCCAACGTCTGCTCCTCCTCTTACTTTTGTGTCCAGTAGGTTGCGCCTCCACTTCCTTGAGATTGAGATGAAGTCAATTTGGTTTTTGGTTCGCCCATCTGGTGACACCCATGTAGCCTTATGGATATCCTTGTGTTTGTATATGCTGCCACCAATCACTAGTTCATTGAAGGCGCAGAAGTCGGAGAAGAGTTCTCCGTTTTCTTTCATTTCTCCGAGAGCTTCTCTACCCATGATGAGTTCCCTTCCTGTGTTGTCTGGTCCCAGTTTGGCGTTCATGTCTTCCATCAGTATTTAAATGTCGCCGTCTGGAATTACGCTCAGTGCAGGTTATTGCTCGAGTGGAATCCCGATGGGAAGCAACTAGTGGACCATCGGTGCGAAGGTGACATGTAGAAATTAGCGTGGCGAGGAGGAGATGAGCGATTATGGTCAGTCGTGGAGTTACCCATCTGAAGAGGACGGCAGAAAACAGAACAAAGTGGAGATGTGTTGCTGAAGCCCTATATTCCACTTGGAACTCAAGGCATTAAAAAAGGCAATAATATAACTGTAGAACCTGATAGGAAGAAGTTGTCGAAAAGGGATATTCTTTGTTCACTAATCTAGAATTCTAGAATTATTAAGTTGCTTTTTTTTCACTATGCAGTGTTATAGATTTCAAATCATTTTTGTCATTCAAAGTCTTCAATAATTTACTGAAAATATTAAGAACAACTCAAATTGATTTTCGATGACTGACACATTTCAAATAATGTAGTCAACTAAGTGCATGCATCACTTAATTTGACCTAATTATGGCCCTTTGGTTTTCAGTATATACTTCAAATTTGATTTTGATTTTAGATCCTAAAATAGTCATAGTTATACCACCTCCAACTGACTCACTGACTGACTGATTTTCAGCACAGGAATTAGCACGGAAGTGTTGCAGTTCAACTTGTTACACTCCATGTAGCACAAATGCGGAGACAAAAGAGAGGAAAGAAGAGACTCATTGTAATCAGTAGTGTTCTCTGAGCTGGTTGGTTTAGTTGCGGAGCATTCATCGTCCTCCTGGACAACATCTTCAGCACAATGTTTAGCATAAAGTGAACTCAACACCAATAAGGAACCATCATCAAAGAACACAAGAAAATTCATCCTACCACATATATATTAGCAAAAATATCTCTGAAATGACAGCTAGAATAGTGAAACCGTTTGAAATAGATATACCACACAAGCCAGCCAGTCAGCACAATCACTTCATTCGATATTGTGCAAACCGAAAGACCCATCCAACAGAAAAAGAAGATAAAATTATACCATTTACAAAATTCATTGTATGAACTATAACAGGCATTATATTGGTCAAAGTGGGCATCCCCTTCGAACCAGAATCCAGGAACACAAATGACCTGTGAAAAGACATGATATATATTCTTTCATATCAGTGCATGCAGATAATTATGGACATCAGTTTGATTTCGATGATGTCGAAATTTTAGACAAGGGAATTATCAAAAGTACAGTCAGAGAATTCCTAGAAGCCTAGTACTCAAACGAATATGCAATTAACAAACATGTTAATATAGACCAAATCTACCAACTAATTAAAAGTAAATCATGTGACGAGAAAGTTCGAAATCCAATACATATGTAAAGGTGGTTACCGGGAGACGGAATTCTATCACTCCTGAAGAATTTTAAATCAATTCACTATACGCTAAAAATTGCGCTGATGGGGGATGTTGTCGAGAAGGATGACGAAATCTCCACAACTAAACCAACCAGCTCAGAGAACACTATTAATTGGAAATCATCCACCTGAGCTACAAATCTTCTTTATTATTTCAGAGACTCATTGTGAAATTCCGGTAGGTAAGGGAGATCACAGAGAGAGAATGCATCTGCGCCGCTGAGAAAGATTTTGAGCCGTATTGTCAATTTCCTCCAGCCTTCATTGGTTTTTAGCCTTCTGGGGACTCCAATCAGGCAGTCTATACTTCTCTGAGAGAGAGAGGTTTAAAACGGACTGTCATCGATTTCATGGACTGATGCTGAATTTCGGTTTAATCGCATCCAACTCTTTTCAAAAACTTAATCCTATGTGGAATTACATTGTTCATCAAGGTAGGCGATGATGGTATGGTTTGTGCAACACATGTTCTACCTAGCCATCTCAATCCATTCACCGTGACAACTTCGTCGACTCACTTGCCCTCCTTAACTAACACTTTATGCCTAGCTTCAATATTACCTACCGTATTATACCACTTAACATGCAGACACCTATAATTAGAGACAGCTAGCCTTTTAGTGAAGAAGCACAGAAAGCAGCATAAATACAGAGTTGTTTATCAAATAAAACAGTCTATATTCACAATCCCTAGATTATTAACCATGTGCTTTGTGGCAAATCAGTAAGGAATGTAAAGCCTGTTATGATGAAAACATTGTAGTGCTTTTGCATAACTTCATGTGTAATTTCTTTAAATCTCCGCCTCCACCCCTCAAAAAGAAAATCAGAATGAGCTGATTCTAAATTTCAAAAAACAATTGGTTAGGCTACGTCAAAAAGAAATCAAAGTGTAGGCAAAATATTTAGTTGAAATCACATGTGTCCGCCAGCACTTTTTACAAAACATTATTGATTTGATTTACTTAGAATCTTCATAACAAGGTGCTACTGTTAATAACAAAAGTACTGAATGCATGTTGATGTCAAACAGATCAAACTGAACTGCTATAATCATGTAATATAATAAATATTTAACAGTCTGTTAGACTTAGCTGGGAACTTGTCAGCACTGTGTGTATGTGAACCCAAGCAGAGATGGATAGTCAGAGAGTTTGCGTTGTAACATGAAGGTCCTGAGTTCTATCCCTGATGGCATCATAGATACTCTATACTGAAGAGTTCAGAATAAAGACGAAATATTATTATTATTTATCTATTATTATTATTTCCTTTAATTCCTAGAGGAACATATGGCTTCAGCCCCAAGTCTCCATTGCGTTCGGTTCTCTGCTAGAGTCTTCATCTGGCTCCAAGTCTACCCACACGCTTTCATCCCCTCTTCACATCACCTCCTCCAAGTCACCCTCACCCTTGTACTGACGACCAACTCGCCGCTTCCCTTTCGGTTTCCTCTCGAGCGATGGCTTGTCTTGTGATGTCACTTGATGCATTGTTTCCTCAGAGTATGGCCATCTCCCTCCATTTCTTCCTGCCTATTTGTTTCACAATCGGTTCCTGCTGGGTTGGTTGGTTCGCTCATTGCCAGAGATCCCTCGCTGTTGCTGATCCTTTCTGGCCATCTGATCTTGAGTGTTGAGCGAAGGCAGCTGTTTATGAGGGTCTGTAGTTTCTCCGAGATGCTCTTTATGACGCGCAGTGCAAGTCTCTGATCCGTATAGTGAGTAGCACTGACTTCACATTGGAGTTGAAAATCAGGATCTTATTCTCATTTTCATGCTGAGTGCTGTTAACCTCCACACAAACTTGAGAGTAGTGAAAGCTTGTCTTGCTTTTCTGGTTCTTGCTTTGATATCCTCGTCAGTTCCGTTAGGCTGTAGTTGAAACGATGCTACCGAGGTAGGTAAAGGAGGTTGTTTTTTCAGGTTTTATTCCATTTATGCTGATTGTTGTCTGTTGTTGTTGTTCTTGTCCAGAAATCTTCATCACCTCTGTTTTCTCTTTGTTCACCTGAAGTCCTTCATATATTTGACGCTTCTTCTGCCAACTTGTTGCTTTTCGCTTGCATGTCTTCCAGTTTGTGGAAAATCAGACATATATCATCGGCGAAGTCCAGATCCTAGAGATGAGTGAATTTCTTGGAACTTGTTAACTGAATACACAAACGACTATTATTCTTATTCTTTGAGTTGGCTTTCATGTGCTAGTTAATTGGTTTTTGTAGAAATGATTTATTAAGACGAAAATTACTTGAACAGGCATATACAGATTTTCAAAATTTGTTTAAGTTATTTCCGTCTCGATGAATATTTATCTTAGATCAAGTCATTTTCACAGTGAAACCGCCATCGAAAAATATTCAGTTAACCAGTGATGAATTTCACCCACTCATAGCCAAAGGGATTTTCCTCTTGTGAATATAAACTTATTTATAAACCTAATGTACAGGATACCTTGATGCTTTTAAGGTGAGCACATCTGCATGTGCTTATAAAACACTATGAAATTATGGTACTTAGTTGTAGTTGAAAAAATTCTTCAAAATCTTATTCAAAGCAGTTAGAGTACAACATTCTTATTGTTTTAAGCATTTAATTATTGTTCGCAATTAATAGTGTTCTCTGAGCTGGTTGGTTTAGTTGTGGAGCATTAATCGTCCTTCTCGACAACAACCCCCATCAGTGCAATTTTTAGCGTAAAGTGAACTGATTCAAATTTTCCATGAATGATAGAATTCCGTCTCCCGGTAACCATCTTTACATATGTGTTGATCATTTTCTATTGACTTGGATTTCTAACTTTCTCGTCACCTGATTTACTTTTTATTAGCTGTTATATTTCGTCTATATGACCGTGTTTGTTAATTGCATATTTATTTGAGTACCAGGCTTCTAGGAATTCCCTGACTGCACTTTTGGTGTTTCCCCTGTCTAAAATTTCGACATTATTCCAATCAAACTGATGTCCATAATTATCTGCATGCATTGATATGAAACAGGAATATATATGATGTCTTTTGACAGCTGATTTGCGTTCCTGGATTCTGATTTGAAGGGGACGCCCACTTCGACCACCGATGTAATGTCTGTTATAGTTCATACATGCAATTTATTTTGTAAATGGTATTAATTTTATCTCCTTTTTCTGTTCGATTTGTTCGGTTTGCACAATATCGAATGAAGTGATTTGACTGGCTAGCTTGTGTGCTAAATCTTTTTCAAACGGTTTCACTATTCTAACTATTATTTCAGAGATATTTTTGCTTAAATATGGCAGGATGAATTTTATTGTGTTCCTTGATGATGGTTTCTTGTTGGTGTTGTGATTCGAGTTTAAACACTTTTCGATGAAATTTTGTGGATAACCATTCTTTTTGAAGACCGTTTGTAGGTACTTTTCTTCCATTCTTTTCAATTCTGGAGTGGTGCAATGTGTTTGAACTCTTTTAAACAATGTCTGCACATAGTTTCGTTTGTGAGTCACAAAATGCACTCGTGCGCGTTTTGAATTGGTTTTCAAACTACGGAGGTGTATTTTTTGGAGACAAGGGAATCATATCATAAGGTACTAGTCGGCGCTTCAGATTGAATAACACAGCTTGACAAGATGTACCACAGATTGCTCTATATGACTTGAAAATTCTGTTAAAAGAGGAAAGCTTACATAATAAATTGCGATGATATTTCTGTATATTATGTAGTCATTTTGTTCAGAATAAAGCTGTTATTACTATTATTAGCTATCAGAAAATTCAAGGCGTCACTGTGTATCTGAAGAAACACGCTGAACCTTTAAGCTTACTATGGTCTTTACAAGGAGTCTACTTTCTTGAAATAATCATAATCTTCTAATTATGTCCTCTATCTGTACCTTTTGTTTATTTTTTTATTGTGTAATTCCAACTTGTGCTATGTAACTTTATCTTGTTATGCGTTATTATTTTAACCTCTGATCGGAAATAGTCCTGGAACATTCTAACGCTGTTACGCACATACACGGATGTAAAACCTCTGTTTGTTTAATACTTCGTTGAAAAGAGAAACTCGTCTTCTCTGAGACTACTTTTATTGTTTTCCTGAAGTCCATTGGGAGTATTCCACGTTTTAAACATTACCCGATTCGAACTAGTGAATATTTTTCAGGCTAAAACTTGGTACATTATGGACATCGAGAAATGCAACTCACAAATTTCCTCATAGTGTTTGCCAGGGCTAAATTACTTCCCAGACTACCACACCGGAACAGATGGTTGTCCTAAGGGACTACTCATGAGCTTTCGAACTGCAGTCTAATTCACAAGTCAGAGGAGCAGCGTCATGGTCTCTGGTGACCGGAACAGATTCATACACCGGACACCATAAGTTTTGTATCAGGGTTTTCCATTGCCCCAAGGTAGGCCAGGATGTCTATCAGTCCGGTTGTATACCCCAGACTTTCGGATTCGCTCTTCTGCTTTTGCGAGGAAAATCCTAATAGTTTGAATGAAGCGAATAGGGCTTATCTAACAGAGACAATGATCATGGGGCCATATGAGAGCATCCCGAGAAGAAGACCGAAGTTTATCCACTCTCAGTCATATCAAATCGTCTGTGGAATAGTTACTAGCAAGCAAAAGCTAGAATTCATGTGCGATTGGTTTCCTTCCTAATGGCTCAATGGCCTACAGACTTGTGTCGTTGTGGCTTGAAGGTTGTGGATTCTATCCTTGGTCTGGACTTGAATAGAAACTGCATACTGAGAAGAAATGAAAGTTCAGTACTATCTGGTTTGTAATGGTTCTGTAGTTGATTTTTTCTGTCTGATACGTTTATTTGAACATCTACTGTTACTTTTGTATCTATCCAAAACCTTTAGGGTTTGTACAGTGAAGTATTGGGTCCAACTTTACCTACACTTATGCATAATACACGCTCAGATTATGAACATATTGGTATGGCCTTGTCAACTAGAGCTATTGGTTTGCTATTTGGATCATTATTCGGTGGAATATTATCTGATCGTTTCAAGGGATTACGTGGAGTATTCATAATGTTATCTCTGACAGTTGGTGCTGTTTCAACAATCATTGTACCGTGGTGTCGCGATATAATCGCTTTGACACTTGTTCTCTTTGTAGCTGGTATATCACACGGGTTTCTTACAACAAGTAAGTAATTTTCCGCTAATGATGATGTTATCATTAATTATTATTTCGGTTGATTTCCTTGAGTCCAGAGTGGAATATATAGGAGGCCTTCAGGCTTCTGTTTTGAAGTTTCACTGACGATTTTGTTTCTTTTTACGGGGTTGGTTTACTAGCCTCATGCCTAACCTTTCTTCTCTTTACTGGGCTTAAAACCTGGAAAGCGAGGTTAAGAAGTGTTGGCT
This sequence comes from Trichobilharzia szidati, assembly GCA_944472155.2. NCBI lineage: Eukaryota > Metazoa > Platyhelminthes > Trematoda > Strigeidida > Schistosomatidae > Trichobilharzia > Trichobilharzia szidati. The sequence goes on from OX235271.1 coordinate 28,102,392, forward strand.
GGGGATCGAGCCCCGGACCAGGACAGGCGTGGTTGGTGAGTATTCTATTGTTGTTTATGTTTTCATTGTATCTTTTACCAACTACTCAAAATCCGAATAATGAGAGCCAATAGTTTTATTATTACAATTTTAACATAATTCAGTTCACTAGGGAGCCTAAATATGGGACAATAATTGGCAGTGATCGTGGTGTACACAGATGCATCGAAGAGTTAAGTTAATAAAATATTAAAATTACCCCTTGACTTATACATAATGTGGTTGAATTTTCTTGAATAAGACGTGAACAGTAGACATTAAGGGTAACACAGAGATATTGGATAAATTGGACGTTGTAAGCGTGATCTCCGAAAATGTGTAGCTGAACACTAACCAGTCTGGTTAATGAAAGGAGAACGTAGAACTGCAAAGTCGTCTATCTGTGATCACCCGTTAGAGTCAGGTCATTTAGCCCCACGTGATTCATCTTTCAAAGTTATCTACATGGCAAAATCGGATCTATCCAAAAGTTTACGTTTTCTTCACTTATGCATAGCCGAAGATTTAGCTATACATGAACAGAAACCTAAATTATGTGTTCAAAAACGTTTTGTCAAACCTCTTCCTTTACCTTGGTCATAGTAATGTTCTTTCTAGTTTCTAATTTATTTTATTTTACCACTTGAATTCTTTCCACTTCACTTCACATCTTCATTCTTATCGTAATCGTACTCCTAATTTTTTAAAATTTTTAGACAACACTTGACATTTTAAAAACAAGTATTGGTTTGTTTGATTGCATGGAGGATTTCATCATGAGCTGACATCAGCTAGAGAACCACTGGAAGAGTCCCAAACTAGGACGAAACAGCTGTCCAGTACTCCCAGGTTTTCCAGTGGTTCTCTAACTGATGTCAGCTCATGATGAAATTCTCCATGCAATTTTTAAAACAATTTTGATTTCAATTCACTTATAAAACAACCTTTAATAATTTTGTAATTCATCCACTTCAACTCCACCCCTTATAACATTTTAATTATCGTTATTTTTATCATATATATATATATTGATTGAGCAATTATTGAGTGCCACTTAATAACTTTTTCTGTAATATAAATACGACTGTACAGTTTGAAAATGAAGTCGTTGAAAAGAAATTTCTTCGCTGAACAAAAAACTGTGTTTTCACTTATGAATAAATGGGTATTTTTCGTGACTACTTAAGCTGTTAGAAAATCGTTAACAAAAAAAATAAAAAATATGAACAAGATTAGTGTGAGTTGAGCTCATTTATAGTTAGATATCATTCATGTGAAGCATGACGTTTAATAAATGATGATGTAACCAAGTAAATATGAAAAAAATCAATATCTACATTGAATAAAAGATGATATAATCAAATAAGGTCAAAAGTCGGGTCGCAGTTGGATTTAACAAAGAAAGGGTATCTGTTCACTTTTGAATGAACTGACAAACACACTCTTTTGACACACAGAAGTCAGTTTAGGCACAGGGAATGTTCTAGCCATTAATGTTTTTAAACCTTTTGTTGCCTAACTCACAGGTACTGTCATCTTGAAATTATAGACGGATGCATACAAGATTCTTATTCTTATTGTGGTATTTTGTATTCTCTTATTAGCAGTTTTCTCAAATCTGTGGATAAATTTTCATGTATATCTAAGTAAATGAGTTTACTTCAGAATATATATGTTTTTCATACCTGATTCTGTTAGTTGGTCATTTCCTAATCACTTACATAATCCTGTAATTTGTGCACTTCAATGTGTCTTGTTTCTACCCTCGCAGCGCACTGTTTGTGTCTTACAGAAAAACTTTGATCTCACTACTTATATATAAACATAGAGCTTCAAAAACACATATCCACTTTGTTCTCTTTTCTGCCAGCCTCTTCAGCTGGATAACTCCACGATTGACCATAATCTCTCATCTCCTCCTCACCACACGATCTATTCCATGTCACATTCGTACCGGTGACCGACTCGTCGCCTCCTATTTGGATTCCACTTGAGTGAGCGCGATGTCATTCGATGGCCTCCTCAACGTATGCTTGATCCATCCATCTCCATCATATCTTGCAAATTTGTTGAGCGATCGGCTTTTGCCTGTTGGTTTGTTCCCAGCCAGAAGTAATTCTTTCTGGCCATTTGATCTTCAGTATGGGGCCAGCCAGCGAAGAGGGCAGCAGTTACCAAAAGTCTAGAACCTACTGAAAATCCTTTTCGTGACAGGCTGGCCAGGTTTCTGATCCGTACAGAAGGATGGACTTGACATTGGTGTTGAAAATGCGAATCTTGTTGTTTATGCTGACACCATTGCAGGGGACTTCCAAACTGGTTCCAGATTGATGAAGGCATATCTTGTCTTTCCTATTCTGGCTGCCTTTGTCGTCTTCATCCGTTCTTCTGGCTGTAGTTGAAACGATGCTTCATAAATAAGTAAAGGAGCTAACCTCTGTTAAATCTCTCCTGTTGATGGTGATTGATGCTGATTTTTGTTGCTGTTGGTTGGTTATCTTCATCACCTCCATCTTCTCTAGGCTCACCTGGAGTCGTGCCTTTGCTGCCTACCTCTTCTGTCATTTTGTTGATTTTTGCCTGCAAGTCTTCGAGTTTGTTTGACATTAGACATATATCATCTGCTAAATATCAGATCTTCTAGATTCTTATTAGTGGTCCAGCGTATTCCATTTTCCTTGTTCCCAATGCACAGTCCAAAGCATAATCCACTCCACCAAAATCAAGTATATCATTAATGTCTTACTCCTGGATGCACTGACTTGGTATTTCGATTCACCTATACATACCATGATTATTCTTGATTACTGTTATTCCACATTTTATCTCCTATGAACTAAAGTGTATTAAAATTGTAATAATAAAAGTATAAGCATCTTTTACCCAGAGAAGCCTATAAACTGAAGACAGAAGTAAGATAAGACTATCCACTATCATCGTCGACAGTACTTATTGTGGTTGTCTGGGTTGTGCAACAGACCTTGGGGACGACATACACTCAGCACATAATAAAACTTTAGGATATCTGAACTTCGAAGATGATTTATTTTAAATGTCATACAAACGCGAGGATCTACAGGAGAAAATCAACAAATTAGCGGAAAAAGAGGGAGAAAAAAGAGGACTCCAAATGAACACAGGGAATACAGAGATGAAGATACCTAGTCAACAACTACAAACACTAATTGTCATCACACTGGAAGAAATCTAAAATAGGTCATTTCTTTCTTTTATCTAGGCAGCAATAATTTAACTACAGGCAGCATGGGTGAGGATAAGAAAGGCAGGATCGGAAAATCAAAACAGGTATTGATTAATCATAAATCAATGTTGAAATCTACTGCAGTCAGCAAAAGGAACAAGATCTGAATCCTCAAACACTCGTGTCAAATCAGTACTTTTCTATGGTGATTCAGAGATGTGGCGCCTTACCAAAAACATTTCGAACAACAGCTACAAACTTTCATCAACATACGCTTGCCTTCGACTCATACTGTAGATCAGATGGCTGGCTGGAAAGGATTAGCAACATAGAACTCTGGGGACAAACAAATGAAGAGTCCATTTTCCAACAAACATGCTGAAGACATCAGAGATGGATCTGATATGCGCTGGAGAGATTCCCGAGGTACATAACTTAGTATGCATATCCTCGAGTGAAATCTGAGTAGAAAAACGACTAGTTGTGTGAGTCGTAGGGTGACATGGAAGCGATCACACTAAGATGAGATGAAGGCTTATGGGTGATGTTTGGAGCCAGCTAATGAGGATTGTAGAGAACAAGATAATATGCAGAGCTGCTGCTGATACCCCGTATTATTCCACTAGGCACCCAAAGGAATAATACTATTACCTTCATTATTTAGGTTGTAGGTAGTTGAAAAGAAGTACCGGCTCGGTAAAATGGATCGGTTTTTTGATTCTGCTCGATGAATGTCGTTATTATGCTTTTGTTCTAATACAGCATTATCAAATCGAGTGAATATCGACTACATTATAACAAGAAGGTTTTTCTTGTGGCTCAGTAGCATGTCGGATACCTCCTTAGCATTTGAAATAATGACTACTGGCTTCAAATCTAAGCGGGATCCAGTCACACCAAGATGATGAATCAAAAGTAGGACGAAACCGGCATCCTAGATAATAATTTGCTTTATTCCAAAACAGTACTTGTGATACAGAATGGAATTCTCAGCATTTTTACTACAGTATTGCATCCAGTTTGTGTACATTATCAATAAATAGAATTCTGCATAGATTAAGGAAACCACAGTTCATTATTACAACAATACATTGGCATGTCAGTAGCAAAGGTAAAGCTAAACAGTGTTTGAAGGTGTTAGAAAAGTGGGAGCTGTCATATTTACTGGCGTAAGCGAGAGAAAGAAACAAAGCAGAACACAACGGAAAAAGAAGAGAGAGAAAAGGAAAAGAAAGAAAGAAAATGTTGTATCTATTGATGATGTGGGTTGGAAAGATGAGATCCAGTTGTACTACTGACTATTTAATGAATTATAGGTGTCACGCCTAATGCTTTCTTTATCACACAGAACACGAGCTAAGTAGGGTATGGTTGAGTTTTTGTACTTGCTAGTGCGAGCATATAGTTTTCTATATAGGCTTCTGGTTTTACCTGATGAGATGCAAGGGGAGAGTTGTGAGTGAAGAGGGTGATGTGAGTTAGATAAAATGGATTTGGCCCATTTTTCACATGAGTCCATGTGCCTGTCGACCAGAATATTGACAAGCTGGTTAAGTGACAGGTTGCTTACCCTGCTGACAACCTTTAACATCCTGCGTAATATGTTATAGTCTTTCTTCAGTAGCCCGGGAAAAACTAAGGGGGAACAATAGAGAATAATAGATAAGCAGAATGCGAGAATTGCCGAATTGTAGGAGTAGGGGTTGGGTTATACCAGAATATTTTAACTAGTCACAATCGAGGCGAAAAGTTTCTCATAATGCCCACTCGATCTGGGTTAGGAACATATACAAGGAAAGGCCTGCTGAATAACATATCTTCTCTCCTCTTGTGTTTTCACGATGAATAATATCGTGAATAATATCTCTCATGTATACTTCTAAATGCTCAATTATAGTATCAATGAAGTCAATGTTCATCCACTTGATCAGAAAAACTTCTTTTGATATGAACTATGCATCTGTTTTTATAAGTACACTCAGGTGTTTAAATAATTAGTTTCCTATCTCTATCTCTCTCTGTCTCTTCTGTCTACACCGTAGTTTATGATGATTAGAACTGGAAGTTTATCGATTTGCTAGACATATTTTAAAGAACGATGGTGATATCCTCTGAGATAGCCTCGAACTGGCAGAATACCGTCGATATTTAATACGTGGTGAGCATAGTTGTTAGGATTCAAACACTAATGCTTGTAATCCAGAGACTCTGTTGGTTCAGTGCTTGAGGCCCAGTGGATATACACTTCACTTTCAGTCATCAATAATCCGTCACGCTAGATCTTTAAATTACAAATTTAAGTACACTGTTTGATCTAATTACTGAATGAATAAGCTTGATTACACGTATATATATGTGTCCAGATTTCCATGTCACACACATTTGACATTTTTTCAGCTTCGTGCCATTGAAATATAAACGTAATCTGATAAATTGCTTGGCTCACAGAGCAAGAGCAATCTGCCCGGATGAATGTCATGATGAGGAACTTAATAATATTGAACGGTTGCTAAGTGGAAATGGTTATCCAGAAAAGTTCATTGATCAGAATATGATTCAAAAATCAAAGCAGCTCAAAGTACTGACAGCTCCGAAAAAGGCCTTGTTCTTACAAATGCAGTTCCTCAGGGACAACATCAGCGAGATAATAACACAACGCCTTAGAAATGCGGTAAAAAGAGCATTCCCTGCTGCAGAATTACGCTGCGTCTTCAAAATCACTCCTATTTTGCGTTTGGGAGTAAAAGATAAACTGCCTAATTCCGCCTCTTCCATGTTTATCTACCAGATTAACTGCTTCTGTGGAGGCAGTTACATAGGCCATGCAATTAAGCGTGTTTGTTGCCGGATTTCAGAACGTCACCCTGTGTGGTTAAGTAAAGAACAAACAAAATCTATTTGGAGTGCTATTCTATTTCATCTTGTGGATACAGAACACAAGATTGATGTTAACCAGGCTTTCAGGGTCATATACCGCATACCAACAAATCTCAGTTTTGCCTTAAGAGTTAGTTTACTAAATATTGCTGAGGCTGTTGGAACTCTTACTAAGAATCCTAGTTTGTGCATGCAAAAGAATCTAGTTCAGATATTGTCCTTACCTTGGCCATCTAGGTTTGAATGATCCTGAATTTTTGTGGAATTTTCCTAATTTTAGTTGATATTCTATTTGCTACAATATCCTTATCATTATTATAATCTAAGCATCTTTAATGAACTGTAATTCCATTGATGATACTTGACAAATCAATATTATTTCAAAAAACACTAATATTTTTATTTACTACTATTCTAGAATATTCCACGTGTATAAATATATATGTATAATTGTAGAACCAGAAGAGGAAATTATCAAAAAGGATATTCCTCGCTCCATTATTTTGTTTTTTAAACACTTGAATTAACCAGCTGGTGAATGAATGGAGCATCATCAGGAACATATTGTTGATGAGTCCCAGGTTCAACGAAATGCCTATCTTGTCTTCTTTAATTAGCTACTCTCCATCAATTAACACCATATAAGTCCTCATGCACCGTCAAAGCGTCCGTACTAGGAGCTACCATGTCACCAGAGATTAAGCATTTGGTTGGTTCCAGCATAATCAGTCAACGGGAAATAGAAACTTAAACTAAACAAATGCAAACTTAGCTCCTGCTTCTTGTAATACTGTAACGCATGAAATTACTAGCTGGCAGTTTCCTGCTATTCAAGACTTGTTAGCTGGATGTTATCTGTATCTCCAATCAGTGATGGTGTCCCTCCCCACTAAGACTTGAAACTGGCACCCATCGCTTCTACAGCTAGTTGAAGCGTTCATGCTAACGGCCAGCATGTTGATAAAAGTCGAGCATTTAGTTACACTAATAATCAGTCATTGGGAGTTTTGAGAACGACTTCAACACATTGTAACTTGTAGTCTTTTTTATAAAAAATAAACCAGTACTTGACTGATAAACTCATTGCTATAGTAATGATAAATAATCTTATTTCTATAACATACCTTTTGGACTATAAGAATGTTTGTGCACTCATTGTTCACCGATGTATATGCACACAAATACACGCATACCTACATACAACTAGAGAAATAAAGTCAGTTTAGTAGATAATTCGAATTTGAATTTACTTATCACTACTTACATCCTCATCATCAGCATCCTTATCGTTATCATCGAATATAGTAGGTTGCAGGCTTTTTTCCTTCTTGTAAACTGACTGTATCGACATGAATAACTGAAGTTTACTCTCTCTTTCTCTGTTAACTGTCGTGTAGACATTTCTCTCAATCTAGACTTGTAGTTGTTAATTTTACTTCCATCAAGTGAACAAATGGCATAATGATAGGAGTAAAATTCTATGATGTAGGCTTTATTGACTAACAGACGGTCGGTCAGTCAGTCAGTTTTCGACATAGAACTTTGCACAAATGTGCGCCAGTTCAAGTAACCATACTCCTTCCTTGTAGCACACAAAACAAGAGAAGAAAGTAGGAGAAATGCATAATATAGACAGTAAACAGAGGTGTGAGACAAAGGAATAGTAATAACGAAGAACAAAACAGTTTCATTGGAAATCATAAGTCACAAGGAGTGGATGCATCTGCACCAGCCATTGAGAACGATTTTCAGCCATGTCACCAATTGTTTCCAACCATTGGATTTTACCGTCCCGAGGACCCCAACCAGCGAGTCTACACCTACCTACGTGGCTTAGACTAACTGTTGTGGATTTCATTGACTGATGCCATGTTTTAGTTTGACCGCTGCTAGCTCTTTTCCAGCCTCACCCTATATCAGCTAACATTGCTCGTCGAGGAAGGCGATGACTAGGCATACGTAGCACATGTCCTAACCATCTCAGTCGAAGTAATTTCACAGTCTCGTCTACTGATTTCCCCTCCTTACCTAGCACTCGACGCCTAAGCTCAGTATTGCCCACCGTATTATACCACTTCACACGGGAGATAGAACGCAGACACCTATGATCGAAGACAGCTAATCTTTTCATGTCTCCTGCTCTCAGTGGCCAGGTCTCACAGCCATAAAGGAGGACGGAGCGGACTTTTGAGCAGTACACACGCCCTTTGGTCGATAGTCGGATATCTCGTCTACTAAGCCAGAGACGGCGTAAACTGGCATATGCGGAACTAGCCCTCTGTATTCGTGCTGAGATTTCATCGCAGATCAACCCGTTGGCACTGGCTGATGGTACTTCCCAAGTAAGTGAAGCGGTCAGTGTGCTCTACCACTTCACTTCCTATTTCTAATCTAGAGGTCGGTGAAGTCCAATCCTGCAGCATCATCTTACATTTTACAGGGGCGAATTGCATGTCAAACATACGAAGATAGTTACTCAAGGTGTTCAGTAGACTCTGTATTTTGTCAGCGTTCTCGCCTAGAAGGACTATATCGTCTGAATATTCTAAGTCGACGAGATTATTCATAATCGACGTTTTCATCCTATTCTCTGGACTCGCCAACTGGAATCTATCGCTGGCTACTATGATTAGTCTTAAATAACGCCAAGTTGAATCCTAAATTATCGTCGAAGCATTCATCACTGGAAGTTAACATGTCAACGGAGATCAGGAATGTTTGTTTGGGTCAAGAGAAATAATGAGTCAACATAAAACTCTCTATCTCTTTTTGTAGGTTTCTTCATTTGATATTGTACATTTCGTAATACGGTAATATTTACTGCGATATATTCCTTGTATCATCTTATCGAAGTCAATTATGCAACATTCAAATCAGCAATAAATATATTTAATTTATGTAGCCAAAGTAACTCAGCACCTTTGGCAAATATGTTGAAGGTAGTTTTTGGCGTTGAATTCGAGTTTCACTGGGGAAAGTATACAGGTGACAAGTCCTGAACTCCACTACTGCCAGCCTTCATTTAACCAGGTTATGTTTGTAGCATGTATTCTGGAAGGTTTCCATTACCAATAAGTATGGAAAAGGTGACGACAGCGCTATGGAAATTTTAAAAACTGATGTTGGAAGCTGTATGACTACTTTGCTATGGATTATGAGTAGTATATTGTTGTCATCATTCCATGAAGTAAAATAATACTACATCACTGTACGTGACGAAAATCAAATAGATAAACAAAATAAGTCTAGTCTAGTGTAGTATTATGAACGATCGTTAGTTACTATTCACATGTGATTGAACGATTCCGTAATGTTTTTGAGCAGAAGGGCACTGACAAATTAAATTCCCAACTTCCAACTTACACAGTTCAAGGTGAAATTTCACCACAGCTTTTTTTGAAAGCCGAGAAATTTCAGATTACCTGGTTTGATACCATAAAGTGTAGTCAAGAAATGAAGCATAAGTGCATGATGCTACATACTACTGATTGACCGATATCAGTAGTTTGATGCTGCAAATCACATCACCAACCGAGCATAACCTGCTAATCAGATTGACGCGATCTAAACACCATACACTTATTCCGATCGCTTGGGACTGAGCTCATTAGCCTCGTACCCTATTTGACTTAAATCAGGGAGTCGTATTAGTTTGAACTGAGTAAACTGTTGATGAGCTCTGTTCTAAATCAGTGAAATGGTAATCATAAAATTCTAAGCAGCAGTTTGGTAAATTCATCAGTGATAAGTATATTTTCTAAAATATATCAAAATATTGCAACGACCATTTATCTGAGTTCATGGATTCAACGGTGCACCATGGAGATCGTTGGCTTAAGCATTCAGAGTCCAACTAAAAAGGCCTTGGATTCAAGTCCCATCTCAGCTATATGATACTTCACGCGATATGTGTGGCCTATAGGCAGGTGCATGAAGAAAATAAGTAGCAGAGAATTTATTTCTAATGTACTAGTTTGCTCCACACAGCTTAGAATTAAACTTAACAAATATTCCGACGTTTTATTATAAATAAACAAGTTTCAAAACGTCTCCGAAATGAATTTAATAGTAGCAACAGTAGCTTCGTCGTTTTACATTCACTTTAGTATATGTGTAAAACTTGAGTTCTGTAGCAGTATGTAGTTTCAAAATAAAATTGCTTATTAGATGTATCAAGCAGTGAAAAAGTATTATTTACTGGATGACAAGGTTTCGAACACAATTTATCACTGTTCATAATCGTATCATCAATTTTGTAACCAGAGAGCTTCGAAAATTTCGTCTTTCGTCTTTCGTCGTTTTCTTTATTCCTTTCTATTTGTCTTAGGGGGAGTAGAATTTTCCAGATATCCTATCGGACAGATGTTGAATCATTTTTATTCCAAGTATTCTAAGTTGATTCGATAAATAAAGCTTCTGTTACCGAACTCCACCCACCCAACCCCAATCCTGTTATATTAGATTTTAGAACTGTCATCTTATCACATTCTATTTTGTGGTAGTGTTTAATTGTATTTAGTGCTACAGATGAGCGATTCCCCAGATTTCTTATCTTATTAGGGTAAACTAATTTAGTTTTCGATCCGTTTTTGTGCTACACTGACAAGATCTAATGAAAGGAAACGCAGATTAGGTAATCTAAAATTGGATAGTGAGGAGAAAATGGTTAGTTTTGATATTACATCACTTTAGACTTAGAACGGAATACAGCTAGAAGACATAAGGTTAAGAGTGCAGCTATGCCTGACTTTTACGTTATATAAATTCCAAAGGGAAATATACAGAAAAACTAGATGAGTTGTCAAGGGGTCACCAATATCCCCGGTAGTAGCAGGTGTACTCGTGGATAAGGTGGGATGCTTAGCAACTCAAACGTTTACCCCTCCGCCAAAATTTGGTGGAGGTGTTTAGATGATCCATACACAGTACTAAAAGAACAAGGTATAAATAGATTTCTCGATCAGATTAACTCAAAGAAGGAGGCAGTTCAATCCACTTATGAACTGGAAAGTCAGAAAGGGAGCCTCCAATATTAGATTGTAGCGTAAAAAGGAAAGAAGATGAAAAGTTAAACACTAGTGTTTACAAAAAACGCACATACGTTCAAGCCGACATTTAGACTTCAAACCATCCCAACCTATGTCAGTTAAAATTGGATTGGTGAAATGTTTAAGTAATAGAGCACAAAAACTAAGTAGTACCAAGGAAAATCTAAGGGAGAAAGTGAGGCGTATAAGAGAAGTTTTGAAACTTAATAATTACCCTGATAAATTAACCAGGAAGTATGAAGGGGAATGTAAAAAAAGAATTAATAATAAAATAACTAGTAATACTCATAGTAATAATAATAATGAAAACATGCATGATGAATATGGACAGAATGATGACAGCACCAACAGTAAGGAATTTAAATCATCATTAGTACCTCGATACAAAGAGGGAATCTCAGAAACCTTTATAAGATAAGAAATCTGAGGAACAGCTCATTAGTAGCACTTTTCTTTCCTTCACGTTCCCCAGTGGAACATAGGGCTTCAAGCTAGTGGCTTGAAGTTTCTGTAGCAGTGTTTATTTTTACAGGATGGGGTTGCTAGCCTCATACCTAACCTTTCCTCTTCACCAGCATTATTTCTGGCTTAGCGAGGTAAAGGAGTGCGTCGGCCGGGGATCGAACCCCGGACCATGTGCATGGTCGGCGAGCGTCCTAACCGCTATGCCACCAACGCACTAAATACAATTAAACACTGCCACAAAATAGGATGCGATAAGATGACAGTTCTAAAATCTAATATAACAGGATTGGGGGTGGGGTGGGGTGTAGTTTGGTAACAGAAGCTTTATTTATCAAATCAACTTAGAATACGTGGAATAAAAAGTGATTCAACATCTGTCTGATAGGATATCTGAAAAATTCTACTACGCCTAAGACAAAAGGAAAGGGATAAAGAAAACGGCGAAAGACGAAATTTTCGGAGCTCTCTGGTTACAAAATTGATGACACGATTCTGAAGAATGATAAATTGTGTTCGAAACCTTGTCATCCAGTAAATAATACTGTTTCACTTATTGAAAAGTCAGTATAGTAGATTTTTTATTTTCGATTCACTTCATTCACTACTTATAAGACTTACATCGCGTACTTTTGCTTCTTAACCCCACGATATTCTGGAAGAAACACAGATAGTTTCAACGGTTTATATAGAACAATGATATTTATATGGTTAGTATCTGTTCGTGTGTATCATTTGTTTCCCCTGATTAGACACAAAACTATTCATGCTGCTCAGTGATTATGTAATTCGATGTTATCTCAGCACCGCGGAATATGCTACTGACTAACTCATATGGATAGTTGGTAACCACCTTCGTCAGTCAGTAGGGCTTGCTAGGCAGTTCATTGAAGTGATCCCAACATCAACTTGAAACTTCTCCTACCAATCAATAAAGCATACTATACTGCACTTTCTCTAGTTTTCTTGATTATCACCTACAATTTAAAGCAGACTTAGTTATCCGAAGGAGACAATGGTAAATTCTGACCTTAGACTGCACAAATTGCACACTGAGAATTTAGTCAGATATCACTTAGAATCACGATGAAATCCTCCATGCAATCAAACAAAATCCCTACAAAACCAAAACTCGAAAATTAATCTGATGCTCACTAGTGACTGGCCCTATTCAGGCAGTTAACCTGGGGTTCTAGTGAGAAGCCGTGATCAGTAGGGTACAGCACGTCAAAGATGAGGCAGTAACTCATCGAAGAAGACATTGCGAAATGGTCACGCTATGTCATGAATTGGCAAGAGTTAGAATTCAAGGACCATTGGGTCGTGTTTCAGTGGCTCAATGGTCTACGAGCTCGCTGGCCTTGTAACCAGGAGGTCCTGGGTTCGAACCGTGGCGGTGGGTGCGTACTGATGAAGAGTCCCAAACTAGGACGAACCAGTGGTTCTGTAACTGATGTCAGCTCATGATGAAATCCTCCATGCAATCAAACAAAATCCCTACAAAATCATTACTTGAAAACATTATCTGGATCTGGACTTCGCCGATGATATATGTCTGATTTCCCAGAAACTGGAAGATATGCAAGTGAAAAGCAACAAGTTGGCAGAAGAAGCATCCAGAGAGGATAGGACTTCAGGTGAACAAAGAGAAAACAGAGGTGATGAAGATTCCTGGACAAGAACAACAACAATAGACAATGATCAGCATAAATAGGAAAAACCTGAAAGAAACGAACACTTTTACCTACCTAGGAAGCATCGTTTCAACTACAGACAGACGGAACTGACGAGGATATCAAAGCAAGAATCGGAAAAGCAAGACAAGCTTTCACCACTCTCAAGTCTGTGTGGAGGTCAACAACACTCAGCATCAAAAATAAGATTCGGATTTTTTACTCCAATGTGAATTCAGTCAGTGCTACTCACTAAACGGATCAGAGACTTGCACTGCGCGTCATAAAGAGCATCTCAAACAAACTACACACCTTCATTAACAGTTGTCTTCGCTCAATACCACTCACGATCAGATGACCAGCCGGCCAGAAAAGATCAGCAACAGGGAGAAATCTCTGGCAATGAGCGAACCAACCAGGAACCGATTGTGAAACAAATGGGCAGGAAGAAATGGAGATGGATTGGCTGGCCATACTCTGAGGAAACAAACCATCAAGTGACATCACTAGACAAGCCATTGCTCGAGTGTAACCCGAAAGGGAAGCGGTGAGTTGGTCGTCAGTGCGAAGGTGGGTTGACTTGGAGGAGGTGATGTGAAGAGGAGATGAAAGCGTGTGGGCAGACTTGGAGCCAGGTGAAGACTGTAGCAGAGAACCGAACGCAATGGAGACACACGGCTGAAGGTCTATGTTCCTCTAGGAATTAAAGGAAACAATAATAATAATAATCACTTAGAATAAAAAATGACTGTTATCATGCATGTTTGGTTTGTCTGTTGTCTTCTGTAGTCCGAAGTAATATAGCGTGAAATATTCTGTATTCCGTGAGCTTCATAATATAGGTGTATGTCTTCTCTTTATTATTCTCCTACGTATACTGTAACATAATGAGTTTAGATTGTAACAAGTTTGCGACTGAGTGTCTCTATTGTTCAAAGGGATTTATGCATAAATTTGAAGGTCTCCTTACATAGAATTTAGTAAATGTTACATAAGATTTTACTGAACTCACTAAATGAATAATAACATTTGGATTTTTGTTGTTACGGGAAATGAAACAGAAAGAGCGTTAGCATAAAGTCAGTAAAGACTGCTCAAAGGATGTGAAGTTTTCTTGTGATTGAGCTTTTCTAGCCCCTTCCCTCCCAATAATAAGGGAAAGGCAGAATAGTTGGTTTGTTGCCTTTCTAAAGGAGACTTATTACTTCTGTTAGGGTGGTGTGATACAGAAAATATGTTCCAACAAAATATTATTCTCATATATTCCCACAGTTCAATAGTGGGCGTGTGTACTGCTCAGCAGTCCGCTCCGTCCTCCTTTATGGCTGTGAGACCTGACCATTGAGAGCGGAAGACATGAAAAGATTAGCTGTCTTCGATCATAGGTGTCTGCGTTCTATCTCCCGCGTGAAGTGGTATAATAAGGTGAGCAATATTGAGGTTAGGCGTTGGTCGAGTGCTAGGTAAGGCGGGGAAATCAGTCGAAGAGACTGTGAAATTACATCGACTGAGATGGTTAGGACATGTGTTACGAATGCCTAGTTATCGCCTTCCTCGACAATGGGCAATGTTACCTGACATAGGGTCAGGCTGGAAAACAGCTATCGGTGGTCAAACGAAAACATGGCACCAGTCAATGAAATCTACAACAGTTAGTCTAAGCCAGCCACGTAGGAAGGTGTAAACTTCCTGACTGGTTGGGGTCCTCGGGACGGTAAAATCCAATGGTTGGGAACAATTGGTGATATGGCTGAAAATCCTCGTTCTCAGTGGCTGGTGCAGATGCATCCACTATTGTGACTTATGATTTCCAATGAAACTGTTTTGTTCTTCGTTATTACTATTCCTTTGTCTCACACCTCTGTTTACTGTCTCTAATACGCATTTCTCCTACTTTCTTCTCTTGCTTTGTGTGCTACATGGAGTGTGGTGACTTGAACTGCCGCACATCAGTGCAAAGTTCTATGTCTAAAAAGGAAGAAAGAAAGAAAGAAGTTCAATAGTGCGTTACCAACAGAATACTATATATATATATATATATATATGTATTTGGACATTCTACTTCATGTCGTTTAATGTAAACCAAAATCACACGCTCAGTGATACATTAAAAAGTACAAACTGTATAGATATAAATAGCCGTTTGATCAATGGAAAATATACTTTGGCTTCCGCGCCTTGCTTTCTGCTGTTACACTGTTACTTCCCCGATTCACCGACACTACGACGTTGTTCTCACACTTATACTATCGTAGTAATCGCTTTTAGTCTTACCACTATCAAAACAACTATTCTAACGTGGAAGGATTAGCAGAAACATTCCTTCCTACCTGTATAGCACATTAAGTCATTGAGGCGGTATGCAAGCCTGACCGCCATATCAAGGTAGAGGTTATCGGTGGAAACCTTTAAGGATCTTTAAACGGTAGCACTTTGAAGAATTCATGTTTTTAGATTTATTTTACGTGTCCGGAGAAGATTTTGAAATCAAGCTGTTGATTATGCTTTATTTTTATGTAGATTTTCCCATCATTTGATTGGATCATCCTAATTTATAAAGTAAACATCTTTTTCTCTCTTAAAAAATCTCTTGTAGATGGTAATCCGTTATTGGCTTCTGTTTGGGAGGCGAAAGCTGCTGGACCATTCAGTTTAATGCATTCCGGTTATGGTATGGGTGCAGCTATAGCTCCATTACTGGTGAAACCGTTCACACTGCCATCAATGCCAAAGAATGACAATACTGGCAGTAGTACTAGTAGTATTAGTAGCAGCACTAGTACACCTAGTGCCATGAATACAACAAACAATGATACTGTCAAAGATTTAGTTCTAGTCGATGCTGTAGTACCGTATTCAATTATTTCGGGGATTATATTCTCTTGTGTCGCCTATTTCCTTTGCATTATTTGTATTGATCAGCCAACAATTATTCTACCGACGAAAAGAGATAAAGAAAAGGTAATTCAATTTTAAATGATTGTCTTTTTCGTGGCCTAAAGAGTTTGTTTATATTTTGTCGTTGTAATTCGCTTATAAACCATTGGCGTAGACATGGCAATCTATCTGTGTCAATGACTGATGATTGTGAATTCAATGCCTTGCAATGTAGTAGTTTATTGGAATAATAGAGAAGATTTCTTGCTCAGGTGGATGATTTGCAATTAGTTGTGTTCTCTCAGTTCGTTGGTTTAATTGCGGAGCTTTCATCGTCTTTCTGGACAACATAGTCAGTGCAAGTTTTAGTATAAAATGAACTGATTTAAATTCTCCATGAATGATAGAATTCCATCTCCTGGTAACCATCTTCATGAGCGGTAGTCGATTCACATCTGTATTGATCACTTTTTATTGACTTTCACTGTATCAACAAATGTGTCATCAACATAACGTACCCAGACTATGGTTTAATTATAGGTACTAATGATAGTAATTAAAAGAAATGATTTGGAATATACCCATAGATTAATAAACAGCCTATCTGAAGACATCAAATTCACAAGAGAAGAAGAATTAGATAACAAAATCCCATTTCTAGATGTGGAAAATCAATACACACAGAGATCAAATATTTAACTGTAATAGCCAATAACCCAATGACTCAAAAATACCTACTAACTGTCTTCAAAAAGAATGGTTATCCTCACAATTTCATCAAAAAGTGTTTCAACTCGAATCACATTACCAACAAGGAACCATCATCAAAGAACACAAGAAAATTCATCCTACCATATATCTAAGCAAAAATATCTCTGAAATAACAGCTAGAAGATTGAAACCGTTTGAAATAGATATAGCACACAAGCCAGCCAGCACAACCACTTTATTCGATATTGTGCAAACCGAAAGACCAATCCAACAGAAAAAAGGAGATAAAATTAATACCATTTACAAAATAAATTGCATGTATGAACTGTAACAGACATTACATCGGTGGCCGAAGTGGACGTCCCCTTCGAATCAGAATCCAGGAACAGCAATCAGCTGTGAAAAGACATGATATATATTCCCGTTTCATATCAATGCATAGAGATAATTATGGACATCAGTTTGATTGGGATAATGTCAAAATTTTAGACAGGGTAAACACCGAAAGTGCAGTCAGGGAATTCCTAGAAGCCTGGTACTCAAACGAATATGCAATTACCAAAGTTGTTAATAAAGAACAAGTATACCAACTAATAAAAAGTATATTATGTGACGGGAAAGTTCGAAATCCAAATTAATAGAAAATGATCAATACATATGTAAAGATGGTTACTGGGAGAATCTAAATCAGTTCATTTTATACCTAAAATTGCACTGAAGGGTGATGTTGTCTAGAAGGACAACGAAAGCTCTGCAACTAAGCCAACGAGCTCAGGGAACACGACTAATTGTAGTAGTTTATTATTGCTGTAATTCCTACCTTAGATGAAAGTCCACTGTACAGCGTTGGAAAGACGTTTTAGACTGTCATCGGCATATTGTATCAGGGAAAATGAAGTTATTCAGTGTATTTGTGAAAAAGATTCCATAATTGTTCACAAACTACTTCATTTAGAGAACCACTGAATAGCAAAGATTTCTGGACAGCTATTTCATTGTTTTCTGAGGCTCCTTGGCGGAATGAACCCATGACTTCATCAGGAATGGAACCTAGGACCCTCAGATGGGATGTAAACCGAGTTGGGTGTGAGGATTAATACTCGTCGATGACACTGATTGGTAGCCGCTCTATATGTCGTTAATTGCCAATGGCTGTGTGGTATATGAGCTCACCTTGTAATTTGAACTTGCTGGGTTTGATTCCTAATGACATTATGGCTGCGTGCTACTGAAGAGTTCCAAATCAAGACAAAATATCTTACTAGCAGTCTCCGGTCTTCATTGGTTCTCTGGCTAGAATCTGTTTGTGACTGACCTTAAAATCAATTAAATCACTGAAAACCAACTTTTGAAAATAAACTTGTGCTTAATAGAATGCTGCTATGCACGTTTACCTACCAACGATAAACTTTTAAGCACATTGACCTGAGGACACTGAATTTGAATTCCTTTCCGCCTACCCTTACTGTCTCATAATGTATGTGGCTAATAACTTAATAGATGAAAAATCTGTTTCGGATAGCTGAGTTCTCACTGGTATGATTAGCATTTAACTTGACGGTTTGGAGATTAGTCTGCGGTCGACGTGCGCCTTACTAACACGCCTGTCTGGTAGTAGGCAAGTTAAAAAAGAAGGGTGGTTGAGTGTCAGGCTGGCAGATCTACCCCGTAGAATAGACAACATCACAACCTCTACTGAAACGTCTGAGCTCAGGTTTTAAGCTTCAGGGTTCTACTCGGAAAGCTAAGGAATGAAAAGAATGAAAACATTGACCAGTAAGAGTAGTTGATTTCAGAAAGATTCGGATATTCAAACCGCTATTGTTTGGGTAATACGGCTGCTAGTGTATGCTGAAGATAAATTGGATAGAACAGGAGTATTGTGTTTTTTTCATTCCTTTATCTTCTGAGTGGAACATTGGGATTTAAGCGTTTTGAAGTCTGAGTAGCGCTATTGGTGTTTCTTACACAGAACAGAGGGTTGCTAGCTGGTCCTGGTCCAACCTTTCTCCTTAACTGTCCTTCTTACAGATTGGTAAATTAGGCGAGACTTAGGAGTTTGTCGGCTGACAATCAAACCGGGACCTCTCGCATGGCCGGTAGATGTTCAACCGTTGGGCTATTGACGCATATTACTAGATTTTCGTAGGGTGAGAAATTAATTTAGCAAGTTTGTAAACCTCCTTGATTAAGATGGAACATTCTTTCATAGATATTGAACCACCACCACGATCAAACAAAGGCACTGAATTTATCTCAGAATCTTCTAAACTGAAAATGAATTTTCAGATTTTGCCTTTGCACATTTCAAGTTGTTACATATCAAATAAAAGCGCAAATAAAGGTAGAGAATTCATAGAAGTACAAAGAAACCAAGGCGAACTGGTTGATGCATCAGTGGTCTAATGGTAGGATGCTGGCCAAATACGAAGAAGGTGTGCGCTCCATTCGCAGCCAACGCACTCCCAAACCATACCAAGTTCACTATTCCTTAGACGGGAAGATTTGGTCTGAGGTTAGAAATCCCACTCCGCAGAAACCACACCATTGCTACCAAAACCTCAAAAGTTTGAACTACAATGTTTCAGTCCAATGAGCAAAATAATGAACCAAACTATAAACAGAAATGTAATACAGATAGAATAGAAGAATTTGTAAATCTGGCAGACCAGAAATACTGAATGCATCTGAGCCATTGGGGCGAAATTCTGAGTCATGTCAGCGATGGTCTCTAGCCTCCATTTTTTAAGTGTCTCGTGAACTCCCTCCATTCAGGCAGTCTACACGCCTCTACGTGGCTCAAACCAACAACAGTCAGGGATTTCATGCGTAGACGACATGTTTCGATTTGACCACTGCCTGTAAATCGTTTCCAACTCAATCCGATAACAGCTAACATTAGTTTATGTGGAAGGCTGTGGCTAATTAGAGGTCACGCCATATCTTAATCAGCTCAATTAACTAAGCTTCACAATGCAGTGAATTTTGCAGTAAACGAGAATTAGGTAGGCCTTTTAATTGATATTTAGCCTTTAATTCATCTTATTCGTTATCTATGAAGGTATGGTTAGTTGAATGTCTAAGAAACCGAGCAGTAGCACTAAGTATTTCAAAAAAAGACCTAAATGATAAATGAAACAGATAGAAGAATAGCTGGTTGGTGTCAAATAACTAGCCTACAAAATTCATTTAGAAGATAAGAAGAAATTATGAGAAATAGAAAAATAATAGTGAAACCAGTATTGATAACATAAGCTAAAGAGTTTGAAGCATATACAGTTTTACCATATAAGAAGAGGACATGTGAAGGAAGCTCCACGTAGGATCCTTAATAAAGCCAGGTTTAGGGTGGCATTTTAATCTACAAACTCACACAGGGACAAGCTCTGTGGGTTAAAGGACCCTGTCGGTTGATCCAATTAGACAAAATAATATACTGTGGAAAATAACTTGCAATGACTGTGAGACCAACTAAATAGGTTAAATCAGTAGAGCGGGATTAGTCAGACTATAGTAACGCTAGAATCCAGCTGAGTGTCGAATGGGTGGCCCCATGAAGATGAATAATTTAGAAGAAAAACTCAAGATTCGCAATGCTTCAATTAACACACATACACAACAGAGTGGCACAGAGTTACAATTCTAAAAAGTAGTCTCGGTGGTTGGGGAGAGAGGCTGATCACTGAATGTACGACTAACACATGCAGTAGGAATGCCTCAACGCCAGTATCAGACATATCGAAAATATTACTAATAATCAAATCAAGGGATAAGAAATGAGAGAACAATGGGAGTGAGTGTCTTGATGTGATTATGAGAATTAATAAATTATGCTAGTAATGTCATTAGTAAATGAACAATACTGCAACACTGTCAGCAAGCTTTTATCAGATAAACGTGTACTTTTATGGAACATTTTTCTAAACGTTTTGCTGTGCAGCCACAGCTGCTTCAGTAGGGATAACTTGGAATTCATTAACCACTAAAATATGCATAATTATATGAATATAAATATACATACGCGCCAGTGGCATAGCGGTTAGGACGCCCGCCGACCATGCACATGGTCCGGGTTTCGATTACCAGCCGACGCACTCCTTTACCTCGCTAAGCCAGAAATAATGATGGTGAAGAGGGAAGGTTAGGCATGAGGCTAACAACCCCATCCTGTAAAAATAAAACATCACTGCTACAGAAACTTCAAGCCCCTAGCTTGAAGCCCTATGTTCTACTGGGGAACGTGAAGGAGAAAAAAAATATGTGTATATATACGAAAGTATTGGTGTGATTCCTACATTTATTTCTCCATTTGATTTACTTCATAGTCTGTAATATAAACTAACTAGGAAACGGTCAAGGAAACCGGCCCTGGTTAGGTTCTTACTTAGAAGGATTCAATGAATTTGCACAGAAAACATACTTGAAGGTAAGGAAAGAATACAAATAGAACAGAATTTTGGTCGAAGATAAAATTATTCAGAGAAGTTCGTAAGGAGGAGAAATAAAGCTATCATTACACCAGGACCTATTTTATAACTCACCTATAAGTAGGTTGTGTATATCAAGCTACTCTGATTGCAGCAGCCTGGTATTTAGACAAAGACTGAATCCTGAGGTTAAACCAATATTTATGTAGGTAAGATTCAGATATCCATCCACTCCCTTATAGCTTATGAATAGGGATCTTACATCCCACTGTATGTACCAGTTTAAATATACATTCGGTGACATACATTATTTATTTATTAAAAAAAATTTATTACGAGCAGAACACAGGGGTTCAAGGCTGAGCTCTGAAGTTTCAGTAGTAGTTGTGTTCTTTTTTCTCAAGTGAGGTTACTAGTATCACGACCAAATGTCCCTTTTTATCGGGCTTACTACCAGCTTAGTGAGGTGCATGAGTACACAGGCTAGGAATCACACCACGGACCACATGTGTGATAAGTAAGCATTCTACTATGGCACCATTGACGGTTACACATACATATGGATAACTTACTGCTGTCTTCAAGTAATCGCTTCAGAGGATATCATTAAATGTATTCAGAAGCAAGTCGAATGCCTTGAAACTTGAACCTAATGAAAACCGACGACTTAACTCTTCTATATCACAGATACAAGGAACAAAGCTGATTTCTACACCTCTTTTTGGGCGTATCCTAAAGTTTTCAGTCCACATATTTCACTTTTAGAGACAAACTATGCTGTCATAGACAACTTCAGTAGCAATGAGATCACTAGCACCTCAAATTAAAGCTAATCTTCATATAAAAGTTTTAGAAAGTGAAGCACTAACTGATTTTAATTTTAAGCCTAAATTATGGTACAGATATGTATAGACGATACATATATCATTATTATGAAGGCTGGAAAAGAAAACTTTCTAAAACATGCAAACTCCATCTCGAGTTGTATAAAATCTACACATGAGGTCGAATCCTATGATGGAACTAAAAATCTAAAGATTCTCTTGTCAAAAGACAAACTGGTGTAAAACTGAAGTCCAGAGTGTATAGGAAACCAATACACTCCAACAAATTTTCGAATTTCCTATCTGGTCATCCAATAAGCATGAATATCTCAGTAACTTTATATCTCATAAATAGAACTAGAAACATTAGAAACTAATAATAAGGATATGGAGAATGAGGTCTCCGATATAAGATACACTTTCAGTGAAAATGGTTAGCGATAACAAATATTTGATGACCAATTACATTTTTTTTCCATTGATACAAATATTTACCGAACTGTTGAAGAGTCCCAAGCTGAGACGAAACACTGGTTAGACATTCGCCGATTTCTCCACTGTTCTGTAACTGCTGGCAGCTCATGATCGGTCAGTTTTGTTCAGATCAATTTTTTTCCTATTATACCAGATTAGACCAGAATGTTCACCTTCTATTGACATATTTGGACTCCTAATAAGGATGCTTCGATGAAGTTTGAGGAATGATATGAGGTTGTTTGATTCCAAGATACGCATTTCATCCTACTTGGGACTTATCAACTGGATGTTCCTACCAGGAACACCATCGCTCCACTGTGACTTAAACTGCAATATGTTCAGAAAAATCTTGTTTTGATTTTCTCAACAAACTAAGACTTTATTTACAAAAAAACTGCTAATAATTTCTACTAATAGGAATGTTAACGGAAAGTAATTTTCACGATATGCTTCGTTTATTTAACGTTGCTATTTAGACTTTGAGTTATTTCATCAATTGTCAGTGTGAAAGCACACTTGGTTATTTAATTGACTAGCCAACCGAGTGAACAATTCAGTGAAGCATGTCAGAAAAATCAAAATAATGAAATGAAGCAGATAGTGGAAGACGCACTGACGCTAAACAACTATCCCATGAAATGTATTGGGATGTTGAATCAAACTCACAATAAACGAAAAAATAGTAATGAAGAGATTTACTAGCATACCCACAGGAAGGAAGACTCAAAGCCTTGTTATGTGGCTACAAGACAAACTTGACACATTGTAGGCACCAAGAAATACACCACGAAAGTTGTCTCATATGTTTTCACAAGGGCTGAGATACTGCCCGATCGACTAGATCGAGGCAGATAGTTGTCTTAAGGGACTACTCACCATCCAAGCCTTTGGCTTATCTACAGGTCAGCATTATAAGAGGGTATTTCATGGTTTCCGTTGACAAAAACAGGTTCACACGCCACTCAATCCTTCCGGATTCTGGAAACCATGGATATCATAAGTTTAGTATCAGGGTTTTTCAGCTGCCCTAGGTAGACGAGGATGTTTGGCAATAAGTTAGCATCCACCCTTTGAATTTTGTGAGAATTATCCACGTCTCGTGAAGGTAGTGAATAGAACCTACTTGTCGGAGGGTGTGAACACGTGGCTACGAAGCAGCATTTTAAGAGGAAGACGAAAGCCTACTCGATCGCATTTGTAAGTGGTAGCTGACGGAGACCCAAAACTTCACGTATTAGGGTGTCTCACCCATGGACAAACTCTACTGACTAAGGGATTCTATCAACGTTGTTAGATAAAATAATCTAATCTACAAGATACCTTTCAATGACTGCGAATTCAAATATTTCGATAAGTCCGGTAGGTCGGCGTCAGGTTGATTACTGGAACAAAGGAATCTAACTAATTGTAGGATGATTAACTCCAGTAAATTAAACAACTTAAATAAAGTGTACTCACAAACAGTCCCACAACAGGATGAGACGAACCTATAGTGATGACATAGAACAATCAACAAATTATTTAATTCTGGAGCCTACCATTACTTCTGGTGAGCAGATACATAAAATAAGATCAAACTGTTCCAAAAGCTATCGCTGACATTTTCTTTATGTAGGCGAAGCTCTAGCAGTTCCAACCTTTTTTATTCTCCTGGTTTGCTGAATAGCAAGGTTTAAGTAATCTTGTTTTGTTTTTTTCCTGTGTTTTTGTGATCCACTTTCAATTCTTTGTTCTCTTATTTCTCATCAAGTATTTCCAAATAACTACTTATCAAGTGACTCATCAACTGTCAATCCTCTTGATTACGTCATACCTTTCCCTATTTCTCATACATTTTGATTTATTCTCGTAACTAAGTGAAATTAACTCAATTACCTTTGTTACCAATCAACAGTGAGCATTAAAAAACCCTGAGTAGCAGCTATACAACTTTGAAGAAAACTTTTGAGAAGAGATCTCTTTTTGCTGAACTCCGCCTTCATAATTCACAAAACACGGGAATGTTTATCAAGTTATTTCACATAAATTTTGATAACAGAGTTATGAAATGCTAGAGAAACACTTTGAACTTAACACATTCTTCCTAAACTGTATTAAATATATGTTTATGTATATGCAGAGAACAAGAGACTTCAACCTTTGTCTAACATCGGGTACTTGACGTATCATTTAAAAAAATGGTTATTCATGTGTATTTTTATATCACATGATTAATTGACGAATTGTTGGAGATTTTCTCTCATAATTTGTCAACTATGCTGATTGTAAATTGTGAAATCACAGCAGCCTTACTGAAATATCTTGAATGGCAATCAAACTTCTACGGAAACTTCAATTCTCAAAAAAAAATAAATTAAAAATACTAAAAAAAATAAAATCGCTGAGTTATCTAAACTTTTTGTGCATCTAAATGCATAGTGCGTTTCTCGCACATTTCATATATTGTTTCAGTTATTCAGTAAAGTCTATAAATTGCAGTCTCTGCTCACTCATATGGAGCGAGGATCTTATGGATTGTTGGCGCTTGCTTCAGACAGAACAACATTACTTCAGATGAAGAAGATCCTATACTAACAAGTTAAATACGTTGCAATAACCCAAATAAAAAATTTGGGAGTAATTTGATGTTTCCAAAAGGAAATGTGAGGGAATTCATGAATAATGAATGCCCTTACAAACATTAATGAAAACAAAACACGTAATTCAGAAAAGAGGCTCTTTTAGGTGAACTCAATCTCCTCTTCAGCAGCACAGTCACATTTACATGAAATAGAGAAGAAACAAAAGTGATGAGTTGTCACGATCATAGTTGTAGATATATTAGTCAATGCATAAGAGGGGTTTAGTAAGTGTATAAGAGTTGCATAATACGATCAATAATTTAATTAATTAGTTGTATTAAAAGTGATTGAGTAGTTTTCTTCTGTATGCAGAACTTCTGTTTCTCTAGCTGAATGAATAAACCTTCAACAATGCAAAGGAGACGGAAACTGATTGCCTTTGGCAGATTATTATTCACTTTATCGATTACTTTGAAGGAGGCTTTTGTTGTGATGGAATTGTCAGTTTTAACAAGGTGTCGGATTATCTCACTCCTCATTAAAGCCATCACTGCTTTTCTGCGATCATTCATGGTTGCATTGCCGAAGCTCTAGTCATTCAGATAGACAAACTGAAACCTTACATTACAAAAGAAAATTATTCAATCGCTCTTACTGTCCTGGTCACAACCCCACTACTAACTTGAATCTTGTTTGTTTGGCTTTCTAACTCTTTACTAACTACTCTTATATTTCTTTGGAACTCTTACATAATTCCATGTTGTCGCTCGTTTCCATGTACACCCTCACTGCAACTCATTCATTGAGTAATTCACCTTACTGTATAACTCCAATGCCCTTATTCTAATCCTCTTATTCAATGGATACTATTAACAACTGAGATTGTAATAACTCATCAATTTTGTCACCACCTTCTTTCACATGTATTTTTTTTCTGAATACTCTATTTAAAACTATCAAATGATACTAACCTTTTCAATATTACCGATGTGTTAAATCAAGTTCACCACGTTGCTGGCAGTAATTCGAGTGACTTCAACTGATAAGCTTCTCTCAGCTGAGTCGCACCGGGCACGCTAATAATAAAGTAGACTCCAAAAGGAGTGAGATGACTCCTGCCGGTATTTTTATCACATTGGTGATCGGGCTAGCAAGCCCACTACTGGTTGATATGTGTGATGACATCCAACTACTCATATTATTCAGTCGGTAGTATATACAGCATGTGGTGTAATGTGACTATATGATTACCAATAATAATAAGAATAATTTAAGTTTAGTTAGGAACCAATATCAGTTAGAGATTACTGAAAACTAAGAAGCATTTGACATTGGTTTTGTCCTAGCTTGGGACTCTTCGGCACTACGCACCCAGGACCTCAGCAGGAATCAAACCCTGCGTCTTCAGGTTATGAGGCCAAGCTCGTCGGCCATTTACTCAAGTGGACCGGACTTCAATGGTCTGTCGATTCTAAACTTTGTAACCTGAATGTCCTGAGTTTGAGCCCTGGTAGGGTTGCTGGTGCGTACCGTTGAATAGCTCCAAACTAGGATGAAACAACTGCCCAGTAATTCCTGGCTCTCAGTGATCTTGCTGACTGGCATTGGTTTGCGATAAGATCTGCATTAAAAGCAGTCAAAATCCCTACAAAGACCCATAATCTCAATGAAATAATAATATTTGTACATACTTCTTATTACGTAGTGTAATAATGCAACAATATTTCTCCTTTATTACTAACAACACTTATAACAGACACTGAATAAAATTACAATAATACATTCGCTACTATTCAGTTAATCAAAACACTTAAACAAACAGCACTTTTCACATACTGAAATTGATTTGCTTATAATGATAACTTACGTAACTCTAAGTGAAATGCACTTGTATTCAATTGATTACCATCAGTTTAGAGTGCTTACTTATCGATTTGCATTGTCTTTTGTTATCTGTCCTACCCTCATTCCCTCTCACTCACTCACTCACTCACTCACTCACTCACTCACTCACTCACTCACTCACTCACTCACTCACTCACTCACTCACTCACTCACTCACTCACTCACTCAGTCATTCACTCATTCTCTCTCCCACACATTTCCTCTACAAGGATTTGACAAAGACTATACCAAAACGATCAACAGTCTGTTGATGTTTTGTCGGACAGGCAATAGCAAAACCGTTGGATTTTTGTGTTTTCATATGTAAAGCTTAAAGTTCACATATTCAACAGATGTTGGGCAAAGTAGATTGAAGTCAAATCAAAAAGGGGAAGATGAACGGAACACTACAATTGGTTTTTTATCTCAGTAGGCCGAAAATGATGAGGGGAGGAAACGAGAAATAAATATTCCATATGGCGATTCATATAAAGTTAGAGTATGGAGATGTCTGTACAAATGATGTTCAAAGCAACAATCTATCCTATACACCTAAGCTACGAAACCAATAAAAATTGGAACTTGGGCAATGTATGGTAGTGCTTATTTCTGTCATAGAGTAAACTGGCGTTGGTGGCTTAGCGGTTGAATGCTCCCCGACCACGCAGTTGGTTCGGGATTCGATCCACGGCCGATGTACTCCTTTGCCTCGCTGGTTCAGTAATAAGACTGGTGGTACAGAGGGAAGGCTGGGCATGAGGCTAGCGAACCCCGAAACTTAAAAGCTCTAGTTTGAAGCCCTATGTTCCAATGAGAATTTAAGGGAATTAAATAAATCGAAATAACAAAAGAGTAAGTTTACTTGATAAAGTTTCACAGTGTAACACAGTATTACTTACTGATCAGGTTTTGAGCACAATTTATTGCTGCTCATAATCATATCAGTGCAGTCATACAACTTTCTGACTTCGTTTAAATAATTCCATTATTTCTCATTTCTCAGTTTGATTGGTTTTATTATTTTCTTTATATCTGTGGTATTGGTGATGAGACATTCCTACTGCATGTGTTAACTGCAGATTCTATGATCAAAGATTCTGTAATCAACCTGCCTATCTGTTTTGTTTTTTTGAGTTGTAACTCTGTCCCACTCTGTTGTGTAGTTGTGTGCTAATGGATACATTGCGAATCCTAAGTTGTTTTTTTCTAAATTACTCATCTCCGTGGGGTCACTCATTCGACAATCAGCTAAATTCTTATGTTCTGACAATCTGGCTACCACCGATCTACTGGTTTGGCCTATTTGGTTGATCTCACAGCCATTGCAAGTTATTTTCCAGATTATATTATTTTGTCTAATTGGATCAACAGGGTCCTTTAACCCACAGGGCTTGTCCCTGTGTGAGTTTGTGGATTAAAAAAGGCCATCCTAATTCCTGCTTTATTAAGAATTCTATTTAGAGTTTTAAATGCCTCCTCCTTATATTGTAAAAACGTAGATATCTTAAATTCTTTTCTATTGATGTTATGGATAAGTAGATTCAATACAATTTTTCTTGTCTTGTGAGCTAAACTTCTAAACTTCTTAGTGCATTTTATGGAACTGGCATAAATGAAGTTTGAAGGTTGTATGTGTGCTTTGATATGGTGATTGCGAGCAGCAATAAACTGTGGTCGAAATATAATCAGTAAATAGATCACACTATTTCACTCTCTGTGATTTTATCAAATCAATTTGCTCTATGGTGGAATTGTATCGTACCACATAGTGCTCAGTTTTCATTTTCTCATAGAAGAAAATTCTTGTTTTGAGTATTTTAATATGACGAGGAGGGATTCTGTTAGTTTGCAGGATCAGGCAGGAGTAAGATAAGGTTATCTAATATAAAAACCGATAGTATTCCTGATTACTGTTGCTTAGATCATGCAGCAGGCCGTGGATACAGAGAGGAGAGAAATGCATAGGGTTGACAAGGAGAGGCCAGAAGATCTGGAATTCACCAGCGGCTTACGTTCAATGTCACAGAGACTCAATTATATACAGTCAAAAAAATAGCGAGTTGGAGGAAGAAGGAGGTAAGATAGGACTTCATGGGAAACACGGAATAAGGAGATATAATGATGATACTCCGCAGTAGATTGGATAGTTTGACAAACAGCGGACAATGAGGAAACAGGCATAAAATGGACTCACACAAAAAACTTGGAGGATCTGGACTTCGCCGATGATATATGTCTGATTTCCCACAAACTGGAAGATATGCAAGCGAAAAGCAACAAGTTAGCAGAAGAAGCATCAAAGATAGAACTTCAGGTGAACATAGCGAAAACAGAAGTGATGAAGATTCCTGGACAAGAACAACAAAAACAGACAACGATCAGCATAAATAGGAAGAACCTGATAGAAGCAACGTCTTTTACCTACCAACCTGGAAGCATCGTTTCTACTACAGGCGGAAGTGACCAAGATATCAAAGCAAGAATCGGAAAAGCAAGACAAGATTTCACTACTCTCAAGTCTGTGTGGAGGTCAACAGCACTCAGCATCAAAAAGATCAAAAGATCCGGATTTTCAACTCCAATGTGAAGTCAGTGCTACTCACCTTACGGATCAGGGACTTGCACTGCGCGTCATAAAGAGCATCTCAAACAAACTACACACCTTCATTAACAGTTGTCTTCGCTCAATACCACTCAAGATCAGATGGCCGGCCGGCCAGAAAAGATCAGCAACAGGATGGGATCTCTGGCAATGAGCGAACCAACTCAGCAGGAACCGATTGTGAAACAAATAGGCAGTAAGAAATGGAGGGAGATGGATTGGCTGGCCATACTCTGAGGAAACAATCCATCAAGTGACATCACTAGACAAGCCATTGGTCGAGTGGAACCCGAAAGGGAAGCGGCGAGTTGGTCGTCAGTGCGAGAGTGAGGGTGACTTGGAGGAGTTCGTGTGAAGAGGAGATGAAAGCGTGTGGGGAGACTTGGAGCCAGGTGAAGACTGTAGCAGAGAACAGAACGTAATGGAGACGTTGGGCTGAAGCCCTATGTTCCTCCAGGAATCAAAGGAAACAATAATAATAATACTCCGCCACCAACAGCAGGAAGCACCAATTACAATCAACACGAAAAACCTACAGGAATTCATCGCTTCCACACCCACCACTACCAAACTGCAGGCGGTGCAGATGAAGATGTCAAAGCCTATCAGGATCGGAAAGGCAAGACGGATGTTCATCACTCTGAAATTAGTCTGGAAATCTACTGCTCTGAGCATAAAGAAAAAGATTCAAATTTTCAACACTAATATTATCAAGTCAGTCAGTACTCTTATATAGTTCAGAGAATAGACTCATCATGATTAATAACATCTCTAACAGTCTGATATAGGCTTTCGAAATGCAGCTGCCTTCACTCCATACTTGAAAATCAGACTGTGGGCCAGGAAGAATTAGCATCAAGGAACTCTAAGAACGAACTAATCAAGAACCATTGGCCCAATGAATATGCATAAAGAAATGGAGGTGGATTGCATACACACTGTGGTGACCGTTCAGTGAAATTGTGTGGCAGGCTCAGGAGGGAAACCCAAATGGGAAACGACAAGTAGGTTATCCATGGGTGACATGGAGGAGATGAGCACATATGTGTAGTTTTGCAGCGAGCTAGAGAGGACCAGGACCAGAGAACAGGATACGACGTAGGATGTTCTGCTGAAGCCCTATATCTCATTTGGAACTTAAGAGAATAATAATGATAATAATACAGTGCCAGAGTTCTATTTTTTCATTATCAGAATAAAAAAAATCTTGTTTTGATTCTCTATACAGGCTGAAATTATATTTTAAATAATTTTATCACAGTTAAAAGCATTTGTATATATTTCTGGTGATTATTGTCTCAGTGAATCTATATTAGAAATTATTCTATTCACCATTGTGTTATTTTGGTAATGTCTATATATTTCTAATAAATCGGATTAGATGTAACCAAAAAGGTTCTTCAAAGCCTTTATGTGGACCTTCTTCCTCCCCCGCCCCCCACCATAAACATAAACGTATGTCTATGTGTGTTGGAGTTAGTATTCTTCTTTTGATAATAATGATCATATAATAGTTTATTGCCTTTCTGCCTCAAAAGTGGAATTCGATAACTCATTTTCTTTTCTTTTTCTGCCTTTGATCACCATAACTATGAATGGAAGAGATTAGATTCGTATTTCCAAATGACCCTTCTTTATATATATATATATATATATATGACATAACAATGATATTTGAGGAATTTAGAAATGTGGTCTGTGCAATTCTGTATTTGTGTCTGTGTGTGTGTGTGTGTTAATCTGAGAGTTTTTGAAACACAAAACAGAAAAAGATTGAGCCCGAAGAATATTCTCTTCGATAACTTCCTTTTCATTTGCCTCTAAAATTTATATACTCACGATAATATTTAAAGCGTAATCGTTATTGTCAACATTATTGGCTTTTTGAGAATAATAACACAGTGTTAAGTTAAACAGAATTACAGCTTACAAAAGCAAATGTAAGTGATAATATATATGCGCAGAAATATAGATAATACTAGATATTCATTATGAGCTGACATTAGTTAGAGAACCATTGGAAAACCTGGGAGTACTGGACAGCTGTTTCGCCCTAGTTTGGGACTCTTCAGCAGTACGCACCCACCGGGATTCGAACCCAGGACCTTCTGGTTACAAGGCGAGCTCGTATACAATTAAGCCACTGGGACCCGATCCAATGGCCAGCCCATGAATTCTATCTTCTGCCAATTCACGACATAGCGCGACCCCTAGCCAATGTCTTCGGCAAGTATTTGTCCTCACGCCCGACCTGGACCAAACTAGGGCGAAACAGCTGTCCAGTACTCCCAGGTTTTCCAATGGTTCTCTAACTAATGTCAGCTCATGATGAAAATCCTGTAACCAATCGAATCCCTACAGACCAACACTTGAATATATAATACTAATTTGAATATTGGGTAGAATTAAGAAAAACAATAATAATACCGAATTTATGAATTTACAGGCCAACCCCCCCCCCCTCATTAAGTCAGGTTAGTCATAGTAAATGTAACTTTGTGTTTTGTAGACAAAGATCTGCTTGTTTTAAGCGAATTCCATTAGCTTTCTATTGTCTTGGGGTGTTGGTATTAGGTGGTTGGAGGCAATCGGCCACTGGAAGCCTTGGACCTAGGTTTCGTGCTAGTTAGCATTTATCACTAGTTACTGACTAGTGTGCAATCAAAAATATCCAATACAGTCCTACAGGAGGTCAGTCGCGAGCCTGAATAGCTCAGTGTTAACGTCTCTGACTATAGCACTGGGTGACGCGGGTTCGAATCTCAGAAGGGACATGAGTTCCTTCAAGGTCGCAGATATGCCTTGCTGACTGGTGAGTGCCAACTAGCACGAAACCTAGGTCCAAGGTTTCTTGCCGATTGCCTCCAACCACCTAATACCAACAGTTCACAGTGCACCGTAATGGCGAGCCACCTAGGATGGTGGCCACATTGCAAGCATGACTAATAGAATTCAGTCTACACCGAAGATAGGACTAGACACATTACACTAGTTACTGACTAGTGTGCAATCGAAAATATTGTTTTGGGGTATTCAGTATCTAAGGGCCTTTGGCAATTTATTTGGTACCCGATGGATGTTAGGAAAAGATTCTTCAATGCTAGCTAGCTTAATGGCCTGTTCGGATGAGGTGGTCTACTGTCGATCTCTTGATATCTTCTCACTACACCTTTATTTAGTCACACTGCTTGGTATTTTTGAGCACGAAAAACTAAGTTCCCAGAGTATATATCTGGCTGTACTATCGTGGCTTGTAGGGAATTGATTTGTTTCAAGTTTGACCTCAGACTTATATGAGTTAGAGAACAACTGAAAACCAGAGAGTACTAGACAGCTGTTTCATCCTAGTCTGAGATCCACTGGCGGTACGCATGCATCCGAATGCAGAACCTTCTCACTTCTACTAGTTTGTGACTGAAGCACGTTCACCAGCCAGTGTCATTGGCGAGCATTGGTTCTCACCCATGACAAGGTGATCCCATCGATGAGTACTGCCAATGAGTCCAAAACCAGGACGAAATAGCCACTGTTATCAGTAGTCCTCTAATTGATAGCAATGCATGATCAAACTAGAAACAGTTATTATTATTGCCATATGATTTTACCATTTCGTAGTTCCACAGCAATCAGAATTTACAATTAGCATTATATTGTTATTCCCTTGGGTCCGAAATGGGACAGAGTGCTTCAACAACACATCTCAATTTCACTCTGTTCTTTGTATTCTGTTTTAGCTGGCTTTATGACCGTCTGTAAGCCTTCATTTTCTCCTCACATGGTCTCCTTTCTGTCACCGTCGGATTCATGCCCAAGTAGCCGTTTAATATTGGGGGTTGACTGGTGTATGATGTCTCCCTAGGATGTATGTGTCCGATCCATCTCCGTTCCCTCCCACGTGTCTGTAATCTCAGAGGCTTTAAGACTTTTGTCTTCGTTGAAGGACTGTTGTTCTCTGGCACTTTTTTGTCTTTCGGTTGTGTTTCGCAACAAGCTGCTGATCCTGGGTGGTCCTTTGAAGTATTTGACTCTGCTTTTCCTGTGCTTCTCCTCTTGGGCAGTTAAGTTGATTTGTTTCATCTATGTTGACCTCTTCTTGAATGGCGACATGGATATCTAATTTTATGATCTGAGGTCTTTCTTACCTTTAACCAGTTCAACTTAAATAATTAGTGTGTTGTAAAATTGTCTTTCATCCTTCTTAGCACTCATTATCATAAATGTTCTTATGGACTTAACCCTAAATCACTTCAGAGACTCAGGGATTGACTTGCTACCAGCAAATAATCTCGTTGACTTAGAATATACAGATGATATAGTCCTTCTAGGCGAGGACTCTGACATAATGCAGAGTCTACTGAACACCCTGAGCTTCAATCTACGAATGTTTGGCATTCGATTCGCTCCCGCCAAATGCAAGATGGTGTTACAGGATTGGACTACACCGACCCTTAGATTAGAAATAGGAAGTGAAGTGGTAGAGCACGTTGACCACTTCACAAATTTGGGAAGTTGCATCAGCACCAACGGGTTGATCTCTGACGAAATCTCAGCACGGATACAGAGGGCTAGTTTCGCATATGCCAGTTTACGCCATCTCTGGCGTAGACGTGATATCCGACTATCGACCAAAGGGCGTGTGTACTCCTCAGCAGTCCTCGTCGTCCTCTTTTATGGCTGTGAGACCTGGCCATTGAGAGCGGAAGACATGAAAAGATTAGCTGTCTTCGATCATAGGTGTCTGCGTTCTATCTCCCGCGTGAAGTGGTATAATAAGGTGAGCAATATTGAGGTTAGGCGTCAAGTGTTAGGTAAGGAGGGGAAATAAGTCAACGAGACTGTGAAATTACATCGACTGAGATGGTTAGGACATGTGCTACGTGTGCCTAGTCATCGCCTTCCTCGACGACGGGCAATGTTAGCTGATATAAGGTCAGGCTGGAAGAAAGCTAGCGATGGTCAAACGAAAACATGTCACCAGTCAATGAAATCTACAACAGTTAGTCTAAGCCACGTAGGAAGGTGTAGACTTCCTCACTGGTTAGGGTCCTCGGGACGGTAAAAACCGATGGTTGGAAACAATTGATGACATGGCTCAAAATCGTTCTCAATGGCTGTTGCATATGCATCCACTCCTTGTAACTTATGATTTCCAATGAAACTGTTTTGTTCTTCGTTATTACTATACTTTTGTCTCACACCTCTGTTTACTGACTATATTATGCATTTCTTTTACTTTCTTCTCTTGCTTTGTGTGCTATTTGGAGTGTGGCGACTTGAACTGCCACACATATGTGCAGAGTTCTATGTCGAAAACAGACAGACAGCACTCATCTCCATTCCTTTGTTTGATGCCTTATGAATCATGCTTAGCACTTCCTTTGACTGTCTATCTTTTCACTGGTATTCTTCTGTTTCACCCCCCCCCACCACCACCTTCCCTTATTTGCTTATACGTTTCAGTGGTCAAACACTTCTTGTCTTGCCCCTTCTCCCTTCCTAACATGGCTATACGGGTTTCCAGCTAGTGTGGTTGACAATAACGAAATAAAATGTCTGACAACTAGTCAATTACACTGGAACGACAGGACACGGTAGTACTATTTCCTAGCAGAATTCTTTATCTGGCGCCAATTGGGGAAAGGTACAGACACTTTACATTAAAATCTTCATTTACACATGTTTTTCATATTCTGATTGATTGTTTCACAAGGACTTCTCATCTCTTCTCTTTTCACGACCTAATCGATCGCTTCACTCGATTCAATATTCTTACAGAATTCATTACACACGTGTTATATACTACTTACAAAATCGTATTAGTAGCACATTCCACAATGTGAAATAAAAGTAAATAGTAATAATAATCATCATTTGTATTTTTAGCATTAGGTTAAGAAGTAGTCCAGGGTAGACAAAGGTTGAAGTCTATTACTTTTATTAACACATATTTTAAGAAACATTTGAATGTATCCAAAGTGCTTCCATCCATCATATTTTCATAATCTCGAATTAAAGTTACGTGAAATAATTGTGAAACAGTCATTAATAATGATGATTCTATGTTGATTATTTATTTTTAAATACACTTTTGATTTTCCCGTCAACTGATTGGACCGAAATATATTCAACCCTTGTTGACATGTCGGCTTCCAGTGCGGATGCTTTAGTGATGTCTGAGAATTTAACTTAAGATTATTTTGGTAAATGATGACAAGCAGTGGAATCCAGAATGCCTGTTTCGTCCTGTTTGAGACTCGTCATTCTGGATGTACCTGGATTTCCCAGTGAGTGATGGTGCTCCTCCTGAGAATTCTAATTAATCACTGTTGTCTTATTATCTAAGATATCTTCTATCTGAGAGGTTGCAAAGCCGTGATTTGTCTGAAATGTACATAACCTCTGCGTAACACATTTTCGATATTAGGATCAAACACATCCTCGCGATACTTATTATTATTATTGTTCCCTTGGGTTCCTAGTGGAACATAGGGCTTCAACTACACGTCTCCACTTGCTTCTGTCTTCTTCTGTACTTTTCACTTGCATCCATGTTAGTCCATACTGTTTCAACTCCTCTTCACACGATCTCCTCCATGTAACCCATGGACGTCCTGATCGCCGCTTCCCTTTCGCGTTCCACTCGAGCACTGGCCTGACGCACGATGTCACCCAGCGACCTCCTCAGCCAGTGAGTGTCCAATCCATCTCCACTTTCTCCTGCATATTTGTTGTTTGGCGATTGATTCTTGTTTTGTTTGTTCCCATATTCTCTTGTTGGTGATTCTTTCCAGGCATGTGATCTTCAGTTGTACAGAGCGAACGAAGAGAGCTGTTGATAAAGGTCTGCAACAAGCTGTTGGAAATATTGTTTGTGACCCGCCGCCAAGTTTCTGATCCCTCCGTATAGAAGAACTGACTGACTTGACGTTTGTATTGAAAATCCGAATCACTTTGTTGTTGATGCAGGCTGAGTGACAGCGGAAGATTTCCAGATTGGTTTCAGGTTGATGAATGTGTTTCTCGCCTTCCCGATTCTCGCTCGATTTGACATCCTCGTCCGTTCCTCCTGTAGTTGAGACAATGCTCCCTATATGAGTGAATGAATGCAGTAACCTCTTTCAAATGCCTCCCGTTGGTGGTGATTGGTGCTGGATGTTGCTGCTAATGTTGTTGTTGTTGGTTGGTTATTTTCATAACCTCCGTCTTGTCTATGTTCACCTGGAGTCCTGTCTTCACTGCCAGCCTCTTCGACCAGTTTGTCGGTTTTCGCTTGTGGGTCTTCATTTTTGTGTGTCATCAAATATAAGTCATCCGCGAAATCCACGTCTTCTAGGTTCTTTATGTCGGTCCAGGATATTCCTGTCTTCTCATTTCCCACTGTCTGATGCATAATCTAGTCCACCACAATTAGGAATATCATTGGTGATAATAAGTACCCTTGTCTAACTCTTGTGTTTACTCCAAACGCCTCGCTGAGTTTTCCGTTGTTGATCACTTGACATGTGCCGTTGTCGTACAGCTGTTGAATAAGGTTGATGTATATTTGGGGTACGCCGTAGTACCTGAGTAGTTTCCAAATTTCTTCGCGGTCAACGCTGTCGAAGGTCTTCTCAAAGTTGAGGTGGTGGTTTGATTGCCATTCCATGCTTTGTTCGCTGATGATGCGTAGAGTTGCAATTTGGTCAGAACATGATTTGCCTTTCCTGAATCCAGCTTGTTCTGGTCGGAGTTCTGTATCCAGTGCGTCCTTTATTCTCTACAGGATGATGCGACTCAGAATTCTACTTGGTGTCGACAGGAGCATACTTGTATAGATGTTAATAGAGAGGAAAGGATCATAGTTTTATCAGTGTAAATCAAAATATTTATAGGTGACAGTCACATATAAGAGTTAGGAAGATTAGGTAAGAAAAACTAGAGTAAGGAGTGGAATTATTATTGGATTATGAACTCAGGTCCAAAATAATAACAAGAAAAATTTTGGAACAAGAAAAAACACAGGTTTAAGCCTTTTTGATGGCTGAGACTTCAATGAATTTAATTATATGTTCAATAACTGTTTTGCACATGGGTTTAAAGGCACTAGTGAAATCAAATTTGCGACCCGTTTCTATGATATGCTTTGCGATAGGTGATGTTGGACATCTGTTTCTGGGATTCATTGAATCAGGCCATTTTTTATTTGGTATTGCGAACGATTAGGAATGTTAGCCAAGTATTGGTTTGTAGGGATTTGACTGATTGCTTACAGGATTTCATCATGAGCTCACATCAGTTAAAGAACCATTGGGAGACCTGGGAGTACTGGATATTCAGCTGTTTCGTCAGTCTAGTTTGAGACTCTTAAGCAATACGCTCCCCCGGGGTCGAGCCCAGGACATTCTGGCTAAAAGGCTAAATGGTCTACGAGCTCGCTTTGTAATCAGAATGTCCTGGGTTCAAACACCAGTGGGACGTCTCAAACTAGGACGAAACGGCTGTGCATTACTCCCAGATTTTCCAATGGTCCTCTAACTGATATCAGCTCATGATGAAATCCTGTAACTTAGAAATGTATTCTGTAGCTCTCTATGCACGTGTGACTGCACATATATATGAATTGATAAATACAGTGGGATTTGACATTACCATTTAAACGTTGAATTTTACCATCATTCAAAGATCCACAGCAGCTGTCAGTAGAACTTAGCATGCAGCTAAAATCATTTTTATAGAGAAAATGAAGTCTATGTTGTCCTGTGAATACTCACAGCATTTGGACATCAGTCTCATATCTCAGTGTATTTATCAGTTCACATATTTGAGTGGTCGAACGTGCATAAACAGGATTTATTGGTCTCTTCAAGTTAGGGTAACAGAAAACATTCCTAATTGCCTGCTAGAATAAATAAAATTGCCCGACTCAATTAATCCCGGGAAAAGATGTCCAGGATTATCCATCGCTATGTACGTCATAGAAATGAGTAATAAATTTGATTCCAATAGTACCTTACAAGGCATATATAAAACAGTTATGGGCCATATAATTAAATTTGTTGAAGTCTCAGCCATCAGAAAGGCCTAAACTTGTTTTATTTGTTCGAAGGTTATTTTTTATTACTTTGAACTTTATCTGTGATCTTGACCCGTAAACGCTTCGACCTACGCTGATGAAATTTTAATCCATTTCACCTGATTTATTTAACTGTGGAAATAGATGTGTGGTGTCATATATATATATATATATATATATCAAGATGCTTGGTACTGATTCTCCTACAGATTTACCTACAGAAACCTTGTTACCCTAATTTTGTTAATAATCTCTCTAGTTTTCTAGCCGGTCCCAAGTCCGGATAAAGAGGGAGGGTTGGGACGTGGTGCTAGCAACTCCACCCCCAAAACTTAACCAAATTGCTACTAAAACTTCAACGCACAATTATATTAAAAATTCTAAAAACATAAACAATAACCTTATTTTTCGCTGGAATCGAGGAAGTGAAATGACGCAGGCTGGTGAAAGCCTTCGGGAAGCCAGTCAGCCGATGTGCCCTCTTTCGATGAAAGCGAAAATAAGGATGGGGACGTGGAATGTTCGTACAATGTACGAAGATGGGAAGGCTGCTCAGGTAGCCGCAGAAATGAGAAGATATAAAATAGAAGTGTTGGGAATCTGCGAGAGTAGATTGAACAGACGTGGAAGGAGCCAACTACCAACTGGAGAGACAGTAATCTACTCCGGTCACCCAGAGGACAGCCACGAGCACCCCGAGGGAGTGGCCATCATGATGTCACAAACAGAAGCCAAAGCTCTCATGCAGTTGGAACCAATCTCCTCCAGGATAATGACAGCCAGGTTCAACTCAAAAGTTAGGAAGGTTACAATCATTCAATGCTATGTGCCTACAAACGTTCAGAACAAGAGAAGAAGGAGGCCTTCTACAGACAACTACAAGCAGTAATGGACAACGTCCCGAATGGCGATATCAAAATCCTGATGTGTGATATGAATGCGAAACTGGGAGGAGACAATACAGGAAGAGAACTCACCATGGATCGCGAGGCCCTCGGTGAAATGAATGACAATGGTGAACTCTTCTCAGACTTATGCGCCTTCAATGATTTGGTGATTGGTGGCAGTGTGTTTAAACACAAGGATACACACAAGGTCAAGTTGGGCCACCTTTTAATTACATGTTACGACGTCAATCCAAGAGTTTGACTAAACTATTGAGTTGATAGCAGCGACAGCTAGTGTCCAGATATAGGTAAGGACTTAATCAGAGCAAGCCAATGACCATTACTTGCCGGAAAGTTCTTGTTCCAGTTATGATGGTCTGCTATATTATACCAGTATGATACTATGATATGGTAAGTCTTCTATCCTTTTACATTATATCTTATTATTTCTATTCATGTTTAGGCCAGATTTCGGACTAGCTTCATGCTTACTATGCTAGGGCACTTAGGGCCGAAACTTGCAATTTTCCTTAGGGAGGCCAGGACCTAAAGAAGCTATATACCAATGGATAGCCCTCGATGAGATCTATCCACTACCACCAGTCTCAAGGACACATAGCTTCTCCTCGGCCGACTAGGGATTTTCAAAGACTAGGGAGGATACTCTGTCTCTTGGCCTGTAGGTCATGCTACAGGCGTAGCTCCTGACACTTTTAGCTCCGCGACATTAGGTTGTATGCTATGGCATAGGTCTGTAATAGGCAGCATCAACCTCAGGGACACCAGAGAGGCGGGAACGGCTACGCAGGGAAACCCCGGTATTTTCCTTAGGAAGAGCGTTGATTTATATACCATTGGATTCTGCTTGACGAAAGAAATCTATTGGTACTAGTCTCGTCTCTGTAGGGCTTACGGTTGCGGAGACATGGTAAGGTAAGTAAGATAAGGTAAGTAATATAAGTCCACCTTAGGGAGACAACCCTTACGAAACATCGCTCTAGGAGAGGAGATAGTTCCCACCAGGAACTATCAAACACAATACTGGGTAGATGGAGCTCATAAGTCCAGAAAGACAGTCCATCTTCGGGAGACAACCCTGAGGAAAAATCGGTCTTGGAGAGGAGATAGGTGCCACCAAGACCTATCAAACCCAATACTGGGCAGATGGAGCTCATGAGTCCTGAAAGACAGTCCATCTTCGGGAGACAACCCTGAGGAAAAATCGGTCTTGGAGAGGAGATGGGTGCCGTCAAGACCTATCAAACCCAGTGTAATGCTATGATGATAACAATATCAGTAAACGCCATGACGGATCGGTCAAGGCCCGGTTTAACAACGACCGCGCTTTCTGCTGCCGTGTCACAGGGCAGAAGTGATAAGTTAGCTACTGAGACACACCGACTAATAAAACTCCCAAATGCTGACACAGTCATAGGAACATGGAATGTTCGAACGCTTTATGCCTGTGGGAAAGTAAAAGAACTGACCCATGAACTCAGTAAATACCGATGGGACATCCTAGGCTTATCAGAAGTTAGGTGGACAGGCTCGGGAGTAACAACTACAGAAGAGGGTCATAAGATATGGTACAGTGGGGACGAAGAGAAACACCAACATGGTGTGGGTTTCATCGTAAACAAAAAACAAGTTAACTCTGTAATAAGCTGTAGACCCGTAAACAATAGAATCATTTCTCTACGAGTTAGGGCTCAACCACTTAACATAACAATAATACAAGTTTATGCGCCTACATCTGAATACCAGGACGAGGAAGTAGAATGCTTCTATGATGAACTAGAGGAGTGTATTAATGAGGCTCCGAAAAAAGACATTCTTATTGTCATGGGTGACTGGAATGCTAAGGTAGGTGAAGATGCATATGACCAATGGGTAGGCATAGCTGGACGTTTTGGATTAGGTGAAACCAATGAGAGAGGAATAAGACTGCTGGAATTTGCAAGCAGCCACAAGCTCACACTGGCCAACACTCTATTCCCTCATAAGACATCAAGGAAAACAACATGGCACTCACCTGACAACAAAACACATAGCCAGATAGACTACATTCTGTTCCCAGCAAGATTCAAGTCAAGCATTAACAAGGCTAAAACCAGAACTTTTCCTGGAGCAGACATAGGCAGCGATCATGACATGGTTTTAATGACTATAAAATTGAAACTAAAACAGAACCGCAGACAAATAAGCCCTCGAATCAGATATGACCTAGAGAAACTTAGAGACCCAAACATAGCAGAAATGTTTAAGGCAAATGTAGGGGGCAAGTTCGCTGCACTTACCTTGATTCACGACAATATCGATTCACTCACTGAAACCATTAAAACAGTGCTGCATGAATCAGCAACAGAAGTTCTGGGTAACAAAAGAAAGAAAATCAAACCATGGGTCACAGACGATATTTTAAACCTGTGTGATACAAGAAGAGAACTAAAAAAGAAGAAAGGAATTAATTCCCAGTACAGGGAAGAGTATAGAACAGTAGACAAAGAAATACGCTCCAAAATGAAGAGAGCAAATGAGGGCTGGATTACTGAACAATGTAATATCATCGATAATAGCTTAAGGGGAGGCAACAATAAAAAAGCATTTGAAACACTGAGTAAGCTGACCAATACGAAACTGAATAGAGCAACCGTAATTGAGGATGGTAAAGGCACCCTCTTAACAGAAGAAGCAGATATCCTTAGAAGGTGGACAGAATACTGTAAGGGACTCTACAATCATAAAATAAGCCCTAATTATAGCCTAATAAACAATTCATGCTGGGACAATAGGGAGATCGGTGATTCACCCATACTAGAGTCAGAAGTAGAGGAAGCAATAAAATCACTTAAGGGAGATAAACCACCAGGAATTGACAACATACCGGCAGAACTAATTAAACATGGTGGACCACAAACAGTTAAATGGCTGAAAGCAGCCTGTCAAAAAATCTGGCAAGAAAAAGAATGGCCTAAAGAATGGACTCAGTCACTAATCATTCCAATATTTAAGAAAGGGGACGCAAAGCAGTGCGAGAACTACAGAACAATAAGTTTAATCAGCCACCCAAGTAAAGTCATGCTGAAAGTAATATTGAACAGACTCAAAAAGAAAGTAGAGGAAATACTCTCAGAAGAACAGGCCGGATTCAGGCCGGGCAGAAGCACTGCTGAACAAATTTTTAACATAAGGGTACTAAACGAAAAATGTCTACAACACCAAAAAATGCTAGTACACAACTTTATCGATTTTAAGAAGGCCTTTGACCGTGTGTGGCACGAAGGCTTATGGCAAGTCATGAATAACTACAATATAGATAAAAACATAATTGAGGTTATTAAGTCTTTATATAACAAATCTAGTAGTGCAGTATCTCTAAA
Source organism: Trichobilharzia szidati (assembly GCA_944472155.2). Classification (NCBI taxonomy): domain Eukaryota; kingdom Metazoa; phylum Platyhelminthes; class Trematoda; order Strigeidida; family Schistosomatidae; genus Trichobilharzia; species Trichobilharzia szidati. The sequence continues at coordinate 28,145,354 of OX235271.1, forward strand.
TAATCAAACTGGCGAGTTCTTCAGAACAACTATAGGAGTACGCCAAGGGTGCATTCTCTCACCAGTCCTCTTTAATTTATTCCTCGAACATATTATGACACAAACCCTACATGACTTTACACCGACACTTAGCATAAACGGAAGACCAATTTCCAACCTCAGATTTGCTGATGATATAGCCCTCATTGGGGAAAACATTGATCAAGTTCAGGACCTCACCTCAAGACTTGATGTTGCAACCAAATCTGTGGGCATGGAAATCAGCACAGAAAAAAGCAAAATACTTATTAACGGAGGAAACAACTCAGATAGATGTATCAGACTTGATGGACATGTATTAGAAGAGGTTGAAACTTTCAAATACCTTGGGTCTACCCTAACAAAAGATGGAAGGTCCACTAAGGAAATAAAAATTCGACTAAACCTAGCCTCTGCCACCATGTCCAAGTTAGGGAAAATATGGAAGAGCAACATCAGCGTCTCAGCAAAAATGAAACTCTACTCGTCACTGGTCCTCTCTGTATTCCTATATGGATGTGAGAGCTGGACCCTGAATGCAGAGACAGAAAGAAGAATACAAGCCTTCGAAAACAAAAGCTATAGAAGGATCCTTGGAATAAGTTACCTTGAAAGGAAAACTAATGAATATGTCTTACACCAGGTCCATAGACTGGCAGGAAAACAGGAACCACTCCTTTCAATCGTAAAGAAACGGAAACTACAATGGTTCGGCCACACGGTAAGACATGACACATTGTCCAAAACGATTCTACAAGGCACAGTAGGAGGAGCACGAAAGAGAGGTCGATCGAATAAGAGCTGGCTCGACAACATAAAAGAGTGGACTGAAATGCCCTTGGATACGCTACAGAAAATAGCATTAAACCGAGAAGAATGGCGAAGACTGATAGCGCGAACTGTCATAGCACCCCCACGACGAAAGTCAAGGGACTGATGATGATGATGATACTAATTAAGATGAACTCAGGAATCTTTTTCATTTTTAATGGATGAAGAACATGCTACGCGTAACATGTCATATACACACTCATGCACACACATACACTCAGTGAGAAAAGTTATCTAAATTAAAGTTATGGACGATAAGGCTAAGTGATAGTGGAAATTCATGAATTCCCCAACTGCTCTTGTGAGCCACGTTAGTAGCCATATATTCTGGCCTGTTTGAAGTTCTCATAATCTTAAGATTAAATAACTAGCAACTCTTGCTAATGTAGGTCAGAAGTGTTCTCAGTGGCACAGATATAAATGCTTGTCACTAAATTGTTCTCTCTTTATCTCATATCTTTCTTTTCCAAAGTATAGCAGCTTTCAACTAATGCATTCTAGTGGCGTACTTCCTGGATTGATTTGTCTATCTGTGTTTTCTGTCATAGTAAATTTTAACACTGTTATAATTTACTGCGCGTCAATATTTAAGTAGGGCAGAATGCTTGTTGGTATACTGGGATTCAAGGGATGATTTCTGACTGATACGCTCCTTAACCACGCTCAGTATACTAGCCAGTAGCAAGCACGGAAAATATGGAAGGTTTGGTGTGCGGTTGTGGCATCCCCTCCTCATAAAAGCAACACCACCACTTCTACCGAAACTTCAGAGCTCAGGTTTGAAGTCTTGTGGTCCAGAGTTATCACATCGGAGACTTGACTGATAGAATTCACTCTACACACCAGAACTAGATGCAAGACATTAGTCACTACCTAGTAGCCAATCAGAGATTTATTGATATTTTTAAGTGTCATGATGAATTTTGTGACCTGTTTTAACTTCTTATCTAATGTCAGTAATCCTATGGTTGAATACTCGCTTAGCATGCCGGAGGCCCGGATTCATTCCCCTGTCAACAGGCTATTTAACCTCAATCAGTCTACTCGGCAGATAGTAAGCCTGCAAGAGATGGAAGGTTGGATGTGAGGCCACAGCTACTGAGACTTCAAACCGAAAAAAACCCTTCCAGAGATAATATCTGTCGGCTTAATGACCCAATAGGTGCAATTAAGCAAGAATAATAATATAATTTACCAATTTGTGCGTTGGTGGCACAACGGTAGAATGCTCACCAACCATACAGGTGGTTCAGGTTTCGATCCCTGGCCAACGTACTCCTTCACCTGGCTAAGCCAGCAATAAGACTGGTAAAGTTGTTAAAGTTGGGCATGAGGCTAGCAATCCCAATCAGTAAAAATAAACACCACTGCTACCGAAAATTCAAGTCTCTGGCTTTATGCCCTATGTTCCACTGGGAACGTGAAGGAATAAAATAAATAAATATTAAAAAAATGTAATCACTGTGATGTCAATTACATAAGTCAAACTGGTAGATCAGAGTCATTTAGATTATCGGAACATAAAAATCTTGCTAGACCTAGACCTAGAATAATTGACCCTGCTAAGTTAAATAACCTAGAAAAAAGCTCAGACATTTCGCTGAATTCACTTGAATGTAAGTAATCACACAAAATGTGGGGTTGTACAAGGTGAGAGTATTAAAAAGTAACAATGTTGGGTGGACAGACAGGGAGGTTTATCACTGAAGCCTTGTTTATCGATTCAATGCTAATCCAGTTATTAATACCACAGCACTGTGTGATATTAAAAATAAACTTATCTAGTATGGAATTACATTCTGCCATAGTGCACAAATACATTTTGTGCCACACAAAATCGAAGACTTACAAGCGAAAACCGACAAACTGGTCGAAGAAGCAGCCAGAGAAGACAGGACTCCAGGTGAACATAGACAAGACGGAGGTTATGAAAACAACCAACCAACAACAACAACAGCAGCAGCAACATCCAGCGCCAATCACCATCAACGAGATGGATTTCAAAGAGGTTGCTTCATTCACTCACTTATCTAGGGAGCATTGTCTCAACTACAGGCAGGTGGAACGGACAAGGATGTCAAATCGAGCGAGAATCGGGAAGGCGACAAACACATTCATCAACCAATCTGGAAATCTTCGTGACTCACTCAGCCTGCATCAACAACAAAGTGATTCGGATTTCCAATACAAACGTCAAGTCAGTCAGTTCTTCTATACGGATGGATCAGAAACTTGGCGGCGGGTCACAAAGAATATTTCCAACAGCCTGTTGCAGACTTTCATCAACAACTGTCTTCGTTCGCTCTATACTGAAGATCAGATGGCCGGAAAGAATCACCAACAAGAGACTATGAGAACAAACAAAACAAGAATCAATCGCCAAACAACAAATATGCAGGAGAAAGTGGAGATGGATTGGACACTCGCTGAGGAGGCCACTGGGTGACATCGCGCGTCAGGCCAGTGGTTGAGTGGAACCCGAAAGGGAAGCGAGTGGCGAGTAGGACGTCCAAGAGTGACATGGATGAGATCGTGTGAAGAGGAGTTGAAACAGTATGGACTAACATGGATGCAGGTGAAAAGTACGACAGAAGACAGAAGCAAGTGGAGACGTGTAGTTGAAGCCCTATGTTCCACTAGGAACCCAAGGGAACAATAAATAATAATATAAATAATGCCCAAGTTCTAAACTTACATTCCAGGATAATATTTATTTTTATTTTGGTCTATTTTTATCTATCATACCTATTTTTATCACCTGTCACCTAAAAATATCCCCCTGTTTCTGTCATTTTCTCTGTTTACTTTTCTTCTCCAGATTACATCATCTCCAACGGAGAAAAAAATCGGCGAGAAATCATCAATAAGCCTATCCAAGTTGTATAAAAGATTGCATTCATTTTGTCTGAGAACATCTCGTAGCGTTACAAAGACAAAAATTCTAGTTATCTGTTGTACATTTGTGACATTTTTCACTGTTGTCGGAAATGAACGTGTTTTTGGGAAATTTATGTTCACCTATGCTCTGTATGGTCCTGTTAGACTGAGTACTTCCGATGGTTATCTGATAAATTTAATCTATTGGGTTTGTTTTTGTTCTGCACGGATAATTACTTTTTTTATTGCTTTATATATATCAGAGAATATTGTCCTGATCACATTAGCCTTTGGTACTTTATTAAGTTCTATTGGGTTGATTATTTTACCGCATACAAAATTTTGGTTTTTCCTATGTACAACACTGTTTAGTTTGTTTAAAAGTCCTCTGTTCCCCGCAACACTGGCCTGTATTAATAATTCAAGCGAAATCTCGGGATTTTTAGTGATTATTGTTAATTTTGGTAGTTCATCTGGAGCTACACTGCTTCAGTATACAGCGGGGAATTTAATTCAAACACATGGACAATTTGTATTTCCCTACTTAGTTATGGGTACTGCATGTCTTCTTGTCATTACTGCTTGTATATTAATTATTGGTCTGAAACATATTGGGAGTAGATTCAGGCGAGTGAGTAATATATCATGTGAATCAATGGGTGATACTATCAATGATAATACCAATACTAATTATAATAATAATAGCAGCCCAATACCAACGAAAACTATAGCACCAACTCTACCGAGAACATCAGCAGTTATACCAAAATCATTCAATGTTGAAGAGAATCTATTCACTGTTGATTTAAACAATAATGAAAATGATAAAATATGAGAATCAGATATATAAATTTTCTCTTTTCTTATAAAAAGAAATAGTCTACTCACTAACTCACTCACTCACTTACTTACTCACCAATTCATTTTTACACGTCTTCATCAACTCATAATCAGAAATTTCTACTCAAATATCACATTTGTGATCTTCCTACTCTAAGCTCCCATCATCCAACCAAAGTTTCCTATTTTTGGATGAGATAAATTCACTTTTATAACAAAGAAAATAAGTTTTTAAAAAATGATTCCTTTTTATTGGATTTTAAAACAAAGAATTGTAAAAAAAATGGTGAAGGTGATTATTACTGATACTGTGTACAAGTAATACTTCATAATTTAATATAATAGTTGCTTTTTTTAAAAAATTTGAATTGTAAAGTTTTATGATGATTTTTCAATTTTGTTATTTTCCTGTGCTCTTTCTTTTTTGTACTGTGTTTATTTTCCTATCTGTGCTGTTTATAATTATGTGAATATATTTTTATGTGTGTAATATTAAAGATAATAATGTTTTGATAACGATGTCTATGCTGGTGATTGGTGTGTATTTTTTTATTATCCGAAATGGTCTTGACAACTGCTGGGATTGGCATTGATACAACGTGTAACACTTTGGTCCTATGATAGAATATATAATTCTGTATGGAGTCAAGGAGAGGATGGTTCAATGAAGCTGTTGATTTTTAGGAAGCCTACTTAGAGAAATAAAAAATTCTCCCAATTTACCTTATCTGTGGCGCAGGTGTGGTATTGGGCTAACTATTAAAAAATGTGTGCACTTTTCAGTGAAAACTCACGACGTTCTTCTTAATTACCTCGAGATATGACTGTCATTAATTGAAGATATGACTATAGTTGTCTGCGTTCAATTTCTCGTGTTAGGAGGTGCAGTGTGGTTATTATAATTAAGGTAAGGTGTAAAGTAATCGAAAAGTACAGAAAGCGAATCAATAAAGTTGTGAGATGCCTAACACATGTGTCGCTCACAGTCTGCCACCACTAACCTCAAAGCACAATGTTAGACGATGTAAAACTAAGCTGTAAAAGAGTTAGGGAGAGTCAGACTGACCGTTAATTTGAGCCACGTAAAGAGTCGCAGACTCCTTGTCTAAAGTCATCAAAATTCTAAGAACGAATGGTTGAAAATTGTTAGTGACATAGCACGAAATCATTCACTGTTACGCAGATGTATTTACTCCTTGTAATTTCGCGGATCCTACAAATCCTCACTATTCTTCATTCAATTGTCCTCTCCTCAGTACATTTTCGTTTTAAGTGATTTAGTTTGTAGAGGTTTTATTGGTTTAAAGGCCCAATTACGGATTGATGTCAGTTAGGAAATCACAGGAATTCCAGTGAGTACTTGACAACTGCCTCGTCCTCGTTTTGAAATTTTCAGCAGTACTCATCCACAATGGAAAACTCAACAAGGCGTTTGGAGTAAACACAGGAGTCAGACAAGGGTGCTTATTATCACCAATGATATTCCTAATTGCGGTGGACTGGATTATACGTCAGACAGTGGGAAACGAGAAGAGAGGGATATCCTGGGCCACCGACGTGGAGAACCCAGAAGACCAGGATTTCGCGCATGGATGATTTATGTTTGATGTCACACAAAATCGAAGACTTACAAGCGAAAACCGACAAACTGGTCGAAGAAGCAGCCGGTGAAGACTGGACTACAGGTGAACATAGACAAGACGGAGGTTATGAAAATAACCAACCAACAACAACAACAACAACGGCAACATCCAGCACCAATCACCATCAACGGGAGGGATTTGAAAGAGGTTACTTCATTCATTCACTCATATAGGGAGCATTGTCTCAACTACAGGAGGAACGGACGAGGATGTCAAATCGAGCGAGAATCGGGAAGGCGAGAAACACATTCATCAACCTGAAACTAATCTGGAAATCTTCCACTGTCACTCAGCCTGCATCAACAACAAAGTGATTCGGATTTTCAATACAAACGTCAAGTGAGTCAGTCAGTTCTTCTATACGGATGGATAAGAAACTTGGCCAGTGTGTCATAAAGAATATATCCAACAGCCTGTTGCAGACCTTTATCAACAACTAACTGTCTTCGCTGGCTGTATACTGAAGATCAGATGGCCGGAAAGAACAAGAACCAACAAGAAACTATGGGAACAAACAAAACAAGTACCAATCGCCCAACAAATATGCAGGAGAAAGTGGAAATGGATTGGACACTCGCTGAGGAGGCCACTGGGTGACATCGCGCGTCAGGCCAGTGCTCGAGTGGAACGCGAAAGGGAAGCGGTGAGTGGGACGTCCAAGGGTGACATGGAGTAGATCGTGTGAAGAGGAGATGGAACAGTATGGACTAACATGGATGGAGGTGAAAAGTACAGTAGAAGACAGAAGCAAGTGGAGATGTGCGGTTGAAGCCCTATGTTCCTCTGGGAGCTGAAGTGAACAACAATAATAAATTATAAATCTCATCCGACACTTCATCGATGATTGAAACAACGACAACTAGCGTTACGAAGCAAGGTCATTTACCATTCGGTCACATGGATGGAGTCCAGTGGTCTATGAATTGTAACTTCTTTATTGGATTGCAATTTATAGTCCCACTACCAGTCAATGTTATCAGTGAGTAGTTATCTTCGCACGACTTCTCACTAGAATCACTTTGTAATTAGGCGCAAAGTTAGGTACAGTCAACTGAAATAGGATAGGATGATGATTGATTTTAAAGGCAAAACTTGTACAACTGTAGAACCGGGGCAGCATTATGGGCCAACCTCAAAGCCGAAGGATTAGAGTTTAATCCTCGGTGAGGTCCTTGGTGAGTTTATCATTTGACTTATTTATTTTTTATTCTTTTTTAAATTTTTTTTTATTACAGCTTGATGCCACACCGTATTTTCAGTACAAGTATGGAATTTTCAGCATGGATATCGGTAGCCCAAATTTTGCAGGCCGACCATAGATATCGGGTGTGCGTCGGCAGGGGATCGAACCCCGGACCGTGTGCATGGTTGGCGAGAGTCCTAACCACTGTGCCACCGACGCACAGTACTTGTAATCAATCAAATCTGTATGAACTAACACTTGAAGACTAGCTCCTAATACTTTGGCTGTCATGACACCACTTGGAAAGTCAACTGTAAGGTTAGGATTCCGCCCCACCTACTTCAGCCTGAGTGTTACTATCAGTCCTCAAACAGTACGTGTGGTTCATATATTTTTGGACACAAGAATAAAGGATTTTGGGTTACAGAGTTCTAAAGGCAATCAGGAAAATATCTAATGGGCTTAACTATTTGAAAATTTTCAGGTACCTTTGAATTTTTAGATAAGCAACAACTTAGCCATTCGTAAAATGAATACTATAAACCATTTTTCAAAGCAAACCACAGATCCTGTGAACTATCGAAATGGATTTTTTCCCAAGAGATATTTATTCAACTTGTATAATTCCCCTTATTTTGTAGTTAAGAAAGCTGAGTGAATAATTAGTCTACCGCCCACATTTGCTTACTACTTATAAAATTAAAGGGTAGTAGAAAACTTTCTTAGCCAAGAAAAAACAACAATTCATATTGATTTTTATTACTCTTAAGAAAGAGTATATCATGTAATTTAGGCTATTTCGAGAAATCTCTAACGAACAGAAGAAGGCGAACTGCACACTAGCGTTTTTGAAAAGTCAACACATTCTAATGAATATTTAAACTTTAATTCATCTCACCCGTTCGTTGTCTGTAAAGGCTGGCTTGGTTAAATGTCTAACAAACTGAGCAATAGCATTAATTAGTACAACAAAACACTTAAATGATGAAATGAAACAGATAGAAGAGGCGTTAGCGTTAAATAGCTATCCTATAAAATTCATTAGGAATATCAAAAAAAGGTTAAAGCAAAATAAAACTAATGGTGAAACTGATAATGATAACATTAATAAGAGAGAATATAAGGCGTCTACAGTTTTACCATATAAGGAGGGAGAGGACATCTGAGACCCTACGTAGGGTTCTGAATAAAGCAGGGATTACGGTGACATTTAGACATAGAAACTCACTCAGGTAGGATAAGGTCTTTAGGTTGAAGGACACTGCCTGTTGACCCAATTAAACAAAAATAATATAATTTACAAAATACCTTGCAGTGACTGTGAGTTAAGTCAACTGTATAGGTCAGTCAAAACAGTAGATCGGGGATAGTTAGATTGTCAGAAAATAGGAATTTAGCTGAAGACAGAATGATTGACTCCACTCGTGAAGACAAGTAATTTAGAAAAAGTTGAACAATCTCACAGCATGCATTAACACACAGCCACACAGTAGGGTGGGATAGGGTCAAAATTCTAAAAAGTAATATAAGTAGGTGGAGAGAGAGAGAGGTTGATTATTGAATCCTGCCTGGTTTATCGAGTCCACACCCAGCACATGTAACAGAAATGGCTCAATGCACATTTCCAGAGATATGGAAGATATTATTACCACCAGTCAAATCAGAGGGGGATAATAAATAATGTTATGATGTATTCAATTCACATTCTAATATTCTAAAGGGTCATTTATTATACTATAAAAACATCTTATTTCCCATCATATTGTGTTTTATTGATAACACTGATATTATTTCCGAATGTACTTAATCTTACATTGATTTCATTCGAATGTCCAATCATCAATTTTACTTATGTATATAAATGAAGCAAGGAAGTTGTGTGAGTATCTTGAAATGATTTGTGATCGAAACGTAGTCATCAGTAGTAAATATTACTGTATAACACTGTGTGATTTTATGAAAATAAAATCTTATGCATAATGGAGTTATACTCTCTACCACAGTGCCAAAGTTTTATAATAATTAAACCTCTAACATGCTTTGATCAGGTTACATAATGCGTATACAAATATATGACTTTAGTCCTTCTTTGATAGCAAAGAAACGAACAAGAAGCTCAGAAAACAGGTATCGTTTTGAAGATTTCATCTTCAAAACCTGTACAATCGCATATATATTTATACATATGTATATATATATCTATAAATGGAAGACAAGAATATCCTGGACCGACATGAAGAACCTAGAAGACCTGATTTTCGCGCGTGGATGATTTATGTTTGATGTCACACGAAATCGAAGACTTACAAGCGAAAACCGACAAACTGGTCGAAGAAGCAGCCGGTGAAGACTGGACTACAGGTGAACATAGACAAGACGGAGGTTATGAAAATAACCAACCAACAACAACAACAACAACGGCAACATCCAGCACCAATCACCATCAACGGGAGGGATTTGAAAGAGGTTACTTCATTCATTCACTCATATAGGGAGCATTGTCTCAACTACAGGAGGAACGGACGAGGATGTCAAATCGAGCGAGAATCGGGAAGGCGAGAAACACATTCATCAACCTGAAACTAATCTGGAAATCTTCCACTGTCACTCAGCCTGCATCAACAACAAAGTGATTCGGATTTTCAATACAAACGTCAAGTGAGTCAGTCAGTTCTTCTATACGGATGGATCAGAAACTTGGTGGTGGGTCACAAAGAATATTTCCAACAGCCTGTTGCAGACCTTTATTAACAACTGTCTTCGTTCTATACTGAAGATCAGATGGCCGGAAAGAATCGCCAACAAGAAACTGTGGGAACAAACAAAACAACAAATATGCAGGAGAAAGTGGAGATGGATTGGACACTCGTTGAGGAGTTCGTTGGGTGACATCGCGCGTCAGGCCAGTGCTCGAGTGGAACGCGAAAGGGAAGTGGCGAGTGGGTCGTGCAAGGTTGACATGGAGGAGATCGTGTGAAGAAGAGTTGAAACAGCATGGCCTAACGTGGATGCAAGTGAAAAGTACAGCAGAAGACAGAAGCATGTAGAGACGTGCAGTTGAAGCCGTATGTTCCACTAGAAACCCAAGGGAACAATAATAATAATATATATGTATCAGTTTTACACAATTGTAACTATTGTGTGATTTAACATAATAGTGAGTGGAGATTTCAAGTTGATAATAATGTTCAACTTGATATGAAGGTAATGAGGTATGAATATAGACTATGGAAGGGCATGGAGACAGATTTAGTCAGGAGTAGAAAATGGTTGTATCAAATGAGAAATAGCTGCTAACGAAAATAGGTGTGAATGAGATGAGCATACAAGCAAACTGACGCAATCGTTTTTATAACTAAAGGTGGAAAAATGAAGCAGGTGAAAGAAATGTGACAACTAATGAGCCAAAAAGAAGTAGATCCACGGTGGATGCATAGGTTGGACTAGTTAGTTTCTTTTGAATACATGACTCCGGCTTCTTAATGCACACGGTGAGGGCTTTGCAGTACAAATAATTAGAATAAAAACTGTCTTTGGTGAGAATATTTTTCACTTCTTAAATGACTCGGAATAACGAGTCAGTTCAGATGCTCTGATAGGTGCTGATGAGGTGCCACGGTCACCTATTCTGGATAATATTATGTAACGTGTTTTAAAAAGACGCTTACTGAACAAAAGCAGCCATCACCAGGCTGTATTTATGTATATTAATCTTTATTTTAAACGTGAAGCTACGTATTTTCAAGAGCCACTTTCTAATTCAGTGACATTTATGAGAGAAAATGATTGAGCAAAGAAATATTCACTTTTCAATTAGATTATCTTTTAAAGCTCTACTGTAAAATATGCAGCGATTTTAGTATAACAGAAAATTTACCAGTCTAGTGGCTATGATCTTCAAGTGATAGTTTATCAGTATTTCATCGGTTTCGCAATTGTTCAGGAAGTGAAATTATTTAGAGGACCATTGAAAAAACTAGAGAGTACTGACCGGCTGTTTCGTCCCAGTTTGAGACTTTCCAGCAGCACACACCCATCATTCCATCAATCATCGAACTCTTAATCTTCAGGTTAAGAGTTGAGTCTGTTGACCACTCAGTCTGTGGGATGGAATCCAGTAACCCAAGAATTTTTACCTCTATCGATTCGCAAATGGACAACGATCTCGCCCTGTAAAGATCTCAGGTTCGATCCACAGTGGGGAAGCAGGTGCGTACTTCTACGGAAATGATTGACAACAGAGGGAGAAGCTGAGTGTAATGTCCACTGCACTGAATAAAGAAACGAAGATGAGTGCTATAAGCGACAAGAGGCAATTCTATGACACACTGGCAACTGAGGCAGAACAAGCAGGCAGGCGGCAGGTAAAATATACCTCAGAACATTATATCAGATATCCACGTCACTCGCTGTCCGGGAAGAGATCTATTCAGATGATGAAACCAATAAAAGACGTTCAAGGGAACCCGATTACCAAGGAGGAGAAACAAATGAAATAATTGGCTGATCACTTCAAAGGACTCTTGAATCGACCACCACCTACAACTCATCCAGAAATACCAACAACAACACTCACAGAACTGTCTGCTAGTGGACACCAATCCTCCAATGAGATCAGAAATCCTGGATGTGATCAGGCTACTGAAGTGCGGGAAGGCAGCAGGTCCAGACGGAATTCCACCAACTCGCATTACTGAAAACGGACCCAGAGACTTCCGCAAATGTGCTCAAGCCATTATTGCAAAAGGTTTGCAAGGAGTGAAAGGTACGGAGCGATTGGAAGAAAGGCCTTTTTGTCAAACCGCCAAAGAAGAGCGACTTAGGCCTCACTCTGCAAGAAATGGCGTGAAATAATGCGCCTGTCCAGGCAAAGTAAAATACTAAGTCACATCATCCTGGAGAGAATGGAAAACGCAATGGATTCAGAACTCTGCCTGCTGGAACAAGCAAATCATATGCTGATCAAACTGCCACTCTAGGCATCATCATCAAACACAACCTAGAAGAGAATGGCAGTCATACCCCTACCTGAACTTCATCGACTTCAACAGACAGCGTAATTTGGAAACTACTTCAACACTACGGCATGCAGTGCCAAAATCTTTATCAAACTCATTCAGTAGCTTTGTGGCGATGCTACGTGTCAAGTGATCCACAACGGAAAACTCAGCGAGGCGTCCGAAGTAAATACAAGAGTAAGGCAAGGCTGCCGACTATCACCCATGATATTTTCATCTGTGGTGGACTGAATTATGCGTCAGACTGTGCATTGGGAGTGAGAAGACAGGAATACGTTGAACCACTGATAAGAAGATTCTAGAAGATCTGAATTTCGCAGATGATTTATGCCTGATGTCACACAAACTTGAAGACTTACTGGCAAAAACCAAGAAAATGGCAGAAGAGGTAGGCAGTGAAAGCATGACTCCAGGTGAGCATAGAGAAGATGAAGGTGATGAAGATAACCAACTAACAGCAACAGTAACAACAGCCAGCAACAATCACCATCAACGGGGGAGATTTAACAGAGCTTAGCTCCTTCACTTATCTAGGAAGCATCTTTTCGACTACAGCCAGGGGAACGGATGAAGATGTCAAAGCCAGTCAGAATCGGAAAGACAAGATACTAATTCATCAAACAACTTGAAACCAGTTTGCAAATCTTCTGCACTCCACTCAGCATAAACAACAAGGTCTGGATTTACATTACCAGTGTCAAGTCGGTCAGTCACTTCTACACGGGTCAGAAATTTGCACTGCGTGTAACGAAAAGGATTTCCAACAGGTTGCAAACCTTCATTAACAGCTGTCTTAGCTCCGTACTGAAGACCATATGGCCAGCCAGGAAGAATTAGTAACAAGAAACTCTGTCTGGGAACAAACCAACAGGCAAGAGCTGACCGCTCAACAAATATGTAGGAGAAAATGTAGATGAATGGATCGGGAATGCACTTAGGAAACCGTCGAATGACATCGCGCTCAATGCAGATCATCGCTCGAGTAGAATCCCAGTGGGAAGCGACGGGTGGGTCATTGTTGGGAGAGTGATATGGAGGAGGACCTGCAAAGAAGAGATGTGAGATTCTGAGCGATCGTGGACCCAGTTGGAGAGGACGGCAGAAAACAGAGCATAGCGAAAATATCATGTTGAAGCCTTATGTTCCAATCGGAATCCAATGGAATAATAATAATCGTGTACAACGGTCAATTATTTTGGCTTCTGTCAACGGTCTCCTTTATTTCTGTTTGATTTCCAGGGGTATTGCTGTTTTGGGTGTATTGAGTATCTTTTATGGACGTATTGCCTGCACTCTACTAAGCTATGTCACTACGTATTTTTTTATTTTCGATTACAGCTTGATGCCACACCGTATTTTCGGTACAAGTAGGGAATTTTCAGCATGGATATCGGTAGCCCAAATTTTGCAGGCCGACCATAGATATCGGGTGTGCGTCGGCGGGGGATCGAACCCCGGACCATGTGCATGGTCGGCGGGAGTCCTAACCATTATTTGTTACATTTGTTAAATGGCTTCAATAGGAAATCGCCATTTCATTCTGTTCTCTGAAGTCATTTTTCTCTCACACGATCTCCTCCACGTCACCTTCGAACGCATGTCCAACTCATTGTTTCTCATTCTGGTTCCACTCGAAGGTTAGCCTAGCACGTGATGTTACTACTCAGTAGTCTCCTCAGAGTATCTCTCTCTAATAGGGTCCCGCATAAAATAGTATATCATCAGTTCTCACGGATATTGTGACTTGTATGACCAAACATTTCCCATGGTTGTGAGGCCGACTTTATTGTTGTAAAATAAATGTATAAATACCATGAGTCTTTTTCCTGATGAATGCATACTTAAGCATCTCACAGTCACAGGTCAGGCTTTGTCTTTTGATATTTGCGTGGCTCAGTGAAGCGGAAGGTATAACGGACAAGTAGGCATGCTAGCCTATCAGTCGAGTTCAGTTACCGTTACTAACAATTAGTAGCAGGCACAGACATTACAGTGTCTAATCCATCTTGATTTCCTTTTGTATATTTATTGGGCTATAGGTTTTTGGTTATATTGCTACTAGAACTCCGTGTTGTTTGCCAATCATTTCTGGTTATCTGATCTTTGGTATTTAGCCAGTGAAGGCAGCCGTTGATGAAAGTTTTCATTGGCCTATTGAAATTGCTTTTGTCTACGGGTGAGCACCAGTTCTCTGAAACCTATAACATCACTGAATTGTTCCTTATGATGCGTGGAGTAGATTTCCACAATGATTTCTGATCCTGAATGTATTTAACATTCTCATTCGTACCACCTGTTGTTGAAACGATACCGCGCAGTTCAGATATGTGAAAAAGAATAACTTTCTTTAGATTTCTCCTGTTATTTATGAGCAGTGTTTATGACTGTTGATTGGTTCATATAACAATTATACATGGCACAAACTATGGTGACTATAATTGAGTCTCAGATATCAATGTTAGAATCTTGGGAGAAGAGAAACATTCGAGTATTTACACCATTTATATGTATATATAGTCTTCTATGATAATTTCTAGTCCTATTTGATAAGATGAAAAGGAAGAGTTGAGTATAGACAAGTTCCTCAGAACCCGAAAAGATGGTTTTCACTAATTTTTTGAATGACTTCAATTATCTGTCCACAACAGTATCAAAGAGCTGGTTCAACAACACAATTCAAGAATCTACTGCTGAAGACATTTAACTGTTACCATTCAGAAATGAAATTCACTCTTGAAATGGAAAACGAGTCAAAAATTTCGTTTCTTGATGTGGAACTAACAAGAAGAACTGATGGGAGCTTAAGAAGATCGATCCATAGAGAACCTACTTGGAATGGTCAACTAACAAGCTTCTATAGCTGGGTACCCACTAAACAAAAATGGAATTTAATTTAATCACTTGCCACCCTCATCCGACGCATCTGTAGTCCCGACGTTCTGGAAACAGAATTAGATATTCTAAGAGAAGTTTTCGTCCAAAATGGATACCCAAAGAGATTTATCGACAAAAACATCAAATCAAGAATTCGGAGAAACGAAACGTTAATTGTGCCAAAAAGGAAACTGTATATGAACTTGGATTTCAAGGGAGATTAAGCAAGCAATATTCTCAAGAGAAGGATCACATCATCTCTGAGAAGAACATTCTTTGCAGTAACGCTAAGAATAGTGTACTCCCGTCGCCCACTGATCTGCAGAAGCCTCAAGGACAAGATCCTGCATCTGACGACTTCTATGTGCATATGTCAGTTAACCTGCTGCTGTGGAGCCAGGTACATCGGTCGTTCGACGCGCACCCTGTACAAGAGGATTCAAGAACAGCATGGTTGCGAAAAGGCAATAGTGGTGCAATAAAGAGTGCGATAATTGAACACCTGGTTAACACTGATCATTCCATTTCAACAAATGCCTCCTTCAAAGTAATCTACAGAGTCAAGAACAACCTATCAAAGGCAATACGGTTTCGCCTTCTTTGTATCGCTGAAGCTCTGGCCATTCACATAGAAAAACCGGAGCTGTGTATACAAAAGCGGATTACTCAACCACTTCTACTATCTTCGTAACAACTTTTTTATTTTGATGACTTAATTTTGTTTCTTTGCCTGTTCTTTAATTGCTTATAATTCTTGTATTCATTTAGAACTCTTACGTAATTTCGTATTATCTGCTTTGTTCCAGTGTGCATCCTGAGTAAAACTCACTCATCAAACTATTCATATTATTACATAACTTCTTTTAACAACTGTTTGTGACAACTCATCACCTTTGTTACTACCTTAATTCCACTAACAGCTAATTTTCTTGACTGATCTTGTATTACGCAACTCCAATTACCAATCTTCACCTGTTTAGTTTAAATAACTATAACCAATTGTATTTTTGTTTGATAAACTTATTGTACACATACATACAAAATAACACATGTATATTTGCAATTGTACAGCTAAGAAAATGAATCCGCCGCCGAAAAGGGACTCTTCGCTGATCTATGTGTTTTGTTTTCAATTCAAGAATTAACGAACTGTACAGGTAGAGACTGAGTGATAACGGATTATCTTCACTTGCTTACGTAGAAATTAATATGATATTGGAAGATTTAAAATGATCAGATGACAGATATAATCTAAGATATTTAACATTCAACTTAGTCTCTACTACATTGCTATCTATAATACAAGAATTATAGGAACGAGCCAGTTCAAGTCACTCATATATATATATATGTGCCCCGGTGGTACAGCGGTAGAATGCTTACCGACCACGCATGCGGTCCGGGGTTTGATCCCCGGCTGGCTCACTCCTTTACCTCACTATACCAGCAATAGGACTGGTATGGAGGAAAGGTTGGGCATGAGGCTAGCAATTCCATCCGGTAAAATGAATGCACACCACTGCTACCTAAATTTCAAGTCTCTAGCTTGGAGCCCTATGTTCCATCGGGAACGTGAAACAATTATATATATATGCATCAATAAATTTTAAGTTACTATCTTCTATTATTTTTGAATGAATAAATTAATTCGTCTGTATATGTGTGTAATCAACCGCATACGTGTATTAGGCTTCCTCATTTCTCTCTCATATTATTATGAAACAGTCTAGAAATGTTGGGTGCATACGCTTATTTCATATTCATTCCTATTCAAATAGCAGTTTTTGTTTCAACGCTTACACGTCTACTAAGCTGATGATAATTTATGCAAATGATATGCATATTACTTTTAACTGTAATAGTAGTATTAGTAGTAATATTAGCAATAGTAGTAGCAGTAGTCCAAATAGTGCAATATATGCATAAAATCTCTGTCCACTCAAAGTGTGATAATGTTTTGCCTTGTCACAAAACTAGAATAACAGTAATCTATCTTGATAAGCTTTATCCAAAATGTCACTGGTTTATAGACAACCAACCAACTAACTAACTAACTAACCAACCAACCAACTGACTATTTCACATATTAGATAAGCTTATTTGATGTAGCAAGCATACAGTGAGTGATTCAGTAATCATAACTAGATGACATTTCCAGTACACTTGTATTGTTCATAATCATATCAGTATGTATTTACATGGTTCGATAATCTGCTTTATGTATTTTATCTCTGTCAGGCTCTCTCACTCTCCTGTGTTATTCATTGCGACTTTACATATCTCAGGTGTAGGTGTTGCATCATGTCGAATCTATGTTGTTATTTTTTATTGATTCAATGAAAAAATATTCCGTGATTTACCTCTGTATCTATCCTCCTGACTATATTACTTTTTATTACTTTCACTTTCAAATAATAGAGAAGATTTGTAGCTCAGGTGGATGATTTATAATTAATAGTGTTATCTGAGCTGGTTGGTTTAGTTGCGGAGCTTTCGTCATCCTTCTGGACAATATACCCTATAAGCGCAATATTTAGCATAAAGTGAAATGATTTAAATTTCTTCATGAATGATATAATTGCGTCTCCCGGTAACCATCTTCACATATGTATTGACCATTTTCTATTGACTTGGATTTTAAACTTTCTCGTCACCCAATTTACTTTTTATTAGTTGGTATATTTCACATATATTAACGTGTTTGTTAATTGCTGATTTGCTTGAGTACCAGGCTTCTAGGAATTCCCTGACCGCAGTTTTCGTGTTTCCTCTATCTAAGATTTTGATATTATCCCAATCAAATTGATGACCATAATTGTCTATATGCATTGATACTAAAGAATACATGTCGTGTCTTTTCACGGCTGATTTGTGTTCTTGGATTCTGATTCGAAGGGGACGCCCACTTTGGCCGATGTAATGCTTGTTGCAGTTCATACAATTTATTTTGTATATGGTATTAATTTTGTCTCCTTTTTCTGTTGGATCTTTTGGTTTGCACAATATCGAACGAAGTGATTTGACTGACTGGCTTGTGTGGTATCTCTATTTCAAATGGTTTCAGTATTCTAGCTGTTATTTCAGAGATATTCCTCATGTATGGTAGAATGAATTTTCTTGTGGTCTTTGATGATGGTTCCTTGTTGGTGTTGTCATTCGACTTTAAACACTTTTTGATGAAATTTTGTGGATAACCATTCTTTTTGAAGACCGTTTGTAGGTACTTTTCTTCCATTCTCTTCAACTCTGGAGTGCTACAATGTGTCTGAACTCTTTTAAACAATGTCTGCACACCGTTTCGTTTGTGAGTAATTGGATTATTGCTAGTATAGTTGAGTATTTGATCTGTGGATGTGTGGATTTTCTATATACTTGTGTTTCTAAATTTCCTGTTTTGGTTCTGCTGATTAAGACATCTAAAAATAGGATTTTGCTATATAATTCTTCTTCTCTTGTGAATTTGATGTCTTCAAATATGTTGTTTATTAATTTATGAGTGTATTCTAAATCATTTCTCTTAATTATTACAAATGTATCATCAACGTAACGTATCCAGATTTTCGGTTTAATTATAGGTAGAGCTATTAATTCTAATCTTTGCATAACGGCTTCAGCTATTAATCCTGATATGGGCGATCCCATTGGTGTTCCTTTTATTTGTTCATATATTTGAGTATTGAACTGGAAGTATGTTGTAAGGCATAATTTTATGAGTTCTATCCAAGTTGATAATTGCTTTTTTGTGTTTTCATCACTATAGAGTAATTGTTGCATAGTTTCTGTTGCTAGTTTTGGACCAATTGAAGTATATAATGCTGTGACATCAAAGGACACTATTACTTCATTGTCTTCTACTTGAATGCTTTTTGATTTTCTCTAAAAATTGGATCGATGAATTGATAGAATGGTCGCAGCTCAGAGAACACTATTAATTGCAAATGCTTTCACTTTATCCTACTCTGTTAAGTAATTACATGCAAGTGAATGCAGCCTGATGGCTGAATATTTTTGTAGGTTATTTAACGTAGTGTGTAGTCAATCGTTCAAGCTGTGTAGCTAAACTTTTATATTCAAACAATCTATATAATCCTGATCTGTTAGTTTGATCTATGTGATTGACCCTACAGTTATTACATCGTCCTAGGTGATTGATACTGGAAACATTTATTTCCCGATACGAATTTAAAACAAGCAATGAAGGTTAATAAAGCAGGATGATTTAATGAATTCATCCAATTTCCGTAGAACTCGTCAGCTGAATACTCTACATACACGGCTTTATATACTTTTGAAATTACATTGGGAGATATTAGACTGATAAGTAAAGAGACAACATTGAATTAATCATGCAGAAAGACAGGTGCGAATGCTTTCCAGGTCATGTTCAAATAGATTAGAGGAGATGGAGTATGAGAGATTAAAATTAACATGAAATGCATTACGCTTCAATTACATCACTTAGATAAACAGTTAGTCATCAGAGAATATATCAAGAATTGCAAACAGAGTAATGTCAATAGTAATAATACAATAATAATAATGTTGAAGTGAGTTAAGATAATGCTACTGATAAAGGATACTTTTAAATGAATCCAGAATAATAATAATGGACAGAATAATAAGTAACACGTATTACCATGGTAGATTCAGAGTGACGACCATCTCCTTTTGTACACAAAGACCTGGTTTATAAACTCGAATTGCACAAGCCTCTGCGATCGCAATCATCTTCTTGTTTCTTTGTCTGCTGACAATGGTGAATGACTTGACAGAGTCGATATCATGTCCATAGTCCACAAGATGTTTTGTTATTGAGGCTTTTGGAACTTTGCATTCAGCTGCTTTCAAGCATTTTGGCAACTGCTCCATCATGCGAGTAGACAATTTCCTTTCCGTACGACCTATGTATTTGCTTCCACAAACACACTGAAATTGATATACGCAGTTTGAAGTGTCGACGATTGGCAACTGGTCTTTCCCAGATTGTTAAAGCACACGCTTAGTAATGTTAAGGAAAACAAGTTTTGCAGCATAATAAGTTCTCTTGATAGCTTTATCGAGTCTTCGTTTGACTATTTCTTGTACATTGTCTCCTTTCAATGGCAAACCGATATAGACAGATTTCTTTGGGACTGTTTGGATAGCTTTCTAGAGGCTGATTTCTTTGGAGTATTTATTAATGAACTTCTCAGGATATCCATTCTTAGATGAAATATCCTTCAAAGCTTATATTTCATGCTCAGCTGTGCTGTCAGAATAAATTTTCCGTGCTCTGTTGAACAGTGTTCTGACTAAGTTCTTTTTATACTGGATTGGAGCAAAGCTCTTGAAATGTATGTACTGTCCTGCCCATGAAGACTTTCTAAATATTGATCTTTCGATTGTGCCATCGGTCCTTTTCACTAGAAAAACGTCTAGGAATTTAATAGTATCATTTTCCTCGTGTTCTCTTGTGGAATTGAGATTCAGGTGGCATGAGTTGAATTTTATTAACATGCCTCCAGCTTTTGATCTGCTTCCATAGATAATAAGAATGTCATCAACATATCTTAGGTATACATCCGTTTCTTTATATGTTACTGCAAGGTACTGGCTTCTAGGCCTGACAAGAATAAGTCTGCAAAAGTGGTCACAAGAGGCTTCCCATTGCGAAACCATCAACTTGACGGAATAGACGCCTGTCGAATTGGAATTGGACATTCTTGGCACATAAAAATAAAAATTTCCTCAATTCCGATTTTGGAACGGGTATGCTTTCAGCTTCTCTACATATAAAGTCAATAGTCTCAACGACTGGCACATTTGTGAAGAGTGAGGTAGCATCGAAAGAGACCAGATGCTTATCAGATACATTGAAATCGTTAATAATTATTATTCTTGATTCATTTGAAACTGTCGTTTATCATTAGAATTATGTTAACTCACTTCAACATTATTATTATTGTATTATAACTATAACTATTACTATTGACATTACTCTGTTTGCAATTCTTGACATATTCTCTGATGACTAACTGTTTATCTAAGTGATGTAATAGAAGCGTAATGCATTTTATCTTAATTTTAATCTCTCAAAGTCGCTCTCCCCTTATCTATTTGAACATAACCTGGGAAATATTCGCACCTGTCTTTCTGCATGATTAATTCAATATAGTCTATTTACTTATCAGTCTTATATCTATCAGTCTTCTATGTATCCGCGATCCAGTTCACGTTAGAGAAAGAGTCTATCTCCAAAATATCCTTTCTTGACGTTCAACTAACGAGACGAGAACAGGATGGAACACTGAAAATATCTATCTACAGAAAGTCGACGTGGAACGGACAGCTTACTAACTTTCACAGTTGGGTACCTCTATACACCAAACGAAACCTGATCTGTTCACTCAGCTACAGAGTTGGCAGAATTTGCACTTCGGACACCATTGAAGATGAACTGAACAATCTCAAGAGAATTCTCGTCGAGAATGGTTATCCAGAACGATTTATTGCAAAATCCATGAATCCTAGACCACAAGAGCCATCAACGCTTAGCGTCTCCAGAAAACGCTCCTACATAAACCTTCAATTCAGTGGAGGTTTATTTGTGGAAACACTGAGAAATCAACTGTCCCGTTTACTCAAGGAAACCTTCTTCGCAGCCGAACTACGATTAACCTTCTCCACGAAACCTATGATTCGTATGAACGTGAGGGATAAGCTACCACTGCTGGCCTCATCAATGTGGATATACCAATTCACCTGCTCGTGTGGAGCCAGGTATTTCGGCTGTACCCAGCGATCGTTATCTAAACGTATCACCGAACACTTACTAACATGGTTTTACAAAGGAGAAAAACGATGCCCCCGCAGCTCTATCTTAGAACATCTGATAGATTCCGGACACCAAGCTACACCCCAAACAAACTTCAAAGTCATCTATAGAATACGAAGCAGTCTTCCTAAAAGTGTACGAGTCAGACTTCTTCAAACTGTAGAAGCAATGGCGATTCACTTGCTAAGCCCTGAACTCTGCATACAGAAGGAGTTCATTCAATCACTACACTTGCAATGGACGTAATCTGTCTCAGTACCCGACAGGTAAATTCTACCTAATCCTTTTCTTTTCTGTCTCTTCATTAGTATTATTTTGTCTCCTCAATTGTAATTTTTTACATTTTCAACCTTCTTGTTCTCTACCCCCACCCGATTTAATTTTTACACTTCATTACCACTGTTACTGACTTGACCAACGCTCAATTTCTAGTCATTTATGTTACGTCATACAATTTATCTGCTCACTTTTAGTCCTAATTTAAATGGCATTATTCTCTACCCCACGTCTACTTAGTCTCTACCTGTAATTACCTCTGTTGCTATCCTGACCTAAGTTGAAACATTTTAGACAATTATATTGCGTCATCTAACTTACTAACTCAATCTTACTTTAGTTGCTGTCTAATTAACCTTGTTTCTATACTAAATCATTCTTGTATTACCTGATTAATAATTATCTAAACTTGACAAACCTCATGTACACACACACAAATAATCATTTATATATAAATGCGATTGTACAGCTATGTGAATGAATTCACCGAAAAGCGTCTCTTCGCTAAACGCCTTCTCTTTTTCATATAACTCAATGGGGATTTTTAAGTCTTATATCTCCCAATGGAATTTCCAAACAAATTGATATTATTTTTCCTAATGGGATCTATTGGATCCTTCGGCCGATAACGTTTGTCTCTGGTTGACGTGGTTAGTTGATTTGAATGGCACCCTTGCTGTAGCCTCATTGAGAATTCTACGTAGGACTTTTAATGTCCTTCTTTATATATGTCAGTGCTATCGATGGGGGCAGGGGGTAGGGAGGCTTCATTGCGAATTCCCGTTATTTTGGCTTCCTAGTCCGTTGTTATGGTGGTTAAATGACAGATTATATTCTTTATATAATTTTGAAATGAAATTTTTTATTGAAAGATTTTTTCAGACCTACGTACTATTAGTGCTATTACATTCTTGAACTGCGTTACATTTACTGCAGTTTTATCAGAAAATGTGGCTTGATACTGACATCTGCGCAATGTATTGTGCTACTTTTGTCTTCCATATTGTGCTTCCCTGTCTTTCTTTCACCGGCATCATTCATTTCTTCTCTTCGCCACCGAATCCATTTCTCTACCAATCGATATTCTTACAGATGATATACATATTTATACTTGTGTTTACATACTACTTAAAAGTTTGTCAGTAGCACACTCAACACTAGCAATTCTGGTTATTCACTGGTTACAGGATTCATTATGGGCTGACGACGGTTAGAGAACCATTGTAGACATTGCGTTTCAACCGGAAAGTCCTGGGTTTGAACTCTAGCGGTGGATGCGTACTGCTGAAGAGCCCCATAATAGGACGAAACGGTTGTCCAGTACTCCCTTCAGGTTATCCAATGGTTCTCTAGCCGATGTCAGCTCATAATGAATCCTGTAACCAGTGAATAACTGCAAATCCTGTAACGAATCAATCAAATTCCTATAAACCAATACTTGGATATGACACTTCAGCTAAACATACAACGTGCATTAACACTCATGCATGGAATTCGGCATGTCAGACATACAAAGGAAGATTAATCATCTTGAGAGATTGCATAAAGTAGGCAGGTCCTTGTTTGATGATATCCTTTAAAACTTCTTAAAGCGAAAAATGAAGAAAAATAAGCGACATTATTGAGCATTCGATGAACAGGTGACAAGGTAACGTATGCAAATTTTATGACTGACAGCATACCATGTAAACAGAAAACATACATTTACTAATGCAATGCATACGTGAATTCCACAAAACTGGTTACGGATTATCAGGTAGTAAGTAACTAATCTATCTCAAACTCCAAATCTCAGTGCATACGATCATAGAAATTTATCACGATCTAAAGTCAGTTGAAACACCATATGACTACTGTCGTCCTAGAAACAAAGCCGTCTAACAGCCGGCGAAAATGTGGAGAAAGTCACTCTCAGCTATGTAATCTCAAATGAATTGTATTTCTGTTTAAAGTATCTATCACAGATGTACCCCTTTTTCTGTTGTGTGGCTGATTTGTCTAGTCAAAAAGATAACTGGACTACATTAGGACCTTTGACGAAATGAAATTCAACGCTAACAGTTTATTGATTATGATTTCAGCACACCTGACTAACCCTAAATACTCGTAAATATCATAACAAGTGTAAGGTTATGTTTGAAGTTTCCTTACATTTCCTATGTTACGTTCACTCAGTTTCAAATAAATCAACGGTAAAATGGTTTCGTTTCTACAAAACTATACACTACTGACTAGTCGCAAACTGTAATCCGAATAATTTGAATTTAACAGGCAAATTTAAGGGAAATCCCAACTATCAAGCTGTGTACATTGCAAACTCCTAACTAATTCAACAATTGTCAATTTGATTTCTTTTCTAAACGTTAACCATTTTGACTTTTTATTTGTTTATATTGTCTGTCTACTTAAATAATTTGTTAGTAGTGTAAAATTAAAAATAGAATTTTATCTTCATCTTTGAGGTGACTGAAATGGTTTTGAAAAAAAAGTTTTGTGAACTGCTAATATGGCAATTAGTGCATCATTTTCCCTCTATCGCATCACCTTGATGTTGTTACTATCTATGGCATCATTTGAAGTAACCGTTTTATTGAAACAGATTCCACTGCATTAGACTGCAACTATCAACACCGGTTCATACTGTTTCTGTTGTTATATACTGATGACATGCAGTTCTCATGATATTATTTCGTTGCTATTGGCCAACAGTGGAACTCAGTTGCAGATGACCGGGGGCTCAACATCTGTGTTATTCTGCTTCTTCAGTGAGTGATGCTTATATTTCCAATCGTTTCAAACACGAAAGTGTTATCCACTTGGTATTAGATCGTTTGAGGCAATCGGCAGGAAGCCTCACACCTAGGTTTCGTCCTAGTTGGCACTCATTAGAAAGGCGCCTCTCCAACCTCGAAGGAAATCGTGTCTCTTCTGAGATTCGAACCCGCTTCACCCAGTGCCGGCTGCAGTCAGAAATGTTACTACTGAGCTATTCATGATCGTGATCGATTACCACTGGACCACCAGATCTTCTGTATTTCCCACTTTCTGTGAAGGATGAATTCTCATTAGTTGTCGTCTCTGTAAACATATGAATGAATTTCGTATTTGTTGAGATAATTTAAAGCATATACTGACCGTTGATGCTGCCTGTTTTGACTGCTATTTAAGGCAGTAAGGTGCGTCGGTGGCATAGCGGTTAGTACGCTCGCCGACCATGCACATGGTCCGGGGTTCGATACCCGGCCGACTAAGCACTCCTTTACTTCGCTAAGCCAGTAATAATACTGGTGAAGAGGAAAGGTTGGGCATGGGGCTAGCAACCCCATCCTGTAAAATAAACACTGCTACAGAACCTTCAAGCCACTAGCTTGAAGCCCTATGTTCCACTGGGGAACGTGAAGGAAAAAAAAGTAAGGCAGTAAGAGCTGTCTTGTCTACATTCTAACTTCCCTTTCATTTTTCGAGTGGTAGATGACGTTATGATTAGAAATTCGAATAGTTTTCATTAGCTTATTAGGTTCAAATTACTCGCAGTCTACTAGATCATAATATCGGCCGTATAAATTATTCGCTGTAGTTCAGTTTGAGTTGAATAATTCACCAATAGACGTTTTTAAAAGTTTACTTTGAAACTATGATATCTTCTTAGAACTGTAAATAATGTAGAACTGATTTATTAATTGACTGGTTGACTATCATAATGTTAATGGGGAACTGAATGTTACATGTTTAACAAGACAAGAATTCTCCCGGTTAATGTTTCATTAATTATTTCCCACCTTCCAAGTAGAACATAGAGTGTGTCAGTAGCATTTCTGTATCCCAAACGGTTTTCTCAGATAACTTGCAGCTACCTGTAGAACTGCAAATAAAGTTTCATTTGAACGAAGAAAGAAAATCAGTGAAGATCAGATGACCAGCTAGAAAGGATAAGCATGCAACGTGGAACTCCGACAGTTAACTAGTGAACAACCTAGTGACCAACAAAATATATACAAAAGGAAATAAACGTGGATTAGACATGGGCTGAAAAGACATTCCAGCGATATCATACACTAGATAGGCTGCGTTGAGTGACATCCGAACGGGAGGTGAGTGAGAAGATAGTTGTGAGTCTGAAGGCGACATGCAGATCATTCGAAGCGGAAATGAAATCTCTTTTGCATCCGAGTCACAAAGAATATTTCCAACAGCCTGTTGCAGACCTTTATCAACAGCTGTCTTCGCTGGCTCTATACTGAAGATCAGATGGCCGGAAAGAATCAGCCAACAAGGAACTATGGGAACAAACAAAACAAGAACCTATTGCCCAACAAATATGCAGGAAAAAGTGGAGATGGATTGGACACTCGCTGAGGAGGCCACTGAGTGACATCGCGCGTCAGGCCAGTGCTCGAGTGGAACCCGAAAGGGAAGCGGCGAGTGGGACGTCGAAGGGTGACATGGAGGAGATCGTGTGAAGAGGAGTTGAAACAGTATGGACTTACATGAATGCAGGTGAAAAGTACAGCAAAAGACAGAAACAAGTGGAGACGTGCAGTTGAAGCCCTATGTTCCACTAGGAACCCAAGGGAACAATAATAATAATATAATAATCCGGTCCCCTTGATTAGTCTGAATAAAGAAAGAACAGATATATTTGTACGATAACACAAGTTCGTTTTCTTTCGTGGATTACTGTCAACTGCATACAATCAATGTAAATGATATCAAAAGGTAAGTTACAAAAGTTTTGACTGAACATACTTTTGTCACAGTGACGTTGATGTTATCGGTAGAAAGTATTAGCAATTTAGCTCCAAAACGATGCAAGTAGACAGAATTATTCAGTGCTAAACGGCTAACTGCTTATAGTATAATTAGACAAGAAGGGCTAACACAGTTCAGATGGAGTAATTTGTTCTATTGTGTAACATTCCAAATAGTTTTGATTTTGGTTGCAGGATTTCATCATGAGCTGATATCGGTTAGAGAACCATTGGAAAGCCCACAGAGAGTATTGGATGGCTGTTTCGTCACAGTTTGCACAGTACGCAGCCACCGCCACGGTTCAAATCCAGGGTCTTCTGGTTGCAAGGCGAGCTCGTCAACCATTAAGCCACTGGGACCTCATACGATGAACCATCAATTCCAGCTTCTGCCAATTCACGATATAGGGCGACCGCTAGCCAATGTTTTCGGTGAGTATTTGTCTTCGCGCCCGACCTGCTGCACCCTACTGGTCACGACTTCCAACCAGAACCCCAGGTTGCAACCTAACTGAATAGGGGACCATCTCATTGATTTTCAAGTATTGGCTTGTAGGGATTTGACTGATTAGTTACTAATGAAGAGTCCCATAATAGGACGAGACAGCTGTCCAGTACACCATTCAGGTTATGCAGTGGTTCTTTAATCTATGTCAGCCCATGAAATTCATCAAATCCCTACAAACAAATACTTGAAAATTTTGATTTTTACTTTCACTTACTGAGTTGAACATACTATTAAGTTTCCTTAATTGTTTTTCTTTGTCAAAGCTTTACTTTATTATTCACTCCCATCCTCTTGAACTCTCCATCATAATATGGATAAATTCACTCTGTTTTCCAGTCTTGCATTTTGTCTTAAGGCTATCCTTGTTCCTAAAAGAAATCTGAACTATATCCCACCTCTTGTCTATTTATAAAAAATATGTTTAACATTTTAACACTGAATAATTTTGTCTACTTGCATCGTTTTGGAGCTAAATTGCTAATACTTTCTACCGATAACATCAACGTCATTGTGACAAAAGTATGTTCAGTCAAAACTTTTGTAACTTACCTTTTGATATCATTTACATTGATTGTATGCAGTTGACAGTAATCCACGAAAGAAAACGAACTTGTGTTATCGTACAAATATATCTGTTCTTTCTTTATTCAGACTAATCAAGGGGACCGGATTATTATATTATTATTATTGTTCCCTTGGGTTCCTAGTGGAACATAGGGCTTCAACTGCACGTCTCCACTTGTTTCTGTCTTTTGCTGTACTTTTCACCTGCATCCATGTTAGTCCATACCGTTTCAACTCCTCTTCACACGATCTCCTCCATGTCACCCTTGTAAGTCCCACTCGCCGCTTCCCTTTCGGGTTCCACTCGAGCACTGGCCTGACGCGCGATGTCACTCAGTGGCCTCCTCAACGAGTGTCCAATCCATCTCCACTTTTTCCTGCATATTTGTTGGGCAATAGGTTCTTGTTTTGTTTGTTCCCATAGTTCCTTGTTGGTGATTGTTCTTTCCAGCCATCTGATCTTCAGTATAGAGCCAGCGAAGACAGCTGTTGATAAAGGTCTGCAACAGGCTGTTGGAAATATTCTTTGTGACTCGGATGCAAAAGAGATTTCATTTCCGCTTCGAATGATCTGCATGTCGCCTTCAGACTCACAACTATCTTCTCACTCACCTCCCGTTCGGATGTCACTCAACGGCAGCCTATCTAGTGTATGATATCGCTGGAATGTCTTTTCAGCTCTTGTCTTTTATTTTTTACTTTATTCCTTTACATTCTCAGTGGAACATAGGGCTTCAAGCTAGAGACTTGAAGTTTCGGTAGCAGTGGTATTTATTTTTACGGGATGGGTTTGCTAGCCTCATGTCCAACCCTCCTTTTTATACCAGTCTTATTACTAACTTAGCGAGGTAAAGGAGTGCCTTGTCGGCTGGGGATCGAACCCCGAACCACAAGAGGCGTGGTTGACGAGCATTCTATCGCTGTACCGCAGACGCCTCCATCTGTATTCCCTTTTGTTGCCCAATAGCTTGTTTACTAGTTCTGCGTTACCTGCTCATTCATTTTAGCCGGTCGTATATATATATATATAAGCCTTATCGCATTTTCACAGATGATAAAAAGGAAAGAGGAATCTGCATTGTTTATACAAAAAATTTTCTCTTCTTTCTAATTTTTGAAAACCTAAATTGTATTATATTTGTTGACTGACATTCACAATCAAAGTTTATGAATTATTATTTCTACCTGCCTTACTTACTTACTTACTTTTATTTACAGCATGCTCTGAAGTGAATTGTCTTCTTATTATTCTTGTAATGGTGTTGATATTGTTCAAATATAAACAGAGATACGAGAGACACCGATGGGATGACACCGACTGTGTATGTGTGTATGTTTATGCGATACGTAGATATCTCACTGTATAACTGTGCATCTGTGTACTAAGCGCATTCAAATAGTCAATAACTGATAATATAAAATAGTACATCCGTTTTTTTCTTTTCGCCTAACATTTAACGTTCACCTCAAATAGATCACAGTGTGTCCAACAGCTGTCAGTCTCATTCAATGAGGCAAGATAAGAGAAGATTGATAAGAACAGAGATCATCAAAATGGGGTTGATCAAATATAGATCCATTTGACTGACTGATTTATCTGTTGTTTTTTTTTTTTTATTATTTCTTAATGAATCTCATATTTGATAAAGGATATGCACACTAGTTTCAGGTATACATTTGCACAAAATAAACTACTTATATTCGACCATAATATAAATAAGTAGTATGATTGACATACCATGTAAATAGATAATAGATAGATAAAGAAAGTTTTGGAATGAAAATAAAACTTGAAAAAAGAATGTAAAGTATTAAACAGACTTTATAGGTTTTTCTGTGTGTTAAAAAATATCGGAGAGTATATTCATTACATCGCATTAGTAATGACCAAAAGACAAGTTTCTTTTAGTCTGAACAGTGGAAACCGATCGATGCTTCCTTCTGAATAATTTGTCAAACTTTCAGTCGTCAGTCACGGTCAAAATTTTATACTCCTACAAACAGATGACTAAACGCATGACACTAGTATTTTCAATACAGTATTACAGGAGGTCATTCGCGAACCCGAACAGCCCAATGGTAACGTCTGTGACTGCAGCACTGGATGACATGGGTTCCATCGAGATTTCGGCTACGCCTTGCTGGCTGGTTAGTGCCAAAAAGCACGAAACCTGGGTGTGAGGCTTCCCGCCGATTGCCTCCAACCATACTTTTATTCCTTCACGTTTCTAGTGGAAGATAGGGTTTCAAGCTAGAGGCTTGAAGTTTCGGTAGCAGTGGTGATTATTTTTACAGGATAGGGTTGTTAGTTCCATGTCAAACCTTCCCTCTTTATCAGTCTTATTACTGGCCTAGCGAGGTAAAGAAGTTTGTCGGCTGGAGATCGAGCCCCGAACCACTTGCGTGGTTGGCGAGCACTCTATCGCTGTGCCACCGACGCACGCCTCCAACCAATACGGTGCACTCCAAATTGTAGTAATTATATGGTTGGAGGCCATATATAAATACCACATTTCAGAGTGCACCATAATGATGAGCCAACTAGCGTAGTGGCCACATGGCGAATTTGACTGATGATAGAATTCAGTCTGCAACAAACAAAAGAATAGACGCATAACCCTAGTTAATGCCTAGTGTCTAAGTATAGTGTCAAAGTATACTCCAAAAATATCAAAGCATAGTTTAACGCGATAGAATCTCTGTTCACTTGATTCGGTGGTTATCAGATAGGGTTGGCGATCTTCATCAATTCCAGGTTAACTATGTCCAGCACAACGGATAATTTGAGTCTAATCGAGGTCTGATTTGAATAGCGAGTTTCTCGGGATGGTCAGATATTCACCTGGTTGATAGGATAAAGGATATTGGTTGGAATACTGTCATCAATGAAATTTCCCCTTAAAAATCAATTCTTTTTACTCATTATTGAAAAAAAAATAGTCAAAGCGAAAGGAAAACATGATGCATTGGACAGTACTTAATATTAAAATATTCTCCAACATATCTCCAGCATGCTGTAGAAAGTATTCATGAAACTTGAGGGAGACACACAGCGTTTCTTGGAATCACCGAGCTGCTTCCCCGAAATGCCCCATCTTCGACAAAATGTCAACTTTAATTAAGTGCGCCTCAGCACTGCCTAGAGAAGAGTAATCCTGTTCGTCCCGTTTTCGGACTCGTCAGCTAAATTTTCCTATATCTGAGTGTAGTTGAAGCCAGCATCACTTGTTCCAAACGTCTAAGCCTTAACCACGAGACCAATGTGCTGAGAGATTCATCTCTTGTTAAAATTAATCTTTTGAATTCCCTGTTGGTCGATTATATTGGATCCTATCTTGTTGATGAATTGGCTCCTAGTATGAAAACAGACAGATTATTTCTTACTAAATTATGCGGGTAGATGGTGGTTAGTAGACAACTGATTGATACTTTCAACTATGTTTTTCAATAAATATGAACGCACCTCTTCCAGGTGACAGTCAACTGAAGGTGAAGACATGCCTGAAGTACCAAGCTCTTTGGATGAGGAAACTTATTTATTATTATTAGTCCCTTCGGTTCTGAGTGGGACATAGGACTTCAACAACACATCTCCACTTTGTTCTATTTTATGCTGTCCTCTTCAGCTGGGCCCATAATTGCGCACAATCTCTCATCTCCCTGTCTCACGATCTCTTCTATGTCATCCTAGGACGACTCTTTCCTCGCTTCCCATTCGGATTCTCCTCGAGTGATGGCTTGCATTGCACGCGATGTCATTCGACGGTCTCCTCAACGTATGTTGGGTTCATCTCTATTTTCTCCCACATATTTGTTGAGCAATCGGTTCCTGGTTGGTTTGTTCCATTGCAGAGCTTCTTGTTGCTAATTCTTTCTGGCTGGCTGGCCATTTGATCTTCAGTATGGAGCCAGCGAAGGCAGTTGTTGATAAAGTAGGTAACTTGTTGGAAATCCTTTTTGTAACGCACCAAGATTTTGACCCGTGTGGAATAACTGACTTGACATTGGTGTTGAAAACCCGAATCTGATTCCTTATGCTGGCTGAGTGCAGTAGATATCCAAAGTAGTTTCAGGTTGATGAAGGCGAATCTTGCCTTTCTGATTCTGGCTGGCTTTGGCATCTTCATCGTTCCGCCTGCCTGTAGTTGAGACGATGCTGTCTAGATAAGTGAAAGAAGAAGGGATCTCCGTTAAATTTCCTCACTGATAATTAATGGTGCTGGTTGTTGTTGTTGTTGCTGTTGGTTGGTTATCTCCATCACTTCTGCCTTCTTTATGTTCATCTACAGTCCTGTCTTCTCTGCCCGCTCCTCCTGCCAGTATGTTGGTTTTCGTTTTTATGTCTTCGATTTTGTGTGACATTAAACATAAATCATCCACGCGCGAGATGCACATCTTCTAGAGTCTTCTTATCGGATGAAGGATGAGAAAGTAAGCTCATCGAAAACAATAAAACAATATTCGGTAGCACATTGAGGAACATTAGGAAATGAAGGGTGGAAGCTGCTCAGAAATAAATTTAGGCTGAAGTCATTTAACATAACCCTTAATGAGTAACTTATACTTTTTAGTAACAAGTAATTTCAATCAGTTTTAATTCATTAGCTTATCCACTGGTAAACAGGATTTCATTCTATCTACTATCCATCTCATCTCATCTCATCTCTCTTCCCCTCTCTTCCTCCAACATCATCTGACGTCTAATCATAAATAAGATCGATCAATCTGAGGTGTATATCGATTAGAATGATTGAATATTACCTGAAATGTCATTCAGATTGTTTCCTCTTTTTTTGTAATTGGTTTCGGTTGAATAAAAGTGGAGTAGAGGAAAGATGAAGTGAGCTGGGGAAAAAATAGGGGCTGGTGATCACTGCTAGAAAGATTTAAATCACCGCTTGTTTTTTGCACAGAGAGAAAAGACAGCACTAAACAGAAAAAAGAGAAAAATAAATCCAACTACTCACACCAAGCTGTAGCTCCTGACAGTTAGATCATTCAAGTGATCTAACAATCTAACGACCATGTCAGGCTGATCTGAATAATTTCGGTTACCAAAGAAAATTGTGGCGAAATTTCGCCTCTTCGAACTGTGTAAACCGCGAATCACTGGTTAATTAATTATTTATTTATTATATTTTAATCCTTCACGTTCCCAGTGGAACATAGGGCTTCAAATTACAGTTTTCAAGTCTCACTAGCAGAGGTGTTTAATTTTACGGGATGAGGTTGCTAGACCCATGTCCAGCCTTCCCTCTTTACCAGTCTTATTACTGGCTTAGCGAGGTAAAGGAGTGACTTGTCGGCCGGGGATCAAACCCCGAACCATAGGAGGCGTGGTCGCCAGCGACGGACACTAGTTAATTTACAAGTGATAAATCTAGTCAAATCATTGTTCTCTCATTTATGCTAGTGCTTGTCAAACAGAACAGGAAAATCGGCATTTGTCAGATTCTAAATTTTCTTTATTCAGGAAGTAACTTAGTATATTAAAAGAGCAAGGATTACTGTCACAACGGATTGTTTTCAGTTATAGAACCATTGAAAACCAGCAGGAAGTACTGGACAGCTGTTTCTATCGTCCTACTATGGGAATCATTGGCAGTACGCACCCACTGCCAGGGTTCGAACTCACAACCTTCCGGTTACAAGGCAAGCTCGTATACGATTCAGCCACCGGGAGCCAATTCAATGGCCCATTAATTCTAACTTCTACCGATTCCTGATTTAGCGCGACCATCAACCCATGTCATCAGTGGGAAATTCATCTTCACACTTGACTGGATGGATCTCACTGGTCACGACTTCTCACTAGAACTCCAGGAAACTCCATCCTGTAGCAAGTCACTAGCGAGCATCAGATTAATTTTCTATATTTTGGTTAGGTATGTTTCCTGGAGTTCTAGTGAGAAGTCGTGACCAGTGAGATCCATCCAGTCAAGTGTGAAGATGAATTTCCCACTGATGACATGGGTTGATGGTCGTGCTAAATCAGGAATTGGTAGAAGTTAGAATTAATGGGCCATTGAATTGGCTCCTGGTGGCTGATCGTATACGAGCTTGCCCTGTAACCGGAAGGTTGTGAGTTCGAACCCTGGCAGTTGGTGCGTACTGCCAATGATTCCCATAGTAGGACGATAGAAACAGCTGTCCAGTACTTCCTGCTGGTTTTCAATGGTTCTATAACTGAAAACAATCCTTGATCAATTCGCAACAACAAATAATATTGTAATCATGAACAAAATAAGCTTACTGAAGGGTTATGTTATTAAATAGGATATCTGGCAAGTTTCAGGTTAGTTTAGGGAAAGACTAAGGTTTAGACTAAGGATAGGTTACGGTCAGGTTGACTTAGCGAGGGCGACATTAGGGTTAGTTCGAGTTAGATTAGAGTTATTTAAGGGATATTTTCACGTTGGGGTTAGGTTAAGGAAAAAGACTGAAGTTATTGTAAGGGTTAGAAGACTAGTTAATTACATGCACAGAATGTGGTTAAATCACTTTGTTGACACTCCAATCCAAAACTGTGAGGTATCTTTGTCACACGTCAGAGGAGGGTATCCTGTGTAACAGCTTCATGTTTTTTAATTTATTACTTTCATGAATGTATGCGTTTCATAGCCTAATATCGCCTTGATCAAGCGGCTGGTACGTCCAAAGTCATTTCTTCTGTTGGTACACACTGGTGCTCAAAGTTTAACTTAGCCGCATAAGTAGATATATATCTTATTACTGATCTATGGTGTTGTCAGTTTGCAACATTAAATAATGTATCTCTTCTATTATATCTTTTTCAATCCATCTTTTCTAAAAGAGCCCAACATGCAGAAGCTTTAACAGCTCATGCGCTTCTTCTCCCTCTCCAAGCCTATGGTCTAACAGCCAGTGGGCTTCATGAACATCCCACTAGATATGTAAGAAGACTTCACCATAGTCTAATTATTTCCAGGGCACATTTTTAAAGTCCGATCGTTTCTTAGATATATATCTCTCTCTAATGAACTTTCTTGACCCGAACAGTTGAAAGTCTTCCATAACAACTGCTTTGTTAATGACTGTACACTCGTTCACACCCAGTGAATAAATTTGAAAGGCCTTACTAACTGAGTTCTCCACATTTTTCCTACTAACCGTTGTGACAGTAATCCTTGCTCTTTTAATATGGTGTCTGCCTCGATCAGAGTTGTATCTGAACCGTTATGTAACATCCACGAATTTCCATAACAGAATATTTTATTCGCATAATTACTAAGGCAACGTACATTTTCTTCCAATGACTCCATATACTGATAAATTTACTGAGTTACTTCCTGAATAAAGAAAATTTAGAATCTGACAAATGCCGATTTTCCTGTTTCGTTTGACCAGCACTAGCAAAAATGAGAGAACAATGATTTGACTAAATTTATGACTTGTAAATTAACTAGTGTGAGTCGCTGGCACAGTGGTAGAATGCTCTCCGACCACGCCTCCTGTGGTTCGGGGTTCGATCCCCGGCCGACAAGGCACTCCTTTACCTCGCTAAGCTAGTAATAAGACTGGTAAAGAGGGAAGGTTGGG
This sequence comes from Trichobilharzia szidati, assembly GCA_944472155.2. NCBI lineage: Eukaryota > Metazoa > Platyhelminthes > Trematoda > Strigeidida > Schistosomatidae > Trichobilharzia > Trichobilharzia szidati. The sequence goes on from OX235271.1 coordinate 28,181,108, forward strand.
CATGGGGCTAGCAACCCCATCCCGTAAAAATAAACACCACTGCTAGTGAAACTTGAAAACTGTAATTTGAAGCCCTTTGTTCCACTGGGAACGTGAAGGATTAAAATATAATAAATAAATAATTAATTAACCAGTGATTTGCGGTTTACACAGTTCGAAGAGGCGAAATTTCGCCACAATTTTCTTTGATAATCGAAATTATTCAGATCAGCCTGACATGGTCGTTAGATTGTTGGATCACTTGAATGATCTTACTGTCAGGAACTACAGCTTGGTGTGAGTAGTTGGATTTATTTTTCTCTTTTTTTCCGTCTAGTGCTCTCTTTTCTCTATGCAAAAACAAGCGGTGATTTAAATCTTTCTAGCAGTGATAACCAGCCACTTTTTCCCCAGCTCACTTCATCTTTCCTCTACTCCACTTTTATTCAACCGAAACAAACTACAAAAAAGAGGAAGTAATCTGAATGACATTTCAGGTAATATTCAATCATTCTGATCGATATACACCTCCGATTGATCGATCCTATTTATGATTAGACGTCAGATGATGTTGGAGGAAGAGAGGGGAAGAGAGATGAGATGAGATGAGATGGATAGTAGATAGAATGAAATCCTGTTAACCAGTGGATAAGCTAATGAATTAAAACTGATTGAAATTACTTGTTACTAAAACGTATAAGTTACTCAGTAAGGGTTACGTGAAATGACTTCAGTTTAAATTAATTTCTGAGCACCTTCCACCCTTCATTTCCTAATGTTCGTCAGTGTTCTACCGAATATTTTTTTCTTGTTTTCGATGAGCTTACTTTCTTATCGTCCATCCAATAAGAAGACTCTAGAAGATGTGGATCTCGCGCGTGGATGATTTGTGTTTAATGTTACACAAATTCGAAGACATAGAAACGAAAACCAGCATACTGGCAGGAGGAGCGGGCAGAGAAGACAGGACTCTAGCTGAACATAAAGAAACCGTAGGTGATGAAGATAACCAACCATTAGCAACAACAACAACAACCAGCTCCATTCATCATCAATGAGGAAATTTAACGGATATCCCTTATCTCAGCTACAGGCAGGCGGAACGATGAAGATGTCAAAACCAGCCAGAATCAGAAAGGTAAGATTCGCCTTCATCAACCTGAAACCACCTTGGATATCTTCTGCACTCAGCCAGCATAAGGAATCGGATTCGGATTTTCAACACCAATTTCAAGTCACTTCTTCCATACGGGTCAAAATCTTGGTGCGTTACAAAAAGGATTTCCAACAAGTTACCTACTTTATCAACAACTGCCTTCGCTGGCTCCATACTGAAGATCAAATGGCCAGCCAGCCAGAAAGAATTAGCAACAAGAAACTCTGCAATAGAACAAACCAACCAAGAACCGATTGCTCAACAAATATGTGGGAGAAAATAGCAGTGAACCCGACATTCGTTGAGGAGACCGTCGAATGAAATCGCGTGCAATGCAAGCCATCACTCGAGGAGAATCCGAATGGGAAGCGAGGAAAGAGTCGTCCTAGGATGACATAGAAGAGATCGTGAGACAGGGAGATGAGAGATTGTGCGCAATTATGGGCCCAGCTGAAGAGGACAGCATAAAATAGAACAAAGTGGAGATGTGTTGTTGAAGTCCTATGTCCCACTCAGAACCGAAGGGACTAATAATAATAAATAAGTTTCCTCATCCAAAGAGCTTGGTACTTCAGGCATGTCTTCACCTTCAGTTGACTGTCACCTGGAAGAGGTGCGTTCATATTTATTGAAAAACATAGTTGAAAGTATCAATCAGTTGTCTACTAACCACCATCTACCCGCATAAATAAGTAAGAAATAATTTGTCTGTTTTCATACTAGGAGCCAATGCATCAACAAGATAGGATCCAATATAATCGATCAGCAGGGAATTCAAAAGATTAATTTTAACAAGAGATGAATCTCTTAGCATATTGGCCTAGTGGATAAGGCTTAGACGTTTGGAACAAGTGATGCTGGCTTCAACTGCACTGAGATATAGGAAAATTTAGCTGACGAGTCCGAAAACGGGACGAACAGGATTACCCTTCTCTAGGCAGTGCTGAGGCGCACTTATTAAAAGCTGACATTTTGGCGAAGATGGGGCATTTCGGGGAAACAACTCGGTGATTCCAAGAAACGCTGTGTGTCGCCCTTAAGTTTCATGAATATTTTCTACAGCATGTTGGAGATATGTTGGAGAATATTTTAATATTAAGTACTGTCCAATGCATCATGTTTTCCTTTCGCTTCGACTATTTTTTTTTCAATAATGAGTAAAAAAAATTGATTTTTAAGGGGAAATTTCATTGATGGCAGTATTCCAACCAATATCCTTTATCCTATCAACCAGGTGAATATCTGACCATCCCAAGAAAACTCGCCATTCAAATCAGACCTCGATTAGACTCAAATTATCCGTTGTGCTGGGTTGAGATGAAGCGTATCATAGAGCGTTTTGTAGCACAGATTCAATTGTTGCCTTATCCAAGTACAAGTAGAATGGTTGTAACTTATAGAAACTGCTGATGAGTATGGAAGTGAGACCTAAACTGTCGATCTCTTGTGTTTCACTCCATTTTCACTTATAATTTATAACTCACAGAAATACTGTTGACTACACTCGAGTTAAAAACAATCGTCTCTTACTGTAACAGCAGAAGGCAAGACACGGAAGCAAAGGTTCAAACAGCTATTTATACATATATACAGTTTTTTATTCTTTAACCAGTCACTGAGCCTGTGATTTTGGTTTACATTAAACGACATGAAATAGAATGTTCAAATGTATATAGTATCTTATTGCTAATGGAGTATTGAACTGTGGGAATATGTGAGAATAATATTCTGTTGGAACATATTGTCTGTATCACACCACCAAACTACTACTTGCTAGGTGTTACGTAAAACTTGAAGAAATCCACCAGTAAAATTAATATGAACTATCAATAATCACTGATTAAACTGAAACCAGTCAGATCTAGTGCTCACTAGTGTGTGACAACATGATGAAGTTGTGTGTAGTCATTTGGGGTTCAGTAGGTTGGATTTCAGAACGAATGTCCTACAATGATAATGGCTGGCGGTAGGCTTATATGCCACACAAATTCAATGAAGTTAGGATTCAATGTATTCTTTATAACCCAGTGATTGAGTAGTCAATGGGATCACCTCGTGACCTGAGGGTTCTAGGTTCAACCGTCCACGGGATGAGGAGTGCGTACTGATGAAGAGTCCTAAGCTGGGATTAAACAGCCATCCCCAGTAGCCTGTCGTTTGAAGTGGTTCTCTAAATGACGTCAGTCTTTTGGGATAACTTAATACCGTTCAAGCCCCTGAAAAAACCAAATGTTAGAACGGACAACCTATCGTAGGTAGCCGTAAAATCATGATTGACGCATGCCGTGGCATGATAGTCTTATTGGATATCTTTTGATTGATTTATTTTTTTGGGGGGGGTCTATAAGGTCATGCAATCGATCAGACATTAATCACTAATATGTGGTTTAAATTTCCATAGATGTGTAAATGATATATATATATATAAATGTATATATCCTATTGTGAACATTGAGTCGTTTGTTTATTCGAACTGGTCTTCATTTGGTGGTAGATAAGAAAACTATCTTTGAGCTGACATTGGTTAGAGAACCATTGGAAAACCTGGGAGTACTGGACAGCTGTTTCGTCGTAGTTTGGGACTCTTCGGCAGTACGCACCCACCCCGGGGTTCGAACCCAGGACCTTCTGGTTACAAGGCGAGCTCGTAGCGGTTGCGCTATATCGTGAATTGGCAGAATTTAGAATTCATGGGCCATTGGATCGGGTCCCAGTGGCTTAATGGTCTACGAGCTCACCAGCCTTGTAACCAGAAGGTCCTGGGTTCGAACCCCGTGTTGTGGATGCGTACTGATGAAGAGTCCCAAACTAGTGTGACGAAACAGCTGTCCAGTACTCCCAGCTGGTTTTCCAATGGTTCTCTAACCAATGTCAGCTCATGATGAAATCCTGTACCCAATCAACCAAATCCCTACAAACCAATACTTGAAAAACTATCTTTGTTTAATGTTACACTGGTTGTCAGAGGATTGGAGAATTACGATCAGAATTATTATTCTACATTATATTAACGTTTATTTATAGACTTGGCTGATATTAACTTGTTCTCCATTTCATTATCTGTGGAAGAATCAACAGTTGTAGTTACCCGCGTCGGTTAATGTACATAGTATTCTGCGTGTTGTAGGCATAGTCTTATGAAACCAGAGATAGATTCAGGATCTGTACAGTCTGGAAAACTGACACCTGTATTGTGAATAATAATAAAAGTTTTCGCTGTCTCAGTTGCTGCAGTTAAATCTGATTTTTGTATCTTCTTTGATGTGGGCAAGATTTTCAAGTTATCAGTGGGTTACATTGTCGTGTATGAACGCGAACTGTAGTCAGCCCAGACGACAACACCACAAAAAAGTAAACACTCCATCATAACACTAACACTTGAAAATAATCATCCAACTGTACGCTCCAGTACATACACACTGTAACAATGGCTGCCTTTCAGTCACACTTCTCAGTGTTAAGATACTAAGGAAATGAGTCCTTCAAAGACTGAATTGAGGCTGAAAATTTCAATTTCTTTCTCAATAATACTTGTGAATAGTCGCTAACTTTCATCAATAGCCGGCTTCATTGGCTCGATCCTAAGACTGGATGGCCGACCGGGAAGGATAAGTAACAAGAAACCTTGGCAGGGAACCAATCGAGAACTTATCGCCCAGAAAATACACAGTGGAAAACGAAGATGCATTGGACGTACACCGAAGAGACTGTTGAGTGATGTTATGTGTAGTTTTCCGAATGGAATCAAAACGGGGAAAAACCAGCTGGGTGTCTCAGGGTGACACTGAGGAGATCATGAGAGAAGGAGATGGAAACTTATGAATAATCACGGGGCAGACGAAAGAAATATTTCGATAAAACAATGAGAAGAAATTATTGAATTTTAGATCTTCCCGTCGATTGATTGGTAGGTGCTAGGTCTCAGGCTGACATAATCGCAGATACACCTAGCTGACGAGTCCCAAATTGGACGAAATGCGCATCCTGGATTTAACTGCTAGTCACCATCCACCAATTAAATGAGAAGAAGTGGTTTAACTAGAAAATCCAATATATTTGCACAACAAACTGTGGATATTTTTATCACACACGTACTTGTCATACGCATGTATATAAAAAGCAAGAGTGAGAGAGAGAGCGAATTAGAAATGATAGAGAAGATTTGTAGCTCAGGTGGATGATTTTGATGTGGTTGTGTTCTCTGAGCTGGATAGTTGATTTGCGAAGCTTTCATCACCCCATAACTAGGTGACATCTTCAGCGCATACTTCAAATTGAAGTATGCGCTGAAGATGTCACCTAGTTATGGGGTGATGAAAGCTTCGCAAATCAACTATCCAGCTCAGAGAACACAACCACATCAAGAGAGCGAATATTTGCAATACAGACCAAGGACACAGGTAAGAGGTAAGAAGATGACGCAAGGGGGTGGGGTAAGAAAAACAGAGAGAGAGGGTGAAAATATCACTAAGTGAATTGAACTTTGGTTCTAAATTGGATCACCAACACACGTTCAAAGCAGTAACAAATAATTCTTGGACACGTAAGACAGGTTTAAGCCTTTTTTATGTCCGAAGCTTCAGCGAATCTAAGTATTTGACCCAACCATGTTTTATACCAGAGTTTAAAGGCATTATTGAAATCAGCCTTGTGTTGTGCTTCGCAATAGATGATTTTGGACATCTATTTCCGGGATCAGTTGTATCCAGTGTTTTTATTTGTAATTGTAGCCACTTTGAAATATGTTCTGTGGCCTTAATCTTCCGCAATCGATGGGTTCTTCCTGTGTCCATACATCCACACATACATATAAATTGGTAAACGCAATGGGGATGTGACACTGCCGTTCGCATGGCGTTACGGTTTACAGGACAGCACAGATCTCTTTTTCGCTATGAAAATCATTTTGGCTGCATACTAAGTTCTATTAACTAATGCCTTGAGTCTTTGTTTAGTTATCAGACTTTGTTGGTCACCCCTAAAAGGCAAGGATATATAAGCATATTTTTTTGAGAGCTGATTGGATCGATAGAGCTCTTTTTCTGACAACTCTGTAATGCTCGATCAATTTCAACGGATAGTTGTTATCTAACAATATTTCAATGAGGTGTCGTGTTTCTTTTTCAATAGTGCTGGCTGCACATATACATATGGAATGCGTCTGAACAAACTTTTTTTTATAGTGTACTGGAAAGAAACTATGACAATTTAGACACTGTTCTGTCCATATGAACTCTCTGTAGACGGATCGTCTTATTGGCCAGTGTTATCGGCGGGTTATGAGTACATTTAAAAATGGCAAGCAATCATTATTCTCTTTCAAGTATATTATTATTATTGTATCCTTTAATTCCTACAGGAACATAGGGCTTCAGCCGTGCGTCTCCATTGAGTTCGCTTCTCTGCTCGAATCTTCACCTGGTTCCAAGTCTGCTCACACGTTTTCATCTCCTCTTCACATGACCTCCTCCATGTCACCCTCGCACTGACGACCAACTCGCCGCTCCCCTTTCGGGTTCCACTCGAGCAATGGCCTGTCTAGTGATGTCACTTGATGGTTTGTTTCCTCAGAGTATGGCTAGCCAATCCATCTCCTTCCATTTCTTCCTGCCTATTTGTTTCACAATCGGTTCCTGCTGGGTTGGTTGGTTAGCTCATTGCCAGAGTTCTCTGTTGCTGATATTTTCTGGCCAGCCATCTGATCTTGAGCGAAGACAACTGTTAATGAAGGTTTGTAGTCTGTTTGAGATGCTCTTTATGACGCGCTGGCCAAGTCTCTGATCCGTATGGTGAGTAGCACTGACTGACTTCACATTGGAGTTGAAAATCCGGATCTTATCTTCGTTTTGATGCTGAGTGCTGTTGACGTCCACACAGACTTGAGAGTAGTGAAAGCTTGTCTTGCTTTTCCGATTCTTGCTTTGATAACGTCGTCAAATCCGTTCGCCTGTAGTTGAAACGATGCTTCCCAGGTAGGTAGGTGAAGGAGGTTGTTTCTTTCAGGTTCCTCCCATTTATGGTGGCTGATTGTTGTCAGTTGTTGTGTTTGCTGTTGGTGGTGTTGGCCAGGAATCCTCATCACCTCTGTTTTCCCTATGTCTACCTGAAAGAAGTCCTATCTTTGATGCTTCTTCTGCTAACTTGTTGCTTTTTGCTTGCATGTCTTCCAGTTTGTGGGGAATCAGACGTAGATATATCATCGGCGAAGTCCAGATCCTCCAAGGTTTTGTGTGAGTCCATTTTATGCCTGTTTCCTCATTGCCCGGTGTTTGTTGCGTTATCCAATCTACTGCAATCAGGAAAATCATTGGCGATACTAGGCAGCCAGCTTGTCTTACCCTCGATCTCACTTCGAAGGATTCCGTAAGTTTCCCTTTGTGGATTACTTGGCATGCAGCATTGTCGTACAGCTGTTGGATGAGATGTATAATTGTCGGTGGCACACCGTAGAAGCGAAGTAGTTTCCAAATCACCTCTCGATCGACGCTGTCGAGGGCCTTTTCAAAGTCGATGAAGTTGAGATCACGTATATTAGAGATATACCATTTTGTACTGTACTAATCTGATTACAGATTTATACGGCATCTGTCAGTTTTTCACAAAAGACTATTATTTCATACACGTATGTCTTGTAAAAATAAACTTCTCCAATTATGTCCATAGTAAAGTTCTTAACATAGGACATGTATATATCAGCTAACAATAGTCCATAGTTACGTCCTATTTTGGGAATCATCAGCTATATATATATATATACCTGCTCCACAGTGAGTTTAAATGACTATCTGAAATTACTTTTCCTAATTACAGGCAGTCCAGTGTAGTTTCCTGACAAATTCAGGACAAAAGGGTGCTAGATTTGATGAAAATAGTAGACAACATTTCATGATGTCATCAAACGCTCTTTGTAGGTAGCTGTCATGTACAACTATTACCTCACCTTAGTTATTATAAAAAATACAACCATTAATCCTTAACAGCAGAAGTTAGAATTCATGGGCCATTGGATCGGGTCCCAGTGGCTCAATGGTATACGAGCTCACCAGCCTTGTAACCAGAAGGTCCTGGGTTCAAACACCGGTGGGTGCGTATTTATGAAGAGTCCCAAACTAGGACGAAACAGCTGTCCAGTACTCCTTGCTGGTTTTCCAATGGTTCTCTAGCTAATGTCAGCTCATGATGAAAATCCTTAAGAGCATGATCATTTATATGCTGTGACGGTAAATTCCATCGAGATAATCAATAATTAGACACTCTCAAGCCTCTTGAATTTCTTTGAAGCGATCACTACTAAACATCTGAAACCTGATTTGTGTACTAAAAACAAACCCATAGTCAGTCTGTCTCTCCCCTACGTTACCTTGGTGCTTGATCTTTAAATTACTACCTAATCTTTTATCAAACATAAGTGTTGATTTACTGTCTTTCTTACTTACTGACATAATCACCTTTTTAATTCATATGCTTTGTGCATCTTATAACTTAGGGAATAATAGAAAGACGGTTGCAGCAAAGGAAATTCCCTTTTCAATGAAGTCATCAGTTGGGATGTACATTCCTGTAGTTATAGTAAACCGGGTGAGAAAGTCCCAGGACTCTTTCTGGTCAAGGGTCAAATCAATAAAAATTGCAAAGTATAATAAACAGGAAGACTAAATAAAAACCACGGTAGGATAATAAATTATCGTGAAATTTGATCTTTTGTACAGTTAGGGATTAAAAACTTAGTAGTGACAAAAGAGACAGTAAGTTTGGATAAAAAGAAATAGTAGGACAGATAGGAATTTAAAAAATGTAGAAATAAGAGAAATCAACAAGATGGTTGGATAAGAAAGGCAATCAGATAATTAATCACTATTGAGAGAATTGATGGCCGTGATAGAGACAACAGTTGGAGATATTTCTCCTGAATATAGAACATGGACTTGAACTTTTGGATCGCCAGTGTCTCAGCTATGCCCATATGCCTTGATTTCACTCCCTATAAATAAATACACGAATGTACAGATCAGTTGATGACTACCTCAAAAAAAAAGAAAATTTTCTCCAGTGCAACCGTCTTTTTAATATCTCCTGTTATCTGATATCTAACTTAAAGAGCTCTCAACATTTCATGCTAATTCTGTCCTTGCTTTTCAAGGAACTTCAATTACATTCCACTGATACCTGCAATAATTCGTTTCACTTCACTAATCTAACATTTCGAACGACCTATATGTCACGATCATTCTGAATTATTGTTCAGAAGTTGCCTCTGTAATCAATTTAAGTATGTTGAAATTTTAATAAGTAGTTGTCAAGAGATGTTAGCGAAGTAACTCGTTCGTTCAAGTTCGAACCTGATAGATGTGACAAAATCAGAATGTGATATCTGATGATGAGACTCAGGCAACAGAGAAACGCATATTAGGTCGTTTAAGGGATCTTCTAAAGAAAGGCGCGATTGGAGATTCAAATATGAAACCTGTTCTACTCACTTTGAAATTAAACTAGATTCGTTTCTTTGTGTTCAAAGTGTTTTTTATAATTACTTTGTTCAAATTCATGTCTTTATCAACAACTACTGACATTTGAATAAAGTAGTTCAAGTTCCAATTCAAAATAATTCATGAGGAATCGATACTATATATATAGTGTAAACGAGATATAACCTTTCAATGTTATTTTATTCGCGTTAATATAATTACCAAACATAAATAGAGATACGCTTCTTGTATCGTTACTCAAACATAACAACTGGTCAGTAATGATGTTACTCCTCCGTGAGAATACATATCCAATCACTAACAGAACACATATATACACTGTCGAAATGAAACTTTGCCCAATTTCGAGATTTTCAGTCTAAACGCCTAATCCATTGTGTGATTCCTTACTGACTCACGCATAAAAGCCTTACCTAGTTTACCAGACGATAGTATGCTCGTAAAAGAGGGTATAGGTTTGGAGTGCGGCTGGCAACCTGGCCCAGTACACTGAACTTCTATTTTCCACTCGGAACGTGAAGGGATGAAAAAGGTGACTGGATAATATAAGAAAATTTATTTGTCTATGAATTCAGTAATATATATATAGCGTTCACGACATAAATAAAGATACTTTCAAATAAAAATATGTACAGATTTATGATGTCTATATATATAAATGATTATGTAATAAAGTACACAAAAAAATGCACAGAAAGATTACTCACGAAATAATAAGTAGTATATATTTATATACGTATATTATTATTTCAGTTAAAAATTACCCGGATAAATTAAATCCTAATAGTAGTATAGTTTTAAACGTCAAACAGATCTTAATAGATCTGACAAAAAAGGCACCATTTTGAGCTATTGTACTGTAAATAACTGATTATAATTATTAGCATGCACAAATAAAAAACAACAATCATCCATTTTTGGGTCAACTTATGTACAAATCAAATCATAGTGAGCGGCGATTCATTATTCAACATTCAATATTCATCCATTGAATCCATAGTGTTCGGAAATCAGTGAAATGTTCAGATATTCACGCTACTAACTTTTACCAATAATTAATTAGGAAATTGTTAGAGATTGTAACGCATAGAAGAAGTAAAGAAAAGAAAAGTTGACAATGTCTTATATATATAATTTTTAAACCAAAAACAATAAAATATAATTACAATTTAGCATTTATCGCTGCCTGAAATGCTATGATTGATTGATTGATTCATTCATTCATTGATTAACTTGTTCAATGGATAAATACATAATCCACGATATTTTGTTTTAATGCATTAAGTGTTATTAAAGATATTCAAGGAAGTTTTGGTGGTTGAATTGAATTTTTCTTATTAAAACAATCCTGATGGCTTGTTATAACTAGTACAGATATAAAGACAACAGAATACTATTGATACTAAAATGAAAATGCAGAATAATGAAATTATGTATATATATGTGAATATATTTTTGAAGATTGTCTCATTCACTTAAGTGATAGTATAAGTGTTCAACTTGAAAGATAACTAAACAAGTATTGATTATGTTTTTGTAGACATATTCATAGGATTTTTTAACAATATGAAACCGGGATTGAAAATATTCAGCCAGATAATGTACTAATGGTGTCTAATGGAAGGCCATTTTTTTAGAGACAATCGACCTTTTAATTGCGTATATGTCATTGGTTGTTGTTTAGTTAGATATGTGTCATTGGTACTGAGGACATGATAAACATACTATTCCCATCGATTTTACGTCCAGCGTGTTGTTGTTGTTGTTGAATCGGTAAGTTTGTTGTACTGCCTGCACTGATAGCAGTCCCTTCCAATGGACCGCTGGTAAATGATCCAGAGTTACCATGTAAGCCTGAAAGTGAAATTCCCGGTGTCCCAATCACTGATCCACCGGGGATAATAGGCATTGTATGACTCAAATGATTAACTGCAGAATGATTGCAGGCTAAACTGGCTGCTGCTCCCACTGCTACTGGAGGTGGTTGAGGAAGTAGACGGTTGTTATTATTATTGTTAGTGGACATGTAATCATCTTGCCATGTTGTACAACTATTCACACCGCCAACAGTTGGTCCACCAGAAAGCTTAGGATTACTGTTACTGTTCAGCCAAACTTTTGACTGACCAGTATTCCATCCAATTGTTCCTGGATTCGGTGGTGGAGAACGGTTGGGTAATAGTGCTCCAGTATGACTTAGTATCGCCATAGATCCAGTTTGATTTCTTTTAGTACTTGTTGAATAAGACCGATTGAAAGCGCGTTTCAGACACGATTGCCATGAGTCGACTGTTTTACTTGACCATATCCAAAATCCCGAGGTGATGCCAACAACTAAAGACATGAAATACTTTAGCATGAATACTGCATACTCAGGTTGACCAACCGCGTGGGCTGGAGGATTTAAATGCAGCGTAAAACCATCCTTTCTATCCATCAATTTATCTCCATTCGGAGATGAATGGTAATAATTGTTGGCCAGTAGAGTTTTCAACTTCTCCAGAACATTTTCTTGTGATATATCTTTAATATACGGTAATGGAGCACAAGGACAATTGTGAGCTCTATTCCATGCATCACGATTATATAATTCATAACAATGGCAAGCAATGACAACTGTTGCTGGGACTGTATACAATACACCAAATATTCCAATGCGTATCATCAATTTTTCTAGCTTATCTGTTTTTAAATGACCTCTTGCTTGTAGTTTAATTTCACTGCGAATTTTAAATAAGGCTACAAAACCAGCCAATAGGAATACAGTTCCAAGGCCTAAATAAATACACATTGGCGCCAATACAAATATACGTAGATAGGCTAAATTTGTTGAACCGACAGTGCATAATCCACCGACAGGATCTCCGTCAACTGCTGATAAGATTAGAACAAAAATGGCTTGTGCACCAGGAAAAAACCAGGCGAAAAAGTGATAAATCTGTAAGAGAAAAAAAGGTTGAAACATAAGAGGATATTTAGAAGATATATAATCTTGATAGAATTTTGATAATTTTAATGGAAAGATATTTCATTGAAGACTTCCTTACAAACCAGCGCCAGTTAGAGAATCACCGAGAACTAAGGAGCTACGAACACCTATTTCTTAATGGTTCGGGACTACTCTTCAGTACTGTATAAGCATGACCCCACTACCAGGGGTTGAACGCAGGAAGTTATGGTTACGAGGCTGGCTTGTTAACCATTCAATAGCCTATGAATTCCAACCAATGTTAGTCTGCGTTACATATCCCTATAATCAACCAATGCCACTGACGAGGAGGATTCAATTCACTCTGAAATGATGGAACCCACCAGGAACAACTTCTCATTAAAACTTCAGGACATTCGTTCAGTAGCCCTTAATCATCTGGAGATTGATGTTTGGAGTTCGATCTCTTGTTGAATCATGTATGAGTAATGCTAAAGAGTCACGAATCGGGACAAAAACAATTATCCAGTACCCCTAAGTTTTCAATTACTCTCTCTAACTGATTTTGTTTCCTCGTAAAAAACTACATCGAAATGAAAAGGTTTTCTCTTCTGAAGTCTTCTATTCACTTCTTTTTTGGTCAATTGCACACGTGATAATCAAGTTTCTTATTGATATGTAGGTCGTGAAGACATTGCTAATTGGATCGACCAGTTAACTTTCGCAAATGGGTCCCTAGTTCAAGTGCCATCGTTTCCAATCCAGTCTTGATAAAGGTCACTTTACACTAATTAATGAAGTGTATCAACAAGTTAAATAAACAATTTTGTCGAAATTTCATCACAACAGGATGACAGAGTCATGTATGCCATCAAGCACAAGAATTAATATGATTGAGTCTTTACACTGGTTAACTATTGATGAAGGCAGGAACTGAAAGCTCATCGAAGGCGGTGATGAGTGTAGTGCTATATCGCAAGCTGACGTAGTTAGAAATCACACATCAGTGAATTCCGTCCGGTACAATTGGCTAAATGGTTAGCGGGGTTGATCTCATAGCTTCAGCGTCCCGGGTTCGATTCCTGATGACGGGGTCATTTTTCCGCACTACTCACTAAAGATTCCCAAATTATAACGAAACAGTTGTCCACTGCTCCCTGGATTCCACTGATTTCTTTAAATGATGTTGGTTGGTGACAAAATCTAACAAGGGAAATTTTTTTTAAATATTCCTTCACATTCCCAGTGGAACATAGGGCTTCAAGCTAGAAGCTTTAAGTTTCTGTAGCAGTGGTATTTATTTTTTTAGGATGGGGTTGTTAGCCTCATGCCCAACCTTTCCTCTTTACCAGCTTTATTTCTGGCTTAGCGAGGTAAAGGAGTGCGTCAGCCGGGATTTGAACCCCGGACCATGTGCATGGTCGGCGAGCGTCCTAACCGCTGTGCCACCGACACACACAAAGGAAATTAAATTAATCTAAATATCCACGAATTCCATAATCTGAATAGTGTACATTTGCGTTATTTAACACACCGTTTAATAAATCGCTACGCCACGTACAATTAGCTGCTTAGATATGATGGAGAAGATTTGTAGCTCAGGTGGATGATTTTGATGTGGTTGTGTTCTCTGAGCTGGATAGTTAATTTGCGAAGCTTTCATCACCCTACTAGGTAACATCTTCAGCTCATACTTCAATTTGATGAAGTGAGCTTTTAGATTTCTCCACGAGTTTATTAATCATCTCTCCTGGTGGGTGACCTTGGACGTGATTGGTTGTTTTTTTGTGTTTTCACACCTTCTAGGTTACTTGTATTGGAACTGATTGTTTCTTTGACTTGAACTTTGACCCTTTGTGTGTGTGTGTGAGGTTTCTTTCTTATCGGTTGATAAATTTTGTCAATCTCGAGATCAAAATTAGCTGCTTATTCACTGAGATCCCAATCTTTTGCTAAAACGTTACTTATTAACTCTCGACAAACTATGTGGAAGGTTTTGTTCACCAGTTACATATTCCTATGATAGGAGCTTTAGATTCAAGTCGAAAAATAATTCTGCCCTTCCGTTGGCTAACAGGTTACGGCAATAACTGGTTAATATGCCCTTTTAGGTACGATATGGCAGTCATATTAAGTGATGACAAAATTTGTACAAAAGCTGGATAACATAATGCATTTTAGTATCCAAAGTGCAAACGACGTGCTCAACATGTTCCTGTAGGGGAAGTGAGACATTCGCCATTCTCAACAACTAGCGAATTCGATTTCTCCTTCATTAAGAAACGTATGTTGACCCTTCACTGACGAATGACGTAAATACTTCGGAAACTATTCTTAAAACTGTCTCACGTTTAGAATTGGGGTAAAAAAATCAATAAAAGGTATTCGCTGATGAATTTGGCATAAAACTCAATTCCTTGCTAAAAAGATTCTGTATAAGATGTGAAATATATATATTTTGAATACTATGCCATGTATATATCACTTACTTGAGAATACTTAGCAATAGCTTCTGTGCCCCATTTTAATCCAGCAGCAAGAAACCATGTCAGAGTAAGTATCACCCACCAAACAGAAGATGCCATACCAAAAACATAAGTCAATAGAAAGACAATACTACATTGAGCAGGTCCAGTTGTACCAATTCTAAGAACTGGTCCATCACAAGCAATTTTCTCATGACCCATACCAACACGTATTAAATAACCAAGTGCAATCATAAAATAACAAGCTGACAGGTAAATAATTGGACGTTCTGGATACTGGAAACGGCCGGGATCAGCAAGAAATGTGGCTACAGTAGCCAGTGTTGACAGAATGCATAGAACAGCCCATAAACCAAGCCAAAATGTTGCAAATGTCTTATCTGATTGATTAGCAAATGCTGGACTATGACAGGACGGCAGACATCCAGATATCCCACCAGTGACTACTTCATTGAACGGTGGTTTCATCCACGCGACAAATGGATCACGACATCGACACGGTAGACAAATCACTGGACCGAAATGTTTATGCTGATGTTTAGAATGTTTTGAATTATTACTGTCATTAATTTCATCATTTTTATTCGAAGATTTTTTACTGCCTTGCTTTGAATGACTGTCAATTAAACTGCTAGTCAGGTGTTCTTGTAATTGATTGATAATTTCTGTTGGTGAAACATTTGGAAAACTGTAATTTTTATGAAAATCTTTATAATTAATTTGTGTTTTAAAATTTGGCTTATTTGTATTCGTATTTAATCGATTGTGGGAATTAAATTCTTGCATTAATGATAATATATCATGACTGGATGACTTTCCATTAGTTCCACTACCACCTCTAACACGATTGTCATCTTTAATGTTATCGCCTTCTTCACCAGATAATGATGCAGAGGAGGATGACGATCCAGAGATCGCTGTAGTCTTCTTACTATTCGGTGTATTACTTCGACTTACACATTCATTCTACAAAAAGGAAAAGTGAATGTAAAAAATAGGCAGATAAATCACCCTGAATATGTATCAGATTAAGTCATATGACGAACCTACATGACTGGATAAACAAAAAAAGAGGTCTGGCAGCCAACAGCTCTGGAGAGAAAGAAATAAAGATGGATCGCATACACACATTGAGGAGAGAGATATTTAGGCAGGCCATCGAGTAGAATCCGAATGGAAAATGACACATTAGGCCTGCACCCAACACGGGAATGAAAGCTTGTCAGTAGCTGTGAAGCCAGCTGAAGATGATTGCAGAGAACGAAGTACAAAAGAGAGGTAACACTGAAACTCTATGTTTCACTCAGAATCTAAGGCAAAAATAATAATAATAATAGCGTATGTCACTAAAATAGACATCAAAACTGCGAAATGCTGGACAGGTGGGTGCTCCTGGAGTGGTGTATGCTGCCAACAAGAATTTCTAAGCAATATACATTATACGTGCGACGGATTAGGTTGCAAAAAGTGGACAAATGAAAGATCCTTGTGAAACAATCCATACACAATGTTTGAAATGAAGACGAAAGAAACACGATACGAAGAGCTTCGCTAAAATTGAGGTTCAATGGAAGATTCTTTTATTTTTCGTCGTCGTTGTACAATTCTGCTCTAAATTACCACTGTGTTCTCCCTCTACATTTGGTGTCTCTGCTAGGATCAACCTCAGAAATCTATTCATATTCTGCTTCTTTTGCCTTGATTTCATGATGTGCACTGGTCAACAATGGTCTTCATGTCTCCTCGGTTTATAACCCTCTGCTATTCAAGATTCCCGCAGAAGACATCATACACGATATACTGCTTTCAAGTCTTTGTCAGCATCAGACGTAACAAGGAGAGGCGAACGGCTTATTTAGGCTTAGTTTCTCCAGTAGCAATTATGTATCCACCTAATGAATTGGACAAACTGGTCGAAGAAGCAGCAAAGACAGGACTCCAGGTGAATATAGACAAGACGGAGGTTATGAAAATAACCAACCAGCAACAACAGCAGCAACATCCAGCGCCAATCACCATCAACGGGAGAGATTTGAAAAAGGTTACCTCATTCATTCACTTATCTAGGGAGCATTGTCTCAACTACAGGCAGGTGAAACGGAGGAAGATGTCAAATCGAGCGAGAATCGGGAAGGCGAGAAACACATTCATCAACCTGAAACAACCAATCTGGAAATCTTCCGCTGTCACTCAGCCTGCATCAACAACAAAATTCAGATTTTCAATACAAACGTCAAGTCACTTCTTGTATACGGATCAGAAACTTGGTGGCGGGTCACAAAGAATATTTCCAACAGCCTGTTGCAGACATTTATCAACAGCTGTCTTCGCTGACTCTATACTGAAGATCAGATGGCCGGAAATAATCACAAACAAGAAGCTATGGGAACAAACAAAACAGGAACCAATCGCTCAAGAAATATGCAGGAGAAAGTGGAGATGAATTGCACACTCACTGAGGAGGGAGGCCGTTGGGTGACATCGCGCGTCAGGCCAGTGCTCGAGTGGAACCCGAAAGGGAAGCGGTGAGTGGGACGTCCAAGGGTGACATGGAGGAGATCGTGTGATGAGGAACTGGAACAGTATGGATTAACATGGATGCAAGTGAAAAGTACAGCACAAGACAGAAGCAAGTGGAGGCGTGCAGTTGAAGCCGTATGTTCCACTAGGAACCCAAGGGAACAATAATAATATAATATAATAATAATGAATTGGAATTCGTCTATATTCCATGTTTTCACCTCTCAGAGATGACCAGTGAAATCGACCTATTGGTGCATGAGATGTGTATGTGTGTAGCTTGGTATTCGTTGCTTCTATCTCACCAGGGATTGTTGTTTTCCTATTACTCAAAACTCTTATGCCTAGACTACAAAGTCACTCAACAACCAACCGGTCTTCCGTCTCATTTCGAATCGTGACACTTTGAAGTTTACTCTGATTATCAAATCACCAACAAATTTTCCAGTTAGCTACATAATCTTGTTTTTCCTTTCAAATTCTATTTTTAGAATTGTTTCAAAGGAAAATGCGAAGATCAACTAAGTGAATAAGTCTATTGAAGAGTAATGACAAAAAATATTTTTGGTCACTTTTCCCCCAGTTGTCTTTTCCCTGTCACTCTGCTTCTCCCCCTCCATCTGCGTGCGTGTGCACGTGTGAAACACAATTACTGTTCTTTCTTGATCATTTAAGGAGAAGAAACAATAAAACTCAACTGCAAATGATGCAGAAAACAAGCCTAATCTTACCAGTGAAATACTACTACTACTTATAATAATAATAGTAATAATAATAACAAACTCAGTGAAACTATTGATTTGTTTAAATTGTACATGCAATATTCAACACGGTTTATTGCTTATCAAATCAAACGGACCCATTTCGAGAGTGAGTCTCACTTACTGGATTTCATCACTAACCAAAATCAGTTAGAGACATTATTGAAAACTAAGGAGCACTGAACAATTGTTTCGTCCGTTTTTGGGACTCTACACTGAGTAGTGCGCACCAGGGATTGAACCCAGGACCTTTATTAAGATTATGAGGCCAACCTTGCTGACCATTCAACCGCTTGGGTTGGAAATCGATCATTCATGATTTTTAATTTCGTCAACTTGTGATAAACGTCTATTCTCTTCGAGGCCTTTGATGAGAATCCACTTCGCTCACAATGACATGGTGTACCCTTCTGGTCACGACTTCTGAGTACACAGTTTCATGATATCCATCCTGTAGTCATCGACAATCTGGAGGACAGTGTATACAGATTATGGAGTTTATGGGAATTAGGAGTAAATTTAGTTTCAAGTCCAGCTGTTCCTAGTTTTTAATGTTCTGTCTAACCGATATTGGTTCCTAACGAAATCTAATATATTTGAAACTAGATTAGTCGAAATCCCCAAAGATCCTATAAGCTGTGGGTAGGTGTCATTTCAAATTGTTTTACCAATAATTTGTATGATTCTTTTCCTCAGAAAATTGAATATACTGACTGATTTAAAGTGTGTATTTCCTTATTTTGGTTGATGGTGATTATCTGGGAAATGTAGGCGGCGTAATCCGGCCGCCAGGTGAATGTCATCCCAAATACGATGAAATGCACGTCCTGGATTCCGCTGCTAGTCATTATCAACCAAAATGACATCACTTAAGCCTCAGGTGTCGTCGAAGCGTTCGTAATAAGAACCGGTATGGCAACAGAGACGGAGAATTTCAGACAAACATAATCAATCAATGTAAAATGCATATAAATTAACTTTAAATTAGATTTCCTTTTATTATTATTGTTATTTTATTATTATAACCTTGGGTTCCGAGTGAAACACAGGGTTTCAGTAGTACATCTGTAATCCACCTCTGTTCTCTGCAGTATTTATAAGCTGTGTGCACGATTGCGTCTTATATGCTTCTCTTCACTTCTCATACAACCTTTTCCATGTCACCGTCAAACTGATGGCCAACTCGTCATTCCCCTTATAGTGTACACTTCAGACGTATATATATATATATCAGTATGAACCAAGATCATTTGCAGAAGCGGCAAAACTTAGGGAGCAATGGCTAGCTGTTTTTGAACTAGTTTTGTGTTTCTCAATAGTACCAGCCCATAATGCCAACATAAACTGCATCCAGTACATTTCACTTTTCGAGAGGATCGTATTGCCTGAATCCAGTGGCTCATGAATAATAGTAACTTACTTCAACCGGTTAGTATATGTTCACACAACTAACTTGCTAAAAGCCACACGTCACAATGTCTTCGTCAGATCTCCAGGACATGCCTCTCGTATTCAGTGACTAATGATGATCAATGGATTGAATTTTTAGATTTTGTGTATTACTGAAAATTCCCAGAGTAGGAGGAAACAACTGTCCGGTACTCCCTACGTCCTTGGCATTCAATAATGTATTGAGCGTCTGCTATCCAAACACATCATCAAATAATTATCCTCATGGTTTTATAAAGAACGAAAAGATCTCCCAGCAGTTGTATTCTGGAACACTTGATCGAATCTGAACATCAAGCTAACCCACAAAGGAACTTTACAGTCATCTACAAAATACTCGGGAACCTTACTAAAAATCAGTACGAATCAAACTTCTGAATCAAACCTCAGAAGAAATGACAGTTCACATGTTGAACTCTGAACTCTGCATACAGAAGAACTTTGTTCAGCCCCGTAAATCTACAATGGACTTGATCTGTCTTAAAACTTGATACGTAATTTTTTAATATTTTTTATCATTGTATCGTTATTGAATTTCTATCTCTTATTACCACTGTTTTGTTATCTTGACTCTTGTTCAATGTCAGTTGAGTTGTACTCAATCCCATCAATTATATTACATCATTTAGTTTACTTATTTAGCCTTATTTCAATTTCTACCCGATTAACGCTTTCTATTTCACGTAGTTTTTTATCGATAATTTACAATCCTAATGAAACATCTTTGTGCGTCGGTGGCATAGCGGTTAGGACGCTCGCCAACTACGCAGGTGGTCCGGAGTTCGATCCCCGGCCGGCGCACTCCTTTACCTCGCTAAGCCAGAAATAAAACTGGTAAAGAGGAAAGGTTGGGCATGAGGCTAGCAACCCCATCCTGTAAAATAAATACTGCTACAGAAACTTCAAGCCACTAGCTTGAAGACCTATGTTCCACTGGGGAACGTGAAGGAAAAAAAATGAAACATCTTTAGAAATATTCCCCCCGTTGCCTAGGTGATTTAATATATATATATAAGCGTTTGTACAGCTAGAGAATGATATCGCTGAAAAGAGTAACTCTTCACTGAACGCCTATTCCTTTTTCAATAATTATCTAACTGATATTGCTTAGTAATGAAGCGTAATTTGAGATTTTGAAATTAATTATACTCCTCCTCACATATATATATATATATATTAATTAATTATGCCATAGAAAATTCATATGAAATTAAAAATCATTCAACCAAGTGACTAAAAAGTTAATTAAGTAGAATTCAGAAAATATATTAGCAATGTAAAAAAGTAGAAACTTAAGAAAGGCTTACTCCTCTTCCTTCTTCTTCTTAACTCCTTCTCAGCCTTGTATACATTCAGAGTTGGTCTAATTTAATGACTAAGCGTACCTGTTAGTGGATACTGATGAATAATAATGAGTAATGTCTACTTAATCTATGCTGACTAATAGTAGTAGCAGTAGTCTGTCCCATGAAGTAACACATACTATAAATACAAGTTGAATACAAACTTTGAATTCCCGTTTAATAAGTATACATTGCTGATTTCAGTTACAAAGTTAGATTTGTAAATAAGATAGATAGATAGATAGATAGATAGATAGATAGATAGATAGAAAGATAGATAGATAGATAGATAGAAAGATAGATAGATAGATAGATAGAAAGATAGATAGATAGATAGATAGATAGATAGATAGATAGATAGATAGATAGATAGATAGATAGATAGATAGATAGATAGATAGATAGATAGATAGATAGATAGATAGATAGATAGATAGATAGATAGATAGATAGATAGATAGGTAATCTGTTATTGCGATGACTGAATAAATCCTGTTTTTGAATGTATACTTATCTAGGTGTTTCTATGCACAGAAATGAAGCTTTCCTTAAGTGTATTCAGCTGGTTTACCAACTGGTAAACAATGGGCTTTTGTTTAGAAAAATAATTCTTGAGTTATATTTAAATATCGGTTATACTTAACATCTGCTCAATTAGAAACATGCAGGATAAACCTACACGTTAAGTAGAATGTACACATATGTGATTTGGACTCTTATACTGTCCGTCTAGGCAATGTAATTGACGCTAATTTTACGCCATCCAGCCCAGGCAAGACAGCAACATGGAAAACATCTACCTGAGTTGCCACTTTATATATAGAAGTTAGAATTCAAGGACCATTGGATTGGGTCCCAGTGGCTCAATGGTCTGCAAGCTCGCCTTGTAACCAGAAGGTCGTGGGTTCGAATCCCGGTGGGCGCGTACTACTGAAGAGTCCCAAACTAGGACGAAACAGCTGTCCAGTAGTCCCAGGTTTTCCAGTGGTTCTCTAACTGATGTCAGCTCATGATGAAATCCTCCATGCAATTAAACAAAATCCCTACCAAACCAATACTTGAAAATTATATATATACATAAATCGTCAGCCTTAAGTACTATTGTCGGATCGACGTGAGTTACTGGTGTTAATTAAAAATTAGACTAAATCTTAAGTTGTGGCAACGGTCTAACTAACCACCGACCTTTAGATTACAATTTCAATAACTCTTCTGTCTGAGTAGCAACTCTAAGCTTCAACTAAGCATGTGATTGGCGACACAAGAAAACTTATCTGTCGCTAATTCATATGATGCTTGGATGAAAATCTCTGTGATTTAAACTGAAGAAAATCTGGTCAACAGATAAGTAAGTGTTCGTCGGTGAGGTCTAAATAAATAACTAAGATGCTGCAGGCTTTTACACTGATGAAAAGAAAAGTTTCCTAACATCTTCCATTTGGTTTCCATCATCAATGACACATTCATACCTATGGCTGCCTCGTGATGTGAGAACACATTCGGCATATAAGTGCTAGTGGGAGTAATATTATTATTATTAGTAGTAGTATCTCACTTGTCTGTTTCTTATTAGATTCGCCTAAGTTGTAATAAGAATAGAACTTGAGTAGTGAACTGAAGCAAGATTCAAAAGTCATCGCCATTCGTTGTTTAAAAAATCGTATAATTCCTGAATATCTGCAACTCTACGAATCATCATCGAACAAAGCATGGAATGGCAATCAAACCCCTACCTCAACTTTATAAACTTTGAGAAGGCCTTCGACAGCGTTGACCGCGAAGTGATTTGGAAACTACTCGAGTACTACGGCGTACCCCAAATATTCATCAACCTTATTCAACAGCTGTACGACAACGGCACATGTCAAGTGATCCACAACGGAAAACTCAGCGAGGCGTTTGGAGTAAACACATGAGTCAGACAAGGGTGCTTATTATCACCAATGATATTCCTAATTGTCGTGGACTGGATTATGCATCAGACAGTGGGAAACGAGAAGACAGGGATATCCTGGACCGACGTGAAGAACCTAGAAGACCTGGATTTCGCTCGTGGATGATTTATGTTTGATGTCACACAAAATCGAAGACTTACAAGCGAAAACCGACAAACTGGTCGAAGAGGCTGGCAGGAAAGACAGGACTCCAGGTGGACATAGACAAGACAGAGGTTATGAAAATAACCAACCAACCAACAAAACAGCAGCAGTAGCAACGTCCAGTGCCAATCACCATCAACGGGAGGGATTTGAAAGAAGTTTCTTCATTCATTTATCTAGGGAGCATTGTCTCAACTACAGGCAGGTGAAACGGAGGAAGATGTCAAATCGAGCGAGAATCGGGAAGGCGAGAAACACATTCATCAACCTGAAACAACCAATCTGGAAATCTTCCGCTGTCACTCAGCCTGCATCAACAACAAAGTGATTCGGATTTTCAATACAAACGTCAAGTCAGTCAGTTCTTCTATACGGATGGATCAGAAACTTGGCCAATGTGTCACAAAGAATATTTCCAACAGCCTGTTGCACACCTTTATCAACAACTGTCTTCGTTTTATACTGAAGATCAGATGGCCGGCCGGAAAGAATCACCAACAAGAAACTATGGGAACAAACAAAACAAGAGCCAATTGCTCAACAAATATGCAGGAACTTCATACAACTGGTTCCCTTGATAAATTTCGATAAAGAAAGGAAGACGAAATTTGCAGTATAAAATGATATCATTCTATTTCACAGGTTCTCATCAGCTGCAGACTACCTGAAATTACAGTGGTTATATAAATGATAATAACATACTTTAATGTTTGATTAGTAGTAGAGAAGAGATAAAATTGACGCATCCAAAAAAGAATGAAAGCATTACAATTTTAGTTTAAGTTATCATCATCAATTTATACACTTTCAGAGTTGAAAAGAGGGGGGAGGGGTAAGACAGAAAACAGAAAAATTGATTAACAGAAACAGTGTTAGCTTGTAGGTTCACATGGCAACTCCAAATTTACTACGATTTGCCGAAGCGATCGCAATCAAACGATTTAAACCAGACTTATGCATACAGAAAGAGAGTGTGATTAACCTCTCACTCCCTTGGTAACTGAATTTTGATTTTGATTAGTCATCAGTGATCTCAACTCACTGAGCAAATCTCAATCTTATAAACTGTAAATGCTTTTGTTTTTTGGAGTTGCCATGTGAACCTACAAGCTAACACTGTTTCTGTTAATCAATTTTTCTGTTTTCTGTCTTACCCCTCCCCCCTCTTTTCAACTCTGAAAGTGTATAAATTGATGATGATAACTTAAACTAAAATTGTAATGCTTTCATTCTTTTTTGGATGCGTCAATTTTATCTCTTCTCTACTACTAATCAAACATTAAAGTATGTTATTATCATTTATATAACCACTGTAATTTCAGGTAGTCTGCAGCTGATGAGAACCTGTGAAATAGAATGATATCATTTTATACTGCAAATTTCGTCTTCCTTTCTTTATCGAAATATGCAGGATTAAGTGGAGATGAATTGGACACTCGCTGAGGAGGCCGCTGGGCGATATCGTGCGTCAGGTCAGTGCTCGATTGGAACCCGAAAGGGAAGCGGCGAGTGGGACGTCGAAGGGTGACATGGAGGAGATCGTATGAAGTGGGATTGAAACAGTATGGACTAACATGGATGGAGGTGAAAAGTACAGTAGAAGACGGAAGCAAGTGGAAGCGTGCAGTTGAAGCCCTATGTTCCACTAGGAGCTCAAGGGAACAATAATAATAATACTCCTACTTACTCCAGCTACAACAGGCAGAATAACAAATCGACAGATTATATGTAAGAGAACAACTCCATCGAATTGTTAAGAAACTAAACAATGCACGAAATAAAGTTGACAAACTCAAATGTATTAAAGACGACAAAGATTATGAAATCTTAGTTGAAACAACATTCGAAAGAGCTAGAGAAGTGGCCTTGAAACGTTGAAGAAATATGCGAATTAAGAAATTTAACAAAGTCGATTATGGATAAAATTTATTTTCATAAAGCCTTACAGTGTTATACAGGAGTATATTTTATTTACTGATGACCACGTTTCGAGCACAATTTATTGCTTATAATCCTGCCAAGGCACTCACACAACTTTCTGATATCGTTTATATAATTCCATTATTTTTCATCTCTTGATTTGACTGGTAATAATATCTTCCATATCTCTGGTATATGCGTGGAATCACTTCTGTTGCATGTGCTGGGTGTAGACTCAATGAACAAGGACTCAGTAATCAATCACTCTCTCTCTACCTACTTACACTACCTTTTAGAATTTTGACTCTGTCTCACCACCCTATTGTGTGGTTGTGTGTTAATGCATGCAGAGCGATTGCTGGGTTTTTTGTCTCTATTACTTATCTTCGAGGGTGGGGTCAACCATTCTAACCTTAGCCAAATTCTTATGTTCTGATAGTCTTACTTATGTAGTTGACTTAAGTAACAGTCATTGCAAGGTATCTTGTAAATTATATTATTTTGTTAAATTGGGTCCACCGGGTCCTTTAGCCGACAGAGGTCGTTTCTGAGTGAGTTTTTTTCTAGGTTTGAATGCCACCCTAATTCCTGCCTTAGCTGTCCCCTGCTTATATGGTAGAACTGCGGATACCCTTCGTATTTGTGTCATAAGTTTCACCATTATTTTTATCTTGCATTTGACCTACTTGATCTTCCTAATGAGTCAAAAAAATACCAGAGATATGGAAAATACTACTAACAATCAAATCAGGAGATGAAAAATAATGGAATCGTATAGACGAAGTTGGAAATCTGTTTGAGTAACTTGATATGATTATGAGCAGCAATAAATTGTGCTCGAAACGTGGTTATCAGTAAATATACTGCTGTATAAAACTGCGAGAATTTTTTTCAAGATACATTTTTCTTCATAATAGAATTATACTACACCACATTGCCCAAGTTCTATTCTTATATCGAATCCGACAAATTGATGGAGGAAAAGAACAACACAGAAAATGAGAAAGTTGACAACGATGTGTCCACGACTATCGATAGAACAAAGTGGGTGATCAACCCATCAACAAGCGAACTATGCTCTCGTGGGATAAAAATGCTTCTGAAAGGGTTAAACTTCAATCTGACAGTTAGTGAACTGAAGTCAGGCGATATCATTCCCAGCATAAATGTACTACTAATTTCAGTCGAAAAGACAACAGCTGAATAGGTTCCAGCACAATATGCATTAGCACTAAAACAACAAAACAAAACATAAGCAAACTTAACGAATTCAAAAAGACTAGCTCTAATAAGCTTCAAAAGTGGTAAAAACAATATTCACTGCAAAGAATGATAAAGGTAACTCAACAGTAGTTATTGGATAACTCGGACTATACCATGCAAGTCAGTGAACACATTAAACAGGTTCATAGGAGGAAACCAGGAAACCTGTGGATACAATAATAAACAAGATTAAGAAGTCTGCATCACCTTTAATACACCAGATGAAGCCATCACCAGCTGAATATAAATCGTTTAATTTGATGCCTAAATCTAAAAAGGCAGTGGATTAATAATGAAAACCAATAAGACCAACGGTGGATTTTAGAAATAACCCTTCTTATAAGTTATCTAAACACTTTGTCCCATCAGATATCTCACAGGTTTTGTCACCTTCTCGCCTCATCTCTTCTTCATTGTCACATAAAACTATCTTTTTCTTTTCTGGAAAACTTTACCAGTTATACTACTTATGCCTACTTTTGAGTGGCACCCAGTGGACTAAGGTGAAGTAAGCAGAGGATTTACAGTTGGGAGTCATTTGGTGAGAGTGGAGCACTTAAAGCGATTAGCTACACATTAACCACATGTCCCTGTCATCTACACCGCAAATTCAATTATCCTTTAACTGAAATTTTAAAAGTAAAACTTCTATCTGTTAAAATAACAAGGAGTTTACTGGTCAGTTTTAATAGAATGTTTTAATTGAGTCATGTACATCTTTTGGCTAAGTGATATCATGCTGTGCAGTGGAAAGAAATGACAAAGAAATGAGAGGTAAAAAGGCAATCTCCATTATATTTGCCTATCCACCTCCCTATAGAAGAGACGAATAGTGTTTAAACCAGTTGTGTTTTGTTCTTCTTTACAGAGATATTTTAAAGATTTCTCATGATTTAAACCAGCCAGATTTATTTGCACTATAAACGAATAACACAGAATGTTTCGTATGAAATGCAATGGGGAGATAACATTATTCGATTAGTTGGTAGCTGACAGTGGAATCCAATTCATCAGGATGTTCATTTTTTCCTATTAGGCACCCATTAGATGGGTGTCTCTGCATCTTCAGTGAATGAGTGAGTGATTAGGTTCCGTCTACAACTCAACACCCATTGTTTCAAATGTCAGAAAGCCATCTAATCGACCGAAGTGCCAACAGACAGACACCTCGGTTTTCAGTCTATTAATACTGGGAAATTCAAAATCCCAAATTTCGGAAAATAAAGATCAGTACTGCTTGAACAAGAAAACGCTTGACTTTTGAAACAACAGGTGCTGGATTCTAGTCTCATTCGGAATATTATCACTTCATAAGGATGCAGGTAATTCAATGTGATGAACCCTAAATAGAACAAAATGTACACTCTAGATCCCACTGCTAGCCACCATGAGCCAGCTAACTTCATTTTAACTTTCAGACAATGTCGAGGAGTCCATACTTGGAGCCTATATGTACAACAGAGAATGAGCAATTCAGTCTAATAAAAAAAACACAATCAATAGCTTAGAAAAAATAATGGGAAAATATGTTATTGGACGAAGTGTAGAATTATGCTCTGAGTTTGATTCAGTATGAATGGGTTTCAGTTTTAAATGAATAGCTTCAGCAATGCATTTTAGATTAATTCCTTACAATTATATCCTCTGAAATCGGTAGCCATAGCAATATTACCTTTTGTCGATAAAGTGATCCTAACTATCTGTGAGGTTCGTTGGTTGCTGTCAGTTTTTATGCGGAATAGTTTCAGTAAGAACCAGTATCAGTTAGAAAAAGTACTGACAATCAAAATTGAATGGTTTTCACTTTTTAGGTTGAGGCCGATAAAGAATCAGCATCCATAACACAGTGAGACAGCGAGCACTGGGTTGAATGAAATATGCATCAGTGAAAGCATTTCTAACAGGCTGTTGCAGGCTTTCAACAACACTTGTCTTTGCTGAGTTATCAAGACTACATAGGTGATTGACAAACTACCTCTATCAAAATTTGCCGAACTAACTGAAGATAAATTTGATGTGCAGTGTGAAGATACATTCATGTGATATCACATGCAAGCCCGGTTATCGATTGGAAGCCGAATGGGAAACGATGAGTTGAACATTTCTCCTAGGGTAACATAGAGAAGATTATGTGAGGAAGTTGTCGGAAGCTATGACAGAAGATCAAATGGAATAAAAATGTGTCACTGGGACTTTATATTCTTATCCGAACGTAAGAAACGAGTAATAACAATAATAATAATAACCGAGTGAACACAACTGCACTAGCATAAAAGACTCGGATAGTTGATAACTTGTCTTTCTCTAGCGTGTAATAAACTCTCCTAATCTACAGAGCTATCTGAAGAAGCTAAAATATACAAGAAATATTCAACAGAAAGCCATCACGAGGTGTCTGATGGCTGCATTCGGAATTCGGAAAAACCGTGCACCTCCAACTATCGCAATCACTGATCACTGGAGATGGTAATTAGGAAAAAAACATTCTGTAAACCGATATTCATGGATTCAGGCCGTTTCACTGATGTTTTTCAGGAGTTAACTGGTAACTAAGATTCAATAAGTATGTAGTATAAAAAATTTCGTACTTAATACTTGATTACTTACCCCTTCTGGAAGAAGATCACAATTCATTCTTTCTGGCCATCCAAATCCATAAGTTCGCATCACTGGCATACAACCGTCACGAGCACTTTCACACAATGACTTGCATGCAGTTAGTCGATAATGCCAGTTGGGTAAACAAATCGGTGTATACATACTGCATAAAAATAATCGTAAGTCTTCAGAACAATTGATTTCAACCAGTGGGTAGAATTGATGAACCTTGAGATACAAAAAGAAGACACAAAAACAGGGAGGAGGTTAAGAATAGAATTACGTGAGAACATTTTGAAAGCAGATTTTAAAGTACACAGATTATTGAACATGGAATAGTCTTCTTGATAACTTCTTCAAGTTACATATATCCATGTAGGGTAAGGTAAAAAGAATACATCGGGGATTATCAACTACACAAAGATCAACGCTAAAACGAATCAGATGCTCTCTAGAATTCAGATCAAAGTAAACACGCATAGAATAGTATGCTCTGTACACAATTATACTATAGAAATGAATGACAGCTGTAAAGCTCCAACCACCTAATGTTCATTCAAAAAGTGAACTTCAATGAGGAGTCTTTCAGAATGATGATCATATTGCAAACTGACTGACAGAAGAATCCAGTCAGCACCAACATTGAGGACTAGGTAAATGACACTGATCACCTTCTCTCCCCATCCCTTCAACCTTAGTGACCGATCAATAGAAAGAGTTTTTAACTGTAACTGATGGTGTGAAGGAATGTGAACATTGAACGTTGGTTCATTGACCTTGGTAGCCACTGGCGGGCAACTCGAAGGCGCGAATGATTCAGTCGTTTACAAGTTGGAAGAAGACGAAAGAATACGAATGGAAGTAGTGGTACACTCCTTATGAGACATTTGTTTATAGACTTTTGTATCGTTTTTGATTTCAATTGCCGAACAATATAAGTTGCTACAAATACTGGTGTTTTGGAGTTAAAGTCGATAAATGATCATAGTAGTTATCGATTCGGAGCGCCTTCGCAAATAATAGGAGCTTAGGGTTAAATTCCTTGACAGATGGCAAAAAGTAAGTTTAAAAGTAGTGAATCTAGTGAGATATAGGCCGAAATTATGTCTTCCACAAAGTCCATTGATGGCACCGAAATCCAGTGATACATCACGTATACCAGTCATTTCTTTCTGTAATTATCAGTGTAACTGCGCCTATAGGATTAATTTCTTTGGTGCCGCGAACAACCCCCACCTGTGCGATTAAATAAACTGCAAAATACACTGCACAAGGTGAGGAATCACCTTAGTTTGCCGTTAGAAATCAAAATATTTTCAGATTACAATATCTGTGAACTGAAATAGCAATCAAGAAAACAAGCGAAATAGAATGATGGTACATACTACTGATTAAATAACATGAGTAGTTAGAAACCACTCTTGGCAAATAGCAGTGATTACTAGTCAGACTGAAGTGATACATCTAACGGATACCAATTTTGCCTATCTGGAGCAGCGCTCATTAAAAGTGCCTCCAGTTTAATTCACCTTGAAGAGCCGAATCAGCTGAAGCCACCTAAGTTGAAACTAGCTACTTGACTGAATCGGTAATGCATGGAAACAGATCCACAATCTGTAAGTGACGCATATCAAGGTGTACAACTATCACGATTTCCTTTGTCTAGTAAGTACTACTGTCTCACTACTGAGTGTGATTTCCAACTACTGGTATCGAACGGTGGTATCTATAAAGATCAACTCAGTTCAGAGAGATAAGTATAAATTATCCACCTTCCATTGTTCATCTCACTCTAACCAGCTTGTTGAAAGCACGTAGACTTTGAATTCAGCAAACAGCAGAAGTAATAGCAATTCGAATCTTTTAAGAAACTCAAATTAATGAGGTCGACGCATAGAACATATCACTGTTAAAGTGAACATTATAATTATTCTGTTATTTTCTAACCCATTGGAGACAAAGTAGAATAGTATTCGTGAGAATTCGTGACCAGTAGGGTGCAGCAGGTTGGATGTGAGGACAAATACTCGCCGAAGACATTGCCTAGGGGTCGTGCTATGTCGTGAATTGGCAGAAGTTAGAATTCATGGACTGGCCATTGGATCGGGTCCCAGTGAGTGGCTGAATGGTATACGAGCCAGCTTGCCTTGTAACCGGAAGGTCCTGGGTTCGAATCCCAGTGGGTGCGTACTGATGAAGAGTCCCAAACAAGGATGAGGGAACAGCTGTCCAGTACTCCCAGGTTTTCCACTTGTTCTCTAACTAATGTCAGCTCATGATGAAAATCCTGTAACCAATCAAATTCCTACAAACCAACACTAGAATAGTAGTCTGTTGGTAATGTGTTAGTAGTAGTATAGTGCAAATGAGGCGGATAAAGACAGGGTCGGATAAACAAGATAGGCCTTCATTACTATTCTAAAACTCGGCGTGGAAATCTGTTGCACTCAGCATAAGGAACAAGGAACTTCAACAATAATGTCAAATCAGTCAGTGTTTCTACATGGTTCACAGACCTGGTGCATGCATCATAAGAATCATTTCTAGCAGAACACTGCAGACTTTCATCAACAGTTGCCTTCACTGCTCAATTAACAACAGGGAACTCTAGTAACTAATGAACCAACAACCTGTCACCAGACAAATATGCCGAAGGTAATGGAGATAGATTAGTCATACGCTTAGGGCACGGCCAAATAACATTATACGCCAGGCCATAGCTCAAGTGGAAACCGGAAAGGGAAATAATAGGTTGGATGTGTTTTCGAGGGTGACATGGAGGAGATCGTGTGAGGGAGAGATGATGGACTATTGACAATCGTGGAACCGATTGAAAAGTACTGCAGAAAACAGCAGCAAATGGAAATGTACTTTTCAAGTCCTACGTTCTACTGGGAACCCAGGTGGTTCGCAATCTTACTCAAACAACACGTACGTATTTAGATGTCTTATATAATTGTGCAACACATTCCACTACAAAAATATAATTTCTAGTTCTCGTAAGGATGTTACCCTGAGAAATTCATCACTGTCAAACAAATCACAGTGGAAAAGAGGCCTATCTACATTCAACCCATTTTAAAGGTGATAATATTTCAGGAACAATCAACAGAAGATCGATGACCTCATTAGCCAGAGCCTGTCCTGCAGCTAAGCTGGTTCCAGTAATCAAAAGTTAGCATGTACCCTAACTCTAACTGTATGTACATTTTTTTTTTCCTTCACGTTCCCCAGTGGAACATAGGGCTTCAAGCTAATGGCTTGAAGTTTCTGTAGCAGTGTTTATTTTACAGGATGTGGTTGCTAGCCTCATGCCCAACCTTTCCTCTTCACCAGCATTATTTCTGGCCCAACGAGGTAAAGGAGTGCGCTGGCCGGGGATCGAACCCCGGACCATGTGCATGGTCCATGTACATATTTACTTGTATCTGTGGTAGCAGTTACATAGGGAGAACAGGAAAAAGGCACACCTTCGATGTCCTGAATATGTGCCAAATTGCCTACGTCTCAGAGGAACAAGTACTTAAAGTAGTGCCATTACCAGACATCCCGATACGGATCATAAGGTGGACATCATGAAATTCTTTAAAATAATCAATAGACAAAATAGTCCAATTCTTCTCAGGTGTGCTGCAGCCTCCTCTATCGAACACCTGTAACCCGATTTACTTGTTCAGAGAGAAGCAGTTATCAGTCTTTACTTGACCTGATAACTGGATGTCTTTATTTTCTCTCTTCCATTTGATTGAGTAATCTATGATTTTAACCTATTCCCCTTTTGATACAGTGTAGGCCTGCCTGTCCCTCGTTCCTATGATTTGATTTGAACTCACTGTATTTTTTTTACTCTAGTTACTGACCATACTACTCACTACTTGTTTTTATTACCCAAGCATTTATTTTTGTTTAAAATGAAAATTTCTGAGGACTGTTTGTTAAGTTTGAAGTCTGCTATCAACTAACATTATGTAATATTTGCAAGTATGTTGGAATTGTTCTATACGTGAACCGAATAATTTCTTTAGGCTGTACACAGCTGATGAGAAGTCGATGAAATAAATGATAGTACCATCTTATTCTGCAGTCACCTCTCTATCTCAACTTCATCGACTTTGAAAAGGCCTTCGACAGCGTCGATTGAGAGGTGATTTGGAAACTACTTCGCTACTACGGGGTGCCACCGACAATTATACATCTCATCCAACAGCTATACGACAATGCTGCATGCCAAGTAATCCACAACGGGAAACTTACGGAACCCTTCGAAGTGAGGACAGGAGTAAGACAAGACTGCCTACTATCGCCAATGATTTTCTTGATTGCAGTAGACTGGATAATGCGACAAACAGTAGGCAATGAGGAAACAGGCATAAAATAGACACACACAAAAAACTTGGAGGATCTGGACTTCGCCGATGATGACATATGTCTGATTTCCCACAAACTGGAAGATATGCAAGCGAAAAGCAACAAGTTGGCAGAAGAAGCATTTAGAGAAGATAGGACTTCAGGTGAACATAGAGAAAACAGAGGTGATGAAGATTCCTAGGCAACACCACCAACAGCAACAACAACAACTGACAACAATCAGCATAAATGGAAGGAACCTGAAAGAAACAACCTCCTTCACCTACCCACCTACCTACCTGGGAAGCATCGTTTCAACTACAGGCGAACGGAACTGACGAGGATATCAAAGCAAGAATCGAGAAAGTAAGACAAGCTTTCACTACTCTCAAGTCTGTGTGGAGGTCAACAACACTCAGCATCAAAAATAAGATCCGGATTTTCAACTCCAATGTGAAGTCAGTGCTACTTAACAAACGGATCAGAGACTTGCACTGCGCGTCATAAAGAGCATCTCAAACAAACTACACACCTTCATTAACAGTTGTCTTCGCTCAATACCCCTCAAGATCAGATGGCCAGCTGGCCAGAAAAGATCAGCAACAGAGATCTCTGGCAATGAGCGAACCAACCCAGCAGGAACCGATTGTGAAACAAATAGGCAGGAAGAAATGGAGATGGATTGGCTGGCCATACTCTGAGGAAACAAACCATCAAGTGAGTGACATCACTAGACAAGCCATCGCTCGAGTGGAACCCGAAAGGGAAGCGGCGAGTTGGTCGTCAGTGCAAGGGTGACTTGGAGGAGGTGATGTGAAGAGGAGATGAAAACGTGTGGGCAGACTTGGAGCCAGGTGAAGACTGTAGCAGAGAACCGAACGCAATGGAGACGCACGGCTGAAGCCCTATGTTCCTGTAGGAATTAAAGGACACAACAACACAACAACAATTCTGCACAAACCACTCTTGTTCTTGCTTTATTCAAATTCATAAAAGGGGAATAAGTGTATGAAAAAAAATAGTACTCCCAGATAAGTTTAGCCCATATGTAATTAGTTAGCCTATTTTTTTTCATGTGTGTACTAAAACCAACCAGCCTACTTACATATGTTTATTTACACAAACGAAAGACCAGAAAGTTTATCCACAGAAATATTTGTATGCATCTGTGTGCGGTGGGGTGTATAAGTTTGCCTTAGATAGTTAGTTAGCGTGGGTATCTGTCTGTATGTTGTCTGAATGTGGTTAATCTTGCTGTTGTTGTTTTTTCCCCTCAAAAGACAACATCCTTTCCGGGTTTTTATTCCATATTTGGATGGTTTGTGTTTTTCCTTGATACCTACCTTTAGGGCCTAAAATGAAAACAGCTGGTATTCACATGCACACACACACACACCGATCCTGACGATGTGACGGTGCTGATGACGAAGACTGGTGGTTGTGGTGGGGGGGGACGCGGAAAGGGTTGTGGCTGTTACACTCTCCAACAGCTACTGTACTTGTTCTTCTTCCACCAACCTTTTGTTATAACCGAAATCAGAATACAGCGAGCGAGCGAGGGAGAGAGAGACAGAGTGGAAAAAACTTGACGGAAAACAGATGAAAATAGTTTTGTTAAAAATTGTGACTTTCTTTTGTACATCTTTGTTTATTTGGTTTGCTTTGTTCAGAAATATTTTAATTATTAATAAAAAAAAGGGGTTTAATTTCTTTCTAATTGGGAGAGATTTTTGTATCGAGTTTTTTGGTTGAAATCAATCAGTCATATATATAAATGAATAGTTAAAAAAGACTTATTTCCCAACTGGTTTCATACAATATACTTACTGAAAGGTTCGGCACAATGCACTCTTCTGTTTTTTTCCTTCACGTTCCCCAGTGGAACATAGGGCTTCAAGCTAGTGGCTTGAAGTTTCTGTAGTAGTGTTTATTTTACAGGATGGGGTTGCTAGCCTCATGCGCAACCTTTCCTCTTCACTAGCACTATTTCTGGCTTAGCGCGGTAAAGGAGTGCGTCGGCCGGGGATCGAGCCCCGAACCATGTGCATGGTCGGCGAGCGTCCTAACCGCTATGCCACCGACGCACGTAGTCTTCTGTGCATTACTCTTATCTCTTCTGATTTAAAGTGATCGATCAAAAGTCCAGAAAAGGCTGTCTACTGTGGTATTGTTGAAAGATTCAGGAGTCAGTTGGCTAGATTCGATAGGATCTCGACAGTCGTTCCCATTGGATATTATTAGCCAGCTGTATACAGCACACATCTGATAGATGAATTTTAATCAATGCTACAACATAGTTCGCCTTTGATGACCACGTCTATTTCCTAATTCTGTCTCACAAAATGGTGACATGAAGTCTTGATCTGAACAGTATAGATGACGAGGTCTCCTGAATTCAGTATTCGTTGAGAAAGATTAGATCCATAAGGGGGGGGCATTAGTTACCCGAATCTCTGAAGCCACCTCTTTTTCCTTTCGCATACTAAGATAGGTCAAGGGCAGAAAAATTAAAAATAATTCTCTGAAATCCTTCGACAAAACGCCAAACTATCAAATTAAAGACTTGGAAAATCTTTTGCCTGAAACAATCCTTACTTAGTTTAGTCAACAGATATGAATATTATACAGCTAGAAAGGTTTTTTTTGTCGATTTTCTTGGGTTCCATTTGTAAAATAAGGCCCTGAAGCTTGAGCTGTGGTGTTATGTTTAAGAAGTGGCGTTGCCAGCCTCACACCTAACGTTCCATGTTTACCTGGCTTACCACTGGTTAGGCAAGTGAGTCGGCCTACCAGTGAATCACCATCTCATCGTTAGAAAGAATAGCTTTCCATTTTTAAAAGTATGGTATGTACTACTTATAAACATGCATCAGTAGTATGCGGAGTATAGTGGTCAGAAAAATAGTGAGAATTGATATGCCACTGAAAAAGGACACTGGAAACGAAGTGTGAGTTGGAGTAGGTTGCAGCTCTGAGTACATTTGAAGACCCACGGATGATTGTAACAACAAAAACTAAAGAAAATAAGAGTCATTGTCACGGATGGAAATTTAGGTAGACCAGAGAGATTCAACCAGGCCGCCAAAGCCCTACTCATGTACACATATATACATGCAAAAATGTATCAAAATCGGATGAGATTAAACATTTACAGATAACACACACTGCAAGGTGAGAAATCACCACACTTTCCTATCAAAACCTGTATTTTCAAAAGAATGGTTACTGAACAAAGAATACTCTTTTCGATAACCCCTTCATCATCAGGCTCTACAGTTATAAATACATAATAGTGAATGAATTAGTGTTGTTTTAACAACATTAAAGCTGTTTAAATAACTTCGAATCAATAATATCAATAGATTACAGTTCAATAGCATCAACATAACAATACACACTGAATATCAGAAAAACTAGGAAAGATAATATGACAAATTCATGAATTTATAGTCTCTACTGAAGGCCGGCCAGGGCAGTAGTAGTGGCTGGCTAGACTTGCTTCTTTTGCACACAAAGCACTGGTTGTTTAAAGCGAATCACCATAGCCTCTGCTTTTTACAGCATGTGGTACCTCAGTGTTTTTGGCAATTTATTTGGCACCTGGTAGATGATAGAGAAGGATTGTTCAATGGTAGCTTTGTGGTCGGCCGGTTTGGACCAGATAGTCTAATCTCGAACTGTTGATGGTTTTTACTACATCTTTACTTAGCCATACTGGGAGATGTTCTCGAGGACGAAAAATCATGTTCCTAGAATAACGGCTGACATATATATATATGTACATGATCTCCTTAATACCATAAAAGGCAAAACGAGAAGAGTACAATAAGAAAATGGTCAATTTTATTCTATCTATTCTTAGTTCAACTGGTTACATACACCATTGACGAACTCTGTCGAAAACAAGAGAAGTTGGTCGTCCAGTGTTTCAATTACGTCTGTTTGGCTAACAACCACACTGTACGTTGGTGGCACAGCGGTAGAATTCTCGCCAACTATGCATGGGGTCCAAGGTTTGATTCCCGGCCACTGACGCACTCCCTTACCTTGCTAAACCAGCAACAAGACTGGTAAAGACGAAAGGTTAAACATGAGGCTAGCAACCCCATCCCGTAAAAATTAAACACTGCTACAGAAACTTCAAGCCTCTAGCTTGAAACCCTATGTTCCACTGGGATTGCAAAGGAATAAAAATAATATAATAGAGAAGATTTGTAGCTCAGGTGGATGATTTTGGTGTGGTTGTGTTCTCTGAGCTGGATGGTTTGGTTGCGAAGCTTTCATTGCTCTACTGAGCAACATCTTCAGCGCATACTTCGATGTGAAGTGAGCTTTTAGAATTCTCTATGAGTTTATTAGTCATCTCTTCTAGTAACCTTGAACGTGATTGGTTGTTTTCGTGTGTCATTTCACCCCTAGTTTGCTTGTCTCGGTGCTGGCTGCTTCTTCTTCTTCGTCTTCGCATCCACGAACACAAACTAGCTGTCAAAAGACACGACATACACTCCCTCATATCACTACATGCAGACAACCACGGGCACCAATTCGACTGGGACAATGTTCAAATCTTAGACAAAGGGAACTGCAAAAATGCCAGAGAATTCCTAGAGGCCTGGTATTCAAATGAATCAGCAATCAATAGACACATAGAGATTGACAAAATATACCAATCCATACGAAGAAATTCACACAAAACAAAGATAGAAGTGAGAAGTACACAAACAACACACGTTCAAGGTTAGCAGAAGGAATGACTAACAACATTCAACAAGAAGCAGCCAGCACCGAGACAAGAACTAGGGTGAATGACACACGAAAACAACCAATCACGTTCAAGGTTACTAGAAGAGATGACTAATAAACTCATAGAGAATTCTAAAAGCTCACTTCACATCGAAGTATGCGCTGAAGATGTTGCTCAGTAGAGCAATGAAAGCTTCGCAACCAAACCATCCAGCTCAGAGAACACAACCACACCAGAATAAAAATAATAGACACGGAACAAAGAGAACTCTTTTCGATAAATTCATCATCAGGTTCTACAATTATATATACATTATAATGAATGAATGAATTAGTCTCATGAAGGACATTAATGTTTAAATAACATCGAATCAATAATATTGATAAATTAGAGCTGAACAGCATCAACATAAAATAAGCTGAATGTCAGAAGAATCAGGAAAGGTAATAGTACAAATTCATGAGTTTATAGTCTCTACTGAGGGCCAGGGCAGTAGTAAGGGCTGAACTTGTTTCTTTTGGACACAGAGCACTGGTTGTTTGAGGCGAATTGCAATAGCCTCTGCTGTTTGGAGCAAGCGGTGCTTCGACGATTTTGGTAGTTTGTTAGGCACCCGGTATATTATGGAGAAGGATTCGTCTACGCTGGCTTTGTGACCGGTTTGCACCAGATGGTCTAATATCGAGCTGTTAATAGTTTTAACTACACCTTTACTTAGCCATAGTGGGATATGTTCTCGAGCAAATAAATAAAATAACAACCACACTACTATTTGATGTAAATGATTTTCAACTACTCATATTTATCAGTCAGTTAGTAGTATATAGCATCAAATTGTATCAAAAATGTCAGATCACAAACACGCATCCAAACACACACACACACAAATACAAAGTCTCAGAAAAACAATTAATAATGTTAGATATTTATACACAAATATTAATACGCTCTACTGAATCATTTCTACAATTTAATTATTCCTACTGAAAATGATAATTACTTCCAGTCGTTGATATCCTTTTTAAATATACCTCTCTCTCTTTATACATAGTATTACATATTACCTGCTGTGAATTTAAGCCTCTTTTTTTTCAGTGCATACTTAACAACCAAAAGCATTTTATTATTATCATCAAAAATCAAATAGTAGGCCAGCTTCAACAGAGACAGACGCAGAGAGAGATATAGAGACATAGAAGATTAAAGAAGAGGGCACCCGCTGTGTCAAGACCATCATTCTTCTGTTCTGCTCGCTTCGCTCTTCCTTCACTTATTCTAGCAAAACGGGTATTCTTCAGTCTAGTTATCTGGTGTTTGTTGTTGTTGTTGTTGTTGGTGTTTGGTAGTAGCTACAGTGATAATTGTTCACTCAGAAAATCACGTACACAGACGAACTAACAAAGTAAAATGTCACTCATTTAGTTTGTTAAGTGGGACAGAATAATTGTGTTAGTATAAGAAACTAGAAAGAGGAGGCTGCTTGTATGCGTGTATGTGTTTGTGCGTGTTGCTTCCCCTAATGAATTACCAATTTATTTATTTTATCATCATTATTTTTTTCTTATTTTATAATAAATACCACAAGTGGTAACCACTCTCCCTCCCCCAGTCTTTAATCTCTCTCCTACCTACTTCTTATCAAAAATGACCCCTGCTAAGTTAGTCTGTGTACGCTTTTTGAAGCATTACTTACTGACCAGATACCATGGTGTGACTCTATACCAGTTGTTAGGTAATAAGTAACTTTGAACTGAGAGTATAATAATAATTAAAATGAGGTGAATAACAACTATTCATACTACCAGCACTACTGTAGTTTGATGTATTTTAATTATTTTATTAATTAATTCCAATCACTTGTAAGTGAATTACTGAAAAAAGAGTAATTCTACATTCTTTAATTATTATTATTGTTTCCTTTAATTCCTAGAGGAACATAGGGCTTCAGCCGTGCGTCTCCATTGCGTTCGGTTCTCTGCTAGAGTCTTCACCTGGCTCCAAGTCTACCCACATGCTTTCTTCTCCTCTTCACATGACCTCCTCCAAGTCACCCCAACTTCGCACTGACCACCAACTCGCCGCTTCCCTTTCGGGTTCCAATCGAGCAATGGCTTGTCTAGTGATGTCACTTGATGGTTTCCTCAGAGTATGGCCAGCCAATCCATCTCCATTTCTTCCTGCCTATTTGTTTCACAATCAGTTCCTGCTGTGTTGGTTCGCTCATTGCCAGAGATCTCTGTTGCTGATCTTTTCTGGCCAGCTGGCCATCTGATCTTGAGTGGTATTGAGCGAAGACAACTGTTAATGAAGGTCTGTAGTTTGTTTGAGATGCTCTTTATGACGCGCCAAGTCTCTTTAATACTATTATTATTAATTGTGATTGCTTTCATTGCATTCTGAGTGGAATATAGGGACATTTCTTTTCCATTCCCTACTTCACTTTCGAAATTTCATCTCCTTTTAACATGATCTCTTCCATGTCAACCTAAGACCCACCTACATCCAACTGATCGCTTACTTCTCATTGAAGTTCAACTCAACGGCCCACTTAGCATATACATGTTCGACCCATTTAGCATATTCGTAGAGCAACGATCTGTTGGTTGGTTCGCTGACAGAACTGCTTATTGCTTATGCTCCCACTATCTCAAGGAGGCAGATATTGATGAAAGCCTGAAGTAGGCTGCTAGAAATGTTTTCAGTGATGCAAGCTCTAAGGCTCTAAACTATTTGGAACAACTGACTGAATTGATATTAG
The DNA here is from genome assembly GCA_944472155.2 of Trichobilharzia szidati. Lineage (NCBI taxonomy): Eukaryota > Metazoa > Platyhelminthes > Trematoda > Strigeidida > Schistosomatidae > Trichobilharzia > Trichobilharzia szidati. The sequence goes on from OX235271.1 coordinate 28,221,946, forward strand.
TGTTGAAAATTTGGATCTTGTTCCGTAAACTAAGTACTGCTGGTCTCGACACACATATTTCAGAGTAGTGAATGGCCGTCTTGCTTACCGTCCCAGTTGGCTCTAAAATCCTCATCCAAGCAGCCGGTAGTTCAAATGAAACTGCCTAGTTAAATGAAAGAGATGCCTTCTTTTAGATTTCTTTCACTGAAGGTAACTAGTGTTCGCTGTTGGTCGGTAGGATGTCAACATCATTTCTATCTTCTTCACGATCACCTAATGTTCCGCCTTCGCTGACTCTTCTGCTAACCTGCTTTAGGTAGAATATTAAATTTCCATTCTAAACTAATGAATTTCCTGATTGAATTGAGTGAGCATAGTACATACCTGTGATAAGCTTTCTCTCTATATATCTATCGCTGTCTGCGGACGGGATACATCAAGCTGGTGAGTCCCAAAAAGAATAAAAAGTGTACATCTTGGATCTCACCTTTCAAGTAGCTACTTCCTTTTCCTCTTACATCTTGTTTAACTGTACAATACCTTTTAGTTTATAAAGTGGTACACGTTTGTGAAATAATAGAATAGAATGAGCAATGGAACTTTATTTTAGTATGGTTTACACTGGATATCTTAGAAGGTATACACATGACTTCAGCTAGCATATCAATTAACCCCGGTATCCAGAAGAAAGCTGACTTTACGGACGAAGTCACCTTTAAAGGCTGTAAAGTCGAATTTATACGTAGCTAGAATGTGTGATAGTCTATTATTGGGTCATATGGTTGTGTAACATAATAAAAACAAATCATATAACGATGACTGACACAGTGGAAGTATGAGTTTGTAACTTGAAAAGACGAAAACTATTCATCAATAAGAAGTCAGTTGGTTGAGTGTCCACTTGGAAATTGTGACAAAGGCGCGAATAAAAAACTGACTAGTAAAATTCACAAAATTGACATGGGAGAGTACTGAATAATGGTGAATTCTTAACTAGAAATAAAAAAGCAAACAAGTAGGGAGGAGTTTAAACCGTGGTAGAATGCATACGGAGTTCGAGGTCATTTGGACAAATTACTAGCGCCTTCGCAATATATCCAAGTGTTAAAACTTAACATTCCTTATGCCACCCAGCCTTACTTTTTAGATAATTTTAGGAGAGGACTCCAGCGAATCTGAATGGCAGGCGTTTAGGAAATGAACATTTTCGTGAGAGGTTTTTCCTGGGATTTGAATTGCAGTAGTTTAAGCTAAGCGCTTGAAGTGGCTGTCTAATATTTGTCTTCTCTCGCTGTCAAGTATTACTTTCTCACATTTGTCCAAATAATACTGACACTTCATCAGTCTTTTTGTCAACCTGAGTAATTCTAAGAATTATCACGAAATGACATCAGTTAGGGAGTATTAGACAGTTGTCCCGTCTTTGTTTGGACATCCTTACCAGTTCACAGCCATGATCCTACCAGGATTCAAACTCAGGATCTTCAAATTACAAGGTAAGGTCATTAACCACTGAGACACTGCTTGAACAGAATCCAATGTCCCGTGAATTCTAACTTTCATCTACTCGCGATATATATCACTACCTCAGAGGTTTTCAACAGTTCTCTAACTGAAGCTTGTCCGTGTTCAGGCATGTTCATTTTTTTACCTACCAACAGAGAAAAAAGACGCCATTATCACCATTATCACAAGATTGTCGTAATCTGAAACAAAAGGTGTTGGTTTGGAAATTCATAGGGCATCACTATGATCGCCCACATACTGAGGACGCAGATAAATTCAAATGACGAGTCCTGATTAGGATAAAATGGTCATCCTTAGAACTGGATTCCACTGTTAGCTTCCATCAAGTAAATAGTATTACGTCAACATTGTAGAAACTTCCCGAGTAAAATTCATCGTGTCACCAAAGAGACTGAGTATCTCGGTTCAATATATAATCAGTTTATACTTACATTTTGTGTAGGATTTAAGTAGTTTGGCTGTAGATCACTATCGACCTCATCACAAACCGACATTGGTTAGAAATTCTTTCAATAACCAAGAACAACTAGACAGCTGTTTAACCCTAGTGCGACGATAGTGATGTGTTTGGTGTTCAAAACAGCTGTCCAGCGCTGCTTCCGGTGTGAGGTGGGTGGTGGGGTGGAGCTTCTTCAAAGCTTCTTTAAATAATGTCGGCTAATCATAAAATCTACACAAAGGTGTTACAGGCAGTTAAATATATATATATATATAGAAACTACTGTTAGTAAGCAACACTGTAAGCCGCACAATAAATAATGATGGACATTTATTCTTCAAACAATACATAATACCTACATGATTCCAGATGGACAGCAAGGGGAAACAAAGAAAGAAATCAAACAAGCAAAGGAAAACAGAGGCCGTCTATATATTAAAATTACATCATGCTGATAGCAGTATTCATTCGTGTTCCGACACTTTCTTTTCTTTTCATAAGCTTTTAAAAGAAATGAACACATACACGCTTCTTCTTCTTCTATCGCTTATTGTTATTCACTCAGTAATTACAATTAAACTTTTCCCGGCTTCCATCTTGTTTTGTTCATAATCCGAAATGAATGGGAATGATTCACAACTGTTTACACGTCGATGTAGTAATCGTAGTAGTGGTAATTACTCGCCTGCCTACTGGTATACTACTGGGGGATGTAAACTGACAGTAACCACTATATGAAAAGTAATTTTAATAATAATAATATTATTATTATTACGGTGATGATCGAAAGTTTAGAGTTATTCATTAGAGTTATACAATCTTTAACACTGTCGATCATTCCCGACCATTTACATACACTCCTCTTATCCCTTTTTTATAAGTAAAACACTCCAGGTGATCGAGGAATTTTTGCAGATAGTTTTACTTGTGTTAGGCATGGGTTTGTATACAATGAAATTTCTTCTTCAATGTATGTCCATTGGCATCTGTTTGTGTGTATGTGTATGTAAGAACAAGATGTGTGCAGTTTAGAATGTATATTGTGGATCAGAAAAAAACGGGCCTACACAAAACTGTTATATTATAAAAATCTGTTAACGGACATCAGACTAAAATTATCTAACTAATCTATCTATATGTAAGTAATAACAGAGATGGAGAGAGTGAGAGAGAGGGGGTAAAGTGAAGTAAAATGACATCCTGCTATGTTCTTCAAGCACCACAGGAGTTGGTTAAGGAAAAGATTTTACAAAGTGCACAATTTTTTTTGTCTACCAACTCGCGGAGAGGGAGGTTTGTTCCTTCCCGTAGATAGATAAATAGGCAGTGATGGTGAAGGGATGCGTGTTTGTGGGTGTGTGTGTGTATTAGGATCATGATTTGAGAGTAGCAATAGACTGTTTACTTATTGTAAAATAAAAATATTTACAGGAAAAAATAGTTTTCTAAAGTATTCTGCAGTTATTATTTTACTTTTAGATTAAAAGGCTATATACTACTGATTAACTGGTACAACTGCTTGGTTGGACACTGTTCATGTCAACTAGCTGTACTCGCTAGTCAGATCATTGAAATGATTTGAAAACATCAGACATTCGTTTCTACTGTTTTGGGACCGACCTTATCAATGATGAACCCCATTTGACTTTTTTTTCAAACAGCGAAGTCTGTTAGCCACTTAAATCACTCTGATCTACATAGAAAGGAATACTCGGTCGGTCGGTCGGTTTTCGACATAGAACTTTGCACATATGTGCAGCAGTTCAATTCTCCACACTCCCTCCTTGTAGCACACAAAGCAAGAGAAGAAAGTAGAAGAAATGCATAATATAGACAGTAAACAGAGAGGTGAGACAAAGGAATAGTAATAAAGAAGAACAAAACAGGTTCATAGGAAATCATAAGTCACAAGGAGTCGATGCATCTGCGCCAGCCATTGAGAACGATTTTGAGCCATGTCACCAATTGTTTCCAACCATTGGTTTTTACAGTCTTGAGGACTCCAACCAGTCAGGAAGTCTACACCTTCCTATGTGGCTGACTTAAACTAACTGTTGTAGATTTCATTGACTGATGAAGCCATGTTTTCGTTTGACCGCCGCTCTCTCTCTTCCAACCTGGCCCTATATCAGCTAACATTACCCACTGTCGAGGAAGGCGATGACTAGTCATACGTAACACATGTCCTAACCATCTCAGTCGAAGTAATTTCACAGTTTCGTCGATTGATTTCCCCGCCTTACCTAGCACTCGACTGAAGCCTAACCTCAATATTGCTGACCTTATTATACCACTTCACGCGGAACGCAGATAAAACACAGACACCTATGATCGAAGACAGCTAATCTTTTCATGTCTTCTGCTCTCAATGGCCATGTCTCACAGCCATAAAGGAGGACGGAGCGGACTGTTGAGCAGTACACACGCCCTTTGGTCGATAGTCGAAAGGAATACTAGTCATGTAAGTGGTAAACAATTACTCACATCATTCAATCAATATTATACAGAGTCATACATCTAAGGTTGTTTTCTTGATTGTAATCTACGGTGTAATTTAGAAATGTTCATGAGTACATTTTTTCACTCCCAAAAGACAATTGGATGAATAAAATCAATAAGAAATGGCTAAAACATTATGCTGAATGAAATTTTAAGTAACCTTCACTAAAATCCATCTACTCATGTATAACTAAACCATCTACTTATATCCTTGAATTACAATCTACACAGCATTATATACTTCAATTAGTCCAAAACTAGCAACAGAAACTATGCAACAATTACTGTGAGTCGGTGGCACAGTAGTTAGGACTCTCACCGACCATGCTCATGGTCCGGGGTTCGATCCCCTGCCGACGCACACCCGATATCTATGGTCGGCCTGTAAATTTGGACTACCGATATCCATGCTGAAAATTCAATACTTGTACTAAAAATACGGTGTGGAATCAAGCTGTAACCAAAAATAAATATAAAAAAATAAATATAGTAATGAAAACACAAAAACGCAATTATCTACTTGGATAGAACTCATAAAATTATGCCTTACAACATACTTCCAATTCAATACTCAAATATATGAACAAATAAAAGGAACACCAATGGGATCATCACCCATATCAGGATTAATAGCTGAAGCCGTTATGCAAAGATTAGAATTAATAGCTCTACCTACCCATAATTAAACCGAAAATCTGGATACGTTACGTTGATGATACATTTGTAATAATTAAGAGAAACGATTTAGAATATACTCATAAATTAATAAACAACATATTTGAAGACATCAAATTCACAAGAGAAGAAGAATTAGATAACAAAATCCCATTTTTAGATGTCTTAATCAGGAGAACCAACACAGGAGATTAAGAGACACAAGTATATAGAAAATCAACACACCCACAGATCAAATACTCAACTACACTAGCAATAATCCAATTACTCACAAACAAAACTGTGAGCAGACATTGTTTAAAAGAGTTCAGACACATTGCTGTACTTCAGAGTTGAAAAGAATGGAAGAAAAGTACCTACTAACGGTCTTCAAAAAGAATGGTTATCCTCACAATTTCATCAAAAGGTGTTTAAAATTGAGTCACAACGCCAACAAGAAACCATCATCGAAGACCACAAGAAAATTCATTCTACCATACATGGGGAACATCTCTGAAATACCAGCTAGAATACTGAAACCATTAGATATAGATATAGCACACAAACCAGTAAAATCGCTTAATTCGATATTATGCAAACCAAAAGATCCAACAGAAAAAGGGGATAAAATTAATACCATCTACAAAATAAATTGTATGAACTGTAACAAACATTACATTGGCCGAAGTGGGCGTCCCCTTCGAATCAGAATCCAAGAACATAAATCAGCCGTGAAAAGACATGATATGTATTCTTTAGTATCAATGCATACAGACAATTATGGCCATCAATTTGATTGGGATCATGTCAAAGTCGTAAACAGAGGAAACACCAAAAGTGTACTCAGGAAATTCCTAGAAGCCTGGTAGTCAAACGAATTTGCGATTAACAAACACGCTAATATAGATGAAATATACCAATTAATAAAAAGTAAATCAGGTGACCAAAAAGTTTGAAATCCTAGTCAACAGAAAGTGGTCAATACATATGTGAAGATAGTAACCAGGAGACGCAATTACATCACGCATGAAGAAATTTAAATCATTTCACTTTGTGCTAAATATGGCGCTGAAGATGTTGTCCAGAAAGACGACGAAAGCTTCGCAACTAAACCAACCAGTTCAGAGAACACTTTTAATTGCAAATCTACACTTATAATAGTAATAATGATCTGCTTTATTCCAAAAAAACAGTATTTATACTACAGCATGGAATTCTCAGCGTTTGTCAGAATATTGCATCTAATTTACTCGAAACATAAATAAAATTAACCACAGGAATTTGTCCACGTTTACATTAGGAATAAAGTCAAAAATTTGCAAAGTATAAAACGATATTATGTAATACCTCTAGTAATAATAATAATAACAGTGGGTTTCTCTCAAGCAATATCACTATTGGTAGAAGTTAGAATTCATGGGCTGGCCGTTGGATCGGATCCCAGTGGCTCAAAGGTCTACGCACTCGCCTTGTAACCAGAAGGTCGTGGGTTCGAACCCCTGTGGTGGTTGAGTACTGATGGAGAGTCCCAAACTAGGACGAAACAGCTGTACAGTACTCCCAGGTTTTCCAACGGTTCTATAACTGACGTCAGCTCATTACGAAATCCTCCATCCAATCAAACAGTATCGTTGATACAGTTTGGAATTTTAGCATGTTATACAGTATAAAATCTAATGTTCTTTTGCCATAGTGTGGTGAAGAGAAAACCAAAATAACTATTATTATGGAGCTTAAATGACTTTTACACTTATGAGAAAGTAAACACACAATAAATGAGAGGACTATAAATATGAGAAGAATAATAACAGTAAAGCTCGATGTTGTAAGGGTGGAGAAAATTTTTTATTACTAGTGGTGAGAAGGTTAGTTAGTTCGTCACTGACACTATTTTCATTAAATAAAATACTTGTCAAATATAGTATAGTGTAATTTTCATACTTAGACGTGTGCGCATAAAGTCTTTTGAAATGACTTCGTGTTCTATCTGAGGAAACACACAAGGTGAAAGCTGAGGGTAAGCTAAGTGCCTGTCAATGACGATGTCAACAATATGGCCCAATAGGATAGCACCTCTCGCCCTACTGACAGTCTTCAGAATTCTACGAAGTATGACATAGTCTTTTTTAAGTATAAGGGTGAACGATAAAGGAGAACAGATAAGACGCAAGAGTTGACAAACTATAAGAGGAGGGCTTGAGTTATACCCGAGTGCCTTAACTTCCTAATGTAAAAAGTCAAACGGAATATTTTTCTAGAAATCGCTAAGATGTGAGAAGACCAGGATAGATCAGAAGAATGAATTAGTCCAGGATACTTGAAGGCAAACTTGATTTCTATATTAATATCATCAACGGTCCCAGAAATTAACAGCTTCACTTAACTTACTTTTACATCGGAAAATGAAATTAACAGTGGGACATTTGAAAGGATCTAGTTGTTTTTTTTTTCAAATAGATTTCCACCTACTATAGTGAACTTTTCAAGAGTAATGGAGGAAAAAGATTACAGGTTATGTTAGAGCGTACCTTGGATACAACATTGTTAATTCTAATGATTTATTACCGATTAACTGATTTACTACGTCGTGACTTTCAATGGCTCTCCGACTGGCGTCAACTGGGAATCGAACTTTCAACCAATCACTTGAAAATATTGTCGATTATTAGTTTACTTGAAGATTCTAAGTGATAAACAGTTTGTGATAGAAAATCACTGCGGATTCTGCACGATGTAGGAACAAATTTTTTTTCTCAAAATAAAGCTATTATTAATAATAATATTATTGTTAAAAAGAGTGGTCAGTGCTGGGTCCCAGTCTGAGTGGGAACACCGCTTATCTCTGAGGAGTTGTGTACACCTATCTGATGAATTAAAACTGGGATAAAAACACACTTTCTGGACTGTATTTTACTGTTAGCCACAACCAACTAAGTAATATCACTTCACTGTTTATCTCAAGACATTGTCGAAGCATCCGCACTAGAAACCGACATGTCAACAGGAAACGGACATTTCAGCGATTTAAAATTAATCAGTCAGCAGGCAATACGAAATAGCTGTTCGCTGTTCAAAATATGAGTTACGATGAGATGTAACTTATGCGATTCTATAAGAGGTCAGTCATCGACTGAGCATCTGTTTGTTAAATAAACTTTGAATAATCGATAACCTACATTCAAGTCTTAAAGGTCACATTTACACCTCGATGATAAGATAGATGATAGAATGCACAGAATATTTCTCGGACTGAGTATTTTGCTGACTTACTCGGAACGAACAAAGAGAACCACTGGAAACCATGGAACAATGGACAGCCGTTTCGTCCTAGTTTGGAATAGTTCAACAGTACGCACCCATGACTTCTGAAGAGATCGGACCCAGGACCTTCAGGTTACAAGGTGAGATGGTGTACCGTTGAATCACTGTTTGGGCGGAATCCAGTGACCCGCCTATATATGGTGCTACTTCGAGTGAATGCCATCGTCGAGTAATTGTCCTTACACCGAACTTGGTGGTGACTTTCCATTAGGACTTCAAGCAACGTCATTCTGTAGTCAATCACAAGTGAGTGCTAGATTGATTTTCAAGTTGCACAACTGTCTATGAGCTTACCTTGTAACCTGAAGGTCTAGGATTCGATCTCTAGAAGGTTCACTGGTGAGTTCTCCTGAACAGCCGTGAAGTAGCACGAATCGACTGCCCAGTACTACTCGGTTCACAGGGGTTCGCCAAATGAATTCAGTTTGTGATCACTCTTAAAATTAATCCAATCCCTACAAGTCAAAAGTTGGTAATTATTACCGCTGAAAGTGTGAAATGTAATTCAGTGCGATATAAGCACTAATCTCTTCCAATTTTGATCACAGATTGATATTTGTTAGAGAACCATTGAAAGATAGTACTGAAGTACTAGACAGCTGTTTCGTCCTGATTCGAGACTCTTCACTGTACGTCCTACCGCTGGAGTTCGAGTCCAAGACGTTCTGGTTACAAGACAAGCTCGTATACCATTCTGCCAGTGAGAACCAATGCAATCACCGATGAATTCAAACATCCTTTACCGGACTCCTCTTTCATACAGCCAACATTTCTTAAAAGTGTGTGAAAATTTAATGGGAAAAAAACACACATTTGATTTTTACTTACTGTACATTGTTCTAACAAATTTGCGTTGAGTAAAACAAACAGTCAACCATGCGGGCACGCACACACACACACATACACAAACCAAAAATATCTAAGTGGTACTTCACCAACTAAAGTCGTCATTCAATCTGTCCGCTTACTTATCTGCCATATGTCTGAAATAAGTTAAACGATTGAGTATTTCCGTTTTTATTCCCTAGCACTGTACCGTAGTGCTAATCGCCAGTGCCACCACCACAAGTATCACTACAATTCCTACTATTAATAGTAATGATATTACTAGTATAATAATAACAACATTAATAATAATAATAGTAGTAGTAGCACTGAAAACAAGTGAAATGCTAAGCATAGAAGAATTTTATGTACCCTATCACTTACAAGTAGTTAAGAATATTGAAATACTCAATTACATCTCTACACTTGTATTGGTAGACAAAAAAATAAACTCAAGTGGTAAAGGCAAATTATATGCATACATATATATATACATATGAAGACAATAAGCTCTCTTCTTTCGTCCTTATTTTCCTCTTCCGTCTTCCACTTATATCTGATATACTCTAGTAAGTACTTTCCCAATTTTTTTCAGTCTTAAATATATAAGTGTCATTGGGAAGCCTATTCCCAGTGATTTAAAGTACCCTCTTAATTATTAATTTCATTATTTCAATCATCATATTATTTAAACGGAAACAAGAGACTTTGTAGCATAAGTGTAGTTTATGAAGTGAAAATTGATAGATTCAGTATTAACAGCTATATTTTTATGTATGTTAGTTAGACAGCATAAAGCAGTTGTTTTCAGTAGGTGTAGTCATGTCACATTGGGGGCATTTATGCATCCTTTTTGGGATTCATGAACCAGCGGACTTTACTTCACTGGTTGATTGATTGTTCGAAGAGGTGGATGTCCTCAGTTCGATCCCTAGTGGGGTCGTGATTGTGTACTGTTGAAGAGTACCAAACTAAGAGGAGACAGCTGTCCAGAACTCCGTGGTTCTCACTATTTTTCTAACTGACATCAATCCATGATCAAAGCTGAAATCAATCAAATCTCTACAAACTGATTTGTGAAAACATCCTTTTAATATTTAGGATTTTAATGACAATTCGTGACCAGTGAGATCCTTGACAGTCGGTTTTGAGGACAGATACTCAAAGGTAAAAATGACTTGTAGTGGTGCTACATATCATAAATTGATAGAAGTCAGAAGTAATTAGCCAGTGGATTTCCTCCAACCTATTGGTTATTGGTTGACGGACTTAACTTGCAACGCAAAGCTCCTCATTTCCATCTCTAGATGAGTTACGGGTGCGTATTGGTGAGGAGTTTCAAATGTGTACGAAACAATCGCCCAGTACTCCCTGGTTTCCAGTGATTCCCTCAGTGATGGACACTTCGTTATTTCTCTTAGTTAGGACTAAGTCAGCCGGAACAGACTACAAGCTTGACAGTTATTACGTAGAGGGGGTTAATAATGGAGCAGAATTCGTATATGCGAGTGCTTAAGACAGTGAGTCACGTCTTCACTATTTCATGTTTTTTTATCTATCTCAAAACCGTTTATTCTTAAAGGTTATATAGAGCCAGCCTCATGCCCAACCTTTCCTCTTTACCAGCACTATTTCTGGTTCAGCGAGGTAAAGAGGAAAGGTTGGGCATGAGGCTAGCAACCCCATCCTGTTATGTAAAGCCTTTGAATTAAAGTCCTGTCTTCCTCCCACTCCCTTACACCTCCCCCTTTTTAAACTGAAAGTTGTCAGTTGGATAACAGCTTAATTAGCATAGATAACTTGATGGATGACATCGAAGGAGATTCATTGTACCTCTCGGTGAAATGAGTAAAAATGAGAGATGTAAGAATTCGAAGTACGGTCGACTGGCTCCTGGGCAGTATTCCATTCCCTGAGCAAACTATGACATTTTGTGTGGTACATCCTTTGATGTCTATAATGTACCAAGTGCATATTCTAATAATAAGTTAGACTCAGCTCAGGCAAGTGGACATAGATCAAATTTATCAATCACATTAAAATAGTTCGCAGGACTAAAAGGTCAAATATCAGGCCAACAAGAATATTAATATCATTGCAAAAAGAATACAGTCATAAAGAAATCTACGGGAGTCATCAGAAGAGACATATATTTCATCCCTAAAGAATTCCTGAAGCTCATTTCCTGTTGAAGTGAGCCCTGAAAAAGGACAACCAATGAAAGCTTCATAAGTGAATCAACTAAAACTCCTACCCACTCCTCCTATCTCTCCATCACACCTCAAGAAAACTACAAAAATTGATATAATTAACTTATTGTTCCAGTCAAATGAAGCAATATTAACAATAATAAAGATTGAGAAACGAGACAATTTCATCAATAGGTAGACAGTCCTAAATATATACAAAACTCATCAGCTTCAAAATAACTAACTATATCTTAATTTGGGTGTAAAAATAACATCTGAAAAGTAAGAGGATTTATTCACCCCTAATATCTATCACTTGAAGTCTGACAATAAATTCTTAAGGACTCATGATAGAGCAGTGTTGATAACTGATGATTTCATAAGAACAATGATGATAATAATAATAATAAATAATAATAGTAACTGTAAGAAGAGAATGCATAAAAGGCGACACAGTCTATCTCATATACATTAATAATCGAGTGTATATTTCACTCTTTCTATAAAGGTTGATAAGATCCAACAATATATTAATTTTATAAGTATAATTATGAATAATTACCATTATATTTTTGTTTGTTTGTTTGTTTAATATCTCTGTCAATCATCTGTCACTATGGCAACGAACGAAAAACGCGGGGAAATTTTTCAATTTTCAACTACACTCACTACGACATTGCATATACTTACATATATATTTATGTGTGTATCGTTATTTTTATTCATTTTTTCTATTGGTGGTAAATTAAGGACACTTGGAGAGTTTTATTTCTAGGAAAATAGACAAGCTGTAAAATGATATGCAGTTTTAAAATTAGGTATTCTTGAAGTATTTGTTGAAATTTTGACAAAGAGGAAGTGAATACTCTCTGTGAGAAGAGGTTTTCTTATAGGAAAAAAATAATTTTGTGTTGTATTCCCTCTCTCTCTCTCTTTCTCTTGCTCTTTAAGCTGGATAGTTTAATTGTTGAAAACAGTCGCTCATTATCTTGCCAGACTATATCCAACCAATCAAACACAACCCGTACAAAACCAATACTTGAAAATTAATTTGATGCACACTAGCAACTGGCCCTATTCAGGCAGTTAACCTGGGGTTCTAGTGAGAAGCCGTTGACCAGTAGGGTGCAGCAGGTTCAAGGTGAGGCAGTAACTCATCGAAGAAGACATTGCGAAGTGGTCACACTATGTCGTGAATTGGCAGAAATTGGAGTTCATGCGTTGGCCACTGGATTGTGTCCCAGTGGCTTAATGGTCTATGAGCTGGCTCGCCTTGTAACCGGAAGGTTCTGGCTTCGGACTGTGGTGGTGGTTGCGCACAGATGAAGAGTCTCAAACTAGGACGAAACAGATAGCTGTCCAGTACTCCCTGCAGGTTTTCCAATGGTTCTCTAACTGATGTCGGCCCATTATGAAACCCTCCAACTAATCAAACACAATCCCTACAAAACTAATACTTGAAAAGTTAAGATGTAGTGTGGAGTGAGCTTTAGGAATTTAGCTAAGAACAAAATAATGGTGTCGTTTTTGAATTTTTTAACATTTTAAGGTTAAGATCGATTTCAATGTTGACTTTTATGATTCTGTATGGAGGTAAGTCTATCCAATAGACGACTCGCATCTTCATGAGCATCACATATCAAAATAATACCATCTACATATATCATATAGAAGGGCAATTTAGCAATTAAATCAAGGGACAAGTTTTCAACTCCAGACATATGATTATCCGCTAGCAGTGGTCCTAATGGCCTCCACATTGCAACACCACCTACTTGTCGAAAGTGCTCACCTTCAAACGTGAATTGGACGTTGACAGTACATAATAGTAATAAATCTTTCAAATAAATTAAAGGAAAAGGAAATGAAAAACAACTAGAAGATATGTAGTCAACAGTCTTAGCCAATGGTACATTAGTAAGCAAAGAATTAACATCAAATGAATACATTTTCCTATCTTTTATGTTCATGTCTACAAGACAGTCAACAAGTTCAAATGTATCTTTCAAAGTAAACTTACATTATTCATTACGTACTGGACTTAAAACATCAGCTAACCATTTTTCCAACTTATGTATAGGAGAGTGACACATTGATAGAATTGGACGTAATGGATTGTCGACCTTATGAACTTTGGATAATCCATAAATGTTTGAAAAGTCAGATCCCATGAGTTTCAATGAATTAAACTCATGTTTATAAAAAAATCCATGCCATGCTATTATGTACTGACAACGTCCATTTCACGTTTGAATATGAGCACTTTCGACAAGTAGGTGGTGTTGCTATGAAGAGTTGATTAGGACCTTTGTTAGCGGATGTTCATATAGAAGATATGTAGATGATATGATTTTGAAATATTGATTTTGTCATAAACTAAGACGGGTTATAGTAAAGAATCATTGAAAACTAGGGAACATTCAACAGCTTTTTCATGCTGGTTCGAGATTCCTCACTGGTGCACACGTACATTTCCATCGTATGTGGAGAACTAATTCTGATTCGTGAAAAAGTCTACACTGAAATTAATTCCAATCCCTATAAACTCAGATGTCTGAACATCAATCTCAGTTCACGTAGTACCTACTAGATGGATGTCTTGAAGTTGGAATGAGAAGTCATGGCCACTAAGGTCCAAGAAGTCAAGGTAAAATTGATGAGCATTAACTACATTTCTCAGTGATAGCACATTATCACGAATCGACAGAAATTAAGATTCCTGGATTAGTGAATGCCTGCCTAAGTGACAGGACGGTTACATGTTGGTTATTTCTGTTCAGAATTGATACACTAATGTGTTGGTCTTCATGGATAGTAAAATGGATTCAGGAGAAAGAAAGAATATGTGACTGGTGACTGCCTCAAGAACCGTAATGTCTAGATTTCTCAACCAGTGAAAAGTAAACCCTGTATATGTCACTATTTAATTGGTCCACCGAGGCAGAGGGCTCTCCAGTGGTTGCGCCACAGGATGATCCTGCATGCCGGTCTCGTCTCGCAAGAGGCAGGGATGGTTGTATTTGGTTCTCCTGAAAACCAGTACCCAGTCAATGGGTGTATCACTGTGTGAACTGTGCGTCGGATTCCCGCCGACTATACATATGGTCCGAGGTTCGATCCCCCGCCGACGCACACCTGATATCTATGGTCAGCCTGCTAAATTTGAGCTACCGATATCACACGCTGAAAATTTCATACTTGTACCAAAATACTGTGTGGAATCAAGCTAAACTAAAATAAAAATAATAATAAATAAATTCATTCAGCTTTTTATTGGACTCATTGGCTCAAGCATTCAGTTTTCGGATAGAGGGTGATGAATTGAAGTCTCGCTCAACCTAAGTCACCCTAGAGACAACTGGCTAGTATCATCAGCCCTTATATGAGAAGTACATGAAATGGATTCATCAGAGTGTCGTCAAAACATCGATTCTTGCCTTTTGATGATTCAAACAAAGCACGATTAAATACATAGATGTGTATTCCGATGGAAGATGCATCGGTAGTTCAGGAGTAGAATACACTTTAGACACTCATAAGGTCCAGATTTCAAGTCCCGTCTGACACACTCCTACACTCAACCTGGTTTACTATCCGGTGGTAGGCCCGAAAAAGAGGGAGGGTTGAACTCGAGGTTAACAGCCCCTCCCTGTAAAAAGAAATAACACCAGAATTATTGAAAGTTCAGTGCTTGAGGCCCTGTCTTACTCAGAATGTAAATGAATGAAAAAACTACATTTCGATAAGAGACTGACATCTGAGTCTAGAATAATGCTTTTTATTTACGCCTTCATAGATTATACCTAAGCCTATTTAATACATCCTCGGATTGCTGTCAAATACAAGTTATTTTCGAGTGTAGGCTTTTAGAGATTCTACTAACTCCAGGTTACATCACTAACTGATGTCATTCAGAGAACTAATAAGAACCGTGAACTACTGCAGATAGTTGTTTCGTCCTAGTTTGCGACACTTCAGTAGTACGCATCAGTGATTTTGACAGAAAACAATACTAACCTGTAACTTGACGTAAGGAACACCTCATTAGTTGGTGGGACTAATATTCCAGTGTTTGTAAACATACAGTTTCTGAATTCTAGTTTCAATGAGACTAACATCACTCGTTAGGATGCAAGTGTACCCAGCTGACAAGTTCAAGAGCCCCTCCTAACTACTCACAAGGCTAAAAAATAACTGACTGAGCTTTAGCCGAGGATTTTGCACAGAAGTGTGTAGCAATCCATGCTGCCGCACTCCATGTAGCACACAAAGATAGACAAATGGTAGAGACAAAGAGATATTCACAAGAACTATAATAAACAGAAAGGTTCAATAGGATCTAATGGACACGGAGGATCACAGATAAATGAATGCATCTTTCTCAGAGACAACGATTTTGAGTCATATCACCAATACTGTCAAGCTACTGGCTGTTATCATCCCTAGGACCCCGACCTGGCAGTCTACACCTCCCTATGCGGCTCACACCAGCTCTCAGAGACTTCACAGACTGATTCCAGGTTTCGGTTTGACCACCCCCCTAACACTTTTACAATCCAAATCAATCTCAGCTGACATAGCATATTGAGGAAGGCAGTGACTCGTCATAAGCAACACATGTCCCAGCCATCTCAATCGATGTAGTTTCACAACTTCATCTGCTGACTTATCCTCCTTACGATAATTTCTTATAAACAGTTTTTAGTTATCCTCAACTACACATTATCGATAAAAAATATGAAAAGAATACTGGAAACTAAAGCGAAAACGTGAAAATACACAGTTTATCCACGCTGACTGCATCTCATCCTACATGGCCTTGTTGTAAGTATGCACATTTGTCTATGTGTTCGTGCGTGTGTGTGTGTGTTTGTTTGAGGGAGAGGAGAAGTGTGTGCATACCTTACAAACATTTACAAATGACCGACATCATTATTGTAGAAATGTTTAAATCCAACTGTCAGTTTATGTACATTTTGTCATTTTGTCTATCTCTAACTTGAATGTTGGAATGAATAGAAATAGAGTAATAGTGCTGCAATCAGTCAGTCTTGTTGTCAGCTGACATAGAAATCAGATTTTTCTTTTTCTTCTTCTTCCTTAGACGTCTTGTACTCTCTGTTTGTGCGTGTATGTGTTGCTGTAATGCACTTTTTTGAGGTTCAGAAAAAATACCAAAAACATAACAAAACAAAATTTATTATTATGTAAAAAAGCAGAGTATATTATTCAGTTATTCACTAGCCATTAGTCTCGTCTTTAGACTAATCACTTTACTGTTGCATATGTGTAATAAGCGACACTATCGTTGGCTTTCTTGATAATCCTTTACATTATCAACTCACGGAATCCTTCGAAGTGAAGACGGGAGTAAGACAAGCTGGCTGGCTGCCTGCTATCTCCAATGATTTTCCTGATTGAGGTCGACTGGATAATGCGACAGACAATTAGTGGGCAACGAGGAGACAGGCATGAAGTGGACCCACACAAAAAACCTGGACGATCTGGACTTCGTCGATGTCTAATTTCCCACAAACTGGAAGATATGCAAGCGAAAAGCAACATGTTGGCAGAAGAAGCATCAAAGATAGGACTTCAGGTGGACATACAGAAAACAGAGGTGATGAAGATTCCTGGCCAACAGCAACAGCAACAACAACAGACAACAATCAGACAGCGTAAATGGGAGAAATCTGAAAAAAGCAACCTCCTTTACCTACCTACCTACCTACCTACCTGGGAACCAACATTTCATCTACAGACGGACTGAACTGACGAGGATATCAAAGCGAGGATCATCGGGAAAGCAAAGCAAGCTTTCATTTCTCTCAAGTCTGTATGGAGATCAACAACACACAGCATGAAAAATAAGATGCGGATTTTCAACTCCAGTGTGAAGTCAGTGCTACTTTATGGATCAGAGACATGGCGCGTCATAAAGAGCACTTCAAACAAACTACAGAATTTCATCAACAGCTGTATTCTCTCAGTACTACTCAAGATCAGATGGCCAGCCAGAAAAGATCAGCAACAGAGTGAGATCTCTGGCAATGAGCGAAACAACCAACCAGGAACCGATTGTGAAACAAATAGGCAGAAAGAAATGAAGGTGGATTGGCTATACTCTGAGAAAACCATCAAGTGACATCACACGACAGGCCATTGCACGAGTTGAACCCGAAATGGAAGCGGCAAGTTGGTCGTCAGTGCGATGGTGACATGGAGGAGATCATGTGAAGAGGAGAGGAAGGCATGTGGGCAGACGTGGAGCCAGGTTAAAATGTTGGCATAGAACCGAACGCAATGGAGACGTGCGACTGAAGCCCTATGTTCCTCTTGGAACTAAAGGAAACAAAAATAATAATAATGATAATCAAGTACATTACATGTATTCTGATCTGAATAATTTCATTTTCTAAAGGAAACTATGGTGATCTGATGATCTTACAATCTTTGTCCTACTTGTTTCTATATTAGATTGTTCTGAAATGAATCGCTTACTATTTGAGGTTAACCTCTGATTCTATTCAAATTGGTCTTAAACTAAACAACCCTTCTGAATGTCAGACTGTTAAATGTAGTTTCACGTATGAACAAGACTTGTTTGGACTGATTCAGTCCTGTGATTCTAGTAATATCGATGACAGTGTGGTAGAAAATGAGTTGATTACTGCCCTCTCTTGGTATCAGTTTCTTTTCTTATCTTTCTTCCTTGTTTCATGTCTTGTTGATTCTAAGAAAAATCTATCCTTTGACATTTTGTAGAAGGAAGTTGAGGCGTTTTGCTGGCATAATTCAACCTCTTTTCTTACAATTTATAAATTCATGAATTCCAATCATTCTTCTTAATTGTTTCCCCTCTTTTTCTTCTCTTTTTTATTCCTTTACGTTCCCAGTGGAACATAGGGCTTCAAACTAGTGGCTTGAAGTTTCAGTAGCAGTGGTGTTTATTTTTACGGGAAGGGGTTGCTATCCTCGTGTCCAACCTTCTCTGTTTACCAGTCTTGTTACTGGCTTGGTAAGGTAAAGGAGTGTGTCGTCCGGGGTTTAAACTCTGGCGAGTATCCCACCGCTGTACCACCGATGCACTTATTCCTCACTGAATCTCTTAATAAGGATTGTGTTATATTATGTACAACATAGGAGGTTTAAAGGAGGGTTAGTGGGTGTGCAGTTGACCCAACTAACTAACATTTTTGTTGATGAGCATTTTAATTCTGGCAAGTAAACTTGTCGGATACTGAGCATCCTCTTTAAACGCAATTTTCACCTAATATCTCTTCTGGTAAAACTCGAAAACATTTTACGAAAATTTATGGTCGTACGGCTAAACATAGAAATTCGGCCATACCATATTTGGCGGGCGTATTTGTATGAAGAGATTGGCATAAAGGGATTATTATCATCAAATCCCACCAGGAACTGTGTAATTTGCATATTACGAAAATATTTTAATGTATTACAACCTCCTCCCAAGTAGCTAACCAGGATTCAGGTGGTTTCAACCATGATTCGGCCATCTAAGCTGAGTCACTTAAAATACACCACCAGTGAACTGGGTTTCAAATGAAAGAAACCTCCATCTGGTGTGTATAGATCACTTTGATCGGATTAGCGAACACTACTGTTTCACATGACTGCCTTCTATCTATGCATACCGAGCAGTAATACATACAAATATGCTATTTCGCTTGCTTGTTTGCTTGACAAACATTTACGGCATAAAGCAGATCTTACAAATTATTCTGATCTCGAACTGTGATTCGCGAATGCGCGAATTAGATTCACCGAAAACTTTTCTAATATGCACTTTATGTCTACACTGTCAGTGACTGATCGTACCTTCACTAGGACTTGATTCCAGTACCCTTGTATTTAAAAATTCAAACATTTTATTCATTAATGTTAAGCATTTATGTAATTATGGGAGATGCCTCCCCCACCTGGACATTGGAGACACAGAGGGAAAGCAAGAAGTTCAGCAAAGATAACCTTCCGGTGATCTCATTCTTAATAGTTACCTGTTCAGTCACAATTTATATACATACATTAGCATAGTAAAAATGTTTCGCACTATTATTTTTAAATTGATATAAAAATTCACAGATATAATGAAAGATGAACATCGGTAAAAAGAGGGGGGGGGTAAAGATAAAATCGCAGGAAATATAACATTTATCGGATATATCTGTGTAGTTTTTTATAACTTCCATTATTCCCAAATGTGATGTATGCCAGGAGATCGCATGGAGATGACTGAATACTGGCGTCATCTCAGTTCATAGACCTAAGTATCGGACTTTCAGATGATAATTCACAGGTTCCATTCAAGCTGTGCTTGCTTGAGGTTGCGTGACTAGATAGCATTATCAGCAATCAAACAGCCTACTGCATGCAAAATGTGTTCTGGATAGCTAGATTCTAATAAAAGCATCTCAGCTGAAGACATTTCTACGCTGTGGTCCAGTGTCCTAATGAAAAACACTCTGGCATTTGAAAAGACGGGTTTTGGGTTTCAGTCTTAATGGGAATATGATCACTCACTAGGGATACCAGCTATATCCAGATGATGAGTCACGAATGGGGCGAAACATGCATATACTGGATCCTACTGATACCCACCATTAATACCATTAACTTTATAAATTACCATTATTATCATCATCTCTGTTACTATAGGGAGTTGAATATCTGTTCTCATCTATTTGACTCTTTAGCAGTTTAATCTGACCCCCTCATGATTGACCACACTCAATACATGTGTCACATGTCATAACTTATCCTTTACTAACTCCCACTCACTCCCATTTCAACATAAATACTCCATAATTACTCAACCGTCTGAGAATATCTCACTTATTATTGATTCGTACCAAAACTTCTGTCACTAATAGGGACCAGGTTGGTTAGTATTCAGATGTTGGGTATCAGGAATGGGTAGAACGAGATTTGACTGATTTTATGCAAGCTTTCAACTCTCTTCCTTACAGTCAATATATATATATATATGTCCCGATCGATAAATTTCCAGGTCACCACTAGGTCACTTGGAGATTTGTCACTCACAAGAAATAAACCATATTTCCATTGATTTATTTTATTTTTACAATTGGACAGTTTTTCTTTGCATAGAATGTTATTTTTTTTAAGGGAAATTAGAAATGAATATTTGCAGTGAAAAACAGCGAAAAAAATAGGGAAGTGAAAAGAATATCGTAATCCCTACCCTACTGTCACTATTCCAACCTTGGTGGAGGGGGTGGGCTGCTTAAAACTGGGGCTACCAAAAACCTCTCTCCATCATTATGCCGTACATAAATACTCTCTTGTTCATCTTCAATCAATCTATTAAAGCATGACTTCTGATGGTATTTTCTACTCTCGCGAGTATTTAAAATGTTTTACAACCTTCTGATTCTTAAGTTTCCGTTAAACATGTTAAAATTGTACGTGACAGCGTATCTCAATACATGAATTAACCGTTCCTGAGATTTCTACTGCAAAACTGTTTCATGCTCGAGAAATAAAACTGACTGCTTACAGTCTTTGATTTTTCAGTTACGTCCTTGGGTCTTAGAATATACTCCTGCACTTTTATTAAACTGGCTTTTAATCAAACGTCGTGCATTTCTCGAAGGAAGGCAAAGACCGAATTTTGTCACACAATCTGCTGTGTAGGAATTTGATTCGTCTCAATTTCGATCACAAGCTGATGTTCCCTAGTTAAGCTGTCCGGAGTTTTAGTGAGAAGGTGTGAGCAGTAGAGTGGACCAGGTCGGGAGTGAGAATATATACTCACTAATGAAAATTGTCTGGTGGTCACGATAAAGTCACTAATTTGTCGAAGTTGGAATAACATGGACCATTGAATTGGCTCCCAGGGACTGAATGGTCAACGAGATAGCTTTGTAGCCGGAAAGTCCTAGTTTCCAACCCTGGTGAGTACGTACTACTGAAGAATCCCACCTAGGAGGAAATAGCCGTTTTTCCAACTGATTTTTATTATTATTTTTTTAAATTATTTTTATTTTTGATTACAGGTTGATTTCACACCGTATTTTTGGTACAAGTATGGAATTTTCAGCATGGATATCGGTAGCCCATATTTTGCAGGCCGACCATTGATATTGGGTGTGCGTCGGCAGGGAATCGAACCTCAGACCATGTGCATGATCGGCGAGAGTTCTAACCACTGTGCCACAGACGCACTGAAGTCAATTTGTGATCAAACTTGAAATTACTCTTTTACTTGAGGATGCTGGACGAAAAGAAATTATTATGCAGTAATTCCCACCGAAACACTGTCCGGAATAAAGCTGCTATTATTATTATTATTTTTCTATAGTTTGGTTTGTAAGGGTTAGTTATGTTTTTACGAGTTGATCACGGATTGATATCAGTTAGAGAACCATTGAAAACCAGGGAGTACTGGACAGCTGCTGTTTCATCCTAGTTTGAGAATCATCGGCAGTACGCACCCACTGAGGTTCAAACCCAGGACCTTCTGGTTACAAGGCAAGCTCGTATACCATTCAGCCACTGGAACCCAATTCAATGGCCTCCCCATGAATTCTAACTTCTACCAATTCGTGATTTAGCGCGACCCCAACCAATGTCGTTGGTGGGACATCCATCCTCACACGTGACATCTGGTTGAACTTCACTGGTCACGATGTCTCACTAGAACTCCAGGAAACTCCATCCTGTAGTAAGTCACTAGCGAGCATGAGATTAATTTTCTATAGTTTGGTTAGTTATGGGGTCGCGCTAAATCACGAATTGGTAGAAGTTAGAATTCATGGGGAGGCCATTGAATCGGGTCCCAGTGGCTGAATATTATTATTATTGCTGCTCACCATACTACCTCTACTACTCACTACTACTACTACTACTACTATGACGACCACGACTGTCGCCAGTGTTTACAAGAGTAAAAGATACTGAACACTCTTCAAAGCAGAAACTATCTTAAAACTCTCCAATTCACTATCATCACATCCCATCCAGTCGCATACTGTGGGTTTTTTTTTACTTCCCGTTGTGAATTTCATTTGAGATATTGACAATAATCTATCATGACAGCTATCAACAGATATCCAATTGTATATCAAAACATAAGATATACTACATTGTACAAACATATGCACACACATGGACACACTTACAAACCTCATGATAGTGATACTACTACTACTACTACTAATAGTAATGGCTAATTTATTATTATGAACATGAACTCCATTCACTCAGTCAGTCAGTCAGCCAGTCAGTCAGTCAGTTAATCACTCATTCGTTTAGTTTTCCACTAAATTTTAATATTATTTATTGTCATGTGATTATTGATTGGTTTTCTTATGTGTATATGTATACAAATTTGAAACTTTTGTAAGCCTTCTTCTTCTTCTTCAATATATAATATTAAAAAAAACCTGTCTAAAATGTCAAATATCTTTAATAATCCTTTTTCTCTGAACAAAATAAAACCACTCTTAGAGTATATACACGGATAGTTAGTCAGTTGGTTAGTTTGCTAGTTAGCTGTGTGTATAAATGCTCGTCTGTTGTGTGTGTGTGTGTGTGTCGTGGAGTGAGATGTTGAATAGATTTCGTGTCGACTATCAATCGACAGTTTGTTGTAATAATTTTCAATGTTTTTCATGGTAAAACGTCTAATCGATTTGTATAGGTAAATCATCCTCTGCTGTACTCACTGAATCCGGAGTCCCTCAAGGCGCTGTACTCTCCCCACTTCTCTTTTCTTTCTTTCTACATGACTTACCATCTTCAAATGACATTAATTTTGTCAAATATGCTGACGATCTGTCTGTATCTTTGCCTGTCAAATGTCAAAGTGACTGCTCTAAACTTAATCGCTTTCTGTCAGAAATCAGCCAGTGGTGCAAGGAAAATGGTCTTACCCTAAACCCCTCCAAATGCCAAACAGTCAATTTCACCTTTAGGCATAAATCCGACGTAAACAAACTGGTTGGCTCTCACGTGGTATGCAACATAGACGGCACTGAAATAGAAACCAGATCGGAAATTAAATACCTAGGTGTCATTCTATCTGCTGATATCTCCTGGTCGTCTCATATCTTGGCGATTTCTAAGAAAATATTCCGTCTTACCTTCTACATTAAGAAGTTAAAACATTCTGGTATAACCCAACCCTTACTCCTACAATTCATTAATTCTCGCATTCTGCCTATTATTCTCTATTGTTCCCCCTTAGTTTTTCCAGGGCTACTGAAGAAAGACTATAACATATTACGCAGGATGTTAATTGTTGTCAGCAGGGTAAGCAACGTGCCACTTAACCAGCTTGTTAATATTCTGGTCGACAGGCACATGGACTCATGTGAAAAATGGGCCAAATCCATTTTATTTAACTCACACCACCCTCTTCACTCACAACTATCCCCTTGCATCTCATCAGGTAAAACCAGAAGCCAATATAGAAAACTATATGCTCGCACCAGCAAGTACAAAAACTCAACCATACCCTACTTAGCTCGTGTTCTGTGCGATAAAGAAAGCATTAGGCGTGACACCTATAATTCATTAAATAGTCAGTAGAACAAATGGATCTCGTCTTTCCAACTCATATCATTAATAGGTGCAATGGTTTTCTTTCTTTCTTTTCCTTTCCTCTCTTTTTTTCTTTTTTTCCGTTATGTGCTGCTTTGTTTCTTTCTCTCGCTTACGCCAGTTAATAAGACAGCTCCCACTTTTCTAACACCTCCAAACACTGTTCAGCTTTACCTTTGCTACCGACTTGCCAATGTTTCAATAATGAACTGTGATTTCCTTAATCTATGTAGAACTCTATTTATTGTTAATGTACTAACTGGATGCAATACTGTAGTAAAAATTATGAGAATTCAATTCTGTATCACATGTACTATTTTGGAATAAAGCAAATTATTATTATTATAAATTACTAAGTATTAGAGTGTTGGCTTTGTAGGGATTTGATTGATTGGTCTCCATGTTGGGCTGTATCACAAACTGATATGCCTTAAAGGAAACCATGCGCTGGACCAACAATGAGAAGACTCTAGAAGATCTGGATTTCGCGTGTGTGGATGATTTAGGTCTAATGTCACATGAACTCGAAGACTTACTGGTGAAAACCAACTAATTGGCAGAAGAAGCAGGTGGCTAAGACAGGAAGGACTCCAGGTGAACATAGAGAAAACGCAGGTGATGAAGATAGCCAACAAACCAACAGCAACAACTACAACCAGCATCAATCACCATCAACGGGAGAGATTTGACAGAAGTTACCTCCATCACTTATCTGGGAGCATCGTCTCAACCACATGGGTGGAATGGATGAAGATGTCAAAGTCAGAAGTGGAAAGGCAAGATACGTCGTCTTCATTAACCTGAAACGAGTTTGGAAATCTTCTGCGCTAACTCAACATAAAAAAGAAGATTCGGATTTCCAATACAAGTGTGAATTTGGTCACCGCTTCTATACGGGTCAGAAACTTGGCCAGTATGTCTCGAAAAGGATTTACAACAGGTTGCAGAATTTCATCAACAGCTGCCAACTTCACTGGCTCCTTACTTAAGATCAAATGGCCAGAGAGAATAAGTATAACAAGAAACTCTGACAACAAACCCACCAAAAGACAATCGCTCAACTAATTAATATGTAGGAGAAAATGGAGACGAATCGGGCATACATTGAGGAGACCGTCGAATGACATCGTGCGCCAGGCCATAGCCCGAGTGGAATCCAAATTAGAAGCGGTGAGTGGGTTGTCGGTGCAAAGGTGACATGGAGGAGATCCTGTGCTGAGGAGGGGATGAGCAATTGTGGACAATCGTGGCCCAAGCGCTAAGAGAATGGCAAAAGATAGGAAAAGGTGGAGATGTGTTGTTGAAGCCCTATGTTCCACTTGGAACTCACGGGGAATAATTATTTTTACGAGTTGATCATGGATTGATATCAGTTAGAGAACTATTGAAAACCAGGCACAGAGAGTACTGGACAGCTGTTTCGTCCTAGTTTAGGAATCATCGGCAGTACGCATCCACCGGTGTTCGAACCCAGGATCTTCTGGTTCCAACAGAACTATAGGAATAATTATTATCTTTGTAATTTAACGGAAACCATGGAAACCAGGGATGGAGTACTACAGACAGATGTTTTCTTCAAGTTTGGGACATTTCACCAGGATACATCCATAACCCTGTCAGGGGTTGAACTTAGGACCTTCAGGTTGATCATTCAGCTACCGGAATGAAATTCTGCTTTCTGGCCACTAGTAATTGAATATGGGGTGAAGCCACCTGAAGTTCTAGTGGGAAATCATGACTAGTAAGGTATACTAAGTCGGGTCTATATTATTATTATTATTGTTCCCTTGGGTTCCCAGTGGAATATAGGGCTTCAACTGCACGTCTCCACTTGCTTCTGTCTTGTGCTGTACTTTTCACTTGCATCCATGTTAATCCATACTGTTTCAGTTCCTCATCACACGATCTCCCCCATGTCACCCTTGGACGTCCCACTGGCCACTGGGTCTAAGGATAGATAATCAACGATGACGTCGAATGACAGTGGAGTTATACATGGCAAGCTTGTCAGATGTTGAAAGTCATCAGTTACTGGGTTTTATTCCAGTGTATGAATGGTCAGTGGACTCACCTTGTGAATAGAAGGTCCTGTGTCCGATCCCCAGTGCAATTATATGAGCTTAATGCTGTAGAGTTCCAAATAAGGATGAAACAGCTGTTCAGTATTCTCTGGTTTTCAATTCGGAGTTCATTATTATGCGCGTATGTGTGTAGATATATTAATTATCAAGAAGTAAAAATGTTATAATGATTTATGTGTAATTTCATATAAACTCCAAGACTTAAAGACGAAAACTAACAAACTGGCAGAAGAAGCAGTTAGTGAAGACAGGACTCCAGGTGAACATAGAGAAGATGGAGGTGATGAAGATAACCAACCAACAACAACCAGTACCAGTCACTTTAAAACTGGAGAGCTTTGAAAGAGGTTACTTGCTTCACTTATACTGGAAGAAGCATTTCATTAACAGGGGGAACAGATGAAGGTGTTAAAGCTGACCAGAATTGTAAAAGGCAAGGTACGTCTTCATCACCATGAAATCGCTTCTGAAATCTTCTGCACTCTGCAGCATAAACAACAAGATTAGGATTTTCAACACTAATGTTAAGTCAGTCACTTCTTCTGTGTGTGTGTGTGTGTCAGAAATTTGACACGCGTTACGAAGAGCGTTTCAAACAGGTTAATGCAGAATTCTATCAGCAGTCGTCTTCGCTGGCTGTATATTAATGATCAAATGGCCAGAAAAAATTGGAAACAAAAAACTCTGGGAACGAACCAATCAAGAACCGATTGCTCAGCGAGTAAGTCGAAAGAAATGGAGATGTAATGAGCACACACTGAGGAGACCACTGAGTGACACTCTAAGCACTCTAAGCCTTTGCTCTAGTGGAACCCGAATATGAAACGACTAGTTGGGTGTGTATCCGATGATGACATGGAGGAGATCGTGTGAGGAGAAGATCGGAGATTATGGGAGATCGTACGTAGCGTCAGCTAAAGAGGATTGAAGAAAGTAGAACAAAGTGGAAACGTGCTGTCAAAGCCTCACACTCTGCTCGGAACCCAAGGGAAAAATAATAATATGATAATTACCTAGTAGTTGCCTAGTGTCGACTGAATTGGGATAGGAGACTCACTATTGTAACGACTGGGGACAAACATTAAGAATTTAGATTGTGGGATTTGTGGAGGATGTGAATTGACTTGATGTGAGTCGTCAGATTTCATTACGAACGAACATCATGCAGGCAGGTCATTGAAAACCAGGGGACCACTGGACACCTATTTTGGAACTCATCAGTAAGCAGTGCGCACCTGTGACCCTAACAGGGGTCAAACTCGGTGGACCCCACTGATCACGACTTCTGAGCACATAGCTTTAGGGTATCCCAAGTGATCCACAACAAGAAACTTACGGAATTCTTTGAAGTGAGAACAGGAGTAATACAAACTGGCTGCCTACTATCGCCAATGATTTTCTTGATTGCAGTAGACTGGATAGTGCGACAGACAATTAGTGGGCAACGAGGAGACAGGCATGAAATGGAACCACACAAAAAAACTTGGAGGATCTGGACTATGCCGATGATCTATGTCTGATTTCCCACAAACTGGAAGATATGCAAGCGAAAAGCAACAAATTGGCAGAAGAAGCATCCAGAGAAGATAAGACTTCAGGTGAACATAGAGAAAACAGAGTTGATGAAAATTCCCGGGCAACACCCCCAACAACAATCAGCATAAATGGGAGGAACCTGAAAGAAACAACCTCCTCTTCCACCTAACTGGGAAGCATCATTTCAACTACAGGCGAACGGAACTGACGAGGATATCAAAGCAAGAATCGGAAAAGCAAGACAAGCTTTCACTACTCTCAAGTCTGTGTGGAGGTCAACAGCATTCAACATCAAAAATAACATCCGAATTTTCAACTCCAATGTGAAGTCAGTCAGTGCTACTCACTATACGGATCAGAGACTTGCACTGAGCGTCATAAAGAGCATCTCAAACAAACTACAGACCTTCATTAACGGTTGTCTTCGCTCAATACTCAAGATTAGATGACTGGCCAGAAGAGATCAGCAACAGAGATCTCTGGCAATCAGCGAACCAACCCATCACGAACCGATTGTAAAATAAATAGGCAGGAAGATTTGGAGGTGGATTGGCCATACTCTGAGGAAACCATCAAGTGACATCACAAGATAGGCCCTCGAGTGGAACCCGAAAGGGAAGTGGTGAGTTAGTCATCAATGCGAGGGTGACTTGGAGGAGGTGATGCGAAGAGGAGTTGAAAACGTCTGGGCAGACTTGGAGCCAGGTGAAGATTCTAGCAGTGAACAGAACGCGATGGAGACGCACGGCTGAAGCCCTATGTTCCTCTAGGAATTAAAGGAAATAATTATAATAAATAATAATAAATCTAATAGCCATCAATAAGCTGGAGATTAGTATTCAAATTGTGTGATTTTTGGGGATTTGGATTACTGTTGGTTAGTGACAACAACAGAAATTGAAAACATCAGGAAACCATGAATTTAGGTTCCAGCTTCGTCAACATTGGTCAGGTTGTCGTTGAAATACTGGAAGGACTGATTTCCTCTCGAATCATCTAAACCCAGTTAGAGACGTTTCCATTGAAGACTTCAGTTACCTACCACTAAGCACTAGACAAAATGACTTTATAATTATACCCTGCTGACAGTCACGCAAAAAGTCAAATACTGTCTCACATTTAACTCACTGGTAATATTTGTAAACTTGTGCACTCAATGAATAGAGCTCGAGGTTATACATTTGCCTATATTCACAAGTAACAACAGGTTCACAATTTTCTGAGTGTTTGTTTTCAAGCATATAGCCTATTTCGTATCTGCGTGTGTGTATGTGTCATGAAACTCATGACAGATATGTGCACTGAAGTAATACACATGAATGTATATTATAACGTGTATAGACGTGCAATCAGATTTTTCCATTCATTTGTGTTCTGAGTGGAACATTGGGTTTCAGGTCTTGAAACCTTGAGGTTTCAGTAACGCAAGGTATCGTTCTTACGGGATGTGGTTGCCACAGTCCCACACCTAACTTTCCGTGTTTTCTTGGTTTTATTATAGGCTAAGAGACGTTTAGGTGTGCGTCGGACAGGAATCGAACCATGACCACATGTGTGTGGATGGTGAGCAATTCCCCCCCCCCCTCGCATCCTGCCTATTATTCTCTATTGTTCCCCTTAGTTTTTCCCGGGCTACTGAAGAAAGACTATAACATATTACGCAGGATGTTAAAGGTTGTCAGCAGGGTAAGCAACGTGCCACTTAACCAGCTTGTTGTTAATATTCTGGTTGACAGGCAAATGGACTCATGTGAAAAATGGGCCAAATCCATTTTGTCTAACTCACACCACCCTCTTCACTCACAACTATCCCCCTGCATCTCATCAGGTAAAACCAGAAGCCTATATAGAAAACTATATGCTCGCACCAGCAAGTACAAAAAATCAACCATACCCTACTTAGCTCGTGTTCTGTGTGATAAAGAAAGCATTAGGCGTGACACCTATAATTCATTAAATAGTCAGTAGTACAACTGGATCTCGTCTTTCCAACTCATATCATTTATAGGTACAAAATTTTCTTTCTTTCTTTTCCTTTTCTCTCTCTTCCTTTTCCGTTATGTGTTGCTTTGTCTCTTTCTCTCGCTTACGCCAGTTAATAAGACAGCTCTCACTTTTCTAACACCTTCAAACACTGTTTCAGCTTTATCTTTGCTACTGACATGCCAGTGTATTGTTGTAATAATGAACTGTGGTTTCCTCAATCTATGTAGAATTCTATTTATTGATAATGTACTAACTGGATGCAATGCTGTAGTAGAAATGCTGAGAATTCCATTCTGTATCACAAGTACTGTTTTGAAATGAAGCAAATTATTATTATTAGTTATCTGTAAATCTAGGTATAACACGCCATCTCTGGGAGAGGAAGATTTCAATATATGTTATACAATGTTATACACACAGTGAACTCACCTCTAAACCTGCTTCTTCTTGCGTTTCATGATTGAATGCATTCGGCATATAGGTTAAATTATAACCGATATTTTTACACAATGGTATTTCAATTGGAATACATTTCTCTGGTCGAAGTACCTTATCATTATCGTTAGCATTGAGTAAAGATTGACCTGAAATGGCTTGATGGTAGCCTGAGGATAAAGATGACGATGAGACTGATGACGAGGAGGATGCAGACGAAGCTGACGAAGATGATGCCGATGGACCGGACATGAGATGATGATTCGAATTCATTGAATTTTCCCTACTACTACTACTACTACCGCTGCTTACACCGGCATTTTGTAAACTTGATCGTTTCATACGTTTCAAAAAGGATGAAGTATTTATAGTGGTATAGAATCAGTCATATCATTCTCATGATTAAATATTTGAATATGACGATTATTATTATGATTGACATGTTTATTGAACTGTTGAACATTATGACTGGCGCCATTTACAATGCCGGGTGTTTTAAACAAAATGAGAATTTCCAAAAATATTGTAAGGATAATCCTCATTTTTTTAAAAAGAATTCGTGATGGACAGATAACTTTTGATTTATTGATTTATCGATTGATTGATTGATTGGATGTTTGCTTGTCTACCAATGTTTTTGAGGATAATTTATGAAGGAAGGGAAATATTTTTGTTGTTAGGCGATATCTACAAGAAGAAAAGAAAAATGCTTTAATAAAGTGCTATAAAAAGGTATCTTGAAAACTATGAAATTTTTTGCAGGTCCATTTTTTTTCCTTCAAGTTCCCCAGTGGAACAGAGGGCCCCAAGCTAGCGGCTTGAAGTTTCTTCAGCAGTGTTTATTTTACAGGATGGGGTTGCTAACCTCATGTCCAACCTTTCCTCTTCACCAGCATTATTTCTGGCTTAGCGAGGTGAAGGAGTGCGTCCTGTGGCCGGGAATCGAACATCGGACCATGTGCATGGTCGGCGAGCGTACTAACTGCTATGCCACCGACGCCTTTCATTTAATTGTAGTTGTATTCTCTGAACTGGATCGAATGTTTTCATTGAGAAGGTATGATTGATTATCCTTCTACAACAACGTCATCAGTTATTACCTCAGGATGAAGTGAGTTTTGTGTTAAGATTATTCAAGAATAACGGGAGTGTCTTTCCTGATGATCCTTAGTGTAACTGAATGTCCTGTGGGTTCGACGGTATTTGGAAAGTCATGGTGCTAGCCAAAAAAGACATTAGTGAACCGAATACAATGTGGATGTTCGAAAAAGAATTCAGTTCCACTGGGAAAGCCATTGACAAATCATTGTAATAATAATAATAACAATAATAATGATAGAAATATATTTAGTGAGTCATTTTTTGTGCGTATGCATGTGTTTACTTTGGACAAGTAGGGCATACTGTGAGTGTATATAGAAGATCGATAATTTTCTTCTCGAGTTTTACCGCCTACAAATGAATATCCCTCATTTTCTCGGGAAAATACGCTGTTCCTTTTAGAATCAACAAATATTTTATCGAACAACTTTCAAAGAACAATCAGTGTCCACTATTTACTTGTGTAGTATATCAGCCATGTCCAGAAAAGCTCGCTGATGAACTCAGTGACTTAGGTACTGGTTGACACACGTTGGAACCCTGAATGGATCATCATGATGATGATGATAGTGACGGATGGTAACCGGCGAGAAGCCCTAATATGAGGCCTCCTATTGATTTCAACTTGCCAACAACAAACTAATCCACCTATTAGTTAGATTTATTTGTAATAAAATCAAAAGCGATACATTAATAATGACTGGATGAGACCTTTAGTAAGATTCTTAATAAGGCTGGAATTAGAGTGGTGTTTGAACCAACTCGACTTGAAGCCTCGACAGATTCAAATAAGGGAAATGATATGACTTGCCAGATATCATGTAACGATTGTGGGGTCAATTACATGTGTTAAACTGGTAGAGTGTGGTTAGTCAAGTTATCAGAATATCAGGCGGTTACCTAGAGCTAAAATGATTGACTCGACTAAGCTAAGTAATTTACAAAAAAATGCGACCATTGCACTGCATTCACTTGTATGTAATCACAACAAAAATGGAGGGAAGGCATAAAAGTATTAAAAATTAATGTTGTCAGATGGGGAGAGAAAGAGAGAGGGAGGTCCGTCACCGGACCCTTGTTCACTGAATCCATATCAAACACTTACACTAGGAATGAAACAATATCAATTAAAATCAAAGGAAAAGAAATTATGGAACCGTATAAATAAATAAGTGCGTCGGTGGTATAGCGGTTAGGATGCTCGCCGACCATGCACATAGTCCGGGGTTCCATTTCGACGCACATTGAATGATCCCCGGCCACAGACGCACTCCTTTACCTCGCTAAGCCAGAAATAATGCTGGTGAAGAGGAAAGGTTGTGCATGAGGCTAGCAACCCCTTCCTGTAAAATAAACACTGCTACAGAAACTTCAAGCCACTAGCTTGAAGCCCTATGTTCCACTGGGGAACGTGAAGGAAAAAAAATAAATAAGTAACCCATAGTTATATGAGTGAGCGTCTTGAAATATGTAATATATATATATATATTGTGTTTGAAACTTTATCAATGGAATGTAGAAGTTCTGTTCATATATCAATGACGAATTCATCATATCTGAATCCCACTCAGAGGTTATATTTCCACTCACTGGCCTAATACTATATCGTTAACTGACTGATTGACCTATTGATCCTGTTTACTCATAAAATAGATGGTAGATTCACCTGTACAATGTTCGTCAACTATGCACATGACCAAGGGGTCAATCCCTGGCCTTCACTTCTAAGCCTCGCCTAGTTTAATAATCAAAAGTAACCCAAGAATAAGAGGAGGAAAGTTGGACGTGAGGTTAGCCACACAAAAGAATGGAAAGAGAACTATTAAAATGACTAAGCATAGTATATCTTCATTTATTTCCTTATTATTTTCTTACTCTGAGAAAGTAGAATAGTAAAAGTTAACTCCAAGATTATTCATGAAATGACATCAGTTAGAGAACCATTGGAAAGCCATCAGGGAGTACTAAACAGCTGTTTCGTCCTAGTTTGGGACTCTTCTTTCAGCACGCACCCACCGCTGTTCCAACCCAGGGAACTTCCAGTCAAATGACAAGCTCGTAGACCATCCAGCCACTAGGATCTGATCCCGTGGTCGATGAATTTCAACACCACTATATCAGGTCCTAGTGGATGAATGGTCAACGGACTGCAACAGTAGCCGGAAGGTCCTCAGTTCGAACCCTGGTTTGTGCATACTGTCAAAGAGTTGGTGATCTATCTTAAAAACGACCAAAACCATGGAAACAAACACTTAAAAGTTGATTATTTTTCAAAAAGTTCTCATGCCTTCAATCTCAATGAACAATGAACTGGTCATTAAAACAATCCAAAACAAAGCCATCCATTCACCTATTCATAAACACACATACACAAACATACAAACACGAATATATATACGCACTGATCACTTCTGAAAGGCGTTTGAGATAAGTCAAGTGGGAAAAGTGGTGGAAAGGAAAAACCTACTACTTCCACCATATTAATTATTACTACTATTACTATGATTATGATTATACTTTAAAATGAAACACGCAAACTCAGTCAAATGCAAGGGAAAAAAAAGTAGGAGAACTTCTAATATGTATATCTGTCAATTACCTATCCATCTTGCATTAAAATAGCTTCTTGAATTTTTGTAGACAGGCACACACTTGTAAAGCCAGACACCCACCGACCCATTCACACACACACACCACATACACACGAGTGTAGGTGCGTACGCACGTACGAATTCGTGAATACTACAACTCTCAGCCTCTTATTACTGTTTCAACCAAACATATATATGCATATATATATGCCAATCAATCTGGAGAGAAAAAGCCCAATGTGGAAAAATGTAGTGAATGGCTGGCTGCCTAACTCACTGACTGACTGACTGTCTAATTAACTGACTTAAGATATACATATATATATGCTGGAATATGGACTATACTACTTAAATGGTAAAAAGTCAAGTAGTTTAAATCGCTGTCAAAAAAAACTACTCAGAGAATAGGGTGGTGGTGGAAAGAGGTACACTGGGTGGATGAAGAACAGACAAAGCAAACTATAAAAATAAGTAAAGTAATGAAAAAGAACTATCAACCTGAACAGTAATGGAAAAACACAGGGGAAAAAACCAGCGAGAATTTATCACGCACACAAAGTGAGTGTGTAAAAGATGGAGTTGATGGAGTAAAATCAAGGGTATGAGGATAAGGAGTTTGAGTCATCAATCACTAGCCGTATCTCACTCAGTAAGAAAAGGTATATAATTATCCTCAGCCATGATGATATTATTTTATTTTTAAGAAGGAAATTAAAATCGAGAAATGTACAAGTATTAGATGGTTGGAGGCAATCGGCCACAGGAAGCCTTGCTTGACCTAGGTTTCGTGCTAGTTGGCACTCATCAGCAAGGCGCATCTGCAACCTTGAAGGAACTGATGTCCCTTCTGAGATTCGAACCCGCGTCACCCAGTGCTGCAGTCAGAGACGTTACCACTGAGCTATTCAGGCTCGCGACTGACCTCCTGTAGGACTGTATAGGATATTTTTGATTGCACACTAGTCAGTAACTAGTGTAATGCGTCTAGTCCTATCTTCGGTGCAGACTGAATTCTACCAGTCATGTTTGCAATGTGGCCACCATGCTAGGTGGCTCGCCATTACGGTGCACTGTGAATTGTTGGTATTAGATGGTTGGAGGCAATCGGCAACCATCTAATACCAACAATTCACAGTGCACCGTAATGGCGAGCCACCTAGCATGGTGGCCACATTGCAAACATGACTGGTAGAATTCAGTCTGCACCGAAGATAGGACTAGACGCATTACACTAGTTACTGACTAGTGTGCAATCAAAAATGTACAAGTATTATTGAGATCTTACCGATACTCTATCATCTTTTTATTATCATTATTCGTATTCTCTTAGTGGAATATAGAGCTACAGTAGCATATTGCCATTCTTCCTCCCCCCCCTCTTATTCTTCGCACTCCTTTTTAGCTGTTTCTACAATCGCTCATTAGTTTTCATTTCCCCCTGTCATGATCTTCTCCATATCACCACTGGAATCACATCCAACTCATGGTTTCCCATTCGCGTTCACCTCGAATGACCGCCTGGCACATTTTGTCACTCAACGGTCTCCTCAGCGTATATTCAGTCCACCTCCATTTTTTCCGGCACATATGCTGCTTCGTCTCTAGAGTTCCATGTTAATAATCCTTTCTGGCTGGCCATCTGATTTTTAGTACGGAGCCAGTGAAGGGAGCTGTTGATGAAAGCCTTTAGAAAGCGGTTGGAAATGCTTTTGTTAACGGGCATGTCAAGTCTCCATACCATATAGAAGCACTGACTTGACATTAGTTTAGTGTTACAGAGTCTGTCTGATATTCACAATTAATTAAAGCTGATAACTCACTTAGTTAGTTGGGTCAGATCTCTCAAGTACCAGATCATAGGTCAAAATTATAGTACGAAGGCTGATGATACTACACAGTATTTTCTCCCTAGGCTGCTATAGGCAGAATAGAAATCCAACTAGCGGACCAACTCACTGAAAGTCCAGGTATTCACTGAAACTTTAGAAATGAAAGGTCGTTGAGTTCACGTCTCAGTGGATACAATCAGATGATGAGGCACGAATACAGTGAAACATTCATGATAGAAGACTGCACTGCTACAACCGTCTAGTGATCTATGGTTTTCAATGATTCCCTAACTGATATAGGATCGTAACGAAATCTACAGTGAAACTAATCATTACGTTAACGAATCTTCATTATTCCTTGAGATACAGGTGGAAATCCGTTAGTTAACCCTCAAAGACAACTCGATATCCATTCTACACTTAAAACCTATGAATTAATTGTCTCACCCTAATCATCCGGTTAGTCAAATCAATACAGATCTATAGCCCTTAGCCCCCTCCTTCACCCAAGAAAAAAAGCAAGGTACAGATCTTTAACATTAATGTCAAGTCGCTACTCCTGTATTCTTCAGAGAGGTGATGTATTTTGTCACCAAAAAAAGGATCATCAACCACAGCCAACTCCATTCACTCCGTGCTAATGATCAGATGGTCAACCACACAGAATAAACAACAAGAAATCCTAATAAAAATGCAGAAAGAAAATGGTGACATACTGACATACTGTGCGTCGGTGGCCCAGTGGTTAGGACTCTCGCCGATCATGCACATGGTCCGGGGTTCGATCCCCTGCCGACGCACACCCGATATCTATGGTCGGCCTGCGAAATTTGGGCCACCGATATCCACGCTGAAAATGTCATACTTGTACCGAAAATACGGTGTGTCATCAAGCTGTAATCAAAATAAAATAAATTATACACTGACGAGACATCCAAGTGACACCGAACGCCAAGTTGGCCAACAATAGTCACCTGAATAGGAAGAAGTCAGAGACGAGTTGAGCATGAGTTTGAAGGGAATTTGGCCAACAGTTGTGAAGTCAACAGAAAATGACCCAAGAGAACTGAGTGGAACAAAGATTTCCCTCCAAAGCTCTCGGTTCCATCCGGAAACAAAGAAAGGGTTGTAATCAATCACATAGTGAAATTCAAGCTAACTGACCAAAATGGAGAAAAAGAAAATGAAATTTTCCCGGAGAAAACTTTATTTTTCACTAATTAATCTAACTCGTTTATTCATCAACACATCGAAAGAGATTGAAAAATAAAATGTCGATGAATAGTGGAAGGAAAGAAAATAGTAAACGCGCGTTTTGTATCTACTCCCAGTATATCCAAATAACAATGGAGTAAAGGCACACTCACATTCATATTCATGTACATACATACATAGACACTTACGTACTCAATTTCTTGTTTTAAACATTTCCGAAATGAAAAAACGAAAGAAAAATTTAGTTGTTTTCTTTTGTCTTTTTTCTCCGGAAAATAAATAGAGTAAATGAATTGAAAACAATTTTGTACTCTGAGAGAAAATATTTTGGAAAAATGTTATTATGAAAGAATTATTACTAATTTCTCACCGCTATTATTATTATTACCATTATTGTTTTTGGTTTCGGGTTCTCAACTTGGCTTCCCTCATTCCACCTTAATCCATCCATCTCACTTTCTCATGCATTTCTTTCTATTCAGGCTATCAGTTTCCACTGCCTTGCTTGCAATAGAGGGAGGCAGAAAGAGAGGGGGGTGTTTGACATTCAATGAGTTCAACTCACTGAGATTAAAATCATTGTCTCCGTTATTGCTGTTATTATTATTATTAGTACCATTATTGTTTTCAAAAAATTTAGATAAACATTTTGCATTTTTTGTCGTAAACAACTGTTTTTCGTTGTTTACGATAATGAAATACTGCTTATATCTATGTATGTGTGCATAATTCAGTAGTATATTAAGTCGAATTCACAATTTGCATCGTTCAAGGAGATGGAATCTCACCACGGTTTCCCTTGGAAATCAAAATTATTCAGACCGCAGAATATGATTTGCTTGATACCGTTATCGATCTAGATCACTTTAGTGGTCCAGCTAATAGGAGCTAATAGTTTATGTGAGTGACATACAACTACTTATCCGAGTCATTCAGTAGTATATTACTCTAAAACTTCGTTTATCTAAGCTTTTATTTTCAAATGTTAGTATGTAGGGAGCACTGGATAGCTTATTTATCCTAGTTTTTGGGGCTTGAAAGCACCACATGCCTATGACGCCAAAGCCAGGCTGTGAGGCGAGCTCATTGACTGTTCAAGCATTGAGTAGCGCGGAACCCAGTCTTACAATTCACGATATATGTAGCACTACTGACAACCAGCGTCATTGGTGAGGACTTGTTAGTACACATACGATTTGGTGAACCCCCTAGTTTATTCTTTTATTGGTATTCTGAATATATTTCGAATATTTATGATTAAATTATCAAAGACTGAAAATTAGTGACCGGTCTTGCAAATTGGTGTTATTCTGATCGATTGTATTTAACGGTGAAATCCAACTTTCCGGCGTTTCGTCCCACTTCGAGATTCATCATCTGGATGCATGTATTTGCCAGCAAAAGAATACTACTGAAATGTTTCATTCAATCTTAACATCCTTCTTATTTTGCGGGTCAATAAATGCTGAGTAGAGTTTCATTTTTGGGAAGGGATATGACTTCGACATCGGTGATAAGTTTTATGCTGAGATAATAAAGTATCGTTTCCATTTTGTTATCTACTTTCTCCGTTTTTCAAGAAAATAAAACAACAAAGTGAGAGCGGAGAAATAATATACTCGCTTTCAGTTAGCTCCTCATCAACGGTTCTACACTATTACATCTATAGTTTTGTATATGAAAAATTGTGACAATGGATATGAACTATCATTTTTTTGGAAGAGAAAGGGTGACCATAATTATGGAGTTCAGCATCAGTTATTTTATTGGGATTGAGACATCAAGTTATAACATCATCAGTAATCTCTTAGATTATAAATGAGTTACGTAGCAATACCATTGTTCAGTTCTTAGTGCTCAAAAGAAACTGTAAGACTGATAAGTAGCCAAGGTAATCCAAGTACTCTAAATTACTTCTAACACATAAATTACACCTAATCATAGTGCCATTTTGGTGGATGGTGACTCTCAGTAGATTCCAGGACGCGAATCTCGTTCATTTTTGGACTCATCATTTAAATGTACTACCTGCATTCCCATTGACTAAGTGACACTTTCATCACAGGGACTCGAACCCAGTGCCTATCGTTTCAAATTGCCCAGCAGGCCACTTGCGCCATGATAGACAGTGTGCTTTTAGCATTTCCCACTCAATTAAACATTCATTCAAGTTTATGTGTTGTGACTCTTAAAATGTGATGATATCAGAAGAGACAATCTTTGTCTGTTTATGCTTTTAAACAAATGTGACTTACTTACACACACACACACACAAACACACAGAGAAGCACACGACATGAATATATATAATGCTTCATTAGTGTCTCGCCTACCATGAGTGTGTTTGTTAATGCATTGTGAGCCACACCTATTCTTGTATAGAGATGGAGCATACCACTTGACTTTTCACGCCATTTTAGGCCAAATAAAAATGATTGATACACTGACCTACCTACCTACCATGAAGCATACATAGTACAATACCTTAGGGAGTTAGGGATGGCGTGGAGCCGGGGTGGAGTGGGATAAGGTGACATGTGAAGGTGACGATTAAACTAAGGTATAAAACTCTTATCAGAAAGATAACAAAAGTACGAAGAGTTGACTCCAGCTTCTTTATTTATTTGTTTGTTTATTTATTCATTTTCACTCGTTTTTTCCTCAGTCCTGTCTCCATATCTGTTTTACTCTCATTGTCTTTCTCTGCTGTGTGTTCATCACACACACACACACACGTGTGATGACTCCACTATTCTCACTTAGAATTGATAGACAGGTGTGATGGGGAGAATGATGGAATAAAAAATAAACTTGAGTAGAACTTTCAGTTCTCCTCATTTAATTTTTTCGTTTACTTTAATGATGCTGTTTTCTAAAGGTTAACGCCCCGAGTGAGTAAAGATTATTACTGCCATCACTATTATTATTAGTAGTAGTAGTAGTAGTATATTCATCATCCTCAACGTTACTGGTAGTAAGAAGATTTTGCCTACTTTTCACATTACTACTTTCAGGTGAACATAGAGAAAACAGGAGTGATGAAGATTCCTGGACAACATCACCAACAGCAACAACAACAGACAACAATCAGACAGCGTAAATGGACGGAATATGAAAGAAGCAACCTCCTTTACCTACCTACCTACCTACCTACCTGGAGACCATCATTTCAACTACAGGCGGATTGGACTGATGAGGATATCAAAGCGAGGATCATCGGGAAAGCAAAGCAAGCTTTCATTGCTCTCAAGTCTGTGCGGAGATCAACAACACTCATCATGAAAAATAAGATGTGGATTTTCAACTCCGGTGTGAAGTCAGTGCTACTTTATGGATCAGAGACATGGCGCGTCATAAAGAGCACTTCAAACAAACTACAGAATTTCATCAACAGCTGTCTTCGCTCAGTACTACTCAAGATCAGATGGCCAGCCGGCCAGAAAAGATCAGCAACAGAGTGAGATCTCTGGCAATGAGCGAACCAACCGACCCGGCAGGAACCGATTGTGAAACAAATAGGCAGAAAGAAATGAAGGTGGATTGGCTATACTCTAAGAAAACCATCAAGTGAGTGTCATCACACGCCAGGCGATCACTCGAGTGGAAACTGAATAGGAAGCGGCTAGTTGGTCGTCAGTGCGATGGTGACATGGAGGAGATCATGTGAAGAAGAGATGAAAGCATGTGGGCAGACATGGAGTCAGGTTAAAATGTTGGCAGAGAACCGAACGCAATGGAGACGTGCGACTGAAGCCCTATGTTCCTCTTGGAACTAAAGGAAGCAATAAATAATAATAATACTTCCAGTCAGTCAGTCAGTCGATTTTAGTATTATCTTTTATAGAACTACTATTAATTATTTTCCATGTAGATTAATTCGTGAACCGATATTGGATACAGAACCATTCATGACCTAAGCAGGGATCGGAAACATGACCTTTAAGTTACCAGGTCACCCTGTTGACTATTCGGACACTCTGATGGAATATAAAGACTCATGAATTCTTATTTCTGTTAATTCATTATATATGTAGCGTCACTACTACCAGACAACATTATCAGTAAGCATTCCTTCTCACACTCCACTTCATCGATCCCTCTGGTCATGGCTTTTCAACAGAATTTCAAGCAACGTTATCCTGTGGTTCATCTATAACTAGTAGGCGTCAGAATAATTTCCAAGTGTTTGTTAACAGGGATTTGTTTGATTTCAAGTTAGGCGACGAGTGGACACCGCTTGGAGAAGAAATAAAAGTCAGGAAGTACTAACTAGTTGTTCCATCCTAGTTTGTGACTCTGCAGCAATACACACTAATGACCCAACTAGGGTTAGAAACCAGGGTCTTCTGGTTACAAGGTCAGACCCAGCCACTCGGATGAATATTTGCTTCGCCCTGACAGAGTGGACCCCACAGACAGCGACTTTTCTAATTACAGCTTCAGAACATCTATCTAGTAGCTAGTTGCTAGTGTCCTGAAGGTTGATATCCAGAGTTTGAGTTTTGTAAGGATTTTGATTTAATGAGATAAAAATTGAGAACAATCTGTAATCAGTAGTTCAGAAGGTTGAGATGTCAAGGAAGAGAGATCAGTTTAACCCAGAAGATTATAAAAGTATGAGAATTACTATTCGTGTTGGCTTACTCTGCTTAGTGGCCTACTGAACAACACTGTAGTTTTTAAGCCTGTAAAAACTGAATTCTGCTCAAGGCAAAGTATACTGACAGTTAGTTGGAGACAGGTACAATCACTCGAAGAGTCTTAGAGGAGGACAGAAATGCACGCTGAAGATATAACTTTTAGACGCCTGGAAAATGAAATCAAAGTTTAACGACCAGAGATCTGATGATAAGAGAGAGAACAGTAAACGACGGAATAGATGAAGTATTCTGTGTTAACAGAATAATATGATGAGAGATCTATTAATCACATGACTAAGCTTTTTTCATATGAACCCCCAGGGGTTATAATAAAAAATTATGACGGCCTGGGTCAACCAAGTTGGCTTTGAGGATAGATACTGACCAACTGTATGGATTGGTGGTAGAGCTACGTCGCAAACTGATGGATTTCAACACTTATGAGTCAATGAATTCCAAATCATTTTTTTAATTTTTTTAAAATTTTTTAAATTTTGGTTACAGCTTGATGCCACACCGTATTTTCAGTACAAGTATGGCATTTTCAGCATGGATATCG
Organism: Trichobilharzia szidati; assembly: GCA_944472155.2. Classification (NCBI taxonomy): domain Eukaryota; kingdom Metazoa; phylum Platyhelminthes; class Trematoda; order Strigeidida; family Schistosomatidae; genus Trichobilharzia; species Trichobilharzia szidati. The sequence goes on from OX235271.1 coordinate 28,263,943, forward strand.
GTAGCCCAAATTTCACAGGCCGACCATAGATATCGGGTGTGCGCCGGCAGGGGCTCGAACCTCGGACCATGTGCATGGTTGGCGAGAGTCCTGACCACTGTGCCACCGATGTACTTGAATGGTCTACTGGTTTGCCTAGAAAACGGAAATTCCTAAGTTCTATCCCTCATGCGAGTAAACTGTCGACTGTCGCCTGGTTTTCATTGGTTATTCGACTGATATCGATTTCTTTACGAAATTCACCTTGAAATCAATGGAATTCCCACAAATCTAACATTTGAAAACAATCTACAATGTCTCAAATTTAATCAGAGTTAGTGTATAGGTGGGAAAACCCAATTTCTAAACATTACTAATTCAAGTGCGATCACAGATTGATATCATCTGGAGAACCATTGAAAACCAGGCAGTACTGGATGGCTGTTTCGTCCTAGTTCGGGACTCGTTGGCAGTATGCACTCAACGGGTTTCGAATTCAGGACCTTCCGGCCACAGGTCAAGCTTTTAGACCATTCAGCCAATGGAAACCAACTGTCAATGGCCATCCCATGAATTCTAACTTCTATCAATTCGTGATTTTATTGCTCCCTAGAGACTGGCTGGAGGACGGAGTTGCCCAGAGTCCTAGTGGAAATTCATGACCATTGGGGCTCAACCAGTCGGAAATGAGGAAAAATGCTTGCCGATGACACTGGATAGTGGTTGTTACGCTGAAATCACGAACTGATAGAAGTTAGAACTCATGGAGTGGCCATTGTGTTGGGTCCCTTTGGCTGAATGCTAGCTAGGCAAGCACTGCTGAGTTTTCCGCTTTGGATCAACTGACACGTGGCACTGTCACCTAGCCAACTATTGAATGAGAATGAATTATTCAGCTTCTCATGTGTGTATTGATTAATATTAGCAACTATTCTTATGATGATTTATCTCTCTATCTTACAATCCAATTTTATGAGGAAAATTGAATATAAATACTATTGCACAGCTAGAGAAAATGAATTCGTCAAAAAAAACGGGACCCTTCTTTGAACTACTTGTCTTGTTTTTATTAATGCTTGGATATGAATTATATCTAAAGAGTCCGAAAAAAGTATCATTCTCAAGTGTTGTTTTGTAGGGATTTGATTGGTTACAGGATTTCATCATGAGCTGACATTAGTTAGAGAACCACTGGAAAACCTGAGAGTACTGGACAGCTGTTTCGTCACACTAGTTTGGGACTCTTCAGCAGTACGCACCCACCAGGGTTCGAACCCAGGACCTTGTGGTTACAAGGCGAGCTCGTATACCATTAAGCCACTGGGACCCGATCCAATGGCCCTTGAATTCCAACTTCTGCCAATTCACGACATAGCGCGACCCCTAACCAATGTCTTCGGCGAGTATTTGTCCTCACACCCGACCTGCTGCACCCTACTGGTCACGACTTCTCACTAGAACCCCAGGTGACTACCTACCTGAATAGGGCAAGTCGCTAGTGAGCATCTCATTGATTTTCAAGTGTTGTTTTGTAGGGATTTGATTGGTTACAGGATTTTCATCATGAGCTGACATTAGTTAGAGAACCATTGGAAAACCTGGGAGTACTGGACAGCTGTTTCGTCCTAGTTTGGGACTTTTCAGCAGTACACACCCATTCTTAAAGATGTCAATTAGGTTATCTAACTTGAATTCATCCATTTTCATAAATATAAATTTACGTTTGTTTCAAAGATTTAACAAAGTGAATTGATGCATTAGGCATAGACACTTTACAAGATGCCTTCTGTTACTTACTATTCGTATTCTTATACTCATTATCACCAGATACCCTCATTCATTAGTATGTATGGTTAATTAACCAAAAGTGAAAATGAACATTTAACCATCCATCTATGCGTGTATATTGATTTTGTTGTCGTTTAATTTTACTCGGTTTTACCTCTGCCACACACGCACACGCACACGCCCACACACACGCACATGCAGAGATACGCCTTGCTTGCACTTATTCACCTTATTCACTCCTAATAAGGAGGGATTTACACATATATATATATATGTGTAGACAAAAGTTTAAACAGTTTAGACAGCAAGTCATATTAGTAGTGTAGAAGGAATTTTGATGGACAGCTGTCCCATTCGTCGTCATACACAATGTAGAAATATATATTAACAAGGAAAACATCTGTAGTCAAGAGAGTAAAAAATCACTCTAGTCTGCATTGTGCATTGTGGTTACTGATGTTGTTGTTGTTGTTGTTGATGTGGTTGTTGGAATTAACAAAATAAATAAAAGTAAAATTTCCGTTTTTCTTTTCTTTTCTTTTGGTTTTCACTCGTGTCTACAGGTGTTATTATCGATTTGTGTAGTTTTGATTCACTGTGTGTGTGTGTGTAGGTGATTAGTGCAAGAGTAGAATTTTTTGGTTACTGTATGGAAGAATATGCAATTCCATATTTAGACTAGTTAATCTGATACTGCTAGCACACACACACATACACACAGTGATTGATGTCAAGTGATCTACAATGGAAACTACAGTGAAGAGTTTGAAGTTAAGACAAGACTATCTCCTAAATCACCGGTGATATTCCTGAATGTGGTGAACTGAACTATGCATTAGACCGTAAGGAGAGAGAGAGCGCGGGAATATCTTGGACACATAAGAATACTTTGTGAAGATCTGGACTTCTAAGTGTCGCACAGACTCGGAGGTCTAACTGTGAAAGCCAAACAAGTTGTCAGAAGAAGCCATCAGCGAACACAGGACTTCGAGTGAACATAGAGAAGAAACAGATGATGATGAAGGCAGCCAACCAACCAACCAACTAACAATAACAAGCACCAATCACTACTGACGGAATAAATTTGAAAGAGGTCAGCATCGTGTCAACTACAGTTGATGGCACGGAAGAGGAGGACATCAGGTAGGCCCTCTAGTAAAATCTGAATGGGAATAGGCAAGTTGGGAGTCTGCTGGAGGGTAACATGGAGGGGATCTTGTGAGGAGACGAAAGCTCATGAAAAATTGTGAAACCAGCTAGAGAAGACTACAGATAATAGGTTGAACCCAGTGGTACAAAGTATTTATAAATGGATGACGTTCTGTGCAGGAGTATTCTCCTAATAATCATATCAATGCATTCAAACCACTTCTTAACCTGCTTTACAGGTTAGCATTACTTCCTTCTCCTCTTTACCTAAATTTTATATATATCTAGAATGGGCGTTGAGTTATTTAGTGTGCACATGTTTAATATTGATTCCGTAAGCGCTGGCTGGATGATCAACCTCTCAACCTTGCTCCACCTAACTATATTGCCATTAGAAAATTATCATATCCTGATAGGTACTTGAATGTTGAATTATCCAAAGCAGAATCGGCAAAAGTAGATTTAATTAAATGCTTATGCAATCAAGCCAACAAGCAATCTAACTAATAGTAGGTTAGATGATTTCAACAATGAAATCCAAATAATATTAAGGGAAACTTTACTATTTTCAAGAGTATTGGTTGGAGAATTTCATAATAAGCTGACTTCAGTTGGAGAACCAATGGAAAAGCTGGGAGTACTTGGTGCGTACTGATGAACAGTCCCAAACTAGTGTGACGAAACAGCTGTCCAGTACTCCCTGCCGGCTTTCCAATGGTTCTCTAACTGATGTCGGCTCATTATGAAATCTTCCGACCAAGAAAACTTTACTAACGTCAGATGCCTTGAGCAGGATTCTTAATGAAGTTGGAATCAAAATGGCAATTAAACCAACCAACCAACCGACTCACTCAGAGATACACTTAAGGACTGGAATAATAATAAAATTTACTAAATAGTATGTAATGACTACGAGGTCAGCTATCTTGATCGAACTACTAGACTGGGGTCAGTCAGGTTATCAGAACATATAAATTAGAATAAAGGTAGAATGACTGGTCCCGCTAAATTAAATCATCGGCCATTGCACTGCATTCTTTTGCATGTAACCTATATATATTAAGATCAGATAGGGTGAAAGTATTATTAAGTAATATAGTTAGATGGGCAGACAGCTGACACCGGTTAGAGAACTACTGGAAAACCTGGGAGTACTGGAGTACAACAGGTTGGGTGTGAGGACAAATACTCGCTGATAGTTCAAATGAACTGTCGTCAAGATTTGACAGAATAGTTCTAAAATATTTGGGCGCCGAGTGAGAAGTAGACATTTGTAAAGTTTTGGACAAAGTTTTTAAAAAGATGTGCCTTTTATATATAAAACCTGTGTTATGTTAATTTTGATTAATTTCCCTGAAGAAGTTCGGACCAGATTGCCGAACGAAACGTTGGAATTACTTATTTCAATCTCGCTGAGATTTTACAAATATAATTTTTTACAAATGTCTACTTCTCACTCGGCGCCCGAATATTTTAGAACTATTCGGTCAAATCTTGACGACAGTTCATTTGAATTATTTTGCTATCGAATTAAATTAACAAAGAAACTATGTAGTTGGCACAATCATCGTGTTTTCAGTCTCCGTTGTCTGGAACAAAATGCACATCCTAAATCCGTAGCTGTCGAGTCACCTGACAACTACAGTAGGTTGAATAAAGCAGCTCAATCTTCAGAAAGAAGACAAAGCAATAAGTTCGACAGGGTGCTTAAACTAAACTCTAATCCTAAACACCATGATTTTGAAAATACGTCTAATCATAAAATTCTAGATACTAGCATTTTGAACGGACATGAAGTTTTGATGTTAGCTGATGCAGAGGAAATCCTGATTAATAAATAAAAATGGATATGTATCACTAATTAATAATACTTGGTCAAATTCCTGACTGTCCATATCTTCCTATGGAGACGTTAAGAAATGTTTTACAACTGTTTACACACACACGCATGCACACTCTGTCTAAAGTATTTAACAAAGGTAGACCAATATTTGTAAGTCCGAGGTCAAATTTTGATCACAGCTCATACAATTTTGTGTATTATACTTGTTAATACTTGTGTTTATGAATCATGATTGGACAAAGTTTTTAAAAAGATGTGCCTTTTATATATTAAACCTCTGTTATATTAATTTTGATTAATTTCCCTGAAGAAGTTCGGACCAGATTGCCGAACGAAACGTTGGAATTACTTATTTCAATCTCGCTGAGATTTTACAAATATAATTTTTTACAAATGTCTCGCTGATAGTATTGGCTAGTGGTCGTGCTATATTGTGAATCGACAGAAGTTGGAATTCATCGGTTGGTCCTTAGATCGAGTCCCAGTAGCTTATTGGTTTGCAAGTTCGCCTTGTAACTGGAAGATCCTGGATTCGGACCCAGATGGGTGCGTACTGCTGAAACGTCCCAATGGTTCCAATGGTTCCCTAACCTATGTCAGCTCATGATGAAATCCTGTCACCAACCAAATCAAATCCCTCCAGATCAATACTTGAATACTAAATCAGTTTTATTCCCATCTAATAAATGAGTGTATCGGCATCACATGACATGCATTAGCATAAAACTGTGGGGAATTCAAAGCCTTTAGAAGTCTACTAGGTTTTAACTGTCGGTAGTTCCAAAAAGAAATCAGATGAATTTTCCCACGTACTACTAACAAGAGTTTGTAAGCAGTATATTGCGTGCCGTATGTTCTACAAGAATATTGAACACCTTAGCAACGAATTAAGTGGTGAAAGGAAGAAATGAAGAGCATTGTGATGCAGTATAGACAGAGCATTAAATGAAGACAAAGGAAGTAGAATACGGAGATTGTTCGATGAATTGAAATTTCAATATAAACTCTTAATATTTCAACAAAGCAATAAGAAGACGTAATTTGTCTGAATCGTGTGTGTGATGTATTTGCGCGTACAACACATTTCAAACAATCTGATCATAGGAATGTATGTGAAATTAAGAAAGAGTTAAGAGGTGAGAAAATAGACTACTTAGGTCAAGTTAAAAGGACATATTCAAGGTCAAAATAACAATGAAGACCACTAAACCAAATAACAGAGGTAACAGTACATCTGCTATGGTATCAAAACAAAATTTACCAAGGAAGGTTTAATGTGATGACGAATTGTTTTTGAACGCTTAAAGGTGGTTTAAACTTCCTAATTGCCAGCTAGGGATTCCACAAACATTAGGATACGCCCCAAACACGTTTTATAGATAGGTTTAAAAGATCTGTTAACGTCAATTTTATGTCCTGTCTGTATAATATGTTTCGCAATAGAGGAGCTAGGTTTCCTGTTCTCACCATTAATGGGTTCAGAAGATTCTATTTGCTTCTGGAGCCATTTAGGAATATGCTCTGAAGCTAGCTCTTACTTGCAGAGATCGGTGAATCCTCCCTATGTATTTGTGTCCACATGTGCATTCAAATTGGTAAATACAGTGGGATGTGACATCATTTCTCGCATGTTCAAAGGGCTTAGATGGATATATTGGCTTCACATTCTCAATTATTATGATATTGGCTGCATAAAAAGTCTTTTTAACAGAAGCGTTCAATCCATGTCTAATTGTCAAGCTGCTATAATCTCCCATACAAGGTACCTTGAAGTACACGTCTTTCTTAGGGGCGAGTTGGAGATTGGGTTTTGGTGTTCTGACTACCTCACTTCCTAAGGCTCTTTTGTACTGAACAGGGAACTGATTGTTTTAAATCTTTATATTTCGCTATCCCTGTATTTTAAACAAACAACTGTATTCTGTTGTTACAGTTGATTATCTCAGCTTTATTTATTCTCCTTTTGCAAATCAGTTCATCAATCCACTGTCCAAAATTCTTGTAAGTGACTTTACATAAAATATGCTACTTACAAATTCCTATCAGTAATACACTCCACAAGTAAGTATGGAACAATGAATTTCAATAGCAAATTTAAACAAAATAAACGGTGGGAAGTTCAAATTTTCTGTCAGTCTGATTTATTTCTTTACTATGGAAAAAAAGGTTAATTATCAGTGAAATTATTCTCATAAAAAATTAATAGTTTTATTTGTAATTATTATTAAATTATAATAAATAAATAAATTTCTCATGAATTTTAAAAGTTCAATCTTGATTTATATTCGTTTTTATTCAATGATCGTTTTAATAAAGTTAATAGGCAGGACAATATATAACACTCTCTGATGAAATTTCATGCGTTCAAATTAACTAATTAATTAATGAATAAATTAATTAATCGATTAGTAAAGCAAAACAATATCGCGGAATTTTCGAAAAGTTTTGATAGTGTAACTTCTTAAACACTAGAATTACATATCATTGATACCGCCTAACTTATAACCAATCATAAACAAAGTTATACAGGATCACAGAAGAATTAGAACCACCTCATTTTGTAGTTTCATCAGCTGAACTATGAGGATCAGATTAGTTTCATCACTTTATTCAGCGGGCAATGAGGAAACAGGCATAAAATGGACACACACAAAAAACTTGGAGGATCTGGACTTCACCGATGACTTATATATGTCTGATTTCCCACAAACTGGGAGATATGCAAGCGAAAAGCAACAAGTTAGCAGAAGAAGCATCCAGAGAAGATAGGACTTCCTTCAGGTGAACATAGAGAAAACAGAGGTGATGAAGATTCCTGGGCAAGGACAACAACAGGAACAACAGACAACAATCAGCCAGCATAAATGGGAGGAACCTGAAAGAAACAACCTCCTCCACCACCTACCTGGGAAGCATCGTTTCAACTACAGGAAGACGGAACTGATGAGGATATCAAAGCAAGAATCGGAAAAGCAAGACAAGCTTTCATTACTCTCAAGTCTGTGTGGAGATCAACAGCACTCAACATCAAAAATAACATCCCGATTTTCAACTCCAATGTGAAGTCAGTCAGTGCTACTATACGGATCAGAGACTTGGCCAGCGTGTCATAAAGAGCATCTCAAACAAACTACAGACCTTCATCAACAGTTGTCTTCGCTCAATACTGAAGATCATATGGTCAGCCAGAAAGGATCAGCAACAGAGATCTCTGGCAACGAGCGAACCAACCAAACAAATTATCATTATTTCCTTTAGTTCCTAGAGAAACATAGGGCTTCAGCCATGCGTCTCCATTGCGTTCGGTTCTCTGCTAGAGTCTTCACCTGGCTCCAAGTCTGCCCACACGTTTTCAACTCCTCTTCACATGATCTCCTCCAGGTCACCCCACCTTAGCACTGACGACCAACTCGCAGCTTCCCTTTCGGGTTCCACTCGAGCAATGGTTTGTCTAGTGATGTCACTTGATGCATTGTTTCCTCAGAGTATGGCCAGCCAATCCATCTCCATTTCTTCCTGCCTATTTGTTTCACAATCGGTTCCTGCTGTTTTGGTTCGCTCCCAGAGATCTTTGCTGTTGGTCCTTTCCGGCCATCTGATCTTGAGTATTGAGCGAAGACATCTGTTAATGAATGTCTGTAGCTTGTTTGAGGTGCTCTTTGTGACACGCCAAGTCTCTGATCCATATAGTAGTACTGACTGACTTCACAATGAGGTTGAAAATCCCGATTTTATTTTTGACGCTGAATGATGTTGACCTCCACACAGACTTGAGAGTATTGAAAGCTTGTCTTGCTTTCTCGATCCTTGCTTTGATATCCTCGTCAGTTCCGCCTGTAGTTGAAACAATGCTTCCCAAGTAGGTAAAGGAGGTAGTTTCTTTCAGGTTCCTTCCATTTATGCTGATTGTTGTCTGTCTGTTGTTGTTGCTGTGGCTGTTGGTGTTGGCCAGGAATCTTCATCACCTCCGTTTTCTCTATGTTCACCTGGAGTCCTATCTTTGATGCTTCTTCTGCCAAACAAATAGGCAGGAAGAAATGGAGATGGATTGGGTGGCCATATTCTGAGGAAACCATCAAGTGACATCACTAGACAAGCCATCGCTCGAGTGGAACCCGAAAGGGAAGCTGCGAGTTGGTCGTCAGTGCGAGGGTGGGTGACTTGTAGGAGGTCATGTGAAGAGGAAATGAAAGCATGTAGGCAAACTTGGAGCCAGGTGAAAACTCTAGCAGAGAATCGAACGCAATGGAGACGTTTGGCTGAAGCTCAATGTTCTTCTAGGAATTAAACGAAACAATAATAATCATTCAGTAAGGTGTACATCGCGTATCGGTGGCACAGGTACATCGATCAAACATGTTATACAACTGGCATGTATTAATTGAAAAGCCCATAGTTTTCCTTTGTTTCTGGGTTTATTTCTCATTAAAATAAATATTTACGAATATTACATCATCGTCTACTCAGCTGGCGCCAATCTCTTCGCTTCATCATCAGGCATGTTAAGTGAGTGAGTCCTACTGAAATTTATGAATTAAGAAGATGCAACTGTAAAACGTCTTCTTCACTTTTGAAAGAAACGACCCCTGAGAAGCATATCTGTTCGATACTAGGGGATGGCAATCAAGAAAGCAAGCATAAACAAAAACGTGATGGTACAACTAGCCAGCAATCCTGTAACCAATTATGAAAGAGTTGGTAAAATAAACAAAAATCAAGACAGGAAGAAATCAATAATTTTGTTATCATGTTAGTGTAGAAAATGGTTCGTCTGTTTTCCTAACTCCTTACAAAACTCTTACGTATTTCTTTAGAACTCACTCATAATTCAATATTTCCCTTCGTTTCTCTGTGTGTGTGTGTGTGTGTGTGTATGGTGATCACAACCAGCTCATTAAATTATTCATCCTATTACGTAACCCTGATACACTTATTCAACTCCTTTCACACACTGTGACTAATATTAACAAATTTTTTTGATTGCAGCTTGATTCCACACCGTATTTTTTGGTACAGGTATGGAATTTTCAGCATGTGATATCGGTAGCCCAATTTTTGCAGGCCGACCATAGATATCAGGTGTGCGTCGACAGAGTATCGAACCCCGGACCATGTGCATGGTTGGCGAGAGTCCTAACCACTGAGCCACCGACGCATGATTGTGACTACTGATCACTTTTGTTACTGCCCTCCTTCACGAAAAATAAAAAAATAGTATATGAATGCGATTATAGAGCTAAAGGGGGAAATGAATTCACTTAATTGGGACTATTCTCTGAACTACGTGTTTTCTATCTCAATAAAGCTATCACTCATCGTTAGTGTATGATCACAGTCCAATGAATGTCGTGTTACTGATCTCCTTGGAAAGCTATTTGAAGCAGCATTCAGCAACGCCAGAAGAATATTTGTTCAAACTGATACTTATTTTCAAGTATTGGTTTTGTAGGGATTTTGTTTGATTGCATGGAGGATTTCATCATGAGCTGACATCAGTTAGAGAACCGTTGGAAAACCTGCAGGGAGTACTGGACAGTTGTTTCGTCCTAGTTTGGGACTCTTAGTCTGATGTTTACTAGTGACTGGCTCTATTCAGGTAGTTAACCTGGGGTTCTAGTGGGAAGCCGTGACTAGTAGGGTACAGCAGGTTGAAGATGAGGCAGTAACTCATCTAAGAAGACATTGCGAAATGGTCGCGCTATGTCGTGAATTGGCAGAAGTTAGAATTCAAGGACCATTGGATCGTGTCCCAGTGGCTCAATGGTCTACAAGCTCGCCTTGTAACCAGAAGGTCCTGGATTCGAACTGTGGCGGTGGGTGCGTACTGATGAAGAGTCCCAAACTGGGACGAAACAACTGTCCAGTACTCCCAGGTTTTCCAGTGGTTCTCTAACTGATGTCAGCTCATGATGAAATCCTCCATGATACTTATTTAATGCAACAATGTTGTTCCAACGGGAAAGGAAATATTTTAAAATTCTCATTATCCAAATATTATTGATCTGATATATGATCCCATTTAGGAAGTCAAAAACTAATACTTTTGAATTCAACAAAAAAATTTGTTTTAGGATTTCATCATGAACTGACATCTGTTAGAGGACCATTGGAAAACCTGCAGAGAGTACTGGACAGTTAGCTGTTTCATCCTAGTTCGGGACTCTTCAGCATCATGAAAGTGGCAGAAGTTGGAATTCATGTGTTGGCCATTGGATAGAGTCCCAGTGGCTTAATGACCCACGAGCTCGCTAGCCTTGTAATCAGAAGGTCCAGGGTTCGAACTTCGGTGGCTGGGACGAGACAGCTAGCTGTCCAGAACTCCCTGCAGGTTTTCCAGTGGTTCTCCGACCGGTGTCAGTTTATGATGAAATCCTTTAACCAGTCAGACGAAATTAAATCCTTGCAAATGAACACTTGCTACATCTTGCGCATCATTTCTTTTGATTATTAATTGTGTTTTTTCTCTTTTTTTGTTCCTTTTTTGTTTTATTCTAATTTCTCTTTATTTGTGACATTTAGTTAGTTGTTTTGTTAGTCAACAATAGTCATCATGTGTTATCAGTGTTGATTTTTCTTCTGTTCATATTGTTAGCTTTATTCGTATTACCTCTCCAGTAGAGATTACATCTTGACAGCATGTCCAGTAATAGAATGATTTGCATATACACTGAAAATAGATACTTAACGATAACTGTACATTATTATTGCATTAATGGCTCTAATATCACTACTATTACTACTACTACTTGCGATAGTAATAAAACTGCCAGTACCACTACCACTTCCACTTCTGCTGCAGAAACTGCACACTTACATAAAGAATTATGCATTCAGTGAATAAATGCATGCGAATAATCGTATACAAAATGGAAGAAATATCCACCAATGTATGTATATTTCTACTCGTGTACAAATACGTTAGTACATTCAGATAATACCTACTGACACATGTCAACTCTCTCTATAGAATAATTTAAAAATGTCGAAATGTATTGATTGTCTGTCATTTATTATAATTGACTAATGGATCAATAGGCTGATTGATCGATCGATCGATCGATCAATGAATGCATTAGAATAAGAAAAAAATGATAACGGGAATAATAGATAGAAGCAGCAGTAATAATTAATAATAATAATGATAAATAAATACGCGGTAATTATCCGTCAACAGTAATGAGCATCAGTCACTATCATCAGTGGGAGGAAGCTGGAGAAATCACCTTTTTGAGTCATCTTGGTAGGGTAATATCAAATACAGGTAATGGCATAGGTGAGGATGTTAAAGTCAAACAGAATTGGAAAAGAAAGACAACTTTCTCATTAGTATTCTGAAATTAGTATGCAAAATCTACCACACTCAACATAAGGAAAAGGATCTGGACCTTCAACATTAATGTCTACTTAGTACTTCTATAAGGGGTCGGAAATTTGACGCAATTTTGGAGAAAAAATGGAGATGGATCTGGTATACATTGGAGAAACCGTCGAATGATATCGCGCGCTATGCCATCGGGTGGAATCCCAATAGGAAGCGATGAGTGATTGGTCGGTGCCAGGGTTACATGGAGGAGGAGTTGAGAGGTTTTGGACAGTCATGGACCCAGCTGAAGAAGGTGGCGGAAAATAGGAGAAAGTGGAGATGTGTTCTACTCGGAACCCAAGGGAATAATAATAATAATAAATCACCGAAAGCATTTTTAACAATCTACTACGGGCTTCTGTCAACACCTGCTTTCGCGCGATAGTCGGGATCCTACGGCATGTCAGAAGGGATGAGTGACACGGACCTATCTCCCAACAAAAATGCAAAAAGAAATAGAGATGGAATAAAAATATGCAGCAAGGAGACCATTAATTGACAACACACACAACAAGCGAGCACTTCATTAGAACTTGAATGGTAAGTGACGAGTTCGGTGTCGTTCCGATGGTAACATGGGGAAGATTGTGTGTGTGTGTGGAGGAGATGACAGAGTATAAAAACTGAACTCGAACCTCTCACGTGATTGGTGAGTATTCTGCAGTCAGTAAAGTGTCTCCCCTTCTTCTTTTTCTACATATTACCACTTCATACAAGTAGTTAGCCAGAATTGGAAAAGCTTCAAGTGAATCAATTCTACGACCTGATGATGAACTTCTGTCCCCAAAATGAGCGAAATAGTCACCCAGTTTTTAAATCCCATTCATCTGATTACAATGCACTACTAATTGACGTGGACAGCTTTCATTTATTCATAGCAATTCATTCATTGTGCGTCGGTGGTATAGCGGTAAGGACGCTCGCCGACCATGCATATGGTCCGGGGTTCGGTCCCCGGCCGACGCACTCCTTTACCTCTCTAAACCAGTGATAAAGTTGGTAAAGAGGGAAGGTTGGGCATGAGGCTAGCAACCCCATCCTGTAAAATAAACACTGCTACAGAAACTTCAAGTCTCTAGCTGGAAGCCCTATGTTCCACTGGGGAACGTGAAGAAAAAAAAATTCATTAGTAAGTAGTATATGCTATCATGCTGTTTTACTTACCTTCTTGATTACTATTGATGAGATCAAGCAGATCAGATCACATATATGTGTATATATTATGATCTGAATATTTCTAGAATTCAAAAACTGCAACTGTAGTAATTTCATCACACACAGTGAACTGTGAAATTTGCATTTTTACAACAACAAAAAAATATTTTCTCCATGGTTACCTTCTTATGAATGAATCTTCAGCATTAATGTCAGTCCGATTCTTCTATGTGGTTCAGAGACTTTTCAGGTGCGTTATGAGAAACATTACCAAAAGGCTTCAGACTTTTACCAAAACCTGCCTTCTCTGACTCCATAATGAAGATCAGACCTTTAGAAACAGACGACAACAAGAAACTCTGGCGGCGAACCAACCAAGAACCTTTCAGTTTAACAAATAATAAGCTGAAGAAAATGGAGGTAGGTCGGATATATACGCTGAAAAGAACAACTGAGTGACGTCGCACGCCAGGCCATCAGTCAAGTCGAATCCTAATGGGAAACGGAAAGTTGGGTGTGGGTCCGTTGGTGACATGTAAAGCCAGCTAAAAAGGATAGCAGAGAACAGGACAAGATGGAGATATCTTGTTGAATTCCTATGCTCCAAATTAGAACCCAAGCGATTCATAACGACACTATGGTTACCTTCAAACCCACATGCCTAATGCCTGATCTCATACAGCATAGGTTCATGAATAAATCAACTATGACACTTCAACTAGAATTTCTAGAAATTTAATTATTTTCCGTATAAAACACAATAAACCACAGTAAAAAAGAAACCATTATACAGGCTTTTTAGTGAAATCTCGCTGTCAAATCGAGAATCGGGAAGGCGAGAAACACATTCATCATCAACTTGAAACCAATCTGGAAATCTTCCGCTGTCACTCAGACTGCATCAACAACAAAGTGATTCGGATTTTCAATACAAACGTCAAGTCAGTCAGTGCTTCTATACGGATCAGAAACTTGGCCAGTGGGTCACAAAGAATATTTCCAACAGCCTGTTGCAGACCTTTATCAACAATAACTGTCTTCGCTGGCTCTATACTGAAGATTAGATGGCCGGAAAGAATCACCAACAAGAAACTATGGGAACAAACAAAACAAGAACCAATCGCCCAACAAATATGCAGGAGAAAGTGGAGATGGATTGGACACTCGCTGAGGAGGCCGTTGAGTGACATCGCGCGTCAGGCCAGTGCTCGAGTGGAACCCGAAAGGGAAGCGGCAAGTGGGACGTCTAAGGGTGACATGGAGGAGATCGTGTGAAGAGGAGTTGAAACAGTATGGACTAACATGGATGCAGGTGAAAAGTACAGCAGAAGACAGAAGCAAGTGGAGGCGTGCAGTTGAAGCCCTATGTTCCACTAGGAACCCAAGGGAACAAGAATAATAATAATACTCTGTGAAGAAGTTCCACGGCTTACCAGCTTTATTACTCGCCTACTTATTTGTCTGTTTGCTTGCTACCACTACAGTTAGTAGTAGTGGTAGTCTAGAAATGAAACTCTATGCAGATAAAAATTAACACAAACCACTGGATTAGTGTAACATTTATTTCTCTATTTTTGTTATTGTAGCATCTAATTAGAGGTGAACAGCTGTTTTCTCTCTGTGTGTGTGGTGTGTGCGTATGTATGTGAATGTGTCTGTGTGTGTGTGTGCGTGCATATGTTTGAAATAGTCTGAAATATTATATCGTTGAAGCATAAATGAGAATAATCTTCAGATACATTATTCATACTTGCCTCTTTTCTTTTTTTAAAAAAAATTTCATTTCATGCATGCTAATGAGCTGTGTTGGCTGTGGAGTCTGACTTTATGCCTTCCTTCTTCAGGTGTCTTTCTTCTCTTTTATTTAACCTCCCATTAAGAAAGCATGACGCTTTATACACCACTGACTGACTGATTGATTGATATGAGTAGGTGTTCCAAGCCTAATAGCTTTTTCTTGGACATAAACCAGTATTATAATTATTATTGTATCCTTTAATTCCTACAGGAACATACGGCTTCAGCCAAACGTCTCCATTGTGTTCGGTCCTCTGCTAGAGTCTTCACCTGGCTCCAAGTCTGCCCACACATTTTCATCTCCTCTTCACATGACCTCCTCCAAGTCACCCCACCTTCGCACTGACGACCAACTCGCCGCTTCCCGTTTGGGTTCCACTCGAGCAATGGCTTGTCTAGTCATGTCACTTGATGGTTTCCTCAGAGTATGGTCAGCCAATCCATCTCCATTTCTTCCTGCCTATTTGTTTCACAATCGGTTTCTGCTGTGTTGGTTCGCTCATTGCCAGAGATCCCTGTTGCTGATTTCTTCTGGCTGGCCATCTGATCTTGAATAATAAGCGAAGACAACTGTTAATGAAGGTCTGTAGTTTGTTTGAGATGCTCTTTATGACGCGCGGGCCAAGTCTATGATCCGTATAGTAGTACTGACTTCACATTGGAGTTGAAAATCCGGATCTTATCTTCGTTTTGATTCTGAGTGGTGCTGTTGACCTCCACACAGACTTGAGAGTAGTGAAAGCTTGTCTTGCTTTTCCGATTCTTGCTTTGATATCCTCGTCAGTTCCGTCCACCTGTAGTTGAAACGATGCTTCCCAGGTAGGTGGTAGAGGAGTTTTTTTCTTTCAGGTTCCTTCCATTTATGCTGATTGTTGTCTGTTGTTGTTGTTGCTGTTGGTGGTGTTGCCCAGGAATTTTCATCACCTCTGTATTCTCTATGTTCACCTGAAGTCCCATCTTCTCTAAATGCTTCTTCTGCCGACTTGTTGCTTTTCGCTTGCATATCTTCCAGTTTTTGGGAAATCAGACACATATCATCGGCGAAGTCCAGATCCTCCAAGTTGATTTTTTGTGTGTGTCCATTTTATGCCTGTTTCCTCAATGCCCACCACTGTCTGTCGCATTATCCAATCTACTGCAATCAGGAAAATCATTGGCGATAATAGGTAGCCAGCTTGTCTCACTCCCGTCTTCACTTTGAAGGATTCCGTAAGTTTCCATTGTGGATTACTTGGCATGCAGCATTGTCGTATAACTGTTGGATGAGATGTATTATTGTCGGTGACATAAACCAGTAGTCCAATGTAAATAGTATCGTATGAAATCCCTTCAAATGACACATAGTTGACTTCACCTTCAGGCATAAACTTGATCTATGCGAACTTGTTCGTTGACAAGATGCTTGTAGAGCATAGATAGTCCTATCATCTGACCTTTCCTGGTTATCTTCTGTCTTGTCGATTTCCAAAATAATATATATTCTGTCTAATCTTCTACATCTGGAATTTTTACCTATTATTCTTAATTGCTGCCCACTTAGTCTTTCCTGGGGTACCCGAAAAGGATTATGTCATACTGCAAAGGGTATTAGAGGTTGTCAGTAGGGCAGGTAGTTTGCCGCTAAGAAGTCAGCTCGTTACTACTGTAGTCGACCGACACCTGAACTTCGGAGAGAAATGGGTTTTTTGGCTTCCGCTGTTTTCAGTGCACACAGAGTGAAGAGGAAGTGAAGAGCCATCAAGTAGAGGAGTTGCATTAGTAGAAGGAAGGCAAGATAATAGAGATGAAGATGAAGACAAAGATGAGTGAGGATTAGAGAGGTTTCGCGTGCACTTCGGATTGTGAGGGCGATTGTTACTTCCCGGCTGCCCACACCGTGGAAGTTGGTTGCGTGACCGCAGAGCTCAGGGGACAACTGCTTGAGACCGGTCACAAACGGCCTGTTTTTGTTTGTTGTTTTTCATTTGGTGTGTCTCAGTAGCGTATTTATCACTTCTGCCCTGTGACATGGCAGCAGAAAGCGCGGTCGTTGTTAATCCGAGCCCCGACCGATCTGGCATGATATTTTGTGATTTATTTGAAGTCATAGGATTGAATTGGTTAACTGCTTTTTGTCTAACCGCTATCCAAACAACCTTTCTAGCATGGTAGGACCTGCAGGAACATAAGTTCCAGCCAGTATAGCTTGTTGGGTCATTGCAGTGTTCAAGCCCGACCACCACGTCAAGGTAGCAGCTTTCGGTCGGGGAGAAGTGGGTTAAATCCATATTATCTGACTCTCAGAACAAAAGATTTATTCACAGCTTTCCCTCTCACTTGCATCTATCTCATCAGGTAGAGGACTAGAAGTCGTTATAAAAGATTATTATATGCTGCCACAACCAAGCACAGAAACTCAACGATATCCTATCTGACCCGCTTTCTATATGACTGAGATACTATTGAACGTGGAACTTATTTCTTACAGTGTCCTTAACGAAATAAATTGCGCTTTTATCTTCTAATTGTAATCCATGGTGACACTGTTTCTTATCAGTTATCGTATAATTTTAGTAATTAAAATTATTATTACCATTTCATTTCATTTCTGTTCCTGCTAATGATGAAAAGCTACTATTATAAATTTTAGTTACCTTTACGCTGTAATGTTTTTTGTTATAGTTCTTGAGTAAATTAGATTCACTATTGTATGAAATGCTGAGAATCCCATGCTGTATCGTAAGTACTGTCATGTCAACCAGTAATGCTTACTAGTCATACACCGGACGGTCGTTTCACTTGTTTGGGACAGAGGTTATCAGCAATATACCCTGTTTGACTGAGCCCATAGAGGTAAGTCATTTCAAAGCACTCGAATTCTGGCTAGCCACTTGAGTGAAGTGGTTATTCCATTTAAAAAACTCTCCTGTGAATAATGAGATAATGAGTTTTGTGGTTATTTTGATTAATTCCACTGTGGGTTTCATCACACACCTATGCATCAGTTTGAAAACCGTCAAAAACCAAGAAGCACTGACTGAACCCTTTCAGTATCGCTCACGCACGATATCACAAGGGGTTAAATTCAGGATCTTGAGGTTATGAGGCCAGCTTGTTGACAATTTAGCCACTTAAGCGAGAAGCAGTTCAATGGACCCTGATTTCTAGCTCTCAGGATCACTTTAGAAAATGCTGATTTTTGAACAGCTTATGATTTATCATATTCACTCTTTCTTTTTCTCTTCAAAGATACATGCTTCTTTTCAAGACCCTCCTTAAGAGACTAATGTTTCATGAAGAAATGAAAAGACTTAAAGTATAATGGTTAATTAGATGCATCCCTCTGAAGTTAATGAATTAATTGCGAAGCCTTCATCGTTTTTCTGAACAATATCTTCAGCGTTAACTTTAAAATGAAATGCTTTATTAGATATTTAAAGGAATGCGACAACTCTCTTTCTCTCTCCCTCTCTTCTAATGAACTTGTACGTAACCACTTGTCCTCTGAGTTTTCTCTATCCCTTTGATATTCATCTTTCGTTCAAATGACTCTGGAGAAAACTAATCGCACAGTGGAGTTGGTCGAAAGAAGCGGCCATATGATTCGTGGAGAATACTGAGAGATCATTTAATCTTGAATTTATCGCTGAAAATGCTGTCTAGAAAGATAATGAGGGTTTTTCTGTCAGACCATTCATCTCAGAGGACGTGAAAAGATACCAGATATATTCAGTAAGACTCTAAAGAGGGAACTACCCGCCTAGACTACTAAGTAATATTTCAGCAATATACATGAGATTCCAGTAGGAATACCGCTTGCGATGTGTACTTAATGTGGGGAATGGCTTGCGCCTATCATAGAAGATGAATAATCGTGTTTTTAAGGCCATATGCTGTCCAGGCTTGGAATCGCGCCCCGCCTAATTCAACCTGCATGGCGAATGGATAGTGTCACTAAACGATATTAGATAGTTGGAGGCAATCGGCCACAGGAAGACTTGCTTGACCTAGGTTTCGTGCTAGTTGGCACTCATCAATCAGCAAGGCGTATCTGCAACCTTGAAGGAACTCATGTCCCTTCTGAGATTCGAGCCTGCGTCACCCAGTGAGTGTTGCAGTCAGAGACGTTACCACTGAGCCAGCTATTCGGGCTCGCAATTGGCCTCCTGTAGGACTGTAGTGGGTAGTTTGATTGGACACACTAGTAACTAGTGTGACGTGTCTAGTCCTTTCTTTGATGCAGACTGAATTCTATCAGTCAGTCAGGTTTGCAATGTGGCCACCATGCCGCTAGGTAGCTCGCCATCACGGTGCACGGTCCAAGGCTTCCTGTGGTGGATTGCCTTCAACTATCTAATATCATCAAATCAATGTGCACCGCGATGGCGAGCTACCTAGAACGTTGGCCACATTTCAAACCTGACTGACTGATAGAATTCAGTCTGTACCAAAGAAAGGACTAGACACGTCACACTAGTTACTAGTGTCCAATCAAACTAGTGTCACTAAACGTCATACAATATGTACAGCTCACAGCACGGTACTAACTACCTACGTTCTAAAGTAAAAATAGAACACATGATTACGTGTACTGCAAGCTACACTCTTAAGATGACACCAATCGAGACAATCGAGTGCCCAATATATAAATCAGCCTCTACATAAGTCAAGGTATATCAGTTAAGAGATATTGGATATAGCGTATTTAGCATACAAACGATAATAATAATAACTGTCCAACATAGAAAGCATCCAAAAACTATTAGAATATATAAAAATAAAAACAATGAAATCGAGAAATGGTAGTATTAGGCGAAATTATCCCTCACACACACACACACGGACAAACAAGTACAGAATGAAACTACAGTCCTCATCTGTCAATATACAATATTATACGCTTTATTTATGTTCTTATCAGATAACAGGAGAAACTGAATATGTCTACTTGAAATATCATATGCTTATGAATGAATGAATAAATATTGTACCATATGCTTTTCATTTACACACACTTGTCCTATCAGTTTTACTGCTGTTGTCAATGGACGTGAACATTGAACGTTTGTTTATTGGAACTGGCAGCCATTGGTGGGCAATTCGAAGGCACGAATGGAACGATCGCTTGCAAGTTGGAAGAAGGTGGAAAGAACACGGATAAAAGTACTTTATAACTTCATTTGTACTTCATTTGTACATTTGCTTGCAGACTTTGTATTTTGTCTCGCTTTAATTGCCAAACAATATAATTTCGTTCAAGGAATACTGGTGTTTTGGATTTAAAGTTGAGATATATACATAGTATTTATCGGTTCAAAACGAAAACGTCTTCACTAGAAATAGGAACTTAGGGCTAAGTTCCTTGACAGCTGTTGTTCAATATACATATAGATAGAATTCAGTCTGCATGCGAATGAAGGACTTGACGCATGACATCAGTCATTACCCAGCATCCAATCAAAGTATCCATCACAGTCTTTTTTGGGAGGTCAGTAACAAAAACACAAGTAACTCAGCGATAATATCTCTGACTGTAGTATTGGATGGCGAGGATTTGAATCTCAGCAGGCAAATCAGTTCCTTCAAGATTTGCAGATAAGGGCTAACAAGCACGAAGTCTAGATCCCAAACTGCCTGCTGATTGCAACCAACCATTTAACAATAATTCATATCGTGTACCTGTTTATAGCCTATCTACTAGTAGAGAGAAGATCCACTATCTGCATGATGTATTTACAGAAAGTATATTTGTACTGATATTATTAGTATGAGTCATCTTTCCTGATGCTGGCTAACTGGTGAATCTATGGAGCGTGTTTCATCCCAGTGGAGACTAGTCAACTGAATTTACTGGCATTCCTAGTTAGTGATGTTGGTGAAATTTTTACACTGGAGTTGGAAAGCAGTGGACATAGTTTCAAACCCAAAAGGGTCATCTTTTAGGTTAGTGGGACATGAGACCCACCGATTCTGAAGTGGGTGTAAGTTATGCATAAAATTATATCAGATTATCAGAGTGACTTAAACACTGGACAGCCGTTTCACCAGTTCTCCCAAAAGGCTTGCCAGAAATTGGGGGATTCAAGTGATTCTACGCGTCGGTGGCATAGCGGTTAGGACGCTCGCCGACCATGCACATGGTCCGGGGTTCGATCCCCGGCCGACGCACTCCTCCCTTACCTCGCTAAGCCAGAAATAATGCTGGTGAAGAGGAAAGGTTGGGCATCAGGCTAGCAACCTCATCCTGTAAAATAAACACTGCTACAGAAACTTCAAGTCACTAGCTTGAAGCCCTATGTTCCACTGGGAAACGTGAAGGAAAAAAAACTGATTCTACTGTCTGCGACTGAGTTGAACAGGATACACCACTCATACACTCGGATAGAAACGAGCGGAATGGCTATCGGGTGTTTGGACCACTTGGATGATCTGGCTAGCAAGCACTACAGGTTGATGTGAGTAGTGGCTGTGTGATTAAAGAGTAACCGTACTCATTTTTAACTCGAAGTCCCCACACGCTTCTTTCACTTCTGATAGTTATTTGAGCGCTATCTGAATCTCTCTTTTCTTGTGAATTAACACTGATGGCGCTATATATGTGTATTAATATTGAAACTTGTGTGGAAAGATAACAAACCTCAGAGAAGAAAAGAAATTAACTGAACACCCGTGACTCATTGTGAGTACTTTCACCATAATTATTAGTCTATATAAAGAATTATTTAATGGTATTAAAAAGGACACAGATATACAGAATACTCAATATGTAAACTT
Source organism: Trichobilharzia szidati (assembly GCA_944472155.2). Lineage (NCBI taxonomy): Eukaryota > Metazoa > Platyhelminthes > Trematoda > Strigeidida > Schistosomatidae > Trichobilharzia > Trichobilharzia szidati. The sequence goes on from OX235271.1 coordinate 28,285,770, forward strand.
CAGCGAGACAATGATTACTAACAACTAAATCTAACTTTGAAGGTGCTTACCAGTAGAATTAGTCCTTTTCTGTTTGGGATTATATATCACCTAGCCATCTGATTTAATCTTTTGTCTCTTTAGAATGTCCTTTTCCCTATCGGGCATAATTTACTCAAATTTCGAATCAGATATATTATGCACTCGTGATGTCAGCTTGATGAAATACCTGGCTTGTCTTCAGTTCTCACTTAGTAGTATTAGTAGTAGTGGTAGTAGTAGGAAGACTACAACCTCTATCTCTCACTACTGCAAAACAAGTGTTGACTGGCACAAATATAGTTTAATTTCAAGTTAGGTGGCAAAGTGAAATCACTTAGAGAACTAACTATTGATGTTATCTAAAGTGGGACGAAACAGCTGTCTGGATTACTTCCTGATTTTCAGCAGTTCTTCAACTGATCTCACTCACTTAGTCATCTGACTCTGAATAGATTTCATTATGGTTCTTCGTGATAGGATATATTTCACTAAAACTCAGCCATGCACATACACGCATTTATCGAGCCCTGCGACAGTCGAACAATTTTTGACGGGGAACATATCGATATAAGTCTTTCTTAATTTCGCCTCCTTTTAGGGACAATCAGATTTTTCCATCCAATTCAAACATGTTTAAGTGCCTAGGCAGAAGAAAGAGGTGATGAAGATACCTGACCAATAACAAGAAGCACCAGTCACCACCACCAACTGAGGAAACTGGAAGGAAGGAGCATCGTTTCAACTACAAGTGGCACGTTTGAGGGTGTCAAAGCCAACCGGCATTTGAAATGCAACACAGATTCTCATTACTCATTCTGGAAATATGCTGTACTCGGCTGAAAGAATAAGTTTCAGATCTTCAACGCTAATGCTGAATAAATGCTTCTATACGCTTCAGAGGGTTTCCACGTCACCGAAATCATTTCAAGCAGGCTTGAAACATTTTTATCAACAATCCTCCTCTTCACTTAAAATATTCAAGATCAGGTGACCAGAAAAGATTAGCAACAAGGAACTGCAAGAACGAATCAACTAAGAACCTATTACCTAATAAATATGCCAAAGAAATTGGAGATGGACTTGATACACGCTGAGGAGACCGTTGGCTGACATCATGCGCTAAGCGGACCGTCGAGTGGAATCCGAATAGGAAACCAGAGACGAGTTAAGCATGGACCCGAGGATAATTTCATGGAGATAGTATGAACAGGAAGTGAAAGCTTATTGGTAAGTATGGAGCCATCTGAAAAAAGCTGTGGCGAATAGTATGAAATGATGATGTACTGTTTAAGCTCTATGATGTACTGAGAAGTCAAGCGAATAACAGTAACAAATGACTAAAAGTACATATAATCAGTTTTCATCTTTACAGTAGGTAAACACAACCGTCTTTTCCTTCACGTTCCCCAGTGGGACATAGGGCTTCAAGCTAGTGGCCTGAAGTTTCTGTAGCAATGTTTATTTTACAGGATGGGGTTGCTAGCCTTATGACCAACCTTTCCTCTTCACCAGCATTATTTCTGGCTTAGCGAGGTAAAGGAGTACGTTGGCGGTTGAGGATCGAACCCCGGACCATGTACATGGTCGGTGAGCGTCCTAACCGCTATGCCACCGACGCACAATTCAATCACATTACTGGTCTTTAAATTCTAAAGCAGACTTTCTTGAGAATCTATGAAAGTTATTAGTGTCCCTTGCTAGCCTTTGCCTATATTTGATTTTTTTTACATTTCATGTTCAAGTTTCGCAGTTCTTCTGTTTCCAAAGTCCTATAATAAGGTTATGTCATTAATTGTCATAGCTACAGTCATCAGTTAAAGAAAACCTGTTTGAACAAAGTCGAAGTGTGTAATGAATGTGAGTGAAAATGCCATATGTCAAAAAGGGTAGATAGGGTAGTTTGTGAGTCATAGACAAAAACACTTCAGTATGCCTAAATCGTGTCAACCCCACAAGGTGTTAACTACAGCCTAACCTTAATAAAAAAACACTTGTATTCTAAAAATTAATGACTAAATCTCAGGTACACTTACTTGCTAAACTATTATTATTGCCTAGTTAAATATGAAAGTTGAAACTTCATTTAAAACAAAAACTCTACAAAGTTTAATTTTGATTATTTCAAATCCTTTTTTTTATGAATAAATAATGTACTTAGACAAACATTTTAGTGATTCTTTTGTTTCGAGTAGATAACCTAACAACAACAATAATAATGGAAATTGTGAATAGGGATTAATTTATCAGAATTGTTCAATGTTCAATTTTTAACGATACAATTTAAACGCGCTTAATTTAACAGGTTAAAAAAAGGAATTAAACAATTTACCTAATTTTGTTGACTCATCATCATCATTATCGTTAGAATGAAGCCACTGATTGATTAGTGTTTTTTTTGTCATTTTATTTTATTTGAATCAAAAATATTCTCTTTTCCTAAAGAAACTATACTTGTATTCATTATTTTCTATGTGTTTTTACAGAAAGCAAAGTGGGGAAGCTTTAAATGGGGTACAGGTGAGGTTAGAAAAGTTTAACAAACTGTTTATTTTGTTTCTTATTTCCTTCTTTCAGAAGGAAAAGAAGAAGAAGTGAAGTTAGTTTTTTTTTAGTGACTACTGCTGATTTTATATCGTACACTGTTTGGTATATTTAAATGTTCGATGATTCAATTGTCTTTGTTTAAATGCACAAGTTTGAAGTTGTAGTGGTAAATTTAAACGTTTTGAAGGATGTACACCTATATGTATGCATATATATATATATGCATATCTATTCAGTGATGCGTGACACATTTTTCCTACAACCTGTCATAAATGTTATGAAAAGACAGAAGAGAATAGTGTTTATTAACAAAGATTTGATGTGTTGTCTGACCTTGAAGACAACTGATTGTATTCATTAAACTCTAGTGATTTATTTTTCACAATCCTTCAAATTTCTTTTTCTTTCCCTGTTGAATGAATGTTTCTACAGGAGAGAAGTGATTGATAAAAGCAGAATAATTTTAAAGTTTTGGTTTGCAAGAGTTGAATTGCTTTCAAAATTGATCATGAAGTGATATCAAGTTAGAGAGAGAGAACCAGTGAAAACCAGAAGGCAGTACTTGACAACCACTTCGTCTTTGTTTTTAGGAGACTCTTCAGCCTATCAGGTAAATAGCCACACTTGTGGTGGAGCCATTTATCACGAAGTGATGGAAGTTAGAATTGACAGATTATTTATTGGTTTTCTTCTTGCTGACTGAATAGTGAAGGAGCCTACCTTATACCCTGAAGATCCTGAGCTTGATCTCCAGTGGGTATGTACCGCTAGAAATTCGCCTGCTAGGATGAAATAGCGATCCATGACGCCCTGGTCCTTTAACTGAATATCAGTCCATAGGATAGGCACGTTTGTGGCATCCTATTTATCACTAGGACTCAGTTAACTGGAACATACCATACATGCCAACCAGCGTCCTAAGATGAAGTATGTGATATGAGATTCAGACCCAGAACTCAATGGCTGAAAGTCAAGCGCCTAAACCAATGATCTATACAGCGAACTTTATAGTTATTGTAGTATTAGAGTAGAAGGGTAGAGTGAGTAATATGCATATAGGGTACAAGCTATCAGATGAGTGAGATGGATGTATCAAAGAGAGTATAATATTGAGATTGTTTTCACCTCCTTATTGTCTATCAAACTACAGACCCCACTGTAAAACCACCAGACATAATACAAAATATGGAAAGATTTTTCTCGGTCATTAACACTTTAGAAAGTATGTATGAGGTCTGGTTTTGATTTCTAGCCAACTCATTCCTCAATCTCGTCTAGATTTACTAGTCTGGAGTAAATGCGAAAAAGAGGAGATTTTTTTCATGTTAGATTGGCGACCCCATACTGTAAAAATATCACCACTACCGGAACTTCTTTTATTTTTCATTGTTTTTAACCTTATATCCCTTTGCCTTGTGAGTGAAACATAGGGCTTTGAAGTTTCGTTGTTTGATTTTTACGGTGTAAGGTTGCCAGCCTCAAGCCCAACCTACCCTCTTTACCGTCCTTTCTACTGGCTTAGTGAAGTCTAAGAGTGTGTTGGCCGAGGATCGAGCCCCAGACCACTTGAGTTGTGGTTGTCGAACATTCTACGACTGAACCATAGACGAACTTCAAGCAACTTAAAATCATCCTATGCTTCACTCGGAAAGTAATAATAATAATAATGATAGCTTTATTCCAAACAGTATTTGTGGTACAGGTATGGAATTTTCAGCTTGCATTACAATATTGCATCTAATTACCTCATAAATTTTATAAGATTTTAAAAATAAAAAGCAACAACAAGAAAAAGAAAAAAAGAGAAATAAAAGAAATAAAAAAAGAACAGCATTGTATTCACATATTTAAACAATGCACCACAGGATATGAAATATAAAATTAGTGTGTAATAGAATATGTTAGCAACAATATAATAGTAACAAAGAAAGGAGAACAAAAGCTAATGGGAACTATTTGTTAGAGTGCCGCAGTAAGGTGATCGTGTCATGCCTAACAGTTTTCTCATCACATAACAGCTGTGCCAGATAAGGTATTGTGGAGTTTTTATACTTGGTAGTCCTGGCATATAGCCTCCTATAGTTGCTTCTAGTTCTACCAGATGAAATGCAAGGAGAGAGCTGCGTATGGAGAGGGTGTTCGGGGTCTGACAATATAGAATTCGCTAGTTTCTTACATGACATTATATGTCTATCCACAATAGTGTTAACCAGTTGGTTTAACGAAATCCCACTTCCCCTACTAACAGCTTTTAGTGCCCTACGCAGCGAAGCAAAGTCTTTCTTAAGTAGCCAAGGAAAGATTAATGGGGAGCAGTAAAGAGGGATGGTTAGAATACAAGAGTTGACAAACTGAGAAAGCACAGACTGCCTTATACCAGACTGCCTTAACTTCCTAACGTAGAACGTTAAGCGAAACATCTTTCTAGTAACTAGCAAGATGTGAGAGGACCAGGAAAGATCGGAGGAAATACTCAGTCCAAGGTACTTGACATTAGATGTAGTTTCAACCTGTATGCCGTCAATGATAGTGGGACCATGTGAGCTAGCTAGTTGTTGTAGGTCACGTTTTCGTCTGAAAGTGAAATTGACTACCTGACATTTAGACGGATTCAGCTTAAGACCGTTTGAAGAGGACCACTGACTAATTTCCGAGAGAAAGTTATTTAATTTGGAACAGTCTGACTGAGAGTTGACAGGCATGGAGACAGAGAGGTCATCAGCATACTTGACAAAAGTGGCTACATCAGAATGGGGCAAGTCATGTAAGAAAAAAGAAAACAGAAAAGGAGAAAGAACAGCACCTTGAGGAACACCAGCTAAAGTAAGTGAGGTAGTGGAGGACTTTACATTGTAGACAGTGTACTGCTTCCTATCAGAAAAGTAGGAATACAACCACTTATTTATCCAGCTCTCACTCTGTGTTGCAGCAAGCTTACTTAACAAGAGAGACCTAGGAACAGAGTCAAATGCAGATGTGTAATCAAGGAAGGCACACCGAACATATTTGGCTCCTCTATCTAAACTAGAGACTATATTATGATATAGAACAACAGCGGCATCTAAGGTACACCTACTATGTTTATAGGCAAACTGGTTGGGGTCATTAAAAGGCTTTAAAGAGGGTTCAAGATTAAGTAAAATAAGTCTTTCCATAACTTTTAAAAAAGGTGAGGTAATAGCAATGGGTCTAAACTTGACAGTAGGTCCACTTGTTGATTTAGGCACTGGAACAACCTTGATATTTTTCCATGAGTCAGGAATAATACTTTTGGAAAAAGATTCATTGAAAATGTCGGTTAATGGGTAACATAAGATGTCAGCACACTTCTTAAGGATAACAGCAGGAACTCCATCAGGACCAAGGGACTGGGTAGGTTTGAGAGATTGAAGACACTTAAGGACATCATTCGTGTTAAAACATGAGAAGCAGTCATTATTTATACTATTAGATTTGGGAATCATAACATCTGCAGGGATACATATGAAGGATTTATTAAGCATGAAAAATATGAAAGCATGAAAATATGAATCGCGAGAATACGAAAACACTTTAAAAGGAAAAACCGCTTGTCCTAATGAGTCTTTTATCACATGACTGACATGATATATATATAAGTCACTTAAAAATTAGACAATCACCTAATATACTACTAAAAAGAAAATTAGGAAAACGTTAATGAATAATTAATTGACTAGTAGGTGAATACTTAAATTTAGTTACGTCATTACCTTTTTTCCTTTTAACACATTCTATCGCTTTTTTTCTGAATGAATAAAATTGAAGGAAGTCAAGTATTCCTAATATTCACCATGGCTTATACTACTTATTGATTGATATGAGTAGTTAGAAACCTCTCACGTTAACCAGTAGTACCTGTTAGCCAGATAGTCGAAGTGTTCTAAACACTGAATGACCGTTGAGCTGCTCTCAGCTCAGAGAATCGAATCATTTGAAACCAGACGAATTCTGGTCAGGTACTTGATCAAGCAGGTGGTATATGGGACTAGATACACTGCAAAACAATATATAGGGATGTGGCTTGTTGGCTTAAGCAGTTAACTTTTAGCCAGTAGATCTCGGATTCCAATCCTTCCCCACTTAATACAGCCTTAGCAAAAACCGAGTAGTATTATCATCTGCCATATAATAAATGCGGCTCATAGCCTAGTACATGGAATAATTATCCTCCTCGTAATTGAATTTATACAGACAAGATTATTGAACAACTAAGTTGGTATTAAGAGGTTTAAAGTGAATCCAATGATATCAAGATGTGTTGGTGTCACAGAGGTCTCAGGTTCAATCCCCGGCCGACAAGGCACTTGTTTACCTCTCTCTAAGCCAGTAATCAGACTAGTAAAGAGGGAAGGTTGGCTAGCACGTGGTTAGCAACGTTATCCCGTAAAATTAAGTACCACTGCTACCAAAACTTCAAGTATCTAGCTTGAAGCTCTATGTTCCACTGAGAAAGCACAGTAATAAAAATAAAATAAAATAATAGATAAACGATATCGAAAATTAGCATTACAATGATGATAACAATAATGAAAGTGAAGATAAAGTCAAGTGGAATGAAATAAAATCCAGACTTCATTAATGACTCAGTGGTGCAGTGGTGCAGAACGCTCGCCAACCATGCCCTATTTAGTCCAGGGTTCGAGCCCCAGTCAATTTACTCCTCAACTTCACTCAGCAGTTAGTAAGCTCCTTGAAGAAGAAAGGTTTGGTGCGAGGCTGAAATCGCCACCGCGTAAAATAGAATAACACTATTGCTACCGAAACTTCAGTGCTGAAGTTTGAAGCCCTATGCTCCACTCGGAACGCGAAGAAATTCATATATGACACAGTGAAACAGAATTAGTCATTTGATGACGTTTCGAAAGCACTTCTTGATCATATCACCCAGTGTCACCATGCAACTCTTATACTCGACTTTTTTTATAATTTTCGTCCTTCCTTAATATTTTTCTTAGGGCCAGTAGATTTTCCCAGATCTCTGGGACATTCCTATAACAATCTCTCTCGGTCTGTCTGGATATATTCGACTTTGAAACTGTCATCTTGTTCCATCTTATTCTATCTATCGCTGTGTGTTACTGTAAGTTATGTTATCGCCAAGCTTTTCCATAGATTTCTCATCTTATTAGAGTCTATTAACCTAGATTCGGCCAATGCTTTTGTTTGGAGGATTTCATCATGAGCTGACATCAGCTAAAGAACCATTGAAAAACCAACACTGGAGTACTGGACAGCTATTCCGTCCTAATTTCGGACTCTTCAGAAGTACGCAATCACCGAGATTCGAACCCTGGACTTTCTGGTTACAAGGTGAGCTCGTAGGCCATTCACCAGCCACTGGGACCCGATCGAATGGCCAACGCAAGAATTCTGACTTCTGCCTATTCATGACCAATTCACAATTTCTTTTTCGATGAGTTACTGCCTCACCTTCAACCTGCTGTACCCTAATGGTTAGAGCTTCCCACTAGAACTCCGGGTAACTGCATAAATAAGGCCAATGCTTTCGCTCTCAGCTAATCTGAATAACTCTGGCCTGCAAGTCTGGCATTTTACAATCATTGCAGACTATTGGATTGCTTTGTTCAGTAAGCTCCACAGTCTCCTTTAACTAAAATAATAATTTGCTTCGAAATGAGTTTGTGAGTTTCAGTGCCACTTTTATTTCTGTCTTATTCAGAAGTATGAGTCAGTTTTCACAGCTTCCCTCTTTGTAAGGCAGCATTACAAAAATGTTAGAAATTCGTTATTGTTGCTGTTGTCACCTGCCTTTGCTGTGTTTGTTATTCATGTCATTCTTATAATTTTCAATTTTATTCCTGCAATTTCCTACATACTTCCTGATTAATTTATCAGGGCAATTAATCAGTTTGAAAGATTTTCCTGAATGTCTTACTTCCTGTCGTAGATTTTTATTGGTACTGTTTAGTCGTTTTGCCCCACCCCCACCTCATACCTAAACATTTCACTGACATGAGATAGGATGAATACAAATCCGAATATCGCTTTGAATGTGTAAGTTTTGTGTAAACACCGGTGTCTAACATCCCATCCAGCTTCTATTTTTATGATGAAGTCCAGCACTGGAAGCCCCCCATCATGACTTTTGAACTTATAAGTGAACTGAATTGTCTCTAAAGTTGAGTTTATGTGTTCGAAAAACCTCATAGAGAACTAACTGTAGTGCCCAAGTATTACACATAAACAAGTTAACTATTTAAATGATGGCATGTTATTATCTGGTTGGAGGCAGTCAGTAGGAAGCCCCACACCTAGATTTCTTGTTTTTTACCACGCACCAGTCAGCGAGGCACATCTGTAGTCTTGAAGGAAACCATATCCGTTGTGAGATCTGAACCCGTGTCACCCAGTGCTGCAGTCAAAGACGTTACCAGTGAGCTATTCATGTGTCGACTGGCCTTCTGAAAGACTGTAATGGATATTTTGAATAGACACTAACTAGTGCCGTGAGTCTAGTCCTTTGTTTGCATGCAATCCATGCTACATGGTATCGAAGGTATACATTATTAAGAACTCAAAAAATATTGATATTCTATCTCTATCTCTGTCAAGAGCTGCCTTCGCTGCATCCGTACTGAAGATCACATGGCAAACCGGCCAGAAAGAATAAGCGACAAGAAACTCTGCAGTGGAACAAACCAACCGAGCAAGAACCGATCGCTCAACAGATATGTAGGAAAAAATGGAGATGGATGAGACATACGCTGAGGAAACCGTCGAATGACATCGCGCTGAATGCAGGCCATCGCTCGAGTGGAATCCGAATGGGAGGCGAAGATTGGGTCGTCAGTACGAGGGTGACTTGGATTTTGTGATTTCGCCCCTGTAAAATGTAAGATGATGCTGCAGGATTGGACTTCACCGACCCCTAGATTAGAAATAGGAAGTGAAGTTGTAGAACACGTTGACCGCTTCAATTACTTGGGAAGTACCATCAGCCAGTGTCAACGGGTTGATCTCCGACGAAATTTCAGCACGAATACAGAGGGCTAGGTTCGCATACGCCAGTTTTCGCCGTCTCTGGCGTAGACGTGATATCCGACTATCGACCAAAGGGCGTGTGTACTGCTCAACAATCCGCTCTATCCTCCTTTATGGCTGTGAGACCTGGCCATTGAGAGCAGAAGACATGAAAAGATTAGCTGTCTTCGATCATAGGTGTCTGCGTTCTATCTCCGGCGTGAAGTGGTATAATAAGTATCATTGATATAAGAATAAAACTTGGGTATAATAAGGTGAGCAATATTGAGGTTAGGCGTCGAGTGCTAGGTAAGGCGGGGAAATCAATCGACGAAACTGTGAAATTACTTCGACTGAGATGGTTAGGACATGTGTTACGTAGGCCTAGTCATCGCCTTCCTCGACGGGCAATGTTAGGTGATGTAGGGTCAGGCTGGAAAAGAGCTAGCGTCAGTCAAACGAAAACATGGCACCAGTCAATGAAATCTACAACAGCTAGTCTAAGCCACGTAGGGAGATGTAGACTTCTAGGCTGGTTGGGGTCCTCTGGACGGTAAAAACCAATGGTTGGAAACAATTGGTGACATGGCTGAAAATCGTTCTCAATGGCTGGTGCAGATGCATCCACTCCTTGTAACTTTTGATTTCCAATGAAACTGTTTTGTTCTTCGTTATTACTATTCCTTTGTCTCACACCTCTGTTTACTGACTATATTATGAATTTCTTCTACTTTCTTCTCTTACTTTGTGTGTTACATGGAGTGTGGCGACTTGAACTTCCGCACACATGTGCAAAGTTCTATGTCGAAAACCGACCGACCGGGTGACTTGGAGGAGATCGGGTGGGGAGAAGGAGATAAGAGATTATGGGCAATCGTGGACCCAGCTGAAGAGGATGGCCGAAAATAGAAAAAAGTGGAGATGTGCTGTTGAAACCCTATGTTCCACTCGGAACCCAAGGGAATAATAATAATAATCTCTACAAGGCTTTTTAACTTTCAACGATTCTCTAACGATCTCTGGTGAGATCGTCGCTACTTACTGTTGAAGTGTCCCAATGGTTCTCTTACTGATGTCAATCCATAATCTAACTATGAAAAATCAAATCCCGATAGACTAACTGTCGAAAACAAATCTCATACTCTTTATTGACTGAATACAAGATAAAATTGTCCAGAATTCCACTGAGAAGTAATGACCAGACGGGTCCAAATGGTCTGTTGTAAAGAGGAATATTTACTAATGATACTGGCTGCTGTTCAAGATCAAAATCTTGAACTGTCAGAAGTCAGAATTCACAGCTCATTGAAATTTGTTCCGCCTAAATACATTAGAATGGTTAGCGAGCTTGGCCTAGTAATCTTTTAAGAGCCTACATTCGATCCCTAGCTGCAGGGAGCCGAGTGCGTACTGAAATAAAAAATCCCAAGCAAGGAATAAACGATCCTCCAGTATTATTAATATTGTATCCTTTAATTCCTAGAGGAACATAGGGCTTCAGCCGTGCGTCTTCATTGAGTTCTGTTCTCTGCTAGAGTCTTCACCTGGCTCCAAGTCTGCCCACACGTTTTCATCTCCTCATCACATGACCTCCTCCAAGTCAGCTTTGGACGACCAACTCGCCGCTTCCCTTTCGGGTTCCACTCGAGTGATGGCCTATCTTGTGATGTCACTTGATGCATTGTTTCCTCAGAGTATGGCCAGCCAATCCATCTCCATTTCTTCCTACGTATTTGTTTCACAATCGGTTCCTGGTTGGTTCGTTCCCAAAGATCCCTGTTTCTGATCTTTTCTGGCCGGCTGGCGATCTGATCTTGAGCATTGAGCGAAGACAACTGTTAATGAAGATCTGTAGTTTGTTTGAGATGCTCTTTATGACGCGCTGGCCATGTCTCTGATCCGTATAGTAGTACTGATTTCACATTGGAGTTGAAAATCCGGATTTTGTTTTTGATGCTGAGTGTTGTTGACCTCCACACAGACTTGAGAGAAATGAAAGCTTGCCTTGCTTTTCCGATTCTTGCTTTGATATCCTCGTCAGTTCCGTCTGCCTGTAGTTGAAATGATGCTTCCCAGGTAGGTAGGTGAAGGAGGTTGTTTCTTTCGGGTTCCTCCCATTTATGCTGATTGTTGTCAGTTGTTGTTGTTGCTGTTGGTGGTGTTTGTGTTGGCCAGGAATCTTCATCACCTCTGTTTTCTCTATGTTCACCTGAAGTCCTATCTTCTCTGGATGCTTCTTCTGCCAACTTGTTGCTTTTCTCTTGCATATCTTCCAGTTTGTGAGAAATCAGACATTTACATGTCATCGGTGAAGTCCAGATCCCCCAAGTTTTTTGTGTGTGTCCATTTTATGCCTGTTTCCTCATTGCCCGCTGTTTGTCGCATTATCCAGTCTACTGCAATCAAGAAAATCATTGGCGATAGTAGGCAGCCAGCTTGTCTTACTCCTGTCCTCACTTCGAAGGATTCAGTAAGTTTCCCGTTGTGGATTACTTGGCATGCAGCATTGTCGTATAGCTGTTGGATGAGATGTATTATTGTCGGTGGCACCCCGTAGTAGCGAAGTAGTTGCCAAAGCACCTCTCGATCGACGCTGTCGAAGGCCTTTTCAAAGTCGATGAAGTTGAGATAGAGAGGTGACTGCCATTCCAAGCTTTTTCAATAATGATCCGTAGTGTGGCGATCTCTCCTGAATCCAGCCTGTTCCAGTCGAAGTTTTTCATCCAGGTCGGCGTGTTTGGTTCTCTCCAGGATGATGCTGCTTAGTATTTTGCTTGGGATGGACAGGAGCATAATTCCGCGCCAGTTCTTGCATTGACTTAGGTCTCCTTTCTTTGGTAGTTTGAATAAATATCTTTTCTTCCAATCCTCAGGTACTTTGCCTTCTTTCCACACCTTCTCCAGTAGTGGCGTCATCAAGTCCGCTGTTGTCTCTGGGTCCGTTTTCAATGCTTCTGCTGGGATTCCATCTGGTTCTGCTGCTTTTCCAGCTTTTAGCATCTTGATTGCCTCCAGGACTTCTGATTTCGTCGGGGGGTTGGTGTTCACTGATAGCTCTGTCTCCGTCGTTGGTATTGTTGGGCGCGTTGTAGGTGGTGGTCCCACGATCCTCCAGTACTCCCTAGTATTTCCAAATGCTTCTCTCTCTCTAGCTGATATGAACCCACGATTAAACCCTTAAGTAAATCAAACCCCTACAAACTTACTCTTGAAGAGTAAAACTCGGAAAACAAAACTTTGTTTGACACCATCTTAAACTAGAGAAAAAATGAATCTCGATGAGTAGATAATGATGATAATGATTCTGTGAGTTGTAGTTTTTCTTATTCCACTATCTCTCTCTCTATCTCCCTTTCTCTCCCTTTCCATCTTACACCACTCTCACTATCTTACTCATTCACTTAAAGATAAACAAGTAACTAGTCTTCTTCTTCAGTCGAAAAACAATTGACACTACAACTTGAATGAAACAAAAAGACACGATATGAAAAGGGGGAGAAAGTAAATTATGAAATATAGAATGAAGAGAACTCAACAACAACAACAACAACAACCAACTAAACAACCAACCCACCAACCAACCAACCAACCGACCAACCTTAGATAAATGGCCTATAAAGCATTTAGTCAGTTACAACATAGTTGGCTATCTAACTGCTAGTCAAGTGGAACAAAAAACAAATAAATAAATAATATATTTCCCCTTTCTTTTCTAATATATTTGTATACAAGAGGAATCAATCAGTCAAGGAGAGAAATGGATCATTTTTCACTTATCATTGTGTAATATCAATGTTGACTTTTTATTCTTGGTGTTTCTCATTATTATTATTCCCATTATTATTATTACTACTACTACTATTACTAATACTACTACTAACTATTGTCGCCTATACGAACTGCACAAGTCACGCAAACTTAAGACAAAACAAACAAATCAATAAATGAAACGAAGGAAAAGGTTATGCATAGAGGAGCTCAATGCACGGATGGATGGATGAGTGAGTAGGTGAGTAGGTGAGTGAGTCGATTCATGACTCAATAGATGTAGAAAATACTCATAACATAAATTGACTATTAAACGAAAATAATAATAACAACAACAATAATAATAATAGCGAGAAGAAGAAGACGAAGAAGAAGAAAAGAGGAAAGAAAATCAAATTAGAATAATAATTATTGAAAATTCAAATAAATAAACAACCCTTATTAGACGTGGAGACAGATGTTTCATCCTAGTCTGGAACTCTTCAGTCAATCACGCAACTATTTAGATGAGTGATAACTTCTATCATTTCGTGATATATGTAGCGCCACTGCCGGACGTTATTATTATCACACTCGATTTGGTGAATCTTGCTGATCATGACTTTTCACTAGGTCTCTAAGCAACTTCATCCTGTTATCAGTGATTGGTGAGCCATTGGATTGTCTCCCAGTGGTTCAGTGGTCCATCAGTCCACCTCATAACTTGAAAGTTCTGAGTTTGATCTCTGCCTGCTTCATTAGTACCGTCTAGCAATCAGTCACTAGTGAGCATAAGATTAGTTTTCAAGTAGTGTTATCGATTTCCAATAATTCTCTAACTGATGTTAGTTCTTGATATAATTTGAAATCGAATCAAATCTCTCTAAACCAACACTTAAAAAGATATGAATTTCTATTTGACAGGTTTTGCGAAATCAATAAATATTTCTATCATGAGCTGACATCAGTTAGAGAATCATTGGAAAACCTGCACGGAGTACTGGACAGCTATTCCGTCCTAGTCTGGAACTGTTCAGCAGTAAGCACCCACCACCTGATTTCAAAGTGAACGCGCTATTTCATGAATTGGCAGAAGTTAGAATTCATGCGCCATTGGGTGGGTTGGGTCCCACTGGTCTAATGTTCTACGAGCTCGTCTTTGAGACTGGAAGGTCGTCGGTTCGAACCTCGGTGAGTGCGTACTTCTGAAGAGTCCAAAACTAGGACGAAACAGCTCTACAGTGCTCCCTGCAGGTTTTCCAATGGTTCTGTAACCGAAGTCAACCCTTGATAAAATCCTGCAACCAATCAAACAAACAATCCCTACGAAAAGCCAATACTTAAAAATATTTCTGTATTCCATTTTGAAACTCTCAATCTATCTGTTTCTCTGCGGTCTTTATTTAGCTGCCTCCACGATTGTCCATAAGATTTCATCTCCTCGTCACATGATCTCATCTAAGCAACCCACGGATTCATGCCCAACTCACACACAGTCCTATTCGGCTTCCGCTTTATCCACGATCTCACCAAAGACTAAACCTGCGAGCTTCAGATTACAAGGACAAGGTTGTTAATGCTTCAGTCTACTGCAGCTGGATAGAATTTGAATGACGCTTGAACTCTAACTTCGTCAACTGGTGATATAGCGCTACGCTTACTAATGCCTTCAATGAGCAATTACTTCACCTTAACGTGAAAGATCCCAGAGTTACAGGAAATCTATTCGGTAGTTATCGACAAGTTCGAGATTGGCATTTAGACTGCGAGATTTGCAAGGATTTAGATTAAATTAATTTCAGCTTTTGTCCCGGTCACCATCCCTAATAACTAGGTTGCACTAGTGCACACTTTTCCCTGAAGAGTTCCAAAATAGGACTAAACAGATATCTAGTTATCATTATTATAGATTCTATCGAGGCGAATGAAGGGCTATGCTAATGAAGAGTGTATACTAAGTACAAAATCTAGTGAATTTTGTCGGTGAACGCTTTATACAAAAATAAAGCATATGGGTAATTATTTCATTTATGCAATGATGTGTGTACATATATTACTGAAATAAGTAATGAGTAGTTTGTAAGCCGATTATTATTATAACCTTGAGTTCTAAGTGGAACACTGAGCTTCAACGACACATCTTCATTTCATCCTCTTTGCCAAAGTCCTCTTCAGCTTCCTCGACGATTGTCCGTAAGCTTTCATCTCCTCATCAAACGATATCCTCCATGTCATCATCGGACACCCTCTTCGTTGTTTCCCACTCGGCTTCCATTCGGGCGATAACCTGGCACACGATATCATCCAGCAGTCTCCTTCAGCATATGTCCGATCCACTTCCATCTTCTTCAACGTGTTTTTCGATAAATAAGTCATACTGTATGTTTAAACTATAAAAAGATGCCTACACTTATTGATATATTTAAACTTCACACTTAACATGTACAAGTGAGATAAGTGATGCAATGAGAAATTTAGATTTAACAAGATGATATACACAACCACAACTACCGACTGATTCAAATGAGTAATTGCAAACCACTCACATTAATCAGTAATGCTTCTCAGTCAGATCAGAGTGTTATAATCACTGATATAGTGTCGCAGTCATAATTCATTATATTATTACTACATTATTATGGTAATGTGCGTTGGTGGCACAGCGGTAGACGGCTCACCAACCACGCAAGTGGTGCGGGGTTCGATCCCAAGACGAAAAGGCACTCCTTTATCTCATTAAGCCAGTAATCAGACAAGTAAAGAGGGAAGGTTGGCTAGCACGTGGCTAGCAACGTTATCCCGTAAAAATTAAAAAACACCACTGCTACCGAAACTTCAAGCCTCTAGCTTGAAGACCTGTGTTCCAATCGGAACGTAAATGAATAAAATAAATTATTATTATTATTGTAATAAATCGCTTTGTTACTACTCCAGTAACAGTAACTGAAGCTGCTTATGTGAAGAATCCAGCTTCTGTTGACTAGCAGTGGAATGTAGCGTGAACATTTCAGCCCACTTGGGATTTGTTTGTCATCTGGAAGTACATGCATCCTCATTCAGTGAGTGATAATGTTTCCGCAGAGGCTCGCTCGAAACCCTGCACTGATTGTTTCCATACTCATCCGAGATTCTAATACTGACCCACACCCACCAAATTAGCATCACGTTAATCTTCATACACTGTCGAAGCGTCCATACGAGAAGCCAACATGTCAAAAGAGGCCGAGTATTTTGATCGAGCATAATAATAAATCAAATGGATGTGTGTTAATTAACTCAAGCAAAATAAGTAATTTCTAGTTCGAATAGGGATGATATCAGTTAGAAAACCATTGGGAAACCACCTGGCAGTACTGAACTCACTTACCAGTGTTTGAATCCAGGACCTTCTGATTACAAAGTAAGCTTGTAGACCATTCAGGCGTTGGGACTCATTCCAAAGGTCCAGGAATTCTATCTTTTACCAATGCGTAGTTTTTTAATGCAACCATCAGCCAATATTATCGTAGAGTATTTGTCTTTACACCTAACTTGATGAACCTCACTTTTAACTAGGTCTCCAGGCAACATCATTCTATAACTAATTAGCAGACTTCTGCTAACACTGATTCTCTCCACCTAAATATCTAAATTATGTACAATAAACTGAATTGAATTGAATTCTCACCGTAGTAGAACTTTGCACGAATATGCAGCGGAAGTTCTAGTCACCAAACTTCAAAAAAAATTACACATTAGTGTGGAGTGGAAAAGCCTAAATGAAGTATAATACATGGAAATTTACTAGGAGAAAGGATCCCTACATGGAGAATAATGAGAATATAATGTGGATTTAGGAGATCACAATAAAGTGAACCTTATTCCATAATATCTCTCAGGTTCATCCGGGAGTAATTCGTATAGGGCTGAATATCTTTGGGAAATATTCCGTTGAAATTCTGAGATTCGTGATCGAATGGACCAGAACCATTTAGGATATTCGTGATTAATTACACAATCCTCAAAAAAAAACAATTAATTTTTGCGTTCACTACAGCAAGCTTAACAGAGTATCGAAGAAACCCATTGAGTTCCTTGACTATCGAAGGGTTCTCGCTCTCTTTTAATTCATGAATAATCCCCATCCAGACATTCATGGGAACGTAGTTCCGCTAAACTATGTGTTTTGTTTTCATCAAAATGTCTGGATGATTGGATTATTGAAGAACAATAGAAGTACCAATCCCTTCATTCCAAACAATGATTTTACATACAGAATGGAATTTTCACCACTGTGCACACTGCCTCCAGCTTATCTCCTTTTACAAATGAATAAATACACAAAATAGTACACATATATAAAACCTCAGAAAGTGAAGCCAACAGAAGATTAACGTTTTTAGTAATGATTCTAAGAATGCGTTGCTGTTCTGTTAACAGATTAAAAAAGAGTAGGTTTTAATAAGCTCTCTTCTGATATTTCTCTTATCACACAGACATCTGTGCTATACATGGTATGGTTGAATTTTTATATTTACCCATAGGAGGTGGCACAGTGGTTAGGAGGCTCGCTGACTATGTACACGGTACGGGGTTCGGCCCCCGGCCAACGCACACCTGATATCACTGGTCGGCCTGCTAAATTTGGGCTACCGATATGACACGCTGACAACAATCAGCATAAATGGAAGGAACCTGAAAGAAACAACCTCCTTCACCTACCTGGGAAGCATCGTTTCAACTACAGGCGGACGGAACTGACGAGGATATCAAAGCGAGGATCGGAAAAGCAAGACAAGCTTTCACTACTCTCAAGTCTGTGTGGAGGTCAACAGCACTCAGCATCAAAACGAAGATAAGATCCGGATTTTCAACTCCAATGTGAAGTCAGTGCTACTCACTATATGGATCAGAGACTTGCACTGCGCGTCATAAAGAGCATCTCAAACAAACTACAGACCTTCATTAACAGTTGTCTTCGCTCAATACTACTCAAGATCAGATGGCCAGCCAGCCAGAAAAGATCAGCAACAGGATGGGATCTCTGGCAATGAGCGAACCAACTCAGCAGGAACCAACTGTGAAACAAATAAGCAGGAAGAAATGGAGATGGATTGGCTGGCCATACTCTGAGGAAACAAACCATCAAGTGACATCACAAGATAGGCCATTGCTCGAGTGGAACCCGAAAGGGAAGCGGTGAGTTGGTCGTCGGTGCTATGGTGACATGGAGGAGATGATGTGAAGAGGAGATGAAAGCATGTGGGTAGAGGGTAGAGGGCGCGGTGAAAACGTTAGCAGAGAACCGAATGAAATGGAGACGTTTGGCTGAAGCCCTATGTTCCTCTAGGAATTAAAGGAGATAATAATAATAATATCACACGCTGAAAATTCCATAGTCGTACCAAAATACTGTGTGGAATCAAGCTTTAATAAAAATTAAAAATAAATTAAAAGTTAAAATTAGGAGCATAAATTCATATGAAATATTTTCCAGTTTTACCATAAGAGATACAGGCTACAGAGTCCTTTCTAAGATGTCCAGGAAAGAATAAATAGGAGGGAGGGCGATAGAGAAGAATGGATGGAATACATTGATTAATAAATCGTAAGAGAAGAGGGTAAGTTATGTCGGCAGAAAAAAGTTTCAACTTCCTTATTGTGTAATAATAATCAGAGGAAAGATCTTTGTTGAAAATAACAAGATATCATCGACAACTGTCTCCAGATATTGGCTCTTAATCAGACAGTCTGCATGAGTCAAGTCGACAATGAAGCGTTACATAGCGGCTTGCACAACATACATACACACACACATGGATGTAAATAGAAAAATAAGACGAAACCAGAAGACAATAATGAACTCACCTTTATCCTCTTTCTACTTCAATTCTTTCAAAATTGGCATATATGTATATGTAAACTCAGTGGAATATGTTGATTTTGTAGATTTTATTCTTTTTTTGCGTAGAAATTATGCCTCAAAATGTTATCTGAGTAAAACTCATCTAAAGGAGACTGAAGGTGCACAACAAGAAGTTGAACTGAGAAATGTTTTCCACACATTCGATATTATTATTATTATTAGAATTACTATTTTTGGGATATTATAAATTAAAATATCCAAGAAGTGGTGGGGAAATTATTATTATTATTATTATAATGAAGGATAAATATGATCAAATTTTTCAGCTTGCCGCATTCAGGTAGCCCACCGTTTTATTATTATTATCATCATCACCATAATGATGGG
Source organism: Trichobilharzia szidati (assembly GCA_944472155.2). Lineage (NCBI taxonomy): Eukaryota > Metazoa > Platyhelminthes > Trematoda > Strigeidida > Schistosomatidae > Trichobilharzia > Trichobilharzia szidati. Next base: position 28,305,316 of record OX235271.1, read on the forward strand.
GATCATTAATTCCATAATGTCTGTTTGTTTGTTTGTGTGTGTGTGCGTATGTGTGTGAGTGTGACAGTGTGGGAGAACTGTTTGGTGTCATTCACCTGTAAAGAAGTGTCGTTGTGTGCAAGCGCACAAAAGCATTATATCCCGTTATTACTGTTATTATCATTATTATTATCATTATATATTTCACAGGCCAACTAAGAGAAGTGGTGGAGGCAGTGTAGTATTTGCAAATTATATATTTCTGTGAAGTGAAGCTACTGGAAGAAAGCAACAACTACCTCCTGATGTCAGACAGTAGCAGAATACAACAAAGTTAGTTTGGTGATTCTAATTTGTGTAGTAGTATTTGAATGCGTTAGATGGATGAGAGGAGTGCACTTCCAAACACTGTGATAGGGAAATCACACACACACATATAGACACAGTGAATTTGTGAGAAACTTCTCCGATTTCTTTACAAAAATCTCACTCTGGTTGTGTGTAGATATAATAATAATACTATTTATAAAGGGGGGTATTAAATGCCTCTTTTTTTTCTAAGAAAGCATAATTTCACTTTTCACATAAGGGTGAGAGAAAGACCATCATTAGTAAACACTGTTTCACTTATTTTGGGTTTTCTCTCTTCCAATTATTATTGTTACCATTATTGTTACTTATCTTGTGTATTTGTGTGTGTGTGTTTGTGTGCGTAGTTGTGTTTGTGTTTGTGTGTGTCAGTGCAACACTGTTGAATTTTAGGCACCTGTCGATCATATTGTAGACATGTCAAGCAATAGGACGATAAATCGTAGTCGTGTGTTGGTAGTAGCTGCTACACAGCAGTAGTAATAAGGACCAATTATTATTATTATTTTTATGATTATTATTTCCACCTAATCACTCAAATATATAAAATGCATCACGTACCATCACCACCACCACCCCCCTGCCCCAACCTTTTTTATCCAGTCAAAATTCAATCATTCATCCAGTCAGTCAGTCAGTCAGCATCAGTTAGGCAGTTAGGCAGGCAGTCATTCATCAATTTACCTTTTGAAATGGTAGATGGATAGAGATACAGACAGATGAAGTTAGACAGACACACACGTTTCAAAAAAGCCAACAACACAACACAATGAACAAGAACAGGAAAAGAATACGGACATATTATATTATTTAAAGAGTACCTCCACCCACCCACCCCCTCCTGAAAAAATGCACAAAGTTTGTGTACATTACTGCTGGTAGTAGTTCTTGTAACGGAATTATCGTTTGGAAAATTCCTCCTGAAAGCGATCTAATTATAATATTCATACGATTTTAGGCTTTCAAGGATTTTTATGATTAGACGTATTTTCAAAATTATGGTGTTGAGGATTCGAGTTTAGTAGAAGCACCCTGTCGGACTTATTGCTTTGTCTTCTTTCTGAAGATTGAGCTGCTTTATTCGACCTACTGGAGTTGTCAGGTGACTCGACAGCTACGGATTTAGGATATGCATTCTGTTGCAGACAACGGAGAGTGAAAACATGATGATTGTGCCAATTGCATAGTTTTTTTGTTAATTTAATTCGATAGCAAAATAATTCAAATGAACCGTCGTCAAGATTTGACCGATTAGTTCTAAAATATTTGGGCGCCGAGTGATAAGTAGACATTTGTAAAAAATTATATTTGTAATATCTCAGCGATAATCCCAAACACCATAATTTTGAAAATACGTCTAATCATAAAATTTTAGATACTAGCAGTTTGAACGAACATGGAGGTTTGATGTTAGCTGATGCATAGGAAATCCTGATTCATAAATAAAAATGGATATGTATCACTGATTAATAATACTTGGTCAAATTCCTGACTGTCCATATCTTCCTATGGAGACATTAAGAAATGTTTTACAACTGTTTACACACACACACGCATGCACACTCTGTTTAAAGTGTTTAACAAAGGTAGACCAATATTTGTAAGTCCGAGGTCAAATTTTGATCACAGCTCATACAATTTTGTTTATTATACTTGTTAATACTTGTGTTTATGAATCATGATTGGACAAAGTTTTTGAAAACAAAAGATGTGCCTTTTATATATAAAACCTCTGTTATGTTAATTTTGATTAATTTCCCTGAAGAAGTTCGGACCAGATTGCCGAACGAAACGTTGGAATTACTCATTTCAATACCGCTGAGATTTTACAAATATAATTTTTTGCAAATGTCTACTTCTCACTCGGCGCCCAAATATTTTAGATCTATTCTGTCAAATCTTGACGACAGTTCATTTGAATTTCAAGGATTAGTTTGTAGGGATTCTGTTTTTTTTTCAGGTTAAACCATGGATTGATATATCAGTTAGAGAACCACTGAAAACCAGAGAGTACTTGGAAAGTGGTTTCGTCCTAGTTTGCGACTTATCATCAGTACGCACGCATCCAGTGGGTTTCGAACCCAGGAACTCTGGAAACGAGCCAACAATAAACCAACTATTTAATTCCGCTTAGACTTCCACGTTGATTGACTAGACAGAAGTGCTCTTCCTCGATTGACATGTCAGCTTCTTATGCGGATGATTCGACTATGTAGTTAGGTGGATGGTGACTAGCAGTGAAATACAGGATGATCGTTTCGTCCTATTTGGGACTCGTCATCTGGATGTATATTTCATCCCCAGTGTTAATCAACATTTTTTTTAATGACTTACATAACTTTGAAGTTTGCGCCTTCAAATATCTTCTTGCTATACGCTTTCTTAAGAAACTTCAATAACACTACAGTATGTAGTCAGAAAAATTCTTTATACTTTAAAAACCAAAAATTTTGGTTCATCGTCATACCATTATCGTTCTTAATTATTTTGTGACATCAGTAAGAAAACCATTGAGACCCTTCAACAGTAAGTAGCGACGATCTCACCAGAAATCGTTAGAGAATGATTGACAGTTGAAAAGCCTTGAAGAGATTATTATTATTATAATATTATTATTCCCTTGGGTTCCTAGTGGAACATAGGGCTTCAACAACAAATCTCCACTTTTTCTATTTTCTGCCATCCTCTTCAGATGGCTAGCTCCACGATTTCTCAAACTCTCTCATCTCCTCCTCGCCACCCGATCTCCTCCATGTCACCCTCTCACCGACGATCGGGTCGTCGCTTCCCATCAAGATTCCACTTGAGCTATGGTCTGCACTGCGCGTGACGTCATTCGATGGCCTCTTCAACGTATGCCCGATCCATCCATCCTCATTTTTTCCTACATATTTCTTGAGCGGTTGGTTCTTGGTTGGTTTGTTCCAACAGTTTCTTGCTACTTATTCTTTCTGGCCATTTGTTCTTCAGTATGGAGTCATTGAAGGCAGCTGCTGATGAGTATGCATCAGGTTGCTGGAAATCCTTTCCGTAACACTCACGCCAAGTTTCTGACCCATATAGAAGGGCGGACTTGACATTTGCGTTGAAAATAAGATACTTATGGAAGACTCACGAAGTGATTTAAGGTTGATGAAGGCGTATCTTGCCTTTCCGATTCTGACTGGCTTTGACATCTTCATCCGTTCTGTATGACTGTGGCTGGAACCATGCTTCCCAGATAAGTGAAGGAAGTTCCCTCTATCAAATGTCTCCCGTTGATGGTGATTGATGCTGGTTGTTGTTGTCGTTGTTGAGGTTTTTCGGTTATCTTCATCACCTCTGTCTTCTCTATGTTCACTTGGAGTTCTGTCTTCGCTGTCTCTTCAGCTAGTTTGTTGCTTTTCGCCTGCCTGCAAGTCTTCGAGTTTGTGTGACACTAGAAGACATTTATCATCTGCGAAATCCAGATCTTCTCGAGTCTTCTTCTTCTTATGTTATAGAGGGAAAAAATTTAGAAAGTGAATACATTAGCCAAGTGATGTAGGTTTACATCACGGTAACCTACATCGTAAAAGCAGGGTACTGGATTAATAAATGTTTATATTCCTACTTTTCTGATAGGAATCAGTACACTATACATAATGGAAAGTCCTCCACTACCTTATTTACTTTAGCAGGTGTTCTTCAGAGCGTCTTTCTCTTTCCTTTTCTGTTTTCCTTCATCTTACATGACTTTCTCAAGTCTGATGAAGTCGATTTTGTTAAGTATGCCAATGATCTGTCTGTTTCTATGCCTGTTACTTTTCATTCAAATTGTTTCAAGATGAACAGCTTTTTATTAGAAATTAGTCTGGGGTCTTTGTCAAGTGGTCTTAAGCTAAATCTCTCCAAATGTCGAGTTGTTAATTTCACTGTCAGACGTAAACGCGACTTACATGAACTGGTTCTTTCGCATGGTTTCACTATCGTAGATAGCAGTGAAGTTGAAAGTAATTCAATTAAGATTTTCCCGTCGATTTATTGGACAGAAGTGCTAGGTCTCCGGTTGACATGTTGGCTCCATGTGCAGATTCTTCGAAGATATCTGGTTGATGGCGACTAGCAGTGGGATCCAGGATGCGCATCCAACTGACGAGTCCCAAATGGGACGATAGGCACATCATGGATTCCACTGCTAGTCACAATCAACCAATTGACATCAAGTTGCAGCTAAGTTGATTGTTAAATACCTTGGAGTGTGTATTTCGTCAGAGCTTTCTTGAACTTCCCATACACTGTTAGTTTCCAGAATGACATATCGTTTAACCTTTTATATAGGGAAGCTAAGATACTCTGGTATCACCGAGTCTCTACTTTTATAGTTTGTTAGTCCTTGCATTCTACCTATTCCTCTTTATTGCTCCCCCAACCTTAATCTTTACTGGGCTAATAAAGAAAGACCTTATCATACTGCAAAGGGCACTAACAGTTGTCAGTTGAGGGGGTGTAGATAGACACTTAAACTCATACTAATGCCCTGTCTAATTATGTTTTTTTTCTGTATTACGTAATGTAAAGAGAAAATTAGATGCAATACTGTGTTGCATCCTCAAAACTCTACAATGTCTCAAAAGTACTGTGTGTAATAAAGCCATTATTATTATTATTATTGACCTATATCAAATGCACAGTCTGCTCAATGAGTTTCATCCTGTTTCATCTGTTCGAGATAACCATCAATTCGCTACCAAACAACCTCAGATTTTGACTTATATTATATTCTTAAACCTCAAGCGTGAAAAACACTGAAATGTTAAATAAATGTCAATAATTTGTAAGCGTAAGTGAATGTAACTGTCTGGCGAAGAACACAGCAGTTTGAGTTCAGCAGCAGAGTTTAGGTTAAGATAATGGTGTAAGTGTTAGGAATAGGTTTATGGCATCAAGCTACACAGTTCGAGGTAAGAAATCACGGTCTGTTTTGGAAACCAAACACTTTCAGATCGCAATAAGTGGGTGTAATGACTAAATTCGACTTGTTGTGGTCTAAGCGAAATAAACCCATCTCCGCGTTCTTCTGCATAACTGTCCAAAACTTCTTTGTAAAAAACTATATTTGTAAAGTCTCAGCGAGATTGAAATGAGTAATTCCAACGTTTCGTTCGGAAATCTGGTCCCAACTTCTTCAGGGAAATTAAGCGAAATTAACATAACATAGGTTTATATATAAAAAGGAACATCACTTGATTTGTAAAAATTTGTATAATCATGAGTCATTCAAAAAAGTATCAACAAGTATAGTAAACAAAATTTTATGAGCTGTGATCAAAATTTGACCTCGGACTTACAAATATTGGTCTACCTTTGTTAAACACTTTAAACAGAGTGTGTATGTGTGTGTGTGGGTAAACAGTTGTAAAACATTTCTTAACGTTTCCATAAGAAGATATGGACAGTTGAGAATTTTGACCAAGTATTAATAATTAGTGATACATATCCATTTTTTATTTATTAATAAGGATTTCCTATGCATCAGCTAACATCACGCCTTCATGTCTGTTCAACACTGTTAGTATCTAGAATTTTATGATTAGACGTATTTTCAAAATTATGGTGTTTAGGATTAGAGTTTAGTAGAAGCACCCTGTCGGACTTATTGCTTTGTCTTCTTTCTGAAGATTGAGCTGCTTTATTCGACCTACTGGAGTTGTCAGGTGATTCGAAAGCTACGGATTTAGGATATGCATTCTGTTGCAGACAACGGAGAGTGAAAACACGAAGATTGTACCAGTTACACAGTTCCTTTGTTAATTTAATTCGATTGCAAAATAATTCACTCGGCGCCCAAATATTTTAGAACTATTCTGTCAAATCTTGACGACAGTTCATTTGAGTCCAAAACTTCCTCCAAGTTTCCACAGGCACAAAATGCCTAAAAGAAAGTCAAAAGACGGTTATTTCCAGTGAAATCTATGGTTCTATTAAACAATCAGAATATATCAAAAGGCGAAATAAACTTGACAGTGCCGTTGGGCAGCTATCCAGTCTGGATAAGTTTCCAGTACGATACAAGCACTGTGGAATAAAATTCGTTCACCGAAACTTAACTGTAAGAAGTACTTGGGATCCGAATGTCAGAATGACCTTGGTTCAGTATAACTAAATTGCAATCATAAAAGAACACATTGTGAGTATCATTAAACAATCATAGTGGGGAGCATTAAAATTAAAGACTAACGAGCAACAATGACAATAACTGATATGGAAGCATCAGGGCAATGATAAATAGCCTAGGAGACAAGAGGAAAAGAATTTTAAAGTTAGTTGAAATATCTAAATAAGTAACAATGTTGAAAATAAGCCGTTCGGGAGGGATTTTCCAAATACTAATTTCGCAACAGCTGAATCGGCTTCATACGACAAATAAGAATCAAGAAATCACGCAAGCAGTTGGATTCCACTGACGTAAAACAGCAATGCTCGCTGGCCAGTGTGAAATGATCTAAACACCGAAATGATTTATCTCCCCAGATAAGCAAACCCACGTTCACCACTAATGAGTTCAATCCCAAATGAGTCAACTGCCCATTCAGTATTTAAATCCCTGTGATGTGGCTGGTTGGCCATCATTTTTGTTAGTTGTGCTTTGCTGTGCAACTACTGCTATTAATCAGTCAGTAGTATGTGGTATCAGGTATGGTTTTAAGGCCCTTTTTAGAATAATGTTATCTCCCTTATTGTCTGTTTCTAACTTTACTGGGGAAAAAGTTGTGAAGTTTTCTGAATCTAACATTTTCTCTTCTATTATTTTGTTCTATCTATGGTAATTTTGTTTTTGGGATAATGAAGATCATTCACGCGAATCATAACTCTATTAGTTATTCCAGCCTCATAAATATATTTTAAAAAAATTACCATTATCACTCCTTTTTTATTTGCTTTCAGTCTTGAAATTCGGTTTCCCGTCCTCACTCCTCCCTTGTTCTTGCTGGTTAACTTCACCTTCGTCGAAATTACACTTTGATAATAGTGGATTAGTGAAGATATTAAATTTAATGTTTGCAGGGAGAGTTGAGAAGTGGAAGTAGAGTGAGGTAAAGTGCAGTTTGAAGGGGAACACTATTTAGTATTCTGTTTATTTAAATGAGCATAAAATTTTTAATGAGCCTGAAGAAGTGATTTCAGTTTCATGCGAAAACAGCATTCAGCATATTTGAAACTTTGAAGTGATAGATAATTTATACTCTGAATACTAAGTGAAATCTATTCATTTTATGTGAAAAGTGATCATTTAAGTGTGCAGAAACTTATTGTGGTACTCTCTGTCTTTTTGATGTGACTGAGTTGTCTGTACTGTGTGGTTCAGTGTGCGAAGATTTTATTGTCTATCTAGACAAAAACTTCAATGCAGAACTTCAACAGGAAGCCAAGTGGTTCAGATTCTCCATGAATGATGTAGATGTATCATGAGACAAACTTGTTGGTCATCATTGACTGTTAGCTCGTATTGGTATTCATGCTCAACAGGCGTATGAAAATGCCATATATCATATGATCCACAACGGAAAACTTAGTGAAACCTATGAATTGAAGACAGGGAGGAGTAAGAAAAGGTTCCGCAGTATGCTAAGAATTTCACTGTGTATCATAAGCACTGTTTTGGAGTAAAGTATTATTATTGTTCCCTTGGGTTCCTAGTGGAACATAGGGATTCAGCTGCACATCTCCACTTGCTTCTGTCTTCTGCTGTACTTTTCACCTCCATCCATGTTAGTCCATACTGATTCAATTCCTCTCCACACGATCTCTTCCATGTCACTCCTTGGACGTCCCACTCGCCGCTTCCCTTTCGGTATCCACTCGAGCACTGGCCTGACGCACGATGTCACCCGACGGCCTATTCGGCCAGCGAGTGTCCAATCCATCTCCACTTTCTCCTGCATATTTTGTTGGGCGATCGGTTCTTGTTTTGTTTGTTCCCATAGTTTCTTGTTAGTTCTTGTTCTTTCCGGCCATCTGATCTTCAGTATAGAGCCAGCGAAGACAGTTGTTGCTAAAGGTCTGCAACAGGCTGTCGGAAATATTCTTTGTGACCCGCCGCCAAGTTTCTGATCCGTACATATAGAAGAACTGACTGACTTGACGTTTGTATTGAAAATCCGAATCACTTTGTTGTTGATGCAGGCTGAGTGACAGCGGAAGATTTCCAGATTGGTTTCAGGTTGATGAATGTGTTTCTCGCCTTCCCGATTCTCGCTTGATTTGACATCCTCGTTGTTTCGTCGTGTAGTTGAGACAATGCTCCCTAGATAAGTGAAGTGAATGAAGTAACCTCTTTCAAATCCCTCCCGTTGATGGTGATTGGTGGTGGATGTTGCTGCTACCGTTGTTGTTGTTAGTTGGTTATTCTCATAACCTCCGTCTTGTCTATCTATGTTCACCTGGAGTCTTGTCTTTTCTGCTTCTTCGACCAGTTTGTCGGTTTTCGCTTGTAAGTCTTCGATTTTGTGTGACATCAAACATAAATCATCAATGTGCGAAATCCAGGTCTTCAAGGTTCATCACGTCAGTTCAGGATATCCCTGTCTTCTCGTTTCCCACTGTCTGACGCATAATCCAGTCCACCACAGTTAGGAATATCATTGGTGATAATAAGCCTCCGATGATCTTCCTGATTGTTTAGAACTGGATTATGCGGAAATTCAAACGTGCGGATTGAGAAGACAGGAATACGTTGGACCGCCAAGAGGGTTCTAGAAAACCTGGACCTCGCAGACAATTTATGCCTAATTTCAAATATACGCTAACATCTACACGCAAAAACCAACACATTCGCTGAAGAGATAGGCAGAGAAGACGCAGGTGATGAAGATAACAAGCTGACAACAACAAGTAATAAATTTGAAAGAGGTCACTTCCTTCACTTTCCTAGACAGAATTGTGTCAATTACAGACAGAAGCACAAATGATGATCCCAGAGGTAGTGAGGATTGGTAAGTTAGGAAAGACCTTCATCATTTTGCAAACCTCCCGCAATGAACATAAGGAAGATGATTAAGATTTCCAGTACCAATACTAAGTCAGTCAGTTCTTCTATATGCGTCAAACACCATGCCACGGGCGTCACAGAAAGTACTTTCAACTGACTGACACAGAATTTCATAAACAGCTGCGTTTTCTGGCTCAATCCTGAAGATCAGATGGTCAGCCAGCAATAACTAGCAACAAGGAACTCTGGGAACCAACCAACCAAACAAGAACTTAATATTCAACGAATAGGCCGAAGAAAATGGAGATGTTGTCGGACACATAATGATAAGACCACTGAGTATTATCGCAAGCCAGGCCGTTGCTCGAGTGGAACCCGGGTGGATTAACGACGAGTTGGGCGTGGGTCGGAGGGTAACTTGGAGGAGATCGTGCAAGGAGGAGATGCCAGATTATGGAAAATTGCGGATCCAGCTGCAGAGGACAGCAGAAAATAGAACGAAGTTGAAATGTGTTGTTAAAGCCCAATGTTCCACTCTGAACCCAAGGTAGTAATAATAATAAGGAGTTTGTTTGTTTTCGGCGTAGATGCTGTTGAGAACTAAAATTAGCCAAGGATCATTCAAGACCCAAAAACGAATAACAGATATTTTGTCCTAGTCTGTGAAACTTTAGGGGTGCGCTTCCATGATCTCACCGGTGATCGATTCTAAGACATTCAATCTTCCGATTTAAATGTATGGCTCATAAATTTTGCCTTTTGTAAGGTGGCCGTATATGACAGCATCCCTAGCCACTTCCGTCGATAAGAATCCTCTTCACCCGCAAATAGTGGCCCACATCGGTTATAATTTCTAATAAGAACTTCAAGGCACCCATTCTCTATCCACTGATAAGTCATTATTATTTATTATTATTCTTTTCGGTTCGGAGTGGAATATAGGGCTTCAACAGCATATCTCTAATTCACTATGTTCTCTGCAAGCCTCTTTACCTGATCCTACGATTGCCTAAATACTCGCATCTCCTCCTTTTACAATCTCCTCCATGTCACTCTCGGTCCCACGCATAACTCATCGGTTCATAATAAGGCCCCCGCCCCTAGAGCGAGGACATGGAGCGCGATGGGATTCAACGGCCCTCTAAGTGTGTGTCTGAACCATCTCCATTTTCACCGGCATATTATTTGTTGAGCAGTAGATCCTTGATTGTCTCCTTCCATGATGTTAATTCTCTCTGGATGGCTGTTTTATCTTCAGGATGCAGCCAAGGTAATTTCTCTGGCAAATTCTGCAGTAGCTTGCTGGAAACGCTTTCTATGACATGCGCGTCAAATTTCTGACCCATATAAAAGAACTGACTGACTTAACACTGATCGTGAAAATCCGAATTTTGTTGTTTATGCTGACCCTAGTAGATTCTCACACTGATTTCAGGGGGATGCATGTGTGCCTTGACTTTCCAATCCTGACTGATTTTAACATCATCATTTATGCCTGGGCACGTAGTTGAAATGATGCTGCCTAGATCAATGAATGAAGTGATCTCTTCCAAATCCCTGCCACTAAAAATGATTTGTAATTGTTGTTTTTCTTGTTCGTTGTTTTCATCACCTTCGTCTTCTCAGTGTTGAAATCTTGTCTCACAATGAGTGAAACTCTTTCGCAAGCTTGTTGGTTTTCGCCTGAAAGTCTTCGAATTGTGTCGAAATTGTTCGCAAAGTTCAGATATTCTAGAGTCATCTTATCTATTCAGCGTATTCATGTATCCTCGCTCCCCACAGTCTGCCACGCAATCCAGTCCGCCACAGTTAAGAATATGATCGGTGATAGTAGGTAGCCTTGTCTTACTCCTTTCTTCACATGAAAGTTTACCACTGTGAATCACTTGACATGTAGCATTGTTCTAAAGCTGTTGATTGAGTCTGATAAGGACCTGAGGCACTGCACTACACTGTATTGAAGTAGTTCCTAAATTAATTCCCAGTCAATGATGTGGAAGGCCTTTCCAAATGATTTGGAAATTGGTTTCTAGATTTCGGTTCTTCAGTAATCTTCTAACTTTTATCTAGTGTTTACGAAATTTACGTTGAAAACATATATTGTTATCACTGTTCAATTCCTTACTATAATCCTTCCATTACAAATGATAAAAACCACCTTCAGTCTTTTGAGTTTTATATTTGCAAACTTTCCAGTTCTATTCAATTGTTCATTCCATCCCCCCCCCACCTTTCTGTTATTATACCTTATTATGCCGAATAACTTATTAAAGCATTTTAATTTTACTCATCTATCTGAACAATGAATGTTTTGAAGTAAGTTTTGGTATGCTACAAGTCAAATAAATCTACACAATATTTGTAACAATTCATGGTGGGATTATGTGAGATAGATAGAGTTAGGTTGGTAGATATTTACTTATGGAATTGATGACACTTGGAGAACTGGACTGTAAGTTTGCGTCACTGCCGGCTTATTTAAACAAACGGCCTCCAAATTATCACCATAACACTTTGTTAGCTGACTTACAAGACTTACAAGTGCCAATCAGGTCATCTTTCGAATTATTGATGGGTGAATTTGTAGTGGTCGTCAGGGAGTGATGACATACTTAGCAGCTGTTCGACGTATCCCAGATAATATAGTCTCACATTAATAATTTTGATAAAGTTAACTACTGGACTTCACATCACTTACTGGTATGGAAAACTCACATATGTGGATAGATAATGAAACATCAAACTCATTGAACAAGAGGTGGCTATCGTGCTCTAGTGATCTCTCAGATAATGCCTTTACATTCAAAACATTGAGCGATAGGTTCAAGTCATAATGGGTATACCATCACTCACTGAAGGCGGAAAAATCAAGCTGATCAGTAGTCATACATGGAATAAAATTACATACGAAGATGTTCGATTATCACTCCTGTTATGATGGTTTTTACTTTCACAATTTGTCAACTCTTGTATCTTACCTATTCTACTTTACTGCTCCCCGTTAGTCTTTCCTGGGCTACTGAAAAAAGACTGTACCATCCTGAGAAGGATGTTGAAGGCAGTTAGTAGGACTAGTGGTGTAAAACTCAGTCCACTCGTCACTACATTAGTAGAAAGGCATCTGAATACCTGCGAAAAATGGTCTAAAACCATACTCTCCTACCCTCAACACCCCCTCTATTCCCAACTCACGCTTTGTATCTCATCAAGTAAAACCAGAAATCAGTATAAAATAATCTATGCTCGTACAACCAACTACAGGAACTCAACGATACCATACTTGGCCCGTGTTCTAAGTGACAGAGACAATGTTAAGCGTGAAACCTATGACTTGCTTTGTTGTTAATAACATAATTTTAGGGTCTTTTATTTCTCTCTTATTTTGTATTCTATAGTGAACTCCTTCTCAAACATACTTAGCAACCTAAATTATTAACATTGTCTTCCTTTTTTGTACTTTACTATATTCCTTCTATTGTGTATCCACTGGTTCCGACTACATTAGCACTATGAGTATTACAAAATTGTCCTGTCATTAACCATCATGTAATTATTAGTTTTTGTGGTTGTTTTTTTTATTTTAATTTTTTTAAGGCAATATTAAACTGACAATCATTGGTTGTGAACGCCATAACCCCGTCTTAAAATTTTGTATTATGCAGGATTACTCACACTACCACCACAAACACCGCATTAAAGCTGTCAATAAAAAACCCTAAAATGTTATTTTATGATTCTTTAGTGTTGTTCAATTAAATTAACTGATCACCTTAGCGATAAACATTCTTAAATATCATTACATAACTTCTTGTATGACTATAGCTTTACTGTCATCATGCATAAACATATGATAGCTTCCACTACCCAATACTGAGATATTATTTTATGTTGTTTATTTTCCTTTCTACTTCTTGGTATTTTTTCGCATTTAAAAAAAATTATTTTGTGTTTTTTTTGCTGTTGTCGTCTTTATATTTGTTTTTTCTTGAAAATACTCCTTCTAAATGTTTGATAAAATTAGATGCACATATTGTAGATATGTGCTGAAAATTCCACACTTTACCAATAGTACTGTTTATGGAATAAAGCAAATTATTATTATTATCTTCTTATTGTCGGTAAAGCACGTCGATTCGAGCACGGTTGACGCTGGTTGAAGTAAAGCTTCGGGAAACCAGTCAGAAGACGTGTCCTATCCCGATGAAAGCAAAGGTAAACATGAAATGCTTGCACCATGTTCGGTACTGGTATGGCTGCTTAGATTACCAAAAAGATGGGAAGATATGACATAGAAGTGCCATGAATTTGTGATAATAGACCAAATGGACGTGGACACACCAAACGACTAACTGTAGAGTCAATAACCAACTTCTGTCACCTACATGACAGCTGTGCGAATGCTGAGGTTATCTTTATTACGATGTCACCAACAGCATGAAGGGCCTTCGTGGTAGGAAGATGCAACTTCAGGGGAGGAGACTTCGCAATGATATAAAGAAGGCATTTAAATCAGTGTAAAGATCCACAGGACTTAACACAAAGAACAAGAACCGAATTTTAAGACTCATCCAAAGTCATTAGTTCTCTATAGTTTATAGGCTTTTCATGCAACCTAACGTTTTCTTCGTTACCTCAACAGTGCAGATCAGGTAATCAGCCTGAAACGATAAGCAAGAAGCAAGAAAATCTAGGAGCGAACCAAATGAAGACCTCTAACTCGACAAATGGAGATGAGCCAATTGGACATACGAAGAGAAGACATTCAAGCGAAGTTAAAAGACAAGTTATTGAATGGAACGCAAATAGGAAGGGAAGCGTTGAGTGTGGGTTCAAGGATAACGTGGAGTAGGTCATATGAAGAGGATCAGGAGCAAAAGGAAGTCTTGTGGGCAGTTGTAAAGCCAGTTGAAAGTAACTGAATACCAGAAAGTCAACTGGAATGATGTGCCGCTGTAGCTCTTTCAACACACTTGAAACTCAAGGAACTCCAACAATCCTTATCCTCTGTAATCTTTAAAAATCACTGTTTGTTTAAATGTTTGTTGTTTTAAAACTAACCTGGAGTTATTTTACTTGAGTTTATACTTGATTTCTGACAAATATAAATATCTATTTATCAATTGTTAATTGTTTTCCCAGCTTCATCGATGCATACGATTAGAGCCGCACTCACCTCTGTGTGAAACAACAACGATCGCTTTTTAGCCTCTTTTTTTGATTATGTTCACCCATCTCTAGGTATTTATATGTTTGTTTGTTTGGTTGGTTGGTTTTTCGCCTTCTGAAGAACTAATTGAATTAATCATTCCATACACCAGTGACTACCACCACCACTACTCTATCGGTAGGTATAATCATTCAGAGTAAGCGTACACATCCGCGTTACATATTTATGACAAGTTGATCAATTAGTTGAGCAGATGAACATTCTACAAAGCCGTTTATGAGATATTAATGATCACTGTCATTGTCATAATCATTCTTCTTTTTAAAGTAGATAGATGGCTGCTGTTAGGTTAACTGGAACAAGATTATGTACTGCTCTCATTGTCATTGTTACTGTTGTATAATCAATCTGAATTCATCTCATAATGATTAATGTTCATTTATACCAGTGTATATCTTGTGGTATATTAATGAATTGATGTTTGTCTTCTTTGTCTTGGATTGCTTTTATATAGTATGATGTAGGATGTATTAGAAGCCTAAAACTGGATATTCAGATAAAAATA
The DNA here is from genome assembly GCA_944472155.2 of Trichobilharzia szidati. NCBI lineage: Eukaryota > Metazoa > Platyhelminthes > Trematoda > Strigeidida > Schistosomatidae > Trichobilharzia > Trichobilharzia szidati. The sequence goes on from OX235271.1 coordinate 28,320,346, forward strand.
CTGGAAATTGGTCGATTTGTGTTGATTATTATATTGTAATTGTTTCCTTTAATTCCTAGAGGAACATGGGGCTTCACTCGAACGTCTCCATTGCGTTCGGTTCTCTGCTAGACTCTTCAACTGGCTCCAAGTCTGCCCAAACGTTTTCATCTCCTCCTCACATGACCTCCTCCAAGTCACCCTCGCACTGACGACCAACTCGCCGCTTCCCTTTCGGGTTACACTCGAGTGATGGCCTATCTTGTGATGTCACTTGATGGTTGGTTTCCTCAGAGTATGGCCAGCCAATCCATCTCCCTCCATTTCTTTCTGCCTATTTGTTTCACAATCGGTTCTTGCTGAGTTGGTTCGCTCATTGCCAGAGATCTCTGTTGCTGATCTTTTGTGGCCGGCCATCTGATCTTGAGTGGTATTGAGCGAAGACAACTGTTAATGAAGGTCTGTAGTTTGTTTGAGATGCTCTTTATGACGCGCTGGCCAAGTCTCTGATCCGTATGGTGAGTAGCACTGACTGACTTCACATTGGAGTTGAAAATCCGGATCTTATCTTCGTTTTGATGGTGAGTGTTGTTGACCTCCACACAGACTTGAGAGTAGTGAAAGCTTGTCTTGCTTTTCCAATTCTTGCTTTGATATCCTCGTCAGTTCCGTTCTCCTGTAGTTGAAACGATGCTTCCCAGGTAGGTGGTAGTGGAGGTTGTTTCTTTCAGGCTCCTTCCATTTATACTGATTGTTGTCTGTTGTTGTGTTGATAGCACTCATTTATTAACGGTATGAGTTAGAAATATATGTCACAATTTGTTGGAAGCTGGTATTTTTCTTTCCTATAGATTATTGAACGGATAGTAAACACATGTACCTTTTAATCTAAAGGCACCAAGGTCTGTAACCGTGTATTTGTTCGGAAAATCTCTCATGAACGATCTTAATTGTGTGGGCGAAGTTCAGCAATAGAATCCCAGGACTGTGAACGCTCCAGTGACCTTGGACGCAGGCTAGTCGTTGGCCAACGGCATCTGTCACTATCACAGCTGAAATACCAACGCTATTCACCAACTTAGGAGCAAATTTGATCCAGATCATGTTTTTAAATACTGTGTGGACGATGTGTTAATAGCTCGTTAGCGTTAGGATTAGGGTTAAGGTGGGTATTGGGGTTAGGGTTAGGATCAGGGTTATGATTAGCATTTGGGTTAGAATTACGGTTTCAATAAGGGTTATGATTAGGGTTAGGATTAAGGTTAGGTTTAGTGTTAGGGTCAGGATTAAGCTTAGGGTTACGATTAGGGATAGATTTATAGTTGATGTCATTTATTTTAATATTTTTTATTATCCACTTTTTCCTGTTAAGTAGTCGTCTATCCTCTTGCTGGAAACCATAATAACTCAACCGAGGGCTTTTCTGGTAGACTGCAAGCAGGATGAGAGAGATAAACGATTCACAAAAACGGTTTATTTGTAATCACCTCGGTGAATACATGTACAGAAACTAGTCTAACTCAGCAACTGATACTCCTCCTTACAACTAAGACGTATTTTTAAGCCATGTCACAGAGAGATAACCTGTTTAATGCATTTCCGTGTCAATAAACATCATTTTTTGAGCAAACATTCCTCATTTTCATGATTGGTCAGCTGAAGGTCACTCGTGCGTTCGCACTCCTGGGACGCAATTGTTGAACTTTGCCATCGTATTTATCAACTAACTTTGTAATCATTGTCCGAATTTCTGCCATAATGTAAATCACTGTCCAAACATTTGCATGTCACCTTGTGACCTAGCCCTTATTATTTGTCTTTTTTACCCTTTAATATCTAACCAGTCTAAATGTCCAAGAGACTGGAAAGATGCCATCATTAGTCCGGTCTTCAAAACCGGATCTAGAAACTTAGTTCAGAACTATCGTCCTGTTAGTTTGACCAGTATTGTTGTTAAACTACTATAAAGAATAATTCGTGATGCTATCATTCACTTCATTGAAGGGAACAAACTTTTCGCTGTGGAACGGCATGGTTTTAGAGCAGGTCATTCTTGCTTGACCAACCTTCTTCTGGCCAGAGAAAGTTGGGCAAGCTCAGCTGATGCTAATATACCAGTGGATGCCATATTCATCGACCTTAGCAAGGCGTTTGACAGGATTTCTCATTCAGGTCTTCTAGTAAAGTTAGGTAGTATGGGAATCAATAAGGTGGTTGCCGACTGGATTCAAGACTTTCTAAAGGACAGAAGACAAAGAGTACGAGTTAACGGGGTTTTATCAACATGGGAATCGGTTAAGAGTGGCGTTCCTCAGGGTACAATTTTAGGCCCACTTCTTTTCCTGATTTATGTTAATGAGATTCCATCGGTAGTTAAGTCATCCTGCTTACTGTTTGCTGATGACATCAAGATATGGAGGGCTTTACACGATGACAGTGATCAACTTGCTTTGCAGGAAGATTTAAACTTGTTAAGTGATTGGTGTAAGCACTGGGCCTTGGAGATTAACTTAAGCAAGAGTGTAGTTATGCATGTATCTCATAGTCACGTGCACAATTACTCAATGAATGGCATTACTCTCCCAGTGGTCACTGAGTACAAGGACTTGGGAGTGGTTGTGCAGAATGACTTGAAAACAGCAACAAACTGTAGAGCTGCAGCCACTAAGGGTTTTCGAATATTATGGACCATACGCAAGGCTTTTGTGAATTTTGACGCTGAAATATTTCGTATATTATATCCGACTTATATCAGACCTCATTTGGAATATGGGATCCAGGCAGCGAGCCCGTGTTTCAAATACGAAACAGACTTATTAGAAAGGGTGCAAAGAGTAGGAACTAAGCTAATAAAGGGTTTCTCAACCCTCTCATATGAAGAGAGGTTAAGTCGACTGGGTTTATTTCCGCTGTCATATAGACGACTTAGGGGTGACCTAATACTAGCATACCGTATCCTAAGAAATGATTTTGGAGCAAATTTATCTAATTTATTTCTTCCTTCTAGCACCAACCAATTGCGAGGACATCACCTCAAGGTTCAAAAACCACGGTCGAATCGCCTGCGTCTAGAGATCCGTTTTTCGCATGGAATCGTGAACCATTGGAACTCCCTACCGGAACATGTCGCATCAGCGCCATCCGTTGATTCATTCAAGGCGAGATTGGACCTCCTGTGTGTAACAAATCAAAAGGATTTACACAGGCATATAGCCTACTATCCTAAATAAATTGTAAACTGTAAGCTTCTCCATCTGACTGTATGATAATATTGGTAATATGTTAAAGTCAAGGTGATTCTAAACTTGGACCGTCTGCGAGAATTGTTAGCGTATGATTCTTGCTGACAGCATTATGATATCATCTGATTAGGAGTACTATACTCGATTCTGAGGTAGTACTTACAGTTCACTTTGTTTAAATACTTCTGTTGTCTAGCACTAGTTTAGTGCTCGAGAAACTATTATGTCTCTATAGCTGTCTAACGGCACTGTTGAGGCGATTTTGCTTTTTGTCAGACTGTACCGTTCATTTTACTACAAATAAATGTCTTTTTGCAATCGTTGGGGCATTTCGTAACTGTGCCTAACTGAAGAAATTTTTGGTCAGTTATAAAATGGAACACGAAGATGGGTTCTTTGAGTTCAAACCCACAAGGCAGTGGGTAGAGAAACTCAAACCAAGTAATAACCAGTAGAATCTATCAATTCAGGTGTAAGAACAGAAATTAAGATTCATGGATCGCTGGATTCTAGACCCCTAGCTGAATATCAAACGCTCTTTTCTCGTAACACGAGGGCCCCTGTCTTCAAACCTTAGTGATGTAGCAAGTGTGCGCTGCTGAAAGCTCCAGAGAAGTCCAGAACTGCCTAATTCTCAATAGTTCGTTAAAGGATTTTGATTCATAGCATTTGAGAGTTATCAAAGTTCAGTCAGGATTAGTCATTGGTTTCCTCATTACTTCACAGATTTTATGTACGGAATTTTCATCACGAATGCATAAGACTTTTCAAATTGAAGTTTTACTGTCATGTTAAGATAACAGTCTCTTCCCTCATAGCGAAATTAAAGATTAAAATTTTGGGGTTTTATAAGGATCTAACCAGTATGAATGTAGATTCCTTCACCAAACAACATCAACTCTGAAATGATTGACGCTATTCTTAGAAACATTTTAGAAGTCATAGGTCATAAAATTTCATCTCAATGGATGAAAGACAAAACACGCTTCTGTCGTAACATGAACGTTCTGCGTTCCACACCAATGATGAAGCGATGGATGTTGACTTCAGAAGAGTCTCAAAAAATAGGATGATTGAGGCTTCAGCTTTGAAGTTTCAGTAACGGTGGTATGGTTTTTATGAAGTGGGGTTACTCGCCTGGCGATAAACCTTCCTTTTTCTTACCGGATTCACCACCGACTCGGTGACGTTTAGGAGCAAGTTAGCAGTTGATCGAACCCGGAACACATGCATGCTTAAAGAGCATTCTACCAGTAAACCAATGAGGCTTGAAATCATTAATGGTCATATTTTTATATTTGAATAATATTTCATTAAATATGAAAGAACCGATCCGTGACATGAATACTAATGCGTAGCTGTTCAGCTGACTGGGGAGGTGTACATCCGTACACTTAGTTTGTCGTTAGCAGTTGTCACTCAGTCACACTATTAACCAATACGGCAAATGGATCAGTTAGTACTAGTTTATTTAAGCCCTCCATCCGATTCATCAGTCACTGCACAACTAATATTGCAAGCAGTTTCAAGCATTACAATTCAATTGACTATTATAGATAGGTATAATAAGCTGGATTCAGGAAAGGTAAATCATGTTCTGACCAAATCGCAGCTCTACGCATCATCATCGAACAAAGCATGGAATGACAATCAAACCTCTACCTCAACTTTATACACTTTAAGAAGGCCTTCGACAGCGTTGACCACGAAGTAATTTGGAAGCTACTCGAGTACGATGGCGTACCCCAAATATTCATCAACCTTATTCAACAGCTGTACGACAACGGCACATGTCAAGTGATCCACAACGGAAAACTCAGCGAAGCGTTTGGAGTAAACACAGGAGTCAGACAAGGGTGCTTATTATCACCAATAATATTCCTAATTGTGGTGGACTGGATTATGCGTCAGACAGTGAGGAACGAGAAGACAGGGATATCCTGGACCGACGTGAATAATCTAGAAGACCTGGATTTCGCGCGTGGATGATTTATGTTTGATGTCACTCAAAATCAAAGACTTGAAAGCGAAAACCGACAAACTGGTTGAAGAAGCAGACAGTGAACACAGGACTCCAGGTGAACAAAGACAAGACGGCGGTTATGAAAATAACCAACCAACAACAACAACAGCAACATCCAGTGCCAATCACCATCAACGGGAGGGATTTGAAAGAGGTTACCTCATTCATTCACTTATCTAGGGAGCATTGTCTCAACTATAGGAGGAACGGACGAGGATGTCAAATCGAGCGAGAATCGGGAAGGCGAGAAACACATTCATCAACCTGAAACCAATCTGGAAATCTTCCGCTGTCACTCAGCCTGCATCAACAACAAAGTGATTCGGATTTTCAATACAAACGTCAAGTCAGTCAGATCTTCTATACGGATGGATCAGAAACTTGGCCAGTGTGTCACAAAGAATATTTCCAACAGCCTGTTGCAGACCTTTATCAACAACTGTCTTCGCTGGCTCTATACTGAAGATCAGATGGCCGGAAAGAATCATCAACAAGAAACTATGGGAACAAACAAACAAAACAAGAACCAATCGCTCAACAAGTATGCGGGAGAAAGTGGAGATGGATTGGACACTTGTTGAGGAGGCTGTTGGGTGACATCATGCGTCAGGCCAGTGGTCGAGTGGAACCCGAAAGGAAAGCGGCGAATGGGACGTCCAAGTGTGACATGGATGAGATGGTGTGAAGAGGAGTTGAAACAGAATGGACTAACATGGATGCAGATGAAAAGTACAGCAGAAGACAGAAGCAAGTGCAGGCGTGCAGTTGAATCGCTATGTTCCACTAGGAACCCAATGGAACAATAATAATAAATTATAATATTAATCATAAGAACTTTTCCAAGGTGTGAGTATTTGATTGGTTTCAAGTTTCGTCAGGGGTTAATATCAGTTAAAGAACCACTGAAAACCAGGAATTACTGCTTAGATTTTCATCCTGCTCTGGGACTTTCAGCAGGACACACCCCTGACCACATCGGGGATCGAACTAGGACGAAACAGATCTCCAGTATTCTTGGTTTCATATGCTTCTGTAGCTGATATCATTCCGTGACCACACTTGAAACCAATCAAATCTCTACATGTAACAAATACAGGTTAGTCCGATGCTCAATTGTCACGGATTGCTGAGTAAAGTTGCCTGAAGTTCCAGCAATAAGTTGTGGCCGATGAGGTCCAACAAACTGGGTGTGGGGACAAATACTTGCCGATGAAAATTGGGTGGCAGTGTTGCTAAAACCATTACGAACTGACAGAAGTTAGAATTAATTTGGACAATGGATTCCATTTC